>OX439141.1:170705982-172077407 GCA_949318255.1 Pollenia labialis
ACGGTTAATTGTCATCAGGGTTGTCCGTTTTTTTCACCTTCGACGTCAAAATATTCAACTTAAGTCTAGAAAATAAAAAGGTTATTTCGTAACCCTTGCGTTGATAATTTATTTATGTAAAATTTTTTGAATTTTCAAAAATTTTTATAAAAATTTTCAAGGAAGTAGGTTACTTTCTTTTACAAAATAACCCCATTAATTTTTTTAAGACTTTTCCTAAAGAAAAAAAGACAAACAGGTAAAATAATTGTCACATTTATCGAGAAAACAAAACTTCTAAGAACCCTGGTGCAGGTTTAGCATTATTTTAATATGCAAATTAGTACACAATTTTGTGGCAGTAAGGAAAATGTGCTTAAGTCTATTTTTTAAGTTTTAAAGGTGATTTTTGAAAATTTACTCCTATATACATATTTGTTATTTTTATTTATTGAATAACTTATGGTGGTTTCTTTTCAAAAAAAATGAGACATTTTACTTAAAAAATGCAATTAGGTGTTCGTTTCTTAAAAATGTTTTGCACTCTTAAAAAGTAGCAAGTTTTGTGCTAAAAAATTCAGCCTTAATAAAGTCATACAGCATTAAACTTTTCGCGTTTTCAAAAATAGCGCCATAAAATTGATTTAAAATCCCTAAAACTAACAGGAATGAAAAATTCGGTAAAAATTGCTGAAATTCCCAAATATTTGGTAACAGGGCTAAAATTCGCGAACGATTGCGAAATTGGAAACAAACCCTTAAATGTATTTAAAATCGCAAAATCGGTAAAAAAAAAAATGTCGGAACATAACATAAAAAGTATTAAAAAAAATTTTTTATAATGATGAAGAACAAACTTTTTGTCAGGTGTTAAAAACAGGAAAAGGCATTCCATAAAAAAATTAAGGGGGTACTTTTGTTGTTCACTTCACCTTGCGTTGAGAAAATTTTCATATAAAATTTTTTGAAATTTCAAAAATTCAAAAAATTTTATATGAACATTTTCTCAACGCAAGGTGAAGTGAACAACAAAATTACCCCCTAAGTTTTTTAAGCACTGCATACCTGAAATAATTATTTTTTTGTTTGTGTATTAAAAACTTGGCCTTATTATATTTATTAAAATGGGAAATACTGCTTTTAAAAAACTTAACCCTTTTTTATTGAAATACCACTTTTTCTGAAAAATCCACTTTATGTGACTCTTTTCGAAAATTCCAACGGTAACCCTGGGCATAATGTTTAAAACAAACAAAAAACATGCATTTGAGAGCGTTCGTTTTACAAAAAAAAAACATTTCTCAAAAACCAAAGACATTTCTCCTGTCATTTCGTCTTATTTGCGTGAATTTGTATACCCTTCACTTAGAGCTGCAAAACAATCGATAGTCGGCCCAATCGATAGATTCGATAGTTAGCTTTAAAACTATCGATACTATCGAAAGTATCGAAAAGTTTCTATGTGCCACTTCTGTGGACACGGTAGTCAATGAAGGTGGTAAAAAATTAAAAAGGTTTAAAACTTCATAAGCTGAAAACGTTTTTCAGGTATAAAGACCAGCATATTCGTTTTAAATTTCAGTGTCATCTATAGTTTATAATTAATATAAACTTTATATAGATGTAGAGACGGTTAATTGTCATCAGGGTTGTCCGTTTTTTTCACCTTCGACGTCAAAATATTCAACTTAAGTCTAGAAAATAAAAAGGTTATTTCGTAACCCTTGCGTTGATAATTTATTTATGTAAAATTTTTTGAATTTTCAAAAATTTTTATAAAAATTTTCAAGGAAGTAGGTTACTTTCTTTTACAAAATAACCCCATTAATTTTTTTAAGACTTTTCCTAAAGAAAAAAAGACAAACAGGTAAAATAATTGTCACATTTATCGAGAAAACAAAACTTCTAAGAACCCTGGTGCAGGTTTAGCATTATTTTAATATGCAAATTAGTACACAATTTTGTGGCAGTAAGGAAAATGTGCTTAAGTCTATTTTTTAAGTTTTAAAGGTGATTTTTGAAAATTTACTCCTATTCCAAAATAATCTTCACTTATCTGCGGTTAAATGTTTTTTTATAGTTTTTCTAAACATTCCTTATGTCACAGATCGGAAGTAAATCTAAGTTTTTAATCCAAATATTATTACACATTGAAAAAAGATATGTACACCTGTGTGTAATTTTGATTGTGAAGATCTCAAGGGTGCAATTATTTCTAGTTGTTGTTGCATGTACTTTTGAACATGAAGATAAAAAAAACTCAAATTTAGGTTACATTTTCCTTTTTCCCAAAGAACAAGAAAAGTTTATGCACTGCTTAAAACTTGCATAGAATGACTTGTTCAAAATGTTTCGTTGACAACATTTAATCAGCTTTGCAGTTACTTTTAAAATTTTCCGATAGTATCGATAGTGATAAAAACTATCGATAGTCCGCCAAAAATAAAACTATCGATAGTACTATCAATTGTTTTGCAGCTCTACCTCCACAAGTTGTGAATGTGGGTATACTAAGTTTGTGATTCCGTGTAAAACTGTTTTAATGCACACAGAAAAAATACCAATGTTAAATTAACATGGCGAAATGTTGATTGAGAATCATATTTTTAATAAATATTGTAATTAAGTATAAGCAGCAAAATAAGAAAGATTTTTTCTTCATAAATAAATGTATTTTTAACTGTAAAATAATTTTTAAAATGTATTTTTAACAAGGTGGCCTCTTAAATGCTCTTCTCCTGTCCAAACAAGGAGTCGGGGCCCAATTTTTTATTGCTGATTCTTAAAGCAAAAATTATGAGGAATCCAAAAAAAAAAATTAGCCGGAAAATTTAGGAGCTTCTGTGGAAAATCGGAAAATTTAATTTTCATGGGAAAATTTAAAGGTAAATTTCTAAGAAAAATTAGGAAAATTTTATTTTTCAATTAAAGCCTGATTCAATACCTTTCCAACGAGCTATCAGTCGTTACGATCGCTTTAGTAGTTTTTTTTTTAAACAACTTTCAATGAGGTCCCTTATGAAGAATTCTTCAATTTTGTCACATGACAGTGGTGTACACCACCACTAAACCAGTCACTTTAAAAGAAAAAAAAAAAATATGTAGGTACATTATTTTTTGCTGGGCAATCGATTGAGACTATTTATTTTAAAATCGGAGAGGGGTCGTCCAAAAATTTGCCAATTTTGATCGTTTTCATATGGAATTGCTCCATAGTAAATTTCTGCAAAAGTATGCCTTTTATTTAAATTTATCATTATTTCATATTAATTTTAAAGGCAGAGTTAGCCGAACGTCCACGTCCCCTAACGGAACGTCTGGTATAATATTCGTCGTAGCCAAATTTAACACATTAACTTGTTTTCTTTTTTTTTTATATATAGAATTTGTTTTATATGATTTACTTTGATATTCTATAAAAAGGCAAAACAAGTCTAAGAAATGGTGTACTTTGGCGATCAGCTGATGTATTAGGTGTGTTTATCAACTTTTCTAGCAGAATTTTGCAACGGGGGAGTAAATTTAAAATTTACAAAATTGTTCTCCCAAATATTTAAAAAAAAATTAATTAACGCTTTACCAGCACCAGCAACTAGCAGGTTAGGCACGTTGACAGTATCCAAGTGTAAGATACGAAATTCTGTCTTCCGTAATTGAATTGTTTCGAGCGTTTGCACATGGTTATTGTTCCTAAATTTAGGAGAATTATATTCGTATTTTATGTTATTTTTTAATAAAAAATTATAAAAATTATTTTTGTTTTGTAAACAAAGTTTCATGCTCCGTTTTCACTCTATGGTTGCAAGTTTTTCGGGTACATGAACGCTAACTCAGCGTGCTTAATTTTGGGGATATGGATTTTTTTTGTAAATGAGGATAAAAATTTCGTAAAAACTCTCCAAGAGATTTTTCATGGAAAAAGCACTTTTTTCGCTGAGATTTTTTTAAGGGGCAATATATTATTATATACGCCATTTGTGCAAGTCGTGGGTACGAATTAAAGTCTTTTTTGGTCCGGAGTTTTTTGTCATACCAAGACGCTGGAGGTTCGAAACCTTTTCAAGAGCTTGCTGAAATTGTTTTAAATATGCTTTCTGTACTAACATGCAACGCTTGCAACATATTGCAGTATGTGTTATTAGAAGCTCTATTAATTGATAAAATAAATTGACACTTTAAACATATTTCAGTTTGCTGTGACAAATTTATTCCATCTTCTCAAACACTTTTTAGTGCAAACAACATGTAAAACTGAAGTTTTTGAAATGCTAAACATTGATGCATAATTATTTTTTGTGCTCCATTTTAAGTTACTATTTTTATATACCTGCGTATGTAGATAGTGTTTAGAAGTCAAAGTACAAATGCAAGTACAAAACAATAGTTATAATAAATAATATTACACAAAAAAAAATTATTAAAGAATAAAATGTATGCATATCTTTCCTCTGAAATACTTTTTACGATCTGTGGGGATTTTTGGGGATGAGAAAATAGCTATTTTGGGGATTTTTAGGGACTAAAATCGTAAATTGGGAATAAAATAATACTGGGAACCATGCACTTACTAGTTGCATCTATTGAAAATAAGCAATATTTGTTTGTAAATGAACACTCCTATTATTTTTAAGGTTTTTGAACGTAAAATAAAAAAATACAGCACGACTTTTATTTTTATTAAAGTTTTCAAAATAGTAGGGGTAAAAATTCATCTCCGCCATCTAACGTTTTTTTCAACTAGTGCTTATTTCGTGAATGGTAACACTTAGCTCATGTCTGATTTGACAGATAAGTTTTATCCTTCCGCTGAACGAATATGGTTGTGTATACGCTTGAACAACGCTGGGAAATATGCGTTTTCGCTGCGGTAAGCGGGCCTGCGATCGACTTGCAGAAGATGCCGATTTTGCCAAAAAAAAATCATCTTTTTGTAAACAAGCAAAATTGTCGCATTTGGGGCACAGAAAACCCGCACGCATACATTGAAAAGCCAAAACGAGTCACTGTTTGGTGCGGATTTTGGTCCAGATGCATAATTGGGCCAGGCAGGCATTTGAATGAAATTTTTTTTCATTATTAACCGGAAGGATTGTACTTTCAAATAAAAAAAGAAATTTGAGAAAATATTCAGTAGTTTTTATAGCATTTTCAAAAAAAAAAAAAAAGTTATTTGGCGGACCCTGTACATTGTGGAGCGGATTGGACGATATGGTTTAAATGGTTTATAACATTTTTATTTATGCGATTATTATTAATATTTTTTAATACAGTATATTTTTGGTGAATTTTTTTCAATAAGCTTTGAAAAATTATATCCTGTATGTGATGTCCATTTGCTTCTTTGCACATAAGTGCTCATTTTTACATATTTTCCATAACTTTTCTCAAAATTCCGTGTATTGTTAATTAATTTCCCAAGTCTTTTTCACAAAATGCTGAAAAACATGTACTAATTAAAAAAGTTATAAAGAATTTAAACCATGTACTCTGTATCTCATTCTGCGCCACCAAACTATTGACATGACATTAACATTTAATTGTTAACTACTTGACTACTTTTTTATAGCCCGCTCTTCATTGTACTCCTACTTTTCTCTGCATAGTTTACCAAAATATAATAAAACAAAAAAGTTCGGTTAAAAGGAAAAGCAAATACAAATGAAAAATTAGGGCGTTGTTACATTAATAACATCTACTTACACATTTTCTTTTTATATTTTATACAAAATCCACTTTATTTGAACAATACGTTACGTATTCTTTAATGGAACTTTTATGTTTTACTCATTACTTTTTTTAAGAGGTGGTGAGGGAATAAAATAAAATATATACATATTTATGATGATTTCATTTAGAGTGTTGTAATAATACATTTTCTACACCCTTGGGAATTTTTTCAAAAAAAATATTATTTTTATAATCAAAGTAAGTAATCTGCCTGCGTGTGGCACATTACACTGGTCTGCAAAAAAACAAAAATGTTCTCGCTTTTTAACAAAAATATGTGGACTTAAATGCGCTAAATTCAAATCCGTTTTCTGTTTTTTTTCTATCGGAATTGTTACAAACAAATATGCAGAAATAAAATATTTTAAAATATTTCAACAACGACTATAACTAATGATAAATTAGTTATAGTCGTATTTAGTTTAATTCCAAAATTACGCTTTATTATTGTAAAGATTTTAGTCACAGAAAACTTAATTAGACCTTTTATCCCATCAACACTAAATTTTAGTGTTTTTATCAAGAATAAAAATTGGGAATTAAGCACGAATGACAAAATCATTTAAATTAAATTTTGTATTCCCACGAAAATTATTTTGATAATAAACTGGAAGTGCGCGGCCTAAAAAAACTGACTGGCAACCTGCTTTATACTTTTTTTGCGAAAACAATAAAGCTAGTTGTTTTTGTTTTTATTTTGTTTTTTCTTAACCTACTTACACTACAATTGTAGTGGGGAATGTAAGAAGAGATAAACTCACTGTTTATTGTTGATGATTTTGTTTAAACTTTGATATTGTTACAAGTAGAACTGTTGCTTATAATTCTTATACGCTTAACGGTTTTATTTGGTTTAATATCTTTAGTTTTTCTAAAATCGATATGGATGAAGTTTCCTGATGATCTGGCATAAGCAACCAGTGAAATGGGCATAGGAATAGCTGATCCCATCAACAATTAATTTCAGTGTATTTATCAAGAATAAAAATTGGGAATTAAGCACGAATAATAAAATCAACTAATTCAAAAATATCATTTGTTTAGTATTGCAGCGATTTTGGGGGGAGAGGGGCTTTATGTAATCGCCAAAAATTGTCATTATTCTGCTAATATGTGATAAAAAATTAGCTATTTTTCATGCTTTGAATAACACAAAACCTTCAAAAAAAATTTGGTTGTATTAACTGGATTTGAACAAGATATAATCAGGGGTGTCATATAAACCAATCTTATCGGAATTAGATTAGAAACCGACAAAAAAAATACGTTGGTGTCATAAAATCCAATGCAAATATGCAACAACAGTAGTGGTCATTCTATTTTTGTTTAACGTTAAACAACAAACTTGTTTTTTTTTAACAATATTTTAGCGCAAAAATCATAATTTACAAAATTGTCAAACTAAATTTTGCATTTAAAGCTGTAGACAGATGACCCAAAACATTAAACAGCTGATTCGAATATCGGTTTTATTTGTATTCGAAAATAACAAATCCGACTTGTTTTCATGACACCAAATAAAATCAATATTGGTTTGCAAAACCGACAATGAGCAAAACGGACTTGGATTCTATGACACCCCAGAATAAGAAAATGAATTTGAAAGCAAAACCAATTGTAATGACTCCTTAATAAGAAAAAATGGGATTTCCACCAATACTGTACGAATAAAAGGAAATAAATGAAGCTCTGCAATGCTAATTCAGCGCATTTCAAAAAATCTGATAGTTTTGAGTCAACTCTAACTAACTAGTTTATTTATCTAAATAATAAAAAAAATTATCTCTTAAAGCAACAGATATCTGTGTAAACCCGTGGAATATTCTTTACATGCGGTTTTTTTTAATAGAATTTTTTTTTATATTTCAGCGATTCAACCAAAAAAAAACCATAGAGCGAATATAAACTTAGCGCTAATTAAAGTCTTGTATGTATTTAACACAATGTGTACTTTTAATTAATTTAAGCATGACATTAAACACGTATGAAAACAAATTAATAATTAAAATTCGTTGCAAAAGAGTGAAACAAAACATTAAGGGTTTTCATGATATCGGTTAAAATTGCCATGTGTGCAAATGGGCAGACTTGCGAGACCCGTTTTACAAAGTCTCTTTTCTTAATTGTTGTGTAATTTTAAAAATTAACGTCAGTTTGTAAGAGACGTCAATGAAAAAATAAATTTGTTTTGAAAAATGACTAAAGAGAGCCAAACGAATATATAATTTGCTTGAATTATTCAAAGAATTTGTGATTTATATTTTGTTAGAACTAAAATTTTTCATTACTTGCCCTCTGCCCGTCTGTACCAGAGATAAATACTGCGACACATATTCCAGTTAATGTCAAAATTATGTTATCTTTAATGTAGACAGCACTTTTGTGTAGGTATTTATTGCAGGCAATTTATGTTGCAATAATTGTTAATTAATATTCGTTGACAATTATTGCTAACATAAAACGTCATGGTTGTCAATTGTAAAAAAAAAGAAGCAAAAAGATAGAAAAAGAAGCAAATTGTGTGGGAAATAAATTAAGTTTGTAAAATGGAAGCAAATTATAATCGAAGTAAAAGAATTAAATAATTAAAAAAAGATTTAAGCCAACTTGTAATAATATAAATTTTTCGATAATTGTTGATGGAGGAGAAATCATAGAAGTTAAGTCTGTTAAGTACTTAGGAATTAATATTCAAAACAATCTTGTTTGGGACGAACACATACAATCGCTTAGAATAAAAGCCGCGCAAGCCGTTGGCATTTTATACAAATTCAGAAACAAATTTCATGAAGATTCGAAACTTATTATATATAATGCTTTAATCCACAGTCATTTTAATTATTTAGCCATTTTGTATGGATATAAAAAAACTTATCAATTTAAATCGTTACAACGCATGCAGAATAGAGCTTTAATAATAGTCCATAATTTGCCAATGTTATATTCTACTTCATCACTGTTTAAAGACACATGTAAAACTATTTTGGCAATAAATGGTATTTACAAAATGCAACTTTTGTTATACGTATTTAAATGCTTGAATAACATTGGACATCACACCATTAAATTTTTACCAAATCAAAATGTAATTAATACTTGAAATAATCAAAATTTAAGAATAGGCCGATGCAGATTGGAAACTACTAAGCAGCGTGTTAAGTTCAATAATATGATTAGGGCTTCTTGATGGAGGCCTAATTTAACCATAATATGGTTATCGCTGACAATAGTATGGTTATAATAAACATAACATGTTTAAAATTTTCTTTAAAAATAGTTTGGTTGCAGGTAACCATATTTAAACATATTTTTTCTCTGGCTGTATTTGGCCTTCACACTCGTGATGGAATTGCAACCTTAAGTAAAAAACTTTACAGCTTGACTTTCAATAATCTGGTCAACATCAGGACACTTACGCTGCTGCACAAAATCGTGTATACAAAAGTGCAGTCATATTTATATAATCGGATAACTTTGCGAGGTCGAAAAGGGGGGAAGTAAGTTAACGGAATGACAATTTTATTATAGCGCAATCCATCTATGGAACAGACTTCCGAATAGAGTACATACAAGCAAACAGCAAATTAATTACTTTTCAGAACGAATTAACAAAATATTTTAACAATAACACTGTGTGTTATTTTTTAAGTCATGGAAAATAACCATAAAGGACCAAAAAAAAAAGACCCATGTCTCCCAGTATTGCCCAAAGTCATGCACTTTTTATGGGCCCTTAAAGATTTGGGGCCTCGGTGTAATTTTTGCAAAAAAATGATAATTTTCATATTATAATATAACGTAACTTGACACTTTAAACTAAATATTGTTTTTACTATAAGTATTTTTGATAATTTATAATTAGTTTGTATTATTGTTAAAGTTAGCTATTTTTGTTATTTTTAATTTGGATTTAATTTTATTTAATTTTTTTTCCTTTTTTAATTTTTTGATCCTTAAAATTTTTAAATCTGTTCATACTTCTTTTTAAATTAAATTGTGTTAAGTTATATTACCATAACTTCCAAAACTTTACTTACCTGGTAAGTTAGGAGGTAATGTTGGAGAAAATAAACATTACTTATTTTTCGGCTTTATAACTGCTTATTTTTGTTCGAGGTGTCCACAGAATTCAGTACTTACAATACACTTACTAGAAGTCAAAAAGTATTTAGTTATTATTTAACTACAATTAAGTTGAATTGTAAGTACTTATAAAACACTTACTTAAAGCCAAAAAATCACTAGTTAAGAGACCTAATAAGTAGTTATTGAACTCGTTACCAGTAAGTAGATATTCAGTACTGAAAACAACACAACTAATAAGTAGTTATAGAGCTGATTATTAGCAAGAAAATAATAGAAGTAATAAGTAGTTGCTGCGGTCATTACTAGTAAGTACTTATTGAAGTTTTCAGAATAATGACAATTGTAATGACAACTACTTACCAGGTAACATATGAAATAACTACCACCTATTACCAAAATTCAAAAAGTTTTTCCTGGGTTGTTTTAGTTCCATACTTTTATGGAAATACAGTACAATAAATAATAATAATATTTGCTTTAAACAAGTAAGAGTGCTATATTCGGCTGTGCCGAATCTTATATTCCCTTCACCATGGTGCAATAAGAACAAAAAATTATGTGAACACCATTCTTAAGATATAAATAATTATATTTTGTGCCACGCCCACTTATCCAAACCGTCCACATTATGTCGGATGTTGTGTTTTACTAACCAATTTTTTTGGGAAATATGTTCTTCTATATAAGTGAGTAATATGACAGCCCTAAAATGTAGGATTGTATAAAAATTTTGATGTTTTTAAGCCCAGTTTTGGAGTATTTTGCTAATTAATTGCCCATTGTCTAACCGATTTGATTGTTTTATATACCGGCGCGCCGCGGCGTGTTAAGGAATAATTTATATGCATTTATATGCACTTGTATATATTTTAACAAACTTAATTATAAAAAAAGAGTAATTTTTGGGAATTCAGTATTTTGGTTATAACTCAGCCATTTTTTAACCGATTTGACAGATTTATATACCGACGTGTTTAACAAGAAATTTACCATTTAGTTGAGTTATAAAGCTTGGACTCGGGAAGATCTATAGTTCCCGACAGTGGGTAAATAAAAAACAACCACAAGGTATTTTTGGCAAAAATTAGAGGTAGTCGTGGTTTTTTGCTCATAACTCAGCCATTTGTGGGCCGATCTTGCTGAATTTCAATCAACGTTAAATCAACTTCTCCCCTCATAAGGACCCAGAATATATATACATTATAGGGTCTAATATCAACATTTTAGAAATTACAAACGGAATGACAAACTTATATACATATACCCTTTTCCACCTGTGTTAAAGGGTATAAAAAAAATGGTATTTTCAATTTTATTAAATCCACAATCCCCAAATTATTTTCGTTGTCCTTTTTGCTTGCATGAAATCCCCAACTTTGGGGATAAATCCCCAAGTATGGTTGACCTGATTGAAACTGCAGTTTGCACAGATTGTGAGACTATTAACCCCTATTAATATTGCGTAATAAAACAAATTAAAAACACGCATAATCATAAAGCCAATGGAATGAACTGTCTGCAAAGAAACAGAAATTCTCCTTTCCTTTTTAAGTTTTAAATTCAGCTTTTATTTTCGAATCATATTTTTGTCGATACTATAAATTACAATGAGAAAGAGTTCCGAAATAGAATTATTTACGGAAATGCATCGTTCCAACTTAATTTGAATGTCTGAGAATCATTTCTAAACATGTTATTTTAACACTTTTATAAATTTTTGTTAAATTTATTGGCAACATTTTATTGCTTTAAAACTCGTTCTGGCTTTTTATGAAGAGCTTTATTTAGTCGTTTCATGTTGGTTGATAATTAATGTTTCGCGCACAGCAAGCATTTTATTTTAACAAATGTTTTTTTGCATTTTTCCATATTGTCGCCTTAGAGTGTAAACCCGCTAACTGACTTTTAGAAAATTGTACAGGGCAAACAAAAAACTTCTTATGTTTTCTATTTCTACATAAGGAATCCAACCAATTATGTATATTTGGTTTGTTTTCTAATATTGTATTGCGTACTAAATTAAAATAAATGTTTTTCTTACTCTGTTCTCTTTATTTTTCGAACGGTAACAACCGGTCATATACTGTTAAAAATGGATTTAGCCGATTTACACTCTAAGCCGACGATATTATTTTCTTTACACACCAGTAAATTTACAACAACAATTTTTTAATAGACCAGGATTAAACATGCATAGTATCAAAAATGTTACCAATGTATTCAATCCAATCTTTTTCGGGTTAATTTAATACACATAAATATTTCTAATTTAAATTTATACTCACCCAGATTAGACGGTATTGTTGGATCTGCAAAGGAAAGAAATTAATTAGAATTGTTGGTACAAGAATTATAAGAAAATATGAGATAAGGTATAATAAGATCCTTCGATTTCGCATTATAGAAAACAACTACTTCATTAACGATATGGACATTTATAGTCAAATTTTTGGAATGCCAATGGGTAATCCTCTTTCTCCTACAATTGCGGATATAATATTAGACGACTTACTAGATGAAACCCTTACAAAGTTAAAAAACAACAATGTAGAAATTAAATACATAAGGAAATATGTAGATGACATACTGGCCATAGTTAAAATGGACGACAAGGAAGAAATTCTGAAAAATTTCAACAACTATAATGAAAAAATACAATTGACCATGGAAATTGAAACTTATAACTCTATAGCATACTTAGACACCAAACTATATAGAGAAAACAACAAAATGATCTTCAATTGGTACAAAAAGACAGTGCATCTGGAAGAATGATAAATTTCAACTCGACACAACCTAAAAGTCAAATTATTAATACGGCAAAAAATTTCATCGCCAGGGTGATAAAAACAAGTGACGAACAATTTCATAAGTAGAATATTGTATCCATCAAAAACTCCTTAACAAATAATAATTTTCCAACAAAACTAACGAACACACTCATAGATGAAATAATTAGAAAATTAAGGAACGAAAATTACGTAAATGGAAACTTAAACGATGATAAGGAACGGAAAATTTTCCCTGGACTAACAGATAATAAAAACATAAGAAATGCAATTGAAAACAAAAACATAAACTTTGCCTACAAAGCCAATACGACATTAAACACAATATTTACAAAAACAAAAGCTATTATTCGTAAACAACAACAAAACAATGTGGTATACGAAATACAATGCAAGGGAAATGAAAATAACAAATGCGACAAGATTTACATAGGAACAACAAAACGAAACTTGTAAACGAGAATAAAGGAACACAAAAATGACGTCGAAAAACATAAACACTCAACAGCCTTGGCACAACATATATTTGAAAACAACCACGCAGCCAGTGTTGCCAAGTAAATTAAAAGAAATAACCCCAAATCAAAAAAATACACCCTAAATTTGTACTGAGTAAAAATAAAAAAACCCCAAAATAAAAGGAATAATTTTTTAAATATTTTTTTAAACATACATACCATTTCATTTCATTTCATTTAATTTTTTACATACATATGTATGCGTCCACGTGCATGTTTGCATAATTAAATAATTTAATCTTTCATAAGACGGAATAAAAATTTGGTATTCATTGCATAAAGAATATCTAATGGCCCAACCATAATGTGCTTAAGTTGGCTTAAGGAAATGTGCGAATACATGTTATTTATATGAGGAAAACCATTTTGAACTTAAGGAAAATTTTTGCTAAGTTTAATGAAACTGTAATTTGCTTAAGCAAGGGGCGAATCTAATCGCACATTCCATACGGAATCAAATGTTTCTAAATACATTTGAGAGACTTTTTGTTAGGCCTTAACTCTTAAAGTAATACATTCAACTGTTGAAGTTGCCAGTTGGTTTCTTATTTTATTTTTTATAATACTAAACATTGTGAATGGTCGCTCGACAGTTGAGTTCGAAAATGGTAGTGCCAGTAACGCAGATGATATCCTACTAATATTTGAACATTTACTTGTAATGAAACTTATATTAAATAATCACCTTTAAATTCATTTGGTTTTTTCCATTCTTTTTTGTAATTTTGAAAATATTTTATAATATTAACCCTAAAATATCCCCAAATGCTATTTATACACACTAAATTTCCCCCTAACTACTTTTTAGTCCCTAAAACTGACCCTAAACACAAAGGAAACCCTCAAATTTGGGGTGAAAATCCCTAACTTGGCAACACTGCACACAGCTGACTTCGACAATATACGAATTTTAGACAAGGAAAAAGCAGAAAATAAAAGATATATGTACATTAGAGAGCCTATGAATCCAACAGAAGAGAGAAAAAACAATGAACATGAAAGAAGATACAGACAAAATAAGCGCAAGTTACAGTGTGGCAATAGGATAATTTATTAACGACCAAGTTTAAATTACACAAATTAAAATTAAAATAATGTCAATTAAAAATTTAATAATTAAAAATTATTTCGTTTACTTAGGTATATGTATTTTATTTAATGTAATATATACACACTTTAAAAGTAAGTAAAAATACAATTATATAAAAAATGTTTATAACAATGTTATTAATAAAAATATTTAAATAGATGTTCCCCTGAAGAAGTCAACAACAAATTTACGAAACGTTGGGAAAAATGTAATTAAATGTGTTTTTAATTTACAATGGAAAAATTTAGGCCCTATTAACTTAAATAAATATCTAAAACTTCAAAATTAACACCTTGGCCAAAAAATAAATAAAATATATAAAATATTATTTAGTTTGTTTAATGCAGTTTAAGACGCTTGCCAAAACCTGTCAACTTTAGATGTTGGTGCAATCGTTTTCTTAAGAAATTTAATTTATTATGTAAATATTGATTAGTCAGCAAACATGCATGCATTTTGCTCCTAATTCTCTAAACTCAGAGATGGAAATTTTTGTTATATGACTTATTTGCGCCAGCAGCACTCCATTTGTTTTTCTACTCTTAAAAAGCGAAATATACAAAATCGACTTTTTTTGATAACAAAAAAAAAATCGTTGTCGTTGATAAAGTCTTCGTCGTGTGAAATTCGTTTCTGTCTTATTGTTTTTTTAATAACGACAACTTAAAGCACACAATAATTTTTATAAACAATATTTTCCAAATTTGTATGTAAACAACAAATGAAAATCCAACACTTGTTATTCTTTAGCTTTTACTTTCCAATGAAATCTTAACCAAATACGTGTTCTTAATGTCTTTTTTTAGAGAGAATATTTTTTAATGGCAACAAAAAAAAAAGCGAGAAAACAAAGCTCGAAATGCTGTGCATTGCAAGTTGGTTCTTACGATTGACATTGAAGGCTAAAAAATTAAAAAACGACGTGATAATAATTGCAAAATTAACAACAAATTTACGTTAAATCTTTTTTTTTATAATATATTTTTTGCATTTACTTATTTATTAAGAGTAACAAATACAACTACAATTTATATGTTTTATAAGTAACATAAACCTTCAGCCCGTTATTGTGAAACAGACCAGAGTCCCAGGCGGAAATCGAGCCCGCAACTCTCGTACTGATGGACTAGCTCACTACCAACTATCCCAAAATAAAATGTATTTTATGGATGGAAACTCAGAAGATTCTGAAGGCTTTTGACATGAATTTTTAGACTCAATGTGAATTGTATATAGAAGCATTAGACCCCTTTAAAGTTGTTTTTATTTAATTGAAAAACGATGTCAATACCGCAAAGAAACTCGAAAAAGTTAAATTCATATTTGCGAATGACAACTTATTTCCCTTCAAAAACATTTTTTCTATAAAAATAAAAGTTTCTAACGTTAAAGGTTTTTTATTTATTGCTAGTTTTTTTCCCCCGGACTTTTTCGATTCCCGGGAAAGCGGGAAATTTTTCAAATTTCCCGGGATCCCGCTCCATATAAATAATACAAAGTAAATTTTGTTTTGAATGTAATAACTATCAACTGTTGCACTGCCCACTTTGCTTTTAGTAGATTTATTGCATCAGCAGACATTGATTTAAATATGTACTCACTTCTTGTGATTGATCTAATCCGCAACCCATCCACAGAGGCTCATTTTTAGAGAATAGAAAACTAAATTTTAAAGAATAAATAGCTGTTTTCTGAATTTATGAGGAATATTTTATTTCCCGGGATCCCGCAAGAAAAATCCCGGGAAAACGGGAAATAAAATTATTGAAATTAACCGGAATTCCCGAGACGGGAAATCCCGGGAAAACCCCTATTTATTGCTCATTTGATTTAAAAAACTATTGATTTTTAAAAAAGAAAAACAAACAAAGTTATGCGAAAAAGTCTGATTTTTTTTTTCAATCAGTTTAAAAACGGCCCGCTCTCTTAAAAATCTGCAGATATTTGCCGTGTCCGCTAACAGTGATCTTTTTGTATCTGATTTTCAAAAGCCATCGTTGCATGTATTTTAAATTTTTTGGGTATTCGGAAGACCGCTCATTTTTCTTTTTCCAAGTCAAATAAACGTATTGTTGGAACATTTAAAAAAAACAAATTTATTCGCTAAATTAGTAATACCTTTTCCTAAATGTTCTAAAATTTCTCATTTTTCTTTTTAAAGTTTTTAATTCATATTTAAGAACTTTTCACGTAAAAATTATATTTAAAAATGTATACAGAATTGCATGTTAATGTGAGAACTAACTAAAAAGTGTATGTAAAACATTTTGATTAACAACTGAAGACAATTTGTAAGCGATAGCTGGGGAAATCCCCAGGTTATTATGCAGTGTAATAAGAATTGATTTTGATTTAACACTGTCTAGGTAGATAAAAACCGTTTAAAATATGAACTTTTGCACAAGAGTAGACCATAGAAGAAAATAAGTGTTTATATTTTGGGATGTTCATATTATCGCGTGTGCACTGTAAGGCAAATATTTCAATTAAAGAAAAGAATAAAAAAAAGTATATCTAATACATTTTCCGGTTTTTTCCTGCCTAAATTCTTTAAAATTTTATATCATATAAGTTATTTAAGCTGTATAGAAGAAAATAAGTGTTTATATTTTGGGATGTTCATATTATCGCGTGTGCACTGTAAGGCAAATATTTCAATTAAAGAAAAGAATAAAAAAAGTATTTCTAATACATTTTCCGGTTTTTTCCTGCCTAAATTCTTTAAAATTTTATATCATATAGGTTATTTAAGCTGTATTTTGAACAAAAAATAACACTATAATTCAGAAAAGGATTTTAAAATCGATCGTCACACCTTCTAAAAACGATCGTTTTGAAATCGTTTGGATTTTTTTAAATAGTCTTTGGCTATTTCGTTATTAAGTTAATGAAACTAAGAATAATAGAAATAATAATTACGCCATTACGAAAACAAAGTTGAAATCTTCTGCGCATGTCGAACAAATGACGTCACGCGAACTGAATTTCAAGATATTTGTTGTTTAATTAAACGGTGTCAGCTATTTTAAAGCGCATACAGTTCTTGGGCATCAATAATGCAGTTTGTTTAGAATAACCGCGGTGCCCATATGCTCGAAATCATTTTCACATGTAAATGACATATTTGTATTGATCTTTCAAATAAAAAATTTTTAATTAAAATGTAATTTTTTGTGTTAATTTTTAGAACATCAAATTCTAATGGGTGTCCAAGATTTAAGTATCATTTTGATTTTTCTGCCATTTTTTCTACCTGCAATTTTTATTCAGGGCTTCCAGATACTTTCTTTCCTTGTCCCCAAAAAATTTAAAAAAAAATCCCCAATCTAAAAATCAAAACCTTAAAAAGTTAATATTTTCTATTGTTTTTTTCTGACCAATTTTTGAATCTTGTTAATTAAAAATTTAAAATTGTTTTTAAAATAGTAAGAAAAATGTTCATAGGAAATCCCCAAATAAAAATTTTTAGTAAAAAAAATATTTTATTTTGCTTGTAGCGACTGGTTTCGGCTAGTTTTTTAAATCCTTTTTATGCGATTATCACTGGTGAGGAATAACAAGCAGAGCAATATGCGGCTTTTGAAGACATATGAGCCAATTTATAAGAAATTGGAGCTTGTTCAGTCGGTTTTATCCACCCTTAGAATCAACAATAAAAACACATACCCGTCATTTATTTAATATTTCGAAGCATAATAGCTACTTACCAATAGCCCAGTATTCTTTTTCCCAAACTATTATATTGTTTTTTTTATATTTTGTCACTTAATACGCAAAAGGCCCTATCTAGCATTTTGAAAATTTTAAATCAGAAGCAAAAACTATTCAAGATTATATATTAATAATTCGCCTCAAACTGTTTATAATTAAATTTTCTTTTCTTTATTAACCTAAAGAGGAAAATCCATAACTCGAAAACTAAGCGTTTGCGCCAATATTTTTATTTAATTTTTTCTTCTTATTTTTCAATTTTCTATCAGCCTGCGTACTTATTTTTATTTGGGTGTGCGTCCCTAAACTAGATTTGTTCCAAAAATCAAAAATTTTATGTGTTGTCAACGATTTTAGATTCCCATTTTGTAATTCTTCCTTTTTAAAACACTCACTCAAGAATAATAACATAAGTAAAAAATGGTAATCTTAATTAAGACCCTTTACACTGTACTAGTTGTTGATAAGAGTAAGGTAAAAGATTTGCTACTTTTTTCATATTTTATGTACGAAATAAGGAAAAATAAGCGTAAATAATAAAAGAAGGAAAATTTTATTTAAAATTTATGAAACCCCCAAAAAATTCCACGAATTTTTTTTTAAATCCCCGTAAAAATCCCCAATCCCCTAATGACTTTCTTTGGTCTTTTTGCTCGCATGAAATCAATAACTTTGGGGATTAATCCCCGAGTCTGGCAGCCCTGTTTTAATTCTATTTTCAGATTCCAACGAAATACATACCGGTTATTTAATATTGTACATTACACGAAGGAACAACGTGTTTCATTATTGGGCATATTCATATGACGTAACTGTTGCGAAACTTCTGAGGATTTTTCATACAAAAATTTTGGCATTTAATGGTCAGATTACGCCATTATTCGGCTTGTTTAGCCATTAAAATATGAATATATGTATTTAGTAGCCATTTTTATTAAGCGAGATTTCCATCAAGTTTGAAGTCTCTAAAATTGAAGTATGCTCAATCAAGGTTTTCAATAAACTGTTGTCTTTGGTTGATATCTGCTCGAAATTATTGTTTTGAAGCTCTTGAACTGTTGTGGAATTATTGCTGTAAAGTTTTGATTTAAAAAACCCAAAAAAAATCTAAATGTGTAAAATTGTACGATTTTCGTGGCCAATTCACTCCTTCTCTACGAGAAATTGTGCGATTTTTGAACTAAGATTTATTTTTTCCTAATAACATCTTGAAAACTTTTGCCATTTTAAAAAAAATTTTAATAGGAACATTCATAACACGCAATTGTTGCGCAAACGTTGTGTTTTGTATGGCAACAGTGGCTGAAATTAAAAAATAATCAAAAGTGAAATTTTAAGATGGAAATCGAATACATAAATTTGACAAGTTCCAGTGAATCAAAAGAATACCAGGAAACGGCATCGCAATGTTTTTGCTTAGTCTATTTTTTTTTATTTGATTTACATACATAAATATTGCGTTTGTACAATTTCTTAAACATTTTGCAAACCGTTTGTGTGTCTGCAAATGTACATACAAGATAAATTATTGCGTATTTATTTTATCATTCATTTAAAAATATTTCACAGCATAAACGAGGATATGTTTTGCAGTGTTGCTTAAAATTGGCTATTTATTAAATCAAGGTTAATCAAGCATGAAATATCCGCCTTTTCACACATCACCAGATCACAAAGAGTCTACTGTTCTTGGGTTATTACTTTTATTATTACTAAACACATTTAATTTTTTTGTTACATGAGTTATTCTTGATATCAAGTTGATTTTATTTTTACATATTGAGGGTACTTTAGACAAAGACGTTTGCTAAAATGCATAATTTTTAAATTTTTATTAAAAACATTTGTAATGCGCCACAAAGGCGAGATTAAGTCGATAAATTACAGAGTGCAAGTGTCCTGGTAAATAGCTTTTTTCAAACGAAATGTACAGTTGTTATCTTTTTTTTAAACTTAAGTAAAACTTAAACTCGAGTAGGAAACCACCAGTGTGACCAGAACTTAACATTTTTTAAAGTTAAAGTTAATGCTGATTGTTAAGAATTTTTTTTGTTTTGACAGTATAAAACTCAATTCCAAACTAAATAAATTGTAGTGACTAATTTTTAACAAAATTAAAATATTTAAACATTGATAAAGCATCAGATATAAATATCACAGATAGTTGAATTTAATGGGTCTATTACGGATAGCAACACAACTGAAGTTCAGTTGCCAGCAGCGAAATTTGGCAACACCGCGGCGCGTCGCTCATTTTGAAATATAAATTTTTTTTTTTTATTTTATATTTTAACATTCAGTTTTTACATTGCAGTGTAAAATGACTTGTACTTTTTTTCTTAATAATTAAATGGAAAAAAATTTTAACAATCAACATGATTAGGACATCCCTAAGATTCCATAAATATTCTATTTTGTACAAAACAGATATGGTAAGAATTATCCAGTTTCATATGAAATTTCTCTTTAAGTGCACCTTTTTTTAGTCAAAATTTATAATAATTTATCGGGCATGTTCTGTAAATCGAAATAAAGTGGCTTTAAAATCGCACAAATTTTGAAAACGATCCTGTAAAGAATGTTCATCAAAATATTCCTTTTTATACTCTTCATAATTTGTGTTCTAATTATCTATTTAAGAACTAATGTTGAAGACCATGTCAACTGCAGCCATATTGTAAATAATTGAAATCAAAATTTCGTTCGATTTCAATTCCACTTTATTACGATTTGTTGAACATACCCGTATATAAAAAAAAATCTAAGTTTAACCAATAAAACTATTCCTCCTTGTTTTTAAAATGAAGCTGAAAGAACTAAAAACATTTTATAAAAATGCCAAATTCTAAATAAAATTTTTTGAGCTGAATCAAAATTGTTAATGCGAAATTTGCTGCAAAAACACCAAAATGGTCACACTGATAATCACCGATGGTAATTGCTATGAGAACGGATGATGTTTCGATTCAATTGTACGCGAACAGAATTCAAGAGTGGGGTTTAATTTAGTGGGCGTTTTATATTTTCCATCCGTTTCTTTCCTTTTTATTTGGTTCATTTTAATTTAAGTTCTTGCCATTTACGTTGTACATCGTTGAATGAATCGTTAGCGATCAAATACATGACGTTTACTTTGTGGGCGAGCGAGCAAAACAAATGAATGAATATGTATTTATTTGATTTTATTAATTCAATTAGAATTTATGGACACTTCTCATAAATGGTTTATGTCTCTATGGAAAACAAAAACATCTAATAAAAAAACGTGATTCGTTGTGTTACGGTATGTGAGTAGGTATATTAAACGAAATTTAATTACAAGCACTTAATTAAAATAATGTGTATGTTATTAGATTACGGAGGATGCAGTGCCCAAAAAAATAATGTTTATTTATTGGTTTTATTATTTTACTTTAATGTTTTAAAAGATTTAAAATAAAAAAGAAACAGATTTCATTCATTCAACAAGTTAAATTTCCTGCCTTCAATTAAAAATGACGGAGTGACACTGTACTTATGTGAACGTGTGTATTTGATGATTCAATCAAATGATCATTTTCATTGCCTTTATGTTTTTTTAATAAGCAAATACTCATTTATAAAATTAAAATAGGGTTATAAATAGAGCAGATTGCAATTATTAAGAACAGTGTTTTTAGTAATTTTCTTATTCATACATATTTAATTATTGTGATATGAAATATAATTCAATATATGCACAAAGAGTGAAAAATATGCGACGTTTGAATTATTTTTTTTTATTATAACCTAAAAACTTCTTAATATTCAGAAAATGAAACATTTAACGAGTTAATTCACATATTGTTAAATGATTATCAATATGGGTTTAGAAAAGGTTGTGGCTCAGAGCAGGATGTCGTAAATGTAGTAAATTGTATCTGCAAAGTACTTGAGAAACGTCATTAAGGAGTGGACTTTATCAGAGCATTTGGAGTCTTTTATAAACGAATAAAGAATTAGTTAGATCGTAATATATGATAAAAAAAATGCAATAGACCCCTTTCAGACTCGGCAGTTCAGTTGCGCAAGTAACTTGCCGAGTACAACAAAGTCTGTACTTAATATTTTTTTCCTTACCCCGAACTTACCGCTGACGTCTACAAACCAACAGTTGCGCAAGAGACTTGCGCAAGTAACTTGCCGAATGTGAAAGGGGTCATATTACGGAATATGGGGTAGTGGTAAAATTGGGGAATTATTTTCTAAAAATTGGGGAATTATTTTAGAAAGAAATAAAACCTCAGTTCAGTTCAGAATGTTCTAGGGTTATAAATTTTAAAATTTACGCCTGTATTTATAAAAAAATATTAAATTTATTTAAGGTTTACAAAACAAATTTTATATGAAAATTCTCCCTAATAAACGTTTGTTTAATTAAATAATCGTTTATAAATACGGGGGTTAACGTTTTTAACAATGTATGTATGTAGTTATATATGAATTTGTTTTTGCTTGATATGATGAAATTCCTTTTTCCCAACAAACACAAAGTCAAACCTTTGATATGAAATGACTTTATCATTTAGCATCAAACGCAATTCTCAAGCGTTTTTTAATTGTTTGATTTAACATTTAAATTCAAATTGATGATGATTTGAAAATAAACATTTATATCAAATGTTTTATCAATTTGATGTCAAATGTTTGTCAAATGTTAAAACCAGGGCTGTGGAGTCGGAGTCGGAGTTGAAGAGTCGGAGTTGATGTTTAAGTGCCGGAGTCGGAGTCGTAGGACCCACAAAAACTCGCGACTCCGACTCCAAAGTTTTTCGGCATAAAAAATTTAAAAAAAATTTCCAAAATAAAATTATTTTCTTAAAACACATTTAAAAATTTAAATAAATGGTTTATGAATACTACTCTTATGTGCTGTTTCCAAATGACAGGCGATGGACTAAGTGCTTTTCATATACAGGGGTGTGCTGGAAATCGCAAACGTAAAACGCAAGAATTGTAAAAGTCGTTTTTAAATAAGATTTTTGTATTAAAAGAATTTTATGACAAATATTTTCCTATTAAACAGGATTTTAAACCAAAAATTATAAGAATTAGGTTTAAATGAATTTGTTATTCGTGCTTAATTCCCAATTTTTATTTTTGATAAAAACACTGAAATTTATTGTTGATGGGATAAGCTATTCCTATGCCCATTTCATTGGTTGCCAGATCATCAGGAAACTTCATCCATAAAGATTTTAGAAAAACTAAAGATATTAAACCAAATAAAACTGTTAAGCGTATAAGAATTACATCAACAGTTCTATTAGTAACAATAAAGTTTTAACAAAACACAACAATAAACAGTGAGTTTATATCTCCTTATTAAAAACAACTTCCAAATTCTTGCGTTTTGCGTTTGCGATTTCCACCACACCCCTGATATATTTTGCTACATAATCAATCGCCTGTCATTTGGAAACAGCACATTAATGTTTGCGTACGGTAATTGCTTCTCAAAAACTCTAATTTTAAGAAGGCCGTACGGTAATGAAAAAATATAAGTTAACATCACTGAGTCTCATATACTTTTAGCATCAAGATTATAGTAGGAGTCGGAGTCGGAGTAGGAGTCGGAGTCGCACTTAAAAAATTTCAGCATTTGGAGTCGGAGTCGGAGTTAGTACTTTTTTCGGACGACTCCACAGCCCTGGTTAAAACCAAATCAAAAATAAACTTGGCAATACTAAAGCGAAAAATAAATGTAAGCATTAAAAATGGCGATTAAAGTAACATTTTTTTACTTTGTGGTTACATGTGTTTTACTATTAAACATAAATTTGAATATAAAGTGAACAGTTTATTTCTTGTGAAAAATAAAAATTATTTGTGAGAAATTACAATGATTGAAAATACGAAAAAAAAGAAAAATAATAAAACGGGAAAGTGAAGAAAGTTTGTTGAACGATCGCGGTGATACAATCCTCAAAATAAAAGAGAGCCAAGTATTTTGTTTTTCCATAAATTAGAGGACGGAAAGAACACTATTTCATCTTTAAGCTATGGTACCGAATGTTTATCTCAAAGTTTATTTAAATAAATAATAAATTTAAATTAAAAAAATTAAATAGTTTTATTTATATTCCACATTGTATTATAATCCACATTTGAAAAACATTTGAGAATTTCGTTTGAAAGCAAGTTGAAAATAAAGGCATTTTTCAATTTGAAAATATTTATTTATTTATTTATTTACTTAATCAACAGAATAAATTCTGAGACTAAACATGGGAATGAGCGTTGGCAGCATAGGCCATCAGCTCCGATTTGAAAATAATTTCCCCTTTTTGTTGAGAACGCTATGATTTTCAAATCATTTTCAATTTGAAATCAAACCTCCGTGTTTGTTGGGTTATTATAAAAATAAAATAAGCCATAAGTCGCAGCAACTCGCTCTGTTAAAAATTCTGGGGATGGGATACGATGGAGAATAGTACTATCCACAAATCCTAAGCACTTTTTATCGACGTTGACTCCTTTTCCAGATCAGTAACAATGCACAGTGAGTTTATTTATTCTTCAAAAAAAACTGACTGTCAACCCGCTTTTTAAATAAAGCGAGTTGTTTTTGTTTTTATTTTGTTTTTTCTTTACCTACTTACAACTACAATTATTGTTGGAAGAATTCCAATCAATTGTAGTAGGGAATGTAAGGAGAGATAAACTCACTGTTTATTGTTGATGATTTTGTTTAAACTTTGATATTGTTACAAATAGAACTGTTTCTGTAATTCTTATACGCTTAACAGTTTATTTGGTTTAATATCTTTAGTTTTTCTAAAATCTTTATAAATGAAGTTTCCTGATGATCTGGCCTAAGGAACCAGTGAAATGCGCATAGGAATAGCTTATCCCATCAACAATAAATGTCAGTGTTTTTATCAAGAATAAAAATTGGGAATTAAGCACGAATAACAAAATCATTTAAATTAAATTTTGTATTTCCACGAAAATTATTTTGAAAATAGAAAAATTTATATTTCTAAAATTTTGGTTAAAGATAACGAAAGAAGAGTTAATTACCTCTAATTTGGTGCCCGTCCCGTTCCGTAATCTGTTTTGGTTCGGTCGCAATTTAAAAAAGTCCCTCCCAGATACACTAGCCGAAATTTAAAGAATTTTTTAAAAATAGAAAAATGTATATTTCTTAAATTTTGATTAAAGATTACGAAAGTAGAGTTAATTACCTCTAATTTGGTGCCCCTCCCGTTCTGTAATCTTTTTTGGTTCGGTCAAAATTAAAAAAAATCCCTCCCAGATACACTAGCCGAAATTTAAAGAATTTTTTAAAAATAGAAAAATGTATATTTCTTAAATTTTGATTAAAGATTACGAAAGTAGAGTTAATTACCTCTAATTTGGTGCCCCTCCCGTTCTGTAATCTTTTTTGGTTCGGTCTAAATTTAAAAAAATCCCTCCCAGATACACTAGCCGAAATTTAAAGAATTTTTTAAAAATAGAAAAATTTATATTTCTAAAATTTTGGTTAAAGATTACGAAAGAAGAGTTAATTTCCTCTAATTTGGTGCCCCCCGTACTGTTATCTTTTTTGGTTCGGTCGAAACTTAAAAAAATCCCTCCCAGATACACTAGCCGAAATTTAAAGAATTTTTTAAAAATAGAAAAATTTATATTTCTAAAATTTTGGTTAAAGATTACGAAAGTTGAGTTAATTTCCTCTAATTTGGTGCCCCTCCCGTACTGTAATCTTTTTTGGTTCGGTCGCAATTTAAAAAAATCCCTCCCAGATACACTAGCCAAAATTAAAAGATTTTTTTAAAAATAGAAAATTGTATATTTCTTAAATTTTGATTAAAAATTATGAAAGTAGAGTTAATTACCTCTAATTTGGTGCCCCTCCCGTTCCGTAATCTTTTTTGGTTCGGCCGCAATATAAAAAAATCGCTCCTATACACATCGCTCAAAATTAAGAAAAAAATTAAATAAAAACGTAACGTTTACGTCATAAAACATATTTAGGTAGGTAGGTAGGTAGAAAGGCTGGTGTGAAGTCTCCCTCACACCTTCACCCAGAGACCAGTATGGTCCATTGAGACGCCTTAATTAGAGAAAGATATGTAGAGATGGAAAGTAGGTGAAATAAACAGAGAAAGCACAAGTCAGAAAAGAAATATAATCAGTTATTCTTATTATAGAATTATAAATTTGAAATAAAATGTACAAACAAGAGAAAAAAGTTTTTGTAATATTTTATATACATATAGGTATGTAAATTAGAAAATATTTACATAAAATGCATTTCGCATATCGCCAAACGTGAATCTCAACCGACAAAATGATTAAGAAATCGCCACATTTGACAGTCCTGCCAATAACCGCTAAAAAGCGAAAAACAATTTTTCTTTTGTTCTTTATAACTGGCATTTTAAAAAATTTTCAATTTATTAACTTTCAATACACTGAATTTTCGGGTTTAACTCTTGTTAAATAAAAAAAATTTTACGAAAAAAGTCTCAAATAAATAAATACTTTTAATTAAGCATCTCGTTATTTTTTTAATATGTAAAAGAATTCTCAATTAATAAAAAAGTCATTATAAATTTGGTTATATTTTTTTACATTTAATTACTTTTTCCAAAAATTTTGGTTGTAAAAATTGTATTGGTTGTGGCAGCACTGGTTATATGCCATACTTATGTCTAGTGCCCATGTTATGAATAAATAAATAAATAACTAGAACTGTGTTATTTGTCGTTTATTTTGAAATATGTTTTGGAGATGTGTATAATATATTAAAAAAAACTTTAAAAAAAGCTACATTTCATTACACTGGTAGCATAAAACATAAAATAATTTAAATGAAAAATAGTTCCAAATTCATTTTCAATTTCCTTGAATATTTTACATAAAAAATTTGTCGAGTAATCTTTGTTTTTTTTTTAACAAAAAAATTTTGTTTCGTTTGTGTTGACAAATTAACTTTATTTATACAAATACATTTATACGAATACAAATTTCGAAGTTTTTGATAGCACCTTTATGCTTTATTTGTTGCTATAAATGTTTTTCTTGATCGAAAGAATATGCGTAACTGATCATTGCAGCATAATCAAACAGAAATGCTACATAAAAATTACCTAAAATAGCGGTACTTTTTGCTAATCACTTTGTTTTAAGTTGGAAATGCAAAGACATTATTCTTTTTTAAACTTAATTATGGATCTTATTTGTTCGCAAAATTGAGCACAAAAATATATGTTTTGTTCGCTATATGTATAAGGTACTTAATGGAGCAAACTTGTGTGTTCGTTAAATGCGATGTTCGCAGAATCGAAGGTTCGTTAAGCAGGAAAACTACTGTAAATATACAAAACTTAAAATAATTTTGAATGCTAGAAGTTTAAAGATAAAACTGGTTTAGAACCAAAAAAAAATGAATGAGTGTCATTATTTTTGCAATGGTCTGTTAAAAAATATAGAAACGAATGAAAGAAATAATTTCAATTACACCGGATGTTACTTATTTATTTTAATTAAATCTGCATCCAGACAAACCTAGTAATTTGTGTACACTGGAAATAATCCATGGAACATTTTACATAAGAAACTTCCGTAGGTACTTTAGATAAATAATACCAAAAAATGTTGCTTTAGCCTCTCGGAATTCTGCGAAACTAACGAATTCGTTCGTAGTCTAGTTTCTGGTAAACATATGGGTAATTCCATGTCAAAGCGAACAAGAGTGGGACCGGACCCCCTTTCGATTTTAATCAAATTTGGTGAGAAGGTTCCTTTTTAACTATAAGGAACATATACAAATGAACGAAAAAAAATTTTAAAATATTTTTTTCAAAAGTTATGTCATAATTTCGCCGAATGTGTTGAGCTTATTTCTTCAATATCTCGAAAACTACTGTACATACAAAGATGATTTTTATGTCATTTTAAAGAAAATAATATGTATATTGAAAAAATGTAATATCTGCAAAATTTATAATTTTAAAACGGACTAAGCCAAAAACCTTTTTTTTTATTTGGCTGATTTTTTTATATAATACCTCATACCGTCCTTTAAGAATCCTGAAATTTTGATGGAGGTGTTTTTATTCTTTTTTAAAATATGATTTTTTTTCTTTCCAACTTTTAAACAATAACCTTAAAATAATATTGTAATTTTGAGCAATAATTACAATGTGCTACATAGTTGCAAAAAACAGACAAGCCGGGCACCGGGCGTTTTAACCTAATTGGAGCACTCTGAATCCAGTGGTACTAACACTTTTTATGGGTTATCGCTTGTTTTCAAGATACGATTAAACTGGTCAATTTCATTCGATTTACTGATTAACCGATGTAACTAAATTTTTAATTTTCGTAGTATTACATATAACATATTTTTTGTGTTTTAAATTATTTGTTTCGTCTCATATACAAAATGTTTTCATTTAATAATATGTTTCCTTCTATACATTCTTAAAACATGGTACAAAAATAAAATGCAAAATGTTCGGTGCTGAGCTGAGCTTTGGCAGGATGAGTCATATGATGACCTGACAACAGCAGAAACTCTTGATATTGACACAAACAATCTATTAACAGAATTAACGGAAATTAGAAGTGTTAAAAATTTTTAAAAATTAAAACAGGACTCTAATAGCTTAATGGAAGATTTTATATGTTTAGAGGAATCCAGGAAAAGGACTGAGAAATTAGATTTGTATTCTGTATTATGGGTTGATTTCGATTTCTTCAACATCTGCGATAAGTGAAAGAATTTTTTCCAAGTCAAGTTTTATCAAAACTAAAGGAAACTAAAATACTTAAACATTAAAATACTGCTTCCTAGAGAAAGATCACCTTAAACTATAGAAATAACTAATAAAATTATTTCAGTTTATTTTTTAATTAAAACATAATTGGGGGATTCACAAGGTGTGCTATCAATGCATATCATCATAATTTCCTGAACTGGCAAAATAAAAAAAGTATGTAATTGGTTTTTATTTTTGTTTTTCCTTAACCCACTTTAAACTACATTTAGAGTTGAAAAAAAATCAACCTTTTGTAGTCGGGACTGAAAGAAAAGATAAACTCACTGTTTATTGTTGTTGTTTTTGTTTAAGCTTTGATATTGTTGCAAGTAAAACTGGTGTTTATAATTCTTATTCGCTTAACAGTTATATTTGTATAATATCTTTTGCTTTTCTAAAATCTTTGAATGAAGTTTCCTGATGATATGGCATAAGCAGCCATCGAAATGCGTATAGGAAAAGCTTATCCCATCAACAAAAAATTTCAGTTTATCAATAGTATGAAATGGGAATTTAGCACATTTAAATGAAACCTTGATAACAAAAAAATTTTGGAATCCAAAGAAAAACGTTGATGTCCTAAACAATATTTTACAATTGTTTAAAAAAATATTGTTGTGTTTCAAACAAAATAAAAATTTTAATGCTGTGTTTATTGATTCGTCATAACTTAACAACAGAAATCTAAATTATAAGCGGTGCCCACAGCAGTCATATATATTTCTTGTAATTATTTTAAGACATATGACTTTACAACTATATGACAACCTAGTGAATCCCCCAAATATGTATAACATATTTATGAATTATTCTTTTGAGTGCTCGTTTTAGTTCAAGGATTGTTATTTTTGGTATATTATTGTTTGTTTTTACGAATAAACTCCAAATAATAAATAATTTATGCATTTTTATTTATTAAAATTACGTATTTTTTAAAAAAAACTTTATTAATCGGTTAACCGATATATAACAAAATTAACCGATTAAACAAAAACCTCGGTTAATAAACCGAGTAACACATACATACACAAAAAGAAATAGACATTAATTATAATTAACATCATTTATTTTATCAATATTATTTGACTTTTTTATTTTTTTTTTACAATTTTCTCAAAATTTTTCAATTTTTTAACTAGAGCATGGAAGTATTTCTTAGAGCTATATGGAAAAAACAATGGTTGCATCACTAAGTACTACTAAATTTTGAGTCGATTTCATCGAAATCTAGTCACGGAGTAGACTAGTAGCTTGTCCACAATGTCCAAAAAACACTGAAAAAATTATTGCCGAATTATTTTCAAACAAACGCTTGTTGGAAAATTTTTTTAATTTCTACAAATTTTTTTACTGATTCAATTAATATTTTTGTTTGATTTTTATTTAACCAACAAAAATGTTGACAACTATTCAAAAATATAATATACGCGTTATTGGTATGGTTTCAAGTTTCATAATTTTGTATGAAATATTTAACGCTCTTTAATGTTGTCGCTCAGCCTTCATCTTCTCTTTCAGTGATTGCTTGGGTACGCGTCGTTGCTTGTGCAAAAACTTTTTGTTTGATTCAGCAAAATTATTTGTCTGAAACTTATACATATGAATTTCAGTAAACTTTTTGTTTGATTCAGTTAAATTATTTGTTTGAAAAAAATTAGTGTTTTTTTTCAAAAAACAAAATGCAAATAAATTGTTTGAATATGCAAATTTGTTTATATGACCGATTCCATCCAGACAAAAAATGTACTGAATCTACAAATTTTGTTTGAATTGGAAAAATAATTTTTTCTGTGAAGTTACCAATTGGTCGATCTTTTTATGGTCAACTTATTTATCACTTTCTAAGCGTAGGTGTCTATAAAATAAGGTATTGTCAATCTCTCCCGGTCTTGCAGTTTATCCACAATGACCGAAAATCGTAAGTACTAGATTTCGGTGTAGTGTAAATTGGCTATAATCTAAAAATTGTTTTTATATTTATCTTATTTGGAATATGTTTAATAATAAAACTAAAAACATTAATCAAAATCATTTAAACGCAAAAGAAAAAATAAACAAGAAATGGACAACGGAGATATACAGCCCAAGTATGAACAAAAATTCCACGGAAGTTTATTCCCTTTTCCCGGGAATCTTTATAACTGGGTTGATAGATTCATTTTAAATCAAAGACTGAAATGTTCGTTGCAAAAAAGCATAAAAAAGCACTCACAGTGAAATTAACACGCAGAAAATGCGAACACAACTGCAAAAAAACGTACCTTTTTTTAAGTACCGCTCATAACCACCAAAGTTTATTGAAAAATTAAATTTTTAATTGATTTATATAAAAACTATAACCAAAAAATTACTTTTTTAGAATGTGTATGCATTTTTTTAAGAACAATAATTGTTTTTTTAATAGCTTAATAGGCTTTTAAATTAACTACAGTGTATATCGTTAAAAACATTATCGACATTTAGTTTTCTCTGCATGCCAATATGCATGGTTGCATTTCTTCAATCAGCTGAAAGCAGCTGCTAAGCTAGTTGTGAATTATGACTATGAACATTTTTTAGTAACTGTTTTGTTAGTTGCGACTTTAGCTAAGATTTCTGAATATGCGCCTTGAATTTAATAAAGTTTTATATAAAAAATTAAGTTTGCAATATCTAAAAGGGGCAAAATATGCTGAAATTAATTATGTATTTGTAATTGAGTAATATTTCATTGTTTGACAACTCACCCTTATGACTAACCTTGTACTTGTTATACTATGTGGTTGGGCGCTAACACGGAAATAATTAATTTATTTCGCTTTGCACGGCTTCGACATGGCGCTACTGAACCTGAACTTCATTTTCGATATTTCACGAAACTCTAAACCGTGTTATACAAAAATGTTCATAATTAATTAGAATTGTGGTTATTTTGTTGAACTATTTATGGTTTTTAATCCAAATTTTTAATGTATTAATTCGGCTCAAGTTCATCAAATTTAATTTTCATTAAATTATTTTTATGAAGAAAGGAATTTTACAACATGAAAAAACAAAAAAATGTACTTTGGACTTCAAGAAGAATTCTTGACATAAGTAAGGGAAAACATGTAAAATCAATTAAAATGGATAATCTTTCAAAAAAGCAAATTTCGATCTACCAAAGGTTAAAATACAATTTGGTTTAAGGATTGATGTTTTACTATTGACGTCAGCAGTCGTCGATGGCTACGGGTGTAAGACGGAAAATCCATCTGAGGAGATCGAGTGGTTGCGATCGAAACATGTCATGGTAACCTGCCGGCCAGGGTTCGAGCCCCGGCCACGGTCAAGAATGAAAGATTATCAATAACAATTTTAATTAATTTTCATGTTGTAAAATTCCTTTCTTCATAATTAAAAATGTTCATAATTCTTAAAAAAAAAATTATATTTTACGACAGTTTTCGTACATTTGGGGTATGGATTTGTTCAGTGTATATGATTATTGAGATATTCCGTCATTCTACTTATTTAATAAAAAAAATTAAGACAGAATTTTACTTTATTCTGACTGTATGTACCGGATCATTTCAAACGAAGATTTATTTTTAAATTTGTGAAACGAAATAAATTAAAGTAAAATATGTAGTTTTGAGTAAAATTTATTTCCCATATTAATTATTTCATTTTATTTTATTAAATTTAATCATGTGATTTTGATTTTACTTAACATAGCAACGACATCGTACGTACGCTGTAATTAAAAATACCTGTTTTAAGAATTCATTTTTAATTTTTTATAATTTTTTTTACTTTTAATGTTAAATTAAATTGAAAATAAACAAAAACCATGTTTGACTCAACCTAGTTAAATATTTTTTAAAATGTTTTTGGTACTTCTGTCTGTCAACACATTTAGTACCATTGGGCTTAAGTTTCCAAAGCCATTAACAATTTCTTTAGCAATCTAATTAGCAGTACAATTGCCGCATACATCATTAGTTACTTTTATTTGGCATATTAATGTCTAGAATGTTTTTGATTATCACACGTTCTTGACGATCTATTGTATTGTGTGCTCAAGAGCAAAACGTTGGTTGAATTAGTGATATAGTACAATTGAAGAAATCCATTACAAAGCGCAACAATTCCACTGTTTTAGTTGTTTGTATTGTAATTTAAAAGGCTGAGTTAGGCGAACGTTGCTCTTTCATTTCTGTATCGTATGAATCAGATGTTCGTTTTTCGTATGTACATGAAAAGCAATCCAAAAGCAATCTAGTGTGTGAAAATGAAGTTTTGAAAAAAACGCATTTTACCTTATTCTACACCCTTTTTAGGTACCAGAATCCACTCTTAAGTCTTAACCCATTTTTTTTGACACACTAGGTTCCTTTTCTCGGAGAAGGTCACATATACATATGTTTAGATCAGGGCTGTGGAGTTGGAGTTGCCGGTGTCGGAGTCGTAGTCGTAGTAGCCACAAAAACTCGCGACTCCGAATCGAAAGTTTTTCGGCACAAAAACTTTTAAAAAATTTTTCCAAAATAAAAATAATCTTCTTAAAACACATTTAAAATTTAAATAAATGGTTTATGAATACTGCTCTTATGTGCTGTTTCCAAATGACAGGCGATGGACTGAGTGCTTTTCATATAAATTTTACTACATAATTAATCGCCTGTCATTTGGAAACAGCACATTAATGTTTGCGTAAGTTAATTTTTTCTCAAAAACTCTAATTTTTAGAAGGCCGTACGGTAATGAAAAAATAAAAGTTAACATCACTGAGTCTCATATACATTTAGCATCAAGATTATAGTAGGAGTCGGAGTCGTGAGTCGTGAGTCGGAGTCGCACTTAAAATATTTCAGCGTTTGGAGTCGGAGTTAGTACTTTTTTCGGACGACTCCACAGCATATACATATATACACATACAATAAACATATATAAAAGGCTTTAAATGGAATGAAAGAAATTCTTGTTTTTTGCATGCACATTTGCAAAATAATATATGTAGGACAACAAGGTTCTATTTGCACCTAAACTGCATGTAAGATAAAACCTTGTTGTCCTAAGGTCGCAAAATATCAAATAATAAATTACACAGGTAAACATTTTAACGCTTTTTTAAAGTTTTTTTTTACTACTCCAACTTATTCTTATGTTTTTTGGCATGTTGAAGCCGAATATGAACTCTGCTTTCGCCTATCACGTCACACTTATCCGATAATGGTCCATTTCTGTTTTTCTCTGTATACTTCCCTTTCAGACTCCATCCAGAGTCAAGTGCTGGTTCAATTTTAAAGATTTCTATGTTGTTTGAAAGGTTACTTAAATAACGCGGGTGTGTGGTGGTTAATTGGCTTTGATCGAATAAAAACAAATTTTAAGCCATAATGTACTGAAATCAGATAAATATTAAAAATCCTATAATAAAAAAAACTCTGGATGGCGACTGAAAAAGAAGTATACAGCAAAAAACATAACTCTACACTAAAAGAAAAACACTCGGGATAAATCAAGTTTTTTATGATTACTTTAAGTACGAATCGTTCTCAAATTTAAGTACGAATAACACTAAAAAGTTTAAAATTCTTAAATCAAGTAAAAAAGATTAATCGTGTCGTTGTGTTTAACCCTCCGGCTTTCGCATGTTTTGATTTTCTATACACATTGAAAAAAGGTGTGGCCACTGGCCAGACTATGTGTATCGCGAAGGGTTCAAAAGTAAATTTAAACTCTTCCTTCTCATTTAGTTTACATTTTTGGTTAAATATCGGGCATGATGTTGGTCTTTTATCATTCTGTAAGGTGTAATACGGGTAAGTAAATCAATCATAATAATTTTTTTCTTTCTAAAATTAATCCCGGAATTTCTTGAAATACATAAGTATAAAATTCTTAAATCAAGCACCTATAAAAAAAGTATAACTTTCCGTTGGTAGTGCCACTCTGGGAGTAAATTACAAAATGAGGGATTTAATCTCATAAACCTTATTAGTCTCAACCAGTGTTGCTACTTTGTGGGTAATTACCCGAATTTGGTGTAATTTTTACCGTCGTGGGTATAGCGTGGGTAATTTCTCTTAGGTGTTTTTTGAAATTCTTACTTTAGATACCCAAATAAAATCAATATTCGATTTCAGTGATGATATTTATTTTTTTTAAATATTGTTGCTAAAAAATGCACAGTCTTTTGGACCAAAGTTTCAGTTTCTTTTTATGAAAAGACTTCAATCAATAAATATATTTTTTTAAAAGTTTTGTAATAAATGCCTCTCATAGTGACTTAGAACCTTAAGTTTATTGAAAAAAGTTGTTTAAACTCAAACTTGCCTGGGGGATGAAATGTTTCCAATATTTCAACATGAAATAAATGTTATTTTTATCTGGTAACTTTCAAACGCTTTAGTTTGAAGAATATTTAACACCCTTCTCAGTTGTAAAACTGAATTACGAAATGGACAGATGTATAAAACCCAGCAGGCATTTTGTTTACTAAATAAGGTATAAAGGGTATTTTCTAAGACCATGATGAAACTTAAAATTTTAGACAACACAAAAAAAATAATTTTAATCGCAGATTAATACACGGCATTACTAATTGAAACTGATTTCAAACAAATAGGCACACTTGGTGCTGTCCTTGACTAAACGCCTTGCAGACGTCCAATTTTGTTTCTCTTTTTTAAGCATTACTAGCTGCCTGTCACGAATAAAATGAACACTATTGACCTCCAAGACGTCAATTGCTGCTGTTTTACCAGCATAAACTAGTGACTTAAATCAAGAGATGTCACAATCAAGAGATGTCACATCGCACGGCCTTGAAGTCAAATTGACAGTTGATTTTCTCTAAATCAACACATCGCCTTCATTTGATTTTCAAAGTAAATTTGAATAATTTGGTGGCGTTGATCAAGCATAAATCTATTCATGATGATGTGCCTGAGAAAAAATTTAAAGCAGTATGACAGTTCGTTTCACAGCTAAGCTCTATGGGGCTAAAAAAAAACACCCATTATAAAAGAATTGCAATGAGCATTTTAAACCTTCCCTAGATATGCAACCAACTGTGGAAGGTAAACTCATTATTTTAGGAGTTTTATTTTATGTTTTATTAATTGTTTTTAAGTCTTTTTTGTTAATTTATTTAAAATTACAATAAGAACCTTAACAGTTTGACTAATATTGATCTTCTTTCAATGATTTGTAAATGTCTTTTTATTAAATAAAACTTTAATTTTATATCAGGTGTAATTTCATTTAAATCGGGTAATTTTGCTTCAGCTCAAGTGTAATTTTGAATTTTGCTGGTGGTAACACTGGTCTCATCTCTCAGCATTGTATTCTATTATGCGTGCATACGTGTGTGTTTTTCAAAGTTTTTTGTATATTTACAACAACAAAACAGAAGTTTGGAAAAAACGATTTGCTTATTGTACATAAGATTTCAAAAATAAAAACCATATCGGGCATGATATTGATATTTTATAATTCTGAAAGATGCAATACGGATAAGTAATCAATCATAATAATTTTTTCTTTCTAATTTCTTTTTTTTGTTTTTTTTCAAGCATGAATTCGGGATAAAATCAACTTTATATTACTTGTTTCAATCTTAGTTTTACTTAAATTAATCTCATTTTCGGATTAAAAGAATTTTATAATTCTTGAATCAAGCGCATTTTGAGATTGATTCAATCTTAGTTTTACTTAAATCAATCTCATTTTTGGATTATTTCCAGTACGAAATCGGGATTAAATATGGATAATTTAAGTATTTTGGGATTAAAAATCCGTACTTGAATCAATCTTTCTGTACTTGATTTAAGAAAATCCGTACACAACGTACTATTAATAGCGCTTCGGATCGATTTGAGTACGGATGGAATGATTTTTCTTTTGAGTGTACCGTTATCTGATAAATGTGACGTAATGGGAGTTGCAAATTGTAGTGTTTAAAAAACTTTTTCAATGATGACCTGCGTAATTAATGTTGTTTTACATACACAAAATACAGTTTTAATAGCATTTAAATCACTTGGTACTTTTTCTGCACAGCGGTCACCATTTGAACATTTTTAATTCCCACCACTGTGTGTGTTGATTCATGTCTGCTATTGCTTTTTTGTTTATGTTTGTGAAAACATATGACACGTTTTTCAATGTATGGTACGGAACGTTGCGGGAACAGCAACGCTCGGCTAACAAATGATTTTCAGATACATTCAAGAATGAATCCTAATATTGAATCCTGCTTAATTTTTTAGTTTTGCTCTTTAGTTAACTGAGCTACGCTTATCAACGAATTACTGTCTAAATTACGAGAAAGTACTTTATGAAATGGTACAATGTTATGCTGCATGTAGCGATTAGTTGTTAAGATAATGCGTTAAGGAAATTTTTTCGATGGATGGATAATTATTTAAGGTAGGTAAAGTTTTAACTGGGTATGCTTCGTATTTCAAATTCATATAAACTACAGTTTGGCAAATACATTTTAGCTAACTAACTTAACACTGTTTAAATACAAAATATTCCAATTTTTTATTTAAATACCAAGGTTTAAAACTTGAGAAAAATCTCTTTATTTTTGTCCTGGTTACATTAAAATATTTTTAAAATTTTAATGCATATTTAAGGCGTATATTTCATTTAAAATTGTTTAACCTGTTTATAACGTTGACATTAAAAAAATTATTACTAACATACTTATTACCAAAAAAACAGACAAACACCAATTTTATAAAAAGGAATGAAGAGAAGACAAAAATTAAATAAATATGTATAATTTAAGAAATTTTATAAATACACAAGGACAGTCAATAAAATAACAAAGATATCAATATATATTTATGCAACTCAACTAATTGCGAACTTTAAATTTTATCTGAGGTCGCATTACGTGTTTATTCTTCCTTGGCATTGATATAACAAAAATACGTGAATGAAAACTTTCTATAATGTCTCAAATTAGAGATAAACAGCCGCAAATTAATTTATAAATGTATAGATTTTTTTCTGTTCTACTCGAAAGGGCATGTTTTTTTTAAATGAGAGGCTTTTCTCTTGTACTGGAATTCAATAGTCAGGGGTGTTCTGGAAATCGAAAACGCAAATAAAATAAATAAAATTATTTTATGACAAATATTTCTCTGTTAAATTATTTAAAAATGCTTATATGTTCCAATTGTATCTGCAACCAAAGATTCAATTTTAACAAGTGAAGGCAGGTAAAAAAATAAAAAGATGTTGTACCAAATTAACTAAGCAACACCCGGGTCGGATATTTCTTTAGAATTAAAAATATTTTGTAATTTTTGACCTGCCCTCATCGCACAGTGTCACTTCGTGTGGTGTTACATCGAAATTAGAGTTTTTCTTTTCCCAGACTTTTCATTTCCCGGGAAAGCAGGGTTATTTTTCAATTCTCCGGGATCCCGAGAATTCCGGCTCAATACAAATCGACGCAAAATATTAAATTTAAATTATTTAAAAAAATAACATTTCCTTAGATCAATAAAATGTTTTTAAATGCGTTTACCTTTTTTATTTCTTTGGCAAAGAGGAAAAAGTGCTTAATGGCACCTTAAGAAATTCATGTTCAAAAGTGCACATGGGCAAAATTTCAATTATTTTGTAGGATTTTGGAGGAAGTTATAGCAAAATTACTTTTTGGTTATATTTTTTCAATGTGCAATAACATTTGGAATAATAAAAACTTGGAATTTCTTAAGTCGGACACTGTAGTTTTTCGTTATATTAAAATGAAACATATTTTTTTGGTGTATTTCATATACTTTTTTCCTAAGATCAGATGATAACGATTAGAAGCGGTTGGCTACACTAAAGTGATTTAAACCGAACAAAAGAGAGAAAAAATGAATTAAAGCTAAAATCTCAAAATGCGTTTCTGACTTAAGACCTTTTTGCCTAACGGCTAAGAACTAATTCATGACACAACTTATTTACAATTGAAGCACAGCCGCAAATAACGTTTTAAGTTACAAAATAATTATTTTTCAGGAGAGCAAAAAAAGTTTTTAACAGGCAAAAGTATTAATTTTTTATTTTTTCTTTAGATTATTAAAAATCATGATAATAAAAACGTTAATGCAAAATATCAAGAAATTTAAAATGTAAATTACATGCAAATTTACAGTTAATAAGTTTTTAGTGGAAAAACGTTTCATATCCACAATCGCGATGTCATTTTAAACGTTCTTCCACTACGCAAGCAGCGTTTAAAACGTTATCCTACGTTTTAAACCCATTAACTTTGTATCATTTTGTAAGCTACTTACAACGTTCTTCCACTAGTTGACTCTTTGTATGTCATTTTGAAGGTGTTAAGGTGCATAATTTTGGATGATTTGAGGTTTAAACAGTGTAAGAGAGTTTTCTTAGCGGTTATCTGCAAAAAACAGTTTTTGCAAAAAGTGGCTTTTACAATGTTTTTCGCGATTAAGTTACCATTATTAAATAGAAAAATCCCGGGAATGACCGTACAAATTTCCCAGGAAAAACACTAATCGAATTTAACATATTTATATTGGTAATCACATGTAACGAAAAATTTAGACACAAAAAAAATGTCATATGAATTTGTCAATATGTAAACTTTTATGAAAAAAGTTGCAAAATAATGGTTTTTTTATTTGTTTTAAATTCTCGTTGTAGTCGGATCGTCATTCCTACGTAAGTAATTTTCATTAGGAGGTTTTTAAAAACCAGTTTACATTAAAATTTGTCATTATCAAATGACTTTGTGATTAATAATTTTGATGTTTTACTCACTACTTGAATTGCAGTTTTAATTAATATAAAACTAATAATGGAACAAAAAATATAACGGGTCCGCCTTCTAACGTTTTTTTTTCAACTAGTGCTTATTTCGTGAATGGTAACACTTAGCTCATGTCTGATTTGACAGATAATTAGTTTTATCCTTCCGCTGAACGAATATGGTTGTGTATACGCTTGAAAAACGCTGTGAAATATGAGTTTTCGCTTCGCAAAGACGGCCTGCGATCGACTTACAGAAGATGCCGATTTTGCCAAAAAAAATCATCTTTTTAGATGAATTTTTATAGCATTTTCAAAAAAAAAAAGAAGTTATTTGGCGGACCCTGTATTTAATATTTCAAATACTATTTTTATATGTATAAGAATATGCATGTACATATATAAATAAGTATGTATGTATACACATTAGAGCTGGGTTTATTTTTAACTACAGTTTAGAAATCTACATGTAAAATATGTTCTTTACAAATCTTAATAAGTTGTAGTTTTGAGCAATGAGCTCCAGTTAAAAAAAAATTTCTTGGATGGCCTAATTTTATTCATAAATATCTGAAATTCTTTTGTGTTAAATAATGTAAACGAGCCGGAGAATCGATTGAAAATTATAAAATCGTGTAACAAATACCGAATTTTTAAAATTTTTAAAAATTTGTAAAAAGTTTAAAAATTGTTTATAAGTCTTATATTGTGCAACAATTTGCTTTTTAACAACACTCAAAGAAAAAACATAGTTGTGGTAAACATATTCTAAGAGCAACATATTATGATAAGATTTATGATTGTAGTAAACATATAACGATTATTCTTGAATCATATTTTGTATAATCAAATATATTCGTAATATTACATTATAATATTTTTCCCTTAATCACAATCTTATCATGTTAATCATATTTAGTTAAGATGTAATCATATTATTGTTATGTTAATCATAATAAGTTAAGATTTAATCATAACATATCTAGATTTTAATTTTCAGTAAAATATTTGTGGGGCGAATTTAATCTAAGTGCCAACATAATTAGAAGGTTAACGGAAACAAAGAGTCTAATTTTGAAAGAAGTTTTTATGGGGAATATGTAGAACTTTAGACCGATTGTAGCCATTTACATAGAATTCGTTGTTTGTACAAAATTTGATAAAATGATCTACTATATATAATCTATTAACATGGACAGGCAACTAACCAGGCGGACTGATGGTTATCTTTAGATCACTTTAAAAGTGATTCTAAATCGATCGGCATACAAAAAGTTTGTTCCAGATTTCTATGAATTACACACCTTGGTTAAAGTCTAATACACTTGTTAAATCATAACACATCATATAAAAAATAACCAAAACACTGTTTTTGGCATTTGTATGAGAATTTATTTACTTTAGTTTATCATGACCTACATAGATTTTTATCTCTTTCACTTATTTTTACCATTTTCCAAATAGTTCTCACTCATGCCAAGTAAATCTGTAAAAATTCAACTCAATTAAAGCAAAAGTTTTAGACCACCATCGAAAAAATCAATACTAAAAATAAAAAACACTTCACAGCTCACCGCCTCCACCCATCTTCTAGATTTTTCCAAAAAATATATTTGTCAGCAATTTAAAAAAAAACTGGCACTCGTCGACGGTGGCTGATTTGACGTTTTTCTTTATGAGCAACATGCGTAAGCAGTGAGTGGGTGGGTGAACTATGAAAGAAATTGTAAAAATCGTTGACTATTGTCATAGTGACGACACGATTTAACCAATTTCCTATTTATTGTTTGTTCCATTGAGGCAAACAAAATTACAAAAATAGAATAACTTTAAAAGCCTCAATTCAAAATACTCATCTTAATGGTTGTGTTGTTAAAAATGTGTATCAAAATTTAGTTGTTGTAACTTTACATGTACGCAATTTTGAGAGAATTCCTTTTAGCGAGTTTCTATTCTGTTCGATCTTCTATAATTCAATACGATAAAAAAGTAAGAAATGTTAAAAATTCTTGGGATGGGATACGGTGGAGAATAGTATTGTCCACAAATCCTAATAATTTTTTTTCGGCCACGTTGACTCATTTTCCAGAAATCTGGACGCATGCATCATAACAGCGTTTACTTAAGTTCCGTTAAGTGGTTAACATCATTCTGTTAACGTAAAAGAATGTGTCTAGGGTCATAATTTTAAAATGTAACTTTACACACATCGAATCTTTTGAGTAGCTTCAACAGCTAGTGTTGGTATACCGCTTCATTTGTAATGAATTAGATCAGGATTAGTGATTCAGCATTTCTTATTTAGTGTAGTAAAGGTTGGTCAACTAGGAGAATAAAATTTAAATATGGAAATATTGATTTATGCGTTGATTGTAATCAAATAACAACAACTTTCGAAGACACTAACCAATGATTTAACAGATTTGCCAATTATTTTTATTTATTATTACAGTTTATATTATATTAATTGTTTATTACTGATCAAAATCCAATTTATTAAGAGAGACACTCACAAACACGTCCGAATTAAAAAAACGAACGTTAGCCAGAGTTTGTTGATTGTATTATAATTAAACTGTGTGCTAACTTCATGCCAACTTTTCGTTATAAGTACGGCCGTTATTCATTAATTATGATGTTCTAAATTCCCAATTTTTATTCTCGCTTGGTGCTTAGGCCAGATATTAACCTAACCTAACCATACAAATAAGATATTATACAAATTAAACTGTAAAGCTAATGAGAATTACAAACACTCAAGTCTTACTTGCAATGATATCAAAGCAATTACAAAATGGACAAGAGTTGTAAAAATACTGTCTTTACTTAAAATAAAATATTTTTTATTTAATATGAAGAAATATTTATTTTATTGAATGCTATTTTGCATAGCCTAATTTTGATAAATTTTTTTCATTTTTGCCCGTAATTTCTCCAAATAGATATCTAGCTGTGTATAGATATCAATGGTGTAACGAATTTTTTGTAATTTTAACACGTATATATTACCTGCTGGTTAAACTGTATTGAATTTTACACCATCGATTTTTGACAGTTAATTCAAAAAATTAATAAATAAACTAATGTTGCCATATTTTAAAAGAAAACTTGAAGGAAAAACACGAAGGCAAAATTAACGTTGAAATTACCAAAATAGTTTTACCGGATAGGTAAAGATAACTGTTAGGTACGAACACAAACAGATATCTGTTTGTAGAAATTACGGGCATTAGTCAAATAAAAAGTTTGTTGCACTAAAATTTTATTTTTAACAAACTGTGTTGTTAAAAATTTTTTGGAGATATTTTTTCTGTGTAGCACAGTAAGGGTAATCGCGATGGTCTGTGTGCAAATTTTCAATTTGTAAACTTGCAGTGCACTTTTATTTTTTGTGCAAATGTGTTATTTTTCTCAAAATTTATTCTGGCAACACAAGAAACTTCTGGCAGAACTGTTAAAAATCTGCATTTGTTTACAATTATACACAAGCATATTTAAATAAATTTTTTTGTTTTTAATTTATTTAAATTTAATTCTTCAAAAGTTATTGCAACTGAGCAAATATGCAAAACTAGTTTTGTTCATGGTTTTCTTAGTGCAAACAAAGTAAAAAATAGCAAATTGCAAATACGTACAATTTGTTGTTGTGTTGTGCAAATGTGTGTATTTTTGCACGCATTTGCATCGTTTGCACACTTTGTTTGCACTATCCATCGTGATTTCCATTAGTATATTATTATATATTTTTTCTAATATTTCCACCAATTTTAAGGGCAAATTTTTTTAATTTGTAATGCAGTGTTGTCTGTTGTTTATGTTTCAAGTTTTCTTCACTGAAACATAAACAAAACACAACACTGATTTTGAATCTTCGTTTTTGTTTTAAATGTTAGTAAAACGACCGAATTTTGCGCTCGTCATCTAAAATCAGGCAGCAAAATAACAAAATACTACAAAACTGTTTCCTCTTGATAAGAAAAACTAAACGATTGGTAATTGTACTTTAGCTCTTAAATTTTAATGCTACTCAACTTAAAAATATATAAAATCGAAAAAATTCATTTTTAACATGAATTCTCAAAGCACCAAAAATTACACTCGAAGACACAGAGAAAATTTTTGTTTGAAAATGTTTGTATGTAGAATGTATATGAGTTTTAGCTAGCAACTTAATAAATGCTCCTATCTGGTGCAAAGAAACAACCGATAAGATAAGAACTGACTATCAGCCCCAAAATAGATGTTAAGAAAAATTAAAGAAATCAAATTCCTACCATCGAAGACATTGTATTATGAAATACAAAATACATTTGGCATTTAGATATCAGTTTTCTCAGATTTTTCCGTCATAAAAGCGATTTTGTAAAAAAAATAACATCCAACACACACACAAATACAAAGTTCTTACCCATGGTTTAACACTTATTGTTATACTTATTACACCATGACTCTTACCTGTTTGTTAAAATGTTGTAGTTCTGGGTGCATGCAATATTTTAATGTTGACAATTATTGGTTGCCGTTGTCAAAAATTAGTTATGGTTGTATTTCAATTGGCGAATTGTTGGTTTTTTTATGAAGAAAATTTTAATTTTCTCTCTTGACGCAAATAAACAGCTGTATTATTTTTTACTCAATTTTACGTTTTTTTAATATTTTTTTGTAGATGCAATTTTTTGTTTATTAAACACAATCAAAAATAATCACGTTTCTGCAAAGCACGTTCACGTTGCTTGTCCATTTAATGTGGAATTAATTTTGTAAATACAATTTCGAATAAGTTTACAAATACAAATTCCTTTTCGGTTTTTTAAAGCACTTTTGTTTTCTAAACTAAAGAAAAATTTTTAATTTATTATTTATTTTTTATTTTAACTTATACGAATTATTTTATTATACACAGGGCAACACGACTTTAACATGAACTTTTTAGTGATGTACTGTATATTTTTCCTAGGAAACATTTTTTCATTTCATTGCTTTAAAAAATCAGGGATGGCAAATGACTTACTAATTTTGTACCAAATTTTATGACAAAATGTACTTTTTAGGCCATAATGGTACTTTTTTTAAAGAAATCTTTAGTAATTTGTTTTGGTTTGATAAAGAAATATTTCTTTGAAAATAGGATTTTACAGATGTAAGCATTTACAGAAACGTATATTTCTAATTTTAATCAAGAGGATTTCTGTCAATGAGAAAACACGTTCTCTGTCTACGGATGTTTGGATTTACAGTCAAAAGAAAATTATATACAGCCATATTCTGGAAATCGAAATCACGTGATATTGAAATTGAAGGAAATTTTCAATAACATTTGTATTTCAAATGACGTAGTATTTCCTTGTTTTAAGATAAGCTCTGGCCCTGCTTCTCAAAACTTTAAGTTACAAATCGACAAGTAAAATATATTTGAAACAAAACCAAAAATTTTAAAATTGTTGCTTTTTTAAAGTATTTTACTTGTAGATTTGTAACTTTTAATTTTGAGAAACAGGGCCCTGGTAAAGAAAAGTGGTATATAAAAAGAAATACGGACATCTTCTGGCAATCGCACGATTTGAAATCACAAAACGCCAGATTTACTTGATGGTGTTCCTCAATTCGTGCGTTAAGCTTGCGATCTTCCATAGTTTCTTACAAATATTCTAGCATTTTAGTTTTTTTTTTTAATTTTAAGTCGCCAAACTTCTTGCTATTGCAATTTACAGAACCAATGTTAAGCGTTTTGTGATTGCCAGAACATGCCCGATATTTAAACACACTTAAAACCAGTGTTCAAAAAAAAAATAGTATTTAGCGTTCGGCTCACACACCCAAGAACGATATCTCTTTTTTTAGAGATTTTGTGAAGAACACAACCCTTAATACCGTTCGTGACTATTTTCAAGAGAGAGCCGTACATATAGTGTTCTGTTCATCACTAAAAAACGGAACAATTGTTGTGACACTGAAGACAAACATTATATATTATTGTTCTATGATGTTTCTTTTATTACATTGGTAAATAAATGAACAAAAAAAAATTTTAGCAACGACCACACACGAACAGCTTATGTGTGGATTGTGCATAAGTTTTGTTTGTGTAAAATTATTTTGCTGGCTTTTTGCTATTTTTTGTATGTGTATTTTGTCTTTGTTAAAAATTATTGGTTTTTTACCAGTCAAAATGGACGAACATTAATGAGCCGAACTGAACACAATGACGTTTATGGATTTAAAAAAACCGAACGGAAATCAATGTTCGCATATTTTGTTCAGTTTGATAAAAAACAGTATTATTTTTCTGTTCAAAAGATGACTAACAGGGAAACGTTATTTTTTTTAATGATTTTCTACACAAACACTATTTGCGTATGTGTTTTCCACAAATCTACCGAACCGAACACTAAGAAGCGATATTTACAGCCCAATTATGAATAAAAATTCCCCGGGAATTTTCACCCTTTTCCCATTTTTCCTATGTAAATTTAATTGTAAAAATGAGAAAAGTGAAAAAAACTCCCGTTGAATTTGTATTCATAATTGGGCTGTTAGTGTTTATTTTCGAACACTGCTTTAAAGACAGGATAGTTTCAAAAATTTTCTCGATTTCAATTTCACGTGATTTCGATTTCCAGAACATATTTGATAATCTCTGGACACTCCCAGTTTTTCTTCAAATACTTGTAGTTCCTTTTTAAAGAAAATAATTTTATATTTATACACATAAGACCCAGCTAGCATTTTGCATCATAATTGAATCTTTGACAAATCATATTCACGAGCAAAATAACTGCATATGAGGTTAGTTTTAGATTATAAATGATATTATTGTTGTGAGAAAATGGTACTCTACCAATGAATCACATCAAAGAATCATTTGTGATACAATTTTTTGAGTATGTGAATGAATCATATGTGGATCATTTTATATCGACCTAGTGATAAAACAATTTTGAATTCAAAACATTTAGAAATCATTATTTGAACATTTCAGTACATAATATATGAATTCATTTTTAATCGCAAAAGTGATTAAGTTTTGAATCATCGAAAGTAATCCAAGAAGACTCATTCAGGTGATTTTTTACAAAAAATGATCACCCAAATGCTAGCTGGTTATATTAGACCGTACCTAAAAGAAAAAAATAAGGGGTCGCCTCTCTAAATTATTCGTTTTACACACATTTAGCATTTACAGTCGGATCATAATCTATGGTACATCATTGTTTGGCTCGAAAAGATCAATATTTTTCTCTAAAACATATTGGCCGCAAGTAGTATCGCTTCAAATGTAGTAAAACGAGTACTTTAATAATATCATTTAAATTTTTAAATTTATTTTATTTTCTTTTTTATTAATATGTAAAAATGTAGACAGTAATATTTTGTATAAATTGTTGAATTTTTAGTTCTTTGCCAACTTGCCTCAATAATGTTCTATGGACGCTGAGGGAATACCCCTTGAGTAAACATAAATAAATTTTAATAAAAAAAAGTATCCTGTTATAGTATTTATCCACCAGGGCCATGTTTCTCAAAACTTCAAGTTACAAATTACAAGCAAGATATATTTGAAACAAAAAAAATTTAAAATTGTTGCTTTTTTTAACGCATTTTACTTGTAGATTTGTAACTTGTAGTTTTGAGAAACAGGGCCCTGATCTCTGTCTCCACAACCCTTATGTCAAAATAATAACATCTTAAGTTAAGTCGCGAATATAATTTTTTAATATTCGCGAATACGAATATAAATATCTGATCTACAATTTAGCGCCACTCAACACATCAAATTTAATTGAAAAAATCTCCTGTTTGCGTCGATAGCAATAAATTAAATTAAATGTTTTTGTTTAAGCTTTGATCTTGTTACAAGTAAAACTGAGGTTTATAATTCTTATTCGCTTAACAGTTTTATTTATATAATATCTTTAGCTTTTCTAAAATCTTTGGATGAAGTTTCCTGACGACAAGGCCTAAGCAACCAGTGAAATGCGCATAGGAATAGCTTATCCCTTCAACAATAAATTTCAGTTTCTCAATAGTATGAAATGGGAATTTAGCACATTTGAAAGAAACCTTGCTAAAGAAAAAACGTATGCCCAATTTTCAGGATTAATATTAAAACACATTTATTTTTTAAATCGTTTTATATAAAAAATTCTCTTCTTCACTAAAAACTTAAGTGTCACCGTCACCGATGTGGTACACTTAATTTCAACTTAAGTTTCCATTGTAATATTTTAGCAAGGTGGCCTCAACATCACAACAATACAACAACAACAGGCAAAGCATTAACAGTCATCGGTTTTTCAGACCACCTTGTAAATAAATACACTTGTTTATATTTTTTTTTTTTTTGTTTTTAGTAGTGCTACCATACTTTTATCTTAATTAAATAAGACTTTTCAAATAAAACTCTGTATTTAAATACGATTTAAGTTTTTAAGATAATTAACTTTATTATGATTTAAATACAATCCTGAAAATTGGGTATTAATGTATCAACATTATTATGATTAGGAAAGACGGAAATATGCACTAAAATACAATTTTATAATGCTTGTATATATATTTGTAATTTGAATTCATGTTTTTTTAAAAACTGTAATGGGATTTAAACATTTTGATATTAATTTTGTATATTCAGAAATGTCCATTCAAGAGCTCTAAAATAATACCAATATTGGCACTATACGTTAAGCCCTTATGACACTACATTTTTAATGCATTGTTCAAGTTTTGGTGAACAGTGCAAATATAAAGTAATAGAAAAATTTACCAAGTGCGAAGGGTTCAGCTGTATTAAGATAAATGGCAAACTGTCAAACATTTTACTAAAGTTATCGATAAAAAATGAAGTTATGTCAAACAAAATGTAAAATTGTTCAAATTAAAATTGACATTTTAAGCTTGAAATATTAAAAGTGTTGCTGCATCAGCGGTTTATGGGCAAATTTAGCGATTTACCGCTTTTTATTTTTAATTTTCCTGTAAACGAAAAGTTGGCAACATTTAATACAACTAACAGAACAGGGATGGCTAAGTTGTTTCAATTGTACTTTTTTGTAAATACTTTTTAAACTAAGATTTATAATACCTTTTTGTGGTGTTTTTTAAGAACATAAATAAAATTAATTTCAACTAAAAAAATCTTTTAGTACAATTAGGGTAAAAAAGTAAAATTTTTAAAGGTTGTTGGTACAATTTTAAAAATTCTCAACGCCATCCCTGAAACAAAACCATAACAAGAGAAAAAAAACTAAAAAACTTTGTTTACATTTTTTATAGTCTGCTCTTTCTAGCATTTACTGTTTCTTTCTATCAATTCTATATCAATTAATGAATAAAAAATGTAGTGCCATAAGGGCTTTAAGAAAAGTAGTAAATAATCGCATATATACATATATGGAAACTTATGACGTCCATAACGCGAAAACTAAGCGTGTACGCCACTTTTTTCACTTTATATATTTTTCAATTTTCTACAACCCTAGGGGCTTGTTTTTTTTTATTTGGAGCTTCGTCGGTAAACTAGATTAAAGCCTTCTATTTAAAAAAAACATAATTTAAAAAAAATAAACAAACACTATCTGTTTGGTCCCAGCGCTGTTCGGGATTTTCTAAATAAAAAATTAAATACTGGAGAATTTTGTCAATTACTTGTCCCCAGCGCTATCTTCCAGTCAAAATGTTATCAGGAAACATATTTGCTTAGTAAATATATTTTGTGAATTTTAGCCAAATCGTTCCATAAATAAAAAAAAAACAAATATCACGACAAGCCTGGCTCCAGACTTAAATAAATTATTGTCCAAGTTTGGTGTCAATCGGCCAGCGGTTCTTGAGTTTTAGGACTACTTACACCGCACCCCCGTCTTTTCATATGTATATATGTAGATAGGCATATGTATATGAACTTATAAATATATCGACACCTTTTGTATTCTCTTAGATATTTTAGCGATCGAGATTTAGCTTTAGCTAAGCGCATTACAGAATTCGGGTGCAGATCTCTGTTCGTACCAACTTAATGTCAGAAAACTAAAAATTCGATATTTCCAGCAGAAACATTTTTTAATTTTACCCTACGTTTGCACATGCAAGTAATTACTTGCAAGTAGTGTATACGTATTATCAACGAAAGATTGAGGAAACAGCCGATTGGCTGAATGTACAAATATTGTGTGAATGTTAGCGAAAAAGTGCGAGTGTATCGAGTTTTTCGAACTTGCGCTTGCATGTGGAAACGGGGGGTAAAATAATTATACGGGTAAACAACACAGACTAGTGTTGCCAGGGTAAGAGTTAAAAGTCTTTCAAAAAAGTTTTTTGTTCACCAAAAGTTAAATTTTGAAATACTCCTTGAATAAATCGTAAATTGATGTGATTTATAAATATTTTCTACAATTTTTTCCGCAAGAAATTAATTAATTGAACAAAAACATAACTTGGAACAAAAACAGATAAACGTGTGAAAACGTAAATTTAAGAATAAGAGATAATCACGTCCAGTTGTGAGGCAAATTGCATGAAAATTAAACAAAAAACAAGAGGTATAAACATGAACGCAGGGCTGTCAGACATGACGATTTCACGCCTAACGTGACGATTTATAACCCAATTTGGCAATGAATTTTGTGTTTGCCGACATGGCGATTATTTTGGCGAAATCTAAGACTGGTAGTTTTTTCTTTTAATTCTTACACTATTTTTAAATCAAAATACTGTTGTTCAAGTATTAAATAGTTATGTGTGTGAAGTTAAATTATAAAATTTATAACCCTAGACACATTCTGTTATGTTTACAGAACACTGTTAACCACTTAACAGAACTTATGTTAACGCTTTTATGATGCATGCGTCCAGATCCAGTCAACGTGGGCATAAGTCGCGCTAACTCGATCTGTTAAAAATTCTGGGGATGGAGAACGATGGAGAATAGTATTGTCCACAAATCCTAATCATTTTTTATCGCCCACGTTGGCTCCTTTTCCAGAAATCTGGACTCATCCCCTAGAGAATTCAAAAGAGTAAATTGGCCACAAGTCGCTCCAACTCGCTCTTATAAAAATTCTGGGGATGGAGAACGATGGAGAATAGTATTGTCCACAAATCCTAATCAATTTTTATCGCCCACGTTGACTCCTTTTCCAGAAATCTGGACTCATCCCCTAGAGAATTCAAAAGAGTAAATTGGCCATAAATCGCTCCAACTCGCTCTTTTAAAAATTTTGGGAATGGAGAACGATGGAGAATAGTATTGTCCACAAATCCTAATCATTTTTTTATCGCCCACGTTGACTGCTTTTCCAGAAATCTGGACGCATGCATCATAACAGCGTTAACATAAGTACTGTTAAGTGGTTAACAGTGTTCTGTAAACATAACAGAATGTGTCTAGGGTTATAAATTTTAAAAGTTAACTTCACACACATTAAATAGTTTGTGTTAATATTATTTTTTTATCAATCATCGGATCTTCGCCGAAAAACTAGTTACATAATTTTCCGTTTATTTTGTGAAATAAATTCTTAAAACTAAATCGTTTTCAATCGCATATGAAATCTAATTTTTAAAAGTTAAACTATTATAATGTTTACGGGGTTGTATGCAAAATTAGTTCAATTTATCGGTCAAGCTCGACCATATGATACCCTGGAGTGTTTAGGTATATAAATATTGATCTATCTTTGTTTTAAATTATATTACAATCGGATTGATAGTTTCTGAGAGGCAGAAATTGCCCCTATCTCTCCTGGTGGTCCTATTTTTACAAAAATTCATAGTTTCATATGCCAGGGGTCTTTCTGGACAGCAAGCTGTCATGGGGAAGAAATACTCAGGAGAGACTTAAGAGGGGTCTCAATGCCTACTATGCTTGCAGATCATCGATAGGTAGGAGCTGGGGACTCCGGCCGTCAGTAGTGGGATGGCTGTACACTTCGGTGGTTAGACCCATTCTTACGTATGGATGCTGAGTTTGGTGGGAGTCATTGGGATTTGCTAGTCGTAGGAACCTTCTTTCTAAGGCTCAGAGGTGTGCTTCAATTGGCATGACAGGTGCCATGAGAAGTACTCCTCAGGCTGCCCTGGACGTCATTCTACATCTTCTGCCTATTGAGCAGTATGTGATGGGAATGGCGGCCAGGAGCATTCTTAGACTGAGGGAGTTATGATTGATAGGGAATGTCTCGCAGGGTCACTTACGGATCCTGAGTGTGATTGAGGATTGTGGCTATTGCCTGGGACCACCCGGCTCCACTGATTTTGTGAGCACCAGGGTGGACTTTGGGCGGTCGCCGGAGGTAATAGTGCCTTCTAGGGAGAGCTGGTCAGGTAGGAGCAGATTATTTGGTGGATTTGCTATTTTCACTGACGGCTCGAAGATGAGGGGCACGGGTGCGGGAGTCTACATTGAGGATCTGGACATCAGAAGGTCATATAGGCTTCCTGACGACTGTAGTGTCCTTCAGGCGGAGATTCTTGAGGGTCTCGAGGGCCGTGGAACTGATGAGGGACAACAGTGATAGGGGCTCTGTGGTCACTATATATGTGGACAGCCAGGCGGCTCTTATGGCCTTAAGGGGCTGTTATGTGAACTCAAAGCTAGTTGATGATTGTAGGAGGGCTTTGGAAGAAGTCTTAGGGGAGTATACGCTAAGGTTGTGCTGGGTGCCGGGTAACTGCGACATAGGTGGCAATGAAGTTGCTTTTTCAAAAACTGGTTTTTGAATAGCTGCAATTTAAAAAAACCGGGTTTTGGTTAAGAATTTTAAAATAAATAAATAAAACAAAAAGTTTGCAATAACTGCCAATTCGTCGATGACAATTTAAAACCTTCCATGACATTATTTGATTACTTCGATTTTTTTAACTTCTTGATATTTTATTAAATAAAACTGATGAATTTTCCCATATCGACTTCGGCAACACAGCAGGCTAATATTTCACCCAGTGATTCATTTTTGGCAGCATATTTTAGTTAAGTATTATTTGCTGTCTCTGAAGAACTACTTGGAACAGAGTCCAGTGTTACTTGGCGTATATTTATGTCAAGCATGTGGACTAATTAAAGGTGATTAATAAGTCTTGACGTTGAAGAACCTTTGCAACTTATCATTATAGGGCCTTTTAATTACCTTTGTCTTTTAAATCAGTTCGAAACTTCACTAGAGATGGCATCTTTATAAAAATACTAGCTGATCCGGTCCGCGTTGCTGGCCCTAAGCAAGCATTAGTGTTGTATTACCAGACGATTTAAATTGATATTTAAACGAAATTTACGGCCTTTAAATAAAAATCCATGAAATACCTATCATACAGTTAAAGTTTTTTTAGAGAATAACTTGCATATGGTGTAGATTCAATGAAAAAAGAAACACATGTATTTAAGGCAAATTGGAAATTATATTTATTGATTACTTCATCTTAAGGCCAGCGCAATGTTTTTTTTTTATTTGGTGTAAAGAGCCGATTTCTGATTTTAGGTAAATCGAAATAAGCGGGCGGGTCAAAATTTTCTTTCCGTAAAAACCTAAGTTGGACAATTGCGATAATTTTAAAGAAAAAATCGTCCAAATCGGTCAATCCGTTCTCAAATTATGCGCTTAATTGAAAAAGTGGGCGTAAAAGTAGGCGTGGTAATTATTTATTTCGATGAAAACGTAAAACGGATTAATAGGTACGAACAGTAAAAAGAAAAATTAGTCAAATCGATGGAGCAGTTTTTTGATTTTAGGTAAATCGAAATAAGCGGGCGGGTCAAAATTGTCTTTCCGTAAAAACCTAAGTTGGACCATGGCGATCATTTTAAAGAAAAAATTGTTCAAATCGGTCAAGCCGTTCTCAAGTTATGGATTTTGCCACGCCCCTCCGCTCCCAGACCGAAAATCAAAAATCAGACAGCCACCCGCCTGAATATTCTGAAGATTCCCTGAAAATTTCATCAAAATCGGCCCAGCCGTTTTGGAGTCCATACATTACATACACACATACATACACACATCCTATTTTATATACATATATATGTACAGTAGAATCTTATAAAAGTTTACTCGCGTAAAAGTTAAACACGCGAATAAGTTAACAGTTTTTTGTTATCAACGTGCAGCTCTAAAAAGTTAACTTTTCGGTTAACTTTTTAGAACGTGTACATTTTTTTTAAAACAACGGCTGTTTCAGTGTTGTAATAATGAAAACTATTTAACACTTTTAATAATAAATAATAAAAACATAACATTTTGCATCTAAAAAAAGTTGTGTATTACATTTAAAATTTATTACATAATTTATTTATTCCTTTTTTCGACTAAAAAAACGCGCTTAGAAAAGTTAAAAGTTCAGACAAGTTAATACCCCTTGGGACATTTTGGTTAACTTTTTTAAGATTCTACTGTACATATATATAAATATAAATAAATAATAAATAGAAATAGATAGATAGATAGATAGATAGATAGAAGATACATATATAATATGTATTTAGAATACTGTCAATTTGCTAATTATGTTTTAAGCTGAAATTTTTGTAGTATTTTGATTTGTTTTCGGTTTTTGTTACAACAACAAGAAGCTTATAGGTGCCTATAAGCGATTTGTATTTACATTGTTCATAATGTTTTTGACTTTTGTTACATTTTGTTTTGACATTCCTTATTGAAAGTTTAAATTCGCTCAATATTCAATTAGAAAAATACTTAAATTACCGGTGCATTTATAACAAATGTAAGGAAAACGTATATAAATTACGCGTTACTAAAATAACCAAATAGACGGTTTTTCGATATTCGAAAAATTGACATTTTAAAATATCCGACTTGGGCAAAACAAAAATGACCGATTAAAACCGTTCGATCTCCTTAGTATGTATACATACGTATTTATGTAGGTATTTAAAAAATGTAATTCATCAATTTGTTTTATATAATTAATTAAATTAAATTCTTATATTTTGAAATAAACTAAGCTGAGAAAAGATTAATTTTTTATAAATTACATCTAAATTTAAGTTAACTAAAGCCTATAGTACTGGGAATGGAAAAAAGCCACATCCGCATGTGGTTCTGACGTAATTTTGACGTCACTACAAAGCCACAATAGCAAGTTCGTGTTGTGTGATGACGACAAAATTACGTCAGAGCCACATGTGGCTTTTACCATTCCGTGTACTATAGGCTTAAGTGTATATTTACTTAAATTTCAGAAAAACTTTTTTTAGAAAAAAACTTTTAACTTTTTTGCATCTCAAAAACCTGCAAAAAAAGATATATCTTACGACCAGTGTTGCCACCTCACGTGTAATTACACATATCATGTGCAATATTTTTATTCATGTGTAGGCCATGTGTAATTGACTGTATGTGTAATTTAATAGTTTAACGTTTTGTAGCACTGATTTTTGTTATTATTTTTTCACAAGAAGTAAATAGGTTTATTATTCTTAGCAAATTTGGCATTTAGATAGCTTTTGCCACAATATTATTACGACGAAACATTCTGGGTACATTATTCTTTTTTTTTATTTAAAAGAGAGTGGATAATCGACTGCAAAATAAATGTTTGAGCTTCTCAAAAGCAGAATTAAAGAAAAAGGGATTTTTTTTGAAAATCTAGTTGGATTTGCATCAGATACACCTAATATTATACTTGGACAGTATAATTCAGAAGTTAAGTTGCTTAAAGACGAAAAGCCAGTTATCATTTTGATGAAATGCTCATGCCACGTAATACATTTGGCAGCGCCGAAGGCCTGTCTGAACCTTCCAACATATATAAAATTTTTACTTTGTAATATTAGATCTTGTTGTAATAGAAGTTTCTAGAATATTTTCGCGACAACGCGCACTCTTACATTTTGAAAATTTTTAGCTTAAAGTAATTTGAACGCAGACTATTATTGGAAAAAGGTTTTGTGAAATAAAAAATTGCTTTGGAGACAGATTATTTCCTACTTTGCAAATAGTTATTTTTGTTTTAATCTTTTAAATGAAAAAATGAAATATTTTTTTTTGCATTAAATATGGCAACGATACGATTGTTGTAAACAAAAAGCAAATAAAGAGACATTTGAAAAATATATTTGTGTTGGACAAGTAAAAATATAAAAATATCCGACAGATCCTTTAGGATATCCAAATGAAATGCAAGTAACATATCGTCACCTAAAATGCTAAGCCCTTTTGCAAATTCGAAATAAGAATTTTTGATTGAGTTTTGTTCGTTTTATTAAACTGTATGTTCACAAACAATTTTAGATCAAATTTAGAAATTCAAACGCCAATTATACCTTGTTATTATTGATTTTGTAAAGTTGTTTGCCTCTCCTGCAAAAAAATCAAAAGTTTTGTTACGCCCTTTTACATTTACAGTGACGATATTATGTTTATTTGCTTGCAAACAAAAATTCTATACATTAATATTAACGCTTTTAGCTTTATACCTTTTAAGGGGGTTGTACGAAATAAAAAGGTGGCAATAATAAGTTTTTTGGTATACATGATGCTTATGATATCAATTCCACTTAGAAAATTAAAATTGGTTTACGTTATCTGAAGAACCCAAATACGGTTTTAATTCCACTTTTGATCGAAATTTGTTTCTGTGAGATGCGTAAAAAGATAGCATGTGTTATTTGTATTTTCATGTGTAATTTTGGCATGATCCATGTGTAATTTACCATTTAGTTGGTGGCAACACTGCTTACGACATAACAACAGAGACAAAAGTTTAAATACACCTCAAAAATTGTGTGTTTAAAGAAAAGTCGATGTTTTACAAAAACTTAAAGTATACAGTTTTATTTAGTTTCATAAATAACAAAAAATATAGACCAAGGCGAATTCAACTACAGGTGGTGTCGGAACGACAACAATCCAAAAACAACAGAAACAACATAGGTTTATTTGCATTGCATTGCTAGTGTGTACGGCTCGAAATGTCAACGATTCTTAGCAAAACACTAACAAATCAAAACAAATAAGCTCCAACTGACAAAATCAGATGACGTTTCGACACCACATATAGTTATTTCCCCTTGATATAGACTTCATTACAAACATAACGGTAAATGCCAATATAACTACAAAATGCAGCGGACAAAAGTTTAAATAGGTGCATCTTGCAAAATAAAGAATTCTCTTTCATTTTTCAAAAACAAAGTACAGTTATATTTATGTTTCGATGAAATTCTTCTCTTACAAGCCAGCACTTATCAGCGTTACCGTTTTGCCCCTTTTTGACTGCAGTGTCACTTTTTTGGCCCCTTAGTTTTATATCCCCTTTTGTATCATTTTGTAGTTTTTTGTGGTACTCTTTAATACGTTTGCGCATGTGTCTTTCGCGTCTTTTAATTTTTTTTCTTTTCTAAATCGTCACTTTATTTTTTTCTTTAAATTTTTCAATTTCAAATATTTATACACAATTTGGCATATCATTACTGTAAATCCGCGCCATCTTTAATTTTAATTGCCACTATTGCTTATGGCGTTTTCTTTTCTAAAAAAAAGTGTTGCATAAGTGTTACATGTGACTTGGCAACATTTATAAATTCTCGCCTAATTTTTAAGAAGTGTTTAATTTTTTACGTTTACAAAAGAACACAAATTTCGGCATAAAACAATAAAGTAAAATAAGCGCAAGGTAAATTTAATTACAGGTGGTGGCAAGACTACAACAGTTCAAAGCCAACAGAAACAACAGATGATTTTTGTATTGCATTGTTAGTGTTTACGGCTCGAAACTTGCCACCACCTTGTTCTGAATTCGCCTTGATCTAGTGCTACACTTATGCCCCTTTAATTAAAATGAGTGTTGAACATGTAGCATTTTTTTTAATTTTAAAGGGAACATCATCAGAAAAGAACGCTTTACACTTTTAAAATAACACATATTTTTCAGAAAAGAACATAAAAAAATGTAAAAGGCAGAATAAATGCAGAATTTTACTCAGAAAAGAAAACGCCATTAATTTTTAGAACATTTTGCGAAAGTGATAGAGAGTACCAAGTTGGTACTTTGTTTTCGCATCGCATTATAGAGTAGACCCCCAGAAATGTGCACTAAAAAGCGCGTTTTATTTGCATTAAATATGCAGTAAAAACTTGAAATTATGCCCTAAAAATTGTTAAAAATATGCCTCATAAAAATTAAAAATTGCTAATTTGAAAACAAAATATTCCACAATTTAACAACCGTTCCAATTAATAAAAATATTCCAAAAATTATAATCGGTAAACCCCAAACACACTCGTATTAACCTATTTGGAACCGAATATTATCTAGATATTAACATCCATATAAGATCTTTTGACTTAAAGAGATTTAAGGGACGGTAACTAAATTATAATTTTAATTACACGGTGGTACAGTGTAAAAAAAACTTGGAAAACGACCTAGCGTGGGTTATTGGTCTTGTAGAGTACATAAAAAATTGTGTCAAAAAATTTCAGAAACACCCTCAAATTCAGAAGTTATTTTAAAAAACCCGTTTTTAGTGATGTTCGTCAACTTATCGACCTGTAACTCAGTCAGTTCTAGTCCGATTTTAATTTTTTTAACTGGTTTGGAAAGAAAACTAATTACGCTTTAAAATGACATTTGTAAGTTATAACAATTGGTTTTGTTAAGAATATCTACAAAAACAAACGGAAATTATAAACTTTTTTGATTTTAGGTGCTTTTCATTGATTATATGAAAGCTTTTAAAAATTTATATTAACGTATGAAGAAAATTTAGTTCTTAACAAAACATGGTTTTAATTTTTCAAATCGGATAAAAATTGTATAAGTTATTCAACTTTTCATTAACACCTGTTTTAAGTATTTTCTCCCCCCGCGCAAAACATATGAATAAAAAAAACAATTAACTATACAGGCAAATTTGTCAACTTAATAATTTGTTTGTTGTAATTTTACAGTTACGTTTTTGGTATTATCTTATGAGTGGTTTACAGAACACGAATTCAAAATTTTGGTTTTGTTTTAAATGTAAGTTGAAGGGACGAGTAAGGCGCTCGTGTTCTGTAAACCACATATTAATAAGTTATTGTTAATCTGTCTTTATTAAAAAAAAGAAATGGAAGATAATACAGATGAATAATGTTTATTATGCCCTAGTTTTTTAAATCATTAAACAAGTTTAGAATGTTTTTTTATGCAATTTTTAGTTACATATGTATATTTGGATAAATACATAAACTAATCGAATTTATTACCAACACAATGGCAAAGTTTAAATACTACCTTTTGGTGAAGGATATTGTTTTTAGATAAGAGTAAAAAAAGTGTAGCTAGTTTAAAATTTGTGACAAGTGAAGTGATATTAATATTTAAATTTATTAAAACAAGTAAGTTTGTAATTTTTGTAATCCTTTAACAAATTTTAAATTGTGTGTAATTTTTTTCTGCAGTGTGTGATAAGCGTAATAATTTTTGTTATGTTTGCGGTTTATTCGCTGACAAAAAACATCGCTTTGATCTGAAGAAACATAAAGCCTTGGTAAATGCCTTCAATACAGTTTTTAACTGCTCATATAGTTTTAGCAAATGTTATGAACCCGAAAGTATTTGTACAAGCTGTTCCAGTATGCTTAAGAAAACTAAGTCCGAAAAGTTTATAAGCCAGCCATTACCATTATCTTTCCCAATGATTTAGCATCATAAAATATTCCATAAACCACAAGACTGTTATTTTTGCCAAACAAACATCACTAATGTGTTAACTGTTACTAAGCCAGTATTAAGTGCAATTAAATGTAATGAAACTTTACATAAACAAAGTGATGATGAATCTGAAAACGAGGAATGTGATATGGAATATTTACCAAAATCGGCTGAGCCACATTTTGTGACAAATGCATATTTTTGCGATCTTGTGCGAGATTTAAAACTTTAGTAACTTTTGCAAATATAAGCCGATTTTAACAAATGATATCTCGTTTTTTTCTACATAAAATTATCTTTAAAATACAGTGCAAATAAAGATAGGTTTTCATAGAAAAAAATTAAAATAACTCTTGTTGAATTTGAAAAATTAGGAAAAAAAATAAAACAATTAGATAATTTTGAAAAAAACTCACCTAATTTTTTGGAATATATTTTTTATGAATACATTTCATAAAAGCTTAATTCTTTGCCTTTCCAAAACAGTTTAAAATTTTAAAATCGATCAAAAAATTTGTGAGTTAGAGGTGCTAAAGTGCTAACCCCTACCATAAAACAGTTTTTTTAAAATAACTCAAAATTTTGAGGGTGTTTCAAAATGTTTGAAAACTGTTTTTGTATGTCCTTACCTAGGCCTATAACCCCCACTAGGTCGGTTTTCAAGTTCTGACAAAAAGTGTTTTTTGTAGCAGTGTGTTATTAATGTTAACATTTTAAAGGAAGTTAAAGCTTTTTATAGATGAGAGCTTTGTGCAAATGTGAAAATGTGAATTTACAGTAAAATATTTTTGGGGCGAATTTAATCTAAATAGGTACCAAATAAATTAAATAGTTTATGGGCACAGAGTCTCATTTGGAAAGAAGTTTTTATTTACATAGACTTCGCCCTTGATCAAATTGTCTGAAAGATTGCAAATTGTGCTTTGCGCACAAGGTTATCATTGGCAGACAACTAGCCAGATGGACGGATGGACTTCGTTTTATCACTTTAAAAAGTGATTCTCAGTCGATATACTAAAATTTTGGTCCAGATTTCTGTTTTTAAAGTTGCTCCTTTTTTCTCAAAATTCCCCTTTTTGACACTTTTTGGACTGTTTTGTTCAATGGCCATGGATGATTTTAATTTCTAAAGAACAAGAGCCCCTATATTAAAGTTTAAAGTGTACTAATAGGTAATTACGTAAAACTACAACTTTAAACTTGGAAAACTGCGTTAACATACATACATACCACCTACACACAAAAGAAATCTCAAGTTTTATTGTGTATGCCCCAAATTTATCGATTTAATTAAGATTAAAATTAAAAATTATCAAAATTTTGATAAGAAAAAAAAATCGATTTTAAAATCCCAATAACCGATTTCAGTATAAAATCGCAAACGTAAATTTGATTGCAAAAACTCGATTTTTTTAACACAAAATCGATTTCATTTGGCTAAATATTCTGTTCACACCACAGAACTGTGGTTCACACACGCATCGGTATTTAGAATTAATTTGACAAGCTTATTTATTGATAATTTATTTATTTTTATTTAATTAAACATATGAACGAAACAACACCAAATCATTTAAAAAAAGTGTTTAGAGTGGAGGTAAAATATTAAATAACCAACATTTAATAAAGTGATACATAATAACTTGACAAAATAAAGCCATTTAACAAGAGGGCGAGAACATCTTTTAGTAGTGTTGGTACTTAAGTGCATGTCGGAGATGAGCAAGTGGTACGAACTGCACTTCTGGCATAAAAACAATAAGTCCCACTTAATTCTAACAAATTTTTTGTTTGTTTTTTTAGGTTTTTAACATTTAACAATTTGTATATGTACGTATTAAGTTTTATTTGCTGTAGTTTGTTGTAATTTGTACTTTAAATTCTGAACTAAATATTGTTATTAATATAAAATAAAAAAAAGGTTGATTATTTATTTCTATTGAGATTTCAAAAAAATTGTATCTAAAAACTTTACTCGTCATTTAGTACGCAAATTTTATTTTGCATCCCTAAATTGCTCCCACACTTAGGGTTACCGTTGGAAAATTTTAAAAAGGGTCACAAAAAGAGGATTTTTCAGAAAAAGGGGTCAAAAAAGGGTATTTCAATTAAAAAAGGGTCAAGTTTTTTATAAGTAGTAGGTATTTAACTTTTTAAATAAAATTATAAGACCAAGTTTTTTACATACGAACAAAAAATATTTGTTTCAAGTAGGAAGTGCTCAAAAATCTTAACTTTTTTTGTGGAATTCCCTTTCCTGTTTTTAACACTTGACAAAAAGTTTGTCCTTCATTATTATTGCTAATTTTTTAATTTTTTATTTGTAATATTCCGACATTTTCTTTTTTTTTACCAATTTGAAATAAATTTTATGGTTTGTTTCCAATTTGGAATAGCTCCCGAATTCAAGCCATATCCGCAGTAAAGGGGATTTTTTAATGAAAATTAGGCTTTGCTATCATACCGCTGCTAGCAAATTTGGCAGTTTTTATCGAGCTTTTGCTATTCATGTTAAGTTTAGAGAATTTTAAGCAATTGTATCGCTGTTTGAAATACCTAAAATTTTCGCTTAAACATAGTTGCAAACTTTGAATTTTCAAGTTTTGCGTAGCTTCGTTGCTCTTTAAGGCAATCGTCTCCGTTTTAAAAATATCGAAGTCACCTATTTTAAAGGGCACTTTCCACACTGTTGATTTAGACGTGGCCAAAGTTCCCAATGCGAATAGAAAGGGTGATTCTTTTAAAATAAAAGATGCTACCGTTTTGGAGAGCAAACCACTTTTAAGAAACGAACACCAAATTGCATTTTTAAATAAAATGCCACATTTTATTGTTGACAAGAAAACCCATGATATTCAATAAAAAAATATATGTATATATATAATAACAAATATCTAAGTATGGGTTACGTTTGCTATTAGAAAATCTAATTTAGAACTCGTAAACAAATTTTTAATACAAACTTTTTACGAATACTAGCTACATTTTAGGAATGTGCTTTCTATATTTTGTTATTAAATCTTCACTTGAATTCCATTCCTCCATTTCCCCTTTAAACAAATGGTGAGAAGCATGGAATTGTAAGTTTTTACTCTGAGTCTGTTAGAAAGTTTAGTTTCAATTTAAAATCACTTGTTTAGCTGAAGCAATACTGTTCAGCAGTGTTGACAAAAAACAAAAAGAGTCAATAAGTGGCACAAAATAGTTAAAAATGATACAAAAGGGTTATTCAAATCAAGGGTCAAAAAGGGTATTAAGACTGTCGATAAAGGGTCAAATTTATACTTTAGTATCACAACGGTAACGCTGCCCACACTAGTTCTTTTTTTTTAGTAACCAAGATGTACATTTTCATATTTTGAAACCATATCACTTTGTAATCACAATTTAAAACATATTTGGTTAATTATAACTGTAGTTGTATTTTATTATGCTTGTTGTTTCTTGAAAATTTTGTTTTTATTTTCTAAATAAATTTTTAGTTAATTTTTACATTCTGCATCGTTTTGCCAAAAATCAATATTTTTCATTTCACAATAGGTACAAACTTTCGTACATTTTTACTGAATAATAATCACCTTTTCTTTTAATTAATTTATAATAGAAGTTTCCTTAACAATTTATTTATTATATTTGTATTTTACACAAAATTTATTAATTTTAACATTGCTTTTTATTTGTTCTGTGTGTTTTTAATTTACCGACAAATTACACATTCCAACGGAGTTCCACTAAAAACTGAAGCAAAAGAATTTTTTTATGGAATTTTTTGTTGTTGGTCAGCGTTGCCAAATGTTCAGATTTATCTGTTTTTTGAGGTGCAAAACAGGCTTGCAGATTTTACTTCAAAGAACTGTTTTTTAAATCACTGTAGTTTTTAAATTTTATTTAAATAACACATGTACATTTATTCTAAAGCAACAAAAGATTCTTAGGAAATGTAAAATTTATGTATAATTTACTATGATCTCTATGTGTGTTGAATTAAAAGAAACATTTTATGATATGTTCTTACTTGTAATTTAATATATGAGCACTTCCTCAGAATGGTCAACTAGCGTGAAAATATAAAATGTTGATAATCATCGTCTTTTATTGCTTATTTATGTATATAAAATAATTCTATGTTATTTTAATAGAATAGTTTCATAGCATATCTAAGCTCTTTTACTTGGGAAAATTAGGCTGGAAACTGGAAAAATTTACATTTTCCTTTTAAGCTACTTCTAAAGCCTTTTTTATATAATTATTTTGCATGCAAAAAATATGTTATGTTTGCGCTTTTTCTTTATAATCTCTCCATTACATTCAATTGTAAATTTTTTTGTTAAGGAAATTTGACCGGTTCGCGACCGGTACTTAGGCCAATTAAAAAAAACCAATAAAGATATTTTATTGTAAAAAAAACTTTATAGAGACCTACATTAAGGCCGGGATTAACTATCCTACACAATCGTACGATTCATTCACACGAAAATCTGATGGAATTCTATCCGACACAAAAAAATGTCTTCAAAATCTGTTGTCAATGCCACACTATCTCACAAAAATGATGCCAACTCAAATGACTCAGCTACTTTACAAGAAAATGGAACTCCGATCGCATAGAAACTATCATTTTATGAAAATTTTCATAAACATTTGCAAGTCGGACAGACTTGTCAAAAAAATCTGTCAATTAATTTTTAAGCCACACTATCCTACTTTTTGACCACACACGATTTTTTTTGACAAATCATACGACTGCATAGGATAATGAATCGCCGGCTTTAATACACTTTTAAAATAAATTAATCACTTTTGAGTATTCCGTTCCATTTTTCAGATTTTTACATTTCACTACTGTCAGCCAAAGTTAACTTCTATTTTGCGTACGTTCGTGACCACATGTTTATAACTATCATTATGAAAAATTAAACTCGATGAAATCCATCTATTTTGATATCAGGTATAATTTTATTTAAATCGGTTTATTTACTACTTCACTTGTGTAATTTAAAATTTTGTGCTGGCAGCACTGTTTTTAATAAATACTCTCTTATAGTCATGGTAAAATAATACAGGTGGCATCACTATGCCAGATGGCGATTTTATCAGTGCTGCCGTTAGGATACGAAAGATATATTTTTCCTATCTTTTGATGACTTCATGTACCAGGTATAATCCGGACATTTTTGGTATCTTTTGAATCTGTACGTAAAATGTGCAGATATAAAATATTAAATTTTAATTTAAAAAATGTTTGTTATCAGCCGATGTTTAAAAATTTGAAAAAAGTAGTTGGTTTAACATTTGTACTTCCAAGAGCAGAGGCGGAACGTTTTCTTTCGCTTAGCAAAGCAACAGTAGTCACGAACAGTAGTGTTAGCATTCTTTCTTGTGTAATAAAACCCACAACTTATAAATACAAATATAGATAAAACGCTAGATTGCCCAAAAAAATAGCTAAATTATTTAATAATAGCGGCAAACTTCACTATTTAACGAGCTGGAAAAATCGGGGCTTCCAATTGCAAAGCGTTGAGGCCTTTCTTTTCAAAAACTAGAAAACGCGTGCCGTGCCGCCTTTGTTTAGGTACGGCTGCAAGTCTTAAGAAAATCTTTGATTATTTTCAGAATACAAAAACAACAATATTACACTTCGTTTATCTTTCGTCAATCCATCATCGAATGAACCTATAACGGCACTCTGTAAAAATCATATTTTTAACAATTATACGACGAACATTTCACGGGTAGTAAAATATCTACTTGAGTCTCATACGATTCTTGACACGAAAGACTCGTTAGATACAGGGTTACAATTGAAAATTTTCGAAATGGGTCACCAGAAGTGGATTTTCCAGAAAAAAAGGTAAAAAAGGGTCAAGTTTTTCTATAAGCAGTATTTCCCATTTTATTAAAAATAAATAGTAAACAAACAAAAAATATTTATTACAGGTAGGAAGTGCTCAAAAAACTTAATTTTTTAGGGAATGCCCTACCCTGTCCTGTTTTTAACACCTGGGCCCTATTCCACAAAACAAGTTATCAACTTTTCACTTTGCACTTATCAAATTTAATTTTTTGGCAAAGTGATAAGTGTTTCTGTTCCACAACATTCTTTGCAAATCTCACTTTGTACTTAGCTAAAACTTTGCTCTCTTTGCACTCTTTGCAAATACTTTGCACTCCTTGCAAAGTCTTTGCATTCTCTTGCAAAGTGAGTCTGCAAAGTGTTCCACAAAGGATTTAATCGTCTTTGCAATTCTGTCTTGTCACTTTTCACTTTGCATTGCTAAATATAAAGTGTTAAAATGAGCTGCAAAGTAAATATGGGAAAAAAACTTGCAGTATTAAATGTTATTAAAGAAAAAAAAGATATTTTATTTGCTAGTTTTATGCATAATAAAGTAAGTATTTTTTCTAAAATTGTTGTTAATATTTAAAACATATTTAAGTTAACTTGGATTTGATTTAATCGAAAGCACTCTTTAAAATTAATGTTTTGTAGTCCCGAAAAATTAATTCGGTCTCTATAATTTCTTGATATAGCAACCTCTTCACTATCGTCGAACAAAAACTCACGTCTTAACATTTTGAAAGCTTCACTAGTTTTAATAATATGAATTTGCAAAGAGATCGTTTACCTTGCAAATTTTTGGCAAACTTATCAAAATTTGCTTTGCAAAAATAGAATTTACAGTTTTTGTGGAACGCAACAGCATAATTATTTGCAAAGTCTTTGCAAATTACACTTTGCAATAATAACTTTGCACTTTGCATAATAGAACGTACGTGGAACAGAAAATAAAAAGAGAATAAAAAAATTGCAAAGATTTGGCAAATTTCACTTATCAATTTCAACTTATCACTTATCAAATTTAATAGTTCTGTGGAACATAAAGTTTTGCAAATTGACGAAAAATTTGATAAGTGCAAAGTGAAAAGTTGATAAGTTGTTTTGTGGAATAGGGCCCTGATCAAAAGTTTTTTCTTTATCATTACAGCTGATATTTAAATGTTTTTTATGTTATTTTACGATAGTTTCTTTTTTTTAACCGATATAAGGGTTGTTTCTAATTTTGCAATCGTTCGGGAATTTAGCCATGTTCGCGATTGAAGCGATTTTTCCTGTGTTTTTAAATTTTTGCGAAGCGTTGTTGCACTTTGAGGAAATGGTCACCGTTTGAAAAATTGCCCCATACATAAACCAAAGTCATCTATTTTACAGGGCATAATGCCATTATTACTCTTAAGAGAATAAAACATTTTTAAGAAACGAACACCTAATTGCATTTTATAAATAAAATGTCACATTTTTTTTAAAAGAAAGAAACCTCCATAAGCTATTCAATAAATAAAAAATAACAAATATGTATGTATATGAGTTATGTTTTCTATTAGGGAATTTGTACTTTACAATCGAAAATCTTATTTCGAAGTCATAAAAAAATTTTTGAACACAAACTTTTTACGAATTCTTACTACATTTAAGAAAGGTGCGTTCTGTATTTTGGTATTATATTTTCACTTGAAGTCTATTTCTCCATCTCCGGTTGTTAGGAAAAAATTTGCTTAGCAATACTGTTCAGCAGTGCTGAGAAAATAACAAAATCTGAGTGCTATTTTCAAAAAGTGGCACAAAAAAGGTGAAAATCATACAAAACGAATATATAAAAAAGGGTCATAAAAGGTATCAAGCCCGTCAAAAAAAGGGTTTAGTATCACAACGGTAACGATGATTAAATAATCTTAACCCACGTCTCAAACAAATCCCACAACGATTGAAAATCGTCTTTCGCTGTGCAATGGGAGAATCTCAGTCGTGTTACAGTTTTTCCCCTTTAAGGAATCTTCACCGTTAAAAGACATTCTTCACGAGACTCCCAGTATCTCTTACACGATTGTAAATTCTAGCTGGGTATGAAGTTATAATGCTCTTGTTTGAATGTTTTATTTTACAAAAATCGAACATAAATTGTTTAAAAAAACAAAATTTTAAGTTGTCCGTTTTTTTTGACGATTTTTCGAAACGTAAAAGACGATTTTTTTATTTTTTCTCAGGAAATTTACGCTTTCCTCACAAATTTGTCTGGCAGCCCTGGTGCATTGCTTGCCTAGTCCAAGGCAGTGTGGCCATATTAACTTTTTTCGAGCTAATTTTAGCTTTTTTTCCTGTATAGCTTAAGATATATCATTTGTTTTTATTACATAAAAATTTTAATTTTATTAATTTATTTTTATAAGAAACTCAAAATTAAGCAAATTAATACAATTAAGTTCGAATAAGAAAACAATTATATTAATAAAATTAATTATTTAGTCTATTTTTTGTAATTTTATTTTAGTGTTTCGTTAATTTATTTCTTTTACTACAATTTTAATTGGTTCCCATTTCACAAATTTAATTTCCTTTCCACACAATTTGCTTCTATTTTTTTCATTTTTGCTTCATTTTGTTCATTTGGCAACCAATTTTGACGTTTTATGTAAGCAATAATTGTCAACGAAAATGGACTAACAATTATTGCAACATAAATTGCCGGCAATAAATATGTACAAAAAATTACTGTCTACATTACACAGGGTCTCCACGTGAGATAAGATATAAGATTTTTATATCAGCAAACGTCAAATTCAATCGCAGAGAGTATTATCTTACGTGTAGACTCTCAAATAGTGTTAATATTATGAGACAGTTGTTATAAGAAATCTTATAACAACAATCTTATAAGATGGGCTGTCAAAAATACACATACATACATACATATAAAACAAAAAAAGACGCATTCATAAAATTGTTTAATTTTTTAGTGCAAATAGTGAAAATATTGTGATAAATGTTAAAAAAAAAACAATATTTTTAACTAAAAAAACAGAAAACTCTAAAAAAAATAATAAAAACGACACAAGTTTACTGTACGAGAATCATTTAATTATGAAATCTTATAACATACGTGTTCCCCTTGTTTAAGATTAAGATTAACATGAAGAAATTTGTTCTCTCATTCTGCCGACGTTCTCTCACATATTATATCAGATATTATCTCAGGTGAAGACCCCATGTTAAAGATAACATAATTTTGACATTTACTGCAATGTATGTCGCAATAATTATCTCTGGTATAGACGGGCAGGGCAGCTTTAAGCTTTTCTCAACGATGCATTCAGCTTTTCCTAGCTTTTTTTTTAATTTCAATTTCGTGTATATTTGACAAAAATTACAATTCGGAAAATTTCTTGAATAAACAGTAAATTTATGTGATTTATAAGAACAAAAAAATAAACATATTACATATTTCAGTGATAATAAAGTCACCATAAAGTTTATTGCATAAGCCAATTATTGAACAAAAGCATAGCTAGAGCAGTATACAAATCACAGACTGATACAAATACACAATGAAGTTATCTCCGTGAACATAACAACAAACAAACTTTTTTTCCACTCATTGTGCAGAGAGAGGGTGCAGGAATTTCTCATGAAAACAATATGGCGATTGAGTAGTTTATGCTTTGCAGACTAAATTTTAGTGCTACCAAGTTCAAAAAAGTGTTTTTAGTACAAATTTTCATACATTTAATGTGAATGCCTGTTCTTCTTCTTATTTGCTATATGGAAGAGAATTTTCGGATTTCAACAAACTTTTTAACAAACTTGCGCGAATTAAATAATTCGTTAGAATTTATTTTATTTATTTAATGATTTAAAAGTGTTTTAAATAAAAAAAAAATAACATAACAATGCAAACACTTATAAAAAAAGCGTTTTTTTATTTTACAAAACACACCACTAACAAACATACTCTGTGCAAATAAAATTGATACTTTTATGAACACAACCGATCAACTATTTGGCCGAATTAGAAAATTTAAGGAATGTGAAAACGGGGCGTAATAGAGGAAGGTCTTGGCTACATTTCCTCATATCCAGTTTTTTTCGTTAAAGTTTTATTTGGACGATTTGTTTCCAACAAACTTTTTTCAAAAGTCACTCAAACTATATTTTTACCCATTATGCAAAATTTAGAACTTGTGACAAAAATGTGAAAACGGGACGTAATAGAGGAAGGTCTCGGCTACATTTCCTCATATCCAGTTGTTTTTGTAAAAGTTTTTTGTTGAACGATTTTTTTCCAACAAACTTTTTTCAAAATTCACTCATACTATATTTTGACCCATTATGCAAAACGGGGCGTAATAGAGGAAGGTCTTGGCTACATTTCCTCATATCCAGTTTTTTTCGTTAAAGTTTTTTGTTGAACGATTTTTTCCAACAAACTTTTTTCAAAAGTCACTCATACTATATTTTGATCCATTTTGCAAAACGGGGCGTAATAGAGGAAAGTCTTGGCTACATTTCCTCATATCCAGTTTTTTTCGTTAAAGTTTTTTGTTGGACGATTTGTTTCCAACAAACTTTTTTCAAAAGTCACTCAAACTATATTTTGACCCATTATGCAAAATTTAGGATTTGTGACAAAAATGTGAAAACTGGACGTAATAGAGGAAGGTCTCGGCTACATTGCCTCATATCAAGTTTTTTTCGTTAACGTTTTTTGTTGAACGATTTGTTTCCAACAAACTTTTTTCAAAAGTCACTCATACTATATTCTGACCCATTATGCAAAACGGGGCGTAATAGAGGAAGGTCTTGGCTACATTTCCTCATATCCAGTTTTTTTCGTTAAAGTTTTATTTGGACGATTTGTTTCCAACAAACTTTTTTTCAAAAGTCACTCAAACTATATTTTGACCCATTATGCAAAATTTAGGACTTGTGACAAAAATGTGAAAACGGGACGTAATAGAGGAAGGTCTCGGCTACATTTCCTCATATCCAGTTTTTTTTGTAAAAGTTTTTTGTTGAACGATTTTTTTCCAACAAACTTTTTTCAAAATTCACTCATACTATATTTTGACCCATTATGCAAAACGGGGCGTAATAGAGGAAGGTCTTGGCTACATTTCCTCATATCCAGTTTTTTTCGTTAAAGTTTTTTGTTGAACGATTTGTTTCCAACAAACTTTTATCAAAAGTCACTCATACTATATTTTGATCCATTATGCAAAATTTAGGACTTGTGACAAAAATGTGAAAAGGGGGCGTAATAGAGGAAGGTCTTGGCTACATTTCCTTATATCCAGTTTTTTTCGTTAAAGTTTTATTTGGACGATTTGTTTCCAACAAACTTTTTTTCAAAAGTCACTCTAACTATATTTTGACCCATTATGCAAAATTTAGGACTTGTGACAAAAATGTGAAAACGGGACGTAATAGAGGAAGGTCTTGGCTACATTTCCTTATATCCAGTTTTTTTCGTTAAAGTTTTTTGGTTGAACGATTTTTTCCAACAAACCTTTTTTCATAAGTCACTCATACAATATTTTGATCCATTATGCAAAATTTAGGACTTGTGACAAAAATGTAAAAACGGGACGTAATAGAGAAAAGTCTTGGCTACATTTTCTCATATCCAGTTTTTCGTAAGTTTTTTGTTGAACGATTTTTTTTCAAAACTCACTCATACTATATTTTGACCCATTTTGCAAAACGGGGCGTAATAGAGGAAGGTCTTGGCTACTTTTCCACATATCCAGTTTTTTTCGTTAAAGTTTTTTGTTGAACGATTTGTTTCCAACAAACTTTTATCAAAAGTCACTCATACTATATTTTGATCCATTATGCAAAATTTAGGACTTGTGACAAAAATGTGAAAAGGGGGCGTAATAGAGGAAGGTCTTGGCTACATTTCCTTATATCCAGTTTTTTTCGTTAAAGTTTTATTTGGACGATTTGTTTCCAACAAACTTTTTTTCAAAAGTCACTCTAACTATATTTTGACCCATTATGCAAAATTTAGGACTTGTGACAAAAATGTGAAAACGGGACGTAATAGAGGAAGGTCTCGGCTACATTTCCTCATATCCAGTTTTTTTTGTAAAAGTTTTTTGTTGAACGATTTTTTTCCAACAAACTTTTTTCAAAATTCACTCTAACTATATTTTGACCCATTATGCAAAACGGGGCGTAATAGAGGAAGGTCTTGGCTACATTTCCTCATATCCAGTTTTTTTCGTTAAAGTTTTTTGTTGAACGATTTGTTTCCAACAAACTTTTTTCAAAAGTCACTCATACAATATTTTGATCCATTATGCAAATTATGTGACAAAAATGTAAAAACGGGACGTAATAGAGAAAAGTCTTGGCTACATTTTCTCATATCCAGTTTTTTTCGTTAAAGTTTTTTGGTTGAACGATTTTTTCCAACAAACCTTTTTTCATAAGTCACTCATACAATATTTTGATCCATTATGCAAATTATGTGACAAAAATGTAAAAACGGGACGTAATAGAGAAAAGTCTTGGCTACATTTTCTCATATCCAGTTTTTCGTAAGTTTTTTGTTGAACGATTTTTTTTCAAAACTCACTCATACTATATTTTGACCCATTTTGCAAAACGGGGCGTAATAGAGGAAGGTCTTGGCTACTTTTCCTCATATCCAGTTTTTTTCGTTAAAGTTTTTTGTTGAACGATTTGTTTCCAACAAACTTTTTTCAAAAGTCACTCATACTATATTTTGATCCATTATGTAAAATTTAGGACTTGTGACAAAAATGTGAAAAGGGGGCGTAATAGAGGAAGGTCTTGGCTACATTTCCTTATATCCAGTTTTTTTCGTTAAAGTTTTTTGTTGAACGATTTTTTCCAACAAACCTTTTTTCAAAAGTCACTCTTACAATATTTTGACCCATTATGCAAAATTTAGGACTTGTGGCAAAAATGTGAAAACGAGGCGTAATAGAGGAAGGTCTTGGCTACATTTCCTCATATCCAGTTTGTTTCGTTAAAGTTTTTTGTTGAACGATTTGTTTCCAACAAACTTTTTTCAAAAGTCACTCATACTATATTTTGACCCATTATGCAAAATTTAGGACTTGTGACAAAAATGTGAAAAGGGGCCGTAATAGAGGAAGGTCTTGGCTACATTTCCTTATATCCAGTTTTTTTCGTTAAAGTTTTTTGGTTGAACGATTTTTTCCAACAAACCTTTTTTCATAAGTCACTCATACAATATTTTGATCCATTATGCAAAATTTAGGACTTGTGACAAAAATGTAAAAACGGGACGTAATAGAGAAAAGTCTTGGCTACATTTTCTCATATCCAGTTTTTCGTAAGTTTTTTGTTGAACGATTTTTTTTCAAAACTCACTCATACTATATTTTGACCCATTTTGCAAAACGGGGCGTAATAGAGGAAGGTCTTGGCTACTTTTCCTCATATCCAGTTTTTTTCGTTAAAGTTTTTTGTTGAACGATTTGTTTCCAACAAACTTTTTTCAAAAGTCACTCATACTATATTTTGATCCATTATGCAAAATTTAGGACTTGTGACAAAAATGTGAAAAGGGGGCGTAATAGAGGAAGGTCTTGGCTACATTTCCTTATATCCAGTTTTTTTCGTTAAAGTTTTTTGTTGAACGATTTTTTCCAACAAACCTTTTTTCAAAAGTCACTCTTACAATATTTTGACCCATTATGCAAAATTTGGGACTTGTGACAAAAATGTTAAAACGAGGCGTAATAGAGGAAGGTCTTGGCTACATTTCCTCATATCCAGTTTGTTTCGTTAAAGTTTTTTGTTGAACGATTTGTTTCCAACAAACTTTTTTCAAAAGTCACTCATACTATATTTTGACCCATTATGCAAAATTTAGGACTTGTGACAAAAATGTGAAAAGGGGCCGTAATAGAGGAAGGTCTTGGCTACATTTCCTTATATCCAGTTTTTTTCGTTAAAGTTTTTTGGTTGAACGATTTTTTCCAACAAACCTTTTTTCATGAGTCACTCATACAATATTTTGATCCATTATGCAAAATTTAGGACTTGTGACAAAAATGTAAAAACGGGACGTAATAGAGAAAAGTCTTGGCTACATTTTCTCATATCCAGTTTTTCGTAATTTTTTTGTTGAACGATTTTTTTTAAAAACTCACTCATACTATATTTTGACCCATTTTGCAAAACGGGGCGTAATAGAGGAAGGTCTTGGCTACTTTTCCACATATCCAGTTTTTTTCGGTAAAGTTTTTTGTTGAACGATTTGTTTCCAACAAACTTTTTTCAAAAGTCACTCATACTATATTTTGATCCATTATGCAAAATTTAGGACTTGTGACAAAAATGTGAAAAGGGGGCGTAATAGAGGAAGGTCTTGGCTACATTTCCTTATATCCAGTTTTTTTCGTTAAAGTTTTATTTGGACGATTTGTTTCCAACAAACTTTTTTTCAAAAGTCACTCTAACTATATTTTGACCCATTATGCAAAATTTAGGACTTGTGACAAAAATGTGAAAACGGGACGTAATAGAGGAAGGTCTCGGCTACATTTCCTCATATCCAGTTTTTTTTGTAAAAGTTTTTTGTTGAACGATTTTTTTCCAACAAACTTTTTTCAAAATTCACTCATACTATATTTTGACCCATTATGCAAAACGGGGCGTAATAGAGGAAGGTCTTGGCTACATTTCCTCATATCCAGTTTTTTTCGTTAAAGTTTTTTGTTGAACGATTTGTTTCCAACAAACTTTTTTCAAAAGTCACTCATACTATATTTTGACCCATTATGCAAAATTTAGGACTTGTGACAAAAATGTGAAAAGGGGCCGTAATAGAGGAAGGTCTTGGCTACATTTCCTTATATCCAGTTTTTTTCGTTAAAGTTTTTTGGTTGAACGATTTTTTCCAACAAACCTTTTTTCATGAGTCACTCATACAATATTTTGATCCATTATGCAAAATTTAGGACTTGTGACAAAAATGTAAAAACGGGACGTAATAGAGAAAAGTCTTGGCTACATTTTCTCATATCCAGTTTTTCGTAATTTTTTTGTTGAACGATTTTTTTTAAAAACTCACTCATACTATATTTTGACCCATTTTGCAAAACGGGGCGTAATAGAGGAAGGTCTTGGCTACTTTTCCACATATCCAGTTTTTTTCGGTAAAGTTTTTTGTTGAACGATTTGTTTCCAACAAACTTTTTTCAAAAGTCACTCATACTATATTTTGATCCATTATGCAAAATTTAGGACTTGTGACAAAAATGTGAAAAGGGGGCGTAATAGAGGAAGGTCTTGGCTACATTTCCTTATATCCAGTTTTTTTCGTTAAAGTTTTATTTGGACGATTTGTTCCCAACAAACTTTTTTTCAAAAGTCACTCTAACTATATTTTGACCCATTATGCAAAATTTAGGACTTGTGACAAAAATGTGAAAACGGGACGTAATAGAGGAAGGTCTCGGCTACATTTCCTCATATCCAGTTTTTTTTGTAAAAGCTTTTTGTTGAACGATTTTTTTCCAACAAACTTTTTTCAAAATTCACTCATACTATATTTTGACCCATTATGCAAAACGGGGCGTAATAGAGGAAGGTCTTGGCTACATTTCCTCATATCCAGTTTTTTTCGTTAAAGTTTTTTGTTGAACGATTTGTTTCCAACAAACTTTTTTCAAAAGTCACTCATACTATATTTTGACCCATTATGCAAAATTTAGGACTTGTGACAAAAATGTGAAAAGGGGCCGTAATAGAGGAAGGTCTTGGCTACATTTCCTTATATCCAGTTTTTTTCGTTAAAGTTTTTTGGTTGAACGATTTTTTCCAACAAACCTTTTTTCATGAGTCACTCATACAATATTTTGATCCATTATGCAAAATTTAGGACTTGTGACAAAAATGTAAAAACGGGACGTAATAGAGAAAAGTCTTGGCTACATTTTCTCATATCCAGTTTTTCGTAATTTTTTTGTTGAACGATTTTTTTTAAAAACTCACTCATACTATATTTTGACCCATTTTGCAAAACGGGGCGTAATAGAGGAAGGTCTTGGCTACTTTTCCACATATCCAGTTTTTTTCGTTAAAGTTTTTTGTTGAACGATTTGTTTCCAACAAACTTTTTTCAAAAGTCACTCATACTATATTTTGATCCATTATGCAAAATTTAGGACTTGTGACAAAAATGTGAAAAGGGGGCGTAATAGAGGAAGGTCTTGGCTACATTTCCTTATATCCAGTTTTTTTCGTTAAAGTTTTATTTGGACGATTTGTTTCCAACAAACTTTTTTTCAAAAGTCACTCTAACTATATTTTGACCCATTATGCAAAATTTAGGACTTGTGACAAAAATGTGAAAACGGGACGTAATAGAGGAAGGTCTCTGCTACATTTCCTCATATCTAGTTTTTTTTGTAAAAGTTTTTTGTTGAACGATTTTTTTCCAACAAACTTTTTTCAAAATTCACTCATACTATATTTTGACCCATTATGCAAAACGGGGCGTAATAGAGGAAGGTCTTGGCTACATTTCCTTATATCCAGTTTTTTTCGTTAAAGTTTTTTGGTTGAACGATTTTTTCCAACAAACCTTTTTTCATGAGTCACTCATACAATATTTTGATCCATTATGCAAAATTTAGGACTTGTGACAAAAATGTAAAAACGGGACGTAATAGAGAAAAGTCTTGGCTACATTTTCTCATATCCAGTTTTTCGTAATTTTTTTGTTGAACGATTTTTTTTAAAAACTCACTCATACTATATTGACCCATTTTGCAAAACGGGGCGTAATAGAGGAAGGTCTTGGCTACTTTTCCACATATCCAGTTTTTTTCGGTAAAGTTTTTTGTTGAACGATTTGTTTCCAACAAACTTTTTTCAAAAGTCACTCATACTATATTTTGACCCATTATGCAAAATTCAGGACTTGTGACAAAAATGTGAAAAGGGGCCGTAATAGAGGAAGGTCTTGGCTACATTTCCTTATATCCAGTTTTTTTCGTTAAAGTTTTTTGGTTGAACGATTTTTTCCAACAAACCTTTTTTCATAAGTCACTCATACAATATTTTGATCCATTATGCAAAATTTAGGACTTGTGACAAAAATGTAAAAACGGGACGTAATAGAGAAAAGTCTTGGCTACATTTTCTCATATCCAGTTTTTCGTAAGTTTTTTGCTGAACGATTTTTTTTCAAAACTCACTCATACTATATTTTGACCCATTTTGCAAAACGGGGCGTAATAGAGGAAGGGCTTGGCTACTTTTCCTCATATCCAGTTTTTTTCGTTAAAGTTTTTTGTTGAACGATTTGTTTCCAACAAACTTTTTTCAAAAGTCACTCATACTATATTTTGATCCATTATGCAAAATTTAGGACTTGTGACAAAAATGTGAAAAGGGGGCGTAATAGAGGAAGGTCTTGGTTACATTTCCTTATATCCAGTTTTTTTCGTTAAAGTTTTTTGTTGAACGATTTTTTCCAACAAACCTTTTTTCAAAAGTCACTCTTACAATATTTTGACCCATTATGCAAAATTTAGGACTTGTGACAAAAATGTGAAAACGAGGCGTAATAGAGGAAGGTCTTGGCTACATTTCCTCATATCCAGTTTGTTTCGTTAAAGTTTTTTGTTGCACTATTTTTTCCAACAAACTTTTTTCAAAAGTCACTTATACAATATTTTGACCCATTATGCAAAATTTAGGACTTGTGACAAAAATGTGAAAACGGGGCGTAATAGAGGAAGGTCTTGGCTACATTTTCTCATATCCAGTTTTTTCGTAAGTTTTTTGTTGAACGATTTTTTTCCAACAAACTTTTTTCAAAAGTCACTCCTACTATATTTTGACCCATTATGCAAAACGGGGCGTAATAGAGGAAAGTCTTGGCTACATTTCCTCATATCCAGTTTTTTTCATTAAAGTTTTTAGTTGGACGATTTGTTTCCAACAAACTTTTTTCAAAAGTCACTCAAACTATATTTTGACCCATTATGCAAAATTTAGGACTTGTGACAAAAATGTGAAAACGGGACGTAATAGAGGAAGGTCTCGGCTACATTTCGTTATATCCAGTTTTTTTCGTTAAAGTTTTTTGTTGAACGATTTTTTCCAACAAACTTTTTTCAAAAGTCACTCATACTATATTTTGACCCATTATGCAAAACGGGGCGTAATAGAGGAAGGTCTTGGCTACATTTCCTCATATCCAGTTTTTTTCGTTAAAGTTTTATTTGGACGATTTGTTTCCAACAAACTTATTTCAAAAGTCACTCAAACTATATTTTGACCCATTATGCAAAATTTAGGACTTGTGACAAAAATGTGAAAACGGGACGTAATAGAGGAAGGTCTCGGCTACATTTCCTTATATCCAGTTTTTTTCGTTAACGTTTTTTGTTGAACGATTTGTTTCCAACAAACTTTTTTCAAAAGTCACTCATACTATATTTTGACCCATTATGCAAAACGGGGCGTAATAGAGGAAGGTCTTGGCTACATTTCCTCATATCCAGTTTTTTTCGTTAAAGTTTTATTTGGACGATTTGTTTCCAACAAACTTATTTCAAAAGTCACTCAAACTATATTTTGACCCATTATGCAGAATTTAGGACTTGTGACAAAAATGTGAAAACGGGACGTAATAGAGGAAGGTCTCGGCTACATTGCCTTATATCCAGTTTTTTTCGTTAAAGTTTTTTGTTGAACGATTTTTTCCAACAAACTTTTTTCAAAAGTCACTCATACTATATTTTGACCCATTATGCAAAACGGGGCGTAATAGAGGAAAGTCTTGGCTACATTTCCTCATATCCAGTTTTTTTCGTTAAAGTTTTTTGTTGGACGATTTGTTTCCAACAAACTTTTTTCAAAAGTCACTCATACTATATTTTGACCCATTATGCAAAATTTAGGACTTGTGACAAAAATGTGGAAAGGGGCTGCAATAGAGGAAGGTCTTGGCTACATTTCCTTATATCCAGTTTTTTTCGTTAAAGTTTTTTGTTGAACGATTTTTTCCAACAAACCTTTTTTCAAAAGTCACTCATACAATATTTTGATCCATTATGCAAAATTTAGGACTTGTGACAAAAATGTGAAAAGGGGGCGTAATAGAGGAAGGTCTTGGCTACATTTTCTCATATCCAGTTTTTTCGTAAGTTTTTTGTTGAACCATTTTTTTCCAACAAACTTTTTCAAAAGTCACTCATACTATATTTTGACCCATTTTGCAAATCGGGGCGTAATAGAGGAAGGTCTTGGCTACTTTTCCTCATATCCAGTTTTTTTCGTTAAAGTTTTTTGTTGAACGATTTGTTTCCAACAAACTTTTTTCAAAAGTCACTCATACTATATTTTGACCCATTATGCAAAATTTGAACTTGTGACAAAAATGTAAAAACGGGACGTAATAGAGGAAGGTCTTGGCTACATTTTCTAATATCCAGTTTTTTCGTAAGTTTTTTGTTGAACGATTTTTTTCCAACAAACTTTTTTCAAAAGTCACTCCTACTATATTTTGACCCATTATGCAAAACGGGGCGTAATAGAGGAAAGTCTTGGCTACATTTCCTCATATCCAGTTTTTTTCATTAAAGTTTTTAGTTGGACGATTTGTTTCCAACAAACTTTTTTCAAAAGTCACTCAAACTATATTTTGACCCATTATGCAAAATTTAGGACTTGTGACAAAAATGTGAAAACGGGACGTAATAGAGGAAGGTCTTGGCAACATTTCCTTATATCCAGTTTTTTTCGTTAAAGTTTTTTGTTGAACTATTTTTTCCAACAAACTTTTTTCAAAAGTTACTCATACAATATTTTGACCCATTATGCAAAATTTAGGACTAGTGACAAAAATGTGAAAACGGGGCGTAATAGAGGAAGTTTTTTGTTGAACGATTTTTTTCCAACAAACTTTTTTCAAAAGTCACTCATACTATATTTTGACCCATTATGCAAAACGTGGCGTAATAGAGGAAGGTCTTGGCTAAATTTCCTCATATCCAGTTTTTTTCGTTAAAGTTTTTTGTTGGACGATTTGTTTCCAACAAACTTTTTTCAAAAGTCACTCAAACTATATTTTGACCCATTATGCAAAATTTAGGACTTGTGACAAAAATGCGAAAACGGGACGTAATAGAGGAAGGTCTTGGCTATATTTCCTCATATTCAGTTTTTTTCGTTAAAGTTTTTTGTTGAACGATTTTTTTCCAACAAACTTTTTTCAAAAGTCACTCATACTATATTTTGACCCATTATGCAAAACGGGGCGTAATAGAGGAAGGTCTGGGCTACATTTCCTCATATCCAGTTTTTTTCGTTAAAGTTTTTTGTTGGACGATTTGTTTCCAACAAACTTTTTCAAAAGTCACTCAAACTATATTTTGGCCCATTATGCAAAATTTAGGACTTGTGACAAAAATGTGAAAACGGGGCGAAATAGAGGACGATCTTCCTCATATCTAGTTTTTTTCGTTAAAGTTTTTTGTTGAACGATTTTTTCCAACAAACTTATTTCAAAAGTCACTCATACAATATTTTGACCCATTATGCAAAATTTAGGACTTGTGACAAAAATGTGAAAACGGGGCGTAATAGAGGAAGGTCTTGGCTACATTTCCTTATATCTAGTTTTTTTCGTTAAAGTTTTTTGTTGGACGATTTGTTTCCAACAAACTTTTTCAAAAGTCACTCAAACTATATTTTGGCCCATTATGCAAAATTTAGGACTTGTGACAAAAATGTGAAAACGGGGCGAAATAGAGGACGATCTTCCTCATATCCAGTTTTTTTCGTTAAAGTTTTTTGTTGGACGATTTGTTTCCAACAAACTTTTTTCAAAAGTCACTCATACTATATTTTGACCCATTATGCAAAATTTAGGACTTGTGACAAAAATGTGGAAAGGGGCTGCAATAGAGGAAGGTCTTGGCTACATTTCCTTATATCCAGTTTTTTTCGTTAAAGTTTTTTGTTGAACGATTTTTTCCAACAAACCTTTTTTCAAAAGTCACTCATACAATATTTTGACCCATTATGCAAAATTTAGGACTTGTGACAAAAATGTGAAAACGGGGCGTAATAGAGGAAGGTCTTGGCTACATTTTCTCATATCCAGTTTTTTCGTAAGTTTTTTGTTGAACGATTTTTTTCCAACAAACTTTTTTCAAAAGTCACTCCTACTATATTTTGACCCATTATGCAAAACGGGGCGTAATAGAGGAAAGTCTTGGCTACATTTCCTCATATCCAGTTTTTTTCATTAAAGTTTTTAGTTGGACGATTTGTTTCCAACAAACTTTTTTCAAAAGTCACTCAAACTATATTTTGACCCATTATGCAAAATTTAGGACTTGTGACAAAAATGTGAAAACGGGACGTAATAGAGGAAGGTCTTGGCTACATTTCCTTATATCCAGTTTTTTTCGTTAAAGTTTTTTGTTGAACTATTTTTTCCAACAAACTTTTTTCAAAAGTTACTCATACAATATTTTGACCCATTATGCAAAATTTAGGACTAGTGACAAAAATGTGAAAACGGGGCGTAATAGAGGAAGTTTTTTGTTGAACGATTTTTTTCCAACAAACTTTTTTCAAAAGTCACTCATACTATATTTTGACCCATTATGCAAAACGGGGCGTAATAGAGGAAGGTCTTGGCTAAATTTCCTCATATCCAGTTTTTTTCGTTAAAGTTTTTTGTTGGACGATTTGTTTCCAACAAACTTTTTTCAAAAGTCACTCAAACTATATTTTGACCCATTATGCAAAATTTAGGACTTGTGACAAAAATGCGAAAACGGGACGTAATAGAGGAAGGTCTTGGCTATATTTCCTCATATTCAGTTTTTTTCGTTAAAGTTTTTTGTTGAACGATTTTTTTCCAACAAACTTTTTTCAAAAGTCACTCATACTATATTTTGACCCATTATGCAAAACGGGGCGTAATAGAGGAAGGTCTGGGCTACATTTCCTCATATCCAGTTTTTTTCGTTAAAGTTTTTTGTTGGACGATTTGTTTCCAACAAACTTTTTCAAAAGTCACTCAAACTATATTTTGGCCCATTATGCAAAATTTAGGACTTGTGACAAAAATGTGAAAACGGGGCGAAATAGAGGACGATCTTCCTCATATCTAGTTTTTTTCGTTAAAGTTTTTTGTTGAACGATTTTTTCCAACAAACTTATTTCAAAAGTCACTCATACAATATTTTGACCCATTATGCAAAATTTAGGACTTGTGACAAAAATGTGAAAACGGGGCGTAATAGAGGAAGGTCTTGGCTACATTTCCTTATATCTAGTTTTTTTCGTTAAAGTTTTATTTGGACGATTTGTTTCCAACAAACTTTTTTTCAAAAGTCACTCTAACTATATTTTGACCCATTATGCAAAATTTAGGACTTGTGACAAAAATGTGAAAACGGGGCGTAATAGAGCAAGGTCTTGGCTACATTTCCTTATATCCAGTTTTTTTTCCATCAAGCTATTTTTTTACTAAAGTTTTTTTATTAGTTCAGGTTTTGCAAAAAGGTTGTTGAAAGCCGAAAATAAAAAAAAGAAGAAGAACATGCACTCACTGTAGATACCTGGATTTTCACATATGCCATATAAATTTACCTGCACTTAGTTTCAGGGATGGAAAATAGTTTTATTTTTTTACTGCATGTTTTTTAAACTCAATAAAAATTTTTGTTCAGAAATTTATATTGAAAACAAAAACAACAACAACAATTCGGTTTTAGATCTGAACATAACACAACACAACCATTAGTCAGAATTAAAAAAATCGTTAAAGACAACTTTAATAGTGGTAAATCTACGGCCATGGTATTGTTAGATATAAAGTCTGCATTCGATTCAGTGTGGCATGACGCCCTCGTTCACAAGCTATTAACTATTGGTTTAAATAATCATACAGTCTTGCTAATCAAAAGCTACCTGGCAAGTCGATCATTTAGAGTTCATATTGGCGATAAGTTCTCTGCCGAATATTTCGGCAGGATGTCCCCAAGGTTCGTGTCTCTCCCCAATTCTCTATAATATTTTTACATCTGATTTTCCTTCTTTAAATGGTTGTGAGTCCTCCATCTTTGCTGATGACACAGCAATCTTAAGCTCAAATACATTATCTAATGATACTCTGTGTAACTTACAAATATCGGTAAATACTGTAATTGATTACTTCAAAAAATGGAAAATATTAGTAAACCCTTTAAAAACCCAATCAATATTTTTTTCCAGAAAGAGGAAAAATTGCTTCTTACCGCAACATAATATTACAGTTGACGGTGTTAATGTACCATGGGATACCAATGTCAAATATTTAGGTGTTATTCTTGATAAAAAAAATGATATTTAACGAACATATTAGCCACATTATTAATAAAATTAATATAACTAAAAAGATATTATACCCGTTTATAAATAGGAAATCTAAACTCAGTATTGAGAATAAATTGTTAATTTTAAAAGTTGTGTTTCATGCAATTCTTTTTTATGCTGCTTCTGCATGGTATGATACATCAACATGTCATCTGAAAAGGTTGCAAGTTAGCTTCTAAAAACTATTTATAATTTACCACCTTATTTTTCAACGTCGCGCCTTCACTCACTTTCTAATATCCCGCTAGTCAAGGATAAGTTATCTGTTATAACAGAAAAATTTTTTAATAGATGTGCCAGCTCCTCGCATGATCACATCAGTTCTTTAACCGTTTATTTTTAATTTTTAACTATCAACATTTTCCGTTTTTATAAAACTTTTTTTTTTTTTATATATATTTCTCTAAGGTTTTTGTAAAATTTTTCCTTAACTTATTAAATTAATTTTTAAGAAATTTATCACATTGGACAGATTCAACATAATTAAGTAGAAAAGTCATACAAAATAGACTAAACTCTTAACTTACATATAATATTAAAATTATTGTGTATTTACCATGTTACATTTATCAATAAAATATAAATTGAATTGAAAAAAAATTGAGTTTTTTATTGTTGTTTCAATTTAAATTCCAAATCGAAAGTTAACCAAATGGTTACAAAATTTTTTTCATTAACATCACAGAAAATAAGATTGGTAAATAATTAGAACAAACAAAATATAATCTATAGTAAACGCTAAAGTTAAAAGGGCGTTGTCTACAGCAAATCAATGTTTATATTAAAGCACTTAAGCAACCAAAACTTAAAAATATTTTTTATTATCCCTCGGATAAAATTTCCACACGGTTGTGAAACCTAATGCCAAACAACGTACTGTAATTCGAGAATTCAAGAAATACTGTTTGTAATGCTTTAAAAAACAACAAGAAAGCGCCATTTTATGTCTTTGCCTGGGTTTACATATATAATTTTGTTGTTTAGTATAAGCAAGCTTGTAACTAGATATGCCATTATTCTTATATATTTTTATTTCAGTTAACGGATACAAACCCTATTTCTAGTTTTCCTAAAAAAGTAAAAAATAATTTGTATAATTCTAAGCGAAGTCTTCGGAAGAAAAAAAACTTCTCTATTCGTTTGTTAGGATTGTAAACAGTTTTCAAGCATGGATGTTTGAACTGATGGCCAGCAAAAACTTTTAAAAATTAAAGCAGTAGTGGCCATGTTATCCATATATACATATGTATGTTAAATCAACCTTTTTAAATTAATGTACCACAGAAAGTATATATCAAATATAAAATAGTGCAAAATTTCAAATCGATTGTCTTGCATTTAGTTCCTTGTTTTCTTTTACGATTTTTTTAATCTTGGTCTTAAATATATTAAGTGCCGGGTTACACACGTCAAGTTTGACTCGTCAAGTCTTGAGTTTTTAGGAGAGAAGGGAAATAAAATGGCATTCTCTTTACCCTTCTTTCCTAAAAGCTGAAGACTTGTGTGAACCGGCACTAAGTGCACTTAACTCTAATGTCTGGATAGATTTCAAGCAATACAAATTAATGAATTGTATAAGAATATCAACATTTTGTACGTTCGCGGGACTAAAAAAGTCAGTGAAATTAAAAATCTTACAATATAATTTTAATTGAAAGACATAATACACCTTTAAAAAAGCACAGATATGTATAGACATTTCACGTATTATTTAGATTTTAGAGATATTTTTAAAACATTTTAAGCTGATTAAAAAAATTTAGCGGTTTCTAGCGGTTAACAAAGTAAATCTTTTTTCACTCAAAAGTAACAGAGTAACAGAGTATGTCTCTCTTATCCTCATTAAAATTGAGTATTTCTTTCTGAGCAGAACTAAATTTAGGTGCGGCCAAGTTAAAATAGATAAAAATATTGTGAATAGATATGGCAACTTCATCCATTTTATAGAGAATAATATCTTCTTCTTGTTTTCGGTGTATGGGAGAGTATTTCGGCTTTTAACAAGATAGCAAAGTAAAACCGGAAATGTTATTTATATAATAATAATAAATGATTAAACTATTGCTACAAACTATTAGAAAACTAATATATTTAAATTAGTTTACAAATGTTTGTGTTGGATTCCTTAAAAATATAAATTTTAAGTTTAAAAAAAAATTAACCTTCTTTTAAAATTCAATCATTTTTTTCTTTTAGCTAAGGGGCCAAAATTAGGATATGCTCCGAAGGTTGGCTATATGTGGCATATAGCTGAGTACCTAAGCTACATTTTGGTATACAACATATTTCAAACTTAAGTTTTTTTTAGAACAAAGTTTGTAAAAACAAGTTAGTAACGAATTTTTAATTGTGTGCAGGTTTTTCAAAAAGTTTGTTGAAAGCCGAAAATCATCTCCCATGTAGAAAGTAAGAAGAAGAACACAATTTAGTTCTCTCATTTTCGGGTATATGATGTTGCCATATAAATTTACATGCACTTAGTTTCAGGGATGGAAGCACTGTTGCCAGAAGTGCAGATTTCTCTACATTTTGCTGATTTTTCGTAGCAAAAATGACGAAGTGAGATTGGTGATATAAAATTAAAAAATTTTATTGCAAGTTCTTGTACATATTTATTGCCGACAATTTATGTTGCAATAATTGTTAGTCCATTTTCGTTGACAATTATTGCTTACCAAAAAGTAATTTCAATTTTTGGGAATACAAAATTTAAATTTCAAAAGATTTTGTTATTCGTGCTAAATTCCCAGTTTTTATTATTGATAAAAACTGGGAATTATTGCTTACATAAAACGTCAAATTTGGTTATCAATTGAGAAAAAAGAAGCAAAAAAGAAAAATATAAAAGCAAATTGTGTGAGAAAGAAATAAAATTTGTAAAATGGAAGCAAATTATAATTGTAGTAAAAGAATTAAATTAAAGAATTGAATACACACTAAAATTAAATTACAAAAATTAGTTTTATTAATATAATTTTTTTTATTTTTATTTATATTTATATAAAGTTGTTTAAGTTTGAGTTCTTTTTTATAAAAAAATATTAATTTTTTTGTTAAAGTAAAATTAATATTTTTATTAAAAATAGACCTCAAGATTAAACAAATTAATATATATTTAATAATAATTCGAATAAGAAGGAATTTATATCAATAAACATAATTTTTGCATGATAGCGCCAGTTTTTACTGTGCACCTTCTTCCTTGATGTTTTTCAAATTATGAGTTAACATAAATACGTTTTCCCATGCCTTTAACATAAGCTGAGCAATAAGCAATATTGCTTTGTTATTCTATTATATATTAAATAGAAACTGGGAATTATTTCCTTCCGAAGGTTACTTTATATTATATTCAACATGTTTTATTTTTCGAATTTATTCTATGAGCTAAATTTCAGTTATGTATTTTATAAAGCTTTTTTGTAATAGTCAGTTCAGAAATGACTTTATACACTACCAGACTATTATATTGTATTTTCTTGTTACATTTTACCTTGGCTTTTTCTGAAAAATTGAAGGAATATGACTATTACAAAAAAGCTTTATAAAATACATAACTGAAATTTAGCTCATAGAATAAATTCGAAAAATAAAAAATGTTGAATATAATATAAAGTAACCTTCGGAAGGAAATAATTCCCAGTTTCTATTTGTTAAAATTGTTGAGTTAAATACATTCAATTTATAAAGTATCACTATCCAGTGTGACACAAAGAATGCTGACGAAGGACGTAGCGGGCCAGAAAATGCATTACATTCTGCTGGTGTCTAATAATTGTAAATTTTTCTTTACATACAATATACCTCATTGCTTTCCAAAGGAAAGCTAAGGTAAAATGTAACAAGAAAATACAATATAATAGTCTGGTAGTGTATAAAGTCATTTCTGAAAAATTGAAGGAATATGACTATTACAAAAAAGCTTTATAAAATACATAACTGAAATTTAGCTCATAGAATAAATTCGAAAAATAAAAAATGTTGAATATATTATGTATTAAAACAAACTAAATAACTACATATTCATATGTTTTTAAGTTTCATGCAGGTTCAAAAAGTAGATATGTACTTACAACTATTAAAAAATGTAAGAAGCTTAAAACGATTATAAAACTTATGTTCTGTTTTCACAACACAAGTGACTGAACGTGTAGTAAAATTTATATGGAAAACAATCAAAAAACTGAGTGCTTTTCATATAAATTTTACTACACGTTCAGTCACTTGTGTTGTGAAAACAGCACATTAAAACATATCGATACCATAAACGCAAAAGGCCGCGCTGAAAAATTTTTTAAGTTTGGTATATAATTAAAACAAAAAAAAGATATATACATATAGTATTAATATATATGTATATATATTTTTAGAATTTCATAATTTTTCTCTTTAAAATATGATTTTTTTCCAAATGATGATTTTCTTCCCAAAACTTCTGGCAGCGCTGATAGCAATAAACAATATTTAGTACTATTTTAAACTTGGCAGCACTAATAAATATTTTTAGTTTACTTTTCTCTTGATGGGAAAAAACTGAGTATGAGGAAATGTAGACAAGACCTTCCTCTATTACCCCCCATTTTCACATTTTTGGCACAAGGCCTAAATTTTGAACAGTGGGTCAAAATATGAACAAGTGACTTGTGAAAAAGTTTGTTCGAAAAAAATTGTTCAAAAAATAACTTGATGGGAAAAAACTGAGTATGAGGAAATGTAGCCAAGACCTTCTTCTATTACCCCCCATTTTCACATTTTTGGCACAACGCCTTAATTTTGAACAGTGGGTCAAAATATAGTTTAAGTGATTTGAGTAAAAAGTTTGTTCGAAAAATATTGTTAAAAAAATAACTTGATGGGAAAAAAACTGAGTATGAGGAAATGTAGCCAAGACCTTCTTCTATTACCCCCCATTTTCACATTTTTGGCACAAGGCCTAAATTTTGAACAGTGGGTCAAAATATGAACAAGTGACTTGTGAAAAAGTTTGTTCAAAAAATAACTTGATGGGAAAAAACCGAGTATGAGGAAATGTAGCCAAGACCTTCCTCTATTACGCCCTGTTTTCACATTTTTGTCACAAGTCCTAAATTTTTCTAAATCGGCCAAATAGTTGATCGGTTGTTTTCATAAAAGTATCAATTTTATTTGCACAGAGTATGTTTGTTAGTGGTGTGTTTTGTAAAATAAAAAAACGCATTTTTTATAAGTGTTTGCATTGTTATGTTATTTTTTTTTTATTAAAAATACTTTTAAATCAATAAATAAATAAAATAAATACTAACGAGTTATTAAATTCGCGCAGGTTTGTTAAAAAGTTTGTTGAAATCCGAAAATTCTCTCCCATATAGCAAATAAGAAGAAGAACAGGCATTAACATTAAATGTATGAAAATTTGTACTAAAAACACTTTTTTGAACTTGGTAGCACTAAAATTTAGTCTGCAAAGCATAAAATACTCAATCGCCATATTGTTTTCATGAGAAATTCCTGCACACTCTCTCTGCACAATGAGTGGAAAAAAAAGTTTGTTATGTTCACGGAGATGAAACACTTGTGCGAGAAAAACCATTTTTTGTTTCATTTTGCACTGTTTCTGTCCCGATTCACTGGTTTCATGCGGAAAATTTTACGATGCGAAAAATACAGAAACGGGCTACTTATAGATGGGCCTTGATATTGCCATATTAACTCAATTACTTTGTACTAAAAAGTGCTACCACAATTCTTAAAAAACAATTTTTTCCTAAAAACAAGCATTTGCGGTCTGGCAACACTTAAAATATTCCTCTCTATTTGATGAGTGAACAAATTATATTACTCTCTTCAAATTGAGTACTTTGTTATCTACTTTGTTATCTTCTCGTCCACATGAAGTTCCACTTGTCTCTCACAATTATTTGTTTGAAGTTTATCGGAATTACTTGAAGTTTGTTTTTTGTAAGTGCCGGTTCACACACGTCAAGTTTGACTCGTCAAGTCTTTAGTTTTTAGGAGAGACGGGAAAAGAAATGGCCTTCTCTTTTCCCTTCTCTCCTAAAAGCTCAAGACCTGACGAGTCAAACTTGACGTGTGTGAACCGGCACTAAATATTAAAAAAAATTATTGCCACTTATTAAAAATGGGCAACAAATTCCTTTTGGAAATTATAAGACAAAATGTGTAATTTGTATTAACAGCTTTAATGTGAATTTTTAAGCATTTTAATTTGCTTTAGAGCGGAAAATTAAAAACAATGTAATTCACTAATTATATACATACATATGTTCTTAAAAAGTATTTGTGTGGTCTATCTTTATTACAAGGAAATTAAAATGTTTAAAACTAGATTTAAGCTACACTTATTTCATCTTTGAACATATAATCTATGATTGTTTTATGAATTAAAAACAATATTCTTCCCAAAAAAACCTTTGCATTAATTTAATTAGATATAATTTTTTCATAAAACTAGGCCCTGTTTATAAATAATCACTTTTTATTTGGACAAATGTTGAATTAAGATGTTAAAGTTTAGTCAAAAAAGCGTTGCTTGGCTTATTAAGCCCACCTTCAGATACAAAGTTTATACATTTTTCAAGGCCATCGTATTCCACATCATTTTATAGCTTAATTTCTTCCCAAAGATTGTCAATTGCGTGTTGTTCTCCAAGCTAATTAGAAATTAAAAATGAAGCTTAAGCAATTGAGAAAGTATAGTTGGTCAAGCCCGACCCTCCACCACAGAATAAAAGAACAATTTTTTGCAAGTGTAGCCTATATGGGACTCATGGGCAATCATGGACCCGCCAGAACAAAATTCTGTTATTCAGTGCCGAATATTATTTAGATTTCTTCATCTATATAGAATTTGTTTTCCTTTAAGTAATTTTAGGAAGGGGGTTTATGTGGGACCTATGGTTCATTTTTGAGCCACCTGCACAACATTTTGACAAAGTAGCTATTGTAAAAGTATTTGCCGCCAATTTTAATGTAAATACTAACATTTATAAGGAAGTAGTGGCATTCAAAACTATATTCGGGAGTAGTGTTTGTATGGAAGCTATGGTCAAATATGGACCGATACCAATGCAATTAGGTAAGATGATTTTTACGGCAATACAATTTGTTTGAACCAAATTTAATCTTAAGAGCAACATAATAAGTGACTTTTTGGGCTCAAGGACCCTATTCTAGAAAGAAGCTTGAATGGGAGATATATGAAATTTGTTTAGAAAAAGATATTACAATTAATTTCAAAATATGTTCCTGAAGTTAAAATCGATGGTAGATTTAAAAATCGTTCTGGTCAATATGAGTGGTCCTCGAAGTATGAGGTATAAAAAAAGTAATATTTTTTGAACTTTCAACACAGAAAAGTTTTAAAAATTTGTCCGATTTTAAGAACATGACTAATAACTTTTGGATATTTTTACATTAAAAATATCTATCTATTTAATTACTCAGGCTGAGTAAGGATTAATCTTTGTTATTTTAAAAAACAAATTAAACGTTATTTGTTTAACATGTTATTTAAATTATCAAGGGTCCTATTGAAAATTTTAGAAGAGATCAAATATTGCAACTTTTGAAGATATTTGTACATAAGTGCATATAAATATATACGTACATGCATATTTTGTGAAAAATCAGATGACATATGTCCGGCGATATTAATGTGTCAAGACAATGCGAATTTTTAATTTTTAAGTAATCTTTTGTTCTTCCATGAATGGTTGATACACTATATTTATTTATCAATGCAACAAGTGGAAATAGTACAATCATGACAATGTAAAGAAGTTTCCATCGAGCTAAGAAATCTGCAATGTTAAACCAAAAATCTGCATTTTGACAATTTTGTGGATAAGAACTTCAAAATGCAGATAAATCTGCACTTCTGGCATCGCTGGTTGTGGATATAAAAAGGTTCTTCCTTGTGACAATTAGAACTTCATAAACCAAATTTCATTAAATTATTTTCAAAATTGCGTTCTTTTTAAATTTTTCATACCAAAATATGATAAAAAAATAAATCGAAGAAATTGCCTTTATGTAAATTTACGTATTCTTACTCTGTTCCCCTATCAAGTCTAAAAAAACAAACTAAAAAATCATTGTCTCCTTTTTGCATATTTTTTTTGTTAATTGCCGAATATATATTTGAAATATGTATGTATAAAAGTGAATTTTAATGCAGAGGATATTTTTTAGCTGCACGAGAACTTAAAATGAATACAAGACAAGATATGGTTGGAATAAAATTGCTTTATAATAATCTGGTAAATAACTTAATGGCATTTATTTTGTAAATGTGATTTCAGGCATATGTCCACCGCGGCTTCAAGTTACTCAGTCCATTCTGTTAAATTTTGGACCACTTTTTCTAATAAATCTGGCAGTGTGGCTTCAGTGTCGGCTTGAATATTGGCTTCTAATACACTAATGGCCTAATGTATCCCCATAAAAAGTTGTCCAGATGCGTTCAATCGCACGTGAACAGGACAAATTCCTGAAATTGTCTCCAATCCAAATACAGCAATTTTGCTTATTGACGTATACATTTATTAACTAATCACAAAACACAATTCTTTGATAAAAGTGCCCGCGAACAGGTTTATTTTTTCAAAGCAAATTTCCACAATTTGGAAGCAAATCTTGCTGAACAGAAATGTCTATCAAAAGGTGAAACGTGTCAATTCAGACTTACGGATATCGATATTTCTAAAGCGGATCATACACTTGCAATAAAATTGTTCAGTTTTACGTATTGTACAATTATATCGCCAATGTGTATGTGATATACGATGATGGCACAATATATTGGCAACAATCAAAATACTTTTGATTTTTATTGCACAACGAAAAGAAAGTGAAATTTGTTGGCAACATTGTACAATTCTGTTTATGTTATTTCTATAGCAAAGCGAATTTAACTACAGGTGGTGTCGGAACTACAACAATCCAACAGAAACAGAAAAAACATAGTGTTTTTTGCATTGCATTGTTAGTGTTTACGGCTCGGAATGTCAACCATTCTTAGCAAAACACTAACAAATCAAAACAAATAAGCTCGAACTGTCAAAATCAGATGCCGTTTCGACACCACCTGTACACAGAGCGAAAAAAGACGTTAAAAAATTGTCAACCAATGGTAATAAATTGATTACAAAGTGTTCTCAATACTTTGACAACATTTGTTGTCAAATTTTCAACAAAATGTTGTCAAATTGGGCCGAAAGATAAAAAACGTACCATTGTTGTCAAATTGACAACACCTCGTTGTCAAATATGTATCGCACTGTCATTATTAATAGCGTATATACAAACAACTTTTGTTTTCGCTGCAAGTATAAAGCGCAAATATTTTTAAGTGAAAAAAATGAGTGATAAATAAAATTATAAAACTAAAAAGTAAAAAAAAAAACATTATAAACAGTGAAGAAAGCATTATGTTCCTTGGATATGAAGGGGAACCTTGAAAAAAAAATATAAATGATGTGCAAACAAAGCAAGTGCAAAAAATTAATGGCGATGAAGAGGCCAAACAATTGAAGTTCCTGTATTTTTAAAATTTTTATTGTACATTTTGTTAAAATTAAACAGGTGAATCATTTTAACTTTTATTTTAAAAATTTTAAATAAATTAACAAAAATGCATCATATATTTTTATTGATTGTGTTTAGAATGGATTATTTATTACTATACTCAGAACAATGTGTTATCGAAATGACAACCGAATGTGGTCAATATACCAACGGTGTGATGTCAAAAATGATAACAGCATGTTGTCGAAATGACACCATTATGGTTATAATATATTAACATTTTGTTGACAGAACGAGACCAAAAGGTGACAAAATCACAACGTGGTTGTTAAAAAATATTGACACCATCTGTTATCAAATCGAACACAAACGTAGTTGGCTCACTTTTGACAACGAATGGTGTCAATTTTGGTACTTTTATACCGGATTTTTCCCTCTGTGTAGTTAATTCGCCTTGTTTCTATAGGTTATGTTTATCTTTTTATTGAATGAGTGAAAACATAGTGCGACTTATTGCATAATATAGTACAAAATGGAAATAATATGGCGAATATCATATACAATAATATTTCAAGTGTATGGGCCGCTTAAAAAATGCCCTAACATTTTTTAGTTATTCTAACTAGTAAAAAATAATTTTGGGTTTTATTACAATAAGATTTGAAAAATTACAATTTTTTACTAAATTAAGTACAATTTTGGAAATGCCATTAATCATCCCTGATTTGTATCATGGCTTCCCTGCAAATATTATTGGACCACCTGATCCAATTTCATGAAATGGACTACTCCATGGACTGGTCCGATGTAATGCAAGCATGGACCATGCCATTGTTAAAAAGTGTTTGTAGTGGGACGACATGACTTTGTTTTTTAACGACATGTTTTCGTTTTTAAACGAAGTTAAAACTAATCCTCTTGTGTACACAATGGAGTAGTTTTAAAACTACTCCTTTAAAGTCCAAAGATGGGTTATATGGTCCTGCCCTAGGACATCGTAATGTTAAATAGACCATGTTTTTTCCATACGTTTGGGCTACTTTTGGACTAGTCCTAGTCCCTTGTGGGCTACTCTTTACACGCGTGTTTGGACTGGTCCTAATATTTGCAGGGCTAGAGTAAGTTTTAAGCATATTCCTATTGCATGAGAATTAAAAAAAAGGTTTTCGTTTATAGTCACTACGGTTTTCATTCAATTTATCTGTTTTTTGCCGTTATAAGTCAATTTAATATAAAAGATTTACTTTTTTTTTTTTTCTTAAGTTGTATTTTTATTCGACCTTTAAAATTTAATATTAAGTTAAAATGCTTAAGCTCGAGGTCTGTTGTATGTAAGAATTTTCTTTATTTATTTCCGATATTTCGATATTCTTTGAATATCATCATCAGGGAATGAGTAATTAAAATTTACATTGACCAGGATAAATGAGTAATAGCTCTTCACTGTAGTGTAGTGTAGTTTTTGATGCTGAAACGTGAAGAGCTATTACTCATTTATCCTGGTCAATGTAAATTTTAATTACTCATTCCCTGATGATGATATTCAAAGAATATCGAAATATCGGAAATAAATAAAGACAATTCTTACATACAACAGACCTCGAGCTTAAGCATTTTAACTTAATATAAAGGATTTACGTGATAGTCCATTTAGCGATTTAAGCATATTTGCCATATATGTATGTATTCCATCTACAAGCAGGCATCTAGGGCAAAAGTAAATTGAATTATGGGCGTTATAGTTACATTAGCAAAACGTTCTACATACGTTCTTTTTAATATTCGAAGCCTTAAACCATTAAACATTAAATCATTTTTTTTTTTGTCATCAGGGAAAAATATCTTGTTTGGCCTTCTTATGAGTGTTGTTGTCGTGGTCGAAATATAGTCGTTTTTAGAAATTGGTATTATGATTGAAGCATATTTACATATATGTTTTACATTGTCGTTGTCGTGATTTCGAATTTCAAACGGCTACGACTTCGATCTCAAGAACGACTTCCGTCAACTATTTTTTGAAAATTTCTGATAGTAAAAATTTTACTAGTTAAGCTATGTACATACCTATTAAATATTTGACGTCCCTTGTTTTAATAAAAAAATTATTTGCTTTTGCAAAACGTTTGGATAGATCAGACATCATTATACAGTTTCCTAATACAGTCAATCCCGATAACTCGTACCCCGTTAAATCGTAATTCCCGATAATTCGTAATAAACTGTCGGTCCCTTGAATAAATCTCGTTTATTCGTAAAATTTCCATAAATTTTGGTCCCCTCGCTAATTCGTAATTTTTTTTTTAAATTAAAAGCATACCAATTGGATAGGCCTTGGTCTAGTCTTATGTCAAAGTTTTGTTTATGTTCAGAGCTGCGGTTTTTGGGTGTTTCTAACCAAAATTGGATATATTATTTTTCAAAGTGGAGATGTGAAAATTTTTTTCATTTTGGTCACTTTTTTTCTAAAATAATAAAACGTGTTTTTCTATTACATACAATTATTTACGAGCTCGATTAATTTGTACTGTGTTCTACGATTTGTTCATTATTTGTTACCAATGAACGGAGATTTTTTATAATTTATCGAAAACAAAAACTCCCTTTAATAACAGCAACCAAATAATTTTTTTAAGATTTTTGCTAAGTCTGAGTTTAGACGGTTCATTCTTTACTGAAAAGATTCTTCCTTTTTCTTCTTTGAACAAGAATTGGCGTTCAAATGATTCATGTCATGTTGACGACATGCTTTTTATTTTGTATAGTCGTGCGTATGCATGTATGCATTTTTGATATTGAAAACAAAAGCAAAATTAAACAACGAATGAAAAAGCAAAACGTAAGGAAAGTACAGACATGTGTGTACTCGTTTCTTTTCCCCTCTCCCCTCTCGCCGATAAAGTAGCAATCTTTTCAGTAAAGAATGAACCGTATAAACACAGACTTAGAATTGATTTGTGATTTTTATATTAAAAATGCCATGTTCTGAAATCGAAAACATATGAAGTTTTAATCAATGGAGATTTTCAATAATTTTTTTAATGAGCATAGTTTTTCTTGATTTTAAGAGTAGTAAAGATAAGTTGTACTTAAAGTAGGAAGTGCATAACAGCATGCGGAATTACTTTCAGAAAATTACTGAAAAATTACACAAAAGTCGTTTTAGTGTTTTTAAAAACTTGAAAATAAGTTTAATGTTCTAAATTTAAATACCTATTTGAAAATACCAATATAATTTTAAAAATTATGGAATTTTCTTTAAGAAATGGCTGTAAATTTAAGAAATTTGAAATTTTACTGTTTATAACTTGTCGGTATGGAAATTTATTTCGTAAAAAAAACTTTTGACTGTCAGTCATATACTTTTTCCCCATTAAATGTACGTTACGAAAGCCGAATTTGTTTAAATTCGCCGTAAAATTTTACAATGATTCACAAAATATTTCAAATAGAACAATTTTGAAACAGTTATTTATAATAAGAATTATAAATTTGAAATAAAATTTACAAACAAGAGAAAAAAGTTTTATAATATTTTAGATATGTATATGCAAGGCGAATTCATAACAGGTAAGTGCAATTCTACAACTACAAAAAGCCCCATGTATATTGTTTTTGCAATTTAATTGTTAGCTGTCAAATTTTTTTTATTGCAAATTAAAATTATCACTTTTTTATAAAAGAAATTATTAAATTCACTTCAATCATTAGCAGTTTTGAAATTTTTTTATTATAAAAATAATATATTTAGCACTTTTCAATCAACTTCTTCTCAAAACAAAATCATATTTTGACGTTTCACCATTTTTTTTAATTCGCCGTGGAAACAGCTGATGAACGGCTGACGAGATGAGTTTACCTGTTTGAATTCGCCTTGTGTATATGTATATTAGAAAATATTTAAATAAAATGCATAACGCCAAACGTAAATTTCGACAAAAGTCCTGCCAATAACTGCTAAAAAGCGGAAAATAATTTTCCATTTTTGTTATTTATAACTGGTAGGGTAAGTGTTCCAGTAGTCGGCAGTTTAAGGCTTTACTTATTTTTTGAACTCTCACCTTGCCTTGTGTACAGTAGCTATGGGATATATGAGTACTGATTATAATTCATTAATTGGTTTTCTCTTAGAATCTTCAACTCAAATTTTAGTATTTTATGTTTAAATTGTCAAATTTTGAGGTTCTGTAAAAAAAGAGCATGTTTGCCTATATTCGGCACAAATTTTCCACTTTTCGGCATGTAATGATCCTATTGTCGGCATGGCTATTTTTGAAAGAAAAAACCAATTTTTACAGGATTTCAATTGATCATTTATTGAAAATTAAAGCTTTTTACTTTCTAAAATGCTTCAAATGTACATTTGTACGTTTATGTAGGCATTGCATGCATAGAAAATACATGTTTTAATATGGTCACCTCCAACAAAACCATTTTTAAAGATAATTTTAAACATATTATGTTTAGTTTAACCATTTTATAGTTAAATTAGTCCTCTATCATGACGCCATAACCATATTATGGTTGCCTCAAAACATGTTGTGGTTAAATATGACAATAATTTGTTTAAAAATTAACAATAGTTTCCTCTTTTGCAAGAGCAACATGCTATGGTTGCAAAACAACCATGTTAAACATATTTTAATTATTATTAACCATAACATGTTCCTAGGCAACCATAATATGGTTGTGGCTTTTTGATGGACGACTAATTTAACAATAATATGGTTGTCGGAGACAATAATATGGTTAAATTAAACATAATAAGTTCAAAATTTTCTATATTAATAGTTTTGTTGGAGGTGACCATATTTAAACATGTTTTTCACTTCCAACAAAACTATTTTTAACGAAAATTTTAATACAAATTATGGTAAGTTTAACCATATTGTTGTAGTCACAACCATATTTTGATGTTATGGCTAAATATGACAATAATTTGTTTACCACTAATAGTTCGATTATAATTTAACAATAGTATTTTCCTCTTTTCGAAGAGCAACATGCTATGGTTAAAATTTAACCATGCTATTATAAGTGTTAAATATATTTTTGTTATTACCCAAAACATGTTCGAAAGTAACCATAATGTGGTTGTGTCTTCTTGATGAAGGACTATTTTAACCAAAATCACCGGTGACAAAATTATTGTTAAATTAACCATATGATTAACATTTTTCTTTTAAATACGTTTTATTGGAGTCAGAGCTATAAAAATCTGCAATCAAAATGATTTCAACCAAACTGATTTCATTCTTTAATTTCGAAATGATTTTAGATTTGTAAGATTGCAATACTTTGTAATTATCAAAGTCAGGTTTATTTCTAGAAGAAGGAGCGTTTCATTTGAAGGAAACGAAGGTTTTCATTCTTATTTCATTTTTTTTATTGCAATTACTGAGTTTGAATGCAATATTTTAATTGCAATCAATTAATAAATAAATTGATTGTTTGAATTTAAATTAAAGTCTTACATATGGAAATTCAACCATTGGGACTTGTTTTATCGCCATTAAATATTCTGGACGGATCATCTAAAATATCAACAACATTTTGTTCAATGAGATGGTTTTTAATCAGTTAAACATTTGCTGATGCCCTCCTAAGGGACTATAGCTCGTCCTTTGCTAATTGCCTCTGCTTTCTTAACAGCAAAGCTTAAATGCCGATTCCAGGACGATAATTTTTATATGGTGTAGTGCGTCCATCTTCCTTTTTAATCGCTTACACTGTGTTCAGAATGTAATCAATTTTTACCGTAAGTTTACATTTGGCAAGGACGTGCCACCATTTTACTAACTTTTCCTCTTTAGCATTTGACTAAACTTGTATTCTGTCCTGTAAAATGGAGCGTGGAACGCAACATTTCTTGCTGGCACTTGTATAGACATTAAAACTTTTTATTTGTAGGGCCACTTCAGTAAACTTAAACATTTGCATTGTTTTATTGCTTTTCATGTTTAACTTTACTGAAATTAGTATGTAAAGGAAATATAAATAATTAATAGTCCTTACAAATTTTAAAAATTGTACTGTTTAAGGACCCCATATACAGTTAAACTAGGAATAAAATTGCTGCCGACTTTAGGACAACACTTATTCTATAGTCGGCAGGTCATGAAATACTTAGAAGAAATCATGCCGACTACTGGGTAAACTCGTTTTAAACTCATTTTCTGTTATCTCAGAGGCAAGAGGCACGATTGATGAGCAATTTGCTAAAATTTGAGTGTATTTAGAGAAAAATACTGATTTGCCAGTAGTCGGCACCCAATGCCGACCAAAGGAAATTTTGTAAATTTTTGTTCCTAATGACGGCACCCAACAAAATTAATAGAATATTTACTTTTTGTTAATTTTTTTGCTTTTACAACAAAATATAATAGACTTTTTACCTTTTCAAACTTTATTGGTAATATAATTTAAATAAATAATATGTCTATTTGCCTTTTTAAGTTAGCTCTACCACTAATTTTTTTTTTGAAAAACAAGGGTCACCGAAAAATTTCAAAAACTTGTCACTCAAGACTTCAAAATTTGGCAAAAATACTCATCTTACTCCAATGCAATTATTACTAATAGAAAGATGAGTAAATTTTCTTGACAAACTTCATGCTATTTATGAACGTAAAACCCGGATTTCTTATTTATTGACGTTTAAATCCAAAATATGCCGACTACTGGTACATGCCGACAATAGGAGCACTTACCCTATATTAAAAAATATACAATTTATTAACTTTCAATATACTGAATTTTGTATGGAAATTTTACGGGTTTAACTTTCGAACATGTCGACTGCCGATGTTCTTTGTTGTGTACAACTTTTCGTTTTTTGCTTTTGCCTTTACTGCGACTGTTTTCATTTAATGAATCAGAAGTTAAAGCACAATCTTATGACTTTTACTATCTCAACTGCGGCTTTTTAAACGCTGCATTTTACATATGTTTGTATGTTTCAAATAGAATCAAGTTCTTAATCGGGCTTTATTTTGTTGTTTTATTTAGTTATTGAAATTAATTTCAGTTGTTATAAAAATGTAATACGTAAAAAAAGAGAAAATTTTTTTAGTAACACAACAACAAGCCGTAGCCTGATAAAATATTAGTAGTTAAAGTTGTTATACTCAAGTCCTTAAGGCCTCGTTACTCTTACGTAAATGTTGCGGATACGTAAACATTGCGGTCGACTTGAAATGTTGGTAGTTACTAAACTCGTACATATGCATGTATGTATGTAAATTATTATATGTTTTGATTTTGCTCACAGTCTTGTTCCAAGACATGTTAACGATATCGGCGCTTTTGTACAAAAAAATAAAATAAAAAAATTTTGACAAAACATCTTAAGTCGAGATAAGATAACAAAAAAGCTTTTAAAAAACTCGCTGAGAGATATTAAAAATGACTAAAAATATTTTAAGGTCCATAACTCCAAAACTAGATCCTCAGGCGCAATAAAAACTAGATAAAAAAAATTTGTTTTTCAAAGCAATTTTAGTGCTGTATATGTTTATATATATTATGTGGCATTTTTCCAAATATCTTAAGTTAAATTCCAAAAGTTGAAAAAAATGTTGTTAATCATACGAATTTTTATTCAAAAAATATTTGTATTATAAACGAAATTTTTCTTTAATTTTGTTTTTTTTATTATTTGACAAAAATTAGCTTTTTTAAAAGCTTTTTTGCTATCTTATCTCGACTTAAGATGTTTTGTGCCGGTTCACACACGTCAAGTTTGACACGTCAAGTCTTGAGTTTTAAGGAGAGAAGGGAAAGGAAATGGCATTCTCTTTACCCTTCTTTCCTAAAAGCTCAAGACTTGACGAGTCAAACTTGACTTGTGTGAACCGGCACTTTGTCAAAATGCCACAGATATTTATAAAGTATTTTATTGTTTTGCACAAAACGCCGATTTCGTTATGTATTGGCGTTTTTAAACAATAATGTTAGCAATATGTTTTGGAACAAGACTGTGAGCAAAATCAAAAAAAAATAATAATTTACATACATACATATGGAGAGAGGGGAAAAGAAATGGCCTTCTCTTTTCCCTTCTCTCCTAAATGCTCAAGACTTGACGAGTCAAACTTGACGTGTGTGAACCAGCACTAAGCGTTATCGGTGTCATACATACAAACACATTTTCACTAATGCTATGTTCATACGACAATAGAAACCACTGGTTTCGCTCTCTGAAACTAGATTGCTAAAAATGCTGTTCATACGATTTATTCCTGTTTGATTTTCATATTTTTTGTGTTGTTAGTATGATTTTTTTTTAAATAGATAAAAAAAACATAGGAATATATTTTTTAATACTGTTATTATAAAATATTATAATTTATAAAAAATCAATTTTTATTTTGTTTTTTCTTTGTTTTAATATTTTTTGAGAGCTAGTTCAGATAAACTAACGATAAATGTTATCAAAATTGGAGATGATAGTACATTTTTCCTGTTTCGCAGCCTGTTTCAAAATGAAACGACCTGTTTCGCTCTCAAAATTTTGTATGGGAAAACAAGTCGTTTCAATCATGTTTGTGGCGCGAAACAGGAATAAGAGAGCGAAACACGAATATTGCTGTCCGTGTGAACATGGTAAATACTACCACCAGCGTTACCGTTGTGATACTAAAGTTTCAATTTGACCCTTTATCGACAGTCTTGATACCCTTTTTGACCCTTGATTTGATTAACCCTTTTGTTTCATTTTTAACTATTTTGTGCCACTTATTGACTCTTTTTGGAAAAGCATTCACATATTGTTTTTTGTCAAAACTGCTGAACAGTATTGCTTCAGCTAAAGAAGTGATTTAAAATTTAAACTAAACTTTGTAACAGACTCAGAGTAGAAACTTACAATTCCATGCTTTCTTCTCACAATTTGTTTAAAAGGGAGATGGAGGAATGGAATTCAAGTGAAAATTTAATAACAAAAATTGGAAAGCACATTCCTAAAATGTAGTTAGTGTTCGTAAAAAGTTTGTATTAAAATATTTTTTACGAGTTCTAAATTAGATTTTCTATAGAAAATTACAAATTAAAGTACAATTTCTCTAATAGCAAACGTAACCCATATTCATACTTACATATTTGTTATTATATATATGTATATATACATATATTTTATTGAATAACTTATGGGGTTTCTTGTCAACAAAAAAATGTGGCATTTTATTTAAAAGTGCAATTTGGCGTTCGTTTCTTAAAAGTGGTTTGTTCTCCAAAACGGTAGCAAGTTTTATTCTAAAAAATTCACACTTTCTATTCGCATTGGGCATTGAACTTTTGCCACGTATAAATCAACAGTGTGGCAAGTGCCCTGTAAAATAGGTGACTTCGATATTTTTAAAATTAAAAGTATGCAACTATGTACATATTAGCGAAAATTTCTGGTATTTTAAACAGCGATAAAATTGCCTAAGTCTCTAAACCTAACATAAACGGCAAAAGTTCGGTAAAAACTGCCAAGTTAGCGGAAATTCTCAAAAATTTGGTAGCAACGGTAGGATAGCAAAGCCTAATTTTTATTAAAAACTCGCCTTTACCGCGAATATGGCTTAAATTCGAGAACAATTCTAAATTGGAAATTAACCATAACATTTATTTCAAATTGGTAAAACAAAGAAAATGTTGGAATATTACATATAAAGCATTAAAAAATTAGCAATAATAATGAAGGACAAACTTTTTGTCAAGTGTTAAAAACAGTAAAGGGAATTCCACAAAAAAAGTTAGTTTTTTGAGCACTTCCTACTTAAAACATATATTTTTTGTTCGTATATAAAAAACTTGGTCTTATTATTTTCTTTAAAATGTTAAATACTACTTATAAACAACTTGACCCCTTTTTAATTGAAATACCTTTTTTTATCCCTTTTTCTGGAAAATCCACTTTTTGTGACCCTTTTTGAAATTTTCCAACGGTAACCCTCTGACTACCACAATGCATGATGAGTACCCTGTAGTTACTTCGTGACAATTTACCCCAAAAGTGGCAGTACCAAGGCGAATTAACTACAGGTGGTGTCGAAACGCCTTCTGATTTTGACAGTTCGAGCCTATTTGTTTTGATTTGTTAGTGTTTTGCTAAGAATGGTTGACATTTCGAACACCCTGCAAATATTAGGACCAGTCCAAACACGCGTGATTAGTAGTCCACAAGGGACTGGGACTAGTCCAAAAGTAACCCAAACGTATGGAAAAAACATGGTCTATTTAACAATACGATGTCTAGGGCAGGACCATATAACCCACCTTTGGACTACAACGGAGTAGTTTTAAAACTACTCCATTGTATACACAAGAGGGTTAGTTTTTACTTCGTTTAAAAACGAAAACATGTCGTTAAAAAACGAAGACATGTCGTCTCACTACAAACACTTTTTAACAATGACATGGTCCATGCTTGCATGACATCGGACCAGTCCATGGAGTAGTCCATTTTATCAAAATGGATCAGGTGGTCCAATATTATTTGTAGGGCACTAACAATACAATGCAAAACCCCCTATGTTGTTTTTAGATTGTTGTAGTTGCGACACTACCTGTAGTTGAATTCGCCTTGGGCAGTACTATACACAGTTGACTGGTTATAAACTATCCACGAAAAGGTTTAGTACCGCGGTCATACAACAAACTTATAATTTCCGAACTTTTCCGTTTTTTTATAATACGTTTTCTTAATAATTGTAATTACTCACAAATAATGTTTATTTTTCACAATAAATAATTCGTTCACTTGTAAAACACATTTCTGTGGTTTTCATGGGCAACCACGTATGTATGTCTTAAAACAAATTTTTCAGCAGAGCCGAAAAACCACTCTAGATCGAACTATGGGCTAGGCATTGCACTTTTTAAACTTTGTCATTACGTTAAAAAATCGGAATTGATCCATCTTTTTTTAAAAAATTTGTAGAAACATGTACAGAGCGTTTAAAATTAGGCAATATGGCATCAACATCTCAAAATCGGAAAAATGGGCATACGCGGTTGCCCATGAAAACCACAGATTTAATCACGAAGTAACAATTTTACTTTAATCCAATTTTAAATGTTTACATTTATTTTTCGCTTTAGTATTGCCCAGTTTAGTTTTGATTTGAATTTACCATTTCATACCAATTTGACATCAAATTGATAAAACATTTAATGTCAAATGTTTATTTAAAAATCATTATCAATTTAATTTTAAATGTTAAAATCAAACATTTGAAAAACGTTTGGGAATTCTGTTTTAAGTCAAATGATAAATTCATTTCATATCAAAGGTTTGAATTCGTGTTTGTTGGGCAGTTCAAAAAACTCATACACTCATCCTTTTTTTACTAATTCACTAACATTTTTTGCAATGGCAGCTCCAGTGGCAGCAAAAATTGCATGCGAGTGAAAATTTGGCAACTGCATGCCACTAAATGTCAAAACGATAAGCAGTTACCCTGTTAAAAATTTAATGCAAATTTACAGGGTTATTGTAAAATTGAAAATTATGTTTTAACTTGTTAAATGTTTTATTATGATGATTTTTTTGAAACATGCATTAGATAATAAAAGCAAGCTTGTTAATTATAGAGCATTAATATTGTTAAAATATATTTGTACAATTTACTTAAACCTACATAACTTAAATATAATAAAACGGGAATATGTGCAATAATAAGAATGCACTTAAAAGAAACCATGATAAATATGTAGACCATATGTATGTAGGCCTTTAGTTATAAAGTAGATATACATAAATATCACAAGCAGCGATGCCAGACGTGCAGATTTATCTGCATTTTGAAGATTTTTTCCCCAAAATTGTCAAAATGCAGATTTGCAGATTTTTGGTTTAACATTGCAGATTTTTTAGCTCGGTGGAATCTTTTTAACATTGTCATGATTGTACTATTTCCACTTCTTGCATTGATAAATAAATATAGTATATCAACCATTCATGGAAGAACCGTGTGGAAATAGATTCATTAGTAGAAAAATTATTCACAAAAGATAACTTAAAAATTAAAAATTCGCATTGTCTTGACACATTAATATCGCGGGACTTATGTTATGTCATCCCGCAATTAACTTTTAATTTGTTGTTTAAATTAACAAAGATGTGACTAATCCTTACTCAGCCTGAGTAATTAAATAGATTAAATAGAATTAAATGTTCATAAAATCGAACAAATTTTTATAACTTTTCTGTGTTGAAAGTTCAAAAAAAAATATTTCCTTTTTTATACCTCATACTTCGAGGACCACTCATATTTACCAGAATCACATTTTAAACTACCATCGATTTTAAATTCGGGAACATATTTTGAAATTAATTGTAATATCTTCTTCTAAATAAACTGCAATAAATGTGGTTTGAAGGTTTATTGAAGATTTTTAAAACCTTGACGCAGATTTTGCAGATTTTTTGATAAAAAATTATGGTTTTTTGCTCATTTTTCCTCTAAAAGTTCTGGCAGCACTGATCACAAGTAAAGGCTAGTTTACACGGAAATGCAATGTATTACTACATTGCAAAAAATTATGTACATAGAATGAGAAAAATCTCATCATGTAAAACCAAAATGTATTGAGTAACGGTATATTTAGTTTTTACCTTCGATATTTTTAATTAATAAATACCCAAGGCGAATTCATGTATAGGGTGGTGGCGATACTACAACAAGTAACAACACCAAAAACACAAAATTGTATTTTATTTGTTGCTTTCGCTGGTCGATATGTCATTCCTCTCTCTAATTTAAGATAGAAGTACATAATACGCGTTAATTCATCGACGTGTGTCGTGCGTTTTAAAACTTTAGCGCATGAAAAATTGCAAGTTCCACAACGCGCGTTATAAAAGCCATTATACTTATACGAAAAACTAACTTTATTTTTGAATTAATCCTCGTTTTTGGTACTGTTCACCCCTCTGTGTGCCGTTTTTTATTAAGATTTCTGGAATAAAAGAATTTCATGACAAAAATTACACAACTCTTTCTCTATTAAAAAGAATTTTATAACAAAAATTATAAAAATTAGATTAAAAGTATATTAAAAACAACTTCCGAATTCTTGCGTTTTCGATTTCCACAACACCTCTGATAGATACTACTTTGCTAGTTAGCCACAAAATCAATGACAAACTTATAAAGTCTTGTTGATTATACATATTTATTTGTTCAACTGCATGAGTATTTCAACTTAAGCTTAGCTTCTTAAACACAAAACTACTCGACTATATTTTTATAAAACTTTCTAGTACCTAAAAAATAAAAAAAAGGAATTAGTTAAAAATCATGTTACACATTTCATTATTTTTTTGATTTAAAGCTAGTGTACGTCCAGGAAATTTAAATGAATATTTTGATACGACTTTTTTGGTATACTTTTGGCCAGCCTGTAAAGTAACCAGTTTAGTATTTGTGTGCCTGAAATTAAAAAAAAAAGTTTTAATTAATAAACCTTAATTTTTGACAATAAAATATTTCACTGGATATTTACTTTAGTTGCATGTCAGGCCTCTGCAATTGCATGCATAATTTTATGCCAGAATAAAAGTCAATATCGGCCTGAAGACTAATTTTGGGTTCATAGGACAACAGGAATTCATTGGACACATGTGCGTAAGTAAACCCAGCTTTCATTATGCCATGGACTGCTGCAGCGGAACTGAAAAATTTGTTGAAAGTGAAATTTTATTTCTTTTGTAAGGTTTTTAAAATGTTCTTACTTTTGTTGTATTTCTGTATTGGCATTACGGTTCCATATACTAAAGTCCACCTTACCATTTAAGTCTACCGATTTTGAACCAATTACCCGTGTGTATACGGTACCGCCTGAAGACAATATAATATAATGTTCATGATCTTGAGCCAAAGTAGTAGCCTGAAAAGCTGGTGTTGGATCTGAAGCTGTACCACTCCACACATGTCCCATTAATTCAGACTGACCATTAAAAAATACTAAAGGTCTTAAAAGTACCCCCTGTACAGCAATTTCCATGCCAGCTGTAGCAGGACTATCATCGGCTTCTTCTTCGTCGTCGTTATTACTTTCATCAGTATCTCCCACGAATGATGTTAAACCGCTGGTGTAAATACCAAGCTAAAAGAAAAAACAAAGAAAGACAATTATGTTTTTGTTTATTGAAGGCTTTAATTTGGAGCACACAAAAGCGTATGCCATATGCTCACTTATGCTTAAAAAAAGTACATACAATGTTCATTTTTAAATATCAAAATGGATGATCGCAGTGTTTTCTACGTGAAAAATATTTAAATTCATTACGGGCGGACGAACGACTAAAAATTTAGTGAAGATCGATAAGTGCAATTATCAAGGCAAAAATGAAGATAAAACTATATTTAAACATATCATTAATAAAATGTGTTTCCCTTGATGCTCATGATTTTGTTTTTGATTAAAATTGTATTTATGTTTGGACTGTGCACGTAAGTGTTTTTGAACTCACGTCGCACGCGCTTACGATTATAATCATCCCTATCGCGAATGTTATGGGAATGTGTTCTATGGGAGCAAACCTTTATTCCCATCCCCAATAAATCGGTATCACAAATATTTTGGGAATACAAATTTCTATTGTGAATAACTTGTCAGTGCTTGTATTGTGAAAGAAACAACGCTGCAAATATTATTGGACCACCTGATCCATTTTGATTAAATGGACTACTCCATGGACTTGTCCGATGTAATGTAAGCATTTACCATGTCATTGTTAAAAAGTGTTTGTAGTGAGACGACATGTCTTCGTTTTTTAACGACATGTTTTTGTTTTTAAACGAAGTTAAAACTAATCCTCTTGTGTATACAATGGAGTAGTTTTAAAACTACTCCTTTGTAATCCAAAGCTGGGTTATATGGTCCTGCCCTAGACATCGTATTGTTAAATAGACCATGTTTTTTTCATACGTTTGGGTTACTTTTGGACTAGTCCTAGTCCCTTGTGGGCTAAACTTTACACGCGTGTTTGGACTAGTCCTATTATTTGCAGGGAATATACAAAGTAAAATATGTACTAATAAAAATATAATAAAATAAGTAAAAAATAGTGTTTATCTTCATTTTCTTCAATAAAAGGAAAAAGCAATTTAATTTAGTCGAACCTTAGAATACAAATTAAAATTTACATGTTCCCTTCTCGTTCACATTAACACTTGTTGGGAATTTATTTAGTAAAAATACTCGCGGGAGTTAACATTGGCGATGCCAAATTTGTTAAGTTTAGGAATTCATACCCAAAAGATTTATGGGAATCATTCACAAAATAAAACAAGTAAGAGTGCTATATTCGGCTGTGCCGAATCTTATATACCCTTCACCATTGTGCGAGCAGAATACATAGCAATTAGACAGAAACTAAATAACACTGGTAAATATTTTTTTTTTAAATAAGAGACAACCGGTTTTGAACTTCGCTTTTCGTAAGGGCCCAGAATATATATATTTTATAGGGTGTAGGATCAATATTGTAGAAATTACAGTTATACATATATACCTTTTTTACCTTCGGTGAAGGGTATAAAAAGAGTAATTTTCGGGAAGTTAGGGGTCTAATCACCCCTGCATACGATAGACACTGGCGTATCGAATGAAAACTCGATAAATGTAATGTCGAGTTACTCGATGTCGAATGGTATTATTTCAAATTCAATACATTTCATTCGATATCGAGTTTCAAGATACCAAAATAAATAATTTCGATGGATTTTGCTCGATATCGTATGCGGTGATTAGACCCCAGTATTTCGGTTATAACTCATACAAATTTCCGACATTTTGGTATATAAGTCATATACATAGGGCATATGGCAGCCCTAAAATTTAGGTTTTTATAAAAATGTTGATGTTTTTTAGGTCATTTTTGGAGTATTTTGCTCATAAATTACCCATTGTCTAACCGATTTGATATTTTTAAATAGGAAGAATTTTACCATTTACTTAAGTTATATTTATATATAAACATTTATATATACTTGTATACATATATTTTAACAAAGTTAATTATAAAAAGAGTAATTTTTGGGGATTCAGTATTTCGGTTGTAACTCTGCCATTTTTTTGGTCATAACTTTTTTGTATCTGAACCGATTTTCCCGAGTTTTTTATAAAATATGTTCTACTAAAAATTTCCGATATTTTGATATGTAAGCCATATCCATAGGACATATGACAGCCCAAAAATTTAGGTTTTTATAAATTTTTTAATTTTTTTTGTATGGGAGGTACCACGCCCACTTCTCCAATCCCGCCCACATTTTGTAAGATGGTGTGTATTGGCAACCTAAATGTGTGTACCTAATTTGGAAACTTTGTCTCTTGCCGTTCTCAAGATATACAGAAATAAAAAAAATACAACAACAACAAGGGTTTTTTGGAAAAATTTAGAGGTAGTCGTGGTTTTTTGCTCATATCTCCGTCATTTTTGGACCGATCTGGCTGAATTTCAATAGCAAACTTGAACGGAGTATATGTGACATAAATATACATCAACCTAGTCCAGATCATTTCTGGGGTTTTCGGAAAACCCATTTCAACATACACACGGACAGACGGACAACCGGATTTGAACTTCGCTTTTCATAAGGACCCAAAATATATATACTTTATAGGGTGTAGGATCAATATTGTGGAACATACAAACGGAATGACAAAGTTATATATACCCTCTTACCTTCGGTGAAGGGTACAAAAATATGAGAATATTTTCATGGGAGTAGTTTTTTGCGATAGGGGTGAATATGTTTGATCGCGCACTTTCGCCCACGACATGTTTTAAAAATGCCCACGTTACGCACGCACAACATTTATTAAGTCTCACAAAGTGTGATAGAAAATTGAAAAATAAAAAGTAAATCCAATTTTTTTTAATATTTTAATTCGGCTCAAGGTCATCAAATTTAATTTTAATTAAATTATTTTTATGCAGAAAGGAATTTTACAACATGAAAATTAATTAAAATTGTTATTGATAATCTTTCTTTCTTGACCGTGGCTCGAACCCTGGCCAGCAGGTTACAATGACATGTTTCGATCGCAACCACTCGCAGCCATCGACGACTGCTGACGTCAATAGCCAAACATCAATCCTTAAACCAAATTGTATTTTAATTTTAACCTTTGGTAGATCGAAATTTGCTTTTTTGAATGATTATCAATTTTAATTGATTTTACATGTTTTTCCTTAAAATATTAAATGGAAAAATTCTCGGAAACGCACAGTTTTGAAGTAATGGACCTCTGAAGTTTTGATATGTATATACTTGTATATTAAAGTACTGCACAATTCAGCATTTTATGTTAATTTGTCATGTTTATTTCAACAAGGTGTTGTGTCCACTTGTGCTGGGAAACTATCGATAGTCTTAACGATATCGATATTTTTATATTTAAAATACATTAATTGGAGCCAAATTACAGTAATGAATACATACAAAAAGAATAGCAGGTGGTATCGATAGCTTAGCTGTTCTTTTTGAACTGCTAACCAGAGTCCTTTTTGTCAACATTTGAATACATATATTTATATATGGACTGAAATGTCAAATTTTTTTGAAGAAATGTAAAATCAATACCACCTGTATAAATAGGCCTTAATGTAGAAACTCATTCATTTTTACACCTCAAACTTTGTGATAGCCATTTTTAAAATTTTAAAATAAAACTTTGAATAATTGAAATATGTGCGAAAACGCAAAAATTAAAATCAACTTTTTTATTGATTCTGATGTAATGCATCAACAGAAATGTCTATAACAAGATTTTATTAACAAAAAAATCAAACGGCTTCAAAAGATTATATAATAAGATCTAACTACCAGTTTCCCTAATACGAAACATTTTCAAATGTCAAAACAACTGGCAGTTTTTACAAGAAAAATATATTATAAACAGTTTAAGGCAATTTAAAATACTTTTTTGTTTCTCCTGTAAAATTTTCAAAACTTCATAAAAAATGGCGAAACAATAAAGCAATAAAATTCTTGAATTGGAATATAAAAGATTAAGGGCCATTATTACAACTTGTCAATAGTTAAAAGGCGGATTTTGTCGGACCGATAAATAGCTTTGCATTATAAAACCTTCATTTATCATGTTTTCATCTATTAAATATTATTATAATTGAAAATAACAGCAATACAAAATGGAAGTTGTAATAATGCAAAGCTATTTATAGGTCCAACAAAATCCGACTTTTAACTATTGGCAAGTTGTAATAATGGCCCTTAGAAATCTAAACTGGGATTTATTTCCTTTCATATGTTACTTTATTAAATTCAACATTTTTTATTTTTTCGAATTTATTTTATGAGCTAAATTTCAGTTATTTTTTTTATAAAGATTTCTTGTAATAGTCCTATTCCTTTAATTTTTAGGAATGACATTATACATCCAAAGAATAGCTAAGATAAAATGTAACAAGAAGATACAATATAATATTCTGGTAGGTAGCTAAACTCATAGAATAAATTCGAAAAAATAAAAAATTTTGGATTTAGACATCTATTAAATAAAACAATTATTACCTCGAAAAACAATTATTATCGTCAAAAATTTATTGAAAATAGAAATGATATGCGCGTTACGTGGCAAATAATCAACGAAATAGTTGGGAAAAAATCCAAAAATATAGAAACGTTAATAAAAAATTTTAAAAACGAAATTCTGAATAAAATCACTAATTCTTTTGCACAAAACCTTAATAATAATGTATGTAAATAAATTAATTAAACCACTCAACATTACACAAACCTCGCAACAAAACTTCAATTATTTATCTCAAACTTCTGAAGAAGAAATATACAACATTCTAAAAACCTTCAATGCTTAAAAAGGTCCTGGTATTGACAACATTAGACCAAAGGATTTCAAATATAATGCTAAAATAATTTCACCAATTATTACGAAACTTATAAACAGCAGTTTAGAAAGTGCAATTGTTCCAGATATCCTGTGGCCGTATTCTGTAATTCGCTAAAGCTAAATCTCTATCGCTAAAAATCTAAAAAGTTGATTTAGCGATTTTTGGCTACGAATGCAATACTGTAACGTGCGAATTCAATTCGCCGCAATTTTAGCTTTTAATTTCATCGCTAAAATTTTTCAATTTTGTATTCTCTAAGGCATTTTAGCGATCGAGATTTAGCTTTAGCTAAGCGAATTACAGAATACGGCTGCTGAAAAAAGCTATTATTAGACCAGTGTTCAAAAGTGGTACACCAAATGATTATAAAAATTTCTATGTGGGACTGTATGAGCGACATTGTCTTGAATAAATGCTATTGACGACAAAGTTTTCTTAGATGCTATTTTATCACTTGCTTGGATTTCTTAAAATTCTCATATTCTTTTTTATTGATACCTACAAAAAATTTGCAAATTAGCTCTAACCAGTAAGACCGAACAATTCGGATGAAGTTATTCGCGGGCTGGAAAATGGATTACATGCAGTTAATACTTTACTGTCAACTTTAGGATTGCTTATAATAGTCGAATATAAAACATATAACAGAAATTAAAATTCCAACTATACTAAAAAACTGTCCCAAATAGATAAGCATATAATAATTTTTGTCGTGGACGTCAAAATAGACGACATTGTCATGCATGTAGTCGTTGACGCCAAAGTAGGCGACATTGTCATTCTTTGTGTCGTTCACGATTTTCGCGACATTTGTTCGAAAATGTCGTTGACGATTTGTTCCTGCTGTCCCTCACATGTCGTGCAGTAATTAACATTGTCGTCCATCCGTCTTCGAGGATGTCTTAAAGACGGGGCCAACTGGGAACAAACAACAATCAACAAGTACTTCACATGAATACGTCACTTAAACAACGTTAATACCAACAACAACACAACAAACACTAGCATTAACACCAACAATCTACAAGCAAACACAAACAACACAAGAACACAACATATGAACAACACTTACAACACAATTAACACCAGCATCAACAACAACCAGCAAATTAACACAAATATCACAACAACACTTCATTTGAACACCGGCAACATTGCAAAAGATCTGATGAAAAATCTAAATTTTAAAAGTTTATTTTATGCTACTCTGGCAAATGAATTCTTCAACAACAAAGACTATCTGCATGAAATAGATCATGCATATAACACAAGACGTCGGGCGCAAAAACGATATAAGGCCGATAGATTCCATAATGAGTATGGAAGGAATACCCTCAGAGTTACTCTACCTTCAAAACTGAATAAACTTCCAACTTCCAAATGTGTATATTAAATACTAAAAACAAACACAAAAGAAAAAACTCATCAACAACTTCTTATTCGCAATGAACACATAGAAAATTTCATAACTTGTACATTTTTTTTTAAACTATATACTGATGTATATTTAATATATGTGACAATTTCAGTTAAAAGGGACCTTTGGATGAACAAATCAATTTTTACTTTTTTGGTGATTCTTAAAATAGACAATACGCTCTTTCTAATGCAGCAAACCGCAGTTTTCTAACTTCATTACTTTTGTCATAATTAAGTTTAAAAAATGCCTTTGATAAGAAAAGAACAACATTCTTTATGAATTATGAATTTTCAAGATCTAAGAACAGATTCGTAATCTACAATCCAAAAAACCCACGGATAACTAGTTTCAAACCATAAAAGCGATCAGATGTATCAAAATCTACTTGTTAACTTTACAAAAAAAAAAAAAATCCGCCATATTGGATTTTTAATTTTCAAAATCTAATACCAGATTCGTAATCGTCGGTCATGAAAACCCCCGAAAGGCGAGTTTCATGTAAATTAGATCAATTACAAAAAATGTTGTTACATTTGATGTATTAGATTTTGAAAATTCAAAATCCAATATGGCGGATTTTTTTTATTGTAAAGTTAACCCCCGAATGATAAGTTTAAGTTTAAGCCATAAAAGTGTTCAGCTGTATCACAATGAATTCTTTAAACTTACAAAAAAAAAATCCTGCATATTGAATCCGCCATTTTGAATTTTCAAAATCGCAACGAATTTCAAGCCATTAAAGCATCCAGGCGTATCAAAATCAACTTGTTTCAAACAAAATTACTTCTTTTATGCAAATCCAATAATATTACAAACAATATTCAACCGTATTGGATCCGCAATTTCGAATTTTCAAAATCCAATGCCAGGGTTTCGAGCTGTAAAAGCGTTCAAAATCGTTTTTCTCCAAAACTCATTTTTTCCCACAGGTCCCTTTTAACTGAAATTGTCACATATAGTTTATTCAACTACACACAAAAAAAGACTGTAATCCCAAAAAAAAATTGATTTTGATTCAAATAGAATTTACATTCGGATTGCGCCTAACAACATTTTGCATTTGCAACAACAAGTCTGTTTCTGTTGTCCCAAAGTGCAAATTCTTTGTTGAGGCAAAGATAAAATTGTTGCCTTAAATGTCATACTTGTTGCCCCAAAGGTTCTGTATGCTGTTCGCAACCTCAAAAATGGTTGTTGGCTCAACAGTTCAATATACTTTTGTTGCAAATTCAACATTTTTTAAGGTACAATAATATAAATTAAAATATTATTTTTAGTTTGAGAAAATTTATTTTAAATTCTTACAATTTTGAGATTATTGTTTATACATATTTATAAATTGGCCAATCGTATCCTTTTGGGCTTCAGATATAGATGGTTCCGCTGCCTTGTTGATGAGTGGAGGAGTTATTACCGCATGTAGTAAATTATAGAAATAAAGATGTCGCGAATCTGTAAAAATATTTTTCATGCAATAAATGAGAGAAAAGAATTTGTATATCGCATCAACTTACCAAGATTTTCTGCCGATTTATATTTTTCAAAATACTGCAATTTAATATTTATTTAAATTATTTTTAAGCTAAAAAGTTCACTTTTCACTACTTTATCACCGACAAATGACTGAATACTAGGGATGCCAAATGGGACCAGGTTTTTTGAAACCCGGGATTCGGGATTTGTAATTAAAAAAAAACGGGATCGCGGGACGGATCGGGATTTTTCGGGATTTCTTATATAAAGGCTGATTTTAAAAATTCATATACATAACTAGATTTAAATGTTTATACACTTCTCGGTGGTATCGTAAATAAATAGCTACATATGTGCTTTATGACAATATTTAATTTAATATAAACTTAAACAAATATGTGTCAAAAGACCTTTGGTAGAATCCCAAACTTGCATTGTGCGTGCGCAGTTCTATTATTATTCACTTAAAAAAAAGACCACACCGAACGTTATCATCTGATTTTATTTTCTGTGGTACAAAATGCAACAGTGCATGCAGTTGCCAGAAAATTTATCTAAAAAGTCTGCAAAATTGGGCTAAAAAATCTCGAAAATCTGCAAAAAAAAAATGTAAAAATCTGCAAAAAAATCTGGGAAATTAAAATACTTTATTTTGGGATTGATTTTTTTTTATTTTCGAATTCATACAACAAACTAAAAGGTGTATTTAACATTTTGGTACATTAAAATAAAAATTTAGTATATACAAAAGAAACACATTATATACATACATATGTATATAAACGATCAGGTATTTGATGGAAAACTATTTTTAAAATGAAACGATTCAAATCCGATAACATCGTTTTCTGTATCTTTTAAAAATTATTTATAATACATTTTTCTCTTACTTTCTTTGTATATTCTTGTTAGATCAATTTTTGAACAAAAAATAAAGACTTATTCAGAAATGAAATTAAAAATTGCTCGAAATTCATCACAACTTTTAAAAACGATTGTTTTGAAAATAATTTTAATCACATACCTGAATATTTATAATTTTTTACACAAAAATGTACATATGTATATCCAAATACATTGTTCATATATCGTATTTTAATAATTTATGCATTTTTTTATGTAAATTTCAGAAGTTACAATTAATTTAAAAAACTTGCAATTTGACAGCAAAAATCTGCAAATCTCACTTTGCTATTTTGGCAACGAAAAAATCTGCACTTCTGGCAACAGTGATTGCATGTAACATTTATTCACTTGCGACTTCTTTTGGTAACCAGTTAAAAATATATATTTATTGCCAGTATGATTTAATATTAAATTTTTGAAGTTATTTTGAACAGGGTGACTCACGTTTATTTAAATATAATTGTATTTAATAAAAAAAAACCATGTATTTACTAAATTCAAAATCTCGGGAATTTTACATAAAAAGTCCCGGGATTCGAGACTTACATTTTTAAAATAATCCCGGGAATTCGGTAATCGGGATTTCGGGATTGGCATCCCTACTCAATACTGATCGCAATGATAATGAAGTAACAATCATGCCATTGCCAAGTGAAAATTTTTTACGACAACAGTAATATTATTTGATCCAAAAAATAAATATTTTATGACAATAAAAATTTTGATTTCCTGCAAATGCAATTAATTCATTTACGTCAACAGCAATATTCAATGTGTGGTTATTTCAGAGGAAAACCTTTTTTATTTACAACAAATAATTTTGCTGTTAAAAAACTTCAAATACTTTCATGTTGTTGCGGTAAAAAAAATATTGTTGGAAAATTTCTTGCGACAAAAGGATTTCATTTCCTCCAACAAGTTTTTGTTTACCCCAACAGCATAATCGTCAAATGTTAAAATTATTTGCCCTCACAATATTTTTGTTTGTGTGTAGTTTTATTTTTTCTCCTGCTGACCAGCCACTGGCTTAGCGGGGTTAGAATTAAAAACGTTGTAAAATTATATAACATTATCAATAAATGAGTTTTGAATTTTGAAAAACAAACAATTTTTATATAGGGCGTTTTGCGTTTTAGGTAACGATATGTATGTTGCAAATCGAATCAAGTTCTTAATCGGATTTTATTTCGTTGTTTTATTCAGTTATTGAAATAAATTTTAGTTGTTATAAAAACGTAATACTTAAAAAAAAGGAAAAACATATTTTTCAAATGATATGAATGAATGAAAATAACGTGCGTAAATATGAACATACACACCTCTTATTAAAGAAAATATAAAATAATATCAATAAAGTGATTAAACAACGGGACTGTAGCCTGGGGGCTAATTCTGGCAGTCGTGACCGAATACTTTTTCGATTCGTAAGCAATTTTCTTTCAGTCGATATTGAATGAATCGAAATGAATGCTTCACATCACTGAACAAATAATTTCGATTTGTTCAGTACCGACAGAAAGAATTAAAAACAAGTAAGAGTGCTATATTCGGCTGTGTCGAATCTTATATACCCTTCACCATGGTGCAATAAGAACAAAAAATTATGTGAACACCATTCTTAAGATATAAATAACTATATTTTGTGCCACGCCCACTTATCCAAACCGTCCACATTATGTCGGATGTTGTGTTTTACTAACCAATTTTTTGGGAAATATGTTCTACTAAAAATTGCCGATGTTTTGATATATAAGTCGTTTCCATAGGTCATATGACAGCCCTAAAATGTAGGATTGTATAAAAATTTTGATGTTTTTTAGCCCAGTTTTGGAGTATTTTGCTAATTAATTGCCCATTGTCTAACCGATTTGATTGTTTTCTATACCGGCGTGTTAAAGAATAATTTTATCATTTACTTAAGTTATTTACATATACATATATGTATATGTATGTTATATATATATGTATATGTTATATATGTATATATACATTCATATACACTTGTATATATATAAAGTAACTTTAACAAACTTAATTATAAAAAAAAAATAATTTTTGGGAATTCAGTATTTTGATTATAACTCAGCCATTTTTTAACCGATTTGACAGATTTATATACCGACGTGTTTAAAAAGAAATTTTCCATTTACTTGAGTTATAAAGCTTGGACTCGGGAAGATCTATAGTTCCCGGGTATTTAAAAAAAAAATTTTTATTTTGGGCAAAACTTTTTTGCATCTGAACCGATTTTTACGAGTTTTTTATAAAATATGTTCTACTAAAAATTTCCGATATTTTGGTATATAAGTCATATCCATAGGACATATGGCAGCCCTAAAATTTAGGTTTTTATACAATTTTTAAGTTTTTTTGTACGAGAGGTACCACGCCCACTTCTACAATCCCGCCCACATTTTGTAGGAGGGTGTGTATTGACAACCTAAATGTGTGTACCTAATTTGGAAACATTGGCTTTTGCCGTTCCCCAGATAAACAGCAAAAAGTAAAAAAAATACAATAGCCACAAGGGAATTTTGGAAAATTTGCTCATAACTCAGCCATTTGTGGGCCGATCTTGCTGAATTTCAATAGCAAGCGATGGTAGACTATATGTGACATAAATGTATCATGTATCATGTCTGGAGTCTCCGGAAAACACATTTCAAGCGTAAGACGGGCAGACGGACATCGTTAAATCAACTTCTCCTCTCATAAAGACCCGGAATATATTATAGGGTCTAATATCAAAATTGTAGAAATTACAAACGGAATGACAAACTTATATATACCCTTTTACCTTCGGTGAAGGGTATATAATAAAATAGCTTTCGCATCGAAAAAGTATTCGATCACGACTGCCAGAATTAGCCCCCTGATAAAAAATAGTTATTGTTTTCCTACTCAAGTGCAAACATACAGTCGAAAGTAATAACGAAAGTATCGATTGTGAAATCTGAACTATCGATAGTATCCCAGCACTAATGTCTATATTAACAAACTGTCTTGGCATGTAATTGCAATTTAGTTAAGCTGTTGTTTAGTTTAGCTGTGTTTTCAAAGGTTAACCAGCAGCATGTTTTTAATACTGTTGAACCAGCCTGCCTTGTATGAAAGTATTTAATCAGGGGTGTCATAGAAACCATTCTTATCGGTATTGGAATTGAAATCGACAAAAAAATACGTTGGTGTCATGAAATCTAAAGTTATCGGTTTTTTTCGAACTAAAATTAGTGTCAATAAGATTTAGTTTTAATGTGCTAAATTCCCAATTCTTACTATTGATAGTCTGAAATTTATTGTTGGTGGGATACGCTATCATCGGGAAACTTCATTCAAAGATTTTAAAAAAGCTAAAGATATTATTCAAATAAGACTGTTAAGCGAATAGGAATTATAATCACTCGAAAACCTTACCCGTAACAATATCAAAGCTTTAACAAAACACCAACAACAAACAGTGAGTTTATCTTTTTATACAATCCCGACTAAAATTGGTTGATTTTAACTTTAATTGTAGTTGTAGTGTACAGCTCTTATTTTTTTTGGAAATAAATATAGTTGTTAAAAGCTGGTGCGAATTCGCAAGACTTCTTATTACCTTTTCTGCAAACAGCAAAAATGCAACAACAGCAGTTGTCATTTTATTAATTTATATGTTACATATTTTTACAAAACAATAAAATTACACAAATGTAAACAACAACAAATGCAATGCAAGTAATACAACGATGGCATTTATTTCATATATTTACTGTATTGGGTACCACTTTTTATTATCTTTTCTATAATTTTCCTTAAAAAAACACAGGTTTTAACAGTATTTTAGCGCAAAAATCATAATTTACAAAATTGTCAAACAAAAATTGCATTTAAAGCTGTAAAAAGATGAATGTTTATCTAAATGGTTTACACAATGTCGAAATCAAAACATTCCTTTACGAGGACCGATGGTAAAAAGCTGAACAGTTTGCAGCACGTCTGGGACACAACGATTTTAAAGCTAGTAACATTTGGCTTGATCATTTTAAAAAGCGCGATGATATCGGATTTCGAAAAGTGAGTGGAGAAAGTGCCAGTGTAAGCGATGAAGTTTGTTCTGAATGGAAAGCATTGTTACCAAGTTTGTTGGCAGAATATGCGCCGCATAATATTTTTAATGCAGACGAAACTTATAGACCGAACAATGGAGTTTAAGTCCGAAAAATGCCACGGTGGAAAACATAGTAAAGAAAGATTATCATTTTTTGAGGCACAAGATTCTACACCGCAAAATACATTTGACAGCTTAGCATCTGTCGAAAAAAATATTGATGGTCGCATTCTAAACTTACGTAAACAAACAAACAAAAATTACACAATATTTTACTAAAATGTAATAAAATAAAAAAATAATAAAAACATAATTTTGTATTTACCTCTTAAATAGTGAATTTTTATTATGTACGTAGTATTTTCGTGTAAAATAGAATTTGGGCAGAAAAAAAACTGTAGTTATAAGGAATTTTTTTCGTATTTCTTTAAATTTCGTTATACCAAGGTTTCACAATATATATGTATAACGAATCAATAGCTATAACGAAGTATTTTTCGATCCCCTTTAGATTCGTTATATCGAAGTTTCACTGTAGAAGCAAAAAGCTAAAGAAAAATATTAAATTTCCGAATTTACTAGTGGCAGCCTATAATTGGAAAAAAATGTTTTGTAAAAAAAGTACCAAAAATAGTTACGATTTTCACCTTTTAAATGTTCGAATTTCGAAAAAGTACCATATTCGTATTGGTATTTGTTTTGATAAGCTTCTATGTTTATTGGTTCAAAAGATAGATGGGGTGTCAAAAAAGTTCCAAAATTCAGGTTTTACCCGTTTACTCCATAATAGGACCGAATTTCAAAAAAGTACCAGACAGCTGTCCGCTTACTTTTCTAAAGAACAACGATAAGTATTACATTTTTTTTGATTTCTTTTAGTTTTGGAGATATAAGGTTACCGAATTTTCCCGTTTTTACACTTTTTACCCCCTAAATATTTGAATTTCCAAAAATCCCGTCTTAGTGGATCGATTTGGGGAGTGAACAATCTCTGGTCCAAATTTTTAGCTTCAGGCGTTTAGGCTGTGCGATGATGTATCAGTGAGTAACGTTACAATTTTATATCTGTGACCTTCTCCGAGAAAAGGGACCTAGTGTGTGAACATGATTCTACACCAGTACAATGAGGATTGTACACACTAATGAAACCTGAATTTTATTATTTTATAGTACATGAACTTTGTTATATATGTATTTGAATTTATATTTACTTATACAGTCTCTTTTTTTTACTTTTTTTATTGTATTGCTTCTATTAAATAATGAATTAAATGTTGAATTTGAATTAATGAAACGTTTTTAATTAACGGTCAATCAGTGAGATTATTGTGAATTATTGTAAACTAATGAGATGCAATTTGATTGAGAACTGATTGATTAAACTAATTATTGTAATAGAGTTGAAATTCTTTTTGTACTCTTAAGTACTCGCCAAGGCCAGACTGTCAAGTCTGGCTTTGGAGAGTGGAAAAACGAAGGTGGCACAGTGTTGCCAGAACTTTTAGAGAAATAATCAGCAAAAAACCATAATTTTTTATCAAAAAATCTGCGTCAAGGTTTTACAAATCTTCAATAAACCTTCAAAACACATTAATTACATTTTTTATGTAGTTTATTTAGAAAAAGATTTTACAATTAAATTCAGAATATGTTCCCGAATTTAAAATCGATGGTAGTTTTAAATGTCATTCTGGTAAATATGAATGGTCCTCGAAGTATGAGGTCAAAAAAAGGAAATATTTTTTTTGAACTTTCAACACAGAAAAGTTATAAAAATTTGTTCGATTTTATGAACATGGCTAATAATTTATTATTATTACATTAAAAATATCTATCCAAATTTAATTACTCAGGCTGAGTAAGGATTAGTCACATCTTTGTTAATTTAAACAACAAATTAAAAGTTAATTGCGGGATGACATAAGTCCCGCGATATTAATGTGTCAAGACAATGCGAATTTTTAATTTTTAAGTTATCTTTTGTGAATAATTTGTCTACTAATGAATCTATTTCCACATGGTTGATATACTATATTTATTTATCAATGCAAGAAGTGGAAATAGTACAATCATGACAATGTAAAGAAGTTTCCACCGAGCTAAAAAATCTGCAATGTTAAACCAAAAATCTGCAAATCTGCATTTTGACAATTTTGGGGAAAAAATCTTCATAATGCAGGTAAATCTGAACTTCTGGCATCGCTGAGGTGGCATGAGATCTAAGCTTAGTCAGTTACTTATGCTATTCAAGTTTCAAAATATTTTGCTTATATTCAATTGATTTTAAATTCCCATTTTACTGGAGAATTCTATTGAAATAAAGTGTAACAAAAGCATATCGCAACCGTTGAAACTTGTTATTTTAACTTGAATACCAATTATTTTGCAATTGATTTCCCGCAAAATTGCCTATTGATGAACCGTGCTTATACAAAATGATAAGAAATGATAATTTAATTATAATTGCTGTTTATGTGGATGATATTATCATTGGTTGTAAAAACAAAAACAAAATTCTAAAAATTAAATCCCAATTGAATCTTGAATTTGAAATAACTGATAAAGGATTACTAGAACATTTTTTGGGGATGGAAGTTCAGCGTGATGGAGAAACTGGTGACATCAAGTTAAGTCAAGAATTATATATCAAAGAAATATTACAAGAGTATGGAATGGAAAATTGTAAATCTTTTTCTACACCATTAAACTCTGGTTTTCAAATCACCTGTAATGAAAATAATTGCAGCAAGAGAGTTGATAAAACGTCTTATCAATCACTAATTGGAGCTTTATTGTATTTGGCATTAACAACAAGGCCAGATATAATACATTCTGTTTCAAAATTAGCACAACGAAATTCCAATCCACATGTTGAGCATTGGGAAGCTGCTAAAGGTGTGCTACGGTACTTAAAGGGTACGCAAAATTTAAAATTAATTTTTTCGTGTGGTAACAAGAATCTAGAAGGTTATGCAGACGCTGATTGGGGAGGCTGTACTGTAGACAGAAGATCGTACTCCGGATTTGTCTTTTATCTCGGTAAAAGTACTATTTCGTGGGAATCAAAGAAGCAACCCACAACTGCACTCAGTAGTACCGAAGCTGAATACATGTCGATGTCTAATGCATCAAAAGAAGCAGTCTATTTAAGAAGATTGTTGCAAGAGCTTGGTTTTTTGGAGAATGAAAGTTTAACTTTAAATGTAGACAATCAAGGTGCAATGAAGTTGGCCGTCAATCCAGTGTTTCATAACAGAAGTAAACACATTGGTATTAAGTATCACCATATAAGAGATGTCGTTGAATCTAAATCAGTGGAATTAAAATATTGTCCAACAGAAAGTATGATTGCTGACATTTTTACAAAGAATTTACCAAAAACAAAGCATTTACAATTTGTTAGTTTATTAAATTTAAAATAATTTGAGTTGTAAGAATATCCATGTTGAGGAAGAGTGTTGAAAATTACTTGTTAAATATTTTTCCTAAACAACATGAATATTTTATGTTTTTACTTTTCAAATATTTTTTCATTCGTTTTAAAATTGTTCATCAACAAATAAATCGTCACCTAAAATGCAAAAGGGCGTAAGAACACTTTTTATTTTTTTACAGGAGAAGCAAACAATTTTACAAAATCAATAACAACAAGGTGTACTTTGTGTTTGAATTTCTTTAATAAAGTCGCCATTTTTGATCGCAAAGATCTAAAAATGTTTGTATAGATGTTGTTTAATGAAACGAACAAAAATCAATCAAAAACTCTATTTCGATTTTTTTGTTGTTACGCCCTTTTGCATTTTAGGTGACGATATATTTTAATTGTTCAATAAAATTTTATATAAAATAATATTATAATAATTTTATTAACGCGGATATCTTATAAAGAAGATTCCAACAATTTTAACTTGAATACCAATTATTTTGCAATTGATTTCCCGCAAAATTGCCTATTGGGATATTATACAAAAAAACATTTTTTATTTCAAATAAGGTGAAAAACAATTTAATAATTGAAAAAACGGATTTTAATTTATTCCAATAAAACATATAATAATATATATATAATAAAACATATAGTAATAATCCATATACATACTAACCAACGATTTTGCACTGAGTTCAAATATAAATTAATGTAAATGCTCCGTTATTATTATTAATATTCTTTTTTTAGAAAAAAATAGTGTTAGCATTTTTAATAAAATGCATCAATGATTTACTTTATCTACTTTAGTTAAGCCATACAAATGATTACAATGCATCATTAACAACATATGGTGCATATGTCGCATGTGGACATGTTAATTTTCCATGTTGATGTATGCAAAATCACTGTAAAAACTATGCCATAGATGTGTTATAGTCAAATTTTGACATGTTTTATAGTTCAACATTTGCAGGACTTTATAATATAGGCAATTTTCCTTTAAATTTCTGAGCCAATATTGCAATTGTTTTTAGTAGTTCTTTCTGATACATTAACAAAATTTATTTAAAAATTCTTAACCCATTAAGAAGCGGGGATGAGTTTGCGAAAATACAAGTTTTTAGTAAACATTATAATTACTATGCAGAGAAGTTCACATTAGCGAAGCAGGTGTTTGTTATACCATAGAGAAAATCCTCCCGCCTGGCTGAAGGCCGGCTATGCAGAGAAGCTTTAGTTAGCGAAGCCGGTGGTTGTTATTTAATACATTTTTATTTTTTACACTCTTATTGGAATAAACTAAATAAGTAGGTATTTACCTAGTGCACTTCAGTAACATTTTGTAAAAACAGTAATGGGAGCTAAAGAGTTAACAATTTTTAAATAAATTTTGTATGTCCAGAAAGATCAATTCAAAAGCTTCAAAATAATACCAATACATATTGGACATATACAAAGTCCAGAAATGTAATGGAAAATCGCATATATGTATGAAAACTTTATATGCACATAACTCGAAAACAATGCGTTTCCGACACCTATTCCTTTTAATATTTGGTTTTTGTGTTTCAATTTTCTATCATGGTTGGTAAACTAGATTTGCTCCAAAACTTATTATTTATTTATTTTTTTAAATATGTTAAAGAAGTTTTTATTCTGTTTAGTAAAAGTGAAAACATTACTTTGTTGTTTCCAGGACACAATCAACTGCCTGTCACCTGAAAACAGCACACAAATTTGTGTAAACATATCACTCATTTACTTCAATAGTGATATAACCCAAAAAAAAATACATTTTGGCGTTAGTGATGCAGAATTGTTCGCTATGTTTTTCTTTATATTGTGTTTAAAATTTATTTTTATACCTTTTATAATTTCGCCATTTGAAGAAAATGTGTTGTTATTTTGTGATTAGAACAAATCAAAAACTTCAAACGCGTGTATATCGAAATTGATTTTTTTGAGTTATGTCACTATTGAAGTAAATGAGCGATATGTTATACCTACTAAGTACATAGGGACATTTGGAATAAACAAAGGGTATTCAGTTCGCAGTACTGAGACCCAGCACTAGCTTTTACTTTTCAGTGATAACTATGCTGAAAAGTTTAAACAACAAAAAGTGTGAATAACTCTTTGCTAGTACTTAAAAGGGGAAGCGAAACCTGGAAAATGTGAATATTAAATCAGCTGGTAAAAATTGCTTATGAAGTTGCCACTGTATTACTTTCAAATACTGGTATTGATCTTTGCTGTCCTATAAAACTGTGAAGTATAAAATTTTATTCTGATACCATTATAAATAACGGTTTTAGGCGTACTAAACTGTTTTCGAGAGTAGGGTTTATATGGGGCCTATGGTAAAATAAGGACCGATCTTCACGAAATTTTACAGTGTTATTTCCGGTCGAATTAAACGAGCTTTTGCAAAATCTTATATCATTCCGTGCATTGTTCCACCATTTATGTAAGTTTTAGTAACAAGCCCATACATTTTTTAAGGCGGTGGTTCAACATTTTGATTCATAGCTCTGATCCTACTGAACCGATAATGCTGGATTTCAATCCCAAACTGCTTAGGATAACTACAAGCAATTTGACACCAAGTTTGTTCTTTTCTTTCGAGTTTCTCGAAAGTGAGCGTGCATTCAACTGACGGACATGGCTAAATCGACTTAGAATTCCTCAAGGAACCAGAATATATATATTTTATGGGGTCTGAGATGAATAATAAAAAAGTTTCACACGGAGTGATAAGCTTAGTATGCCCTCTTCAGAACTAATTGTGGCGGAGGGTGTAAAAAGAAAAAATTAAATGGTTGATACACAAATAATAAAGATAAAAACAAAAAAGTTACCCAAAATTTATTTTAATACGTAAATAAATGTTTACCTTAAATGTACTAGTCTCTTCCTTGCCTGCTGATAGTATCAACTCCACAGAACCACGTTTCAAAACGCCCTGGTAAATTTCTTGAGTGCTGAGAAGACTTTCGTTAAACGCTGGCTTCCATGACAACTCTCGCGACAGAACTGTAGTAAGACCTTAAATAATAAAAATAAATTGTTAGCGGTTAACGAATGTAATCGTTAAAATAAATACAATAACTTTTAAGATTTTTAAATTTAATAAAGGATTACAAAACAAATTTTGTTAAATTTAATAATCGTTTATAAATACGGGGGTTGGACTTTTAGTTAAGTTTTAATCATATTACAGAGTACTTAACAGGAATACGTTATTCAAGTGTGTCACCGAAACCAAAATCATACGAAAGTGAAAATGAAAACGCAAAAAGTTTTCGTTTTCAATTGGTTTCAAAATAGTGAGGTATAATTTCTAATTTGAGAGCAATAACATAAACAAAACGTCCAAAACATATTTCAAATCCCGTTGTTTCTTAAGTTGTGCCTTGAAAAATAGGCAAGACCAGTTTAAATAACAAATTTTAATATAAACAAAAAAAAATGCATCCCTTATTTTTTTCCTTTTCTGCTTTCTATCAAAGCTGCAATTATTAAAGCACCGGGCATATTGATATTAAGCAAATTATTTAGCAATTTTTTTTTGATACTTAGCAATTTTCAGGGATAACATTTAATTTATAACAAGTTTTTTAATTTTTTTCGCAGTATTCACAATTATTTCTATTTTTTTTATATTAACAACAAAATTAATAACAAGAAAACAATGTTTTGGTTTGGTTCGGATTTAGGAAAACGTACGAAAGCTAAAGAAGCAAACTAAAAACTTTACGAATTGAAAAATGTGTAAATTGTCACTTTCGTACAAATTCTGAGAAATTCCTGATTATTTAAAAAAGTACAATCGGGCATGTTCTACAAATCGAATTCATTTCGATTTGCAGAACATATCTAAACGCCTTTTCTAATTTATTGTAAAGAAATATTATTTCATTATTTTGTCATTATTTTTATTATACATGTTTAAGTTAAATTAATACTACATATGTACATTAAAAATAGAAATATACAAGTAACTTTTTGTTCCACTGCAGCCAAAAGAATTAATAGTGTATCAGCTGGGCATTTACAAAAGTACTTCCTCCGCTACTACCATGCATGTGCGGCGTAATCTTATTAAGTTTACGGTGATATTCATCAAAAAGTTCGGGGCATACACGGTAAGGCTGATCATCAGATGTCAAGTGAATGGGTTGTGCATATGTTTGTTTTGAGGGTGGTGGTGTAAGAGGAACTTCATATGTTTGACTTGTTGGTGGAGCTGAATAATTTTCTAGTGGTATAACGTTGGAAGAATGCAATGGAATCTTATAGGAATCTTCATTAAAACAAAGCAAATTGTCTGCACTTAGACTGGAGGCGTACGGATGTTGACCAGCAGTTAGCGAATGGAGTAACGATGGCGATATAATATTGTAAACTGTGGAAACTGTCGATACAGCCGGATTTGTAGATGGATGGCCTAAACAGGTAACTGGCAAGTCAGTATAAGGAAGTGTAGAGGATTTACTACATGGCGTTTCCACAGCAGGTGTTTCATTTTCTGATTTTTTGTATGCAAAGTTTTCATTATAGTCCGACTTAGTTTCATCAGCATCTTGGCTGTATGAAGGTTGTTTGGTTTCATAATCTGATGCTGTTTCATAATTTGGCTTGTAATCTTCTTTAGATTCTTTACTATACATGGTACCTTCCTCTTTGACTTGATTTAAAGCTTTATTTTCATAACTCGGCTTGTAATCTTCTTTGTATTCTTTACTATATATAGTACCCTTATCTTTGACCTGATTTAAAGCTTTATTACCTTGATATTGTGGCGAGACATAGATTATAGGTTGGTATATAATTTGTGGGACTTTAGCACTTGAGTACTTGGGAGTTTCAGCGATCGTGTAGGATGATATCTCTGGGGCACTGTAACTTTTTTCATTTTTGTCCGGTTTATCAACTGGTTCATACGTGGCCTCTTTAGCAGGAGTATTGTCGGGTTTGTAGTCTGATTCGGCTGGTGGCATTTCTGATGGAGTTTCGTATACATCTTCGGGAGATGAAGGGACATTATTGTCATAACTAGGAGGATTATTAACACCATTATAAGTGTTTATACCATTACTTGGCGGATTTTCATAGTTATTGGAATTTCCGCCAGCATAATTATCATAATTTACTGGACCGAATAATGGCTGTAAAGGTCTCAGCAGAGGTAATTGTCTCCACGGCTGAAATGGCAATAGTGGTGGTGGTGCCTGATTATAGTTATCTCCGTTTCCTACATTGTAGTTACAGTTGTTGCAACAGTTATCACATTCCCCGAACAGGCCGTTTTTAAATAGTTTCCTCCAAAAAGAACGTTGCGTACGTTTCAGCTCTTCTGTTGGGCCTATGTTGGTACCACTATCAGCAGACAGATAGTATTCCGCCTGTCTGGACTCTTCTTCAGTGCCACCAAAATGTAGATAATCTGATGATGATATCTCTAAGACTATCCCCAAAAGTAACCAAATAACACAAAGGGATCTTGTAATAAGCATGTTGTTATTTTTTTTAATTCGTTTAACACCTCTTCATGTGACAACCAGTCCCTTTGAAATCTTTCATTTAACTAATTGAGGAAATGAAATACAAAAGTGTTTCTTATTGTTATTGACTGCAAAATAAACTTGCAGATCAGCAATATTTTTGCTTTTAAACAGAATTTTCAAATAGGTTACGAAAATGTATACGATATAATAATGCACTTTAATCTGATTCCATAAATTTGTCTTTAGGGCTTTTATAAATTTTCATAAAGAGTTTTTTGTTATTATTTTTTTTAAGCACAAAATATTTAGGTGAAATATATTGGTAAACATACATACATACACACATACATACATACATACATACATACATACATACATATGTTTAAAATACTTCAGATTATACAAACAAATGTCTGCTATGCAAAATAATAGAGTTTTTGCAAACATATTTAAAGGTACATTATAAGATTGTGTTTATGGCCCTTCGCTCCAATTTGGAACGACGGGAATAAATATATGTTTGTACATGTTTACATATCTAAGTTTATATAAAATTTCGTGCACCTATTGATCCTGATTGTGAAGATTGTTTCGAATGGAAGAAATTACGAGTTGGCTTATAAACTAAATAGTTATACCCCAATTGGCCATTTTATGAGCATTATCAAGAATGTTACGCTGTCTCATACTGATTTGATTATTGTTAAGAATTTTGACTCAAATTTATTAATCGAATTGTCATCTATCAATAATATGTAATCAATGGGTCTTAAATCCATAAGTCGCCAATCGCCTACGCATTCATCTAATAATCTGCTTGACTTATTGTTCGTAAACAATCTTTTCAAAGTTCTTTTAGATAATTAATTATTAACGGCATGTTTCTTAATCTTATGACTTTTATTTAAAACATGACCCAGCAAACAAACAATGCATGTCATTTTGAATTATAAATTAATATTTTTTTAAATCTTTATCATCTTTGTAGAGGGTGCCTCGCCCACTCATCTAAGCCAGCTTTCTTTTGGCAGATGTCGTGTATTGATCATGTAGCTATTTGTAGTTAATTTGGAAACTTTGCCTGTAAGGTTGCTCCAAATATACAGAAACCTATTTGGCCTTCGTATGCGAGGCGCCACGCCCACTTTTCGTCAGATGTTGTGTATAAATACCCAAGCTATTTGCACAATATTTTACCAACTTTTTTCTTACCGTTTTTCAGATACACAAAATTAATTTCGTCCTTGTATACGAGGTGTCACAACATATGCAATTGCAACCACTTTTTTAGAGATGAAAGGCTTTGATATCCAACTTATTCGAATAAAATATGGCAAATTTAACACTTTCATATAAATAAATCTATTTTGTGCCATGCCCACTTTCCAACCCAACCCATTTTTGTCTATTTGTTGTCTATTGATAACGAAGCTATTTGTACGAAATCTGTTTTGTAAGTTTTTGATTTTTCTTTTTGCAAAATTTTGCAAAATTTCCAAGTTTTTACTTGCGCTAAATTCTGAACGACAATTAGGAGAGGACGTAAAACCGTGAAATAAGAAAAGCCAAAATTCATTATGACAATAATTAGCACTGAATAAAACTTGGAAAGCGATACGTGATATTGGAATCGCCAAAGATGACAAAAATATAAATGGTAACCTGACTGCCGATGAACACAATAGAATTTTTACCATTTATATTACAACTTAGGACTATTATACGAGAACTATTTAACGGCATAGAAAACACTGTAATTGACAAAAAATTAATTTTAGCTGTGTGAATGAAGCTAACAGGGGTGTACTGGAAATCGCAAACGCAAGCATTTGGAAGTTGTTTTTAATAAACTTTAAACATAATTCATATAATTTTTAATTTAAAATCCTGTTTAATAAGGAAATATTTGTGTAATATTTGTCATAACATTCTTTTATTACAGAAATCTTATTAAATAACGACGTTTAAAATTCTTGCGTTTTACGTTTGCGATTTCCAGCACACCCCTGTAAGTTTTTATGTATGAGCATGCTCAATTAATGTAAGCAAGCTAAATGATTATATGAATAGCAATACCAATAAAATACCACTTAATCTATAAAAGTCAAAATTGCTATATACTTAAAAAAAAATTTACCAAATTGCAAAGCGTACACGAGAACAGTCGTGAAGCATCTCGATACCTGCAGGATCATATATTTCAACTTGAACTATGGTTAAAACAATGGAGAATAAAGGTCAATGAGCAAAAATGCGTACATATAACATTCACCTTGCGTCGGGAAACATGCCCCCCTATTAAAATCAATAATCAACTAGTGCCTCAACAATCGCATGTCAAATATCTCGATATTCATCAAGATCGGCGTTTAACATGGAAATGCCATATAGAAGCAAAATTAACCCAAATGAAACTAAAAGATCAAATTAACTGGCTTATTGGAAGAAATTCTGTTCTAAGTCTCGATTGCAAACTACTACTTTACAACGCTATTTTAAAGCCAATATGGTGCTACGGTATTCAACTATGGGGCACTGCCTCGGCCTCAAATATCGAAAAAATTCAAAGGCGCCAAAATAAACTTCTTCGAATAATTACAGCTGCCCCTTGGTATGTTAAAAACTCAAATATCCACAAGGATCTCAATGTGCCACTGGTAAGGACTATTATTACGAAGTATGCTGTAAAATATTTAAAAAGGCTAGAGTTGCACCCAAATCCACAAGCTCGAAATATTTTAAATGATAGCGGCCACTCTCGCTTAAGGAGAAGAGACACTGCAGCACTTACCCATTAAGATGAGCGATAAACACCTACAAATATATGTGAACAGAACCCTTGATGTAGAAAATTTTTGTCTGGCACTGGCAGGACATAAAATAAAGCATTAGAATAAGATTTGATTAATTTTTGTTAGTTCATATTTAATTATGAAGATTCAATAAATAAATAATGAAAAAAAAAAAATTTCAAATTAATTTTGAAATTATGTTAAACAACACACGTATAGATATTGTTTATTATGCAAAAAAAAAAAATTGGACAAAAAGTGGTTCGCGTGAAGTGCCGAAAAAACATTGTTTTTAAAAATAATATAAAAATAAAAATGAGATTCAATATATTCATACGCTTGTAATCTTTATATATAAAACTAGCTGACCCGGCAAACGTTGTTTTGCCATATAACTTATTTCTTTCAGATGTTACAGTGTCTGCATGCAAAATTCTAAGAAAACCGGTTGATTAGTTAAGAAGATAATAAAAATGATAGGCTATAGTTGTTTCTCGATGTTACACTACTTGCCTGCCAAATTTCAAGAAAATCAGTTGATTAGTTAAGAAAATATAGGAAGGGGGAGATTTAACCCCTCTTGCTTTGTTTCACGCCCTAAACTATAGGTTTGAAGAACTTTCCAGTTGTAGCACTATTTGCCTGCGAAATTTTAAGAAAATCGGTCGATTAGTTAAGAAGATAATGGGAAAGGGAGCTTTTACCCTTATTGCCCTATTTCACATCCTATTCCTTATTTCCTTTCAGATGTTACAGTGTCTGCATGCCAAATTTTAAGAAACCCGGTTGATTAGTTTAAGAAATTGGGGAATTATTTCCTTTATTATATTCAACATTTTTATTTTTTGTAACAAGAAGATACAATATAATAGTCTGGTAGTGTATAAAGTCATTCCTAAAAATTAAAGGAATAGGACTATTACAAAAAAGCTTTATAAAATACATAACTGAAATTTAGCTCATAGAATAAATTCGAAAAATAAAAAATGTTGAATATAATAAAGTAACCTATGAAAGGAAATAATTCCCAGTTTCTATTTGTATAAATAATATAGATATAGATAAGCTTAATTAATTTAAATAGGATGATTAAATGGGCAGCTGTAAAACAATGGGTCCGCCGCCAACTGAAGAAATACAATTCCTTTTGGTGGTATTAAGTCAAATGTGTATACAAAACGTACATTTTATATTTTTTGATTTTTCGACTTTTATTTTTGGTTTTACTTCTTCTTAATTTTTTTCGCAACCATGGCCGTAATAAGGCAAAAAAAAAAACAAAAAAAGAATCATTGAAATCGGTTAAGCAATTATCGAGTTTAAGCAGACTAATCCACAGCAATTAATGGTGCAATGTAAAATTTGCATACAAAACACAATTTTCGCTTTTTTCGATTTGTTACCCTTTTTTTTTTGGCTTTTCTTTCTTTCTTTTTTTTCTAAACCTTCCTCGTGATTAGACGAGCAAAAAAAAAAAAAAAAAAAAAAAACATACAAATCGGTCAAGTAGTTCTCGAGTTTTAGCGAGACTAAAGGTAGGTCACACTTACTTTTGTTAATAGTAAGTGAGATTTAACATGGTCTTAATGTCAAAAAATAAATTTTTAATACTACAACCCATATCAAAAAAACTGTTTTTTTTAAAGATGTGTTATTAGAATCAAAATAAATATTAGAATTAAAGGAAACGATAATTTAGTTTGCTTGTTGGTGTCGTTTTTTTCGTCAAATATTTCACAACTGTGACCATAGCTTAAGACACAGCGTTTGATTTTTATATATATATATATTAGGGCGGGTCGATTTTTTTTTTAAATCGTATAGCAAAAACGTAATCTACATAAAATTCTAAGAAAATTCTCCGAAGAAATCATGGGTCTAAAACAAAATCCTAATCCGCGCCTCTCGACTTGAAAATTTGGCTGCCCGCCTTGGAAAAAAAATTTTTTTTTGAAAAAATAGCTTTTTCCAAAAAGAAATCGAATTTTTTTAATAAAATGGTTTAGTAAGGTTATTCTTTTGCACTTTATATTTTTTTACAATCAAAATTTTTTATACATTGAAAAAATTTTCAACCAAGTAAAAAAAATTTCAAGTCGAGAGGCGCGCACTAGGATTTTGTTTTAGACCCATGGTTTCTTCGGAGAATTTTCGTAGAATTTTATGTAGATTACGTTTTTGCTATACGATTTTTAATTTTTTTTTCATCCATACAAATCGACACGCCCTAATATACTTATATATATAGATTGTAACGTTACTGACTGATTCATCATCGCACAGCCTAAACGCCTGAAGCAAAAAAACTTGAAATTTGGACCAGAGATTGGTTACTCTCCAAATCGATCCACTAAGACGGGATTTTTGGAAATTCGAATGTTTTGGGGCTAAAAAAGAGTAAAAACGGGAAAATTCGGTAACCTTATATCTCCAAAACCAAAAGAGATACAAAAAAATTTAATACTTATCGTTGTTCTTTAGAAAAATAAGCGGACAGGTGTCTGGTACTTTTTTGAATTTTGGTACTTTTTTGAAATTCGGCCCTATTAGGGAGTTAACGGGTAAAACCTGAATTTTGGTACTTTTTGGACAATCGATCTATCTTTTGAACCAATAAACATAGAAACAAAGTTAAAACCACATTCGAAACTTATCAAAAAAATACGAATACGAATTTGGTACTTTTTCGAAATTCGATCATTTAAGGGGTGATAATCGTAACTATTTTTGGTACTATTTTTACAAAACATTTTTATCCATTAATTGGCATTATCGTACTAAATTATGGGCTGCCACTACAATACTGAAGTTTTTGATACTTTAATGGGGGGAAATAGTACCCAAAAAAGGAAATACCGGAAATTTGATATTTTTCATTAGCTTTTTGGTTCTACATCTGGTATTTTTTTAATAAACTTTGGCATAAAAATATGTCCACGAAGGAAAAGGAGACGCTAACGAAGTAGCGGGTTAAATGTTGGTACATTAGTAAAATAAATTCCTAATAATACTGTAAAAAAAAAAGCTTTGAGAAGTTTGTGAAAGATAACCTTCTAACAGGCTATGATGAGCTCAAGTTATTGTAATTCCTGAAGTTAATAAAATTACTGTATTTAATAAAGGAATTTAAAATGGGTTAAAAGGGGTAATTCCTATAGGAGGTCATATAGCACCTAATTCAATTGAAGAAGAAAGTCTTCTATGAAAGAATGTTAAAAAAAATGAGATAGAAAATAAAATTTCGGATAAAATAAAAAAAATTATTCCTCATCGTATGCCTTTTATTACTACATCAGTATGAAGACCTTGAAAGGTACATTCTCGAAATACGTCTCGTCATCATTGATATCCAGTAATAATTGTAATTGTGTTTCCTAAAATAAATAATAATAAATCATATCGATGAAATCATTTTACTATTCCTGCAACAGTAGATATTGCACCAATTGAAGCTGTCAAAGGTCATGGGCTGTAATTTACTAAATGAAATGGATGGTTTGAGTGAGTTGACATTAATTAACTTCTCTAGAATGAAATGAATGTGCTCTTTCAAAAATTTCTCCAAATGTAGAATATCTAGCGAAATAAACAAAGTGTTAAAAGCTTTAAAAACAAAGTTTACGAACATATGTGTTTATGTAAGTATGTATATACAGTGCAGTGTCGCCAATTAAGCCATTTAAAGCCGTTTTACACTATCCCACAAAGTCTTAAGTAATTTACGAAAATGCAACCCTGTCATGATAAGTTGTTATTGTTTTTCGAAAATGTTCAAAGAATAATTAGATCAGGGAAGCATTTTTGAAAAATACGTAAGACTTTGTGGGATAGTGTGTAACGGCCTTTAGTGGCTAGATTTAGCAATTGTTCACCCTGTTCAGCCATTAACAAAATGCGTTTAGCCATTAGCCATTTTTCAAAATGTTTAGTCATAAAATTTTTAAAAGTAAAATAAACATTTTTAACAATTAAAACGCCTTTAATTTAAATCACAACTTTTACAAATGTTAAAATCGCAATAAACGATTATGATGAAACATCTTTCAAAATAAAGGAACGGTATTCCAATATTAAATTTATAAAATGGATCAACACAAACATCGGTGTTTCTTTCTGGTGGCAAATTTTTCAATAAAGAGATAAAGGCAGCAACAATTTTCTTTTAGAAATTTCAGAATTGACTATAAAGCTTCTCTCACTTCCATGGTATAATGCTGAAGTAGAGAGGGTATTTAGCCAAGTAAACATCGTTAAAAGTAATTTGAGAAATAAGATACATTTAGCAAACGTTAATTCGGTTTTATCAATTGCGTTAACATGTTTGCTATAACAATGAAATATTTATACCAACGCCACAATATTGGTGAGGGTTCTATGCGTTTGTGCTGATGTTTGTAATACCTAAAAGTTTTGGTCCTAAGCCCACTTTTTGGTATACGGATTGACTCAGAACCACTTTCTGAGTCGAATTAAAGATGTTTGTCCGGCTGGCGGGCTGTCCATGTAAACCTTGTGCGTAATATACAGATCGCAAATTTGCAGATAATTAAAAAAAATTTGGCACACAGGTTCTAATGAGGTGTAGGGTATCAAATTAGTCGGGGTTGACTGACTAACTATACTTTCTTACTTGTTTTTTATTGTAGATCTGGACTCAAAAGCTTGGGTAAATGTTGTCGCAATTATGATTTACCTTCAAATTATTTAAAACTAATAGGCACGTGTGATTCCTATAAGATGAACCATAACGACATCGAATTTATCGATGATTTAATTTTTTAAATATCTATCCAAATATTAAAAAACGTTTATTCTTATTTAAGAAATTGATCTTAACTTACAATTTCATCGTAAACAACTTTAAATGAATTATTTCTGTTTTGTTATTGAATTTTAATGAGTTTTTATTTAAAATAGCTTTTAGCCATTTTTTCCGTAAATTTAGCCATTTTCGGTCACTGATACAGTGTTCGGCAAAATACATGCATTAAAGTTTGTACATATTTGATATGCAAAATACATAAAGGGAAATCACGATGGGTAGTGCAGTGTGCAAACGATGCAAATGCGTTTAAAAAAACACATTTGCACAATACAACAACAAAATGGATGTATTTGTTGCTCTATTTGACTTCGTTTGCACTAAAAAACCCATGAGCAAGATTTAGTGCCCATTCACATTATACGATTTTTGTCGCTGCAATTCTTACTTTATAGGCAAGAGGGGTGTGAGGAATTAAAAGGGGTTCACCAGCGTTACCGTTATGCGACTTAAGTCGCATTTTTGCCCCTTTTTGACTGCCATGCCACTTTTTTGGCCCCTTTGTTTAAATCCCCTTTTGTATCATTTTGTAGTTTAATTTTTATAAAAAATAATATAAAATGTAATTTTATATCCTCAAACCTTACAAACACCAATGTAAAAACAAAAATTGAATACTTGTTCGTTGAAATTGTATCCTCTAACAGAAAATTACTTGTTGGTTGTGTGTATCGGCCTAATCGAAATATTTCCACTGACACCTTTTTTAATTATCTCGAACAACTTTCGTTATTATACGCGGACTGTGTCATTGCTGGAGATTTTAACTCAAATTTATTAAGTGAAACCACACTCTCAGATAACCTATTATCGATTGGCATTGAATCTATCAACCGTTATACACCAACCCATTATACTACTACATGCAACACTCTCCTAGATCTGTTTCTAGTTTGTAACATCTCAAAAGTTCAAGTCTATGAGCAACTTTCTGCTCCTTGTTTTTCCAAACATGACCTAATTTTCACTTCGTATGATTTTGATTTAAAACATTGTGACCAAACCTTTTCATATCGTGACTTCAAAAACATTAACTATGAAATGCTAGATGAGCATGTCTCAGCCATTAATTGGGATAATATATTTTATATGATATCTTCTAATCAGCAAACCACTTTTCTTGAGAATAACATTTCTGAATTATATGAACGCTTTGTTCCAATCAAAACAAAAACTGTCAAGGATAATACTAGGCCCTGGTTCAATCCAATCATAAAAAATTTAATTAAGAAAAGAGATGTTGCGCATTCCCGCTGGAAGCGTTTCAAAATCCCAATTTTATACGATGAATTTCGTAGAATTAGAATGGAAGTTAATCGGGAAATAAAAAAAACTAAAACGTCTTTCTATGCTGAACGATTTCAAAGTGCAATTGACAGTAAAACAACGTGGCGGACTATACGCGATATTGGAATCGGTAATCAAACCAAGGATATTGACAGCAATTTATCAGCGGACGACCACAACGTTATATTTTCGTCAATACCCTCATCAAATGATGATTCATACTCAAATGATTATTTAAACTCATTGGAAGATAGTATAATAAATATCCAATTTAATTTTCGATGTGTCTATAATGATGAAGTCTTGACTTGCTTAAAATCTGTAAAATCAAATGCAATCGGATATGACAATTTATACCCTCGATTTGTAAGAATATTATCAAAGTTATTTTCGGGAATACAAAATTTATTATTAATACGATTTCCGTATGACGTGCTAAATTCCCAGTTTTTCAGATTTGATAAATACACTGAAATTTATTGTTGAGGGAAAGCTAGCTTCTATGCGCATTTCACTGGTTGCTTAGGCCAGCTCATCAGGAAACCTTTTCCAAAGATTTTAGAAAGGCCAAAAATATTATACAAATAAAACCCTAAAGCGAATAAGAATTATAAACACTAAAAGTCTTACTTGTAACAATATCAAAGCCAAAACAAAACACCAACAATAAACAGTGAGTTTATCTTTTCTTACATTCCCCTACAATTGGTTGGGTTCTTTCCGACTCGAATTGTAGTTGTAAGTGGGTAAAAAGAAAAAACAAAATTAAAAAACAAACTGCTTCATTCTACTGTCTTCGTAAGAAAACAACAAAAAAAAAACCAATTTGCCAATTCAGTTCTTTTGCACGGGCACATGCAAGTATGTATATTATCAAAGTTATTTTCGGGAATACAAAATTTATTATTAATACGATTTCCGTATGACGTACTAAATTCCCAGTTTTTCAGATTTGATAAATACACTGAAATTTATTGTTGAGGGAAAGCTAGCTTCTATGCGCATTTCACTGGTTGCTTAGGCCAGCTCATCAGGAAACCTTTTCCAAAGATTTTAGAAAGGCCAAAAATATTATACAAATAAAACCCTAAAGCGAATAAGAATTATAAACACTAAAAGTCTTACTTGTAACAATATCAAAGCCAAAACAAAACACCAACAATAAACAGTGAGTTTATCTTTTCTTACATTCCCCTACAATTGGTTGGGTTCTTTCCGACTCGAATTGTAGTTGTAAGTGGGTAAAAAGAAAAAACAAAATTAAAAAACAAACTGCTTCATTCTACTGTCTTCGTAAGAAAACAACAAAAAAAAACCAATTTGCCAATTCAGTTCTTTTGCACGGGCACATGCAAGTATGTATATTATCAAAGTTATTTTCGGGAATACAAAATTTATTATTAATACGATTTCCGTATGACGTGCTAAATATTGTTGCCAAGATTACTACCTTATTTAACCCACATTTTTAACACAATATTTACTACTAACGTATTTCCAAGTAGCTGGAAACATGCTAAGATTATTCCGGTCCCTAAAAATAACTCGGAGTTTAGGCCTATTGCAATTCTGCCTTATCTTTCCAAAATAATGGAAAAACTTATGTATACACAAATAAATGAATTTATTGATCGGCATAATTTGCTCACGCCCCACCAATCTGGCTTTCGAGCTAAGCATAGTTGTGTTACAGCATTAATAAATCTGAGTGAGGATATTCGAAATGATATAGATATCGGGAAAGTTAATATACTGGTGCTTTTGGATCACTCCAAAGCTTTCGATGCAATTGACCATTCTCTGCTTTGCCTCAAACTTAAAAAGCTATTTGGTCTATCAGGGACCTCGAATAATCTACTTCAATCATACCTTGGTAATCGTTACCAATCAGTATTTATTAACGGAAGCTACTCGTCTGCACTCCCTGTCACCAAAGGTGTTCCACAGGGATCAATTTTGGGGCCACTTTTGTTTCCACTGTATGTTAATGATCTTTCTCAAACCTTATCATATTCTAAGTTACACTTATATGCCGATGATGTACAAATTTACATTGGCAGTTCTGTCGAAGATATTGCAGATAACGTACGTAAATTAAATAAGGACTTAGATAGTGTTTATAGATGGGCAACCGCTAATAGACTTCTAATTAATCCCCACAAATCCAAATGTATTATCATTCACCGTAAAACGATCCGTTTTAATATCAACATTGACATTATGCTTAATAATGAAAAAATTGAATGTGTACGCAAAAAATCTTGGCGTTATATTCAATAATAATTTAGATTGGACTGACCATATTAATAAAACTGCATCGAATATTTACCTAAGATTACGTGAACTTTGGCCTACCCAATACTTTACGCCTTTAAAAATTAAAATACTTATTGCCAAAACATACTTAATGCCACGACTTTTATATGGTTGCGAGTTGTTCTCAAGTTGCGACTTTCGTAGCAAAAACGTGTTACAGAAAACATATAACAATATAATCAGATATGTTTTTGGCTTAGGAAAATACGATAGTATATCCCAGTTCACAAATAAACTTTATGGCATGACACTAAAAAACCTTTTAGATATAAGGGTATTGAAAATGCTGCATAAAATAATTTATACGAAGAATCCTCCATATCTGTACAACAGATTAACCTTTGCGAGGTCTAACAGGGGTAATAAAATAATTCCCTTTACACACCGCAGCCTGATATCTGAATATCAATTTTTTATTCATTCTGTCCGTCTTTGGAACCAACTGCCCAATCATGTCCAAACAAACAACAATGAGTACAATTTTAGTAATCAATTAGTCAATTATTTCATAAGCTAAAACCTATAAAACTAATACAATTAATGTTTGCCATCAAAGCTATCTATTTATTTAGTTTATTTTTAATTAATAATTTATATGTTACATCAATTAATTTAAAAGTAATCATTCTTTAAAGTAAATGTTTAATTCCTTGCCATTTTGATATATTGTACCCTTTTTTTTTTTTGTTTTTTTTTTTCTTCTTTTCAAACTTTATCGTTGAATTGTGATAACCTATTTATGTTTTAAACTAATTTAATTCCTGCACTTTAACTATAAGATTTAGATCTTGTTGTGTAGGATAAGCAAGAAATTCTTAAATAAAAAATAAAAATAGTTTACTTGCAAACACGACATGTATTTTCACGATATATGTATGTTTAAGTTTTCGATGAAAATAAATTAAGAAATGCATTTTTTTTTTTTTTTTTTTTGAAAATTTTCCTGTTTTTAAAGTTGCCCCTTTTTTTTGAAAAATCCCCTTTTTGTGCCCCTTTTTTGAAAATTTTGAACGGTAACGCTGGGGTTCACAAGTGAGTGTACTCTTCGATTCGTTTTGTTCGCAAGAGGAAATGACAAAAATCATATAATGTGAATTGGGACTAATCAAGGCGAATTAAACTACAGGTGGTGTCGCAACTACAACAATCCAAAAACAACAGAAACAACATAGGCTCGAAATGTCAACCATTATTAGCAAAACACTAACAAATTAAAACAAATAGGCTCGAACTATCAAAATCAGAAGGCGTTTAGACACCACCTGTAATTAATTCGCCTTGGGACTAATAGGGCATATTTGCTCCGATGCAAACAAATGTAAACAATAACATTTGACATATTAAGCGCCATATTGTTTTTAAGGAAACTTATAAATTGAAAATTTTCGTGGGTTTTAATATAAAATAGAGAATTAAATTTTAATTAATTAAAAAGAAAAAAAATATTTTAATTTGCTTGTGTATAATTGTAAACTAATGCAGATTTTTTATAGTGCTGCCAGAAGTTTTTAGTGTTGCCAAATACATTTTTAGAAAAATAGCACATTTGTACAAAAAATAAAAGTGGTATGCTCACGATCAATCATATTTTGCGCTGCAAATTTACACATTTCAAAATTTCACAATGACCATCGTGATTACCCTTCTACATTTAAGTTGTGTATCTAAAATTAAAAATAAAATACTACCTAGCAGTAACTAGTTAGAATGAGTGAAGATGCCTAATAGAAGGCTTTAGTTAGCAGTCACAACATTCTTAATTATTGTTTACACAATTTGGTATTGGGAACAAGCCCTTCCCCTTCCTTTAATATACAATTCGATCCCTTCCCAAAGAAGGGAGTAGGGAAGGCCAATAAAAATAATAAGTAAATAAAACTGAACATCTTCCTTTCTCCCTTCTTAAAGAAGGGAGTAGCGAATGTGTACTGAATATTTAAGGTCTTTTAAAAAGAAGTTTATACCTTCTAGAAGGCATACTTTTGAAGGCAGAACATCATGCGAAGCGAATTCTTTAGAAAAGAGTATAGAGAGAGGCCTTCAAAAAGGCCTGCCACTTCCGGTTCTTTCAATATTTCCCGCTGGGTAAATACAAAATACATACATTTTTTATTTTAAATCAATGTACAATATGTACATCGGTACAAAGGAGAAAATGTTTTGATACCTCGGATCCTAATGATTCCAACCAACATGGCATTCGATTTAAACGCTTGCAGTTTCCAGTAAGGCTCACATTTGCAATGACAATCAACAAATCTCAAGGGCAGTCATTGCGTGTTTGCGGCATTAACCTTGAGAATCCACGCTTCTCGCATGGTCAATTATATGTCGCCTGTTCCCGCGTCGGTTACCTGAATATTGATCTTATAAACTTAAATGTAAGTAGAATACTATAAAATTCACACCATATATATATACATACATATGTATTTTCAAATGAAATGTAAATCAAACATATGTATATTAACTACATTTTAATTTAAAAATACTTTTTTTCTGAAAATTTTGGTATATATGTTTATATATGTATATATATTTCGGTTATATATGTATGTATTCTACAATTACACACTGCTACAAAAAAACACTTTTTGTCAGAACTTGAAAACCGACCTAGTGGGGGTTGTAGGCCTAGGTGAGGACATACAAAAACCGTTTTCAAAAATTTTTAAACACCCTCAAAATTTTTAGTTATTTTCAAAAAACTGTTTTAGGGTAGGTCGTAGCACTTTAGTACCTCTAACTCATACATTTTTTGATCGATTTCAAAATTTTAAACAGTTTTGAAAAGGCAAAGAAGTAAGCTTTTATGAAATGTATTCATAAAAAATATATTCCAGGAAATTAGGTGAGTGTTTATCAAAAGTTTCTAATTTGTTTTATTTTTTTTCATAATTTTTCAAATTCAACAAGAGTTATTTTAACCCATATCGTCCCAATGTTCGATTTTTCGAACAGTAAATTTTTCGTGTTTTTGAATTTTTTTTACACTTTTTAGGAAAGACAAAGAACAAATTTTTTTAAACAATTAAATATTGTAAGTGGTTCGCTACAAATATAAAAATAATTGTTCTTACCCACTTTGCTACTTCCTTTTATAACAAGGGGAAAGAAAAAATATTAATTTTAGCATGATTTTAAAAACTGAAAATTTTGTAAAAATTATAAAAAAATAAAAAAAGTGAAAATGTAGTTCTATTGAAAAACGATTAAGCTTTCAACAACAGCAAAAAAATTTCCGTGTTTTTCAATTGTGTTTTTGTTATTTGACTTTAAAAAGCAGTGTTCGATTTGTCGAACACTGGGCACTATAAATCACTTTGGGTTTTTTCTTTGAGAGGCTAACTGAATCATCGGATGTTACCATAATATATATTTTTCACGCATTTGAATTAACGGATATAAATTTATTTTGTTTTTGCTGATTAATAAAATGTTTATGCACAATCAGCGTTATGTGAGAAATGTTTTTCGTCCGATTCGAGGAAGTTAGGGTACGCTTAATCGACGTACTGAAACCACAATTGCCAACATCATTCGCAAATTTGAGTCCAGTATGCATGATACTCGACCCTTTAGACAACATCCAGCACGTAGTAAAGTGAATATAGCAGCTGTAGCTAAAAGTGCAGTCACTGGCCCATTTTTCTTCAAAATTAAGGAAAACCAGAACAATACCGTCAATGGTAACCTCGCACCTTGTTGTTTTACATTGCATTGCATTGTGATGGAACTATGTTACGGAAAGGTGGAAAGAGAGAGTAGTGCTTGTGAATATTCGACTTGAACTTATTGAAAGTAAAAGGGTTATTCCACATACGAACAGTCCGGCCAACAAAACGAATTTCTTGTAATGCGTTGTACGATTTACCGGTCAATCGACCACAAAAGGATGGCCTCTTGAGGAAAAACGTGAATTACGAACAAGCGTACGGGTATCGGTGTCGGCCAAGCGTATCATTCATGTTCTGCCTAATAGCACCAACATCGGATACGCTTCGCCCATAATCAAGTGAATACTAATGGCATAGGCTTGTAAAAGAGTAGATAGGGTTGAAAGTTTGACATATGTAGGAGGTCATTTAGAAAAATAATAAATACAGTAAGAGAAAGAACGGAGCCTTGCGGCACCCCTGAATGAATTTTGAACTCGTTTGACGAAAACCTACTATAACAAATCGTGTAGTGCGATCTCTGTGAAAACTCGATATAAAACGAGACAAATTATCACCGACACCAAATGCAATAAGTTTCTTGTCAAAACGTGCACAATGCCAGACTCTGTCAAACGCGTTGGAAATATCTAAAGAAATTACAAACCTTACTTTCGCCAAAATGGTAAATGGACCGGCACCATTTTTTTGATAACAGGGTCAGTAGGTCTCCAGTAGAGCGACCTGAAAATCAAGCGCATGGTCTCTGTGAGCTCTGGTTTCAATAACACGGCGCTACGAGCCATACAGCGCGTGAAACAATGACCTTATTCAGGAATCATTTTGGTGAGCACTTAATATCTCGTTTTGCTATGGTAAATTGGCCCCTAGATCATTCGATATCACACCTTTGGACTATTTTCTCTGGCGATATGCAATGTATTGGGTCTTCAGGAATAACATGCCCAACATTTGCCTGATATCATTTCCAAACAGTAAATGCCATAAATTGTTCTTTTAACCGATAATAAAAATTTTAGGTTCACTTTTAAATTTATGTGCTTTATTTTACATTATAATTCAAACCTACCGATGAATCACCCTTATTATTCACTCCCAGCCCGGTCCTGTGCTGGCCGGATAATCGAGGATCAACTGTATATTTTTTATTTAAATAAATGCCTTCTTCCATTTTACCATATTTAAATAAAATGAATTAGTTTAAGTTCATAAAAAACATAGGTTTTCCATATTTACAATCTATAGGAGCAATAAAACAAAAATGCTAAATAGCGCCCAACGTTCGATTTATCGAACACCATTTTTCTCAGAAACAAAAAATCCAAAAAAAATTTTGACTTCAGATTCGTGTTTTCTAGTCTCAAATTATCTATCAACCACAAAGTTTTTTAAAATTACTCGAAAAAAAAAATCGCTGGGACGATATGGGTTAATTTTTTTCTATGAAAACCTATCTTTGTTTGCACTGTGTTTTAAAGATAATTTTGTGTAGAAAAAAACGAGAAATCATTTGTTAAAATCGGCTTATATTTACAAAAGTTACTAAAGTTTTAAATCACGCACAAGATTGCAAAAATATGCATTTGTCACAAAATGTGGCGCAGCCGATTTTGGTAAATATTCCAGATTCATTCAGATTCAATGGCGCCCTATGCTCCAATGGGAGTTAGAGGAACACATATATATATATTCCAGATTCATCATCACTTTGTTTATGTTAAGTTTCATTACATTTAATTGCACTTAATACTGGCTTAGTAACAGTTAACACATTAGCATACTTAATGCTATTACGATTTTTATATTGATAACCAGTGATGTTTGTTTGGCAAAAATAACAGTCTTGTGGTTTATGGAATATTTGATGATGCCAAATCATTGGGAAAGATAACGGTAATGGCTGGCTTATACATTTTTCGGACTTAGTTTTCTTAAGCATACTGGAACAGCTTGTACAAATACTTTCGGGTTCATAACATTTGCTAGAACTGTATGAGCAGTTAAAAACTGTATTGAAGGCATTTACCAAGGCTTTATTTTTCTTCAGATCAAAGCGATGTTTTTTGTCAGCGAATAAACCGCAAACATATGTCTGTCTGTCCGTCTGTTGAAAACACGCTCACTTTCGAACAACTCAAAAGAAATGAACAAACTTGGTGCCAAATTGCTTGCAGTTATCCTAAGCAGTTTGCGATTGAAATTCAGCAAAATCGGTGCAGTAGGTCCAGAGCTATGAATCAAAATGTGGAACCATCACCAAAAAAAAAATGATAACTTTGTTATAAAAAATAACATAAATGGTGGAACAAGGCACGGAATGAGATAAGATTTTGCAAAAAGTTGTTTTATTCGACTGGAAATCACGCTGTAAAATTTCGTGAAGATCGGTCCATAATTTACCCTAGGCCCCATATAAACACTACTCCCGGAAAATAGTTTAGTACGCCTAAAACCGATAAAAATAATGCTATCATAATAAAATTTGAATTGAAACTGTTACTCAAGCTAGTTTTAATTGCTAAATAATTTAATATAGATCTAAACCTCAAACCAACCAATTTTAATGCTGATGTCTGAAAGATAAATTAATAATAACTAGACATCATATAGATATCCCTCCTGAAATATTCGAACAGTCGGTGGAGGGTATTCAAAATTCGGCACAGCTGAATATAGCACTCTAACTTGTTTTTATTCATATTTTTTGCGCGGAGGGAGAAAATACTAAAAATAGGTGTTAATGAAAAGTTGAATATTAACAAAGTTATTTTCGGGAATACAAAAATTTATTATTAATACGATTTTCGTATGAAGTGCTAAATTCCCAGTTTTTCATATTTGATAAATACACTAAAATTTATTGTTGAAGGAAAGCTAGCTTCTATGCGCATTTCACTGTTTGCTTAGGCCAGCTCATCAGGAAACCTTTTCCAAAGATTTTAGAAAGGCCAAAAATATTATACAAATAAAACCCTAAAGCGAATAAGAATTATAAACACTCAAAGTCTTACTTGTAAAATATCAAAGCCAAAACAAAACACCAACAATAAACAGTGAGTTTATCTTTTCTTACATTCAATTATACAATTTTTATCCGATTTGAAAAATTAAAACCATGTTTTGTTAAGAACTAAATTTTCTTCATACGCTAATATAAATTTTTATAAGCTTTCATATTAAAATAAGCAATGAAAAGCTACTAAAATCAAAAAAGTTTATAATTTTCGTTATTTTTGTAGATATTCTTAACAAAAACAATACTTATAATTTACAAATGTATAAAAAAATGCACGTAATTTTAAAGCGTAATCTTTCCAAACCCGTTAAAAAAATTAAAATCGGACAAGAACTGACTGAGTTACAGGTCGATAAGTTGACGAACATCACTGAAAACGGTTTTTTTAAATAACTTCTGAATTTGAGGGTGTTTCTGAAATTTTTTGACACAATTTTTAATGTACTCAACAAGACCAATAACCCACGCTAGGTCGTTTTCCAAGTTTTTTTACACTGTAGCACCGTGTTATTATACTGTATTAATAAATCTGTTATTAATTGTTTGGGAAAACTTTTATCAGTTAAAATATTTGAAATTTTCCTTTTATTATATCGATGTAAGAAAAGATGAACTCACTGTTTATTGTTGGTGTTTTGTTTTGGCTTTGATATTGTTACAAGTAAGACTTTGAGTGTTTATAATTCTTATTCGCTTTAGGGTTTTATTTGTATAATATTTTTGGCCTTTCTAACGTCTTTGGAAAAGGTTTCCTGATGAGCTGGCCTAAGCAACCAGTGAAATGCGCATAGAAGCTAGCTTTCCCTCAACAATAAATTTCAGTGTATTTATCAAATGTGAAAAACTGGGAATTTAGCACGTCATACGAAAAACGTATTAATAAGAAATTCTGAATCACTTATCCTTAGAACTCATTCTATAAAATTTTTAGCTGTTTCGAGAAAAAATGAATAATTCTACCAGATAATGTTGGTTTTTGATACCAATCTATTAATATCCTATTCCCTATTCTTATAATCAATGTGCCCAAATATGAAAGTCTTGAATTAGATTCCCTTTCAATTGTAAATTTAATGTCCGAATGAAATGAGTTAAAAATGTCTAACATTTGTTCTATTCCTGATGTCTGAATTATACAAAATAAAACATCAACATACTTTATCAAGATCCTCGGTTGTATAATTAATTTTTCAACACATATTTCTACTAATTTTTCCATAACTATTTCTCCTACAATTGGAGAAGCTGGCGAGCCCATAGGAAGTCCTTTCATTTGACTATATACATGATTATTTAATTGAAAATATCTACTATCTATTATACAAAATTTAAGAATACGTAAAAATAAATCTTTTTCTATATTCGTATGTTCCCTTATTAAATTCCATTTTTTATTGTAATAGATCAAGTTTGATTTGAAAAATATTTTTGTATTCAATTGAAAAAATTTTTTAATTTGTCATTTTAATATACACACATATTGTTTAATTTGTTTGTTAAATAAGAAAAGAAAAAAGATCCTGAAGAAGGCACTCAAAGAAGTGCCGAAATATTGGTTAAAATAAACGTTTAAAGTTGTTTATATAAAATTAAAAAAAGACCTCAAGCTTGAAAATTTAGTTATATTAAATAATAAGGGTTGAACATAGTACATATAATATATTAATAAAATAGAAACTGGGAATTATTTCCTTTCGAAGGTTACTTTATATTATATTCAACATTTTTTATTTTTCGAATTTATTCTATGAGCTAAATTTCAGTTATTAAGCTTTTTTGTAATAGTCCACTTGTTTTAATGCGTATACCATTGCGTATACTATCTCTGTATTAATCAGGATTGCCAGATTTTTTTATCTTCGTTGCCAATTATACAGCGAACATTTTTTATGTAACACTGCATCTACACTACTTAAATGAAATTTATGTATATGTATGTCAAATTTTTGTTCTGAAATTTTTAAAACACTATTCTTATAAATGGGATTCTACCGGGTATTTACCTGATGTCTGGGTAAATACCAGGCATATTCCTTTTTTTGGTATTTATTAGACACAAATTCATATGGCAATCATTAACTGTCAATAAAACTAATTTAATATTAAATTCACGGCCCATTGAAAAGGTCTGCGCAAGAAGCCTGATGATCATTGCTTATGTTCTTTTTAGTTGTCAAAAGTTGTTTACATTTTGCTTACATGTGCATGTATACGTTTATGGTATACCACACATACACGTTTTTTCCTTTTGCTTTGTATATGTGGTAGTAAATTTTTGACAACTAAAAGGAATCGTTTTTTGTTTTTGTACAAGTAAGCAGACCTGATAGATGGTCCTTGATTAAATTCAAGGCGAATTTATTACAGGTGGTCTTAAAAGCCCTGCTGATTAGCTAAAATCACTGTTGGATGCCAAAATTTTGTTTATTCTCTTTTATTATCATTGTTTCTGTTTTATTTTATTTCTGTTTTCGACATTGTACAATGATTTTACAAAAACAAATTGCTTGTGGTTTTGTACGAGTTGTACTTGTTGTAGTACCAAGATTACCTGGGATGAATTCGCCTTGATTAAATTACTTTTCGTTTTTTAAAAACGTCATTAAATATCAAAAAGCTTGTTTAATTGTACTAAAACTACAATAAACCAGAGAATATTTATTTAAAATTGTTTAGAAGGTATGTATGTATGTATGTGTTTATTAGTGAAAAACAAATTTTATCAAATTTTGTACAAAACTTTTGTTCTTTTGCATTTACCAATTCTTACACAATTTTCTCTATTTACCGGGTATTTACCCTTTTTTCAACTATATGTATCTACAATATTTCCGAAGCTGTTTAAAATATAAAAAACTATTGTTAAGATGACTCAAAGAGAATTAAATTCCAAATCATTCGCTGAAAATTGTATCCAATCGTACAAATATCCTCAAGTCATGATTAAATAATCGACTTATTTCGGGCGAAATGTTAGTCATGCCCACAATATTGAATAATACATAAAATTAACATTTGTCCTACGATTTTCATGATATATGACGTATTTTATTCTTAATATACGTGGCTTTCAGAAAAATTTTAAATTTCTATCCTCATCATTTTTGAATGAATTTTTGAAAACTAAAATAGTACTCATTTTTTAAAAAAAATATATCGCTACTAATTTTTGAATAATTTCGAAACAGTTGAAAATATAAAAAGTGTATTTGGATAACTCAAAGAAAATTTTGTTAATAATAATTTGTAAATGTTTTGACAAAATCGGTCAAATCGATCTCAAGCTATGGTAAAATGTTTTATCATAACCGCTTTATTTCGGGTGAAATATTGCTCTAACCCACGATTTTTTTTTTTTACATTTATAAAATGTTATTTGAAATTTTAAAAAAATTGAGCAAAATACGCGGAAAAACATTATTTGGTGTACTTATTATTTCTTCTTTTAAAAGAAGTGCCCCCTTTTTCTTAAATCCCCTTTTTGGTGCCACTTTTTTTTTAAATGTCTGGTACTTTATGAAAATATCCAACGGTAACGCTGCTTGATACCTGTCATGCCGATTGAAGCACACCTCTGCGCTTTAGACAGAAGGTATATCTTGCGGGTTTTCAAAGCTTAACATTTTTATTAGTTACAAGTATACAACATTATTTTGCGAAGGTAAACAAAAACCATAATTGGGGGTAGTGCAACATTTTTAGTCAAAAACGCAATGCCAAAAACTACATTGAAAGTAAAAACAAAGCCAAAATATTTTGTAATTTTGTTGTTGCTTTCTACATACATAAATTCATTTTGCGTGTTAAAAATTTTCAACGCTGCAAGATATGCATGCAATGTTTTATTTATATTTTAATTTTCATTTGTAATATTACATGTTCAAAATTTTGCACACATACATACATATGCGTTATGATATAGGGAATAAAAATCCATAAAAAAAACTCAATTTTGAAATTTTTTCAGATAGGTTATTAGGTCTTTTAGATGACGATATATAATAAAAAAAAGGAACATAAATAATTAAATTAAGTTTTTTCACTTACCCTTTTGTCCAATAATATGATAATTGTTAACATGGGACCTCTCGAACAAAGTCGACTTCAAAAGAGACCTAAAACGAGGACATTTTTCTGACAACATATTCAATTTCTGTATAACATAAGTTTTAATTTCAAAATGGCGATCAGTTGAGGCCAAATAATCCAACAAATGACCTAATTGTTGTGGAGTTGGTTTCATTGCCAAGAGAATATCCAGAGCGAGTGTTCGAGCAGACGAATCAAATTTCTTTGGTATTTGGTAGAAGATCTGTGCGAAGACTTGTCGATGTTTTTCATTAAAATGTATAATCGGAAATGATTGTAAGGCTTGCATTGCGGCTACACATGTTTTAGTATCCTCCTCTAAAGCACTTTTCAAGAGCACAGAAATTGTTAAAGGATCTTGCAAATTGTGTAAAGCCCTAATGTATCGAGTCCTACAATAGGAATCTTCACAATCGTTCAGAAGATTTTTTAGTATAAATTGTTTTATTTTCCCCAAAAGTTTGTCATTTTTGTCAAAACCAGATTGACGAGTTAGTGAGGCCACACACTGAAGCACCGAATCGTCAAGTTTTTCATTTTTGATTATTTTCTCCGTAGAAGTTAGAAGCTCATAAAGATCTTCAATAATACCTCTTTCAGGATGAGTTCCTACTGAGAGAGATTGTAAATATTTCTCCAGAAGGTCTATATCTGATATTGCATTATAGTCAAAGATCTTGTGAATTGCATTGTGAGCATCGACAGTTTGAACCGCTCCTAAAAGATCCACCATTTGGGAATGTAAATTTGTGTTTGCTTTTAAAATTTCAATGAATTCTTCTTGTTTGGTTATACGCGCCAATGGAATAAGTTTAACAAAGGCTTCAGCCAAGCCTTCTTTTCCAATCATATCATCGGTTAAAAGATTGGACAATGAAGTAATTTCTTCATATAACTGAAATTTTTGAATTTAAAGTTTTAATAATTTTTTTTTGTTTTATATAACTTACGGTTACATCTTTAATTTCACTAATGACACCATCTACATCAGCTTCAATATCAAAAATTCTATACCAATCTAATAAACTATTTACAGCTTCTTCGGAGCTTTTATAGACAAGCTGTTCTGCAGGCTGCGAAGAAAACGTGATATGTTTTAACTTAAATAACGACTCTACTTGACTGCCAACTTCTGGTTGAGCTTCCAAACTAATTTTATGTGTTTCAACTGAAGACGCTGTCAATAGTTGCCCATCTGCTGTCAAATCATACTCCACTCTCTCTAATGATTTCTGATGAACGCCTTAAATAGAAAAACAAAACATTATTTATCTGTAAATAACAAATATTCGGCCTTATTGTGTAAGGCGTTATCGTAAACGAGTGAGTAGTTTTTTTTGTAATAGATTAAAGTAACACACAACCTGTGTTCTTTAATCTATTACAAAAAACGATTTGACGTTAGCGACAACGCCTTACACAATACGGGCGATTATTATTGCATTACCTAAAGGTTTTTCGCCACGATAGTTCACCTTCAAATCCCAGTGGGAACAATCCGTTTTAATTTTGTTTACTTTTGTAGATGATTTAATGTTATAGAAATTATTACAGATTCCCGAAATGTCTATTTCAGTTATGGGCCCATTTTCAAAGTTAATGTGCATTAATGATGCGATTCCTCGTTCTATATTTAACAGAGATTGATCACGTGAAGTATGAGCGATAACTTTACTGGGTTTGTTATTTATAAAGCTGATGTAAAAGGGTCTGTCGGGAATTTTATCAATCTCTTGTACTTTTATATTATTTTGTTTGCCTGGAGCTGTAACACGATTTTCCGTAAAATAGACTTGTATAAGTTGTTCCATCTCACTATTCCATATAGAATTTATTTTCAGCAAAGAGTTGAAAGTGTAACTGGTTTCTTGTTTTGAGGCATGATGCAATTGCTTCACCGTAACTTTATTTTCAAGAACATAGAACTGTTGACTTTTGTAAGGAATAAGAGGCGAAGGTGCTATAAAAATTAAAGTTAAAGAAATCAACCGAATATACACATATGAGTATGTAAACATAAATTGGTACTTTACATTGTAAAATTGCAGTAAAACTTAACCGCTATTAAAAATTCATTACCAGTAAATTATTGAACACAATTAAAGTTGTTTAAAAGTTGTACTCTTGGAAAAAATTTTAATTGCACATTAATAACAACAACCACAATTATTTCGCAAAAATGAATAGACATTGGCTTGTACGAAATACATTTGTTTGTGTTGTTTATTTGCAATCAGAAACAAAGGGTGTGTTTGCCAAGCCATTTGTGCGGTCTATTTTGCCATTGAGTGAACGTGTTTTTTTTTCGTTTGCTTTACAAAAGTTAAATTCAAAATATTCTTAGATCAATGAAATTCCTGTTAAACATACACTAGAGTCGATTTTAAGGTGTTATTAATGGATTTCACAAAATCGAAATAAATTAAATCGAACGAAAAGTCTAAAATCGATCTATATCGAGCCATAACTGAGAAAATAACGTAACCGACATAATTTTCGATTATCGTTTTTTTTTTAATAAATGACTTAGTTGGCAACACTTGCATCATCTCCTTAAACGTCACGATTACATAAGGTACCCTTGCGATTTTATAGCAAGAAAAATTTTATCGTATGCGACTAATTGCATACAAAATTTATATTTAAAAAAAAACTCTTCTGTAAAATTTCATTTTTGGCGCTTACGTTATTTTCGCCTTTAGGGCTTGATATGTTAATAGTAGGGAAGTAACGATACGCCGATACGATACTCAAAAGTAAATATCGGCGATACCAATACGAATATAAAATTTAAATTCAAGGTAAAATTAACAAACCTGAAGTCGAGTTATTTTTTATTATATAAAAATACTGTGCAAGAGATTATAAATTTTTAAAATTAATATTAATGTATTTTAAAAACAACGAATTGAATTGGAATTCATGTTAAAAAGTTAAATTTCTTTTTAAACGAAAAAAAGGGTAATAAATTATTATTTGAAATAAATATAAATAAGATTTTTGTATTTTGGAAATCCGTTTGAATCAGGCCTGCAGTGCAAAATAGTCTCTCAGAGGCGACAGAACTCATTCCTACGCCATGTTCTTAAATTTTGGGTAAAACATTTCATTCCGGCAGTAAACAAGAGGAACTGCCTGTCTAGAAAAATAAGAAAATCCAAGATGTCTTTAGACTTCTTCTTTAGATGAACCTCGGCGTAGGATGGGTCTCAGCGTAGAATGGGTGGAGCATAATCCTTCTCCAAAGGTCAGTTCTTGTATTTATCAGAACGTTTACAAGGTGTAGGGGTGACTGTATCTTCAACACTTTCGGAATGCTGAGTCATGTTAAGTATATTGAGCTACTTAACGTTTGTTCAATCTGTTGTGTTTGAAATTTTCGAGATTTGTGTCTCAAATCGTTCATTCATTGGAATTGGCGACTAAATGATTCGCCAGTTTTTTGGTTCTGAACTATTCTAATCTCAGTTTATTCATTTATTGTATTTTCTAATAATGTCGACAAAAATAAAATAAAAACTTTCTCAAGACTTCGACTCGGCCATACAATATTTTCCCACGAATACATATTAAGTAAACGCACCAGGCCCATATGTGCCTCCTGTAACAGAAACCTAACAATAATCCACCTACTCAATGAATGCACACTATTACACAATTTAAGGATTAAGCACTTCAACAACACAACAGCCCTTAAACTCCTACAAGATCCATCTACAACAAAAATCAACATTATCTATAATTTCATAAGGGAAGCAAAAGTTTCCATATAAGTACAATCATCACACTAAAGCAAATGATATATACATATACATACATATAAGTATATACATTGCAAAACTAGTTACACATATATAAATTTACCGAGCTGATAGCCCTGGCAGCTATGCTCCTCATAAAAAATTTCTAGTCTTAGAACTTATTCATGACTAGACTAATAAATAAATAAATAATAATGTATGAAGACTGTTAGCTTGCAAAATAGCGTCAGACATCGTGTTTGGCAAAATGGTACGCTAAACAATCACTAGTGTGTGGCCAGCTTAAGTCCTTTCATTTGATACCCATATAATTAAAAGTCCGCCATATTGGGTCGAGCCTTAGGTCAGTCAAGAATAAAAAATTATCAAAAAAATTATCTCAGGTCAGTCAAGAATGAATGATTATCAATAACAATTTTAATTGATTTTCATGTTGTAAAATTCCTTTCTTCATAAAAATAATTTAATAAAAATTAAATTTGATGAACTTAAGCCTGATTAAAATATTAAAAATTTGGATTAAAAACCATAAATAGTTCAACAAAATAACCACAATTCTAATTATTATCAATAAATTTCAATTAATATCATGTTTCTTCATAAAAATAATTTAATGAAAACTAAATTTGATGAACTTTAGCAATTAAATATCAAAATTTGGATTAAAAACCATAGAATAGTTCAACCAAAATAACCACAATACTGATAATTATTAATTTCAAATAATAATTTATTACCCTTTTTTTTGTTTGAAAAGTAATTTTACTTTTGGTAATTTTAACATAAATTCAATTCGATGTTTTTGAATTCTTAATAATATTAATTTTAAATATTTATAATCTCTTACACAGTAGTTTTGTTTAATAAAAAGTAACTCTACTGTAATTTTGTTAATTTTACCTTTAATTGAAATTTTATATTAGTATCGGAATCGCCGATATTTTCTTTTGAGTATCGGTAAAAAGGCGTATCGGTACATCCCTAGTTTCAAGCTTTTGAAGTCCGCAATGTGGGATTTAGAGTGACGCCACTTTTTTTTCGAGTTATTCTTGGCAAGCCCTTTCATTTGTTACCCATATCGATTAATCGACCAATAATTAAATTTAAATATCGATTAATTGCTCAATCGAACAAAACCAAAAGTCAAATAATTGGATACTCTATTAGGTACTTATTGGTTTTCAATGAAAGTAAGAAAACAAACGAAACCAATGCCGATGATTGAGACCTTTCTTACAAATATCCCATCAGTATGCATTTTGTTTTGGGCAAAATTAAAGACCAAACTATTTTTTTTAATATTGTATTTGATTGTTAAGTTTGGTTTTTAAATAAAACCAAAAGTACATCTGTTTTACTTTTTATATCTTTATTCTTTATTTTATTTTAATACCTATCGCAACCAGATATAATCTTATAATTTACAGTGATAGTAAGTTACATGGCAATTTAACATATAAAAATTGAATTATTAAATTATACAATACATTCAATAAAATAAATAAATAATTAATAAAAAACAATTAATAATTAAATGTATTTAAGCTTAATTAAAGATTTTTGGAATACTTTAATAATTCCTTCTTTAAGGCCGAAGGGTTTCTCTGTGTTTGAAAACGTGATGGTAACATGATCCAGAGACTAATGGTGTAGTTAAAAAATTGACTCGAAGAAATAAGATGTCTATATTTTTGAGAAATCAAATTTTTACCGCGTGGAGATTTGGCAAAAATATTTCTTCTAAATAGATATTCGGGCTCTTGTATATACTATATTATTTTTTGCATCATGAGGAGGCTTTTAAATTTTAGTAGGTTTCTAAAACTCATGTCATAAAGCTGAAAGGAGAACGATGAAATACTATAATTTCTCCTACTGTTAAATACATATCAAGCTATATTATTATAGGTTATCTCAAGTCTGTGAAAATCGTAGGTGTCGCAATTGGCAAATATTTCAAATCCATATAGTAAGACCGGTATTAGACAAGTTTTAGCTAATTATGTACAATCTTATATTAAAAGGAGTGAAAGATTGAATAGCCCATAAGTTTCTAAGCATTGCGTGTACTTTTCCTGCAATAATACAGACCTAACCATGTCTAACCAAGAAAGTTCTGCATTAAACGTAATTCCTAAATTTGATGACGATGGCACAGAGTCGATTTTATTGTTGTGGATTAATAATTAAGCATTGTTATTTAGTGGTTTCTTATTATTCCTGGATATGAAAATGCATTTAGATTTCTTTATTAAGAACAAAAACAAAACTTCACATTCTTTAAAAGTATTTTTGTCAGAGTTCGAATAAACTGTACTTTAATGCATTGTATTTGTTTAACACAAAAGCTCTTAAAATTGTTTGTGTTTGTCTATTTTACAGAAATAAAATACGGTACACAACGATTGTGAGCTGACGAACACAAAAACTAAGATAGCTTACCGATCTTGTTTTAGCGTACGTGTAGTTTTTTAAGGAACGCGTTCTGTGTTTTAGTGTATGCGTAGTGAACTTTTAATAAGCTTGCTTTTTTAAAAGAATGATTTACTAAAAATATTTATTATTTATGATCGCTAACTCAAGCTTTTCTGAATAGGAGGCATTCGGCCAGGCGCAAGAGTTTTATATTCTCTAATATAACGATTTTTGCTTTGGGCAATTTTGTTCGAAACAGTGAACAATTTATTAAACGAGTTAAAGTACATACATATCTATGTATGTATGTAGTTAATTGAATTTTAACCCAAAATATCCAAATAGATTTCAATAGGGCATTCAAATGCACAAATGGCAAATGGCTCAATTGAGCCACATTTTGCATCACTGCTTTGCTATTTTAATGTTTTGTTTTTTATTTACATATGTAGGTATTTTTTTAAAATACAATTCTTAATAAATATTGTACCTATTTCAAACTGATAAGGAAACATTAAGGAAACCCTGGATTAGCCACGTCACTTTTGAATTATACAGGGGTGTGCTGGAAATCGCAAACGTAAAACGCAAGAATTTTAAAAGTTGTTTTTAAATAAGATTTTTGTAATAAAAAAATTTTATGACAAATATTTAACAAATATTTTCCTATTAAACAGGATTTTAAACCAAAAATTATAAGAATTAGGTTTAAAGTTTATTAAAAACAACTTCCAAATTCTTGGGTTTTGCGTTTGCGATTTCCAGCACACCCCTGATAATCAGGGCTGCCGTTTTTGGTTATTTCTAACCAAAATTGGTTATATTTTTTTAAAATGTGGAGATGTGAATATTTTTTCATTTTGGTTACTTTTTTCTAAAATAATAATACGTACGAATATGTTCTTCTTGATACAAATATTTACGAGCTCGAATAATTTGTACTGTGTACTATTATTGATAAGATAATACCTATTGCTATTTGTGATTTTTATATTAAAATCGCCATGTTCTGAAATCGAAAACAAATGAAAATTTAATCAATGGAGATTTTCAATAGTTTTTTTTTAAATGAGCGTAGATTTTCCTGATTTTAAGAGTAGTAAAGATAAGTAGTACTTAAAGTAGGAAGTGCATAAAATCATGCGGAATAGATTTCAGAAAATTACTGAAAAATTAAACAAATATCGTTTAAGTGTTATTTAGGTTATTTCCAAAAGTATTTATAATGAAATACATAGTTGAAAAAATACAAAGGAATTTTAAAGATTTTTCAAAAATACATTGATTTATTAATATAATTTTAAAATTTTCTCTTAGAAATTACTGTAAGTTTAAGAAATTTGAAATTTTACTGTTTATAACTTGTAGGTATGTACATACTTATTGAATGTTTTTTAAGATAATTACCTATTTGGTAAAAAAAAAAACTTTTGACTGTCAGTTATATACATACATACTTTTTCTCCATTTAATGTACGTAACGAAAGTAGAATTTGTTTATATTCGCCATAATATTTTACAATGATTCACAAAATATTTCAAATAGAACAAATTTTGAAACACTTATTTATAATAAGAATTATAAATTTGAAATAAAATTTACAAACAAGAGAAACCAGTATTTATAATATTTACACAAACTTCATTTCGCATACCGCCAAATGTAAATTTCGACAAAAGGATTAAGAAATCGCCACATTTGACAGTCCTGCCAATAACAGCTAAAAAGCAAATTTATAAAAGACATTTTAAATTTGGTTATGGCGTTTTCTTTTCTACCAAAAAATGTGACTTTTTTTTAAAAAATTCAATTTGGTGTCTTTTTCTTAAAAATTTTGACCCGAAAAGGGTGGCTTGTTTTATTCTAAAAAACTCATGCTTTTCGGGAGCAAAATTTTTAAGAAACAGACACCAAATTGCATTTTTTTTTAAAAAAAAGCACATTTTTTGTAGAAAAGAAAACACCATTATATTTTGCTACATTTGGTAACTTTTTCAAAAATTTTGGTTGCAAAAACTGTATAGGTGGTAGCAGCGCTTTTGTTCATATGTACGAACCTAAATACCCTACAAGAAATGCATAACCAAAACTAAAAAAATTACTGTTACTATAACACTATATTGGTCAACACTACCGGTCATATAACTAGTAAAATGACCGGTAGTCTTCTTGTAGGGTACATATTTAAATTATGTAGTGATGAGCTGAACATGCCCATAGATATGTAAATATGTACCCAACAAGAAATGAATGAGCGAGTAGCCACATTTTTCATTTTGGTGTTAAGAAAATGATAGAAAAAAATGACTGATTGTGACCGAACACTTGATATCGGTCATTTCTTTCTATCATTTTCTTAACACTAAAATGAAAAATGTGACTACTCGCTCATTCATTTCTTGTAGGGGTAGGTATGTAATGCCGAAAAATATAAAATAGAACGAGAACAGGGCTGCCAGATGTAACGATTTATCGTAATTTTGACGATTTTTTGTTCCGGAATTAGCAGAGCCGATTTGCTGATTTTGTTCTTAAAAGTGACGATTTTTTTAGTCTCCAAATTCTGTATAAAACACTACACGTAAGTTTTTTAATCTTGGAATGTTTAACAGCCGTACCTTAACAAGAGCGGAAGCCAGAACGTTTTATTTCGCTTAGCTCTTACGCTGATATGCCATACCAAAGCAAGGATGTCAACGTTGTCGATGACGACAACGACAACCGTAATAAGGCTGAATCTACATGAGCCTTATACGATTCTTGACTCGTTAGATAATCTTTACCCACATCTTAAAAGATTGAAGAAGCGCCTTTCGCTGTGCTGTGGAAGAATCTCAGTCGTGTTATAGTTTTTCCCGTGTGAGAAATCTCATCGACGATCAAAGACGCTCTTCATGAGACTCCCTGCTAGCTGTTTAAATGTTTATTTTTTTTTACAAAAATCGAAAGTTGTTAAAAAAAACTACATTTTAAGTGGTCCGATTTTTTTGACGATTTTTCGAAACGTAAAAGACGATTTTTTTTATTATTTCTCAGGAAATTGACGATTTCTTCACAAATTTATCTGGCAGCCCTGAACGAGAAGTTAATAAATAAAGAAGATAATTGCCAAAGTGACCCTAAAACCACTGATTATTTCCAATAGGTTATCAAAAAAAAAAGAATACTTAAAATAAAAAATTTCATTAAAATATTTTAGGAAAAACTGCAGAATCCAAGTTTTCAATAATAATTGCAACAATTGTTTGTGTTGTGTTTGTGTAGCTGCTGTTGTTGTTTTCCCTTGTAAAACAACAATTGTAGTTTTTGTTCAATAAAGTTCATTAAACTTTTATTTTCAATCGTTAATGTTGAATGGTAAAATAATATTTTACCATTTCTCCACCCACTTCATCAATAAAGAAATCTTTTTATTTCTTGGCAACTTACCCGCTAAGCAATCCGAACACATAAAAATTATTGTTATGCTTAAGAATCTCAATATCATTTTGGATACAAGTAGTTGAGGAACTATTTTAATTTGACACTATCACAATTGTTATTTAAATATTATTTCATGGAGCAATCTTTTTTAATTGACAAACCCCGATTTAGAACTTTAATTAACAAATATTAAAAACCAAAGAGAAAGTTAAGCTGCAGTGAGTGAATGTTTTTAAAGTGTATTAATATTTATTAATTATAAGTACATTCTGAATGTTTTTTTAGAATAACAAAAGAAAGACAAAGAAGAAAGAAAACACCGGCAAAATATACAGGACAGGGTTGGGAAATCGAAATCAAAAGAATATTTACAAAAATAGTACCAAGGTATATTACTGCCCGTCTATACCAGAGATAATTATTGCGACATATATTGCAGTAATTGTCAAAATTATGTTATCTTTAATGTAGACAGCAATTTTTTATTTTTTTTTTATTTAATTTATTAAATTTCAGTAACCTAGCCCTTTGGCCATAACCGGCTTACAAATTTCTACTTAATAATAATAAAAAATTTAAAAGAAATTAAATATGTAATTTAAAAATAAATTAGTACATAGTACTTAACCACAAAAAAATAATTTATATATAAAAAATAGTTTTAAATATTATAGTAACCCTAGGCCTACACTAAAGATAATTATCTCAGCAAGTTGGCAATAACGTCGGCAGAATAACAGAGCAATATTTCTTATTGCTCAGCTTATGTTAAAGGCATGGGAAAACGTATTTATGTTAACTCATAGTTTGAAAAAAATCAAGAAAGAAGGTGCAGTGTAAAAAATGGCGGTATCTTACAAAAATTATTATTATTAATATAAATTCTTTCTTATTCGACTTTATTATTTAAATTTATATTAATTTGTTTAAGCTTCAGGTCATTTTTAATACAAAAATATTAATTTTATTAATTTTTTTATTTTTGTTAATGTAAAATTATTATTTTTATATAAAAAGAACTCGAACTTAAACAAATTAATATTAATTTTAACAATAAAGATCGAATAAGGAAAAAATTATAATTTCTACAATTTTATTTTAGTGTTTATTTAATTATTTTACTACAATTATAATTTGCTGCAATTTCAAAAACTTAATTTCTTTCTCACACAATTTGCTTCTATTTTTTTTCTTTTTTTCAACTGACAACCAAATTGACGTTTTTTGTAAGCAATAATTGTCAACGAATATGGACTAACAATTATTGCAACATAAAATGTTAGCAATAAATATGTTCAAAAAATTGCTGTCTACATTAACGCTAGGTCTCCACGTAGCAATTTTTTTTGCTAAGCACAAGCAATAACGTCGGCAGAACCATGGCGCAATAATTGCTGACTATATTGCTGGAGAACACGTGAAATTGCTTTGCCATAAAAAACGTACGGAGAAATTATATGTCAGATAAATAACAGCTGATTTTACAGCAGATTGCTAAGCAATAATTGCTCAAGCAATAAGAAGAGCAATCATTGCGCAATGGATTGCCACTCATGGCAATATGCGGTCTATACGTCGCAAATTTTATGGAGCAATCAAATTTGACGTTTGCCGCAATAAATATTGCTACGTGGAGACCCGGGGTAAAGATAACATAATTTTGACAATTACTGCAATATATGTCGCAATAATTATCTCTGGTATAGACGGGCAGTAACATTTTTTGTACATATTTATTGCTAACAATTTATGTTGCAATAATTGTTAGTCCACTTTCGTTGACAATTATTGCTTACAAAAAACGTCAATTTGGTTGTCAGTTGAAAAAAGAAGCAAAAAAGAAAAAAAATAGAAGCAAATTGTGTGGGAAAGAAATTAAGTTTTTTGAGATTGTAGCAAATTATAATTGTAGTAAAATATTTAAATTAAAAAATTAAATAAACACTAAAATAAAATTGCAAAAATTATAATTTTTTCCTTATTCGATCTTTATTGTTAAAATTAATATTAATTTGTTTAAGTTCGAGTTCTTTTTTATAAAAAAATAATAATTTTACATTAACAAAAATAAAAAAATTAATACATTTGTATTAAAAATGACCTCAAGCTTAAACAAATTAATATAAATTTAAATAATAAAGTCGAATAAGAAAGAATTTATATTAATAATAATAATTCTTGTAAGATACCGCCATTTTTTACACCGCACCTTCTTTCTTGATTTTTTTCAAACTATGAGTTAACATAAATACGTTTTCCCATGCCTTTAACATAAGCTGAGCAATAAAAAATATTGCTCTGTTATTCTGCCGACGTTATTGCCAACTTACTGAGATAATTATCTTTAGTGTAGAGCTAAGGTTACGTAATTGTTGCGGATACGTAAAAATTGCGGTCGACTTGAAATGTTGGTAGTTACTACAAAAACGTAAACGTGTCATATGGTGTTGAGGTGTATGTGTGTACTCGTACATATGTATGCTTGTATATTATTATTTGTTTTGATTTTGCTCACAGCCTTGTTGCAAGACATGTTGCTAACATTCTTGTTTAAAATCGCCAATACATACCGATATCGGCGCTTTTGTACAAACAAATAAAATATCTTATACACATCTGTGGCATTTTGACAAAACATCTTAAGTCGTGATAAGATAGCAAAAGCTTTAAAAAAACTCGCTGAAAAAATCATTTTTATCAAATAATAAAAAAAACCAAACTTAAAGAAAAATTTCGTTTATAATACAAAATTTTAAAAATGTAAACAAAAATGTTTTTTGAATGAAAATTCGTTTGATTAGCAACATTTTTTCGACTTTTTGAATTTGACTTCAGATGTTTTGTCAGAATGCCACAGATATATATTTACATATCCAGCACTAAAATTGCTTTAAAAAATTTGATTTTTTATCTAGTTTTTATTGCGCCTGAGAATCTAGATTTGGAGTTATGGACCTTAACATATTTTTAGCCCTTATTAATATCTCTTCAAATAAAACTTGATACAACCAATATGTGTCAAAGCAAAAATTGAAAAAAAATCTTTTTTTTATAATATTTTATTGTAAACTTCATTTAATTTTCTAAAGATGCTAACCAAAGGTTAGCACAATAATGAGAACAATAAATAAATATAATATATGTTTTTTAAAAAAGACCTCAAGCTTAAATAATTCAAAATAATTATAGAAAAAGAAAGGTCAAATAAAACTAAATAATATATATATTTAATATAATAAGGTCAAGGCGAATATTCGGAACTATGCGCTGATTTTTTTCTATTTGCATTGTCAAAAATGTATGCAAATAATTATGTATTTTACAATAAAATCAATAGCTCTGTTTCTTTACTCTACTTTGGGATCCCTCGGGATCCCAATTTGCACGAAAAGCGTTCCCGTACTATTAATTTGTGTAAATGGGAGCGGATTTGAGAGAATAAAATTCTTCTTCTTCTTGCACGAAACAGCCCAGACTTTTTCTTCGTGCAAATTGTGTAAGTTGTGAAACAGCTGTAAAACATAAACAAAACAAAAAAGGAAAAGGAAAAAAATTCATGACCCAAATTCTGGAAAAAGTATTGTTGAATAAAACAATGTACTTAAATAAAAAGTTTTGTACTGAAATATAAGGGAAACATAATGTTAGTTATTGTAAAAGTGTTTGTTTTGTTTTATTTTTAGTAAAAGTAGTTTAATTCTAGAGCCAATATAACATTTTTCAAAACTGCCGCAATTTTTTTTTTGGTGTTGTAAAGAATGTCAAAACACTGAATTTTTATTTTGTGCTTAAAATTTGGTTTTTTCTGTTCCCGTACTTTTGTGTAATGTTGTCTTTTTATGAGAGAAATTTATGCTTGCTCTCATTTGCACGAACTTTACCCAAAAAGTAAAGAAACAGAGCTAATATTCGAATCAGCTGTTTAATGTTTTGGCTCATGTGTTTACAGCTTTTAATTAAATTTTTATTTAATAATTTTATAAATTATGATGTTTGCGTTAAAATATTGTTAAAACTTGTGTTGTAAATGTAAATGAAAATTATAGAAAAGAAAATAAGAAGTAGAAATACAGTAAACATACAAATGTACATATGAAATAAATGCCATCGTTGTATAACTTGCATTTGTTGTTTATATTTGTGTAATTTTATTGTTTTGTAAATATATAGCGAATTTAGTTAAAATACAAAAACATTTGTTGTTTCAAACTTATAAATAAATAAAATGACCATAGAAAAAGTGAGAAAAAGGCTTTTGCAAATTTGCAGCAGCCCGCTGCCGGAAACATGCAAAAATACCATTTTAACATTTATCAATTTTATTTACTTCTATCTACGGAAATAATCTAACTGTTGGATAAAATAAAATAAAAAATTAAACTTTTAACAACAATATTTATTTCCAACAAATAAACAAGAGCTGTAAGCTGATTCTTTTATTTTTTCAGTTCGAACAACAAACCCATAACATTGAATTTCATTACATCAAATTTAAATTAATGTTTTGATGATTCTCATTAATAAAATTTAAAAGTAAACCGTTGGTTAATAAGTTTTGTTGACAACACTGCTTCATAACAAAAATACAATTCTTAACAGCTGATTCGTAAAAACGGAGAGAAATTTTAATTTTATCAGGTTCATCCGCAACGCAACGTTACGTTTACGTAAGAGTACCTATTTGCACAGTAGCTTGCTAAAGGCGACCGTACACGACATGTATTTGTCATCTGACATGTCAAATTTCCCACTGCAAAATACATACATGTCGTGTGTTACCTTTTTAACTTTGCTTCTGTAAAAGTCAGACGCAAAGTCATCTGACAAAATTTCAATTAGAGCGTGCTCTATTTTCTTCTGACAAACCATCTGACATCAGAAATCTATGCCGCGAAGAAACCGGCAGCGGCGTCCACTATTGACGGAATCATTAGCCGGCTGAAGTTAATTTTTTACAATACCGAGATATGTTTGATCATCTATCCATTGAATAGAATTTATGTGAATATATATATAAAAACCGTTTTATTATAAAATCCTAAATTGGTATCTTTGAATTAAAAGAAAAAAATGTTAAGTTGGCTAAACTATTTTACGGCGCAAATAAAAAATTTAATGGCGGCAGCGAGCTGTTTTAAAACCGAGCACTACTTTGGTTTCTGCAATAACAATGCGAAAAAAAACAGAGACAATGTCAGAAGCAAATTACATGTACGTTTGTGACCGAATATTATAAACCTTATGTAAAACAGCGATTTTGACAGACATGCACAATTACATGTGACTTGAAAATTTGACATGTCAGATGACAAAAACATGTCGTCTATATGCTCCTTAAGGAAAACGGAACAGCTGATTAGCAACGTATACGTTTACGTAAGAGTAACGAGGCCTTAACGAGGCCTTAAATGTCAAAATTATGTTATCTTTAATGTAGACAGCAATATTTATTGCCGGCAATTTATGTTGCAATAATTGTTAGTCCATTTTTGTTGACAATTATTGCTAACATAATCCGTAAAATTTGGTTGTCAATTGAAAAAAATGCAAAAAAGAAAAAGAACCAAATTGTGTGGGAAAGAAATTAAGTTTGTGTTATTGTTGCAAATTATAATTGTAGTTATATAATTAAATTAAAGAATTAAATAAACACTAAAATAAAAATGCAAAAATTATTTTTATAAATATAATTTTTTTCTTATTCGATCTTTATTATTTAAATTTATATTAATTTGTTTAAGCTTAAGTTCTTTTTAATGCATATAAAAATATAAATTTTATTTTAACAAAAAAAAAATAAATTTAATAAAAATTAATATAATTATTATGTATGTTTTAATTATTATGTATGTTTTTTCGACCTTTTTGTTTTCAATACGTAAAAATTAATTAATATATTTATACAAAAAAGATCTCAAGCTTAAATAAATTAATATACGTTTAAAAAATAAGAAAGAATTTATATTAATAAATAAAATTTTTGCAAGATGGCGTCATTTTTACCCTGCACCTTCTTCCTTGATTTCTTTAAAATAAGCCTTTAACATAAGCTGAGCAATAAGAAATATTGGTCTGTTATTCTGCCGACGTTATTGCAAACTCGATGAGATAATTATGTTTAGTCTAGACCTCCGGTTAACACAAGGTAGACTCAATTGGGAGTGTAGACATGCTGCTCTATAAAAATAACCGAGTGGAACAGAATTGTGAAAATTGTCTTCATATAAATTTAACGCACTCATGTACAAATTTTGGCTCATATACTCGAAATTTGACGTTGGTGTTCCAACTGAGGTAAACATATGGGCCAACGAGTTTACCTTGTAAATATACCTTGAATAGTACGTTTTGGGAGAAAGTACCGTAAAAGCTACATTTACGGCAAGTAGGTATATGCACTAGGACGCGAAGTCGGAATTTCCACGTTTCATCTTTTGGTACTCAACTTCTATTCAAATCCCTGGGATAACGGCTCGAAATGTCAACCATTCTTAGCAAAACACTAACAAACGAAAACAACTAGGTTCGAACTGTCAAAATCAGATGGCGTATCGACCACAGAGGCGTCATGAGACGGAAAATATTGTGTTTTATCCAGGGTTTCGAACAACTGCTATAAGCAGTCGAAATTTGCTAAAAATTTCATTTATTTTCAGCAACATGCTGAAAAAAAATGAACTGTATTTTATTTGCATCACACTCATACTTAAATCAGTTGAACTGTGTGCGCACAGTTACTGAAAAAACAGTAGCAGAATTTACTTTTTTTTCAGCAGTCAAAAGAATCAGCAGCCGACTCACTCCATTTCATACACACCGCTGCTGAACTTGCGACTGAAACACAGCAGTTGATGTGTTTACAGTTGACGTAAACATTTTTTTTTAGTTTTCAAAACAGCGTAGCTAGAAACTGGCAGTTCGACTGTATAGTCGCGTAACACAAATTGGCTGGTGACTATATTGAGTTCTGTATAGTTAAAAACACATTTGTTTTGTTTTTGAAAAGAAAAGAGAAATACAATTACATACATTTGTATGCATTAATAGAATGAAGAAACTTTTTTGTAATGTTTGTAATGTCAATTATAATACTTTTTATTAAAAAATATTTATTTTTGCTTTATTAAGGTACATATTTAATGAAAAATTAAAAAAATGTTTTTAAGATAAAATGAAAATAAGATTTTATATAGAAAAAATAGTAAATATAATAATTTTTTTCTGTTAGTTTTAAATATTATAAGTTTCTACTAAAATTATTTATAGGTAGTAATCTAAGTTTTTTTTTGTTTTGTTTATACATACATACATATGTAGGTATTTTAATTATTATACATTTATATTGATTTATGTCTGTAGAACATTGTCCTTAAATTAGTTAATTCAAAATATTATATAAAATTATTTAAGTATTATTTTCAAGATTTAAAAACTATTTACAAAATATTATTATAAAAATTATATTTAAATAGGATTATTTCTCATATAACTAATAAAAAAGAAAAGACTTAAAGTTATGTTTTGATGTACTAAATTCCATAACAAAAGTATGCGACAATTTATTAAATAGAGTTCAAGCTCTAATAAAAGGACTATTAAATAAAAAATTAAAACGATGCAGTTGAATAAAAAACATTTTATGGACACGAAGATTCCTGCAGGGAACGTTAAAATCAACAATTTATGTGTAAATAACCAATTTACTTAAAAATAAATGTGACAGTAGGTAAAATTTTTGGGTAAGAAGATGTGTTTTATTGATGTCTTAATGAAACTTTACCATTTTATGGTAACTATTTAACGTAAATTTGTCCTGCCACAATGCCTTTATACATTTTTTGCAGGCAAACTCAGGTGCGCATTTGGTATTTTGTAAAAAGTTATGATATACCATTAGGTAGAATAAAAATGTATGCACAGATATTTGAATGAATTGTCCTGTTGCTTTTTCTTATTGTACAAATTTCTTAGTATTGTGGTTACATGATTATCATTGTGGCAGGCAATAACTGTAAAATATTTTGCACTGGCAATGCAAAATATATACATATATTCATATAGGTAGATAGTTTTTACTGAAAGCCGTTCATAATTGGTGATTGACGACGACGAAAATAAAACACAGTTTATTAAAAAACAGTGCGTGCACATTAGTGTGGCCGCAAGTTATATGGACAATTTTTTTTCGTTTTTTCACTTGGCAAGCCCCTTAGATTGATTCCAAATTAGAAAAAAATAATATATAAAAAAATTAAGATCGTTTGCATAGTTATTGGGCGTGCCTTGAGCCCACAAAGTTTGCTAAAAATGCTATTTTTCTCACTATGTGTCGCTTTAATTATTGATAACTTCAGTAATATTTATTTTAGAGAAAACCCTTATTCACAAATATTCTAGGGCTATATCTTATGAACAATGTTGTTCTGTATTAGTTTTCTTTAACATTAATATTTAATCCAGAAAAAGCCAAATTAAAAAAAAACACCGAAATTTTCACATATCTACGCATTCTTTGCCTGGTGATTACACTACGTGACAAATTTTCAACAAAGTCGTGACCAAATGAATCTAACAGCTAATCTTTATGTAAAACTTTCTCCTGAATCCGAATATGAAGTCAGAATTTTCAAAAGTAGATCAGTTTTTGAGATATTCCAAAATAACCGTTATTTGTGTTTTTAAAAAAGATGATGTGACTGAAATGCAATTATCTTCAAAAATTTTAAACGGACTATGTATTTCTTTCTTTTTATTGAGAGGTTATAAAATTTCTTAAACAACCATGGACAAAACTTCAAACTTCATCATAAATTTTATGATTTTGTTCAATTTTGCTCTTTTCAAGTTATTTATTTGTCCCCTGTCCCGTGTAACTCTGTCATTTCTTGAACAATCTTACCAGTGATATTATACGTAGGGAAAAATCCCCATTCGTAGGGATTTTCTTCAAAAAAAAAATAGCCATAGGGAAAAAAGGACAGATTATTTTAAATCATTAAAATGTAGGGACTTTTCAATAATGTTGGAAAACTATACGTTTAGTAGCTTTTTTCGATTTGTGATAGCATACTAATAAATTTGATAATACGGCAGCAATAAAAATTGTTAAATTTCTTTGAGTCATCGCTTGCCGTCATTTCAGCTTTGATTTTAACCAAATTTTGTGATAAGCTCTTTTAGAAGAAAGGAGATCTGTTAAACCTTATTTTCTAGAGCAAGAAATATATAATACATATGTAAAAGATGGGAATCAAAAAGTTTTGGAGTAAAGTCGAAATAGTAAAGGGAGTGTGAGAAAATGGTACCCTAGCGATGAATAACCTCAAAGAATAACTTGTGATACAATTTTCTGATCTCTTTTTGAGCACTTTAATGGTAGTTTGATAATTATTAGTGAGTTTTTATCATCTAATTTTTCAATCGTTAATTATAAAGTTTTTGATTATGTTTTAAATAAATTTTTAATCGTCATGTTTTTTATTTTGAACAAAACAACAAAAGTTATAGGGATCGTGGAAATAAAAGAAAAAAACATTCGTAATTTAATTTATTTTCATTAATTGACAATAATTTTTGGGCTTCTAGTTTCGCCAATCTTTTTATTTCTTCGTCAATGAATTATATATGAATCCTTTTTCAATCGCTCAACTGATAAATCAGTTTTTAATCAACAAAAATTATCTGAGAAGACTTATTCAGGTGATTTTTATAAAAAATTATCATCAAAATGCTTTCTGGGAACAACTTTAAATAAAATTTATATCCATTAATACAAATGGATTTATTTGTTTTGCTATATATCATTTGAAAGTTGTAGGGATTTTTGTAGAGAAAAATAGGGTTTTTCTGGACTGCGTAAGAACTTTTCAAAAAAGTATATAACATCACTGATATTCACTAGCAATCCATTGTTATTTTAGTAATTTTATTACCTCTCAGTAAAAAGAAAGAAATACATAGTCCGTTAAAAATTTGTGAAGATAATTGCATTTTAGTCACATCATCTTTTTTAAAAACACAAATAACGGTTATTTTGTAAAAACGGTTCTACTTTTGACAATTCTGACTTCATTTTCGGATTCAGGGGAAAGTTTTACATAAAGATTAACTGTTAGATTAATTTGGTCACGACTTTTTTTGAAAATTTGTCACGTAGTGTAATCACCAGGCAAAGAATGCGTAGATATGTGAAAATTTCGGTGTTTTTTTTTAATTTGGCTTTTTCTGGATTAAATATTAATGTTAAAGAAAACTAATACAGAACAACATTGTTCATAAGATATAGCCCTAGAATATTTGTGAATAAGGGTTTTCTCTAAAATAAATATTACTGAAGTTATCAATAATTAAAGCGACACATAGTGAGAAAAATAGCATTTTTAGCAAACTTTGTGGGCTCAAGGCACGCCCAATAACTATGCAAACGATCTTAATTTTTTTATATATTATTTTTTTCTAATTTGGAATCAATCTAAGGGGCTTGCCAAGTGAAAAAACGAAAAAAAATTGTCCATATAACTTGCGGCCACACTAATGTGCACGCACTGTTTTTTAATAAACTGTGTTTTATTTTCGTCGTCGTCAATCACCAATTATGAACGGCTTTCAGTAAAAACTATCTACCTATATGAATATATGTATATATTTTGCATTGCCAGTGCAAAATATTTTACAGTTATTGCCTGCCACAATGATAATCATGTAACCACAATACTAAGAAATTTGTACAATAAGAAAAAGCAACAGGACAATTCATTCAAATATCTGTGCATACATTTTTATTCTACCTAATGGTATATCATAACTTTTTACAAAATACCAAATGCGCACCTGAGTTTGCCTGCAAAAAATGTATAAAGGCATTGTGGCAGGACAAATTTACGTTAAATAGTTACCATAAAATGGTAAAGTTTCATTAAGACATCAATAAAACACATCTTCTTACCCAAAAATTTTACCTACTGTCACATTTATTTTTAAGTAAATTGGTTATTTACACATAAATTGTTGATTTTAACGTTCCCTGCAGGAATCTTCGTGTCCATAAAATGTTTTTTATTCAACTGCATCGTTTTAATTTTTTATTTAATAGTCCTTTTATTAGAGCTTGAACTCTATTTAATAAATTGTCGCATACTTTTGTTATGGAATTTAGTACATCAAAACATAACTTTAAGTCTTTTCTTTTTTATTAGTTATATGAGAAATAATCCTATTTAAATATAATTTTTATAATAATATTTTGTAAATAGTTTTTAAATCTTGAAAATAATACTTAAATAATTTTATATAATATTTTGAATTAACTAATTTAAGGACAATGTTCTACAGACATAAATCAATATAAATGTATAATAATTAAAATATGTATGTATAAACAAAACAAAAAAAAAACTTAGATTACTACCTATAAATAATTTTAGTAGAAACTTATAATATTTAAAACTAACAGAAAAAAATTATTATATTTACTATTTTTTCTATATAAAATCTTATTTTCATTTTATCTTAAAAACATTTTTTTAATTTTTCATTAAATATGTACCTTAATAAAGCAAAAATAAATATTTTTTAATAAAAAGTATTATAATTGACATTACAAACATTACAAATAAGTTTCTTCATTCTATTAATGCATACAAATGTATGTAATTGTATTTCTCTTTTCTTTTCAAAAACAAAACAAATGTGTTTTTAACTATACAGAACTCAATATAGTCACCAGCCAATTTGTGTTACGCGACTATACAGTCGAACTGCCAGTTTCTAGCTACGCTGTTTTGAAAACTAAAAAAAAATGTTTACGTCAACTGTAAACACATCAACTGCTGTGTTTCAGTCGCAAGTTCAGCAGTGTGTGTGTATGAAATTTGCTTACGTCACTTTTTTCATCTCTGCGTGCAAGGCGAATTCATAACAGGTAAGTGCAACTCTACAACTACAAAAATCCCAATGTGTTTTGCTTTTGCAATTTAATTGAAAGCTGTCAACATATTTTTATTGCAAATTAAAATTACCACTTTTTTATAAAAGAAATTATTAAATTCACTTTAATCATTTGCAGTTTTGAAATTTTTTTATTATAAAAATAATATTTTTAGCACTTTTCAATCAACTTCTTCTCAAAACAAAATTATATTTTGACGTTTCTCAATTTTTTTTAATTTGCCCTGGATGACCCTACAAGAAATGCATAACCAACCAGTGTTGGGCAAAATACATGGTTTGCGGTATTTAAAATACAAAATACTTGCTGGTCATGTATTTAAAATACAAAATACTTTCAGGTTATATATTTAAAACAGAGTACGAAAACAAACAAACGTTTTGTTTTGTTCTTTGCAGTGAGTAAAACAAAACCAAAACAATGAGAATGATTGTGCCATTTTGTTTTGTATTGTTTTTGCTCGAGAGCGCAAATTATACATTAATATAAACGTAAACAGCTGGAAAAGAAAAGAGTGAGAACAATATTGAAACATTCAGAGAAAAAACGTTTGACAAACGTTTGGTAATTGATTTACTCATTAGAAAATTTACTCATTTAGACTATTGTTTCTAAGTGAAATAAATAGAGAGGTTTTTAGGTTTTTTCGTTTTTATTAATGCTTATTTTGACTATAATAGTAATAAAAAAAAAACAAATTAAATTAAATAAAAAGTAATTCCAAGAAAACCAAACAAGAACTAAATCAATTACTGCAAACAAAACGTTTCTCTATTTGTTTTGTACTCAGATGTACGATTGTAACGGTAAATTAAAAAATGCACATGAGTGGAAAGCCAATTGTTTCGTTTTCTCTCTTTGACACTTGAAAAGTTTTTGTTTTGGTTTTGCACATGTAAAATACAATTAAAAAATTTTGAATAGTTTTGTGCATTTTGTAAACGTTTGCGAAATGTTTTGTTTGTTTTCATACTCTGATTTAAAATACAAAATATTTACACAACTGTATGTATTTAAAATACAAAATACTTCCATTTATTGTACGTATTTCAAATACAAAATATTTTCACGTCATGTACCTGTATGCATTTAAAATACGAAATAAACTATTTTTATTCAAACCAAAAAATAAATTAGATAAAACTAATAAACAAAATAATTGTTTCCTTTCATAAATATCAGATTTTTAAATGTAGCATAAAACAGTTTCTTGTTGAAGAAAAAAATCTTTCTACAGGTCCTGATGAGCACAAACTTGTATTAAATTCTATTATACTCTTTTTATATTTGGATAGCTGTCAAGAGTAATAATGTCTTTGCTCTTGTCACTGAGGAAACTGACAAATTCCAACTCCAAATTTGATGTCCTACATTCACCATTATCCCTATCTACGAAAACAACAAAATCATCGTCTTCTTTACTGGTGCTTCTACTTCTGATACGTTCTTTAGCGATTCTAGTTTTTGGTAGATCATAATGCAAACAATCTTCAATAAACTGAAAAATATATTTTGTAAACTATGTTTTTAAAATACAAAATACTCCCATTTTTATGTATTTAAAATACAAAATACAAACTACTTCTATTTATTGTATGTATTTAAAATACAAAATACAAAATACTTGCTGGACACGTATTTAAAATACAAAATACTTGCTGGACACGTATTTAAAATACAAAATACTTGCACGTCATGTATTTAAAATACAAATACAAAATACGTATTTGTATTTTAAATACGTATTTCAAATACTGCCCAGCCCTGTAACCAACACTAAAAAAAATACTAACACACTTGCAACAATTTTACATTAGTTGTTCCACTCTAACATATACATACATATGTTAAAGTGGAACTTCCTAAATAATAATAATTTTTAGTATATATTTGTAATACGCTTGACTTGTCAGTACTGCAAAAACTCGTGAATTTTTTTTAATTTATTCAATTAAATGCTACAAAAATGGAGGCAGCAACGATTGCAAGAGCAATGTTCACGACGATAGCAGTGAAAGGAAAGATAAAGGTAACGCTGTCCATGTGGCTAAGGTGAATACGTCCAACTACTTTACCCAACGTGCCACATGAAAGCGTAACAGACGGTAATAAAGCTGCTTCCATCGATTTCATTTTCGTCAGTCACCAAAAAGGAGCACGAAGAGAAGAAATTGGATATAGTAAAACCTGTTTGGGAAGCCAGCGGGTCACTAACGACTCTTACAACCAGGTAAAAATAATTATCAAGCTTGCGTTGTAGCAGTAATAATATGAACGCATTAATGCCGAGGATGCCAAGATATTCCAAAAATGGTTTTATTATTATTTTGTTTGTGTGTTATTTATATTTTTAATAAAAAATTAATTTAAAATTAAAAAAAAGTATTTTTTTATAAAGGTTAGTACTAACCAATTTTTACGTTATAAATAACTAGTTAGTGCTAACCAATATTTACGTTATGACTAACTAGCTAGCATTACCCACTATTTTTGTAATCATTGACTAATAAAAAGCAGGAGAGTAAGCAGTACAGATATATGTTCCGTAGTCGAGTGGAATTCATTAGTTAGAAAGAGAGGCAAAATCACATGTACACAAAAGTTTCGGTTAGTTTTTTCATTTTGCTCTTAATAAACTAATAGAAACTTTAACCAATATATTGGTCAACACTACCGGTCATATAACTAGTAAAATGACCACTAGTCTTCTTGTAGTGGAGTTTACCTGTTTAAATTCGCCTTGTCTGTGCGGTTTCGACACCACCTGTTGTTGAATGTGAATTATTTCTAATAAAAAAGCGCCGTGACCCCAAACAAAAAGCGCTAAAAAGCGCTAAATAAAATTTAAATTAAATACTTAATGAAATGTTTAAGAACCATATTTTATAATTACACTGGTTGTCAAAAAGAGATCGTTTTAAATAAAAATATATGAAATACAAAGATTTTACAGCGTTAAATTCAAATCCGTTTTCAGTTTTTCTATCATGTCTAGTTTTTTTATGAACTAGACTAATTTTCATAATTTGTGAACTATTTGTGCGTTTTTGATCTTTTACAAATGATTTTTTTCAAAATTATTTCTTAAAAACGCCATCTGACCTCACAAGCGCAGCTGTTTGCAGTGATTTTCTTCGTATGTGACGTTTGGCGTCATTTTTTTTTTGTTTATTTACATTTTTTATAAAGGCATTTTGACATTTGCCGTCTCAATTCTAGCAACAAAATGCCTGTTGTTTTTTCTATTGTTTCATTGTTGTAGTACTGAGGTCACTTTGTTAATACATTTTGGTCATCACTAGAAAAGTGGCAATAAGTTATATTAGTGCCGGGAAAAGAAATGGCATTCTCTTTTCCCTTCTCTCCTAAAAGCTCGTGACTTGTTGAGTCAAATTTGACGTGTGTGAACCGGTACCAAGAGTCAAATAACTGGACAAAAGAAAAAATTTTCCTGTATGTGGAAAATATAACTGGACAGTTTTAAAATGCACTTAACTAAAAGAAAAAGTAAAATTTTGCTTCAAATTTTTACTTACAATAAAAAAAAAATAAAAACAAGGAAACTTAACATTTAAAATTCAGTCTTCTGTCATACAGTACTTTTCGCTTATAGTCCACTACTATAGTTGCACAACTTTTGTGGACTATAAGCGAATTTGGACTATAACCGATTTTTTTATAAGCCATTTAATGGCTTATAAGTGTATAATCCACGTTTTGGACTTTATTAAATTATTTTCTTCAATAAAACTGCTCTTTTTTAAATAAAACAAAAGTTTATTTAAAACATAACCAAATTTTGATTTAATTTAAATAAATAGTTAAAACAAAAAATAATACAATAAAAACAAAAATGGTCAGATGAAGACACCATGTTATGAAATATAAATTGCGAAATTTGGTATTTATAATAGTTACCAGAAATGTAAATAAAAACATGTTACAAGTTGATTAAAAAAATATTAAAAACAGAGTGGACTATAAGCGAACATTTTTGCATAAAGAATTATATTCGTATGCTAAGAAAATGTGGCTTTTAAACGAAAATGGACTACATGCGAAATGGACCTTAAGACAAATAATTTGTATGAAATTCGAAAAAATCTGCATGTGAATATGACAGTTTTGGCTTATATCCGTTTTTGGCCTTTAAGCGGAATGGACTATAAGCGAAAAGTACTGTAGTACAAAATTATGTATACTTATATATGAGGGCGATTTCACTACAAGTGGCAGGGAAAAGCCTGCCGAATTTGACAGTTCGAACCAATTTCTTTTAATTTCCAATGTTTTGTTAATAAATAGCTGACGTATTAAGATGTAAACACTTATAATGCGATGTAAAAGACATATGTTGTTTTTGTATTGTTGTAGTATTGCTGCCACCGTATACATAAATTACATATAGTTATTAATTTAATTCACATAAAAAAGTAGATATGGAAATCCAAATCGAGTAAAATTGAAATCAATGGAGTTTTTCAGTTAATTTTTTTAGATTACCGTAGTTTTTTCTGCTTTTGATATAAGTTCTAATGAAGATAAGCTGTACATATAGTATGAAGTATATGAAACGAAATACAAAGTTTGTTCGTTTTTTATTTCACTTAAATTTGATTTCCGGAACATGGCTGATAACTATTTGTTTAGCCACATATTTTCAGAATTTAATAACTCTATTACTAAAGTTGTAAGCAAAAATGTTTGAAACATTTTGCAACGTTCTTAAAAATTTAGTCTTATTAAAATTTAAGCCTTTATTCGGTCAAAGGAATGGATCCTTGTGAGTAAAGACAATTAGAAATACCTTAAGTCCTTTCACAGAAAGTATTGCTAGTTAGCATGAATAACAAACGAGGTAAATTTATATAGATTTTGTACGTTAATTTTATCGCATTTTTTAACAACTGAACCGTATCTTATTAATTGAAATGCTTTTTGCCAAATTAAAAACGTTTTTCTTACAATTTGTTCTTAGTATACGATTTGGTTCTGTAAAAAATAATAATTTACTTAAAAAAGTAATTTTTCAATATTAAATAATGTTTCTTAACTGGATAAATTGTTAACAGTAAACGAAGTGAATTCCAAAATCATTTATTTTTTGGTTTAATGTTGCCAAATATATGTTAAGTTAATCATTGTTATTCTTGGTCGGGTGGCTACTGATATGCCGCAATGCACATTTTTTTTTTTACAAAAAATGAGTAATTGTTCAATACTATATACCAAGGTATATTTACACAAGGTATACTCGTTGGCCCATATGTTTGTCAGCTGTTTACCTAAGTTGGAACACCAATGTCAAATTCCGTGTAATTTTTACATGGGTGCGTGAAATTTATATGAAGACAATTTTGACAATTCCGTTCCACTCGGTTATTTTTATAGAGCAGCATGTCTACACTCCCAAATGAGTCTACCTTGTGTAAATATACCTTGCTATATACCATTTTTTTTTAATATTTCGAAAATATGTATTAAGAAATATCGAGAACTGACATTGCCTCATATCCACAATGTAAGAGCTCTTTATACATTGTATTGCTTTATTCGTCACTTTCTGTACTACGAAGAAAATTTCCAACGGAAAAGCATGTACTGCTGCATGTTTTATTTAAAGAATGAAATTTAAAGAAAAGATAATGTGATAAGACATTGTTCGGCAAATGATTCTGTGTTATTTATTTTCAATTTGGATTCAAATGTTAAAATCAAACTATATAAAAGGGTTTTAGAATTGTGCGTGATATCAAATGATAAAATTATTTAATATCAAAGGTTTGACTTCGTGTTTGCAGGGTTGGGACTTTTAACATAAATAGATTACACATATATAAATAAAAACCAATTAGCAGTTGTCTTAATGAGCCCACCTTATAATCATTTTACCATGCGCCATGCCATATGTTTTTGTGTGCTCAGTTGTAGTTTGTAGTAGTTTTTTAAGGGCCCGTTTATATTGCTACTATTATAGCTTTATTTCAGTGTTGCCATAACTGTTATGTTGAATTTGTATAAAAAATTGTGCTAAAAATCTTTTAAATAAAAAAGAATTTTAATATATCTATGTAGCAATGCTTAAACTGAACACTTGTAGGTTTTTTATTTAAAAAAATGTTTAAATTAAATATAAAGTTAAAGAAAATGATTTAAAAATGTTGGTAATAATGTCCGACTTGACAGATCTTCGTCGTCACAATTTCACAACGTTCTAGACTACTTGATCTTTAACGGCTGATTACTGCTTTCACCCAATTTTCACGATGATTTAAAAGACATGTCTTTTTTGTAGTTCTTTTTTAAAGAAACTTCTAAAAACTTGTTAAATTTTCACAATGTTTCTGTTTTTTTATTGATTTTTTTCTGTTTTCATTATAAATGTATGTATGTATTTAATTTTTTCAAATTAAATTTTTTTATTTTCTATATTTTAATAATCAATTGTCACTTTGAAATAAAAAAAAACAAAAAATAAAATTAAGTGCAAAGAGAAATGTAAAAAAAAACAAACACAGAAAATACGATTCATGTATCTTTTTCTACCCTGCTGACTTATCTCGAAGTAGTCGTACATAACAACGTAAAACATTAATTTCATACTGCAAGTGAATGAGAGTTCAGTAGGTAGATTTGGCAGAAAAAACCGGTTACCGCCGTTAACTAAAATTAATTTTAATTTATAAAAATATAAACAAATATTGATCAGGCTATTGAAAATAAAGAGGATAAAGATGACAAAAAGAGGATAGAAATTTAATAGATGACAACCAGTTAAGATAGATGATTGTCTTCTAAAAAAGAGTACGGTCACCTTAAAAAAATGTGATATCATTGGAAACGAAGTTAAAGGACTATATATATATGATGTTTTCGTTGCTAGAGTAATATCGTTTATCAAAGGCAATAACGAAAATGGTACCATTAGATTTACCTTAAAATCCCTGAAAATAATATTGGTCTACTTGAATACTAACAACATGGTCCGATGTAATACAATCATGGAACATGTCATTGTTAAATAGGAGTGTGTAGTTAAGCGATATAGTTATGGAGAAATTATAAGATACTTGTATTGCAAAATTGACTATTAAACCAAGGATTATGACAAAATATGTTGATGATTTATTTTGCATTATTGAGGAATCGGAAATAGATTATTAATGGATTGGTACCAAAAACCAACTTCTTCTGGTACAATTATTAATTATTTCTCCAAACATCCAAAGAGGTTTATAATTAATACGGCAAAAAATCTTGTAGAAAGAATACTGAGAATAAGTGAATTAGAATTTCATAACAGGAATTTAAAAAGAATTAGGGATATTTTGAGGGATAATTGTTTTCGAATGGAACTGATATCAAGTTTAATAGGACAATGCAGTAACCATAGGGCAAACAACTTGCATATAATCGCAGAACCAAAAATTTACAAATCACTAACATATATTCCTAAAATATCAGAACGTTTAGAAAAGTCGAAAATATTCGACACAAGGACATGTAAAATAGCACATGAATCATATAACAAAGTTGGTAAATTATTCACTAGGACTAAGGATAAAGTACATAAGTTAGAAATGTCGAATGTAGTTTATAAAATACCTTGTAAGGGAAATTATAATGGACAATGCAACAAAGTATTTGTAGGTACGACAAAGAACAAACTGAAAACTAGAATTTCGGGTCACAAATCAAAACAAAAGTTTAGGGATATTTCATCACAAAAAACAGCATTAACAGCCCACTGTGCCAGTTTAAATCACTCTCCGGACTTTGAGAAGGTATCAGTTTTAAACACAGAAAAAACTTATAAAGACGTTTAATGCTAGAAATGTTGCAAATCATTAAAGTACCAGAATTGTTAAGAAATTATTTTAAATCGGACACAGAAAATGTAGCACAAAATTATAGACATTTAGTGTAAAAAAACAAAACAGGAAATTAAAAAATTTTTTAGAATGTAATAGATTAGTTGTATAAAAATGTTTCTAATTGTAAATAATTTTTTCTTTTGTGACAATTTTTTTTTTATTTTTTCATTATTTTGTGAACGTTGTTTTTATTGTTTAATTATTTCCCTGACGATAATACACATTGCTGTATCGAAATATTGGAACTTTTATAAAATAATTGTTATCTAATTTTTTATATAAAAAATAAAAACCTCAAGCTTAATAAATAATATTCGAATTTGAATTTTATTTTTCAAACCAACAGTCAAACCGACTATTGTGTTGACACAGCTTACATGCCGTTGTCATTTTAAGGTGCGCATTGCACTCACAGCGTCTTTAAAAAGGGGTGTGAGAACCCTTCAGGACATTTTTGAATTTGTCGCCTTTATAACATTGATGACGACAACTTAAGTAACAAACCGTGTATTTTGTCTTGTTTAAAGTCGTATTTACGTCTCTTTTGGAGACATTTTTAAAATTTGTCTTGAATAATACCAGAATGTACTAATAAAGTGACCTCACAAGCGCAGCTGTTTGCAGTGCTTTTCTTCATCGTGTGATGTTTGGTGTCTTTTTTTTTGTTTATTTACATTTTTTAATAAGGCATTTTGATATTTGCCGTCCAATTCTAGCAACAAAATGCCTGTTGTTTTTTCTATTGCTACATTGTTGTAGTACTGAAATCACTTTCTGCGATAAAAATAAAAATATTAAATTTGTACCGAAAATAATTTTAAAATTTACTGTCATTTTGGAGTACTTTGCACCCGTGGCAAAAATGTCTTCTCTCCATATCTTTTTTTAATATCTTCATTACAGCAAAAAATAAAAAAGCAAGGTCTTTCCAATAGGTCTGCGCATGAAGCCAGATGTTAATTTGGTTTATTCCTCAACGATGTCAAAAGTTGCTTACATTTTCCTTATACGTGTATATTTTTGTTTACGTTTTTTGCAACACATACATGCACACAAGGAAAAATATTTTTCCTTTTGTTTCGCCTATGTTTTAGTTAGATTTTGACAACGGCGGGGAATTTTACACAAACAAAATGCCTGTTGTTTTGTATGTTGTTGTATAAGTAAGCAGACCTATTGGATAGGCCTTGGGAAAAAGTAAAACCTACTGGGCAGTATTGCCATAAGCTTTGGAAAGAAATTAATCATTATTTGGCGAAAAATATCATATGTATTTTGAAGAGAAAAATCACAAAAATGACAAAAAAGCATTACCCTATTACGGTTTACAACTAAACTCTAGTTAAGTTAAATTATTCGATTAATCGAGGAATTTTTCCACTATTATTTGATCGAAAAAATTAGAAATGGCAATTTCGAATAAACAATAACTCTAACAATTTATGTCAGAAGGAAATATTTACTTTTTTAATAAATTTAAAAATATTTTTTACATTTCTAACTGATTAAATACCATAAAACGAAATTACATGTTGTTAACTTCTGCATTTATTTTCATTAAACAGACATTCGAACATATTTAAGTCCCTTTTAAGATGTGGGTATGTGCAAGGCGAATTCAACTACAGGTGGTGTTGCAACTACAACAATCCAAAAGCAACAGAAAAAACATAGGGGGTTTTACATTGCATTGTTATTGTTTACGGCTCGAAATGTCAACCATTCTTAGCAAAACACTAATTTCGGTATTCGATGTTAGCCGGTTATACCGGTATTGGACTCCCTAGCTCTGTAGCGCTACAAATGTCAAAATTTCGAATTTTGCGCTTCAACTGCAACGACTACTATAATACGTATTCTGTTGACACTACTTTTAAACTGCCGTTTTCAACTTTTGACAGCTTGCAGCGCTATTCATAACATTGTACTACAGCGACTATTCTGTTCCCCACTTTATTGTTACCAATTTGGCTACCTTAGAGCTGCAAAACTATCGATAGTTTCGATAGTTAGCTTTAAAACTATCGATACTATCGATAGTATCGAAAAGTTTCTATGTGCCACTTCTGTGCACACGTTAGTCAATGAAGGTGGTAAAAAATGAAAAAGGTTTAAAACTTCATTGACTGAAAACGTTTTTCAGGTATAAAGACCAGCATATTTATTTTAAATTTCAGTGTCATCTATAGTTTATAATTAATATAAACTTTATATAGATGTAGAGACGGTTATTTGTCATCAGGGTTGTCCGTTTTTTTCACCTTCGACGTCAAAATATTCAACTTAAGTCTAGAAATTAAAAAGGTTATTTCGTAACCCTTGCGTTGATAATTTATTTATGTAAAATTTTTTGAATTTTCAAAAATGTTTATAAAAATTTTCAAGGAAGTAGATTAATTTTTTTTATAAAATAACCCATGAATTTTTTTAAGACTTTTCGTAAAGAAAAAAAGACAAACAGGTAAAATAATTGCCACATTTTTCGAGAAAACAAAACTTCTAAGAACCCTGGTTGCAGGTTTAACATTATTTTAATATGCAAATTAGTACACAATTCTGTGGCAGCAAGGAAAATGTGCTTAAGTCTATTTTTAAAGTTTTAAAGGTGTTTTTTGAAAATGTACTCCTATTCCAAAATAATCTTCACTTATCTGCGGTTAAATGTTTTTTTTATAGTTTTTGTTTCTAAACATTCCTTATGTCACAGATCGGAAGTAAACCTAAGTTTTTAATCCAAATATTATTACACATTGAAAAAAGATATGTACACCTGTGTGTAATTTTGATTGTGAAGATCTCAAGGGTGCAATTATTTCTAGTTGTTGTTGCATGTACTTTTGAACATGAAAATAAAAAAAAAAACTCTAATTTAGGTTACATTTTAATTTTTACCAAAGAAACAGAAAAGTTTATGCACTGCTTAAAACTTGCATCGAATGAGTTGTTAAAAATGTTTCGTTGACAACATTTAATCAGCTTTGCAGTTACTTTTAAAATTTTCCGATAGTATCGATAGTGGTAAAAACTATCGATAGTCCGCCAAAAATAAAACTATCGATGCTATCGATAGTACTATCGATTGTTTTGCAGCTCTAGGCTACCTCATTCATTATAAAAATGTAGACAAATGACTACAGGTTGTTTGAACGTCATTGTTATTATCAATTTATTAATAAAAACGTTGTTACTTCTCTTTCAAACACTTTACTTTAGCTGCACTTTTATGCAGTTAACCACAATTACGTACCTGCACATTAAGGCAGCTTAATACATTAAAGGTAACTGCATTTTTAAATTATTCGCACAAAAAATAGTGCAGAGGAGATTGTGCAGCTAAGTCAAAATTACTATAATATAAAAAAGGATGAATTTTTTACTTTGAACCCTTATTTTTATGAAAAAAAAAATTGATGACTAGTTAACTTTATGAAAAACGCAATCGCTATTTTTTTAAACTAAATTAAAAGTTTATACATACATACATACATATTATGAATTTCAAAACAAAACTCGTGAGTTTGTAAATAAAAGATAGCATGTGTAATTTGTATTTTCATGTGTAATTTTGGCATGCTCAATGTGTAATTTACCATTTCGGTGGTGGCAACACTGGTACCTAAACAAAAGCGGCACGCGTTTTCTAGTTTTTGAATAGAGCGGAAAAGCGTTGATTTCAATTGGAAAACCCGATTTTGACAGCTCGTTTAATAGTGAAGTTTGCCGCTATTGTTAATTAATAATGGCAATTTATGTAGCTATTTTTTGATCCATCCAAAATCGGCAAATCGGCACTTTGCTAATTCCGGAACAAGAAAGCGTCAAATCTGGCAGCCCTGCAAACGTTAGAAATTTGGTATCGTTAAATTCTTTCTAAAAACCTAAGTGTTCTTGTTTGAATAGGTCGGATCAAAGAACAAATTAACCAAACCTATAGAGTAGGATTTTAAAATAAAGGAAATTAAAGGGAGATTACCATTCCATATCGTTAGCTGAAATGAAAAACAACGTAACCAACAAAAAAATGCAACATCATCCATGTCCTATCCAATCATCTCCGATGATAAAAATTAGACATTTTATAAGCACAAATCGAAAGTATGTAACTACAAGTGCAAGCACGTTACTACTTTTTTATTTCCATTGAATCTTAATATTTTATAGTAGGTAAAGTAGATAACGCATTATTTATCAGTTTCACCATTTCCTCTCTAAACTTGTGTACCAGGCTTATTATTATTTTTATTGTTCCTTGTAAAGACTCATAAAAATTTTTTTTCTATCGGTAAAAAGGTCATTGTCATTTTCAATATTATTCGTGGAATAATTTATTTTAAAATGTAACAGATGAGTATATGGGATTTCCGCATTGGAAAAATTAACTGCTTTTAAAAAGAATTAAAGATATGACAACACCTTCAAAATCTTTAGCCATTTCTTCTACCGGATTATCATTCTTTTTACAATGTTATTCCATTTGAGAAGTTGAATTTTGTCTTCTATTTCTATTGTTGTTAATGGAATCCAATTTGCATTAAACAAATACAATAAATAAAAAAAGTTGTCGTTGGCTTAAATGCAAAAATTGCATGTTTTTCTGACATGTTTAAGGTTTACATTTTAAATTTTTGTTTGCTTTTCTTGTAAAATTATATTTTTGTTAGTTACACCTTTTTGCATTTTTGCATACGATATACTTATATAATAAAAAAGTGCTTAATTATTCGAAATTTTACGAAAACAAAACAAATTCTTCTTAAATTTTTTTATTGTAGTAACGTGTTTTTTTGAAGAAAATATGAGTTCAAAAGAACGTTTCTAACAAAACTCTTGAAACATTAATAAAATATTATTTTAATACCAGAAATGAACAAATCATTAAATACCAAAATTGCATTTATTTTTTAATATACATAACATATTTTGTTTTGTTTGCAAAATATTAAAAAATATTAGTTACTTGATTTTGCATTTCAATATTTTCATAATTTTTTGTAAAAATCACCTAAATGAGGTCTTCTCAAATAACTTTTTGGTGATTTATCACTTGAGCGATTGAAAAAGGATGCATATATGCTTTTTTTTATTTATTTATTTAAGTCTATGGATTTAAATCCGTACAGACTATAATTAAAATACGAACAATATTATTAGTTTATGTTTTTAAAAACAAGATAATACTACGTTTAATGACACTGGAACTCAAAGAAAAGTCAACTAAATCATACATTTCATTAAAATCTTTACATGTTCTCCGAAAAAGATCAGAATTTGCATAGTTTGTGTGAAAGGCCTGAAGATCTAATGGTATGTAATTCAGTGTTACCACCAGAAAAATTCAAAATTACACTTGAGATTAAGCAATGAAATGAAATTACACCTGATATAAATTTGAAGTCCTTTTAAATAACAAGACATTTATAAAGAAGCAAAAACACAACAAACTCATTGGAAAAAGATCAATATTAGTCTAACTGTTACAGCCTTAAACAATTAATAAAACATAAAATAAAACTATAAAATAATTGGGGGATTCACAAGGTGTGCTATCAAGTTATATCGTCATAATGTCCTAAATAATATTTAACAATTGTTTAAAAAAAATATTGTTGTGTATCAAACAAAATAAATATTTTAATGCTGTGTTCATTAATTCGTCATAACTATACAGTAGAAATCTAAATTATAAGCGGTTGCCCACAGCAGTCATATATATTTCTTGTAATTATTTTAAGACACATGACTTTACAACTTTATGACAACCTTGTGAATCCCCCAAATGAGATAAACTTGCACATTTGATTGCATATATCTAGGGAAGGCTCAAAATGCTCATTGTCATTCCTTTATAATATGTGTTTTTTAAACCCGATAGAGCTTACGAAAGGTTAGCAGTCAATCGATTTTGCTCAGGCATATCATCATGAGTAGTTTCATGCTTGAAAAAAACCCCCAAATTATCCACATTGACTTTGAAAATCAGCCATCGATTTTCGCAACTTTAAGCGACTTCATGACTTAAATGACGCAACTTATGATTCCACGAATGAAGGCGATGGGTTGATTAAGAGAAAATAAACTTTCAATTTGACTTCAAGGCCGTGCGATGTGACACCTCTTGATTGTTTTCCGTAGGACTGTGAAGTCACTGGTTTGTGCTAATAAGCCAGCATCAATTGACGTACTGGAGGTCAACATTGTTCATTTTATTCGTGACATGCAGCCAGCAATGATCGAGAAAGAAGAACAAAATGGGACTTCTGCAATACATTTTGTCAAGAACTGGCTCAGTGCATATTTGATCGAAATGAGTTTCAATTGGTTATGCCGTGCATTAATCTACGATTAAAATTAATTTTTTGTTGTCTACCATTTTAAATTTCATGGTTTAAAAAAAAACAGTGTATACCTTATTTAGTAAAAATTATGTCTTCAGGGTTTTATACAGCTATGCCTTTCGTAATTCAGTTTTACAACTTTTAAGGGCGTTAAATATTCTTTGAACTAAAGCATTTGAAAGCTGCCTGATAAAAATAAAATTAATTATATGTTGGAATATTGGAAACATTTGACCCCCTAGGCTAGGTTTTAGTTTGAATAACTTTTTGCAATAAAATAAGTGCTTAATTACTATGATAGTCATCCTTATCCAAATCTAAGAGTCTATCTTGCGACATTCATTATTGAACTTTTGAACATATATGTATATTAAATGATTGAAGACTTTTCTTTAAAAGACACATTGACTTTGGTTCAAAAGACTGTGCATTTTTGCCAAAATCGAATCTGGTTTTATTTGGGTATCTGAAGTAAGAATTTTAAATTACACCTGAATTATACCCAAGAGAAATTACCCACGATCTACCCACGACAGTAAAAATTATACCAAATTCGGGTAATTACCCACAAAGTGGCAACACTGATGTAATTGCGAGTTGATCGCTGAGGAACGTTGAGTTAAACATTATTAAGCAGGAATTCCGAACTAACGTTACCATTAAACAACTTAACTAAAAACGCAATGTTAAGCATTTTTCTTCGGCTTACTAGTGATGGTAATTTAACGTGTGCAAGTCTTACAGAGTAAGATGGAAGTACTTCAGTTGAGTTTCCTAAGCAGAACAATAAAAAATGTTTTTGGACAGATTCTATTCGGTTTATGTGAACATCATAATCAGGATCCCAGATAATAGAGCCATATTCGATGATAGGGGTTACCAAAGATGTATATAACAGCCTTCTAATCATAGGATCAGTGAACTCCTAAGCTCAACGTTTTATAAAGGCAAGTACATCACGAGCTTTATTTATCGTTGATGTAATGTGTTTTATAAAATCTAATTTTGGATCAAGTAAAACACCAAGATCTAAAATATCTTTAACTAATTCAAGTTGACAGTCACCCAAAGTATAGATACCCAGAGGATTCCATTTTCTACAAAAGCGCATATGCTTACATTTTGTTTACTGAGCAAAAATACAATAAAGTCGCCGAAAGTAAATTTTGTTTAGCTTCTGTTATTTTTTTTTTAAAAAACATAAAAAGGAGATCATATATTCATTAAAAAAAAACTAAATTAAGATACACAAGTCTATAAGATCGTACCATCAGCCTCGTCGATTTCATTACTAGTATTTTGACCTGCATACATACTATTAGAAAAATTAATAGTGACTCAATATAAAATTCACCTTAAATTATAACAAAACAAAAATCATGTGAAAAAAGTTCTTAGATTAGTTATTATAACGAAAAAATGACAAACTGTTAAAAAAAATTAACTGAAATAAAATATATAAATGGTAAAAATAGCCAAGTAAATCGCCAGTTACTTCAAAAATCGCCATTAAAGTCGCCAGTCGCCAAATGGAAAATACCACCGCCAAACACGTTTCAAAATCGCCACGTTTGGCGAGAAATCGCCATATCTGACAGCCCTGTGATTGGCTAAAAAAGAAGCCCAAAAATTGACATCAATGATAGAAAAACAACTCTTGCTACCTGTATTGGCATATGGGAGTGATAAATCAAAGATTTGACTAAAAAAAATTTTTAAAATGGAGACTTTTCTCCAATACTTTTTGATCCATCCCATCTTTAGAAAATTATCACTATTTATTTCTCTAAAAAATTTAATTGAAAGCATTTCCATTCTTGTAAAAGAGAGTTTCACAAATTTACCTTTAAATCAAAGTTGAACTGGCGTCCAGCGATCACTCAAAGGAATTTAACAATTTGTAATGTTGCCCTATCATCCATTTTATTAGTATGTTGTTACAAATCGACAAAAGATTGCCAAATATATACAGTTTTGCCACATTTTTGAAAAGCCCCTACATGTTATTGATTTAAAAAAGTCTGTTCTTTTTCCCTACGGTAAATTTATTTAGAAGAAAATCTCTACGAATAGGGATTTTTTCCTACGTATAACATCACTGATTTCAGCTAAAGAAATGTACTTCATAAAATGAACTTATTATCTTAAGTTGATGGATTGTAAATAAAATTGAATGAATAAAAAGAAAATGTTACATGGACAGACAATTAGCCATCGTTAGATCGACTCAGAAAGTGATACTAGTCGATCTGTATAAAAAAAGGTAGCTCAAGGACCAATATTTTTTAGTGCTGCACACATCAGCATAAACGCATAATACCCTCTCCATTATTGCCCTGTGGGCGTAAAAATCTGAACATCTTAATATGAGCAAAAAAAAAAAAATTATCAAATCAATTTTGTTCAAAAAATCTTCAAAATTATGATGAAAACTTCATTCATGCAACGCTGTACACAAACATCAGTACCCTGCAGATAACGAGACTAGTCCATACATGCATGCAAAAAGAGAAGTCCATAATGGTAAAATATGGTTAAAAGGTGGTCTATTTAACATTACGATGTCCTAGGAGTGGATCATATAACCCAGATTTGCATTACAACGGAGTAGTTTTAAAACTACTCTATGTTCATACATACTCTAGTGGATTAGTTTTGAAACTACTCCATGGTATACACCAAGGGATTAGTTTTAACTTCGTTTAAAAACGAAAACATTTCGTTTAAAAACGAAGACATGTCGTTTCACTACAAACTGTTTTAATAATCTGCTGGTTACTCCAACTAGACTGATCGTGTTGGCAGACATATTTGTATCGTATTTTTAATAAAAGCATTTTACAGCAAGACAATACCAATTTATATTTTAAAGATAAAACTAGGACGTACAAAGTTAAACAGGTTTTATTAATTTTAACATCATCTACTTTTTTCAAATTGTTCTCTATCATGTACATTTAGATTTAATTATTTTTTTTTTAATTTTTTTAGCTTTTTAACGCATTTGGTGTTATAAAAAGCCAGACAAGTGTCGGCTAAAGATCATCTGTTCTACTTCTATTCATTTAAATACAGACGCTTCTTTTAATTTTTTTTATTTTTTCGCTTGTAAATAAACAACACCCTTGTAAGCATGTCGTAAACGTATTTTTTGCTGTCGTTTTAAACCAAAGTATCTGCAACATGCATAGGATCTTTAAGGGCACTTTACAACAGATCTAAAAAAAACTACTAACGTTAAACAAAATAAAAACCTGTCTTGCTTTTTTAGGTACCAGTTCTATTTTTAAAATATAAATTGGCTTTTTTGCTATCTGCTGTAATCTAAAGAGTAAAAATAACATAAATTGCTTAGACTAGAAACAAGATATTAATATTGAACTCCATCGCCTTGCCACGATCAGTCTAACATGAGGTACTGATGGTTTGTAGCTTGCAAAAAACAAAAGGTGAGATTATAAAAAATAAATGTTTATAGAAGAGGCAACCAATTTTAGACAAATATTCGATATCAGCTTCTGCTACATGAGAGTAAAATTAAAATGATCGTTTCACTTGATTCAATTGTTTTAAGCAACGATGCACATTAATTTGAAATTCCTAAATTGAAGTAATTATTGTTGTTATCTTTTTAAAACTTTGCAAAAAGTTATAAAAAATCGTTTTGCCAGCGCGTTGTGCCTTTGGTTTCTAAAACTTGAAATTTTTCAAAAAGCGTTTTTCAATTCGAAACTTCTAATTTTCATAAAATTATTACGAAACAATCTTTAGAACGCGATTTAAACAATCCATACCAAAAAAATAAAAAAATAAACAACACCCGGCTGGAAAATCTTATTTGAGAGGACGCTAGTTCAGTTCATTTAATTAAAAATTTGTTGGCAAAAGAATTTTCATGATTAAAAAAACGCTTGCCACTTTTGTTTAGGTTGCTCAGTTACTCAACATTTTTAGTTTGGCTAGCTTGATAAGGTATGATTTCTTTTTCGACTGGAGAATAAAAAAACGCATCTTCGCGCAATAAAATAAGCAGAAATTAGTGGTTGTTATTGAGGGTCCGCAGAGTTTGATTAATTTGTCAGCATTGTAAAGATGAAGAAAACCTTTAATTTTGGCAAAAACTTTAAACCCACATTGATTTTTATAAAAATTAGCTTGGCGTTATGTCATTGTTTTTATTTAATATAATAAGTTAATTACAAAAAAGAGTCCTAAACCGGAAAATTTTTCAATAATATTTTACACAAAGGATATCATGGAACACTTGTCTCTGATCACATGGATTTTACTTAAAAAATGCATGAAATAAGAATGAAATATGTTCATTTAAATACGTCTGAAATGTAAAGAGCCAAAAACTTATCTAAAACAAGTCCACATTGGACAAATGTAGTTTATACCAAAAAAGATGTTCAAGTTTTTTAACAAAAGGCCATTAAAATTCTTCCTATAAAACGAAAAAGACCACTAAAACCAATCACGTTTCCTAAACAAAAAGGAAAAAAACTGATCACATTCTATAAAGAGAAGCGTAAGATAATGAATCACGTATCCCAGACAAAAAAGTTTATCAGATGCAATAATGATAAACGATAGATAGAAATGTGAATAAAGCGATCACGTCCACAAATTATTCTCACAGATTTAATCTGATCTTCTTCTGTTATACAAAAACCATTGTCTCCTTATCAAATAATCATTTAATAAATATTTTCGACAGATTGTGTTTTTATTTATTTTTTATTGTCGCTTGACGCAAACAATCAATCACAATTTTAAACATTGGATTTTGATACAAAAATATTAAATCTCGCAATTTCACTATAAACAAAAAAAAAAAAATGAACTTTGTAGTTAAAAACGGAAAATAATATTTATATTATTATTTAACTAATGTGTTTATTAATTAACGATTAAGCAATTTTAAAAATATGTGTAAGTATATAAATTATTCTTTTTAAATATTAAATAAAGGGTATTCACGCTATTAAAGTTTAACATGTTTTAACATATTTTTACAAAAATTTAACAATAGTGTTCCGACAACAATTATCATGTTTTGATTTGACACCTTGTCAGATGTTTTATCAGCTGGCACAAGGTTATCAAAATTAAATTTATAAATTTAAAAAATAGATAAAAATCAAATTATTATAACGGTGCAGGTACACTCAAAAGAAAAGTCAATCCATACGTACTCAAATCAATCCGAAGCGGTATTAATAATACGGTGAGTACATATTTTCTTGAATCAAGTACAGAAAGATCGATTCAAGTACGGATTTTCAATCGCAAAATACTTAAATTATCCATATTCAATCCCGATTTCTTACTTAAAATAATTCGAAAATGAGATTGATTTAAGTAAACCTAAGACTGAATCAATCTCAAAATGCGATTGATTCAAGTATTATAAAGTTGATTTTATTCCGAATTAGAAAGAAAAAATTTCATGATTGATTTACTTACCCGTATTACACCTAATAGAATGATAAAACACCAACATCTTGTCAGTTATAGTTTTTACTTTAGAAATCTTATTTAACCAAAAATATAAACTAAATTTACATTTTAACCCTTGGTGGTACACATGAGTCTGGCCAGACCTTTTTTCAATGTTTATAGAAAATCATAACATGCGTAAGCCGGAGGGCTAAACACAACTGAAAGTTTTATCTTTTTTTACTTGATGTTAGAATTTTATACTTATTTCAAGGAATTCCAGGATTGATTTTCGAAAGTATGTCCATTTAGGATTGTTTTAAGTACGTTTTAGTGTTAATCTCACTTGAATTTTTGAGTATGACTCGTACTTAAAGTAATCATAAAAAACTTGATTTATCCCGAGTGTCTCTCTTTCTGTGCATAAACATTGATTTCTATGACGTGAAATAACCCCCTAAAACATAGCCCTCCAATGTGTGGGACCTTATTTCATATGCAATTAAGCCCCAATTTCGAAGAAATAAGCCCCCAACGAAATTAAATAACGTCCAAAACAGCAATGATATGATTCCCTAATTTTTAGTGTTTCATTTCATATCAAATAAGGCCCCACTTTCTGAAACGAAATAATTATAATACAATTAAATATACAGTTTTTCTTCAAAGATTCGTGCGATAGATATAATGGTTGGGACTTCGGCCGGGCGCAGGTATTTCCTCCTCTATGATATACCAAACACCAGCTTCGGTAGCTACAGCTCTTCGGCCGGGCGCAAGGACGTTCTCCTCTATGGTACAAATCGGACTTGTACCTAACCGAAGGCCAACTACCCAGATTAGCTTTACTTAGCGAAGCCGGTTTTTTGTATACCAATGAGGAAAAAAAGCGTGCACCGAAAAACGTTTTCATTGTAAATTTGAAAATGTAATAACCCCCCAAAAATATATTGGGACTTTATTGCATAGTGATTGTATGGGGGACAATTTCAAAACAAAATGAAATAACCCCCCACAAATCGTGTTTTTTGTTCTCTGTACCAACTTTAAAGGGATTATTTCATGCCGCCCCATAAAAACGTGTTCAGAAAAACATTAAAATCAAAAAACTTCTTAACATGACTTTTATTTGTTTTTGAAACATAATTTTGAAACACGTAAATTCTATTAATTTTTTTACCATTAAAATTAACATGTTTGGCTCCTAAACAATTAAAATTGCCATAAGCACTGAAGTGTTAATTGCCTATTAGACTTGTTTAGCACATATCGCACTTGTTCAACAATAGTGTTTTAACTTAAAATTATTTATTTCATCAATTTTTGGAAGAAATCGACACGTTTGTTCATATCTAACCGCTTGAAAAATATCGTTCTATTTTGTCTTCTTTTTGGTAATGAAACGGTTGGTTTAAAAAAGAGTTTTGCTTATTCTGAAAACTTTCAGTTAATACAGTATTTGTATAACGATTAGTGCGATACACACCTACTACTACGTACATACATACTTATGTCGTCGCCTGCTAACTGACTTCTGGAAAATTTTACAACACAGACAAAAAACTTCTAATGATTTATATTTCTACCTTAAGAAGCAAACCTATACTTATTTATTTTATATTTCTTTATGTTATTTAGTCCCAAATTGAAGTACATATATGTTTTCGGAGTCTCATACGATTCTTGGAATGAAAGTCTCGTTAGATAATCTTTACCCACGTCTTAAACAATTTCCACAACGATTGAAAAGCGTCTTTCGCTGTGCTATGGAAGAATCTCACTCGTGTTACAGTTTTTCCAGTGTCAGGAATCTTGAACGATTTCAAAATGGGGTCATCGACGATCAAAGACGCTCTTCATGAGACTCCCAGTAGCTCTTACACGATTGAAAATGCTAGCTGAGTATGAAGTTATTATGTTTTTGTTCGAATGTTTTTTTTTTTTATAAAAACCGAACCAAAATTATTTTAAAAAACACTAAATTTTAAGTTGTCCGATTTTTTTTGACGATTTTCGAAACGATAAAGATAGTTGTTTTATTTTTTCTCAGGAAACTAACGATTTCCTCACAAAATTTATCTGGCAGCCCTGCCTGTGACGTAAATAAGTATTCAGGATACTGTTGGGCTCTGACAATTCTTAAATTGTACCGTCTCAATGGCAAAATTGTACCAAATTGACATAAAATGTACCAAAATTTTGCTATAAAATAAAAAATTATACAAAGAAATTCATAACACTTTCTTGTTTAAAAAGTACAGTTGGTCCATCCCGACCATTTTATACTCTACACCACAGTATATTAAGACAAATTTCCGAGAGTAAAAGTTCTTTGTGTCGAATATTATTTAGATATCTTCATCTATATGAGATTGTTTGCCCATCAGTGATTTTAGACCTATGGATAACTTTGGAAATATCTGCACGTAAAAGTTATTGTTATATATAAGGAAGTTATGGCATCGAAAGCTATATCCAGGAGTAGTGTTTGTATGGGAGCTACCGTCAATTATGGACCGACTTTAATAGCATTTGGATTGCAATAAAATGAGTTTTTCCCAACTGTAATCTTAATATAAACATAATATAAGTTTGTATGCGGGAAGTTTGAAATTATGAACCGATTTTAACCATTTTCAGTAGGCTTCGTCCTACCAGTAATACCTTAACTCTTCGTATACTGTTAAATTTTCGTTTAACTGTTTCTGATATTTTCAAAAGCTTTATCAATATTATGTCAAATGCTACAAGTTGCGATTGGATTCATCCCAAGTCGTTTAAGTTAATTTTTTCAATTCAATAACCTTTCATTACAAACCTGTTTAACACTATAATAAAAAAAATCCACATACCCAACAATTTGGAATCACGCAAAAGTTGTGCTGATACCAAAAACGGCAAATGAATTCCGCCCGATAGCTATACATACTTCTTTTTTTGTCAAAGATTTTTAAACGTTTAATTCATAATCAATTAAGAAAAATTTGCAGGATAACGATTTACTAACTGCCAGACAATCTGGATTTCGACCCAAATATAGCTGTGTTTCTACTTTAATTGATGTTACTGAGGACATTAGATCGGAAGTCGGCGGCGATAAAACGTTTTTTTTTAATACTATTAGATCACTCAAAAGCGTTCGACACTGTCATTACTGAAATTCTTACTTTAAAATTGATGCACGGTTTTAAAAATATCTATCCATTTTATTATCCAGGCTGAGTAAGGATTAATCACATCTTTGTTATTTTAAACAACAAAGTAAATTGCTTGACATGTTATTTAAATTATCAAGCGTCTTATTGAAAATTATAAGAGGTCAAATATTGCAACTTTAAAAGATATTTATACATAATTGCATATGAATATATTAGGAAATGGTAAATCGATTTCGATTTCGATTCCAATCGAAAATCGATTTTATGGTAAAAAGAAGGATTTCTTGCAATCGAATTTACGTATGCGATTTTATGCTGTAATCGATTATTGGGCTTTTAATATTTAAAATATTTTTATCAAAATTTTGGCAATTTTTAATTTTAATCTTAAATAAATTGATAAATTATGGAAAGCCCAAACAACTTGAGATTTTTTTGTGCGTACATACGTGTGTAGGTTATTTTTATGCAGTTTTTCAAGTTTAAAGTTGTAGTTTTACGTATTTACCTATTAGTACCCTTGGTATACTATCAACTTTAATACAGGGACTCTTGTTCCTCAGAAATTATTATCATCAATGGTGACAAAACAGTCCAAACATATCGCACCGTAACAAACACTGAAAGTCAGCTTTGTGAAAATCAACTTAGGTTCCATGCGCAACCATCAACGGACAGCTCACTTGGGTCCTTTATTGGTCCCTTTTGTCCAACATACATATTATAGAAACACAACAGGTTAATTAAACCATGGCATTCCTGTGGAAACACGCTAATATTTAAACAGACCAGTGTGTGAGCGATATTTAAATCTAGTTATAAGCAGAGTGAAAAACAAAAAGTATGTAATTTATCCTGACAAATAAAAATTGCAAGGAAATAAATCTGCGTCTTTCCGACATCAACGACATGCAAACGTTTGTTGTCTAAAACTAACTTATAGTAACTTAGCAAAGAAACAGTCGCCACCGATCAGGAAATATTGTCATAATCCTTTGAAATACTACCCATACATTTAGGCATGTCACTGAAATCAATTTCGATCAAAAGTGATTTCGTTTGATGTGAAGCAAGATACGACCGATAGATAGGCCTGACTGACTACTTAAGAACACAATTTTAATATGTGAATTGTACATACATATCGCACTTGTTCCTTTAAAGGCCATCTCAACATTACCACATTTTCAATTTTTACAGGTAGAACCCACTGTAAAAATCTTAGTTCAATTTCTCTAGTAGTTTGCCAAAAAAATTATGGTGTATTCCCCTTTGTGATATAAGGAATAAGTTTCCAAATTAATCATTAATGATTTTGAAATCGATTTTGAGGTTTGATTAATCGATTTCAAAAACAGAAATAAAAAAAGTCGATTGAAAATCGATTTTGGATTCCATTTACGATTCCCTAGAATATGTTATATATGTACGTACAAATGCATATTATTTCGTGTAAAATCAGATGACATAAGCAGAGCTGCCGTTTTTGGTTATTTCTAACCAAACATGGTTATATTTTTTTCAATGTGGAGATGTGAATGTTTTTTAATTTTGGTTACTTTTTTCTAAAATAAAAATAAATCTTCAAAATAATTTAAATGTTCTGAATTTAGGTTATTTCCAGGAGTTTGTTGAAATACATATTTGAAAATACACATAGGATTTTAATGATTTTTCAAATTTATGGAGTTTTCTTTAAGAAATTTGAAATTGTATTGTTTATAACTTGTCGGTATGTATATATATTTATTTAATGCTTTTTAAGATAATTTTTTGGTAAAAAACTGTTGACTGTCAGTTATATACTTTTCCCCCATTGCATGTACGTTACGAAAGTCGAATTTGTTTGTATACGCCATAATATTTTACAATGATTCACAAATTACATCAAATAGAATAATTCATAAGAATTATAAATTTAAAATAAAATTTACAAACAAGTGCAAAGGCTTTTATAATATTTTAGATATTTGTATGTAAATTAGAAAATATTTACATAAAATCCATTTCGCATATCGCCAATCGTTTTCAATTTCGCCAAAATAATCGCCATATCGCCAAACGTAAATTTACATCGACAAAAGAATTAAGAAATAGCCACAATTGACAGTCCTGTTAAAAATCGGAAAACAATTTTCCATTTTTGTTATTTATAACTGGCAGGTTATAAAATTTTTAATTTATTAACTTTCAATATACTGAATTTTGTATGGACATTTTACGAGTTTAACTCTTGTAAAAAAAATTTTGTTTACGAAAATGTCTCAAATAAATAAAAACTTTTAATTAAAGTGCTGTTTTCACAACGCAAGTGACTGAAAGTGTAGTAAAATTTATATGGAAAACACTCAAAAAACCATCAAAAAACAGAGTGTTTTTCATATAAATTTTACTACACGTTCAGTCAGTTTCTTGTTTTGTTTCCTTGATTTATAATTTTTATTTTACTATTTAGTGCAAATAACCTTTGTATTACAATGCAACTAAAAATAAATTTTAATGATTTTCTCAATTAAAAAAAGGCATTTTAAATTTGGTAAATTTTTTTCATTTTTCTACTTATGAATCTATTTCTACACGGATCTTCCATGAATGGTTTATATATTATATTTATTTATTATTGCAAGAAGTGAAAATAGTACAAACATGACAATGTAAATAAGTTTCCACCGGGCTAAAAAATCTGCAATGTTAAACCAAAAATCTGCAAATCTGCATTTTGACAATTTTGGGGATAAAATCTTCAAAATGCAGACAAATCTGCACTTCTGGCTGGCATCGTTGTTTTTGGATCTCAGGCTTCCTCCAGGGATACGAGTACTAAAACTTATGTACATACGTATGTAGATATGTCTTAATATGTTAGTATTTCATCATGAACACAAGTTAACAATAAGCTAATTTTTGGTAAATTAATGTGCTGTTTTCACAACACTGAACGTGTAGTAACATTTATATGGAAAACACTCAAAAAACTGTGTGCTTTTCATATAAATTTTACTACACGTTCAGTCACTTGTGTTGTGAAAACAGCACATAATTATTAAATATTTTATTATTGACAAGAAAAGTGAGTTTAAGGTTAGAATGATAAAAGTGTACCAATAAAGTTTCGATTGTTTCAAAGTTGGTTCAATTCTACCAAAAATCCCATGAGTGATTCAGGAATAAAAAGAACAATAACCGAAGAGAAGCGGTGATTTTATTAAAAAAAAAAAATATTTTTGCAAAAATACACTTTTAAGCAAAAAATTGATTTCCTACAAAACTGAAAAAAATTACTTAAACACTTTTTCCTCGTTGCCACAGATATATTCCGGGTTCTAATGAGTACCAAAGGCGATTTAACGAGATCCGTCTGTCTGTGTATCTATTGAAAAGGGTTTGCCCCAGATATAACGTGGACTAAGTTTTTTTATATTTACATTTGATTTATGTATTTATTGTAGGGATTTTTTTTGTATTGAAATTCTGCTGGATTGATACATTTATTTGCAAAAACAAGGACTATTGATTATTGAAAACGAGCCAAATCGGTACATTACTTGACGTGGCCCCCATACAAGTGTCCTCCCGATCTTAGAGTTTGGTACCCTAATACAAAACAAGCAAAGTTGGTAAAACTGAGCTTTAATATTCTCGATTTATTGTGAAAAACAGCGAAATTGATATATAATTTCACCTGGCGCCCATACAAATATGCTTCCGGAATAAGACCTAAATCCATCACCCCATTTTCCTTCGAAATTTTTCCCCTTTTCACATATTTGCGATCATGAAAGACTCCCATGAAAATTAGGTAATTCAATGAAGAATAATAACGTGATAAAATTCCCCTTATCGTAAAAAATTTTTTCCATCGTAATTTGTTCACGTTTCCCTTAGGTTTTCACACATTATTTTTGCTAGAGAACGGTACATGTATGTAAGTAGTTCCTCCTATAAGTTGAATGTTTGGGGCTAGAACCGATACATTGGTCAACAAAATGCAAAACAACAAGTCGATTGTCTGCGGATTTGTGAAGATTTCGAAAGATGTAGTGGCAGAATTTTGGAAAATATTTTACTACATAAAATTTAAAAGGTGCAAAAATAACGTTGTAATCAAAATATCCCTCTAATACTAAATATTTTGCTTTAATATTTTAACTTTCAAAGTAAAGTAACCTTCGGAAGGAAATAATTCACAGTTTCTATTTGTTAAAATAGTTGAGTTAAATTCATTCAATTTATAAAGTATCACTATCCAGTGTGACACAAAGAATGCTGACGAAGGCTGTAGCGGGCCAGAAAATGCATTACATTCTGCTAGTGTCTAATAATTGTAAATTTTTCTGTACATACAATATACCTCATTGCTTTCCAAAGGAAAGCTAAGGTAAAATGTAACAAGAAAATACAATATAAAAGTCTGGTAGTGTATAAAGTCATTTCTGAAAAATTGAAGGAATAGGACTATTACAAAAAAGCTTTATAAAATACATAACTGAAATTTAGCTCATAGAATAAATTCGAAAAATAAAAATGTTGAATATATTTTAACTTTCTTGAAAATATATACGTGTATATTTTTGAACAAAAATTTCATTGATTTTTAATTTTTTTTAATCTTTCTTCTTTTTTTACATTCAGTTCCATTGAACGTGAACAATTTTTTGCATGAGATTCACTATTGCTTTTTTCCCTTCGAGGGGAATGAAAATTTCATGGGAACAAAAATTCCACTTTTTATTTACGATAGGGGTGCATATGATCCAGGGAATAACTGGCCTTTCAATATTATAACGAAGCGTATATAAGATTCGGCACAGCCGATTATGTTACTTTTACTTGTTTAGTTGGATTAAATACGCACTTATAAATCGATTATTTTTTTTTTGGAAAAATTTACAATTCTTGATGATGCAAATACATATTTTTTCGATCGTTTTTATATTAAGTTTTTTTTTTTATTTATTATATTTAACAAAAACAATTACAAACTAATATTGTAACACAATTCAAAAAACTGATACCCTTTAGCCCGTTTAAGAGTCTCTGGCGGGAATCGAACCCGCACACATTACGCTAATAGGCCCGATCACTACCAACTAGTCCTCCGGGCACAATTATTTATTTTAATTACACAATTTGCTTAGAAATGGCATGATAATAAAAGTAGACTGTAAATTGTGTTTGTTTTTAATTTAAATTTTTTTCGTTTAATAATAAATGCATACTTTTTTTTTAAAAGCTTATTTTAACCCCTCCAACAACAATAATAATATAAAAGATTAATTTAATGAAATTATGATTCACCTGCTCAGTTCATTGTAGAAACATAAAATTTAAAAAGATCTTCTTATATTCAAATTTTTGAGCGCTAAAGGGGAAATAACGGTTAAAAGGAGGTTCAATAAATGCAAAAAAACTTCTTAAAGATTCTGGTTTTTCCATCTTCCTTTTTAAAACGGATGAAAAATAATGTTTTGTACTTTTTAGGATATAAAATAAAACGAAAATGGGAATTAACTTTCCCATTATCAAATCTATTGTTGCCGTTTGAATTTTTTAATTAACTTTGATTTTAATAGCACATATGTATGTGTGTATGTACTAAAGCAGGGTAAGTTTTTCATTCTTTTTGCATTATATACAGTGCACCCGCGATAATATGAACACCCTATTATATGAACACTTTTTTCTTCTATTGACTACTTTAAAATAAGAATTAAGTGCGAAAGCATTAAAAAACTGTATTTGTATGTACGTGGAAGGCCATAATCAACACGACCCAGAACATCTTTTGTGCAGCCCATGTGTCTCACTATGTTACCCTGCCCGGTGATCATCTCTAATAATATCCAGGATCCGCTGGTGACCCACCAATTGAGGAATGTGCAGGATAGCTCTAAAATCCAGAGTTGGGCAGGTCCTTGGCATCCTTGATCGATAAGCAAATCAGTTGGTAGATCTTATCTCTAGCTTTGATCTGTTCGGTCTTTGTCCATAACGCCAGGGAGGCGTAGGGCAAAATTGGTTTAATAATTGTTACAAAAGACCAGTGGATCATCCTAGGTTTCAGCCCCATGTTTTCCCAAAGAGTGTTTGGCAGACATATATTGCCCTTTTTCGCCCTTCTGGTGACATTGGCTAACTGAGCGCTCCAGTTAAGTGATCTATCCAGAATGATCCCCAAGTATTTCACCGCATTAGAGCATCGGACAACAGCACCGTTATGGGTCGGTTCCTTAAGTCTCAGAACTCTACGTCTGGTGAAAGGTGCCAGAACACTCTTTGCTGGATTAATATTAAATCCCCTCTCCCTGCACCAACCAAGTGTTTATTTATTTATATTTATTTATTTTGTCTATGGAAGATAATCTTACAGACATTTTAAATTTAATATTCTTAATTTAGTGTACATTAAACATAAAATACAATACAAAATATATAAAATGTTTATTAAAAAAAATTATGAATTTAATAAAATAATTATTTTGTTCTTAATTAAATTAGGACTTGAAGAAAATTCAATACAATTATAGAATTTGTTAAATTCATTGCACATTCTAATAATTGATAATGGAATAAAATTACGTGATGGGCGTTGAGGAACATTAAACGAAAAAATGTGTATTAAAAAGCCAGAGCTTACTTCGCTAGTAATTATGTTGGAAATAAACGATATGTTCAACATAGTCCTACGACTTTTCAGGGTGGGCAGCTTTATAAGAGAGAGTCTGGCAGAATACGAAGGCAAGTTTACTGGATTAAAGTTTAGTCCACGAAGACAAAAGAGCAGGAATTGCTTTTGGACGGATTCGATGGCATCAGAATGTTTTTTATATATTGGGTCCCATATTATAGATCGATACGCTATAATAGGTCTTACAAGCGCAGTAACCAAAGTTTTTGTAACATAAGGGTCATTAATCTCTTAAGCCCAGCGTTTGACGAAACCAAGTACACTCCTAGCTTTATTTACTATCATAGTGATATGCGAAATAAAATTAAGTTTTGGATCAAACAGAATTCCATGGTCTAAGAAATTGACGGCCAATTCCAACTGACTACCACCAAAATGATATTGTGCAGGTATAGGATTCTTTCTGACAACTCGCATATTAGGATTTAACTCCATAAGATTTGTTAGGCACCATGAATAAAACGAGTTTAAGTCATTTTGGAGACGTTGTTGGTCAGATACTTGACAATAACTTAGAACAATTTTTACATCATCAGCAAACATTAAAATATTTGAAGATGGAATCGCATTAGGCAAGTCGTTAATGAAAAGTGAAAAAAGAAGCGGACCAAGGTGGCTTCCCTGTGGTACTCCAGACATATACAATTTGGTTGACTTTATCGAAAGCTTTAAGTCCAGGGCCCGCTGCATCGCCTCCAAAATAGTCGCGTCATCAAATCCGGTCACAGATATAACCAGATCGTCAGCACAGCCATAAGTTCGGAAGCCAAGGTTATTAAGGGTTTCCAATAGTTCGTCGATAACCAATGTCCACAATAGAGGCGATAGAACCTGTGCGCAACCTTCCGTTGCTTCAATGGTTCTCGACGAATCACACAGATCCAAAAAATGTTAAAAAACTTATTTTTGAATTTGTTTTCTAAGTTTATCCCCATCGTATATGAACTCTTCGGAAACCCAATTTCAACAGACAGACGGCGAGTCGAAAATTGCGAAATAAACTTCTCTTCTCATAAGCACCCACAATTGTTATGCCTTAGCGTCTAACATCAATTTTGAAGAATTTACAAACGGAATGTCAAACCTTTGTACTGTCGTGCTTAGGAAAAAGCAGCTAAATTCACTTGCTGCCTTTCTTTTTTTCATTTTGATGCCAATAAATTTCTACTCATCAATAACGTATTAAAGAAATCATTAAAAATGTCATTCCAAAGTAATTAATTAATTACAAAGAAATTTTAGGCCTTATTAGCTTTAAAACAACAAAATCTAGGCAGAATTAGTTTGTACGTTCTGTTCTGTTATGAATCAGCTGTTTTGTTTCTGTTCAATTGAAAGTCTGTCTGTTGTGGACAAATCTGATAAAAATAGAATTTAGCGCTACCCAGTTGGCCACATCTTTAAGACATTCTCAAAGACGTACGACAATGTTAATGTTAAAACATGTGACGGACAGCGAGGACAAATCATCAACGATATTTTCGAACAAGTGTCGCATAAATCCACGGCATAAAGAAATACAATGCCGCTCTTCTTGTCGTTCATTCGATCGAATTTGACCTCGATCGAACAGGCTGCAGCCGTGCTTCTACAGATAAAGCTGGCAGTAAAACCTAAAGGACATACATACATATGTATCTTATATTGTGTTTAATTCGACCTTTAATATGTATTAATATAATTACTTTTTTTCTTTTGAGCTCGAGGTCCTGGTTTTATTGTTAATTATTCTAATTTTACAATATTTTATTTGCCAAAATTTTGTTTTCCATTGAAAAACATCTTCTGGAATATAATCAAGAAATTAGAAGTAACAAAAAGAACAAATAAATATATACATATGTATGTACAAATTTTTTTGTTATAAACACGTATGTATACAAAAAACAACAAAAAAAAAAACTTAGAGTTTTAGAAAAAATTATTAACGTACAAAAATCAGAAAAAAAATTAATTCTTATTATGTTGTGCCAACATCGTCTAATTATGAACTGAGCTTAAAATAAATATATGAATATTGCACTATGTTCGTTTGTTATGTTAGAATTCTCACAGAATTCTCATCAACATCGGCTTTAAAATTCATCCTTGTTGTTGTTTTAATTATATGTTAAATTTCCAATGTGAAACGTCTTTTGTAGTTATTTTCACTCTGCAATACTTGTACATTGTAAAAAATCAGGAAAATGCTTTGTTTGTGCACAGTGGGTTAACAGTGCGGTTTTTTGTGTTGGAATTTTATTTCGTAGTTTCAGATCTGATTTGTGTGCTGACATTCTATTTTTTGTTTGTTTTTAGTGGTACCTACATATATAAACATTGTCACATATTCCAAACTCGTTGCCATTGCATGGTATTTTATAAATTACGTTTGATTAATCTAATTTTTTATCTTTGGCTTTACTGTACAATTTTGCTAATGTGTTACTAGATTTATGAGCCATTGCGTAAATTTAATAGATACATACATATGTAGATATTCAAAGCCTATAGATTTTTTAATTGTAAATTTTCATACGCTTTTTGTCGTATATCCACAATTATGCTACATACGATATTGTAACGCATTAAATTTTTCGCAAAAGAGGTTATACACCAAAATGGCTTCGTAATACCTCATTAACCATAAAAGATAGAGACATGAGATTTTCGCAGATCGATAGATCTGTTAAATTTACCACAGGAAACGGTCTTATCTCATTTTTATACCCTTCACCGAAGGTAAACGGGTATATATAAGTTTGTCATTCCGTTTGTAATTTTTACAATATTGATCTTACACCCTATAAAGTATATATATTCTGGGTCCTTATGAAAAGCGAAGTTGATTTAACGATGTCCGTCTGTCCGTCTGTCTGTTGAAATGGGTTTTCCGAAGACCCCATATATGATGGGTGCCAGGTTTTTGTACATTTATGTCACATATGGTCCGGAATTGGTTTCTATTGAAATTTAAAAGAGATCGGTCCACAAATGGCTGAGATATGAGCAAAAAACCACGAATACCTCTAATTTTTCCCAAAAATCCCTTGTGGTTGTGGTATTTTCATTACTTTTTGCTTGCAAAGTTTCCAAATTAGGTACATACATTAAGGTTGTCAATACACACCATCCTACAAAATGTGGGCGGGATTAGAGAAGTGGGCGTGGTACTTGCCGTACAAAAAAAATTAAACATTTTATAAAAACCTACATTTTAGGGCTGCCATATGTTCTATGGATATAATTTATATACCAAAATATTGGACATTTTTAGTAGAACATATTTTATAAACAACTCGGAAAAATCGGTTCAGATACGAAAAATTTAGTTTCGGGAACCAAAGATCTTTCCGAGTCCAAGTTTCATATATTAGCATAATGCCCAATATGATTGTCGTTATCACCGTTCTTTATTATTTTATCTATTTAACGAAACTATTTTAACAAATAGAAACGGGGAATTTTTGATTATTTTTGCTACTTGAAAACTCGCCAAAAAAGGTAAATCTACGGTAAGACAACACTGCCTATACTAAAAGAACAAACAAACACACATGCATGGTACAAACCATTTTGGTGAATATAAGCCACTATTACGGTTCACAACTCAAATAAGTTGAATTGATATTTTTGTGTTATGGCTAACAACTTCGCTGAGTTGAGTTGTGAAACCAAAACGGGCCATATTTCATTTTAATGATATTCAAACAACGTTTGTTTATGGTTCAGTCGTCTAGGGGGTTGAGTTTAGAAACTGTGAGTCCTCTGGTTCAAATCTTGGTTTTTCAAAGAGATTTTTTTTAATTTGTATGTTCTAAAAACGATTGTAAAAAAATATTTACCACTTTTAGATTATTAAATTTAATTTATAATGAAGTTTTTAGAATTGTGAATATGTATGTATATGTAAAAATTATTTCGTTTTTGTCTAGTTGCTCTGTATTCTGCTCGCACAATGGTGAAGGGTATATAAGATTCGACACAGCCGAATATAGCACTCTTACTTGTTTTTTTTTGATTTTGTGATATACGACAAGATAATTCGGCACGACGATGTATGTATTTAATAGTATTTTATATCCAACTAGCATTTAACCAGCTACTTCGTTAGCGTCTTCTTTTTCTTCGTGGACATATCTGTATGCCAATGTTTATTTTCTCATTCACTCAGGACCTTGCATGTTTAATTTTATCTTTCTAGGTCCGATACTAAACGAACTTCAAAAAGTACCAGTTAATGAATAAAAAAGTACCAAAAATGTCCCTCTTATAGATTCTCATCCACTCAGGACATTACATATTAAATTTTATGTTTATAGGTCCAATACTAACAGAAATTCAAAAAGTACCAGTTAAAGAACAAAAAAGTACCAAAAAGTTCCGTCATAGATTCTTATCCACTCAGGACATTACATATTAAATTTTATGTTTCTAGGTCCAATATTAACCATAGTTAAAAAATACCAGTTGTAGAACCAAAAAGCTGAACAAAAATATCAAAATTCCCGTATTTCCTTTTTTGGTACTATTTTTTCCCCCCATTGAAGTATCAAAAATTTCAGTATTGTAGTGGGAGCCCATAATTAAGAACGAATATGTCAGAGAATGGAGGAAAATGTTTTGTAAAAACAGTACCAAAAATAGTTACGATTTTCACCCCTTAAATGTTCGAATTTCGAAAAAGTACCAAATTTATATTCGTATTTTTTTGATAAGTTTCGAATGTGGTACAAACTTTGGTTCTATGTTTATTGGTTCAAAAGATAGATGGGGTGTCAAAAAACAACCAAAATTCAGGTTTTACCCGTTTACTCCCTAAAAGGGCCGAATTTCAAAAAAGTACCAGACACCTGTCCGCTTATTTATCTAAAGAACGACGATATGTATTACATTTTTTTTGTATCTCTTTTAGTTTTGGAGATATAAGGTTACCGTATTTTCCCGTTTTTACCCTTTTTTATCCCCTAAACATTTGAATTTCCAAAAATCCCGTCTTAGTGGATCGATTTGGAGAGTGACCAATCTCTGGTCCAAATTTCAAGTTATTAGCATCAGGCGTTTAGGCTGTGCGATGATGAATCAGTGAGTCAGTCAGTAACGTTACAATTTTATATAAATAGATTATCACGTGATTCATATTATGCAGGTTTGTTATAAATGTTTTAAAGGGTTTAATTGATTTTTAAATGTTATAAATGTTTAACAATATTATTTTTTCATCTGCAACCTGTTTTTCCATATAATACAGTTATGAACTAGTTTATTAAATAAACTTTTTTAAAACAACTCCGATTTTTTTCTAAATTGTCTGTCATCTCTAGTTATACATGTTTGACTTTTTAAATAAAAAATTTGTTTTATAATGCATCAATTATATTAAAAATATAATTATATGTTATTTAAGTAAGAATGTAAATTCCTGAGTAAAAATATAGATTTTTTTGCACTTATGTAACTATATAGAATGTTAATATTTTTTTCATAATTCCCAAAACAGGTTAAAATATCTCTGAGATAATTTCCCTTACTATATAATATTACAAATTCAAAAGCATGGTAACTCATCTTCGTACACAATGTGATTTAATTTCAGTGTTGCCAAATAGAATTTAGAAATTACACATATCTGCGAACCCAAATTACACATTTGAAACAATATTACAGACACAAAACCAAAAAAGGCTCTTTAACAGAATAAATTCGCCTGAAATGGTTATGTTTACAAAAAATGCATAGCTTACCGATATTTATAGTAAGAACATATTGGATGCACATGTATTACGGAACGTCTTAACAAGCAGTATTTCTTTCCGAACATATGCCATAACGTCGGCAAAAGAACAGTACACAAATGTTTATATAGAAGCTTAAGCAAAATATAATTTTGTTTGGTGCAAACAAGTTTACTGACTTATAGGTACTCAACTGCTCAAATTTTTTTTATTTTTTTAATAACACATTAGAAACATACCTCTTCAATTCTTAAATATGTAGAATGGACACACTACGTAAATTACAAATGTCAAAGAAATGACAATAAAATTTTACAGTAGATGTTAAACATTATTTCTTCAAAAACAACTTTAAGCAAATATTTCTGAATATATGTTCATATATGTTATGGTGAAAGGCCAATGTATGCCACAAGCGGCTGCTGGCGACAATGGCATTGCTATTGTAAAAATGTTAGCATTGTTTATAGAAATGTTCAAACAAAAAAAAAAACATCACAAAAATTAAGACTTGGTATTACTTTGAAAAGATGCGGCGCGGCATAGTTTAATATTTTCAACTTTTGTTTTAAGCTGCGCGAAGTAGACGTTGTCATACACAAACATAATCATTTCACAAAAGTAATTTAAAAAACAGAATCTGGGAATTTATTTCTCATGTCGAGTAACATTTTTATTATGGAAAATATTAAAGGAATAAGAGTATTAAAGTATAAAAGCTTTTGAGGATTGTAATTTGACTTAGAATACGCATTCGAATAATATAAACATTTGTATAATAGAAATTTAAAAAACATTATAAATAAGTGGAAACAACTAATTGATAAGCATATAATGTTCAAATAAATTGTTTTTTTTTATAGATTGAGCATTTGTAACAGCTTATTAAACAGTTGCCGCTTTCATTTGCCTATCAAAACAATTTCAAGCGAAAAACTAAACAGCTGATCGCCGCCCGCAGCCGCATGCCGCGTACATTGGTCTTCAACTATTAATGTTTTTGTGGTTTACACATTGACACATGCTGTTGGTCGTGGAGTACACAAGTAAAAGGTTTTAATAATAATTTGTGTTGGAAAGTGAAAACAAAATTAAAATTGTCAGGGTTTGTATAACAAGTTTTACTGTAATGGAAAAAACTTGATTGCCAATAATTAAAACTGCCTTTACACATGCAAGTAATTACTTTTGAAGTGGAGGATTGGTGAGAAAAATTAAACGATTCATTTCTTAAAAGAACGCTAATAATCAACTATACATACATTTGCTTTACTTTCCAGCCGCTGATATATGGCGTATATAGCAAATGTAATTACTTATATCGCTAAATAGACTGAAACGTAAATACTTTCTATTAAATTTGCTTATAGCCGCAGAAAATACAAATAAAATGAACTATATCGCTAATGTGTCTAAAAACGGTAGTGTCTATAAACGAAAAGTGCTGTAGGCGAATGTCATACAAGTTGCATGAATGCTTACACAGTTAAGGCGCAACCAGAATATGCCTTGCTTAACCTACTGTCAAAAATCAACAAAAAGTCTCACAAATGTATTAAAAAAAACAAAAACAAAGTCCAAAAACATGTAATTTCGTACGGAAAGTGCGATCAGTTTCGCACTTTGCTTAAGCAAATCACAGTTTCATAAAACTTAACAAAAAGTTTCCTTAAGTTCAACATGGGTTGCCTCATATGATTTACATGCATTCGCACATTTGCTTAAGCTTACTTAATCACATTTTGTTTGGGCCTTTAAGTGAAGTTCCCTGTAAATCAAAGTTCCCAAGTGCGAAACGGAGCTTTATTTTTAGATAAACAGTTGGCAATAATAATTTTTACATGTTACTCTTTTTTAATGAGATTGATGTTTTAAAATTAAATCAATCGTCTACTTTATGTAAAATCAAGAAATAATTTTTTATACTTTAAAAAAGTTAACGGCCAACTTTACTAAGTTTAGTTTAAACTAACTATTAATTTAACTTGCAGTTAACAATATGTTTTGACAGCTGAACTGATTACTGAACTTGGTGCAATCGGCCGTAAATCTATAATTATTGATTCCACAATCAAGTATATTTGTTAACACGTTTCTACATGCAAGTGCAAGTTCGAAAAACTCAGTGCACTCATACTTTTTCACTAACATTCAGACAATCGGCTGTTGCCTCGACTTTTCGTTGATAAGATACCATCAGCATGCCCAAATCGTCTTTCATAATAATTTCGCTATAAAAATGAGATGTTCATATTTAACTGAATAATTTAAACAAATAGAATATGAGAATCTTTGCTTCTATTATTACTTTAAAAACATGAAACAAAACCAGCAAACCGTTTTTTTACCAAAGTCTACTGCATCAGCTTTGTTCAATACTTATCGAGAATAAATCAGTTGTACAAAAGCAACTCACTAATCTCTGCATAACTGTTGAGTTAGCTAAAAGTTAGTTCAATACTTATCGAGAAATAGACAGTCATACAAAAAACTATTGACTCACAACTGTGTCATGTATGAAATAGTTTTGAAGTCAGTTGTAAATTTATTAGCAAAAATTAAACTTTATGTTGAGCCAGCTTATAAAAATCCGACAGGGATAACTCAAAGTTATAGTAGAGTGTACACACAGATTACACATGGAACTAATTAAACATGTGCTACACATGCAAGCAGAAATTACACACGGCTTGGCAACACTGTTTTACTTACAAAGAGCGGAAGAGAATACAATGAAAAAGGCCCGGCAAATCAAGCAATGATTTCAGTTGAATAGATACTTTTGTCGTGGTTGTGTCGATCTTTCCGCAGGAAATTAAAAATAAATTAATTTGTTCAGTCTTAACTAATGAATAACCATTATAAATAAAGTCTATATATTAAAAATCTAGTACATATATATACATAAATGTACACGTACCTACTTGAATTCAATTAAAATAAAAGTGACCACGCCAATACACAAATAAATATTTAGAAAAACCTATGTAACAGCAATATAATTTAAAGGAAAAATATAATTAATACCTACCTATATGTATGTACATACGTATGCACATAAATAAATGCGTTAAAAAACATATGTTAACAAAATTCCAAACAAAAGCCATTCCTTGCGGTTGAAAACAATATTATTTCATCGTTGTATACCTAATCACAGAAATACATACGAAATAACGCTTCCAAATAAAGATTTACTAACGAAAAAAACTAATTTTACCTGATCCCAGTTTTGGCAAATTGTTGTTGCAAAATAAACTACCTAACGCCAACTCACAATCTTTTAGATTTATTTTTATCTTGTATTTTCTTTTCTCGTGTTCAAATTTGTTGTAAATTACAATTTGCGTAAATACCTACAGTTTGTGTTTGTTTTGCAGTGGCAGTGACATTCAAAGTAAAAGGAACGACCGTTAATTTTTTTTTCGGCGTACATTCAAATAGTTCTAAAAAATTTCGGATAATTGTTTAATATAAGTGTTGCAAATATTTTTGCAAGTGTAAATAACATTTGAGGTAAGTACGAGAGCAAAAATTGTATACAACGTGCAGCATTACCTACATACAGTTGTACATTTGATTATGAACAATTTTTTTAAAAAGTCTTTATTAATTCAGATATAAAATAAATTATTTCGAAAATTTAAACACTGTTTGTTCTTTAAAATTATGTAATTTCTTTAGTTTTATGATATTTTTTAATTAAAGTTAATCCATTTTATTTGCTATTAAGTCCCGTATTTGATTTAACTGTAACCGTTTAGACCTAACAAATATTCGACGATCCAAAAAAGAGTGACCAGAAAATTGATCAAACTTTAGCATTATTTTTAACAATATTTATTGACTTACTTAACTTTAATTGTAATAAGAAAATTGTATAATGCAATTTTTTAACAAAACTTGTGGTTACGTATAGGCAGTGTTGGGCAAAATACATGGTTCGCGGTATTTAAAATACAAACTAACGGGTCCGCCAAATAACTTTTGTTTTGAAAATGCTATTAAAAAAAAAAACTGCTGAATATTTTCTCAAATTTCTTTTTTTATTTGAAAGTACAATCCTTCCGGTTAATAATGGAAAATAATTTCATTCAAATGGCTGCCTCGGCTGGCCAAGCAGTAGCCTATATGAGCGGTCCAATTTTTAAGCACATTATCGATTGTGTGCATCTGTATTTCACCAATAGCTTTACGAATATTGTGCTTTAAAGCGTCAATTGTCTCTGGCTTGTCGGCGTAACACTTATTTTTGACGGCACCCCACAAATAATAGTCCAACGGTGTCAAATTGCAGCTCCGAGGTGGCCAAACGACATCAGCTCTGCGGCTGATAATGCGATCTTCAAAAACGGGCCGCAAAACATCGAGTGTAGCTTTGGCTGTGTGGCACGTAGCGCCGTCCTGTTGAAACCAAATGTTGCCAATATCCTCCTCTTCAATTTTTGTGAACAAAAATTCGTTCAACGTGGCCCGATAACGATCGCCATTGACTGTACCGGCCACTCCTTGTCCATTTTCGAAGAAAAATGGCCCAATTATGCCTCTGGACCAAAATCCCCACCAAACAGTCACTCGTTTTGGGTGCAACGGCTTTTCAATGTATGCGTGCGGGTTTTCTGTGCCACAAATGCGATCATTTTGCTTGTTTACATATCCGACAAGATCAAAATGAGCTTCATCTGAAAATATGATTTTTTTTTGGCAAAATCGGCATCTTCTGCAAGTCGATCGCAGGCCCACTTAGCGAAGCGAAAACGCATATTTCCCAGCGTTGTTCAAGCGTATACACAACCATAATCGTTCATCGGAAGGATAAAACTAATTATCTGTCAAATCAGACATGAGCTAAGTCTTACCATTCACGAAATAAGCACTAGTTGAAAAAAAACGTTAGATGGCGGACCCGTTACAAAATACTTGCTGGTCATGTATTTAAAATACAAAATATGTACTTCCATTAATTGTACGTATTTCAAATACAAAATACTTCCACGTCATGTACATGATTGTATTTAAAATACGAAATATACCATTTTTATTCAAACCAAAAAATACATTAGATAAAACTAATTAACAAAAAAATAGAGAATAAATGACACCTGCTGAAAAAACAATCAATCTACAGGTCCTGATGAGCACAAACTTGTATAAAATTCTATGAATACTCTTTTTATATTTGAATAGAGTGATAATGTCTTTGCTCTTGTCACTGAGGAAACTGACAAATTCCACCTCCAATTTTGATGTCCTAGATTCACCATCATTCCTATCTACGAAAACAACAAAATCATCGTCTTCTTTACTGGTGCTTCTACTTCTGATATCTCCATATTCTGATAGTTACGTTTTTTAGCGATTCTAGTTTTTGGTAGATCAAAGTGCAAACAACCATCAATAAAATGACAAAATATATTTTGTAAACTATGTTTTTAAAATACAAAATAATCCCATTTTTTTAATGTATTTCAAATACAAACTACTTCTATTTATTGTATGTATTTAAAATACAAAATACTGGCACATACATGACGTGCCCCAGCTAGCATTTTTGGAAATTTCTAATCATTTTCTGATCGTTTTTGACTCTTCAGTGCGATTTAAAAACCAGAATATGCGCTCATTTTCCGATCATAAATGATACTTTCGTCGGGAGAAAATGGTACCCTACTTGCGACTCTTCTTGATGAGTCATTTATGACTCGTTTTTCTATTAGTTAAGAGTCATTTTTGATTCTTTTGTAATGGTATTTAAAGTCATTTTCGGATAGTTTTCTAGTCATTTATCAGTCTTTTCTAACTTCATTTCTGATTCTTTTTCGATTCATTTATTACTCATATTTCTAATCGCTAAAGAGTAATTTTTTAGTAATTTTTCTATTCATTTAAGAGCCTTTTTCGTGTTATTTGCGATCATTTTTCCAGTCATTTATAAGTCTTGTATTGCTTTACATTTGAGTAATTTTCGAGTCATTTATTAGTCATGTTTCTAATCGCTTACGATTCTTTTTATAACTTTTTATCAGCCTTATTTCAATTCAATAAAGAGTAATTTCTACATCATTTGTGATCGTTTTTCCAGTCAGTTATCATTAGTATTGGTGATCTCATTTGACATTTTTCAGACGTTTTTCCAAAAGATTCCTTAATTAAAACAAAACATTTAATTCATTTTTCATATATATGCATATATGCCGTGTATTAAAAATTAGAAATTAAAAAAAAACACATAGTTAAATTATTTAAAAACTCGCACAAGTAACGTTAAAATAAGAAATTAGTCAAAGAACAAGAAAACCAAATTCATAGTTCATTCATAAATAATTTAAAAAAAAAATAACAAACATGTATAATACTAATAATAATTTCAATAATGATAATAAAAATAATACTAATATAACGGTGTTATAACAAATTAATATATTTATAAAAAATAAAACTGGTTTTTAAAATGTTTGTGTAAAATATTTGTCCATGTGGTTGTTGGTATGGACTTAATATAATAAAAGCAATAAAAATTAAAACACTAATTTGCTCTTTTTCTTTTTGCCAATCTATCTGTAGCGTGAACAAAATGCTTTTGTAAAATGCCGTTTATTTATTTATCTGTGGTTTTAAATTTACGATGACAAATATCTGAAATGAAAAATATATGTAATATTTTTTTTTAATAACACAATTATAGACCTACTTTTAATTGTTGTTATGAGAAAACACTTTTCGGCGCTGGGCTTACTGGTGGTCCCTTTCCAGCTGTACAAAGAAGCTAAATCGTCACTCCGATCGAACTTTTTTCAATTAATAAAAATTAAATTTTTATACATTTACTTTACAATAATCAAAAAGTTTCCTGTTATGCTAAAAAAAAAAACTAAACAAGTAGTTTTTATTAGCCAAGCAGTTTACAATCTTCTAGCTGCGTAAAATTTTATTATAAATAACTTATGAAATACTCACATTTTAAGCACCTGCATGATCCATTTTCGATTGTTATACAAACAAATTAACAATCACTTTTTAGTCATCCATCTGCGCAAAATGTGATCATAAACAACAAAAAAGTAATCACTATACAAACGCCTGTATGATCAGTTTTCGATCAACCAGCTTACAACCTTCTAGCTGCTCGAAATTTGATTATAAATAATGGATGGAAAACTCGCATATTAAGCGCCTAGATGATCTATTTGCGATTTCCATACGATTTGTTATTGCATTTTAAATCAAACACTTTAGAATTATAACCATGAGTCATTTTCGAGTTTTTTTTAAGCGTGTAACTGATTTATCAGTTTTTGATCACCAAAACTAATCGAAAAAGACTCATTAATCTGATTTTTCAAAAAACAATCTTCCAAATGCTAGCAGGGGCCAGTAAAATACAAAATACAAAATACTTGCGTCATGTATTTAAAATACAAATACAAAATACGTATTTGTATTTTAAATACATGCATTTCAAATACTGCCCAGCCCTGCGTATATGACGTCAAATATTTAATAGGTGTGAACATAGCTTAATATAAAGAACATACATTATTTCTTGAACTTGCATTTTCATTTTTAAGTCTCCGTAAAATTATTTTGAAAAAAACGTTATTTTAACCAAAAGTACCAAGAATTCCAAACTGTATCTGTTTTGTCTCACCCAGTATAAATCAGCTAAATTTTTAATCTTATGGTAGATATTTTTTAGTATTTTAACAAAAAAAAAAAAAAATAAAAAAAACTTTTCAAGTTTTGCAGTCTAAATAAGGTTGATAAATAAGTACCCGAAATTCTTCTTTTTACTCACTAAAGCCTAGTACTCTGTTCAAATTTGTGAAAAATGTTGAGCAACAATAATTATTTCACACGAACATTTTGACTTGTATCAATCTTACCTATTATGCGAGTTTGCACAATTTGACGTTTTTATACCTGTAAAGTATGCGACATTGTTTTTCGTATGTAAACAAATCGCACATGAATTTTACTAAAAGTAATTTGTGTTAATAAAAAATTTAATAACAAAAGAAAGTAAATTTGTATTGATAAAAAAACTGTTACCGCTTGTGTTATTTTAATTTTTTATTTAATAATCAGTTCATACTTTTTTGCTTTTGCTTAAAATTCTACGTGAAATAAGTGCGGCTTACATTGTACAACTCTGTCAACATTATTTCATAGATATTCCGCACAAGTTTTTTTCACATGCGTTTTACAGCATTTCACGTGAAATGTTGAACAGAGTACCAGGCTTAAGCGACGGATTTTCAAAACGTTCTATTTTGTTACTTGTTGCCGTAGCTATAGAAATTCATAAAAAAAAACATTTTTGAATTGGGACCAGAAAATTATTTAAATAATCGTGTTTACAAAAAGTACCAAAAATACTAATTTTTACCTTGTTTTGCACCTTAATGTTAAAACTTTTTAAATCTATGGTTACTATTATGAATTAAATCCGATATTCGATACAAGTCGAATTAGCTGATCGGACGAATTTTTATTTGGTATTATGGCGCACATTCGTTAAAAAAGTACTTTTGGGATTTAGTTTATTAACAGTATTACATTTTCTATCAGCTGTAACGTAAAATAAGACATTTTTGTTTTCAAATTAAAAAAATAAAATTAAAGTTAAACGTGACCAAGACAGAATTGTGGTTGTTTTCGAACAATTTTGTGCCTCAAGCTAATCCCGAGAAGCTCTACGCTTGTCTGCAGGAGACCAGAGTCATTGGCTGAAATCGAAACCGCGACCCCTGCACTGATAGACTAGCTCACTACCAGCTAGCCTACCGGGGCACCCATTTATATAATTTAGCTTCTGTGGTGTTTCATTCCACTTTTTACATGCTAAATTTTTATGCAAATCATTTTGTCAAAAAATAAATTTGTTCCATAAGGAAAACGAGTCTTTCCAACGCTGTTTACGCCCTTAATCTTACATAAAAAAACAAAACTATTTAAAAAACATCCCTGCAAATAAAATTGGACCACCTGATCTATTTTGATTAAATGAATTACTCCATGGACTGGTCCGATGTAACACAAGCATGAAACATGTCATTGTTAAAAAGTGTTTGTAGTGAGACGACATGTCTTCGTTTTTAAAATACATGTTTTCGTTTTTAAACAAAGTTAAAACTAATTCTCTTGTGTATATAATGAAGTAGTTTTAAAACTACTCCTTTGTAATCCAAAGCTGGGTTATATGGTCCTGCCCTAGGACATCGTAATGTTAAAACGACCACGTTTTTTGTATACGTTTGGGTTACTTTCGGACTAGTCCTAGTCCCTTGTGGGCTATATTTTACACGCGTCCTATTATTTGTAGGGATCGTATACTAACACAAAAAAATATAAACATTTTCATTTGAAATATTCGATGCACAACGAAATGTGGTTTAATCTAAATTTTTTTAAATGTTTTTACGAAGCCTCAAAAATATAAACATTTTCATTTGAAATATTCGATGCACAACGAAATGTGGTTTAATCTAAATTTTTTTAAATGTTTTTACGAAGCCTCATTGCGCCTCTATTGAACACTGTTTAAATTGGTGCAAAAATAACTAAGTTTAAAATTTTTTAGTACACAATGTCCAAAAAACCGTTTTTATCGATACATTTTGACTGTGGGGGCGTAATTGAATTTATAAAAATTAAAATGATCAAGTCGGCCTTTAATCTACGCAATGTTTTTCTAAAAGTATCTTGTATTTTTTTCGATTTTGTTACATAGTGTTGTTAATTCTATTCAAGTAAAATATAAATCTTTTCCAAAAATAAAATTTTTGGTCTTTAAATAATTAAAATAGTGAGATGAATTTTTCTTAAACATTTCGTTTTGAAAATATTTTGTCGAGTTTAAAGACATCAACAACATTTTCAAACAAAAAAAATAAAAAAACTATGATTTTTCTTTTGTAGAAATTAGTGTCGTTCTATTCGTATGAATCTAAAAATAGACATTATTATTTATATACATGTATCCGTGCTGTTGTTGTTGTTGTTGAAATTTTTACACGCTAAGAAAGAATCGTACAGTTTATAAAGGATATAAGAAAATCATAAGAAATACATAATAAAGTTATTTCTATAAAGATTTCTTTCTACTGATGTAATAAATTTTTTCCTCTAATAAAAGTATGTATGTACAGAGATACTCATACTTTGTAAAAATAATATTGTTTTAGGAATCATATTAAAACAGATTAAGATTTTGCTTATTTTGTGTAAGCAAATTAAGTATTACAGTTTAGATAAATTTCTTATAAATATTGTTTTAAATACGTATTTTTATTATTTCTGCATGACAATCTATTTGTTGTATCAGTTTCTTTTAGAAACAGAATACTTTTTATATTGAAAGGTGTTGAATAGACATGGTTTTTCCTCCATACATTCTTAAAAGCGGCTTTTTATGATATTAGATGTTCTTTAATGCGGTGTGTACTGTATTTACAAATTTTTTTTGTTAATTAAATAAAAAATTTTATACTTACAAAAAAAAACTTTGAAAAAGTATAAATACAAAGCTTAAAATTAAAATGTGTACATCAATAACAAAATTACATTTTCCGTAAAGAATTCTTTTTACAAATGTTCTGTAGTTTTTCATTAAGATTTTTTTTTTTAATTTTGCTATATGAGATTTATAAATTAAAATCTGTTGCAAATAAAAAGGCCCAACGTCCAATTGTTGAAAATATTATGACATTGATGGTTTAACCTTTCATTTGTCATGATTTGCGTAAATAGTCGGTTTATCAAATAAAAAAATTTTAAAGTTTTTTACTCATTCGCAAATTATTTGTTTTCAATTTTGTGTTAATTTATAAAAAATAAAAACGAGGAGATAAAGTAAAAAATACATCATGACTAAAACGTGTTTCATTGTTTAACAACAGAAATTTATATAATTAAATGACAGTTTAAATATTGTATAGAGTACTACAACAATAAAATATTAAATATTTTTTTCTTTATAAATTTTTTTTATTTATTAATTAAGAGTTACATTTAGTAAGAAGAAAATTCTTAACGATTTGTTTAATAATTTTATTGTATTGCTAAAAAAAAAATTTTAAAGTATTCTCAGAACCAGGGCACGTTTTTCAAATTGCTTGCTTGAAAAATAATTTGTTTCATTGGAGTGGGGTGAATTGTAGGAACAAAACAGTTTGACTTAAGCGTCTAGAATATTCTAATTCTCCATTAAAATTCATTTTGAAAAGAATTGCCACAAAATTACCTTTAAAATAACATTTGATTGTCTAAATTAAGAAAGTTATTTTCAAATAAATGGTCGATTTTTTTGAACCCAAGCCCTGCCAAAGTACCAAACAAAACTTATCTCGAAAATAATGATTATTAATTCGAATTTTTAAAAGAATATCTTTATAAATAATGTTTGAACTTAGTTTTTATTAAATTTCGTTAGAGATATTCGTGCAATACATTTACAGGTATACTTAGTTTAATTAGTGGTTTGCCTTAGATTAAAAAAGCGAATCGCTTTGCGTATATAACGCTTTGTTCTTAATATATATCGTGTCCTTATCGAAACATAGTCATATTTCAAAAAAAAAAAAAAAAAAATCAAACTTGCCAAAAATTAAAGATTTCAAAATGTACTTTTTTAATTAATTTAATTAAACATTTTTTTTTACATAATGTTTATTTAAGTTAAATTCATCTACTTAAACTACAAATAAACAAATAATAATTATTATACACAGTCCCATAGTCGAGCCCTCTAGTATACTTAAGATCTTTAATTTTTTTTTTTTTAGAAATTTTATATACATATGTATATATGTATACCCATATAATTTATTGCTTCTATGCAATCAATAATATTTTATGTAACGAAAATATATCTTCTAAAAAACATTACTTTTATATTGTATCTAAATGGGTTAAAAACAATTTAATTAAAGCTAAAATTTCGGTTCAGTTTGAGTATAGAGAAGGTATGAATAAGCACTTGCTTAAGTAACTCCAAATTTTTGATTTTTTGAGATATGACTTTGATGCAATAAAGGAGCGATATTGTACATATGTATATATGTACATATATATATATATTATTTTGCCATCTTAGTTGAAATCTATAACAATACTTTACATTTAATTTCTATTATTAAATATGTCTTTAATTGATAACTCTGATAATTTAACAAAATAATTATATAAAATATGAAAACAAAATTCATTTTCTATAAGTATGTACATATGTATGTCCCATTAAAAACTTCGCCTACTAAATAATGTGTTGAGTAATCAGAAAAACATTGACGCACTAATTACAATTCTACTAAAAGAACCAATGAGTTTTACAAGGGATGTCCCAAAATGAACGCATTCCAAGAGCCAACTATAATATGCTTAAGTTGACTTAAGCAAATGTACGAATACTTGTGATTTATATGAGGCAAACCATATAGAACTTAAGGAAACTTTTTTTAAGTTTAATGAATATGTCATATGCTTAAGCAAAGTGCGGAATCAAATATTTTTTGATTTTGTTTTTTAAATATATTTGAGAGGCTTTTTGTTAATTTTTGACAGAGCTTAAGCAAGCCTATGCATTAAGGCATTCACCCTTATTCTATTTGGCGTCGGCAATAACAACGGCAATTTTAAGGCAACAGCAATTCTAATCAAAGACAACATCAATTCTATGTTAATTTGGTACTTTTTAAGAGTATTATGACGCCGTTGACTGTTTATCGATAATGTTAATAAAATAGAGCACACATCTCTAATATTAGAGTCAGCTGATTCATTTTGTTTATTGTTTTTAATAAAAAAAGTTCTGTTCTGTTTGTGAAAAATAAAAAGTTAAATAAAAATTTGTTTGCAAAATTTTCACTGCTGTTCATAATAGAGCAACAATTTTTTTTTCGCGACCACACACATTTTAAATAAAGAAATCGTTTGCAAAATTTGGCGGTGATGTAGATGGAGTAACAGCTTTGCTACTTATGATGCGTTCTCTTTCCTGTAAATAGTTAAATTTCAATGAACTGCAAGAATGTGTAGCTTCTTTTGAAAAAATATGTCTTACCAGTTCAAGTGATTTCAAGAAGTAAACATCAACACCGTCTTCAGTGTTTGGGACTTCTTAAACCATTCCCTCATGATTTATTTGTTTTTGAAACTGCAGTAAATTTGCCACACCTGTTTAAATACACCTCCTCCAGGAGTTTTACTTTTTGCTTTATTTGTGGCCATTTCTTTGAATTGAATTTTAAATCCCACCAAATCTGTAAAAAGAATTCCAAGGCGATTTCAACCACAGGTGGTGTCCACAGAAACAACCTGGGGTTTTTTGCATTGCATTGTTAGTGCTTATAGCACGAAATGTCAACCATTCTTAGCAAAACACTAACAAATCAAAACAAATAAGCTCGAACTTTCAAAATCAGATGCCGTTTCGACACCACCTGTAGTTACCAAGAGAATTTATCACAGTGGCAAAAGTCTCCCACTGTTCCTTAAAATTATTAGGAACAGAGCTCCTGCTAAATCCTCTGGCTAGTGATGGAGTCTTCTCAAGCGCTTCCACTAGCTTCTTGAACTGGCACTTACTTGTTGTTTTAATTTGTTCCATTATTTCCACAAAAACACAACACAAATGTAGAAAAATATCAAAACCGCCATAGAAATCAAAATTAAAGCTAACAATCACGTTAATTTTTTTTAATTTTTAAACACAACACAAAGCAGCACAAGACAACACTTAAAACGCCGACAACAAAATCGAAGGCAATTACAGACAATAGCAACGCCGATGTTTCTTACAAAATTCCATACATTTGTTAACAGTCATCGAAATATGGCCATATTGACAACGGAAATACGAAATTGGAACAAAACTAAAAAACGGCGTTGTGTTCTGTTGACGACGCCTAATAGAATAAGGCTGATTATTTTTTAGAAACATACATCCAGAAAAAGAAGTTATAGAAGTTGGTGTAGAAGTAGTTATAGAAGAAAGCTACTAAATAATGAGTGAAAGAAGCTATTAATTTTGAAAAAGTAAGCGAAGTTTTTACTTGGCTATTTAAAATAAGTAGGGATGAGATTTTCATGCACTTAAAAAATCGAAAATATGCGCATAAAATATGCACTAAAAACTCTAAAATATGCACTAAAAAAATATGCGCTAAAAACTTCAAAAATTTTCATAAAAAATCGTTACATGCATTGCATGTAACATTTATTCACTTGCGACTTTTTTGGAACCAGGTTAAAATGAGATTCACTGTCAGTATGATTTAATATTAAATTTTTGAAGTAGTTGTATTTGATAAAAAAAATTAGCACCCAAAATGGAAAAATCCCGGTATTCGGGACTTAAATTTTTGGTAAAATCCCGGGATTTCGGTATTTCGGGATTGGCATCCCAACAATCGACAAAAAACATGCATTTGCATGGAAATCGCACCCCTAATAATAAGTTATTAGAAATGCATATAAATGTGTTATGTATATCTTTGTAAATATTTCCTCGCATTTAGATATTAAACATAACCTAAATTCCGAATCTGAATATGGTCTACTAACTAACAATATTGTAATTATGATTTTGCTTATATCAGGGACCGTAAGGGTTATAAGTTTTATTTAAAAAATTTCGCTTTACTTGAATTTAGGTAATAAAAGTTATTTCTTGAGTTTTATTTATTCCTTAGGAAATGGAAATTATTTTTGAGTTTTATTTTTTGTTTAGAAAATTTCTGTTCCTTTTTGAATTTGATTTTTTTGCTTACACAAAAAGAAAAACAATTTTATATATTAAGATTAATATTAACCGATTAAAGGGCGAACTTATCGACAGAGTCCGAGCTAAAACTCTTATTTGTTGAATAAAATTTTTTTTTATATTTTATTAAATTTTCTTTCAAAGCAAAAATTAAAATTAAAAGAATAACACACAAAATAACCACAATACTAATTATTAAATGAATAACTTTTATTTCTGAGGCATAAATTAAAATCAAGAAATAACGTTTATTTTAAAGTTGTGTCATTCCGGAACGACCTAGTTCCATTTAACGATTCCCTAAAAGGAACTGTGCGAACTTTTCCAATAGTTCCTTTTTTTATCGTTCCTGGTTCCGCAACTGCAATCCGATGGATCAACATGTATTTCTGAAGGTTAATTTTTTTGTGTGTTGATTAGTGTTGCCGACTGTTGTGTATTTATATCGTGACATATAAAAAAATTCTAATTAAATCATATATTTTAGCAATATACCATTCGTTCACCACCAGCAGAGGCATACGCGCAGATTAAAACAGGTATAAATTAACCTGAACATATTGAATAAGTTATTATTTTTTACAAACATTTAAAAAATTATAAAATAATTAATTATGTACGTCACAACATGAATACGGACAATAACAAATATTTATTTGTTGACGTTTTTACGAACGACAAAGAAGTTTTCTCGTTTCTCGTTCATTCATGGTTCAAAGTAAAAAACAGAAACGAAGAACGGATTTCACAAAAGGAACGACTTTGCCCAACTCTAGATTATTTTTTTAAGAAATAAATAAAATTCAAGAATAATTTTTATTTCCGTAGGAACAAATAAGACTCAGAAAATAAACGGTAAAGTTGAGTTTTTTAATAAAACTTGAAACAATTAAACTCAATGCATCTAAAGGTAGTCCATGTAACACGGATTATCTTGGTGTATTCCTTATGCACGAGCACTTTTCTTTAAGTTTTATTTTTGTAGTTTAAATTTGAAAAAAATCGGTATTGATTATATTATTGATTTAATTTTTTTATTTTTCATTTTTTTTTCAGTGTATACTAAATAGTAATGTCTAACACAGATAAGCAGGGAGTAAGCAGATTAAGAAGTGAGTATTAAAAATATACAAATTGTTAATCTTTTTGAAACCTTTTCTAAATAAATAAAGAAAAATTGCATTATGTAGTATATTTTAATATAGAGTTTTTAACCCTTCAAAACGTTACCAATTACATGAAATTGTAGTAAAATTTTTTCCAATTACAAATCCAATTAAATTTTGCATATAGCAACGTGCAATTACCACTTACAAGTACTTATGTAATTGGTATTTGCCAATTAACAATTACTGTAATTAGCAAATGACAACTACGAATGATGCGTAAAAAGTAATTATTAAAGGAAATAATTGAAAGTTATTAACAAAAATGTAATTATAATTACATTATTTCATTAAAAACAACAATAAAAAAGTTTAAGTTTAACAAAAATACATATATACCGCCATATTTCATAAATTTGGCCCAATTTTAATACTGATCATATGTTTTTATAAAACAATTTAAATCAAATAATGGATCGATTAGGTCCATTTCTTGAATTGAGCAAACCTATTATAGAACAAAAAAATATGAATAAATATCCTGAAATAATGCAGTTGCTTACCAACATTTTAAATTTGATACTCAGTAGACTTTTCTGTGGTAATGCCCATATTTTACTTCTATTATCATTTTCCTATATTTTGTATTTTATTTATTTATTTAACATGAGTTACAAATTATATTCTTACTTAATTGACCGAGCCATAGTAACGTAGACCTTCAGCCCGTTGTAGTGAAACAGACCAGAGTCTCTGGCGGGAATCGAACCCGCAACACCCGCAACCCCCGCACTTATGGACTAGCTCAGTACCAACTAGCCTACCGGGGCACCCTGTTTTGTATTTTGTGTAATGCACGAGTTTTGTTGGTCATAAATACTTAAGAAGTAATCATTACTTTATTTTCGTTAATTACTTTAAATTTTGTAACATTTTACCAATAACATGTTATTTGTATTTCGCAATCAGCAATTACAAATAGTTGGTAACTGGACCTGTAATCAATTACAAAATCTTATTGACAATGCTGATTTCTGGTTGTGATGCAAGGAACCACTTGTTGATTTATATTTGTGCTTAAAAAAGGCAAATAAATATAAGAAAAACAGCGTGGAAGCGAGCAATTTTTGTTTAAGTTTTTCGCTCTTATTGTTTTAACGGAAGGTAGTTTTTTTTTCGAAATTATCAAAAGCTTTTACTACTGAGAAAAAATGCATGCAAACTTTAATAAACATTTGTAACTTATACTAGAGTACGAACGTATGTATATTGATTAGAAATACGAAAAAGATTATAAGTTTTCAATAATTTTTGACAACTAATTAAATATGTATGCATATAAATGTTGAAAATATTGAGCATTTTTTAGAAAATTAATATTGTACATATACATATTATTTAATTAAATTGTGTTTTAATTGCTTAAATGGGGGAGTTCCAAAACGTCAGTTGCAAAGCAATAAGTGATGCCAACTCTTGGGACACTAAATGTGTGAAGACATATGAAAAACAGGATAATAACGCCAAACTTTAAAAAGTACGACTTTCGTACATTTCTATGCTAAAATATATTTTTTAATATTGAGTATGGGATCATTAAAAACTAAATTCAATTAAGGTACTCGTACAACTGAAGCTTTGAGTAGCATTTACATTCTTTTTAAAATAGTTTTTTTGTAAAAAAAACTCGCATTTATTGGTTATTCTTGATTTATATCCCATAAATCAATATCTAAATGATATTTTGACTTTTTATATGTTTTGTTAGAATTAAATTTTGTGTGTGTAAGCAAAACTCGGCTGGTACTTTGCAGTTTGAACAGCAACGATTATCTCGTTTTAGACTATTTTTAATACAAATCAGGTTCTTGCACGTACTCACCGACATGTTTTCTGATTTTATTTTGAAATAAATTCCATTTTAGCGTGTGATTAGGGATATATAAAAATATATTTTACCAAAACTAGAAAGTTTAATGAATGTATTGTTACAAATTTAAACTTTCCCGCTCTTTCAAAGTTTTTAAATTTCCAAGAAAATTTTTGCAACTCGATATAGTCAGATATAGCTTAATTTTAATAACAATAAGGGGTGGAAATCCGCAGAGCTAAATCTAGCCCGGAAAGGGTTAAGTTGGCAACTATACAAAAGCCTCGCATTTAAAAACGCAACCGTGTATAATTTTACAATGTCATCTGTCCCAAAGTGCAACAAAAAAGCATCGTTAAACTTGAGGATGCATTTTGACTTCAATTGCAAAGTCTTATGACAATTTCTGATCATACTATCAACAAAAATAATTTCGCCACACTACAAAAATCATTGTCGGGCTTTAGAGAAGCAAATGAACGTTTTCTCAGACATTGGAACAAAAAACCATCAGCTATTCAGAAAGTTTAGCGAGGCACCTCCTATTGGACCAAAGACCTATTAGATAGACCTTGCTAAGATCTCGAATGAAAACAGAACTGTTATGTTTAGATATACGCATAAGAGAAGGTGCCAAATTAGACAACGTTTGTTGCCAGCCATACTTTAAACATATCGGACGATATTGTAAAAAAATCGGTTCATCTGAAAAGTACCAAAATGAGTTGGTATATGAGAAAATGAAAAAGAAAGTGATATAATTGAAATTGAAAGAAAATGAAAAAGAAAATAATATACATAATTGAAATTGTAAACAGTTAAACAGTTGTAACAACTTTATTTAATGTTGATTTATTTTTTGAGAAAAAATATGTTACAATATATACATGTAACACTTTCTTATGTTACCTATAATCACTCGAAGTTTTACATGTTGTGCAACTTCAATATACCAAATTAGCTGATTTTATTCGCATCATTTCTTGAAAATTTTTAACACAGTTGTATTTTTTGTACAAACGAACACAAAAATGTAGAACATGTTACATTAATGCAACACTTTTCTTAGAAAAGAAGTTGCCATAAAATATATTATAAAGTATGTAACGTTATAATATCAGCCTGTTCATCGATTTCGAATGTTAACGCTCGCATAGAAAATTACATTCAAAACAAAAACAAATTTTAGAATTTTAGGCTGTAAGTGTTTTTATTAAACAAAATGAATATCTATAAAAAATTTCAAATGTAAATGTTTTATTATATTCATAAAAATCAATGTAACAAAACTAGAACTTTTGTTTTTCATTGTGCAACAATTTAGCACTTTTATTTTGTCGATTTAGCATCTTCTGGAAAGCCTGACGCCATGTGCAACATTTTTGTTTGGCGCCCCTTCGCCAGAAAAATTTTATTTGTTAACTGATTTTTACTTTACATTTTATTATTTAATCGACTCATTTGCGCGAAATTATCGTATATGCCAATTTTTTTGAAATTGAGTTTTTGATGCAATCTTGTTCTACATTCAAAGAGACGTCGCCTGCCTGTAGGCGAATTCCACTTCGTTGCTCCAAAAATTGAATGTATATTTTCATATTTATATTGCAAGTGATAGCAGAGAAAAGTATAAAAATGGCTCTCCTGTAAAATTTGGTTTTTGTAACATACGATAATTCCGCGCAAAAGGGTCGTAATGATGTCCCAAAATATGAGAGAAATAAAATATTACTCGATAAAGATCCCCACAATGTTTCATAAGAAGTAAAAATCAGGGTAATTCGATTTTGCTTACCGAAAATGTTACTCAATAAAGTGTTATTAATATTGGTTTTGACTGGAATTGATCCGAATTGCAATATTTAAAACAGCTCTAATTACATTCGGTAAGATAATAAATGCACTGGATTTGGTGTAATTAATAGAGTATTTTGTATTATGAACTGCTTAAACATATTCAGAGCTTTGCAAAGAACAATTGATTCGTCTGAAGAAAGAAATCAACGAAAAATGTCTAGACTATGCCGATTAACACGAAGTTAATATTCTTTCTGCAATAACCATTTTTAACCTAATGCTAGTAAAAGAACTAACCAACAGGTTTGTCGACTGATTCGAAACTACCTGGCTGAAAAACGCCCCACTTTAGTTCTATCTTTGAAATTAAAACAGTTAATTTAAAGCGTAATCCATCGTTTCATAGAAAGATAGGGGAAAAAATCCACAACTAACGGTGACTATGGTTCAGATTTGGAGAACAGTTTTAAAAATAATATTCAAAAATATTCCTAAACCTTCGGAAACGTAAGATGGGAAATTTTCTGCAAAGTCCTTGATTTAAATTTAAGGTTTTGCCAGTTTGAATATGGCGAATGATCAATACAAATGGTTGGAACAAAGAAATTTATTTGGACGTCTTAGCTCACGTGTAGGAAAAGCAAAGCTGTATCAAGAGTTTTTGATATTGACATTTGACTGAAATATTCGTTTAAGGCTTAAAGATTTATCCCCTAGGCGGACACATAATAGTTTTACAGTAAAAGATTGGAAGACGCACAGAGTACGATTTTCAGAAATCTTGAACAATGTTTTTTTCAAATGAATTATTTTCTTCAATAAAATTTTGGGTTGAACTATATTAGAGAAACAACGAAAAAAGACTCATAAGAATAAGTCCTCTTGCATGTGTTTATCTTAAAATTAAGTCTTATCTAAATTCTTTTTAGCCTGGTTTATAGATCATAGATTCCATAAGATGTAATGCAAATTTATGTATATCTCACACAGACCTTGTTAAGTCTGTAATGTAATAAAAACTCTAACTATTTACGAAACGTTTTGGAGGTGAATGTATATACATTTACATATACATACATACTAATCGCTCAATTAATTAAATAGTGTCATATTAAAAAAAATTCTATTTTCAGCAGAGCCGTTTAAGTTTTCCATCAAAAATGTTAAACATAAAAAAATATCGTTCTAAAACAAAGTATATTTTAAAAGAATTCCAACCAATTGTAGTGGGGAATGTAAAAAGAGATAAACTCACTGTTTATTGTTGTTGTTTTTTTTAAAGCTTTGATGAAGTTTCCTGACGATCTGGACTAAGCAACGAGTGAAATGCGCATAGGAATAGCTTATCCTAACAACAATAAATTTCAGTGTTTTTATCAAGAATGAAAATTGGAAATTTAGCACGACAAACAAAACCTGCACATCTGAGTTGTGTGATTGGTATAATTTCCAACGATTCAGAAAGAATTGTTTACACAATATCAATCATGATATGGCGCACATTTTTGCATACGTAGCTAAAAAGTAGTGCTTTTTGAATTGGAACACTATTGAAGTAAATGAGCGATATGTATGTATAAAGTGTATATGTTTACAGTATTCTTATCGTTACTTACGTGCCCCTTAATTACTGTTCCAAAACTACCAAATATACAAAGTTCACATTATAATACAAGTCGTATAAAAAACTCATAGCACAGAAGATTGAGAACGATGGGTGTGGGATAAGGTTGTCAAAAACCAATATTCAAATAACTGGACAATTCACCTTGATTTTGTAAAAATAACTCGACAATCTAAAAAGTTCAAAACAAATAAAATTTGATATATTTTTTTTACCATAACATTATAAAAACGAGGAAACGTAACAATAAAAATTCAGTTTTACGTCATGTTATATACGTCACCTAAAATCAAAAAGAGCATAAATGACAAAAAAGTCCTAAATCTAATTTTTGCAAAAAAATCGTAAGTACTATCGACAGTCTTAAAATTTCGAAAATATTGATCGGAACAATTTCGATATCGATATTATTATTATTTAAAAAGACATATGAAGACATATAACAGCTATAAAATATATATAATACAGTTATAATAGCAGCTATACACTCAAGGATTTTTGCTGCAAGTTTTTACTTGCTATTGATTCGGTGCGATTACAGTTATGTATACAAACAACAAGAATGCCAGGTGGTATGGATTGCTTAGCTGTTTTATTTTTACTGCTTATTTAAGGCCTTCATCTCGAAATTTATATATGTTTACATAGGGACTGAAATGTCAAATTTTTTTTTGTAATGTTGAAAAAAAAATGCAAAAAAACTAAGGTATATTTTGTATTTAATTTTATTAACTTTTTTTAAACTTCATTTCCATTTTGCTTTTAAAAGTAAAATTAAAAATTGAATTTTATTTACATTGAAGAAATTTAGGCCCTATTTGCTTGATAAAAATAATATTCATAATATTCATTACATTTGAAATGCTTAAGCTACGGTCACACTTATCAAATATTTGACGAAAAAAACGAGACCACCAAGCAAACTCAATAATCATTTCCGTCAATTTCCATATTTATTTAGATTATAATGCCACATTTTACAAAAAACAATTTTTTTCTCTGTCTGGTAGTATAATTAGTTTATTTTGTAATATTAAGAACATGTTAAATCTCAATAGCTATTAACAAAAGCAGGGGTTACGATTATTTGGTCAAATATTTAATAAGTGTGACCGTAGCTTTAGTTTTGTGTTTGCTGGGCAATATTATGTTATCCAATACAGACGCATTTCATTTAATGAGAGTTTTGGTTAACTATATATGAGCTAAACACATCGTTTAGTGCAAAAAAAACCAAAATATGTCCCCATGTGTGTGTAGTAAAGCCGAGAAAATATGTTTAGTGCAGAAATAAGTCAAGTGGCGGCGCTTGACTGGTGCAACAATAGGTCCTCTACCTAATTTTTTTTCATGAATGTTGCAGGTCTCAAAAAGTTTGAAAAAAAATTAAAGAGTTGCCATAACTACTTGGTTGGATATTAAGAGTTTTATGAGAATATTTTTCAATGGCCAGCAACGGATGAAGAATGCACAGTTAAACGAGTGTATGATGGTGAATACTTATTCCAGAACAAATATATCGTTACTTTAATATAGAAAAGCCCTAACTAATATTTTTCTTACTTTACAGGATAAGGAAACAACTTAATAAAAATTATAGTCTTACAGTCACGATTTTTTTAAACGCAGTTTTTTGTTCAATTCTCTAAGCAATTTAATAAAAACTGGTTTTAAAAAAAATCGCGACTGCAAGACTATAATTTTTATTAAGTTTCTTCCTTTTCCTGTAAATTAAGGAAAATATTAGTTAGGGCTTTTCTATATTAAAGTAACGTTATGTATATCTATGACTAACTATAATATTGAACTGTTTAAATAGTTAATTTTTAATAAATCTAAAAAAATAAAAAAATTTCACATGAAATTTACAATATTAATTTTGGTTTGTTTCAGAAACCAGTCAAGTGCTATCTTTATATTCATTTTTAAATATATCTATGTACATACCTACATACGTACAACAATATTAGATAAAAAAAAGTTTTATCTATGTAAGTATATCAAAAAGTTACAAAAATTGATAACTTTCATAGGAAAAAAAATATTTGTTTTGTAAAAGTTATTTTAAGATTGCTGGGAAGGATGTTTTCTTTCTTTTTCTCAAAATCAAAAGTTTTTCACTTGACTGGTTAAAAAAAAAACGATTAAAAATTTATTTTTAAAACGTCACTAATAAAAATTTTTGAAAACAAAACTTCAACTTTAAGATGATTTTTTTAAATGAAAAAAATGTTGTTTAAACTAGAAACAACCTGTTTATTGCAGCGTGTATGTACGTGTGTATTTTAAAGCAAACAACAAAAAAGTATTACAGAGCAAGAACAACAAAAAAAATTACTAACATAAATAAATTTACTAATACACGCCCATGAGCTGGGGGCTCGTCTTTTAAACAATTTGAATTGGAGATGGAGGCCACTCTCGCTCACACAAAAATACTAATTGTATGAGTAATCATCAGTGTTGCCAATCTGTGTGTAATTACACATATTGTGTGTAGTTTCTACTTGAGTGTATATCCCTAGTGTAATCTGTGTGTAATTTTACTTTGTCAAAAGCGTTGCCATTTGCCAAGTTTTCACTTTTTCTTGCAAGTTTTTTTAGATACAAAAAAAGTTTTAAAAAAAATTTTAATTTATATGGCATAAAGTTTTTTCATGAATATTTTGTATGCACTAGCAGAATTTTTGTTTTTGTATATTTCTGTTACGAGGCTTACTTTAGCTATCCTTTGGCTAGCAATGAAGTAAATTGTAAAAAAATTTATACAACTACAGTCAAATCCCGATAATTCGTACCCCAATAAATCGTAATTCCCGATAATTCGTAACAAACTGTCGGTCCCTTAAAAAAATCTCGTTAATTCGTAAAATTTCCATACGTTTTGGTCCCCTCGCTAATTCGTAATTTTTTTTTCAAATAAAATCTTCTTTGCCTCTTATAAATCGTAATTGTTTGCTAACTACCACTTATAATTTGTAATAAAAACAATAGAAACATGGAAAGAATGATTTTTTGTTCACTGCTATTTTTTGCGTGGGTTTTTGCTTGTGTGTGTTGGTTTTCTTAAGATCAGTTTGTTACATGAATAATTTTTATATACATATTTTATTTTTAACAATAGTTTTTTATGTTTTTTTATCGTTTTAGTAGATAAATTGAAAAACCCCATTAATTCGTATTTATTTTATTTTAACCCCGTTAAATCGAAACCCCGCTAAATCGAAAACCCCTATAATTCGTAAGAAATGGCCAGTCCCTTGCGATTACGAATTATCGGGATTCTACTGTATTAGATACCAGCAGAAAGTAATGCATTTTCGGGACCGCTTAGCATTCTTATAACTGGTGGGTGGCTATGTAAAATTTATGTATTTAAAACTGCGTTTACATTTGACAGTACTGGCAAGACAGTAGGAATATACATATAAGTTGTCAAAAATACCACTACCTGTCTTCGTGACGTAGGCGTCCAGACAGTACCCTGTAGTAAATTAAATAGTCAGTTGCAGAAAACACTACCTACAAGTTAAATATTTTTCAAATGACTACAAATTGGTTTAATTCACATGCAGATATCAACCAAACATATTGCATAGAGGCACACGTAAAACAGAAATAAAAAAAAAAATATATACAAATTTATTAAAATAATTAAAAATTAAAACGATTCAAATCTGTTTATGTACTAGAAATTATGTAGCGAATTTATTTCAGCACTATTATACATTATCGTTTAAAGCAATTTGATGCAAAATGTTCTTAAATAATTATTTCTATATAAAAATATGCATGTTTGTTCATAGGAACATATATTTTTTTGACAAAAATTATTTCAAATTTAAATAATTTATTATAAACCGACTATACTATTAATTAACTACAAATAGGTTGAACAATAAGTAGTTAGTAGTCAGTTTAAAAGTCATGCAAAGATGGCCAATTGACTACTGCCTATGACATGCCTATGTTAAAATAATGAGTCGTCGACAAGGAAAAAAGTCACTTAATCAACTAGATGTGGTTATAAAAAAAACCAGTTTAAAATTACTTAAAAATGTGTTTGACTTCCTACAGGGTAGTTTAGACAGTTCACTTTTAAAAATATTTCAAACGTGAATGTTGCAGTGCAAGTCCAGCTAAAGGTGTTTTACATTAACTAAACAAATTGAAAAATAGCTTAAAATAATTATATAGCGCTTACAAACATAACACTTACCTTAACCATTCAAAATCAAAACAGAATATATTTATTTTTTTACATATTGATTTTTTGTTTTTCTCTTGCTTACAAAACTTTAGATTACTGTTAGCAAATGTCAAATCACTATCCAATTTTACTGTCTGCAAAATTTGCTAGACAGTAGACAAGACAGTTGGACAAGTTTGCATGTATTAGTGAAAAAGTTTGCATGTATTGCAATTGTCTTGCCAGTACTGGCAAATGTAAACCCCGTGTTACTTAATTGTTTTAACAAATAGAATCTGATACTGCATGCAAAATATCCCTGGAAAATATTGAAGGAATACGCCTATTAAAGTATAAAAGCTTTTGAAAATTGTAATTTGACTTAGAATACACATTCGAAAAAAATGAAATTTTTTTTTCATGTTGTTTATTAGCACATAAATTAAAATATGCAGTATATTATTATTAAGTGATGATTTCATGCAATTAAACGATCTTATATTTGTTTTTGTCCTTTATAATTGTTTTATTTTCTTTGCCCCCTTTCTGCCTTAAATATCCCAAATATATTTTTTTAGGTGCTTTACCTTAACTTGGGCAGTATTTACATTGAAAATATTTAATTTTTAAAATTGCTATAACTTTTACATTTAAGGTCGTATGGGGCTATAATTCGGACTCAGTGACCAATTAAACAAACACTTTTTAGGGCCATTATAACAACTTGCCGTAAGGTAAAGGTAGGATTTTGTCGGACTTATAACAAGTTATTTAATATTTCCATTTTACTACATATCCTTCAATTTTTAACCTTTAACTTAAACTTTTCTTAGGGTTGAGTTGCGTTGAATCCAAATATGTTTTCAGAATACATACTCACATCAGGTTTTCCACATAACTTAGTTTAAAGTAAAAAATCGCTGCTTTTCGTCATATTCTAGAAGTTATAACTGCGTCAATTAATCTCTATTTATAAAACAGCTATGTCGTCTGAAATTACAACTTATTACCTTTAAAATAAATATTTTCCCTTTGTAATATCTTGATCCTTCTCTGAGATATCGTAACCTGAAGTTTTCAAAATCCTTAGAAGAAGCTAAGATCCCGAGAACTTCTGGAGAACTTCTTACAGATTTGGATTCAATGCAATTCAATATGCAGTAGTTCCAGGGTTCCGAATTTTCCAATTTTTGCAGGCCTGTGATATCGAAATACATTTTATGGTATTTAAAAAAAAACAGTTTTTTAAACAATTATTTCGAAAGTGGCAACGCTGACACATATTTAGAAATTTTTATAATCATGATATATGTACATACATACATACATACATACATTCATACCCAGTTGGCCAAATGGTCATAGACGCAAATGTCGTCAACGATGTCTTCCGAACATTTTTGAATTTGTCGCCTATATAACATTGATGGCGACAACTTAAGTAAGAAAACGTGTATATTGTCGTGTTAAAAATCGTATTTACGACTTTTTTGGAGACATTTTTTTAAATTTGTCTTGAATAATAATTTATTGAGGACAACGTAAGTAACCATTGCATGCATTTTGTCGTGTTTCAAACCACACTGATGACAAAATGCATGCAATTGTCGCTCATCTTGTCTTCAATTATACTTTGTTGAGGACAACTTAGGCGACCATTGCATGCATTTTGTCGTGTTTCGAACCACTTTGACGACAAAATGCATGCAATGGTCGCTTACGTTGTCCTCTACTAAAAAAAATTCAAAAATTTAAAATTAATATTTCTTGATGTTTTGCTTTTATTATCAATATTTTTAATAATAAAAAATATTAAAAAATAAGTAATCCTACCTGTTTAATATATGTAATTATTTTGTAAATTATAACATGGGCGTTTCAATTGTGAAGAAACACAAAAAATAAATGTTCCTGCTGACTACATTGCCATATCGTAGGCTTAATATGCAAACCTGCTAAATCCACTTTTTAAGTAAATTGAGATTTTAATGCCGTGTGGAAGAGAAAGATACACCTCGTCGACCAGCATCTAGTTTTTCTTCAAATTGAGTCTTAAAGCGTGCTAAACCAACTATATTGTTGTTTCCATTAAAATTTATTGGAATTTAGCAGGCTTGCACATTATGTCGACGATATATTAAGTTCAGAACCCATTCCCTTATTAATCAAAAGCCTATTGGAGGTCTGACTGTCTCCACACATCCAGTATCCACTATTTTCGAGCCCAGTCTCTCAAACTTATCGGCCATTTCATTAGTTTGGAATTCAATAGTTGGAATTCACAGCCCATCAAGACCCTAAGAGCTTTTAGTAAATATATCCTCGAGGTATAGCCATTTACCCGTTCCCCTTATTCTGGATATATCGGCAAATCTGAAGTGTCGCCAATATATCAGTATCGGTGTTCGTTAAATCCCTAATTGTCACTTACCTATCGGCGACTAAATCGTAGATAGTGTCAACAATATTGTCATCAACGACACTATTAAGGTAATGTCGCTAATCGGGCATTAACGACTTTATGAGAAAAAAGTCGTTTATATAGTCGCCAGTGACAACTTTAACCACATTGTTACCCATATGATCATTAACGAAAATATGCATAATAATGTCGCTCATATTGTCGTTTACGACTTAAGTGCCCTTTGTTCGAAAAAGTCGTCGACGATTTGCATGGGCTGTCGCCCACATGTCGTCAGGGATTTACTATGGGTCTTGTACGCGTCCTCGACGTTGTCTTGAAGACATGGTCAACTGGGTACGTATATAAAAGATGAATATTGTGTTTTAAAGGCTTAATAATAATTATCGTCAATTAATACAAACGAAAATAATTAAAATTGTACGACTTTTTAAAAATTGTATTCAAAGAATAAATTTTAATAAATTTGACATTAATCGAAAAAAACTTACACCCAGGAAAAACTGAGTAAATTTTAAAACAAACAAATTGTTAAGAAAAACCTCTTGAAATGTTTCTCTATGAATTGCATTAATTAAAAAATTCAACTATTAATTATTTTTAATTTCCTGCTACAAAACACCGGTATAGTTTTGTTTTGGATATTGTTTTTAATTTGATGAAATTTTTTGTTGTTTTGAATTCTGTTTGTGTCTACACGATATGCAATGCCATCCGGTTTGACTTAGCAATGACGGCATTAACCACTATTATCCAGATATTTCCAATTTTTTCATTGAATTCGTGGAAATACAAAGTGATCACTTGTTGCACTTTTGTATTGTTTTTCTCTTGTGTTTGATTTATTAATAAATGAACGATGTAAATTTATTACTTTGTAAGACGTAATAGGGCAATTTTACATAAATGCTTTTTTTTAATTTTTGAAATTTTTGAAATTTTTTATAACCATTTCGAGTAAATAAAATTCACGTTTGGGGGTGTACATATTACGAGTCAATTAGAGTTGATGAAACCTTGAAATCTTAATTAGCACAAAACAATTTGAATGCTTTAAATATGGATGATAAAAAATTTAAATACTTAAAGGGCTTAAAGTAAATTTCAATTAAATTATGAACGAATGAAAAATATTGGCTTTCAGTGTCATACAAAATAACGAGGATTTATATTAGACTTTGAATTATATCTGAGTTTTTCACAATAGCGGCTATGAATAAAAAATAATTAATCTCGATTTTTGAATAATCGCTCTTTTACAATAACATTTTTGTTAAATTCGTAATTTAAACAACTAAAAATCTTTGGAAAAAAACGTTATTTCTTAGAAACATTCTTAAAGATCGCATTTATGTATATCAGCTGGTCTTTAATGGAAACAGATCAAACACTTTTTAATATATCAAAATTACTTTTTAATTTGAGTCTAAATTTGACAGACCCTAAAATTTTACTACATAGTTACATATATAAAATCCTAGTTCTCGATGATCACAGTAACTCGAACTACTTTTACTATCCATATAGAAATGATAATGGTTTATATTATAAATCCTTTAAAGTATTGATGAGATAGTAAAATTGATCGACTTCAAAAACGATCGTTTTAAAAATATGTGATGAATTTCGAACAATTTTAAAATCCATTTTTGAATTAAAGTCTCAATTTTTGTTAAAAAAAAAAATTTAATTGACATACAACATAAAATTAGGAAGAAAAAAATGTTAAGATTAGCAATCAATTTTAAAGATACTGAAAACTATTTCCATAACATACTTGATTTTATTTGAGTATTGGAACGCACCACCATTTCACAACATAACGGCAGTAGCAGTGAAATATCTGACAGCCTACCTCCAACTAGTGTTGCCAGCGAGCAACTGTTTACTGCAGCTAAGCAGTTTTACTCCAATCGCAGAAGTTCCCTTAGTGGTGTATCAATGTAGAACAATTACTTTCTTGTCTTTTCAACATATAACTTATGAATTTTCAATAGTATTAAATATGCAGCATATACATGAATACAGAGCTATGCACAAATGTTTTGATATACATAAATACTTGTTAATGAACAACTTTTTAGTTATAGAAAACACAATTTTATACCTTAAAATTTTATAAGCGAATTGTTTTTCTGCTTAATAAATTAATTGATCGCAAACATTTCAAAGTTATTTATTGTTGTGAATTTAGATAAGTTCGGCATCGGCTTCGGTTCTGCCGAATCAGCTAAACTCAGATTCGGCGATTTCGGTCGGACACTACAAAAATATGATACAAGTGTTTAATTGTTATAAACATGATGTCGTGTAAGATTTTTATAAAATTGTTCTAAACGAATTTATTGATTTTATGTCAAGGACCCAAAATAATAATTATGCTAAAATACCAAAATTCGGCACATTTAATGAATTTCATGTAAAAATCGAGATGCATTGAACCCGACCCCCTCAGATATCGATGAAATTTTGTTCATAGCTAAATTTGATCAATACAAACAAACTCTCATTTTTAGAAATGACTGTTTTGCGACTTTTTGGGCGTGACACAGTGGGAACGTTTTCGAAAAAACGCGAAAATGGTCGAAAAGAGCTCCATTTAAACTACAATAACTCAGAATCGGCTAAACCGATTTCCATGATCTTGGTATCATTAAAAAGATATTTTAACAGGCTTTATGACACGTTTAAAAATACACTGTAAAAAAATTTATAACAAAAAAAATTTTAACTGACGAAAAAACCAAAAAGATCAAGGGTTTTTGTACAGTGTATTAATTTTTTAGAAAGGTTTATCCTTCATCTATACCATATCAAAAAATAAAAATGGGTTCTTTTTTAGTTTTTTTTAAATAATTTTTTTAGTGTCACTTCTAGTAATTGCCCTTATATTTTATAACAAAAAAAATTTAAGGTAACGAAAAACCAAAAAAGATCAAGGATTTTTTACAGTGTATTAATTTTTTAGAAAGGTATTTCCTTCACCTATAACATATCCAAAAAGTAAAATGGGTTCTTTTTTATTTTTTTTTAAATAATTTTTTAAGTAGTGTCACTTCCAGTAATACGTACCGAAAGTTTTCGAAATAATTCAAATAACAGCGAAAATATCTGGTCACATTCACAAAATAGTTCAACAATTCTAACATTTTTTAAATGTTTACAAATAAAAAACCATCAAAATTGTTTATATTATTTGCCATGTTTTTATTAATTTGTGTTTTATTTTATTTAAATTTTTTTTAAGTTAATTATTTGTAAGAAATTTTGCGCTGCTCAAATTTGGCACAGTCAGAATATCTGCGCACATGTACAAAAGTTTCATTTATCGGAATAAATGAATGAAAGCCTTGAGTTCCTGTTATAGTTGTAGCTTCTTTATATCGAAAATAGCTTTTCTTTAACGTTGTTGTATTCGTCAGCATCTGCGTAAGCAACTTGTATGGTGGTCTTATATGTTTCTGATGCCCAGTGATAGAGTTGCCTCGTTGTCTGGATTTCATTTTTATTTGCAATACTATAATTTCGAGCACCTCTCTTCAATGTTCCTCCGATTCCATCACATGCAGATTTTCCGTGACTGGTAGCGTAAAAGTGCCATTCAGCGTCAATCCCAAAATCAGATTTGTGATGGCATAAATTAATGAAGTTATATTTATTTTTATATTGTGCTCCTGCACCATCTGATACGTAAATGATTTTATTAATATTGTTGGTTATATTGGCCTTAACGAACTGTATCATTTTTGAAATATATAGATGAACTGCTATACTATCATAGGCATTGCAATCAGATATTATGGCGAAGCTTTTATGAGTTAATTTATCGTTATCTGAAAATAAACAAACAAGGGAAAAAAACAAATAAATAAAAATTATTAAATATTTTGATGAGTGTGGATGGATGTGTTTACTAATACTTAAATATTAAAATAATTACCTTTGTAATAAATAACGAACGGATGTATTGTAGCCTGATCATTATTCCAATGGTATCCTTGCACGGCATCTTGTACAAGAAATGCATAATTTTCAGCAAAGTCCAATTGAATTAACATTTCTCCTGATAACAGCGCCGCTCTTTTATTGCTGATAAATTCAGATTGTCGCTTTGCTATGAAATAATGCGGAATCAGAACTTTGATGTGTGCAGTAAAATCGCTGACAAATGATTCTGGGTTGGTGGTTAACGTTTCCAGAACACATCTAATCGTTGTATTCCACTTTTTGTATATTATTTCTTCAGTTTGGTTATTTTCAAAATGTTTTATCATATGCGTTTTTAGATTATTTAAATTTTTAAAGCAGTGACCACACATTGAAACGCAACACTCGCTTTTTTCTATGTCACCATTACAAACAACGAATTTGAGAACATCTTTGTAGTCGGTAAATGTGCATTCTCCTTCAATACAAATTGATTTTAAGCCACTTTTTTCAAACATCAATTTCATATTTTGATGCAATGTGCATACACAGATATTCATAAAATAACTTGACTGTGCTTAGAGTTTCGGTTGGTAAACTACGTCTGCTCATTTTAAAAAGATTGATATCTGCAAACTTCGTTTTATTCCTTTGGATATCTTTACTTTTTTTGATACAATTTCTGCGTGACTCATATTGATTGGTAAGAGAGATAAAAGTTTTTGCTTTTCCAAAAGATTTGAGCTGTTCTCTATTTGATATTTGATGTTTTCCAAAATTTCTTCGTAAATGGCTTTGACGTTTTCAAGTTGCGTTGACAAATCAGATAATGGATCAGCTCTAAGTGAATCTGCTATATTTTCAAAAATTTGCAGTGATTTTCTATTTCTGTATGCATCTCGTTTCATATATTTCCTTTTAAGAGGCGACACTTGGTTTGGTAGATGAGGAATAATATGATCATTTATATTTTCAATGACTTCCGTCCTTTCGATGTTTGCATTACGGCTGGTACAAGTTGGAAGTTCATTCAATTCTTCGCTAATTTCATCGCTGGGCGTTGTTGGTAAATAATTTGAGACTTCATTCTGCTCCACGTTGGATTCATTACGACTGCGCGCTTTTCTCAGTGTAATCCGGCAAGTTTCGCAAATACGGCTACAATGAATGTTGGCGACAGCTGGAAAATATTCAATTATATTTGCAGCCTCGTTTTCACTTATTTTACGAAGCGAAGCGCAACACTTATTAGATATTTTTATGCATCTGTCAGTGTTACCACCAGATAAATTCAAAATTACACTCGAGATGAAGCAAAATTACCCGATTTAAATGAAATTACACCTGATATAATATTAAAGATTTATTTAATAAAAATACATTTACAAAGAAGCAAAACACTACAAACTCATTGAAAGAAGATTAATATTTGTCAAACTGTTAAGATTCTTATTGTAACTTAAAACTGTTAGTAATTGATGTATTTTCTTCTAAAAACTGGCAACGACTGAACAATTTATTTTCTACTTTTAAAATAAATATTACAATTAAAAACAAACATTATTGATTTCAATTAAAAAATATAAAAACAAGTAACATAATTAAAGTTCATTCTCTTTTGCCAACAAAAACAAATTATCAAAAATAAAATTAAATATTTAAAAACTATTAATAAAACATAAAATAAAACTCCTAAAATAATGAGTTTAACTTCCACATTTGGTTGCATACATTTAGAGAAGGTTCAAAATGCTCATTGCTATTCCTTTATAATGGGAGTTTTTCAAGCCCGATAGAGTTTACGAAAGGTTAGCTGTCAAACGGAGTGTCATACTGCTCTCACTTCTTGCTCAGGCGCATTCTCATGAATAGATTCATGCTTGAACAACGCCACAAATCATCCAAATTTACTTTGGAAATCAGCCATCGGTTTTTGCAACTTATCGACGACTTCATGATTTAAATGACGCAACTTATTTTTTTAAAAATAAAGGCTATGTGTTGAGTTAGAGAAAATAAACTGTCAATTAGACTTCAAGGCCGTGTTATGTATAACCTGGCTGTGAAGTCACTGGCTGATACTGATAAGCCAGTAAAAATTGACGTCTTAGAGTTAATTTTTAATTTAACTCAGGGTTACCGTTAGGAATTTTTGAAAAGTCGCACAAAAGGTTGTTTTATAAAAATAAAGTCGCACAAAAACTCGTTTCAGAAAATAATAGTCGCACATCTTTTTTAACGTTTTTTTATTAATAAAAAGCATAACAAAACAAAACAACAAAACAATTGAAACAAAAAGCTTATTGCAGAATTCATTTTTATCATACATATTTCATAACAATGTACATGTTTGTCCATGTTTTCATGTATAGTGAAAACATTTACTTAAGTTTAATAAATTTGTCGTATGCTGCCAAGGTCAAAGGAGTAGAATTTCTGTTTACAAACAAGCCAAAAAAGTTAAGGTTAATATATTTTTGACAAAATTTAAACTTGTCCAACTAAAGCCCCTTGAAAATTTTACTTTAATTCCGTTCGTTTGATCTTGGCGCAATATTTCTTTTTCTTAGCATACCTACCTAAATACTACTTTTTTGAAATTGTATTTCTATATTTAGAAATAAGTTCATCACAGGGAATCCAGTCTTCTATATCTTTTTCTTTTTTGTATCTTTTTTTTTGATACAAATAATAAGAAAATTTATAATATACTGCAAATTGAATGTTTTGTAAGAATTTTAACAAAAAGGGTAAAAAGAAGCAACAAATTTAAAATAGTCGCAAAAGTCGGTGATGAAAAAAAGTCTCATAAAAAGTTGCAGACCGCTGAAAAAGGGTCAAATTGCGACTTTAGTCGGGCGAACGGTAACACTGATTTAACTGGTGACATGCAGCCAGAAATGCGCGAAAAAGTAGAAAAAAATTGGACGTCTGCAATGCATTTCGTCAAGAACAGGCGCGGTGCCTGTTTGTTTGAAATACGTTTCAATTGGTAATTGGTAATGCCTTGTATTAATCTGTGATTAAAATTAATGTTTTTGTGTTGTCTACCATTTTATGTTTCATGGTCTTAAAAATACCCTTTATACCTTTTTAGTAAACAAATGGGCTACCGGATTTTATACAACTGTCCCTTTCGTAATTCAGTTTAACAACTGTTAAATCTTTATCGAAATCAAAGAGTCCATCTTGCGACATTCATTATCGAACTTTTGAAAATATATATTAAATGATTGCAGACTTTTCTTATAAAGAAACCAAGACTTTGGTTGAGAAGACTGTGCATGTTGTATCATCAATATTTAAAAAGAAATAAATGCCTGATACCGAATCTTTATTTTTTTTGGGCATCTGACCAAGAATTTTAAATTGCACCTGAATTACACCTAAGAGAAATTACCCACCCTCTACCCACGACATTAAAAATTATACCAAATTCGGGTAATTACCCACAAAGTGGCAACACTGGCATCTGTACTTATTGTTTGAATTCATATTCACTCAAATTTTTAAAATATACGCGTAAAAATTGTAATGGGATATCTTGGCTTCTCGAAACTGTTTATAATTATGAATTTCGGTACGTTCATCAGGTGCAATTATATAGCATTTTTTAAGGCAAGCAAGAACAAGAACAAGAAGAAAAAATAGACCTGAAAAAATCTTTGGAATGAAAAGGGCAACAATTTTTTTGTTCTTTATATATTTCTCTTTATTATGGGTAAAGTAATAAATGTTTATGACAAAATAGAAAATTATTATGAAGAATACATTGATTTTTTTATTCAGAATTTTGCGGAATTACTAGAAGTGACACTACTTAAAAAATTATATAAAAAAAACTAAAAAAGAATCCATTTTTATTTTTTGATATGGTACAGATGAAGGATAAACCTTTCTAAAAAATTAATATACTGTAAAAAAACCCTTGATCTTTTTGGTTTATTCGTCAGTTAAAATTTTTTTTTGTTATAAATTTTTTTACAGTGCATTTCTTTTTTTTTTTAAACGTCCCAATAAACCATAGAACGATATGATAGCGAAAACGATATTATATTTTACGGCGTTTATAATATTATGTACTATTATTTAAAACGTTATCGTTACGACATCACTTTTCGAAATATTTTTTCCAATTTAAAAACAAACATTTGAAAAAAACATCAAACATTTTTTAATCATAGAAAATTATTTACACAAAAATACATATACAAATTTTAAGAATATTATTTTGTTACTCTAGCTTGAATTTACTATTATTAATTTTTTATTGACCTTTTATAAGTAATAACTATATTTCACATATATACAAATTTGCAACTTTTCATTAGCTAGATATCATTATCAGTATAACAAAACGATAGTTTTTCAAGAAATTTAAAAATTCGATTCCACTATCGTTATTTTTGGAAATTATGATATCGAAAACGATATTATAATTTAATGGAAAAATGATATTATAAGGAAAGGTACAATTTAGTCCGTAAAAACTATCGTTTTCGATTCGTAAACGATTATCACTTGTGATACTTTCTATCACCTATATGATATTGTTTCAATATCGTTACAATATCGCTTGGTTTACTGGGGTGGCATAAAGCCTGTTAAAATATCTTTTTAATGATACTAAGATCATGGAAATCGGTTTAGCCGATTCTGAGTTATTGTAGTTTAAATGGAGCTCTTTTCGACCATTTTCGCGTTTTTTCGAAAACGTTCCCACTGTGTCACGCCCAAAAAATCGCAAAACATTCATTTCTAAAAATGAGAGTTTGTTTGCATTGATCAAATTTAGCTATGAACAAAATTTCATCGATATCTGAGTTGGTCGGGTTCAAAATTTCAGTTTTATCTCGATTTTTAAATGAAATTCATCATTTAAGAAATATTCTATAGAATTGGTTTTAATTATTAATTTAAATAAAAATTATTAAAAAAAAAAAAACAAATTTAATAAAAATGAAAGTAAATATGAATAAAAAACTGCTCCCGGTTGTGCTATTTTAATTTTATTTCTTATTTAATAATCATTTCATACTTTTTTGCTTAAAATTCCACGTGAAAAAAGTGCAGCTTATATTATTTCGCAGTTGTAAAAAAATGTTGCCAAAAACATTTCGGAACTTTTTCACAAAATGAACAGAGTACAACTCTTCATTGAATTAATTTTAGCTTAAAGTAATGTTTTAAAAACCAACGTTTTTTGTACTTGTAGTTATTGTTTTGCAAGATGCCATTGTAATTGTTATTAACATAAAACAAAATGTTTGTTCGCCTTTCATAAGCTAAAGTTTTATTTTCAATTAAAGCCTTTGAATTTTAAACTTTAGTTAGGAAACGCAAATACATTTCCGTTTTACGTTGTTGTTGTTATTGAAATACGGAACTGTAATAAGGCGCCCAATGCTGATTAGACCAATTAGTTAAAAAAAATATATGTGGCCTACTCAGTGTTGCCCGATTATAATTTTTGTAAATTTTTTGCAGTGAATAAGAAAATACGAATAAACTTTCAAAAAAATTTGTCCAAAGTCAATAATTTTTGGACAAACAGCATGGCGAATTTTTAGAACGCCATACGAAGTGTGTACGTTGTTTTAAACAATTCACATGATTTTTAATTTATTATCCATTTAAGGTTTTTTTTTGCCGATACAAATAATAAAAAAGTGTTTTTGAATTTAAACGTGAGATTGAAAAAAAAAATTAATACACAAAATTCTTTTGTGTATATTTAACACCTTAATTAAAATTGAAACATGTGACCATTTAAAAACAAGTTTTTAAATGAATCACTCCAACAAAAGACAAAAGCTTCCAAAGAAAAGAAAAAAAAACAAAGACAAAAACCTCTTAAACTTTTTCCAAAGAGGGGTGTGATTGGCAAAATATACATATTTACCAGACTCAAATCTTGTGATTTAAAACGTAATAAAAGATTTTAAAATAAATTAAATTAACAATTTAGCAATGTTACGTATAAAACTCTTATAAAACAAACGCAAATTAAAACATTTTAGTATAATTTCCGTTTTATGCATTTATTATTTAAATAAACATATATTGTTTATAAATTTGCTTAGAAATTACGTTTATCTAGCTATTTCTATGTCATATATTTTGTTTATATTTTTGCAATTTAAATTTTATATAGGAAATTGATTTTATCTCTCTTTCTTTTTTTACATAAAGCATTTAAAAACTATTTTGATTATAACAAATTGTGTTCTCAATAGAAAGAATATAGATTGTAGCCAGTGTTGCCGAAACCCAAATACAATTTTGCACAGACACAGCATCAAAATTATTTAAAATTTTAACTACTCGTATTATCTTTACAAAACAAATGTTGTGTTTGATAATAAGTAACGCTTTAAATTTACTTGTACACAGGGTAGCGCAAAAGGAGCTAAATAATTTTAATTTTTGATAATTTTTTTTAATACAATTTGGGAGAATTTTTTGATTAGCTTTAAAAAATAATGTCGTGTCAGTAGTGGCCATTTTTAGGTTTGAAGATTCGTCGTCTTTTAAACACATTTTTCATAAATTTTCGCCAAATTTCATTGAGCCACAAATTATCTGCAATTATAACTTTGTTTCGGATTTAATGGCCATGGTTTTATTTATAATGTAGGTTTTCAAGTTGGGGGTTGGTTCCTTGATTTTCCACATGCATTTTTCTTTCAAATATCCCAAAGAAAACTGGCAGGAGCAGTTAAATCCGGTGAAAGTGGAGGTTAGTTGAAATCGCTTGTGCGTTAAGTGATGCAATAATAATAATTCGATAGACTGCAACCGCTGGCCTAACAAAATTTCCCAATATAGTCGAATAAGCGCCACCTTTACCACATATTAGAACACTAAATTAAAATGCGAAAAATGAATTTAAAAATATAAAAAAAATGAAAATGAATTTTCAAACCTTTAAAATAAAAAATGTAAGAATGAATTTAAAATATTGATTTTAAATTGTAATAAGCAGGGCAAGTTTAAAATGTCACAAAAAATGTTTAAAAAGGCACGAAAAATAGAAAATAGTGTATTAGCATTTTTCGTCAAATTGTCAAAAAATAAATAATCTCCTGTTATCGCATAAAACAGTTCAATAAATGGAAAACGCTCATCATCGCAAGACGTAGCAGGAGCATATTAGTACGTTAATAGTTTTCATTAAAATACGAGTAGTCGACTTGCAAACACCGCTAAGTTAAAACAAAATTCTAAGAAAATCGATAAAATCAGCTTTTTAATAATGAAACGTCAAGTCATACAGAGTGTTTTGCAGGAGTATTAACCAGAAGTTCAACGTAACTTACAGAGTTTTGTATGAGATTGATAATGACCTACTGAGGCATTTTAAAAAATCCGGTATTACGATCTAAAACTGTTTTAAAATTTCCAACAAAATCTTTTTTCCTTAGCACTGTCAAATAAGTATAAGCTTTCATTTATAGAATGCCCTTTTGTTTGTAATTTCATGAGACTTGAGCAGATGCATTGACAAACATGCCCTGGTAATAAGTAATAAGAATTTATGATTTAAATAATTTGAATTTAATTTTTGAATTGTAACAATAAAAAAAAGATAATATCTAAAAAAAAATTATGTATTCTTAACTTATCTTAACAGATTTTTATCCATATTTACTTTCTTTTTTATTAAAAAAACAATTATTAGTAAAATACATGTGGGGTTTGTTAACATACGCAAAATAATGTCGCATACTTTGCAGGAATAAAAACGTTTAATTGTACAAACTCGCATGATAGGTAAATTTGATACATATCAAAATATTCGTGTGAAATAATTAATGTAGTTCAACATTTTTCACAAATTTGAACAGAGTACTTACTAGGCTTAAACGAGAATATTGTTAGAAATTCTGTGTGGCTCCTAAACACAGAATTACAGTAATTGAAAAAATATATTACCAGACGACAATTTATTGCTCAAATCAGTTTTTGTTTATTTTAAATTGTTTAAAGTGGAATAAGAAGGTAAGTTAATCTAGTTTTTAAATAAGGAAAGAGCGGCTTACCGAGACAGTTTTTTTTATCTCAACAACTTTTGACCAAAGGCTTTCAACAACCAAATTGGCAAAACATCAAAACGATATACATAAAAGATAACAGAGATAACCTTTTAAACGAAATCGCTTGATTGACTTATTATTATTAACTTGTATATAAATCTTTGTTTAGGTGAAATGACACAAAATTACACAAAAGTATTATGATACAAAAATGGTCGAAGAACATAATTTTATGTCCCATTTTTGGATAATTATACAGAAATCGGCAACGCTGATTGTGACACACCCTTGTGTTAAATGCAACAGATATGGAAAGGAACTAATTCACAAAACAAATAAATAAGCTGTATAAAAAAAATTGTTATATTTTTACTTTATAAAACGCGTTTCGGTTTATTAACTTTGAGTTCTTTTAATTGCAAATCACTTATTCAGATTAATAAACTTTATTTAAATTTATAATGAGGCTAAATTAAACCACTTCTGTTAGTAACGAACTACACCGTTTAATGAATGAATTAAAACTATCTATATTTTTCAACAATTTTCTAGCGGTTTCTAGAACTTATTACAAAGTTACTTTAATAAATTTCCAGCTTACTTTTAGGGGTAACAAATATTTTTCCATACAGTGGAGTCAATTTCCAATTATGCATATCCATTTAAAATTTTATGATGACTAATTACTAAAACTAAGAAATCTTGATTAAATCAATATTTATCTTCATAAAAAATTTGAAAGCGAACCATCTAATATTCACTACAAATTATCGAAATGATTAATGAGTTTATTGAACAGTTAAATTATTTCAGAGTTTTTACTTCGTAAAATTTAGTTTTCAGTTCCAATACGCCCCTTACACTTCAATACACTGCAATTTTTATGCGAATGTATATTGATTTCTCTAATCCTATAAGCATTAAAAATAACCTCTGAACGGTCAATTTCACCAAGTTCAGTTAGTCTGGGTTAAACACATATTGTTAACGGGCAGTTATAGTAATCGTTAATGCTAATTGAATGCTAATTAATTCCCAGTAAAAAATGTGCTCCGAAAGGAGCAGGTTTTATGTATGAATTCATACCTCAAATCGCTTCAAACCTGCTGATGGGATACCTAATTTTTGTATGGGGTGTTCTTTTAACATGCAAACAAACTGTATTAACATACATATTCATTAATGTTTTTCTTTTACTGGCTTAAATGCCTTTTTTCAATCATTTTCGTAAATCATAATATATTTTAATTTTTTTCGCTTTTAAACCAGCTTCTTTGTCAGCACTAAAATAGTAGCTTTTTTGTATATTTCATTCTTTATCATTTACTGCTTTATAAGAGCTATTTTATTGAAGCGCTCGATTATCCGCTTTTTCTCTTAAGTGCTTCAACAAATCCAAATCTTTTTACTGGGTTGTGATAGAAAATTTCGCGAATTTCAATGCAAAGCCATTGGCTTAATTTTCAAGTTTTCCTACACTGAAATGCCTAACTGCAAAGCCCGGTTTTTCAAAACTATAAGTAACAAATCTAAAAGTGAATTACATTAAAAAAGCAACTATTTTACAATTTGTTTTTTTTGTTTTAAATATATTTTGCTTGTGGATTTATAACTTGTAGTTTTGAGAAACAGGGCCCAGATCTAAATGCGTAGACAATTTTTTGAAGAAATGTTATTGAAAGTCGAAAAGATGTTCAAAGCAGTGATTTACAAGCATTCGAGGTTTAGATTTTGTAGGATAGTTTTATAAATTTAAGAAATTAATTGGCTTATCAATTCGAAATTGATGCAGTTCTGGAAACATTTTTTTATATTTTCTGTCAATATTTTTTACTGTAACCAATTGGCTTTATGTGGCTTACAGATTATTGCATAAAATATAAATTATTTTTGTTTTTTTTTATAATAATTAAAACCAATTTTAAATAATTATTTGTTAATTATGTAATTCTGTATTCAATTTCTGTTCTGTGCGAACGATACTCATATGAAAATGACCGATGAATATTACCACTGGCTGTAAAAGAATGAACTTTTTTAAAGCAACCAGAAAGTAATATTTCCAAAATTGTGTTTCCAAACAAGAACTCATTATTTTATACCTCTGAGTTGACTTCATAGTCAAAATACTGTGTATTCAAATTTGTTTGCACATTAACCTTGGAAAGAAAAGTTATTTAGAATTTAAAGAAAGACAACCAGACATTTACAATAGAAAAAACAACAGTATTAGAAATTAAAAAATAAAAACGCTTAAATATTAACAAAAAAAAAAAAAAAATTCGCAAGAAAGGCAAACGCAAAACTCATGTGCCTATTTTTGACAAAATTTTCCAATGGCTTACGTCAGAAATGGGCGTACGAAACGTGTGTGAATTGTACATAGTAGGTATATAATTTATATACATATACAAGGTGGTGCAAAAGTTAGCACCCGATGTTCTTTGACGGTAATTTTTTTAATAAATTCAAAACTTTAGTTTTGCTTCTGGTTTGTGTTTTTTTGATTTCTAAATTTTGTTTTCATTTAGTAGAAAAATGCTATCGGCCAAATAGCCGCTGCCAGAATCGATCACTATTTCCAAAACTTCCGGTGATAGGTTCTCCCATTCCTAACGAATATTCTCTTTGAGGACTTCAGGAGTCTAACGCTTGATGTTATAGACTTATGACTTTAAGGAACTCTATAAAATGAAGTCCAAAACGGTTTCCGGTCATTGCAAATCACTGAAACAAAACATTAGGCGACCCTGAAATTATTACGCATAAATCGAAACAATTATTCCGCGTTCTTGAACGTTCCATTTATTATTTACGTATTTTTTGTATTATTAACTTGACAAACCTGAACAGACAATTACCGACATTTGCAAAAATAATAGCTTCTTCCTATAGGGTTATGACTTTTGCACCACCTTGTATGTGTATATTAGGGTGACAATGAAAAATCAACTTTGGATTTTTGATGATAAATGTGAAGATTCTTTTGCCACTTGGTCTAAAACTTATATGCTGAATATTTGAGCCAATTCGGATAACTCTATCCCGTGCACCTTTGAGGTCAAAGTTCAAATGATAAAAAAAAATTTCCATACAAGCAAACAATATTTTTTCGATTTTTTTTTTTTATTTTTCAATATTAGTAAGCTTTATTAGCTTATTAACAACAACAAATTTCATTTCGATCGGACAAGATTTTCAGTTTCAAAAGTGACTCTGAAAAAAAATTTTCAGGCTTGTAGGGGCTTACTCTAAAAAATTTTAAAATTTTTTTTTTTTTAGTTTTGACAAGCATACATTAAAGATATTTTGTCGCTCTTAATAATAGGTTTTTTAAACATTTTTTGTGAAGTCGTAATTTTGTTTTTTAATAGGGCCAAAAACTAAATTTTTGCAGCTTTTGGCCCCAATTTTGAACAAAGCGATGTCGAAAAAAAATTTTAAAAACCAGGTATTAAGAGCAACAAAAAATCTTTAATGTGTGCTTATCAAAACTAAAATTAAAATTTTTTAGAAAATTTTTTAGAGTAAGCCCCTAACAAGCCTCAAATTTTTTTTTCAGAGTCACTTTTGAAACTGAAAATCTTGTCCGATCGAAATGAAATTTTTTGTTGTTAATAAGCTAATAAAGCTTACTAATATTAAAAAATAAAAAAAAAAAAATCGAAAAAAAAATTTTTTGCTTGTATGGAATTTTTTTTTTTTATCATTTGAACTTTGACCTCAAAGGTGCACGGGATAGAGTTATCCGATTTGGCTCAAATTTTCAGCAAGTAAGTTTTAAACCAAGTGGCAAAATAATCTTCACATTTTTGTTTAAAATTCTGGAAAAAAATTTTTCCCATATGTTTCATTGTCACCCTAGTGTATATATATTTTTAGACAATGCTACGATACTCTTCTTCTAAGAATAAGTAAGTATCGTTTTATTTTTTTTTTAAATTATCAAAATAATCCGTCCACTTGCTAACTAACACTAAAACAATTGATTGAAAAAAACTTACCGGGAAAATGCTTTACATTTTCTTTGTTTTCAAAATTGTTGGGAGCTAAAAATTTGAGGTTCGTCTCTTTCTAAGGCCCGTTTTCGCAACTTACCGATAGTTAAAAGTAAACTTTAACTGGCCTTATAAAAAGTGTTCTATTATGTGCAATGTAAAGTTTTTGTTCGAATTTATATTTTCTATTTGTAAATTTATTAAATTCCTTTTGTATATCCATTTTTGCGTTTGTTTCTTACTTTCAGATTTTTTATCATGTCGTCAAGTCTTGAATATTTTAACCATGTTCGGGTTTATGCTCAACTATGCCTTGCGTGTAAATCTTACCATTGCAATTGTTGAAATGGTACAGCCAGAAAATATTACAACTTCTGAAAGTGCAGATGCAACAGCTACGACTTATCAAGGAAATACAACGTCTACATCAGCTAATGATTTAAATACTATAGATGAGAAATATGATGAAAAATTTCCTTGGGACTCATATCAGCAGAACTTTGTGCTCGGTTGCTTCTTTTGGGGCTATATTCTCACAGAGTTACCTGGTGGACGTTTGGCTGAATTGATTGGTGGTCGTCGGGTATTTGGTCATTCCATGCTTTGGGCCAGTTTATTGACTTTAATAACACCCTTGGCAGCGCATTTAAATTACGTAGTCCTTATTATAGTTCGGGTAGTTTTGGGATTTATGTTGGGTGCTTCATGGCCAGCCATACATCCTTTGGCGGCCGTATGGATACCACCAATGGAAAGGTCAAGATTTATGTCCAATATGATGGGTAAGAATTCATGCAATAAATAAGAGATTAAAATGTTAATGTTTGTTTTTTTTTTATTATTATGTAGCTTCCTCTTTGGGTGCAGCTATAACTATGCCCGTATGTGGCTTTCTAATTTCTGTATCTGGTTGGGCCAGCGTATTTTATTTGACAGGTAAGTGAGAATCGACTTTGATTTTGCGAGTTGTCTTTGGGATAAACATTTTTATATGTGTATACATTTGACGATGATCTCTAAATTAAAGGTTTAACCAATCTGTAATGAAATCCAGGATAACATTATTTTAATCAACCGTGTTATTTTTATTTCAAAATAGTAAAAAAAATCGTGTAAAAATAGGATTTGGGGTATATAATATACAGTTTGTCCAAAAAAATCTTTGCCAAATACAACTGTACACATCTGGATATTGTTGGGCCCAAGCTATTTCCTTCCATTCTTATGCAGGTCTTCCTTCAATATTTAAGCCATTTATGTTTAGCAAATATGATGTCTTTCATCTCTTATATTAGCTATAAGTTGTCTCTCTATGTATTCGTGTGTTGTTCTCTGGAGTATGAATGCCTGCAAAGTTTCATCCATTTGCTTTGAGTAAAAGGCGGTTAAAAAAAGCATTTTACAAAAAAAAATTCTGCCCCCCCCAAATTTCATCATGCCTAAAAAAAAATTTCTAATGAATTCCTTACTTACTGCAGTTTTTACCCCTAAATATTAAAAATATTTTGTTTTAAATTTAAAACTTAAAAGTAATAAAATAAATAAAAAAAAAATTTAAGAAACGCTTTTCTTTACCTTAATATATTGATATTGATATATTGTGAACACAAAATGAATATGAATACCAAAAACATCGACTAAAAGTAAAAAAATAAGAACATTTTAAACAACATAAACTTTTAAATCTCAAAATGGAAAAAATCTCACACATCCCTTAAAGAAAAGCGTGGGGCGCCCATACCAACCTGAACTTAAAAACATGACTGCCGTGAGTACATTTTAATATTTCAGACCGAAAGAAATACAACCAATCATGTTTAAACTTTAAAGCTACGAATTTTCAATAATTGAGCATTTTGTTTCTTTAAGGGATGTGTGAGATTTTTTCCATTTTGATTCAAAAGTTTATGTTTTAAGTATTCATACATATTCATTTTGAGTTCACAACTGATCAATATATTAAGGTAAAAAAAAGTTTATTAAAATTTATTTTATTTATTAATCATTTTTACTATCTTCTTAACTAATCAACAGCTTTTCTTAAAATTTGGCATGCAGACACTGTAACATCTGAAAGAAAGAAATTATATGGCAAAACAACGTTTGCCGGGTCGGCTAGTTTTTATATAAAAAAGAAAAGCTAAAACTAAATAAAAATAAATAACAAAATCGAATAAGAAAGAATTTATATTAATACAAATAATTTTTGCAAGATGGCGTCAGTTTAGGCACTGCACCTTCTTCCTTGATTTTTTCAAATTATGAGTAAACATAAATACTTTTTCCCATGCCTTTAACATAAACTGAGTAATAAGAAGTATTGCTCTGCTATTCTGCCGACGTTATTGCCAACTTGGTGAGATATTTATCTTTAGTGTAGACCTGGGGTAATTAATTGTTCGAATTTGTGTTTTTTCAGCATGATATTTAATGTACTTACATAAATAATAGTTCTCGGTTACCTAAAAAAATGTTTCCCTGAAAAACCTGTTCACTCTCTATTTCATTCAATACTTTGGAAGCGAAACTTCAAAACTTATTTTTAAAAAGACAGAAAGACAGACGATAATTTGTCTACTGGAATTTTGCAAAATTTTTATTGACGCTTTTCTGAATACATAGGCACAATTTTTTTTTATAGCAATTTCTGTGTGGGTTTTCGAAAATTTTCTGTTTACCAGTCATAAATAAATTGAGAAAATAATTTAATGAATCTAAATTCCTTTAATTTTTTTCTTAGTGCAAAGATATAATTGACAATCTGTACGTTTTGTTTTTAATTTTTAAATCAATACTAAAACACGCGAAGAATACAATTTAAAATAAAAAACTGCTCACAATAATATACAATTTATACCGCGTTTTTTGAAATACTTACACACATATATTTCTATTTATACATAAAAATATTCATGTGAAAAATACAACAACAAAAAAAGTTTAAAAAAATGTTGAAGAAACGTTGGACGTTTTTGTTTGGATTATGAATTTACTATTTCCGAAAAAACCGAAGAACACGTGTATGACAGACTATTTATTTATTGTTTCTTTAATTTAATATATTTTTTATGCAAAACAAATATTAAAAAAAAAAATGACTATGGTAGGGTGTGAGTCTTTAAAAAAAAAACTTAAACGTATTGAGTATATTCACATTTTTTGCGAAAACAAGCAAACAAAACGACTGTGATTTATAAGTGCTAATACGGATGATTACAATCCATAGTTGCCAGATAAGGACGGGGAAAAGCTTATGCTTTTGCTTAAAAGATCGGTAAATTAAATCACCGAAATATTCATTTCACATAAAACTAAAATTAATTAATTAAACAGCTGATACGTAAAAACGTTAATTTTAGAATTTGTATCGGTTACGTAACGTCACGTTTACGTTAGAGACTACAACAGACATGAGTTACTATTAAAACATGATGTTAAATTATTAATAAGGGTCCTCATGATATCGTTTATAAGTCTCGTAATCTGTGCAAACTGTGCATTTTTACGTCCTCGTAAATGAACTGTCAAAAATTGTATGAGAATTCATTTACACGAACTTGGTAAATTTGCCCAACAATTTTGTCTCGTAAACTTGCGCTGTTCAATTGTGCATTTATACAAACAGATCTTTTAATGATTTTAACGTCGTTTTCAATGAAAAATCCAAGTGTCTATAAATCACAAACAATAAATTCTAGCAATAATTTCAGTAAATCGGTCTTTTGGCTTTCTTTGAGCATTTTTAAAAGCAAATTTCTCATAAATATTAATCACAAATTTAAACACAAATCTTTATATTTTTGAATTTTAATTTTTAATTTATTTTTGTATTGACGTTTCTTACAAACTGACATTAATTGTTTAAAATTACACAAAAGTAAAAAAGGGGCTTCATGAAACAAGACTCGTAAGTTTGCGCATTTGCACAAATGGCAATTTTAAGCGACATCATGAGGACCCTTAATATGTTAAAACTGGAGTATCGTACTCATGTAAATGTCTGCCGAATGAAAATCATGTTATCAAATAAGAAAGCAATAACAAAATACCTGCTGTCAAGCTGGTACGTCAATTCATGTTATAAAGAGTTGTTAAAACCAGTGGTCAAAAATAAACGGAGCATTGAGTAAAATTAACTTAAATGTTCCAACTAGACCTACACGAAACTTTCAGCTGCTAAATTTAAGGTATTATCGTTCTGTTTACGCTAACAATGACTCATTTAGTCAAATTTGCTTAAAATTTAATAGTCTATATCATCTAATTGACTTTTCTGATAGTAACGATGTTAAAAAAAAAAAAATATTGTTTATTTAAACTAATTACTAAAATAATTTCTTTATTTATTGTACTCTAATTTAAGCACTTATGTCTGTAAGGACTTTTTAATCTATAGACTGAAATAAATAAAATAAAATTATTAAGCGGTCGGTTCACACACCCAGGAACGATATCTATTTGTTTAGTGTTTGTGTGGACGAGCACAACCCTCAATACCGTTCGTAATTTTTTTTTAAGAAACACCCAAACATTATATAGTGGTTTGTTCTTCGTTAAAAAACAGAACATTTGTAGTCATACTGTAGACGATAATGGTCGTCTAGTGTTTTTACATTGAGAAAGAAATAAACAAAGAACAAATTTTTGCAACGACCGCAGCACGAACAGCTTGCGTGTGTATTGTGCATATGTTTTGTTTATGTTAAATAATTTTGCTGGCTTTTTGTTTTTTTTTTCGTATGTGTATTTTGTTTTTGTAAAAAATAAGTGGTTTTTAGACAGCACAATGACATTTGTGGATTTACAAAAAAAAACCGAACAGAATTTAATGTGCTCATCTTTTGTTGAGTTGGATAAGAACAGTATTATTTTTGTGTTCGAAAGACGACAAACAGGGGAACGGTATATTTTTTAATGATGTCCTACACAAACACTATTAGCGTTTGTGTTTTCCACAAATCTACCGAACCGAACACTATGGAGCGAATTGGCCAAAATAGAAGGCTTACAATATTTGCTTTCACACGTTCGTTTTTGAATTCATCTGACATTACATAAAATTGTTCACAACAGCATATTATATACTGATTTGTATTTCTTTTCACTTTAAATGGTATTTCAGCTAATTAAAAATGGGTGTTTTTTTCGACAAATGTACGCTTTGCTAGCAAAAACTAGAATGTAAAACAAATCGATAGTATCCAGATGCCAGATACGAGATTCTGTCTTCCTAAATTTAATAGGTTTTTTTATACACACAGAGTATTTTTATACAAGAGTGTATTATGCGTTTGTAACTCATTAAAAAATTGTTTCTAAAAAAATCTTTAAATGTCATAACTTCCTTATAAATGAAGATCGGAGTTGAAGAATCAGAGTTGAGGTTTTTGTTTTTCCAAATTATAAAATATTATTCAACTTTGGCAGCGTATAACAAAAAAAGTAAACATACAGGGGTGTCATAGAAACCAATTTTATTGGAATTGGATTTGAAACCGACAAAAAAAATACGTTGGTGTCATGAAATCCAATATTGTCGGTTTTTTGTTCGAACTAAAATTATTGTCGGTTTTAGGTGTCACAGAAACCAATATTATCGGATTTTTATTGAAAACAAACCAAGCAGCTTACAGCTCTTGTTTTTTTTATTGGAAATACATAAAGTTGTTAAAAGCTTAGTTTTTTTATTTTATTTTTTCAACAGTTAGATTTTTTGCAAGATGGAAGTAAATAAAATTGTAAAAATAGTATTTTTTGCATGTCTCCGACAGCGGGTTGCTGCAAACTCGCAAAAGTCTTTCCCTCACTTTTTCAGCAAATATGCAACAATAGCAATGTATTGTTATATAAATTTTATGGCTTGTTTGAAATATTAAAAATTTTCGCAAATTTTCGCGATTTTGCAATCTTTTTTATGCTATTTTCCGAAATTTGGTTTTTTAAACCAATTTAGCGATTTCAAATAAATTTTAGGGGTTGTTTCCAATTTTGCAATTTTTGGCGAATTTTAGTCATGTTCGCAATAGAAGCGTTTTTTCCTGTTATATTTCTGGTTCTTTACAGCTTTAACGATTTTTAATAAATATTAAACTTTGCTATCATGCCGATGTTAGCAAATTTTTGCGAATTTCCGCTAATTTAACAATTTTTACCGAATTTTTGCCATTCCTTATAGTTTAAGGGACTTTTTTATCAATTTTATGGCTTGTGTGAAATATTAAAAATTTTCGCGAATTATCGCGATTTTAGCAAACTTTTCGAATTTTTGCGCAGCTTTGCTGCCCTTTCGTCGCAAACTATATAAATAATTTTTTTTTGTACTTTTAAAAAATTAGCTTTATATTTTTACAAAACAATAAAATTATACAAATGTAAACAGCAAATGCAAATAATATAACGATGGCAATTATTTTATATGGTTACTGCATTACCGTTCTTATTTTCATTTCTATAATTTTCTGTTTATTAAAAACAAACAAAAATTGCATTTAAAGCCGTAAACACATGCTGCAAAACATAGAACAGATTTTTCGAATATCGGTTTTATTTGTATTCGAAAATAACAAAACCGACTTGTTTTCATGACACCAAATGAAACCAATATTGGTTTACAAAACCGACAAAAAGCAAAACCGACTTGGATTCTATGACACCCCTGATAGATCCACAATTTTTACAGTTATTCGTGTTGAATTTTATCTTATTTTATATGGTAAAAAAAACTTACACGAACAACTAACTTTATTTTTGAATTAATCCTCGTTTTTGGTACTGCCCACCCCTCTGTGAGACGGTCAGACAGACTTACATGGTTAAATCTACTCAGAATTACTTAAGGAGCCAGAATATATGTATACATATGAACTTTATGGGATCTTAGATGTATAATAAAAAAGTTTCACACGGAGTAGAATCGCGAAAAAGTTAACCAAAATGTCCCAAGGGTTGTTAACTTGTTCGAACTATTAACTTTTCAAAGCGGGTTTATATTTAAAAAAAAAAAAATACAAAACATGGATCTTTCGCAAATAACACTCTAAATTTATTCCAATGCTTTAGTTTTAATCAAAACAAAAATAAAAGTTATATTTTTCATATGCATTCGCCACAGCCTAGAAATTTAAAAAAAAATGTTTTTTGAGATCCATAATTTTTTTTGCTTAAAATCTCTACTTTCTTATCATTTGCAATCTTTTTTTATTAAAACTTTCCGAAAAGTTAACTTAACTGCGAGATTAACTTTTTCGCGAGTTAACTTTTCCGCGATTCTACTGTATCTTCTAAAATGGATTTTAAATACATGCTCCTTTTATTTTCAGTCTTCATTCTTTAAAATTTTATTTTTTATACGTTAACTGCATTGTATTCTGAACGAAAACTTAATACTTTAATTCAGAAATGGATTTTAAAATCCCTCGAAATTCATCACACCTTTTAAAAACGTTCGTTTTGAAATCGATCGATATGTGAATCCATCACATACCTGATAACTTTCTGTTCTTATCGCAAAATAGTGAAGGGTATATAAGATTCGGCATAGACATGTCTGATTTTGACATTCTCTTTTGAACATGCTACCAAAAACCTTTTGTCTTTTTACGATGTATTTCCAAACATGTCTGCGTTCATGTATACCCAACAAAAACGGAGGTTTGATTTCAAATTGAAAATGATTTGAAATACGTTTTCTCGAACGACAAACGTTTGATAATGATTTGAAAATCATTTAAAAATCAAAGCGTTCTCAACAAAAAGGGGAAATTATTTTTAAATTGAAAAATGCCTTTATTTTCAACTTGCTTTCAAACGTAATTCTCAAATGTTTTTCAAATGTGGATTAAAATACAATGTGGAATATAAATAAAACTATTTAATTTTGTTAATTTAAATTTATTATTTATTTAAATAAACTTTGAGATAAACATTCGGTACCATAGCTAAAAGATGAAATAGTGTTCTTTCCGTCCTCTAATTCTTGGAAAGACAAAATACTTGGCTGTCTTTTATTGTGAGGATTGTAGCACCGCGGTCGTTCAACAAACTTTCTTCACTTTCCCGTTTAATTATTTTTCTTTTTTTTTCGTATTTTTAATCATTGTAATTTCTCACAAATAATTTTTATTTTTCACAAGAAATAAACTGTTCACTTTATATTTAAATTTATTTTTAATAGTAAAACACATGTAACCACAAGGAAAAAAAATGTAAATTTAACCGCCATTTTTAATGCTTACATTTATTTTTCGCTTTGGTATTGCCAAGTTTATTTTTGATTTGATTTTAACATTTGACAAACATTTGACATCAAATTGATAAAACATTTGATATCAAATGTTTATTTTCAAATCATAATCAATTTGAATTTAAATGTTAAATCAAACAATTGAAAAACGTTTGAGAATTGCGTTTAATGTCAAATGATAAAGTCATTTCATATCAAAGGTTTGACTTCGTGTTTGTTGGGTAATAGTCTAATACACATATACATACATACAAATTAAAAACACGAAAATTCATATAAACAAAAATGAAAACACATTTCGTGTCTGTTTGGCAACCCCTCTTTCTTCTCTACCCCAATGGCCAACAAACAAAACAAACATTTTTGCTAGACATGTCTGAAAAGACACCGTGTGAACTCCCTCTTAATCATTCTACCTGTAAGTAAATTTCAAATTAAGAAATTTAATATTTGTAATATAAATAAGTGATCGCTGATTATCAACAGATTCTTAGGAAAACAAAGTTCTTGTTGAAAAACTCGATATGAATGAAATATATCGTTAGCTAATATGCAAAAAGGCGTACCTAACAAAAAATTCAAAATCGAATTTTTGATTGATTATTATGAATGCCATTAAACTACATGTCTTCACAAAATTTTAGATTTCTGCGATCAAAAATTACGCTTTTATTAACAAAAAACAACTACAAATGTGTTTATTTTATAAATGCAAAACGACGTATGTAATTACACATTTTTTCTAACAAAATATAATCAGGTATGTTCTAGGTTTAGACTCGAATTGAAAACGAAAAATTTTTTGAATCCGCATAAGTCATAAATTGGTGTTCTGAAATTCGCATGTTTTTGTGTATTCGAAGTTTTTGTTCGAAAGAACTTTTGTTGAACTAAAGATCGCTAATTTGCTAACCGAAGCATGATAGCAATGTCTAATATTTTCTAAAAATCATGAAAGCTGTAAAGAATCACGAAAAAAATCGCTAACATGGCTAAAAATCTCGAAAAATTGCAATCTTTTAAACAAACACTTAAATTTATTTGAAATCTCTAAATGGGTTAAAAAAACAAAAGGTCGGAAAATAACAAAAAAATTGCAAAAATAGCGAAAATTCGCGAAAATTTTTAATATTTCAAACCAGCCATAAAATTGATTTAAAGTCCCTAAAACTATAAGGAATGGCAAAAAATCGGTAAAAATTGCTAAATTCAAGGAAATTCGCAAAAATTTGCTAACAGCGGCATGATAGCAAAGTCAACTATTTATTATAAATCGTTAAAGCTGTAAAGAATCAGAAAACTTACACGACCAAATCGCTTATATCGCGAACATGGCAAAAATTCGCGAAAAATTGCAAAATTTTAAACAAACCCTAAAACTAAGAGATCGCTAAATCGATTAAAGAAACAAATTGTCTGAAAATAACATAAAAATCGTTAAAAAAAAATTTGGTATAATTACATCAAAATCAATGAAAAAGTCAACTTTAAATTTAGGGTTAGTAAGGGCCTTTTGCGTTTTAGATAACGATATATTTTTGATTAAATTGGATTAAGAAGATTTTAAGCTAAAAGCAATATTATTTTTTTTGTTAAAAATGTTTTCACATATTACAAAAAAAGTCGATTCGGTTTACTTTCACCAACCCATATCTACTCTAATTGAAAACGAATAAAAACATGTGGATGTGAAATGCAGAACACCAATAATGCTAAAGTAATCCACTTTCGAGTGGATTCGGATTCTAGAACACACCCGAATGAAACGGTTTTCCTTGAAAATTGTTTGAAGAATTTTATGGATGACTTGTTCATGCATGTTTTTCTGGCACGTTTATAGCTTTCATTTTATAAGGTTTTTTGCTTCTCAGGTATAATTATATTTTTGTTAGTTACGCCTTTTTGCATTTTAGCTAACGATATGTTTGTATGTATTTACCCAGCAGACACAGCAATACACCACATGTTTTGCCAAACGTATTGCCTAGATGAAAAATATTGCGGCAATAATCGATTTCGTATTGCGGAAGATACTTTCTTCGGGAATAAACGTGTCTCGATGGCAATACTTCTAAGCAATACGAAAGCGATTCTGCTAGATGATAAGCTAGCAATGTCGCCAGATAACCACTTCTAAGCAAATAGAAAGATATCGCCAAAATATCATTAGATTTTGCATTTTAAAAAATATTGTTTTTTTTTTTTGATTTTGATAAATTCGATTCAGCGGTTATTAATAAAAACTACTCCAATGCATTACCTTTTATTGTTTTGATGAATATGCTATTTTGCACTACAGACTTCTGTTTTACAGGCCATGTAAACTTTGCAATTAAATCATCGATAAAGACTTCTTAACGAAGCTCTCACAAAGGAAGCCATGTTTTCAATTATGACTCTTTTTAAAAACATTTGCAATGTACATATATTATTTTTTTTTTTTGCCATTATACTAAAAATTAAAACATCAATATGCACTTAGAAAATGGTCCATAATTTTCGTGATACTGAATCCACTCATCCTTGTTATTAGTGGAAATGAAGGCAGGGACAGATATTCGCTTATCTCGATTCTATATTTGAGATCTTCATTGTTTAATATCACCCCTTCCTGCAGTTGTTTGTTCCACAATATTTTTTAAAACATCCAACGCCTGCAAATTGCATCCACTTTGAGTGTTAAGCAATATTTTGCATAAGTTTAAAGGACACAGATTATAAATTAACACATTTATTTAATTGATATATTTACCTTTTATAGAATATTTTGGCAAACGATTTTTTAGTTTTAATATTTGGATTCCTTTTTATTTTTTTATTTATGACGTATTAATTTTCAAATATTTTTCTGCCTATGTACACTGTCTAATTTTCTCGAAAACAATAAAAGGAAGAAAATAAAAAATTACTTTGATTATTTTCTTCTATATGAGAATTTGGGGATATTGCTAAATTATTGCCTTGAGCTGGGATCACACGAATGCCGCAATACACCAATCGTGTGACTGCATAACCAAATGGCTCATGTACCAATCGAGGGCAATATTGTTCTAACTTTTACCAATCAAATGCAAACCTGGTGCGGCAATCGTGTGACTGTTTGCTAAGCAACAGCGCGTCAATAAAAGTACAAAAATCGGTGTAAATTATGCAATTAATATGTCATCAGCAGGTTAAAATACATAAAGATCAGCTATTTTTATTTTAGAAAATTTAGAAAAGCCCAGTTTTATTGTGCTGAGAAATTACATTTTCTGTAAAAGGTATTCAAAAGAAAAACATTGAAGTTTTGAAACATTTTGAATTCATTACAGGTGAACCTAACAGACCTCTTTAAGCTTTATAATTCTTGTTTTGTTGCTGTTTTTGACATTATTCAATGATTTAACAAAAAAAAAAAATTTAATTAAATATTATAAAACAAAGCCTTCCTATTTGGAAAATAAAAGTTTTTAAATTTATTTCCATAACCACAGAAAAAATTAAAAATTGTTTCTAATCACCAAATTCATTCCAAATTTATAGAATCAAGCAACCCATTTGTTGATTTTGCACCCACATATTACCAAAATGATAATAGAGATCACTAAAAGTTGTAAAAATTTGAAATTGTAAATATTTTTTTTTCATTAAATGAGCTTTTTAATTAAAAAAACTTTGCCGTATCAAGCAATGTGTTGATTGATTTTGACGATTTCCAACAACAATTTCGCAAGTTTAACTTATTTATTTTAAACGGATGTTTTTTTGTTATTTAATAAATATTTAAATTAAAAATTTATTTTAAAACAACTAAAATGTTAATTAAATCAAAATCAAGGCCCATCTATCAAGTCTGCTTACTTGTACAAAAACAAAAAACGATTCTTTTTAGTTGTCAAAAATTTACTACCACATATACAAGGCAAAAGGAAACAACGTGTATGTGTGGCATACAGTGTTGCCACTTTGTGGGTAATTACACGAATTTGGTATAATTTTTACTGTCGTGGGTAGAGCGTGGGTAATTTCTCTTGGGTATAATTCAGGTGTAATTTAAAATTCTTACTTCAGATACCCAAATAAAACCAGATTCGGTTTTGGTAAAAATGCACAGTCTTTTGAACCAAAGTCAATGTGTCTTTTAAAGAAAAGTCTTCAATCATTTCATATATATGTTCAAAAGTTCAATAAGATAGACTCTTAGATTTGGATAAGGATGACTATCATAGTAATTAAGCACTTGCACTTGCAATAAAATGCAAAAAGTTATTCAAACTAAAACCTAGCCTAGGGGGTGAAATGTTTCCAATATTCCTACTTATAATTAATTTTATTGTTTTATCAGGCAGCTTTCAAATGCTTTAGTTCAAAGAATATTTAACGCCCTTAACAGTTGTAAAACTGAATTACGAAAGGCACAGCTGTATAAAACCCTGAATACATAATTTTTACTAAATAAGGTATAAACTGTTTTTTTAAGCCATGAAATTTAAAATGGTAGACAACAAAAAATTAATTTTAATCGTAGATTAATGCACGGCATAACCAATTGAAACTCATTTCGAACATATATGCCAAAATGTATTGCAGAAGTCCCATTTTGTTCCTCTTTCTCGACCATTGCTGGCTGCATGTCACAAATAAAATGAACAATGTTGACCTCCAGTACGTCAATTGATGCTGGCTTATCAGCACAAACCAGTGACTTCACAGTCCTACGGAAAACAATCAAGAGGTGTCACATCGCACCTTGAAGTCAAATTGAAAGTTTATTTTCTCTTAATCAACCCATCGCCTTCATTCGTGGAATCATAAGTTGCGTCATTTAAGTCATGAAGTCGCCTAAAGTTGCGAAAATCGATGGCTGATTTTCAAAGTCAATGTGGATAATTTGGGAGTGTTTTTCGTAAGCTCTATCGGGTTTAAAAAACACCTATTATAAAGGAATGACAATGAGCATTTTGAGCCTTCCCTAGATATATGCAATCAAATGTGCAAGTAAATCTCATTTAGGGGATTCACAAGGTTGTCATAAAGTTGTAAAGTAATATGTCTTAAAATAATTACAAGAAATATATATGACTGCTGTGGGCAACCGCTTATAATTTAGATTTCTACTGTATAGTTATGACGAATTAATGAACACAGCATTAAAATATTTATTTTGTTTGATACACAACAATATTTTTTTTAAACAATTGTTAAATATTATTTAGGACATTATGACGATATAACTTGATAGCACACCTTGTGAATCCCCCATGTATTTTATAGTTTTATTTTATGTTTTATTAATTGTTTTAAGCTGTAACAGTTAGACTAATATTGATATTTTTCCAATGAGTTTGTTGTGTTTTTGCTTCTTTGTAAATGTCTTGCTATTAAATAGGACTTCAAATTTATATCAGGTGTAATTTCATTTAAATCGGGTAATTTTGCTTAATCTTATGTGTAATTTTGAATTTTTCTGCTGGTAACACTGGTGGCATACCATAAACGTAAACAAACGTATTCATGCACATGTAAGCAAAATGTAAACAACTTTTGACAACTAAAAAGAACATAAACAATGATCATCAGGCTTCTTGCGCAGACCTTTTCAATGGGCCTTGATCAAAATATATTCAAAATGTCGAATTTATTCTATGAGCTAAATTTCAGTTGTATATTTTATAAATCTTTTTTGTAATAGTCCTATTCCTTCAATTTTTCAGAAATGTCTTTTTTATACTGAAAAATTGAAGGAATAGGACTATTACAAAAAAGCTTTATAAAATACTTAACTGAAATTTAGCTCATAGAATAAATTCGAAAAATAAAAAATATTGAATATAATATGAAGTAACCTTCGAAAGGAAATAATTCCCAGTTTCTATCAAAATATATTTTTAACTTTCTTTCAACAAACAAAATAACTGATTCAATTATCACATTAATTAAATTGAAATAATTTTTAAACAATTTTTATAATTGATTATCAATTCAAATAATTTTTTCTGTGAAGTATTTCTTGGAGAACTAGAAAAATGTTATGAATAAACTAAAATATGCTTTAATATTTATTTCTTTTAGGCGCCGTTGGTCTTTTTTGGTCGATTTGTTGGTTCACATTCGTTTTCGAAACCCCAGCCACCCATCCACGTATTTCGGCTGAGGAAAGGAGGGAAATAGAAGAAGCCATTGGCACAACGACTTCAAAAAAACGTCCCAGCTATGTACCATGGAGAGATCTGTTGTCCTCTCCAGCTGTCTGGGCCATTGTCATAACACATGGCTTGTCTGTGTTTGGTTTCTTCACTGTCATTAACCAATTGCCCACATTTATGAAGCAAATTTTGCATTTTGATATTAAAAAGGTAAGTTCAATTTTGTGCAGCGTAAAACTATGTTTTATATTTAATACGAAAACATTCATACATTTAACGAAAATGTTTGCTGTTTCGAGCGACAAAAACTTTTTTTTTAATACAAAAAGGTGTGTTTCAAAACAATTTTGTTTGTATCTCAATTTTTAATGAAATCAAAATTAAAATATTTATATCACATATTTTATCGTTTCAGAATGGATTATTTTCATCATTGCCTTATTTGGGCAAATATGTCATGGCTTTGGGTTCATCAGTATTTGCTGATTATCTGCGCAAAAAGGGTACTTTGAGTACAACAGCAACACGTAAAATATTTACTGCTTTTGGTGAGTTTTTAAGAAAAATAATTAACGACTTTTAAATATTAGCTGTAAAGTACCCTTGTATACTTTGTAATGTAGTTAAAATACTATTCATTTGGTTCCATATCAAAATAACTAACTTAAGAACGTAAACAATTTTTATATTTACTCATTTTGTTGTCATTAGATGTCGCCAAATTTAAAAAAGTTTTATCAAAAACTGCATGTGGATTTTTTGAATTAATTGCTAAATGTTCACCGCCGTATTCATAAACGATTATTAAATTTAACAAACGCTTATTAAGTATAGTTTTCACAGAAAACTTGTTTTGTAAACCTTTATTAAATTTAAAAAAAACTTTATGAATACGGCAGTCAATTTTTTAGAATTTAATCTAAAAAATCCTTTAAGCAGATGCTGTTATTTCTTGATACAACTTATTTACAATTTTATCAGCAGTAAAGTTGGTATAATGATATAAAATATCCCGCCACATAATATGCAACATTGGCAAAACAACTGGAAGGTTTTACAAGAAAAATAAATTATAAGCAATTTAAGGCAATTTATCATTTTATCATGTTAAATATTTGAAAATTTGGTAAATGCCCTTAGGACGAAGCCTGTGTAAATATTGAGAATCGGTCTATAATCTCACGTAGTCCATCGCAATACTACTTTCCGAAATCGTTTTTTCAAAAACCATCTACATAACTAATGGTGTTTTCTTTTCTACAAAAAAATGTGCGTTTTTTTTAAAAAAAATTCAATTTGGTGTCTTTTTCTTAAAAATTTTTCTCCCGAAAAGGGTGGCTTGTTTTATTCTAAAAAACTCATGCTTTTCGGGAGCAAAATTTTTAAGAAACAGACACCAAATTGCATTTTTTTTTTAAAAAAAGGCACATTTTTTTGTAGAAAAGAAAACACCATAAGTATGTTCGTATTTAAATCAAATTCGCTCTAAAAATATGTTACTGCAATTTAATTTTTTTTTGGGAATCGGTTCACATTTGACTAAAGCCGTAAAGTCGCAAATCCGTAAATAGCTTGAACTGCCTTTTAAATTTTAATATGCATTAATAAAACAATTTAGCGACCGTCTCTTTAATCCTTTTAGTACAAAAAATCTCATATAAATCATGAATGATAGATCATCAACTTCCGTTTGAAAGTAATTCATACGTGTAACAGAGGTACAAAAGGAAAAGTTCATGTAGAAATTTAGGAAGACAATAAAAAAGGCTTAGAAATAGTGGAAATTCCTTTATGACGCTCCAGTGAATAAACGTGTTAACTGTAATTGCAATTTTGTATAAGAAACGTTTTCCCACCTTTTAGCAGTAAATTTACATTGGAAATTAAAATGACTTCATTTTTAAATAAACAAATTTTTATTATCTTTATTTTTCATAAGTTAAAAGAACTTGCCCTTAAAAACGTTTTTTTATTGAGTTCTTTAATTTTTTTTTTATTTTTTTTAATACTTACAAAACGTTTTAGGCGGCTTTGCGATAAATATTTTAAAATATTTATGAAAAATTCATACCACACATGAAAATAGTTCGGGGAAAAAGACAAGTTCGAATTAAACCATTTGTTAAAAACAAAGACTGCCTTTTCGTCAACTTCTTCATTTGTCATTGGCAAAAAAAAAAATAAAAAAAATGTTGCTTTTACTTCGGATTCATTAAATTTAAACAGTCGATGTCAAACAAACTCAAAAAGCGAAAAGTTGTACACAAATTTCCGTTTTTTGTTCGACAGTTTTTGGTTGCGACTGCAGTTTTTTAAACCCTGGTTGAAATAGGGTTTAAGTAAGCCATGTTTGAACCAAACCATTTTTTAAATACTACATTTTAATAAAACGTTCGAAATAGGGTTTAAGTAAGTTATGAAAGTAAACATTGTCGTTGTTCAGTAAGTCTTAGGAGAATATAAATGACAGAAATCATAACTTTATTTAAGGTTTTGTAACAACTTTTTTAATTTTTTATTTCTAGCTCTTACAACCCCTGGTCTATTAATGGTCGCTCAAGTTTTCTTAGGAAGTGTAGCTGCGTGGTCAGTAACCATATTTACTTTGGCCTTGTTCACACATGGAGCTGTTACGCCGGGCTACTTGGGTAATGGCTTGGATATTGCACCTAATTTTAGCGGGACCATATTTGGTCTAGCAAACACTTTATCATCGTTTGGAGGTTTCCTATCCACATGGATGGTAGGAGCTTTGACATATGAAGATGTAAGTTTGATGAATGTTGCTTTAAAAGTTAAAGGACTTTTTTTTTCTAATTTTTGTCAAATTCTTTTTAGAAATCCTACCATCAGTGGCAAATTGTTTTTTGGATTTTGGCGGCTACTTACATTTCTGGTGCTCTGGTGTACTTGGTGTTAGGTACTGGGGAACTTCAACCCTGGAATAATCCACCAGAACGTAAAAAGGTTTCTGACGTGCATGTCGAAGAAGGTGTACCTTTAAAAAGCGAAAAAAATACGCTTTAAAAAAAGTATACCTAATAACTTTATTCTACCTTATAAACATGTATTACCTTGAAGATTAAGGGCCATGCTCGAAATAAAAATGTTAACTTTCGAGTCGCAATCTTTTTCTTGCGCATATTTGCACAGTAAAAGATCGGCCTTTCGTTAGTTTTGAGATTTCGGCAGTATGTAGTTGTTTTCAAAATCTAACATTTTTAAAAGGTGCTCTTCCTTAAACACATTTCTAATTAGTAATAGGTATGATAGCTAAAATTAAAAAAATAAAACTTTTAAATTTAATATCAAGTCTTTCACACAAAACCCACCTTAGCAAATACTTAAAAACCCTATAATATAAAATAAAAATGTGTATTCAAAAAATTACTTGCCTAAATGAAATACAATTATGTATATACAAACATATTTCATACTTAACTTATATATGTACATACATAAGTATATAAAAATCATTAAAAGCGGTACATTTTTATATGAAAGACATATTTAAAAATAATAAAATAAAAATTACATAAATTTATAATTTAGTTTTAAAACTTTTTAAGCAACACGATGGATTTTATTAACGCACATGTTCCGCACAGTCATACATTGCATGTAGCAGCCAATTATTAAATATATACATATTTACAATAATCTTACAAGTAATTTTTATTTTTGTAGTGTAAAACAAGAAACAAATCTTCAAGTAGATTTTAAAATATGGAAAACAAACAATGCGTTATATTCTCGTGTCAAAATTACAGTAATTGTATTAAACAACAGAGTATAAAAAATTTCACTTTACATTATTTTTTTTAAATTATATTTTAGTTATTTAAAAGTATTTTAAAAAGAAGTGTCTGTAATAGTTCTACTTTTTGATCTTTAGTTTTTCATTTAATATACATATTTTGTTAATTAATAAAAAAAATTTAACTGTTTTCTTAAAAGAATCTCTATAATAATTTGAGTATACGTTTATTTTTAAATGTTATTTTAAAAGTATGTATGTAATTTTAATTAAAATAGTAAAAATATTTTATAAAAAAGAATAATTGTGTGTAGCAGTCTCTGTTTACTGTTTTGACAAGTAAAGTTACAAACTACGGAACATAACCAACGTAATTTTTCGGAATACAAAATTTTTAATTAAAAGATTTTGGTTGTCGTGCTTAATTCCCAGTTTTTGTTCTTAATTAATATGTACACTGAAATTTATTGTTGGGGAATGAGCTTGTTTCTATGCGTATTTCACTGGTTGCTTAGGCCAGATCATCAGGAAACATTTTCCCAATTTTTTTTAGAAAAGCGAAAGATTTAACAAATAAAACTGCAGATTGAATGAGAATTACAAGCACTCAAAAGGTCTTATTTGCTTCGATATCAAAGCTTAAACAAAATACCAACAATAAACAGTGAGTTTATCTTTTCTTACATTCTCCGCTACAATTAGTTGGAATCCTCCCAACATTTATTGTAGTTTAAGGTGGGTTAAGAAAAACCATACTAACAACAAAACAAATTTCTTTTATTGTTTTCGCAATTTGCCAGTTCAGTTTTTTATGCACGTGCCCTTAAAAAATTTATTATAAAAGTAATTTTTTGTATTACAAAATTTTTAATTAATAAGATTTTGTTTGTCGTTCTTAATTTCCAAATTTTTCTTCTTATCAGGCTTCTTCTAAAAATCTCTTTAGTTCAAATTACTTGATTTCAGAAATCACAAGTGCTTGTTAAATCTCACGTGTGATATTTTGGCGTTCCATTTTATGTTTTTCGGTGTGATTTTTAATTGCCGAAAGCACACCGCAAAACACAAAAACGGTGTGATTCTCAGAACACCACAAGAACACACGTGTGATTTTAAAATCTCGTGATTTGAAATCATACATAAACACGTACAGTAGCCCAATAAAGTCTACACACACATATATAAAAGAAATTTTAATGAAATTTAGCCACGTTAAACATATTTTCCTATGGGGATTTTACAGAAATTAGTTTAAATCATGAATGGTGAGACAAAAAAAAACCAAGTCTGCAATTTTCTTTTTTTTTAAATGGCAATTTTCTCAATTTTGCACACAAAAATATGTACATGCAGCAGAAACATACATATCTCTTTAAAGATCGTAAAAACACATATTAAGATAACGGCATTTTATTCTTTAACGCTGGGTCTCCACGTAGCAATTTTTATTGCTAAGTACAAGCAAAAACGTCGGCAGAATAATGACAGTACAATGGAGCAATAATTGCTAATTATAATGCTGGAAAACACTTGAAATTGCTTTGCCATAAATTTGCAATTTTCACCGCGAATAGTTGTATAAAGCACAGTATAAAGTTTTGTGGCTGTATTTATAACAAATGTTTTATGTTGTGTTTTGAAGTGGTTGTTAAATTTTCTTTTTTAAATTAAATTATTAAAATAATTAACTGTCCCGAAATATTTACTATGTAAAAAAAGAAGGTCCTGCAAATATTATAAAGGTTATCATAAAGTTAAGAAATTAAAAGAAATGGTACAGAAAAATCTCAAAAACACTTGAAATTTGTCCTGCAATAAGAAAGTTTAATACATAATATCAATACCCCTGTAAAAACACCGAACAGGTAGGCCCAAACCAACATTGAGATGGTAAAAACGAAATATTGCATATTTATATGGCCTGAATGTTAGTTAACAAATAAACCTTAAACTAGTAAGAAAGATGCTGAAAAATGTAAAAATATTAGTACCCATTCCGAAACAGTGCGAGATGTTCTTGGCTCACAGCTGAATTTTAAGAAAAATGTCATTGATTAGCGAAGTGAATATGAAAAGAGGACATGGGCTTGCGAAACTTGACATAAATCAGGAAACCGAGTTTTTGAAAAATGTTTTTTTTTTAGCGACGAGTCTAAATAAACATTTGTGGCTACGATGGTTTTGTAAAAAATATATATAAACGTATTATTAATACAGTATATCGCGATGTATGTAGACTTTATTGGGATACTGTATATCCCTTAATTTGTAAATTTGCCAAAAGTTTTTTTAACTGTTGCTTGCGTAAAAAAGATGAGTTGGAAAAAGTACAACTTATTTTTTGGTAGAACCATTTTTGGCTTAATTTATTTTTTTTAAATCAGCCTGTGTTGATATGGTGGTTGTATTCGCTATTTTATAGCGAATAGCTAAACCTTTGGACACTCCGAATTTACAGTATTGCCAGAAGTATGTTATTTATGATGTCTACAAAAAAATCTTTAACTAAAATTTTGTTGAACGCAGTGCTGCCATTTTTATAATAAAGAAAAGTGTCAAGGGTATATGTATATGTACCAGTGTTGCAAAATTGAAATTTTGTTAAGATATAAAACAATAATTTTTTAAATTTAAAAAGAAACAAAAAATATTATATTGGTATTCATTTATCTAAGTTTGTATATGAGAACATACTGAATTTATATTAAACGTTTATAAATACATTCATAAGAGAAAGCTACGTTTTTTCAGTATTTTCTAAAGAAAATTATTTAAAATATGTACATCGTCCATATTTTTATGAATAAGTATTTTTCACTGGTAGATTACAAATTTATATTTCAACTTTTGCAAATTTACAGTATGCAGACTTTTACATATCGATTTTTGGAAGAACTCGACACGTAATATTCATATCTAAGCGCTGTAAAAATATCATGCTATTTTGTCTTCTTTTTGGTAATGCAAAGATTGGTTTAAAAATTCTTCTTTTTTTTTGCCTTCAATGTAAAATACAATATTGTTTTGATTCTACTCACAACTTTTAAATTTTGAGTTGTTGATTAAGTGCCATATATCGATGGCTTAATATAAAAAAGGCGTAACTAGTTTTTTTCTTAAATAACTTTTTCTGTTTATTGTGGTAGACAAATGCCAAACGCATCGTGCTTTAAAATTTCAGAAGGCTTTATTATAAAAATTGTTGCATCTTTTTATTAAAAATTGAACAAAAACGTTTTTGTATCTTAAATTTAACGATCCTATTAAGATTTGTTATTTCCCTTTAAAGAAACACAAAATCGAGTTACGCCTTTTTTATATGAAGCTCGTTTGCTGCAAGACCGGAATAAATCAAAAACTACAATTTTGGAGTTAGTGATGCAGAATGGCTCGCTATGTTTTTCCTCATATTGTGAATAAAATTCATCTTTATATCTCTTATACTTGCCCATTTGAAAAGAATGTATCGTTATTTTTTCTAGTTAAGATAAAGCAAATTTACTTTGAGGGATACATAGTTAGAAATATTATAAGTATAACAGCAACCATCATTTGATTTTAATAGATATTTAGTTTTTATCAAACTTTTAACAGTTTCTAAACGATTTCGTCCTTCGATTTTTACAACATTTCGCATGAAAATAAAAAGTGCGTTCAACTGATGCTGAAGAATGAGTTGTCGAGAAAATTCCAACAGCAATACGTGAAAAGGCAAAAATTTAATTATTTTTAGTACACGAAATTGCGAATCGATATCTTCATAGTTTTCTATTTCGTTAATAAACTTTAAGGGGCGTTTTCACAACAAGCCGATAGCTAATGGTAGGATTTAATCGGCTGTATAAAAAGTGTTCCATTATTACAACTTTACTTTAACCTAACAGGTACAAGTTATAACCTTTAACTTATCGATCACTTTAGGTAAAAGTAAAGTTGTAATTACTTGGAGGCCAATTGATCTAGTTTTGCATTTCAATTCCTTTCAATTTACAATACACTCTCACTTTTTTACTAAACCACTTAGTGCCGGTTCTCACATGACAAGTTTGACTCATCAAGTTTTTAGGTAAAGAGGGGAAAAGAAATGGCATTCTCTCTTCCCTTTTCTCCTAAAAGCTCAAGACTTGACGAGTCAAACTTGACGTGTGTCAACCGGCACTTACACTTTTTAAATTTACCACGATATTTTTTTTCAATTTCACGTTTTCATTTGTTTGGCAATTTTACTTTCAATTAAACAGCTGATTACAAGTTTTTCTTAAATTTCCTTGAGTTATCGCTTGCCGCCATTTCTACTTTTATTTAAAGGTAAATTACAAGAATGGAAATGCTTTGAATTTGAGTTTTCAGAGCAATAATTAGATAATTTGCTGAAGATGGGAATAAATAAATAAATAAAAAGTCAAAATTAGCTATCTTTGATCTATCACTGCCACATACCAATACAAATACAAAACATTGTTTTTTAAATATTTGATAAAGTGCTGGGAAGAATCCCGACCAGTTCGTCTATATTTTGGATTTGCAATACAATCTTCTTTATTAAATACTTCTAATGTTGAACACGGGCGATTGTTGTTATCACAGAGTGTTTTTTTCCTAACATTCATTTCTTGGAATAATTCCATATTTAGAGACAAAAATGCATTAGAGTCAAATTTATATTTGATAAATTTGTTCACTGTAAAGAAAAATTTATTTATTTAAAGCAGTATTTTTAAAATCAATTCATAAAAGGTAGGAGCGTTATAATATAGAAAGAAATTCACTAAAGAGAACTTTGCTGTAATTAAATTTATTAAAAAATTATATATTTTTTTCGATTATAGAACAGATTTTTATTATTTTTACACCACTTTTTTATTTTTACTTCTGCAATACTTTTTAGTTTGATCACTAACAGAATAACCTAAGTTACCAGTACTATTCATGTCGCAGCGTTGACGCTCTTATTTAAGTTTGTCATTGCAGCGTTAAAGCTAAGCGCTAGAAAATCTTACGACTTAAGGCTCAGTTAGCCGGGAGTAACAGTAACGTTGCAAATCAGCTGATTTATTTTGTTGTATGTAAAGCAATTAGAACGATTACAGTTAGCATTAAGATGTTACGTCTCAATCTGTAAGAAATAGATTGGTCTTACTTTTTTACGGTAAGGTTACTGTTACTGTTACTCCCGGCTAACTGAGCCTTTACGCGCTGATTAAGGTTTGTCCGTAACAGCCAACCACAGAATATAAAACAGCATATCCAATTTTGACAATGATGTTACGTTGTTTTGCATTTACGGCGACGATATGCTAATAATCGGAAAAGCGTTGTTTTGTGTGACAAAACATTTATTTTGAAAAGATATTCCACTCGCATCCTACTAAGCGGCCAAAAAGCTCATTAAGGAAAATGCTTAAGCTTTCTTTTGAGGAAAAAACGGAAATCTATCTAGTTTCTTAGTACAGGGTGGCCCAAAATTAACGAGGGGTTTGAATTCGTTATAACTTTTTATTCAAGAAATAATTATTAATTTTTTTTTAATGCAGTATAGAAATAGGGAATATATTTAGTTTAGTTATGAAAAAAAAATATCTCGCAAGTGGTGGCCATTTTCGGCTGCAGGAAAAATCGCCCAAAGAAAAATGGCAAAAAAAAAAAAATGAAAAATCGCCCAAAAAAATTCCATGTAAAATTGGGCCTAAATTCATATGAAAAATTAGCCAAATTTTTTGGGCTATTTTTCGTAATTGTTGGGTGATTTTTCGTTTTTATAAATTTGTATGAATAATGGCCCATTTTTTCAATCATTACCAATTTCTTAAAATTGTTAAACATTTTAAACGGTATTTATAAAGGGATAGTTTAAACGGTGGCATGTCATAACGTCCAGTGTCATAGTGTCCATGGATTCTATCTACTCTATGGTATAACAAAGACCGGGTTCGCTTCTGTGCACAGCCGGCCTTCGGCCGGGCACAAGGGGTTTCTCCTTTCTGGTATAACAAACACCGGCTTCGCTAACTAAAGCTTTCCTGTATAGCCGGCCTTCGGGCTTCGCTAACCAAAGCTGCACAGATAGCCTTTGGGCGGGCGCAAGTATTTTTTCCTTTATTGTATAACAAGTACCAGTTTCGCTAAGTAATGCTTCTAAAATCTGCCTTGTTTTCGAACGAAGGCCGATTTCTCAGAGAAGCTTAAGTTAGCGAAACCAGTATTTGTTATACCATAAAGGAGAACATCCTTGCGCCCGGCCGAAGGCCGGCTGTGCAGAGAAGCTTTAGTTAGCGAAGCCGGTACTTGTTTTATCAAAGAGGAGAAAATCCTTTAAAAAATATGGCTTTATGTCTCATTTTAGGAAAAAAATTTATGGCGTTAAGTCTCATTATATTGTTTTCTTGGAAAACCCTGTTTAAAGTACATTTTTGGTATAGAAATCCGGGTTTGTTCATTTTGCTTCGTGAAAATCTTTGGAACGCACATTGGGATATAAAGGAAAAATTAGTTTCTAAACGAATAATAGGTGAGTTTGAAAAAACTTAAAAAAACTCTTGTAAGTTTAGCTTCGATAAGTCTTTCACGTTTACTTGAAAGGAAATTTACAGGAAATATATAAAACATGGAGTTGACACATGCGAGAGCAAGTTCGAAAAACTCCATACATTCGCATTTTTAACTGACAGACATACACTTTTCATTATTTAAGCCAATCGAATATTTCTTGTATTTTTCGTTGATAATTCGTATATTCAAGCAAGTACTTGCATCTGTAAGCGGGTGGTTAGAAAACAAATTATTTTTAAAACTTAAAAAACTTTTTTTAATAGTTTAATACAGTGAGAATAATACAAGTGGTTGTTCTTTGGCCAGCTAATGAAAATTTAAAATATATAAACAGGTTAAATGGAACAACTGCTAATGTAAACGGTGTCTTTTTAAAACATTTGCTAATTTTACCATTGAATTAATTTTAGCTTAAAATAATGTTTTATAAACCAACGTTTTTTGTACTTGTAGTTATTGTTTTGCAAAATGCCATTGTAATTGTTATTAACATAAAACAAAATGTTTGTTCGCCTTTCATAAGCTAAAGTTTTATTTTCAATTAAAGCCTTTGAATTTTAAACTTTAGTTAGGAAACGCAAATACACTTCCGTTTTACGTTGTTGTTGTTATTGAAATACGGAACTGTAATAAGGCGCCCAATGCTGCTAAACAGCCGTACCTAAACAAGAGCGGAAGGCGGAACGTTTTCTTCCGCTAAGCTTTTACGCTGATATGCCATACCTAAACAAGAGCGTCAACGTTGTGCCACAAACAGTAGTGTTAACTTTCTTGTTTAATAAAACCCATATAATAGAAATAAAAAGAAGAGAAAAACCCGCTAGATTGACAAAAATGGCTAAATTGTCATTATTTATTATTAATAGCGGCCAACTTCACTAATAAACGCGCTGTCAAAATCGGATTTTCCAATTGTAAAGCGTTGACGCCGCGCTATTTAGGGTTGCTTCATACAAATTGTATGGGCATGAGAATTTTTGACAGCTAGAAAACGCTTTCCGCTCTTGTTTAGGTATGGCTGTAAGGCTAGTTTACAAGGTAATACATTGTATTACGACATTATGTAGAATGAGAAAAATCATTCCATGTAAAAGCAAAATGTATTGAGTAAGAGAGAATACGAATATAAAATCTGACAAGCGGTCGGTAAATGATTTTTTTCTAAACCATTTTAGAAACTTATGCATTTTCATCACACCAGAGGTGTATTTTAACGGAGTACATTGAAGGTGGTAGCATTTTTATACTCATTTTTCAACTCAGGAAATTTTTATGTTGTTTTTGTAAAAATTGTAAAACTGTAACCATCTGATTTTTTGTTATTATTTTTGGTTTTACTTGTACCATCCGTGTAAACATGAAAAATACATACAACAGATTTTCATTTTTTTCTTTTAAACACGGAGAGAATTTCATAATATTTTGATTCTACAAAGTCGTAATACATTGTATTACCGTGTAAACTGGCCTTTAGACCAATTAGTTAAAAAAAATATATGTGGCCTACTCGGTGTTGCCCGATTATAATTTTTGTAAATTTTTTGCAGTGAATAAGAAAATCCGAATAAATATTCAAAAAAATTTCGAGGGCGTCATTCATAATCAATAATTTTTGGACAAACAGCATGGCGAATTTTAAGAACGCCATACGAAGTGTGTCGTTGTTTTAAACAATTCGCATGATTTTTAATTTATTATCCATTTGAGGTTTTTTTTGCCGATACAAATAATAAAAATGCGTTTTTGAATTTAAACGTGAGATTGAAAAAAAAAAAATTAATACACAAAATTCTTTTGTGTATATTTAACACCTTAATTAAAATTGAAACATGTGACCATTTAAAAACAAGTTTTTAAATGAATCACTCCAACAAAAGACAAAAGCTTCCAAAGAAAAAAAAAAAAAAACAAAGACAAAAACCTTTTAAACTTTTTCCAAAGAGGGGTGTGATTGGCAAAATATATTTACCAGACTCAAATCTTGTGATTTAAAACGTAATAAAAGATTTTAAAATAAATTAAATTAACAATTTAGCAATGTTACGTATAAAACTCTTATAAAACAAACGCAAATTAAAACATTTTAGTATAATTTCCGTTTTATGCATTTATTATTTAAATAAACATATATTGTTTATAAATTTGCTTAGAAATTACGTTTATCTAGCTATTTCTATGTCATATATTTTGTTTATATTTTTGCAATTTAAATTTTATATAGGAAATTGATTTTATCTCTCTTTCTTTTTTTACATAAAGCATTTAAAAACTATTTTGATTATAACAAATTGTGTTCTCAATAGAAAGAATATAGATTGTAGCCAGTGTTGCCGAAACCCAAATACAATTTTGCACAGACACAGCATCAAAATTATTTAAAATTTTAACTACTCGTATTATCTTTACAAAACAAATGTTGTGTTTGATAATAAGTAACGCTTTAAATTTACTTGTACACAGGGTAGCGCAAAAGGAGCTAAATAATTTTAATTTTTGATAATTTTTTTTAATACAATTTGGGAGAATTTTTTGATTAGCTTTAAAAAATAATGTCGTGTCAGTAGTGGCCATTTTTAGGTTTGAAGATTCGTCGTCTTTTAAACACATTTTTCATAAATTTTCGCCAAATTTCATTGAGCCACAAATTATCTGCAATTATAACTTTGTTTCGGATTTAATGGCCATGGTTTTATTTATAATGTAGGTTTTCAAGTTGGGGGTTGGTTCCTTGATTTTCCACATGCATTTTTCTTTCAAATATCCCAAAGAAAACTGGCAGGAGCAGTTAAATCCGGTGAAAGTGGAGGTTAGTTGAAATCGCGTGTGCGTAAAGTGATGCAATAATAATAATTCGATAGACTGCAACCGCTGGCCTAACAAAATTTCCCAATATAGTCGAATAAGCGCCACCTTTACCACATATTAGAACACTAAATTAAAATGCGAAAAATGAATTTAAAAATATAAAAAAAATGAAAATGAATTTTCAAACCTTTAAAATAAAAAATGTAAGAATGAATTTAAAATATTGATTTTAAATTGTAATAAGCAGGGCAAGTTTAAAATGTCACAAAAAATGGTTAAAAAGGCACGAAAAATAGAAAATAGTGTATTAGCATTTTTCGTCAAATTGTCAAAAAATAAATAATCTCCTGTTATCGCATAAAACAGTTCAATAAATGGAAAACGCTCATCGTCGCAAGACGTAGCAGGAGCATATTAGTATGTTAATAGTTTTCATTAAAATATGAGTAGTCGACTTGCAAACACCGCTAAGTTAAAACAAAAACACAAAATTCTAAGAAATTCGATAAAATCAGTTTTTTAATAATGAAACGCCAAGCCATACAGAGTGTTTTGCAGGAGTATTAACCAGAAGTTCCACGTAACTTACAGAGTTTTGTATGAGATTGATAATGACCTACTGAGGCATTTTAAAAAATCCGGTATTACGATCTAAAACTGTTTTAAAATTTCCAACAAAATCTTTTTTCCTTAGCACTGTCAAATAAGTATAAGCTTTCATTTATAGAATGCGCTTTTGTTTGTAATTTCAGGAGACTTGAGCAGATGCATTGAAATTGCTCTTTTATGCACACTTTTTCTCGTTTTACTTTCGATTTGTTCAACAATCATTTAGCATTTCGAATAGATTCTACCTCATATTCGCTAAGCTTATTTAAAAATTTCTTCTTGGCTGCAAAAAAATGTATTTTTTTCGTGTCGTTACAGCATTTACCATTTTGACATGTAATTTTTACGAGATAAGCCTGGTACTCTGTTCAACATTTCACGTGAAATGCTGTCAAAACGCATATGAAAAAAACTTGTGCGGAATATCTATGAAAAAATGTTGATAGAGTAGTACTCTGTTCATTTTGTGAAAAAGTTCCGAAATGTTTCTGGCAACATTTTTTTTACAACTGCGAAATAATGTAAGCTGCACTTATTTCACGTGGAATTTTAAGCAAACGCAAAAAAGTATGAACTGATTATTAAATAAGTAATAAAAAATTAAAGTAACACAACCGGTAACAGTTTTTTCTACCCATATTTACTTTCTTTTTTATAAAATTTTTTATTAAAAAAAAAATACATGTGGGGTTTGTTTACTAACGCAAAACAATGTCGCATACTTTGCATGAATTAAAACGTTAAATTGTACAAACTCGCATGATAGGTATCATTGATGCATGTCAAAATTTTCGAGTGGAATAATTAATGGTGCTCAACATTTTTCACAAATTTGAACAGAGTACTAGGCTTATAGCAAAAACGAATACTTATTATCAAATTTTAATTGAATTTATTATGAAGCAAAAGGTTTCACATCAACTTTTTGTCAATAAAATATTAAAATTATCTTCTTTCGGAATAAACCGTGTGGTTACACATGATTTCAACTCGAAATGCAACATACTTTTGTACACACACTGCACGTTCTCATTTAACACTTGAGTAAACAGAGATGCATAATCACAGAATAACTTCCTTCTTAAAAGAATTCGCTCAAAAACACAAATAAACAAGAAAAATTCGCAATAATGATCACTGTGAAACAAGTATTAAAAATATGTACATACGTTTGGTTAGCAGAAGGAATATTCTTTATAGTTTTTATTTAGAGTTCAAAGGTTAGCAACAACAACGTCACTAACAGGAGGGTTATTAACAGTATACACATACCACCACCAATAATAATTAAACATCAAAGTAAGAAAAAAATTTATTAAGAAAAATAGGGGGAACTAAATTATTTATAATCCAGCAAGAATCGTGAAGAGGATTTACAAAAAAAAAAAAAAAAACAAAATCCAATACATTTGCAACATTTAAATAGTTGATATACATACACGTTTAAAACTAGATACAAAAAATATGTATTAAATATTTTATTTACTCGAAACACTAACAGGGAAGTTTTGGCTTTTAAGTCTATTTTCGGGAGTGGTATTTGTATGGAAGATACCAACAAAATTGATAAGATGATTCAGGTTGCAACAAAATATTCTTGAGCACAATTTAATATAACAACAAAATAAGATAAGCAAAAAGAAAAAGGTTTTTATGGAGGGGGTTTTCAATGGACTTCGTCATTATTAATCATTTTCTATATGGGGGATTTCATGCCAAGTGAACCAAATTTTAAATTGATTTCTTCCGATTTCCGAAATTTGCAACAAGGTAAGTTCTATTGGATAGTAGTTTAGACACAAATTTTCAACAAGATCGGTCAAAAAGTTTCTGAGATAGATGTTTTTTTTTGCTCAGAAGAAAGCTTATGCCTTTTCCTTTAAGTTTCCTTTTTGGTCGCTTTTTGGGCTGCGAGTGGCTTATGTATAAACAAAATAATTTCTAACTCAAGACGAGGGTTTTAAAATGTTTCCATATGCAGCACTATTTTGAATATTTTTCTAAACTACTATCCAATAGGACGAATCGGAAGACATAGATTTAAAAATTGGGTCACTTGACATGAAATTCCCCATAAGTAAGTTCCACAACTTATCTATAAAATTACAACCTGTAATTTGGGCACATGCCAGCGAGACATGGCCGAACATTGTTAGATCATGATCACAAACGCACAATACTCCCAAAGTCGGTAACTTTTTCATCAAAAAAGTTCATGTTACAAATGTAATTTTTAATAATTACAACTCTTCATTCGCAAAGGAATATATGTAAAAGTATTTGTACCTTTGCAGATATGTATGCATACCCTGCAAATAATACGATTAGTCCATACACGCATGTAAAAACTAGCCCCCAAGGGACTAGGACTAGTCGAAAGGTAACCCAAATGTTTTGAAAAAACATGGTATATTTAACATTACGCTGTCCTAGGGCTGGACCATATAACCCAGCTTTGCATTACAGTGGAGTAGTCTTAAAACTACTCCATGTTCGTGCAAACTCCCTGTTGATTAGTTTTAAAACTACTCCATGGTGTACTCCAGAGGATTAGTTTTATCTTTGTTTAAAAACGAAAACATGTCGTTTAACTGCAAACTCTTTTTTAACAATGACACAATCCATGCTTGCATTAAATTAGACCAAGTGCAAGTAGTCTATTTTAGCTTAAACGTATCATGGACCATGCCACTGTTAAAAAAGAGTTTGTAGTGAAACGGCATGTCTTCGTTTTCTAAAGGCATGTTCTCGTTTTTAAACGGTTTCAAAACTTATCCTCAAGAGTATACCATGGAGTAGTTTTAAGACTACTCCTCTGTAATCCAAAGCTGGGTTATATGGTCCTGCCCTAGGACATCGTAATGTGAAATATACAATGTTTTTTCCATACGTTTGAGTTACTTTTGGAGTAGTCCTGGTCCCTTGTGGGCTACATTTTACATGCGTGTATGGACTAGTCGCATTGTTTGCAGGGTATTCACAAACACACACACACGCACATTAGAGTGTACGTATTTCAATGCAAGTGTGCGTATTGTTAATTCCCCCACTTCTTGTTAAAAAACCAAAACGTGCTTTTTCTCTTGCAGTCCGAATTTTAGTTTCCATATCATTGAATTTATTTAACAATTTGTTAAGGTTTTTGTCTTTTGCTATTTTATATTTATTTACGACATTATTAATGTATGTTTGTATGCATGTGTGGTCGAGTAAACGAATATGGTCGTAAGTAACAAAAAAGAAAACTTATTTCCACCCTCATTTATGCAAAATTGTTGTCCGTTTAATGAGTATACGCTCGATGCATACGAGAAATACAATGGTAATTCTAATACCGAACTAATGATTATGATGACGATGGTCATGCAAACTCTGGACGTATTAAACACATCGTTTCTTGTCTTAAGTCCTTAATTATTAAGATGAATGTGTTCTTAGATTCATATACATTTGTATGTATTTCTAATAACCTTTTTAGTTTCATATGCATACACTTAGCAAAACTCATATGAGCTTCGAACTTTTATAGAATTTTGTAATTAAATAGAAAATATTCAACATTTTTATTTTTCAAATTTATTCTATGAGCTTAATTTCAGTTATGTATTTTATAAAGCTTTTTTGTAATAGTCCTATTCCTTCAATTTTTAGAAATGACTTTATACACTACCAGACTATTATATTGTATTTTTTTTGTATAAAGTCATTTCTAAAAATTGAAGGAATAGGACTATTACAAAAAAGCTTTATAAAATACATAACTGAAATTTAGCTCATAGAATAAATTCGAAAAATAAAAATGTTGAATATAATATAAAGTAACCTTCGGAAGGAAATAATTTCCAGTTTCTAAATAGAAAATAATTATGCAGGAGTAAGATTATCCTTTGCAGTGGAGTGTTAGCTGCTGCGAAATGTTTGTATGGAAGGGAACCGACGGAGGTTATATATTGTCTGTAGTGCCAGCTCATATATGAATAAATATAATAACAAGTAAGAGTGCTATATTCGGCTGTGCCGAATCTTATATACCCTTCACCATTGTGCGAGCAGAATACATAGCAATTAGACAGAAACTAAATAAAACTGGTAAATATTTTTTTTTTAAATAAGAGACAACCGGTTTTGAACTTCGCTTTTCGTAAGGGCCCAGAATATATATACTTTATAGGGTGTAGGATCAATATTGTAGAAATTACAGTTATACATATATACCTTTTTTACCTTCGGTGAAGGGTATAAAAAGAGTAATTTTCGGGAAGTTAGGGGTCTAATCACCCCTGCATACGATAGACACTGGCGTATCGAATGAAAACTCGATAAATGTAATGTCGAGTTACTCGATGTCGAATGGTATTATTTCAAATTCAATACATTTCATTCGATATCGAGTTTCAAGATACCAAAATAAATAATTTCGATGGATTTTGCTCGATATCGTATGCGGTGATTAGACCCCAGTATTTCGGTTATAACTCATACAAATTTCCGATATTTTGATATATAAGTCATAGAGGAGATCTATGGTTCCCGAAAGTGGGTATTTAAAAAAAAAAAAATTTAATTTTGGTCATAACTTTTTTGTATTTGCACCGATTTTCCCGAGTTTTTTATAAAATATGTCCTACTAAAAATTTCCGATATTTTGATATATAAGTCATATCCATAGGACATATGGCAGCCCAAAAAATTTAGGTTTTTATACATTTTAAAATTTTTTTTGTATGGGAGGTATCACGCCCACTTCTCCAATCCCGCCCACATTTTGTAAGATGGTGTGTATTGGCAACCTAAATGTGTGTACCTATTTTGGAAACTTTGGCTCTTGCCGTTCTCAAGATATTTAGCAAAAAGTAATAAAAATACAACAACCACAAGGGATTTTTCGAAAAAAATTTGAGGTAGTCGTGGTTTTTTGCTCATAACTCAGCCAATTTTTAACCGATTTGGCAGATTTATATACCGACGTGTTGAAGAAGAAATTTACCATTTACTTTAGTTATAAAACTTGGACTCGGGGAGATCTATGGTTCCCGAAAGTGGGTATTTAAAAAAAAAAAAATTAATTTTTGTCATAACTTTTTTGTATTTGCACCGATTTTCCCGAGTTTTTTATAAAATATGTCCTACTAAAAATTTCCGATATTTTGATATATAAGTCATATCCATAGGACATATCGCAGCCCAAAAATTAAGGTTTTTATACATTTTTTAATTTTTTTTGTATGGGAGGTATCACGCCCACTTCTCCAATCCCGCCCACATTTTGTAAGATGGTGTGTATTGGCAACCTAAATGTGTGTACCTAATTTGGAAACTTTGGCTCTTGCCGTTCTCAAGATATACAGAAATAAAAAAAATACAACAACAACAAGGGTTTTTTGGAAAAATTTGAGGTAGTCGTGGTTTTTTGCTCATATCTCCGTCATTTTTGGACCGATCTGGCTGAATTTCAATAGCAAACTTGAACGGAGCATATGTGACATAAATATACATCAACCTAGTCCAGATCATTTCTGGGGTTTTCGGAAAACCCATTTCAACATACACACGGACAGACGGACAGACGGACAACCGGATTTGAACTTCGCTTTTCATAAGGACCCAAAATATATATACTTTATAGGGTGTAGGATCAATATTGTGGAACATACAAACGGAATGACAAAGTTATATATACCCTCTTACCTTCGGTGAAGGGTATAAAAAGATACATTTTTGTAAAAACCGCGTAAAGGATATGCCTATCACCCTTGGATCTTAGAAGGGAAAATTTAACATTTGCTGCAACGTTGTCATAACACGTTATTTGTTCTAAGCGGCAAATGAAAAATTTTAAACACGTTTTTTTCGAAATGTATTTTTTTTGACTTATGACGACGTTGCAGTAAATCGAGTCATAACCGCAAAAAAGCCTAAGCGACAAAAACAAAATATTACAGCAGAAGGTTTTTTTATTTTATTTCATAAAAATTTAGTATGAAGGTTGTCGCTTAAGATAAAATTGGTTTTGCTTCAAAATCATAACGGTAAAATTTAAAATGATGTCGCTTAAGCTTTTTAGGGTATCCAATTAATCGGGCTTAAACGTTTTCATTTAAAGTGATTTTTTCTTCGGTTTTCATAAAACTTTAATTGGAAAAAGCGCTATCGCTAATTGTAGATGTTAGAAAAATCAAAAGTAAGGCAATACCTAATTTCTCAGCTCTTCTTTTTAGTTTTTTTATAATAATACTAAATCCACTATACCTTAAAGTCCTTTTTGGACTCAGTTGTTATGCTCACTAAACAGGTTTCTTGGATGTTCGGAAAAAGTATGATTTTCTTTTCACATTAGTATTTGAATTGAAACGGAAAAATAGAAAAAAACAAAAAAAAATGGGTTAAGTGCAAAAATGCGACACAAATTAATCGGTTTATTTGGTTTTTGAAAATCAGCAATTTTAAATAATTTGAACATATACCCGAACAAAGTTAATCGGTTATTCGATTGAAATTGAGTAAAATGAGTATGTTTTATTTTTATGTTTAAACTTTCGCCAGGGAGACAAAGCAGGGTAATGCGTACTTTTGGTGCTATTTGTAAACATGTTTTTTTCAAATAATTTACCACAAACTTAAAATCTATATTCTTTAAAACACATAAAAACAGCTAACTAATAACTTTATATGTTAAGCTGGGATCACACGATTGCCGTAATGCACAAAATTTCACACATTTTAATACCCCAGGGGCAGGCAAAAAATTTGTAATCTTGGTACTTTTTGTTAACATGGGTTTGTTTTAAAGTAATTTCTTGCAAACTTAAATCGTTTGTTCTTTAACTTAAAGGCAGCAAACCAATAAAGGGTAAATTAGTGCAGTAAGCGAGTTACGGGACAAAATGGGTAAATGCATTTCATTGGTGTATAAATAAAATTATTCAAGGAAAAGAATTAAAAGTTATCTTTAAAATAAACAATCCAGAGACTTGAAATTTAAGGTGTTATTTAATTTTGACTAGAAAATATCATTGGGAGTATAAATTTTGACTGGGAAGGTACAAAGAGAATACAATTTTGTATTCTGGGTACTTTTTGTAAAAATAATTGTTTTTTTTTTCAAAATAATAAAACTAAAACTTAAAAATGGAGATGGAAGTTCAAGATATAAATATTATCCCTTTAAAAGAGTTTCGTTATAAAACAGGCATAAGAAGGGTAAAATAGAAAATTTAATTACTGTTACCAAAAAATAATCAAGGGAAGCAACATATAAAAATGAATTTACTTTTATCAAGAAATATCATCAACAACATAGAGAGGGCGAAAGTTCTCATTGGGTATACAATTCTATTGACTGCCTTGAGCACCGTCGCAATGTGGGTTGTATTTGACTGTTTTATCGTTACTGCAATGTGATGTGTTCTGACGAAATTAGGGATCTGGTTCCCGAAACCCGTACGTTTGCTCGTAATACACGTTTTTCCTCAAGAGTCCATACTTTTGTGGTCGATTGACAGGTGAATCGTACAACGCATTACAGAGAGAATTCTTTTTTCCCGGACTGTTCGTATGTGGACTAACCATCCTGCTGAAGTCTTCCCTAGCACTTAAAACATCAATAAGTTAAAGTCGAATGTTCACATACAAAAGGAGGATAGAGGGATATTTCCTCCTTTCCATAACCTATTTTCCTAATTCCTGAGTGCTGGTTATAACAGAAACAAAAAAAAAAACTAAAAGATATGGGTGCCCGATAAGCTAGTTGGTAATAAGCTATTCTATTAGTGCGAGAGTTGCGGGTTCGATTTCCGCCAGAGACTCTGATCTGTTTCACTACAACGGACTGAAGATCTTAGTTTATATTGATCGGTCAATTAGGTTCAAATATAGCTTGAAATTGTTTTTGTAACTGAAGGTATAACAAAACTAGTACCATTCATATCTGTGGTATTTTGAAAAAACATCTTAAGAAAAGATAAGATAGCAAAAGAGTTTAAAAAAAAACTTTTATCAAAAATAAAATAAACCAAAATTAAAGAAAAATTCAACAAAAAATTCAGTGTGTGAAGCTGATCGTTACATTCACCAGTTTTTATATACGCTGAATAAATATTCATGTCTTTCGTAAGCGAATGTTTTAAATTTCTCCTTCACAAATCTGCTTCGTTGGAAGCTCCATTTTTTATGGGGGAGCTAGTGAAGCAAAAGTTTGTGCTTTTGTTTGTTTAAAATCAGTTCATGATTTCACCATTCATATAATTTCGCTTTGTAATACTTAGGAATCAAATGATCAAAACTATCTTTAAACTCTAGCGAAAGCTCCATACTTCATCATGACAATGGCTTATTCCAGAAAATTCCTTACTAATATGGATTTAAATGTAAATCCAGATACATAACTATTGGATATTCTAAACTAAATTAGATTCTAATATTTTAATTTACAAGATTGCTACAGTGTTTGGAAAAAACAAAAGTAAGAAAACTAGTTTGTCTAGGTTGTCGGGAGAGGTTAACATCTTCCTCTAAGGAAGTCGACAACAATATCGAGCCCTAATAGCAAAAATGATGAAACCAAAAACATTTTAGATTTTTGTTTTTTGATGAAAATCTATCATTTTTGATCATTTGCATCATCTCTAAAAATCTCATATCTCTGGGCAGTTTGTAAAGAAACCCTAGACTTGAAGCAAACATATTTAAAAAAAACCTTCTGTAAAATTTTTGTTGGTTACATCATTATGATAAGTCCGAATGGTAAGTCTACTTAATCCTTATAAAGGCCCAACTATAATATGCTTAAGTTGGCTTAAGCAATTGTGCGAATACATGTGATTCACATGTGTCGAACCATATTGGACTTAAGAAAACTTTTTGGTTAATTTTATGAGACTGGCATTTGCTAAAGCAAAGTGCGAAATAGATCGCACTTTCCGTATGAAATAAAATATTTTTTGATTTTATTTTTATTTTTTAAATGCTTTTGAGAGGCTTTTTGTTAATTTTTGACAGCAGATTAAGCTAGTTTATGCATATTAAAGTTGGGCCCTTAATTACATTTTAAGAAGTATCAAAATTTCTTTTTAGAAAAATAAATAATTTTTTAAGTGTTTTTTTTTAATATACCAAAGTTCCAGCCAGGAATATTTCACAATTAAATGCTTTTATTACTACTTTTTTGCGAAAGTATCCAAATGGGAGCTATAGCAGAAAATAACCCAATTGGCAAACATTTGCAATAAAACTAGGAAAACCTGAATTTAAAAATGTGGTGGTTTGGGGTGTAGCCAAAATATTTTTAACCTTATTTTATCCACATACAAATATTGAGAATGTTCTAATATGAACTAGACTGTGGTAGGAATGGGCAAAAAATATCGATATATCAAAATATCGATATTTAAAAAAAATATAATAGATATATATCGCCGATATTTTAAATACCGATATATCGATGTATCGATATTGAAATACGACTATCGAATTCGATATTTTTTAAAATCAGTCTTCATTAAGAACTCAAAATTTTAGCCGTTTTTCAAACAATATGTTTTTTAAGAATTGGAATCATTGCATGCATCATATGTTTTTTTTTTAGCAAATATGAAGATCTAAAATAATTGGCATTTATAAGAAGCAGTGCCAGATACAAGAAGCAGATTGTCTGGAGTGCACATAAAACAGAGAGTGCTCCTGATGTCCATATCTGATGATTACTGGTTTGACTAAAACCAGTTGGTACTTTTGGGGTGCAATTCAAATTTTAAGAAAAGTTTGTACTTCCATGACTTATTTACTTCCATTTAAATTTTTCGTAATTTATTTTTTTTTCTTATGGGTTTTTTGTATTGTTCCCTTTTGTTGTTGTTATAATTGAATTTTTTTTTTTGATTAAATTTTTTTGTTTTTATTATTTTTTTTTAATAAAATGAAACAATAAAAAGTAACAATGCAATTACATAATTAATTTGTTCATACATATGTTTGTAAAAAGGTATACTGAATTTTTAAATTTGGTAATAGTTTCAGCAAAATACGTTCGATATATCGATATTTTTGAAATAATAAATATCGATACTCTAAAAAAATATCGATTCGATATATATCGATATATTTTTTCAACTTGCCCATCCCAAGACTGTGGTTTTTTGTTAATTTTTTATTTTAGCAAAGATTTTTTTGAAAATCTGTGTGTCCAATGTTAATGAACTTTTTGAAGCCTAAAAGTATACTAAAATTTGAAAAACACTTCGTTGTTATTAACTGAAGTGTATAAAGTTGCCACCAGTGTGACCATATTAGCTTTTTTTGAGCTAATTTTAGCTTTATTTTTTCCATGTTAAGCTTAAAATATTTCATTTAGCTTTTAACTTTTTTCGGCTTTTTTCCACAATGCATTTAGCTTTTTCTCTTTTTTTTTAATTTTAATTTCGTGTTTATTTATAATTCAAAATAAATTAAACAGTTTATTCAAATAAACTTATGTGTGATTTAGTTAAAAGAGTAATAGTTTGGCAGCAAAGAAGTAATCGCTGTTGCAGATTTGAAATACAGGTAACCCTCCTACAAGACGGCTTCCTACAAAACGATTTCAATCTAACATGAACAAAAATTTGCGGAAATTTCCTCATCGACAACACGGTTTCATTCTAACACGATAAAATGGAAATGCAACTTTATCATGATTGAGTTGTAAAAATTGTACTACAATAGTACAAAAGTACTATTTTTTGCATCCCTATTACGATTTAGTTAGATTAGAATAAAAATGTAACTCTTGTTTATGTTTATGTTTGTTTTTGTATTTTTTTGTATGTATGAACATATTTCTAATAAAAACAATGAATTTAAAGAAAATATTTAATTAAACAAGTAAGAGTGCTATATTCGGCTATGCCGAATCTTAAATACCCTTCACCATGGTGAGATAAGAACAAGAAGTTTTTAAAAAGAATACCTATGACAAAATCAAAAAATGTATGTACATATATAACTAAGTCCGTTTCCTCTTTTGACAAAGTTGATGTTTAAAATTCGTTATATAAGTTTTAATTATATTTAATCTTAAAATCGTGTATAAAAAAATTTAATAAAAATAAAAAAAAATTTATTTTGGACACTTGAACTCGCAATCTTACGAGCCTTAAGCGAGAACTTAGACAACTCAGCTACGAACGGTTTTATTGAAAAAGCGTTAAATTAAAATATATTGAGAGAATTTTATGAACATACATACATGTGTATGCGTAAAAAACACATTAAAATCCACCACTTGTGGTAAAGATTATAAAAAAAAACAACAAAAAAACCGCAACCAAGAGAAATGCAAGAAGAGATCAACGTAGCAACAGCTTATTAGACGAAACACAATAACAACAATTACTACAGCAATAAGAGATAAAAATAAAATGTAACAACAACAATTACGAAAGCAATGCCTTTATACATAAATAACTTTTGCTCATTCATACATACTCATGTGCATACATATATATGGCTTTGCAATAGCTAGGTTAACCTACTAGTTAGTATGGATTTATTTAAATTACATACAACTTTTTATGTACATATGTAGGTACGTATATGCTTGCCGAAATAAAATAAAACACTGTGTCATTGCCAATAAAATTAAAATATCGAAAAGCTTTATACCTAAGTAATTTTAAAATCGTTTTTAGGACATAAACAAATTAAATAAAAAACAAATAGGTATAGAATATGATTTTTGTTTTACATGTAAGTTAAGCGAACGATTAATATTTACATTGTCAAAAAAATCAAAAATTGCTGAATTATTTTAAAATCGTTATATAGAATATAAAAAAAGTTAAAAAAATTTTTTTTTGAAAAGGTGGATTTGAACCCCGGCAGCTACCAACAACGCTGCTTTCAGCAACCGCCCAGACAACTCATCCATTAACACTTATGCTAATAAAGAATTAAAGTAGAATATATTCCGTCACTTTGTTTGTTTAATATGTAGGTATGTATGTATTTTTCAATTTAAGCGACCAATCATGTACAAACATGTGTGTGTTTGATATGCCTAACATTCAACACGTTCGAATAAAAGCACAAACAAAAAAACAACAACCACAAGGGATTTTTGGAAAATATTAGAGGTAGTCGTGGTTTTTTGCTCATAACTCAGCCATTTTTTAACCGATTTGACAGATTTATATACCGACGTGTTTAAGAAGGAATTTACCATTTACTTGTGTTATAAAGCTTGGACTCGGGGAGATCTGTGGTTCCCGAAAGTGGGTATTTAAAAAAAAAATTAGTTTTGGTCATGACTTTTTTGTATCTGAACCGATTTTTCTGAATTTTTTATAAAATATGTTCTACTAAAAATTTTCGATATTTTGGTATATAAGTCATATCCATAGGACATATGGCAGCCCTAAATTTTAGGTTTTTATACAATTTTTAATTTTTTTTGTACGGGAGGTACCACGCCCACTTCTCCAATCCCGCCCACATTTTGTAGGATCGTGTGTATGGGCTACCTAAGTGTGTGTACCTAATTTGGAAGCTTTGGCTTTTGCCAGATATACAGCAAAAAGTAATAAAATTACAACAGCCACAAGGGATTTTTGGAAAATATTAGAGGTAGTCGTCATTTGTGGATCGATCTTGCTGAATTTCAATAGCAACCGATGGTAGACTATATGTGACACAAATGTAAAACAACCTAGCCGCTATCATGTCTGGAGTCTCCGGAAAACACATATCAAACGTAAGACGGACAGACGGACGGATATCGTTAAATCAACTTCTCTCCCCATAAGGACCCAGAATATATATACTTTATAGGGTCTAAGATCAATATTGTAGAAATTACAAACGAAATGACAAACTTATTAATACCCTTTTCCACCTGAGGTGAAGGGTATAAAAAAATTTATATTTTACACTGTCTCCTTTCCTTATATTACACGTTTTCCTATAACACGGCGTTTTCTAGGAACCTATCTACCGTGTTGTAGGAGGGATACCTGTACATACATAACAGTACATAATAAAAAAGTCACGATATTTTTCAAAAAAGTTAAGAATTGTCAAAAGTAACAATTCGAAATATTTCTTGAATAAAAAGTAAGTTTATGTGATTTGTAAAAATCACAAACATATTTCTTTTCAATATTTCAGTGATAATAGCAAGACTATCAATTATTGAACAAAAGCAAAGCTTAGAGTAAGTTTCAAGCCTATGCCTACTGCATGAGAATTAACAAAAAAGCTTTAAGTATACAGTACTTTTCGTTTCTAGTCACAACAGTTTTTAGTCACTTTAGCGATTTAGATGTTCTAATGAATCTGTTTTTCTTCCGTTATATCCGTTAAGCGATGTAAGCATATTTGCCATATATTCCATCTATAATCGGCCAGCAAAGGCAAAAGAAAATGACATTATGTGCATTATAGTCACATTAGAAAAAAGGTTCTACCATATAAAAGAACACTCAACTTGAAAAAAAAAGTTTTTGGTTTAGGTATCAGGGTAAAAATATCTTGTTTGGCCTTCTTATGAGTGTTTTTGTCCCTATCGAAAACTAGTCGTTTTTAAAAATTGGTATTATGATTGACACAAACGACATATGTGTATACGACGAACATTTTAGTTATGTGTTTTACATTGTCGTTGTCGTGATTTTGAAATCGACAAAAATTTCAAACGAATACGACTTCGACCACGACTCGTTAACCTTTTTTTTTTTGAAAATTTGTTGAAAATATCTGATAGTAAAATTTTTACTAGTAAGAATTATTTAACCTGTTTCATATTTTTATTTAAAAAAAAATTCTCAAAATTTTTAAATTAAAAGTCTTTCAATAACATAAAATATTTATTTATTATTAATACGATTTCCGTATGACGTGCTTAATTCCCAGTTTTTCATATTTGATAAATACACTGAAATTTATTGTTGAGGGAAAGCTAGCTTCTATGCGCATTTCCCTGGTTGCTTAGGACAGCTCATCAGGAAACCTTTTCCAAAGATTTTAGAAAAGCCAAAAATATTATATAAATACAACACTAAAGCGAATAAGAAATATAAACACTCAAAGTCTTACTTGTACCAATATCAAAGCTTAAACAAAACACCAACAATAAACAGTGAGTTTATCTTTTCTTACATAAAATATTTATTTTTCTATGATTTAAGAACAATATTCTTCGGCAAAAAGTTCAAAACAATTAAACTTATTACGATATAATCACTTTTATTACATCTGAATAGTGTCGATATGGCCAACTTGCTAGTTTTTGCTGGTAAAGCGGTCATTAACTTTTTTATTTTTTTGAGTAAATGGGAGAAACATTTTGTAAATTCTGGTAGTAATCGAATATGTATGAGTATTTTGGCAATGTTAATGTGACCTTTAAGAACAAAACCAAGGATATTTAATAAATGTATTTACTTGCTTAAAAACATTTAAATCTATGAAAAATATCGAAATAATGAAAAGTTACTAGAAGAAACTATAAAAAACTTGGCTTATTTTTTGGCTTTTAATTTCCTTCTTCAGCTCTTTTTAGCTCTATTTCAAGCATGTTTTAGCTTTATTTTTTTCAAATCTGGTCACACTGGTTGTCACACGAAGCGATACAATTTTAAACCTAAAAAATAGCCATTAGTTTTTTTTGACAATAAAGAATAAAAAGAAAATAATTTTCTCTTCTTCAGTGTGGCCTGATATTAATTTTTGTAGAATTGCTTTTAAATTTAATTTAAATTCAAACCGCATCCATTACCTTACAATCCAGAATTGAAAGTAAAATTCTTTTATTTCAAAATTGAAAATGTCCCTTTCTCAATAGCAAACACAAACAAAATAAATAAACATCAAAATAAGGAAATAAAATGGAAACATGGACGTTAAAAACTGGACATGCTTATAGGAAAACTACTCAAGTATGTGTGATACAAAGCAAATATTGTAAATAATTTTGCTACATAGTTATCGAATGTTGTATAAGTTTTATATGAATTTGTTTGCTTTTATTTCGAGTCAATATTTGTAGTGCCCGCAAAAGAAATGCTGGCTAGAAATCCTAATAAAGAACAAGTAAGGGAGCAATATTCAGATGTGACGGATATTACCTACATACCACAGTGGGACAAAAACGAAAATTTTGGGAGAGCCGTATCTAACCCATGGGATCTCAAAACAGGACATTTCGGGCGTGAGTGAACTATGTTTTTAATGCTAGTAATTTATTTATTGTTATATGAGCAATTGTGTGCTACTTACCTCTATTTTTATACATGTGCATTATGTGCATATACAAGCTGGGAACTAATTGTAAAAATATTTATCAAGCTTTAGTATACATAAATGTGTACTTTTACGGAAAAATTGTCTACATTTTGGAGTTGTTAGTTTTTTGTTTCTAAATGTTCACACTGTATCTTTTACCTTTCGTCATAAGTTGAACAAGTTTTCGGATTGAATTCGCTGTATAGAAATCTTAATAGCAGGTCAATATCTTTAACGGGTTTGAAGAAAATGTTTTTGTTAAAACGATTTACATGTGTAAAGCAACATTAATTTAGTCGTTTATCAGTGGATAACAGTATTTTAAAACATGCAAATAATTTTCGATTTCGCTTTTAGAGTCACATTAGAATTTATTATTTTTTGTTTTTTACCTTTAATATTTTACATAGTTTTGCTTATCCCAAATTTTGGTTTTAAATAATTTTTCCAATATTTACAGATCCCTCTTAATTTCATCATATTCTGCTAATTAAAATATCCTACCTTTACACTTTCCTTTTAAGATAAGGCATTGAATTTTATAAACCGCAAATTAACGTTAAAGAAAATTACTCTCACATTGTAATGGAATTACTAAAAATATTGCTGGTTTCGTTCAAAATGGAAGAAGTAAAATCTAGGAGAGCGAAGATTGATCGGTTTCGCATTTGCATTCGTCGAACTTTTTGCTTATTTTTACTATTTGCATTCGCATTAGTTAAAATGTATCCGAATATTTAAAGCAAATTTTTGATAGTAGCGATATCAATTTTTTTTTATCCATAAGCAAGTATCAAAAATGAATATTTTATATATCGTCGGCTTAATATGCAAACCTGCTAACTTCCTTTCAGTATATTTTACAAGATAGACAAAAAACTTTATACATTTCACATTTGCAACTTGAGAGGAAACCCAAAAGTATTGTTGTTTTTACACACTTCAAGACTTAAATTAAAGAAAAGCTACATGCTGATCGACCAGGTGTATCTTTCTCTACCACAAGGCATCAAAATCTCAATTTACTTAAAAAGTGGATTTAGCAGGTTTGCATATTAAGCCGACTATATAACTACATATTCCCTTTAAATTTACAAAATAAGCATGTTGATTATAAATACTTACATATGAATTTTCAATATTTTATAAATATTCGCCTTCGGATTCACTAAACACAGATTTTTTAATTTTTCGTCACCTGTTATTATATTCGACTTGCAAACCCTAGTTTTTTCATAAAGACTTTTTTTACCACTGCTTCGGGATCATTTCATTCTCTTTTATGCACAAAAGCAACATCGTTTCTGATCTAACGTCTGCGCATTTTCGATAACCACTTCGAAACATGCGCGATCTAAATAACATACAAATTGGCTTTATACAACTTCGCCTCCCAATAACTAAATATATGACTTTTGGCGATTCTTGTGTTGTAGAAAAAATGCTAAAAAAAACCATTCTTATCTACACTTTTCTTTATATAAGTTTTCGAAATATTTACTTAACAAGGGTGTGCTAGTTTTTGTGTGCTACTTTGTGCAAATGAATGTATTGTAAATGACAGAGCAGTGTGATACGACCTAGTAAACATTTTTTTTTTTATCTACTACGGTCACAATTGGTACTGAACAGCTTTGAAGTTTCGGATTCTATGCTTAACAGAACAAGAACAAAAAAATTCCATAACAGAACAAGAACCAAAAATTGCATAAGTGGAAATTCGGTGAACTTCAGATTTCCGTCATAGGATTCTATGCACCTACTCATGAATTGACGAAATTTTTTTTATTCCTTTAAGAGAAAATGACTTAAGCTGCACCGATCTAAACATTAACCAAGAACTACAAAGGCGTCTGCATAAATCAATAATTGAAGCACTGCCGTGAATAAAGTTGTAAAAGCCACTTTCTGCTATCCAATGACAAAACGTGCCGACCGAAATGTCAAAAAGAGCTAAATTTAAAAATCAAAGATTGTTCTCTTTTAATTAAATCTATTTATTATTGATTTTTGTACTTCAAACTCATTAACATATATTAAAAAAATTTAATATACATATTAATCAAGGCGAATTTACACCAGGTGACCTTATCTTGCTACGTAAGCAACATCTGATTACTATCCTTGTGTCAAAATGTTATACCGTTCATGTGATTCTGGAGAATGTTTACTAAATTTTATTAGTTTCGCTTAAAATAATGAAATTTCAAATTTTTTTAAATCATTTAATTTCAAAATAAACAATTTACAATTACAAAGAAAATGAAATATTTGTTTAAATTGTTTACTACTGTGTTGCATTATTTTTGACACAACGTTAAAATAGTTTACAGTGTTGTAAACGTTTTCAAAATAAGACCACCTTGTATGAAGTCGCCTTGATATTAATGTTTAATAAAATTACTTCTTATTCATTGTATACAAATATTTTTATTTTAATATCTAACATTTCAAAAAATAGAATTAAAAATATGAACAGTCATTTTCAGAAAGTGTTAATTTTTTTCTTCTTCTGGCCATTTGTTTGTTTTTATATATAATTTTGACTTTTTATATGTTTCAATTGAATTTATTTTTACAAAAATGAATTCTAAAAATGGTGTATGTCGGAACATCTGGCAAAAATGACATACATACATAAGTATCTGTTTAAGATAGTACAACATCGTTAAGGGGCTCCATACATTTCTTATGTTTTTTTAGTCACCGAATGGCGTACTAATGAAAATGTTTAGCTTTTATTATTGAATTGTAATATTTGCATAAAGCTTTCCACTGATCTTTTGTTGGTTTAATCCATTTTTTAAATACAAGATTTGATTCCAAAGCCTTACTATACTTTCGACAGTAGCAAAAAAATGTGTACACTTACAAATATAATTGAACGAAAGACGAAAAAAGAGGGTAAAAACGGGAGGATTTACTGATAGATGTAAAAAGTGTCAAACGTTCTAATATCACGTTTGAAAAGAGCCCCTGGAAAAATAACGGGCCAGGACTAAATTAAAAAGAGCCTAATATGGCCCATTAGTAGCTTAGTTGGCATTACTGTTTTTTGCAGATAACCGTTAACATTACTCTCTTTCACTGTTTAAACATCAAATAACCCAAAATTACGCACCTTAATGCCTTCGAAATGGCAAAGAAAGAGTTAGTAATGGGAAATTATTGGACATTATTTTTAATAATCTAAAAAAGTGAAAACCCTGTCTGTTAAAATCGTTTTTTTTTGCTCTACTGAAAACTAATTATTTTGTAACTTAAAACGTTACTCGCGGCTGTGCTTCATTTAATTATTATAATTATTATTCTACCACTTTAAAAGTCAAATTTCCAAGAGTGGCGAATTGCATTTGAAATAGTCTCAATTTAAAGAAAAATTACACTGCTACTACAATATTGTTCAAAACTTGCAACGTCTCAGTGCAATATTGAGTAGCAAAAATAATCCATTAAACTATTTTTTATACAAAATTCGAAATAACAGCTGGGGTCTAATTCTGGCAGTCGTGATCGAATACTTTCTCAATTCGAAAGCCAATTTATTTCGTATTCTTCAAGTCAATCGAAATTATTTTTCAGTGTTGTGAAAACTCAAATAAATGCTTTACAACACTGAAAAGATAATTTCAATTCGTTCAGTATCGACTGAAAAACTGCTAGAACTAGCCCCTGATTTCGAGAACTCGGTCAACATTTAGGACTTTATCGCCATCTCGTAGGACACAAAAAAAATGTTCACTGGGCAATGTTTTAACTATGTATGTACATGCTTGTATATTTAATGTTGATGTTTGAGTTTAATGTTTCCGTAGCAAAACAAAAACAATGGAAACAAAATATTAAAGGAAAATAACTTTGTCATTAGATTGATTATCAAATGAATGTATGAATGAGTATTTGAGCTACTAAAGGTGACATTGGCGGTGGGGTAGTGGACAAGTGGGTGGTGGTTCTTTTCATTTATTAATTTTGTAATCAATATTAATTTAACCCTTTTTCGTAGCTTTTATTTGCAAGATTCATTAAAGCAATTCATCATTTTCTTATAACATTTTTTTGACACTCTTTTAATTCCTAATTTCATTTTGACTTTCCTCATGAAGTATATTTAATCAATTAACTAAAACGTATTATTCATCCCCACACTGGCATCATCAAAGTCTTCTACATCAACTCAAGGTACATATGTACATAATTATGTAAATTTTCTGAAACATCATACAAATTTTGTATGAAATTGGTATTTACAATTAGAAGTCCTTGTGAGAACCGGTCCATATAAGGCCCTTGTCAGAAAATCTTCTTAATTCACATACAATCTGGTTCACATTTTCCAAAAGATATTGATGTTAAGCAAAACAAAATTAATATGCGGTTAAAATTAATATCAAAATATTTGTTTATTAAAAGGCTTTTGCATAAAATTTATTTTAAGTGCCGATGTTGAATGTGAACCACACCTAAACATCAAGGTTTTTCGGCATTTCATTCGGCATTTCTCAATTTCAGACTAATTTAATTTGAACAACGGAATGATACACAATCGAGCAACGCGTTAAAGTTATTCAAGCTTATTATGAAAATGGGCGTTCAAATCAAAATGCATATCAAATGATAATCCAAGAGTGATTGTCGAAAAACCAATGCACCCACAAAGAGTGACTGTTTGCTGAGGTTTGTGGGCTGGCGGCATCATCGGGCCGTATTTTTTCAAAATCAGGCCGGTCAGGTAGTTACTGTGAATGGTGTTCGCTATCGTGAGATGATAAGGAACTTTGTATGGCCCGAATTGGAAGATATGGATTTGGACGATATGTGGTTGCAACAGGACGGTGCCAATTGCCGCACAGGTTACGAAACAATGGCTCTTTTGCGCGACAAATTTAATGGCAATGTTATCTCACGCCAAGGTCATCTGTATTGACACCGTTGGACTTCTTTCTTTGGGGGTATTTGAAAGGAAAAGTATACGTCAATAAGCCAGCAACAATTCAAGAGCTAAAAGATGAGATAATTCGGCCCATTAACGGTATAGAACCTCAATTATGCCTCAGCGTCATCGAAAATTTGGACCATTTGGCCGATTTTTTTTCCATACATAATTGAACCATACCAATTTTATCATAATAAAAAGAAATAACAGTAATTTGCTAACTAATTTGTGGTTTATTCAAAATCAACATCGGCTCTTAAAATTTAACCACCCTTTACATATGCCAAGAGTTTTGAGAAAAAACCATGTCTGTATTAGAATTCAGCAATTCATTTTTTAACTAGAGTTACGACTTTTTACGATTCGAGGTTACGATTTATGTAAAGCAGGGATGATAAATGACATTTCCAAAATTGTACTTAATTCAGTAAAAAATTGTACTTTTTCAAATCTTATTGTAATAAATAGAATAACTAAAAAATGTTAGGGCATTTTTAAAGCTGCATTAGAAATATCGATATCCGTAACTATGCTTTGAGAGCAAAGAATGTCAAACTGAGTAGACATTTCTGTTAAGTAAGATTTGCCAAGTCATTATGAATTGTTTGATGCTACAGCAAAATTTACTTTGAAAAAATAAACCTTTTTGCGGGCACTGTTAAGCTTCATCTTTAAATTTCAAACTTGTAAAGCGAGAACAACATTGATACTTTAGCTATTTTTAATGTAAATGATATATTTTATAATGTAATCAAGTAACCAACCAACCACCCTTTTATGAGCACTCATTTGCGATGGCAAACTCTTCTAAAAAAATTCGTAGCACTAAACGCCATTTTTTTTTTCATGAAAAGAGGGTTGAAATCGGGCAGAGGAAGAGGATTAAACCCCTTTATGAATTTCATTTTGGTCTTTATTTCATAAATTAAACAAAAGGATTAAACAAGTAAAAATATGCATTTAATAAGAAGAGTTTGAGATAGTTTGGACATAAATACTTGATTTCAGTTGTCATCAATCATAATTTTTAGCAGTGTCATTTCTGTGGTTAACATTTTGATTAAAGTCACAATTTTTCTTGATGAACATTTATTTAGAATTTTCGTTTTAGCAATTTCATTCGAACTTTTCGAAGTATTCCACATTAAAGAAAAAATATTGGCAAATGTTATTAAAAAAAATATGTATACAGAAGGGCGTTTCACCAAAACCACTTCTTTATTTTTTCCAGTTCTAAAACAAAATATGAATTGTTAATGGACTTTTGAAAACTTTTTCATGAATTCAACAGGGTTGTGAAAATCGTTAAGAAGAACAATATTTGGTAATTTTTTTTTGATCCTGTATGTCCACTTCTGCAAGTAGGGATTCTTAAAGGAAATCAGTCGGCTTTTAAATTGCATTAAATTTGAAAAAATTAACCTAATGAATGTAGTTTATCGGTAGTTAATTTGATCTTTTAAGTATTTAAGTTAAATATTTTATTAATGTTATGACTTGGAGTAGCATATTTACTACATACTTCCATTGCTTCCTTCACATTTTTTAACCATTGGTTTGTAGTTGAAGCATACAAAATAAATTTTCAGAGTAGCAGAGTCTTAAAGCTTAGTTTGCTTCTGCCACATTTGTAGAAAAAATATAATAAAATGACTAAAAATGAAAAAAAAATTTAAACAAAAAAGTGTTAAATGATTTGATTTTAAAACTACTGCTTTATTGGCAGCTAATGTTTTTTTTTATAATTCATTTAAATTTAATTTTTTCAATATTCATAGCGATAATAACACTGCTCAACACACCAAATGTTTCCTGACTTCTGTCTATTGTTTTAAGTTTAATTGAGAGTGATGATTACGATGGCATCATAAGATTTTTTTCACTAACAGCTTTAGTTTTAAAGAAATAGTGACATTTAATATTTGCATAATTAACACAATTTTCGCTTAATATTTCTCGAATGAACCTAAAAACTTTAAATCATTTTCGGAATTTGAATAGAATCGCATTGTTGCGTATATCAGGATATCTAACTTGCATTTCAAGGACGTTTAAATTTATATATTTTTAGATTAGACATTCCAACGAACTTATTTTAGTAAAAAAAATTTAAACCCATTAAAAAGGTCGTGAAATATTTAGAAAACATCTTTTAAATAGTACCAAAAAATACAAGCTTCAGGATGATTACGGGGCTCCCGCCAGATTATTGGTGCCTCATATTAAATAGTGGGTCATTTCCCAAATTAGCGTAAAAGCCGTAAAGACACTGCGCTGCAGTGTCGCCAATCCATGTGTAACTACACATATTGTGTGTAATTTTAACTTGCATGTGTAGCCCATGTGTAATAAGTTTCATGTGTACTCTTTGTGTAATTTAACTTTGAGTTTTATTTTTCATTCGCTTTGGACAGTTCTTAATTTCACTTCACTTATCGAAAAATAAATTTTAAAGTTTTTTTTTTGTTTTTAATAAAAACTGTTATTAAGACTTTATTCCGAGGCCATTCTTCCTGCTCCGTTTCGGACAAACAACACGATTTTACAATTATTCGGTTCATAAGTTTTTTATTTATTAAGACTTACAAATACAATTACAAGTTATGTTCTAACTTTATTAACCGAGCCATATTAACTTAGGCCATTACCCCGTTGTGGTGAAACATATTTAATCCTTTGGCGGGAATTGCATTTATAGACTAGCTCTCTCCCAACTAGCCTACCGGGGCACCCCGGTTCATAAGATTCTTTTCAAGCAGTGTTAATTAAAAAAAAACTCGTTCATTACGAACCACTACTATGAGGCTAAGAATATATAAAAGCAAAAAATTTATGTAAATTTGATAAATAATTTCCTGTTTTCTATTTTTAAAATTCCCGACCTCAAACCAAAACTTTCCCGCAGTAGCTATTATATATAAAGCTTCATACGTTTTGTCATTTATAATTCTTTCTAATGACTAAAAATCGCTGACAAAAACCTCTGGTTAAAAAATTCTGTCCATGAATTCGAAAAATATATAATATTAAAACAAAATGTATTTCTTGTTAAAAATTTTTAATACCGGTTCTAAAAAATCTTAAAAATTTTAAAAGTAACAGAAATTAATTTCAAATGATACAAAAGGGCACATTAGAAAATAACAATAAAAAGTCGCAGGGAAGTTTAAGGTCACAACGGCAACGCTGGACCTACACATTGTGGAACAGAATTAAAAAAATTATTGTTAAACTGTTGTTAAAACTGATTTAATTCTGTTTGTGTTTTTAGCCTTCGGCCTTTGAAATTTAATGAAGTAAAGTGTATCAAATTGGCAAACAAAAGAAGAGCAGCATTTATTTTTTATGTATTTTTTACATCATTAGTGGAGTATTATGCTAGAAAAACGCTTTATCATAGAAAATAGGGGAGGAAAGCAAATCTATTTTTTGTGTAGATTAAAAAAAAAACGGAAAACGCAAAAGAAAAGTCTCTGAAAATTGTGTTAAAAAATAATTTTTTTTCTTTAATAAAATGGCTTTTCAATAACTGAAAATTTTAACAAATTTTAAAAAAATATTCACAATTGAGGGTTCATGTATGTATGTACATGAAAGAATTGCAAACAGGGTGTATGAAGAAAGCGTAAATATTTAAGTAAAATATATGTATGTAATTTGTTTCTTTCGTTCCTAGAACCTCAAAAAAAAAATTATCTGTAATTTCTTCTTTGCCAATTGCGGACACGTTTTCTACTCCTTCTGCTACATTGTGATTTCAATTCAAAAGCGATACGGGTGACATCTCCGGCGGTCTTCGTAATGCAGGGCCGATCCATCTTCCTTTTCAACATTTCGGAATGTATTTGTCATTGATGAGTGCGTGTCGAGAGTTGTGTGTTCGATATCCTGTTGGGCCTTAAATCTTTCTTAGGCGTTTGTTAATTAAAACTTGCAAGTTGTTTACGTCTTTGGTAGCCATACTTCAAGTCTCAAACCCATAGAGGTGCACAGATTTCACCCACGAATAAAAGATATTGACTTTTGTGCGGGTGGAGATTGATGTTGGATTTCACAATGTTGGGCGAAAGCCTGTTGAGCTTTCATAATGCGGTTAGAGACATCATCAGAAGAACCTCCAGTCGCACTTCCTACAGTTATATGCCTTGGATAGATAATGATCTGCTGGATGCGTTCACTTTTAAGTAAATTCCTCCAAGTTATATTTTGCCTTCTTGCTAAGTTTTTGCATGTTAAGCTTTCCCATTTATTTATTTTTATTACTCGTATTTGGAAGAGAAATTTTGCAAGTTAAGTGAAGTTACATACCGAGTGTTACACCTAATTATGTCAGACCACAATCATAATATGAGATAGATTTATTTTGGCGCCTTATGAGAAGAAATGTTTTGATTGCACGAATGCATGTTCTTGGAAAAAACATGGAAGATGGTATGCATTGATATAAATAGTATATTTCTTCTCATAAAGCGCCAAAAGAACGGTTAGAATAAATTGTCATCTCGTATTTTTAATTTTCTAACGAACAAGTTTTGCAACTCACCTACTCATACATATGTGATGAATCCTTTACAAAGCTTTATCATCTTAAATCATGGAACACATATATCGAATTTTCATATGGGAACTGATAATAACTAAATTCACTTTTAGGTGGTGCTTTAAAATCCTAAGTGAATTATACTATTTGAAATTTTGAAAATTGAGCCCTCCCCTCTGATTATTTTTTATTTTTAATGTAGAATTCTTCCTTTTAAGCTGCTTTTGTGTTAAGCCTAAACAAATTGAACTTAGAAAATTTTAAATGCTTAAAGATTTGTCAAAGAACATAAATACGTAAACATACATTTGTACATAAACATACAAATTCTAAACTTTTGTAAGTACTTTAAGTATATAATTTGATATCAAAGTTTATGTCCAAAACAAAGTAGATTCAGTAGTAAATGATGTGAATAGTATGTCCATACACATGCATACACATGAACTAAACATGTGTGTGTATATACATAAGTACATATATACAATTTGTTTTTCTTTTGTAATTTAAAGAAAGAAGCTTATTGAAAATGCTGATAAAAACAATTTAACATTTTTAATTCGAAATAAAAGATGTACTAAAAATAGTTGAATACTTTTGGGATATATATTCTATAGATACCCTGCAGATAATGAGACTAGTTCATACATGCTTGTAAAGAGTAGTCCATAAAGGAGTAGGAGTACTCCAAAACTACTAACACTACTAACATTACGATGTCCTAGGAGCGGACCATATAACCCACCGAAGTAGTCCCTAAACTACTCCATGGAGTACTAAAGTGGGTTAGTTTTAAAAGTACTCCATGTCACTACAGTATGGAGTATACTAAAGGGGTAGTTTCAGAGCTACTCCATGTTACTACTGCATGGATTTACTAGTAGGGTTAGTCTTAAAACTACTCCATGCCATTACGAAATGGAGTGGACTTCATGCCACGACTGAATGAAAGACTAAAAATAAGCTTTTTTATTTTTGTTTCTTAAAAATAAAATAATAATAAAAACAATCCTTTTCTCACCCATATATTATATTTATATATGTATCAGAGATCAGCAATGAGTAGTGAAAAAGTGAGTAGAGCTAAATCATGACTCATAATTTCTTGTACTTGTACGCACTCATACTTATTGCAATGTTATTCATATGCATATTCACTCAGAAGTTTAATTTGATTCATCGTACTCATACTTATTAATATTTGTAGTGGTTGATTTAGATTCTAAAAATTCTAAAATAAAAAATAAAAATTTTAGAATCAGCTTAACTCAATGTGTATTTTATACACATATACATATACACTGTATAGACGAAGCGAATTGCGAGGCTGCCAGATTTGTCCCCGAAAAAGCAAATTGACGATTTGGCAATTACAGTTTACTAAAGTTGTATGTATGAAGTGGACGATTTTTCAGCAAATTTATCTGGCAGCGCTGATTATGAAGTTGTGTTTTTCATCTGTTGTGTTAAAACGGTAAATGGATGAGCTAAATGATTTGAATCAATGTGAGTATTATAAGTATTTTTCTAAAATTATACTTCAAACTGAGGTCATTTATGAGTATGAGTATGATCGACGTCGCACTCATATTAAATTCTCTTGTGAGTATGAGTGCATCAGAGTAGTTTAGTTTAAATGATCTCTACGCACTTATACTTACAATTGCATGAGTCAGTATGAGTAGCGAAAAGACGATTTATTGCTGATCTCTGATATGTATGTATACGGCGAAGGACTTAAGTTCATGTAGTGTTATTTTGAAGAAAATGTTTATTTAATAAAAAAATTAGTGTTCCATTTTTTTTTTCAAATTATCCTTATAAAACAACCTAAGTTTAATTAATTAATTTGTCGTTTTAGAATAAAACCCTAATAACTAAAATATAGTATCATATGTCATGCCTTTTTTCACAAATTTCACAAACTTTCCGTGGCGATTTGGATACACTTGATTCCAGGCTTCCTACAGGGATATACTTATGCACATATGTACTTCATATGTTAGTATAACATTATAAACACAAATTGTTGGTATTTCTGGTCAGAGCTGGAGATATGTTAATAAAATTTCATTATTGAAGAGAATAAGTGAGTTAATCCACCTGAAAAAAATTATAAAACTACGTGGATATTTTATTTTAATTGTACCAAAAATGGATGAATTGTACCAGTGTACCAATTAAATTTCGATTGTATTTGACAATGGAACCTAACCTAAAACTTTAACTTAAAAAAAAAAACAAATAGTGGCTGTAAAATATCTGGGAAACAATAAATGTTTAAAAAAATTGGACAAAAGTTTGACAGTTTTTTTGGGGTTCATAAAATTATTATTTTTCCAAATTTTTTTTTTTTTTTTTATTAATTCCCTAAGCTAATCCCCGCGAAGCTGTACGCTTGTCTGCAGGAAAGAAACCAGAGTCTCTGGCGGGAATCGAACCCGCAACCCCGGGGCTGATAGACTAGCTCGCTACTAGCTAGCCTACCGGGGCACTCGCCCCTTTAATTGTTGAAACATTTTGGAGAATTTTTTTTGTGTAATATTTCAATTTCCTGCATGATTGTGTTAGTAATAAGCAACGTCTCTCTACCATAGCCCTGTACATAATATTGGACCACCTAATCCATTTAAATGGACTACTTCATGTACTGGCCCGATGTAATGCAAGCATGGACCATGTCATTGTTAGGAAGTGTTTGTAGTGAGACGACATGTCTTCGTTTTTTAACGACATGTTTTCGTTTTTAAACGAAGTTAAAACTAATCCTTTTGTGTATTTAATGGAGTAGTTTTAAGACTACTCCTTTGTAATCCAAAGCTGGGTTATATGGTCCTGCCCTAGGACATCGTAATGTTAAATATACCATGTTTTTTCCATACGTTTGGGTTATTTTTGGAGTAGTCCTAGTCCCTTGTGAGCTTCATTTTACACGCGTGTTTGGACTAGCCCTATTATTTGCAGGGAGAGCACTTGTGTTTCTGCATACGCGTTGAAGATGCAAAACTTGGTTTGGAGAGATAGTTGCTGCGAACGCCATATGTGTTTTAATTTTCCAAATACTGCACCCGCTTAGTCTAGTTTAAAACGAACATCTTCATCAAAACTAACAGAAGGTGTTTACAAACTATTTTCCTTGATTTTTCATTTTAAAGGGTATATGTGTTGTTATTGTTGTTACACATTGCTTTGGTTTTTGTTATGACTTCTAGTCCAACAGCTTTGTAAGATCAAATAATTTGTTTTGCATATCGATGTGTTTATGGTTCGGGAAATTAAGACCTTCGAGCTGTTTGTGTAGATTCCAGGCTACTCCTCTTCTTTCTTTTACTAATCTCAGCCATTGTGTTCTCGAAGGTTACCACAAATAGAAACGACGATAGAGGGCATCCCTGCTTTACCCGATCATTGGTGGTAAATGCTTCACTGTTATTTCCACTGTGCCGGACTTGGATCATGGCTTTGCCATATATCTATTTATTTATATCACTTTTGTGGGGACAACTACTTTTAATTGTTTCGAAAGCCTTTTTCAATATTGATTTTGAGCACCAGTTGTAAAGAAGTCAGTTTTATAGAAGGTTTATATACATAAATATATTTCATTTAATATTTAATTTATCAACACTTCAAATATATTCTGAAGAGGAGCTGATACGATGGGAGAAACACAGTATTCTATTTGTTTTCACTAACAACAGTCGATAAGAGTTTACTATCAGGCTGTTCATCGATTTGGAACGTTAACGTTCGCATAAAAATTACATTTAAAACAAAAACAAATTTCGGTCGAGTTTCATATATTTTGCCCACCACTGTATAGTTTTCTTTCACCTATGATAGAAACTGCTAAATGTTTGTCTAATTACTCGATTTACTGAATTTCAGGTAAAACTTTACGATTTTTTTCACTTTAAGAATATCTATCACATGGCTTAATTTTCAACAAATATCTTTTTCCATTGTAAATTATTAATTTTTTAAGATAATTTAAACGAAAATCAACATTAAAATTTATGGTTATAAATTATGATTTGCAATAGATTTTGATGATGATGGCAATTTGTTTTTCCGGCCAGAAATACATAAACAATGATGTCGCATAAATATATGGGCAATTTAAAGGATTAACACGATAAAATATGGCGAAAGATGTTTCGGGGAAAACATAAATAAAATATAATAAAAAAGATAATTTGGTTTTTTAAGTTAATTTTATTTTATGGACGTTTTCATGATAATTCCATTGTTTCTTTTTTGTAACATAATTTCCAAGATACGAAATTGTTTTAATGGTGATTTATTTTTAAGTTAAGTCTCAGATAAACAACAATTGGAAAAGGAGTTTGTCGCATGACCACAGTGTTTGTTAAGTGTGGGTGACAGTAATAAAGTGACCATCAATTTGATAAATGTGACTTTTTAAGCCGCTCTTCCACTCAAAAACAAAAAATAAAAAAACAAATCTACCAAAGAAAATGGCAGTGCAAGTTACAAAACGAGGCAGTTATTTTTATTTAATGTTTTTTTGCTTCACTGGCTTTTTTGGATGTAGCGGAATGAAGGAAGGTATTGTGGATATGTGCATTACATATTAATTGAACATTATATCTATTTTGCCATAAATTCATTGGCATATAAATCTATACTCGTGCAAAACATATCACAAGTGTCCTTTTAATGCGTTACATATTAAAAATCTAATTTATTTTACTTATTAAATCGTTCTTCTTGTTAGCAGTTATATTGAAGCAAAATATAGAATTTTGTCCATAAAAACATCTATTTTTATTAATTATTGCTGCAACATTTGTAAACCCCATGAAAATCTATACGTACGTATTTTTCTGTTTAGTTATTCTACTTATAGCAAGGCTGGCTAAAATATAAAAAATTATCAATTTCAAAGTTCATTTAATTTTTGTCCGTTTTCATATTTTAAGTGTTTGAAATAGAATAGAATAGTTATAGTTAGTACTGTATGTATCGCTTGTATGCTGTCCTGTCAGAGATCAGCATATACATATTGGTATGAAAGGCGAAGTAAAAACTGGTCCTTCACTGTAAACCTTACCACACCTCGTTCTTCTTGAACGAGCGAGGCTAAAAGCACCTGAATGTTGTGAATCAAGAACATGTGGACATGCTGGGTCATAAGACTACTGCCCCCGATCTCAAAAACCAACGATCAGACGATATTACTCTACATAAAGATTTTTATAGAAAGAACCCTAATGGATATATGTTTATCCCCGCGGTGACCATCTTTTTAAAAGCAAAATACAGAACAGTAGTTTAAATCAGTGTTCGAATGTTCGGTGCAGCAGATTAGCGTTTGTATAGTAAATCGTTGTCATCTTCGAGCACACAAATAATAGTGTTCTTATCCTACTTAACAAAAAAAGATGAGAACATTTAATTCCGTTTAGTTAAAAAAAAAACACCAACTTCATTGTGTTCGGTACAGCTCACAAGACATCCAGCATACACAAGCTGTTCGTGGTGCGGTTGTTGCTAAAATTTTGTTGTTTGTTCATTTCTTTATCAATGTAAAATAAAAAATATTATAGATCATTCAAATATAATGTTTGTCTACAGTACCACTACAATTGTTCTGTTCTTTAACGACGAACAGAACATCATATAATGTTCAGCTCTTTCTTGAAAATAGTTACGAACGGTTTTAAGGATTGTGTTTGTCTACACAAACACTAAAAAATAAGTGAGCCCAAGGCCCATTGAAAAGGTCTGCGCAAGAAGCCTGATGATCATTGTTTATGTTCTTTTTAGTTTTCAAAAGTTGTTTACATATTGCTTACATGTGCATGTATACGTTTGTTAACTTCACACATACACGTTTTTTCCTTTTGCTTTGTATATGTGGTAGTAAATTTTTGACAACTAAAAAGAATCGTATTTTGTTTTTGTACAAGTAAGCAGACCTGATAGATGGGCCTTGGGTGAGCCGAACTCAAAATAATGTTCTGTTCAGCGTTTAAAAACTGCAGTCAAAGTAGAAAAACTAAAATTTTTTCCAATTCTTCACTTGTCATTGGCAAAAAAAAAATTTTTGTTTTTACTTCTGATTCATTAAATGTAAAATGTAAATAGTCGCTGTGAAACCAACACATAAAGCGAAAAGTTGTACACAAATTTTGGTTTTTTGTGCAACAGTTTTTATTTTCGACTGCAGTTTTTTAAAGCCTGGTTCTGTTCATTTTCGAACACTGGTGTAAATATTTGATGAAGGTACACAAAAGTACCCTTGCAATAAAAAAGCTTCACTTGCAAAGAAAACTTTGTTGCCGATTTTAAAATTGGCTTAAGCTTTTTGTATGAATTCTTCTCTTCTTCGTTTTACTTTTATTTTGCAATCTATTAACATATGCAATTAAGCAAATTTGCTAAAAGCATCTTATTACAAAGATTTAATTAAATATATGTAGTATATAAATATCACTTAAATTAAGTATAGTTTTATCCTAAATGGAAGATCCAAAAATGCATTCTCTTTAATCTTCTTATTTTATTAGTTTCGTCTAAAACACAAATGGCTTATACGTTGGGATGTTCACTTAATCTTTTTAGATATTTTTCATTTTGATTTCATCCTTCACTTTTGGCATTTTGGGAACGAAATGTATTGTATTATTTGCAACATACCATGGTAGATTCAAAAAATTTCGAAGGGGCTTTGATTGAAAACGTTGTAAAATTTCTATATTGGAGGTACTGGCTGTCCCCCAAAGTTGAAATCCATGCGTCCAAATTGGTTTGCGGATAGCTTTTTAAATTCTTAATTTAAGTTCAACACTAAGTGGGGACTTAGGGCGAAGGAGCCAGTGTAATTTTTTAAACTGGATGTTTAGTTGAATGCGTTTGATTCTGATATGGTTTTTCCATGTCGTCTTCGGTTCATTTACATCCCAAGGTACTTGACGCAGGTTTTATGTGGTATTACATCATTGTTCACTTTATCAGCTTCAGAATTTTCTTCTCTTAAGGTAAAAGTTATATGACTGGATTTACTAGAGCTATCCTTTATATTCTATCTGACAAGCCAGTTTTGTAAAATGTCTAGCTGTCTTTGTACGAAGAAGGGATCGTCGGATGGAGAATTGCATGAAGCTAATATGGAGGTGTCATCAGTATATGTGGCTACTAGAGTGTTGTCAGATATTGATAGAACAGACGTTTAGATCGTATTTAAAAGGGGTCCAAGGACACTTCATTGAGGAACCCCAGCCTTAATTTGGAGGATGTTTGAGTATTCGTTGTTATATTTAACATAAGATAAACGATCCAGTACATACGATCGCAGAAGCATATTAAATGGTGTTGGTAGAAGCTTCGTTAACTTGTACAATAGCCCCGCGTGCCATACTATATCGAAGGCTCGTTGAACATCTGAAAATACTGCAGAGGAGTATTTTTTGTTCTCCAAGGCTTTAGTTATAATTGTACAATTGGCATTGTTCAGGTGTGCCGTGCTTGTGGCGAAAGCCGAACTGGCGCTGTGGTATTATATTAAATTCTTCGACCAAGGGCGTAATTCTACGCATACATATTCTTTCGAATACTTTCGTCTGTATGACGAAATGCAGTTTGTCGATTTATTCGCTTTGGGTATCATTGTGATCATAGCATATTTCCATTGTGATGGAAAATGGCTAATTTTAATTATAGCATTAAATAAATATGTTTAGAATAATTTTTTTGGTAAGTGTTTAACCATTAGACAATTTATTTGATCATAACCTGGTGATTTCATTACATTTCAGTGATCTATTTCGTCACGAATGTCTCTTGGGGGTTTATGTTTAATGGGTACTTCCACTGGATAAGGGAGTCGAGAAAGTCTAGAATGTTATTTTCATCTTATGAACCAGAATTAAAACCGAACGGCTTAAAACCGTTCCCTAATAAAAAGCAAACCATTTAGCTTTGTCTTCATCGGACTTCAATTATTCATTGTTTTCATTTTTAATATCTAAGTGCTTTCCAAAGATTTTTCTCATTTTTGGTATTTGGTTGTAAGTTGATTAGGTGGTTTTTAATATAATTGTTTTTAAATTGCCTTAAACTATGGGGTAGCTCCTTAGTTTTATTATTCAGGTTTCGTTTGTCTTGTGGGTGATAACCAGGGAAACCAAAAATATGCAATTGCATGTTTTTCCTTGGGCGACCAATGAAGGCAGCAACAATATATTTATCCGTTTTAGAGCATTTTATGAATTTTTGCATCGATTTGTTAGTGCATATTTATGCATATTTTTTTTTGCGTTATTCAGTGAAAAGCGCTTTTTGCATAATTTTTTAAGTTTTAAACGGATATTTTGCCTTTTTGATGCATATTTTGATACATTTGAAATTTGTTTAGATGCTGCCTTTCGCAGCAAAAAAATTTTTTTTTTGAGAAATTTTTGCATCTTCTGTTTTTAATATCTGTCTGTATACTTAACGTGTTGCTTCATTTTCGCCATCTACTTTTAATTTTTACTCGAAAATTGTAAGACAAAGCAAGTTGTCATTAGAGATAAATAATTTTTTTAACTTTTTAATTTTATATACATATTAGGAAACATTAAGGAATAATCAATACAAAGAAATCTGGACCAATCTATAAGTTTACCGATCGATTTAGAATCACTTTTTAAAATGATCTAACGATGAGCATCCATCCGTCTGGCTGGTTGCCTGTCCATGTTAATTTTGTGCCCGAAGTATAAGTTGCAAACTTGTGGATAATTTGATCAAATTTGGTGTACTACCCAGCGGTAAAAATAATGAGAAAATAGGCCTAATAGAAGGCTTTATTTAGCAGGCACAAGCTCTCCTCTTTGCATTCCATAATCATATGTATATATATTTTTTATACAGGTTGCCATTGGGAGCAAGCCCTTCCACACTCCTTTCTTCTTACAGTAATTATAAAAGGCTTTCAAAAGAAGCTGCTTTGTTAGCCCTGCTGATGCATGTCTTTAAGAGCGCCTTTTAATAAAGGACTGTTTAAACTTTAAAGGCATTACAAAGGTGTACTGAAAAAATTGCTTCTATAAAAGTACTCTACGAACACATACAAAAGAATTACACACCTATTAAAAGAGGTTTTTTAAAAGGACTTCTGAAAATTTTGTTTTTACATTCATAGACATTTATACATACATACCAGGGATGATAAAGTCAGTACAATTGTACTTTTTTCAGTACAATTTGGATTGTAAAAGTACTAAAGTACTCCAATGACATATTTAGTACAATTTAAAAATTTCCAAATATCAGAAGAATTGCCAAAGACATATTGTCTACACAACATTCGTCGGCGAATTTGGAAAGGAATTTTTCGTAGCAAAATATGATAAAAACAAAGAGAAGAAACCGCCTTTTTGTGAATATTGCATCGAATTTAATTCAGACAAAATATATACTACAGTCTAATCAATCTTGTTGCTATAAATAAACGAAAACTTTTAAGCTTGATTTCTCAAAGTATTGGGAAACGGGGTATAGTGTGGCGCTACATGTTGCGACTTGTTGTACAATTCGATCAAGTTGTACAACCATTTGTTACGTTAGAGGTGTGGTTGGTCACCGGTTGAATAAAAAATCAGTTTGATTTGAGCTTTCAAATTGGTACATCTAATGGCGATTTTTTCCTTCGTTTTTAATTTCCATTCTAACTTTTTGAAAGCAGCGTGCAAAGCAAACAATATTTTAAAAAACTAATACGAACTAATACAAAAACTGCCGGAACTATTATTTAATTTCTTTTCTTGCTCCTCTTCTTACTCCACTCCATTTATCGCCACTTGTGCTTAAAAATCAGTACTCATGTTGACTTTATAAAAATAATTTCTTAAGCTATGTTCACATTATGTGTATTTGTCATATGGAATGTCACTTTTCTACCCACATGTGTTTTCATGTGTATGTCAAAATTTGAGTTTTACATAAGTTTTGTAATTTACATGTTCACATAATGGTATGTAACGTACATTTGACATAACCTATCAAAAATAAAAAAAAACATTTTTAATAATTAATTAGTTTTTTTTTATCTGTTTTATTATTTATTTACTATTTTAATATATATGTATTACAATTTCAATTAATTTTTGCCGCCACAAACAATTTTGTTAATAAAAAACAGCTGATGTCAGATGCTTTGTCACTTGAAAATATAACACGTTCTAAATCAAAATTGTCATGTGTACTGTACACAGAGAAATAACACATGATAGTGTTTGAAGGGGTTCAGACGATATGTACATATTTTACATGTGAAAAAGTGACAATCCACATGACAAATACACATAATGTGAACACAGCTTTAATAAAGCTTACTGAAAAGTTGGTTAAAAAATTGTACATATGCTGCGAACGATCAACTGGTCTATTCAACTCAATAGTGCGACCAGTTACAACGTGTAGAGGTCGCATAAGGGCCATTAGACAATTTCTTTCGGGCTTATTACTGGGTTAAAAAGTATTCATACCCTGTTCTACTTTGGCGCCCCAAGCTCCAGTGGGAGTTAGAGGAATATAAAAAATACCCTGTTCCACTATCAACTTAAAAAAAACCAGATAAAATAGCATCGTTTTAATTCCTTATTACTAGGGCTTGCATTACCGATTAACCGATTAACCGGTTTATCGGCAAATTGCTTAAAAATTCATTACCGAAAAACCGGTAAATTCATTATTTTTTACCGGGGTTTTCGGTAAAAATGTATGCTTTATATATTACAATATTTGTCGTTTTGTTCTGTTCCATACGTACCTACTATTTTATAAGTAAATAGTTGAATTTAATATTTAAAATATATAATTATACTATAATAAAGAAATTCAACTTTATTTATAAAGTAGTATGTACGGAACAAAACGAAAAATATTGTAAAATATAAAAAATTTCTTTCTCTTACTTGCACCTGCGTAACAATTAAACAAATTTTGGTTTCTTATTGTGTGTTGTGTACAGGGTTTAAAAGCACCCATAAGCTGGATGCTTTTTATTTTTGCTTTTGCCACTGCTATTGAAATTTTTAATTTTTTTTCCAATAGCCAATGTTTTGTTTTTCGTTTGTGCAAAAAAGCAAATGTCCTATTTTGTATATTTTTATTTTTTGACAATTGCTTTTTTACCAGCCAGCGACAAAAATGGACAACCACCTAAAAAGCAGCAGTTTCCATGACCGCAGCACGAAATGTGTGTGTGTATGTATTTTATAAAACAAAATTTTATAATTAGTTTGAATTAAATATTCACTAACTAAAATACTCTCAAAATTACCGGTAAATTCCCGGTTTACCGGATTTTTCCACATAAATTACCGAATTACCGGTAATTGAAAAAGTCGGTAAATTTGCAAGCCCTACTTATTACGTATTAACTTAATGTTTTTTGTTAATTTCCAAAGGTGTATTTCAAATACGTATGTATGAAAGAATAGTACAAGTGAATTTTAATGTACATACGTTTGTACATTTTCTGTTATTTTAATAATAAAACTAGTAAAAAATATTTTTAGTACAATTAGGGTCAAAAAAGTACAATTTTTTACTTAATTAGGTACAATTTAGAAAATGTCATTTATCATCCCTGATACATACAATTTCAATGGTAAGAATGCAAAATAGAAATTAAAAGGAAACAACTACCGATTGGAAAAGCTACCACATCTTTTAATTCATATTTTTCTTCTCCATTTTCCATTGAAAATGTCAAATGTTTTGTTTTTAAGTGAATTTTTCAAAAGTTCACAAAAACATTATTTTTAAAATTTATTGTAAGAAATTCCAAGATTCCTTTATACATACATACATACATATTAAACATTTATAATTTGTCAAGAAGATTTTTATTTTTAAAATTTTTAGAAAAAGATTTTATATTTATTTTTATGTTTGATTTGATTCTAAAAAATAAGCTTTAAAAAGAGAAAATAATTGCAAACGTTTAACATTTCTGAAATTTTTTCATAAACAATTGATTTTTTTTTTAAAATACGATTGATCACAAAATGAGCGAAATTTTTTTAATTTAAAATTTTATTGAAGGATTGTTTCTATAAAAAATTAATTGTTAATTAAAAATATGAGTGATGAAAAAAAACTAATTGTTCCGTTTGGAAGCTACAAGGAAATGTTTTTTTTTATATTAAATAACAGCTTTACCCAAAAAATGTGATCACAAGACAAGCTTTTATTTTCGATCAAACTCTTATTTAAGGAGTTTTAAGCCATTTTAATTATTTTTGTATTTTTTATATGAAAATGCGATTTTTGGTGATTATTCTATTATACGCTTATTTTGTGTGATCACAAAACAAACCTTTATTTTCGATCAAAAGATTTTCGTAACGAAAAACGAGTTTTGCTTAAAAATATGAGTAATCACAATCTTCATGTATGAAATAAAAAATATTAATCAAATCTTAATTTAATTCTAAAGTTTACGACCTGCCAATGGCGGATGAAAATTCTCTGAATCAAGAGTCTTTTCCTTAAAGGCATTTAAAAACTTAAGCGCATGAAAAATAGCAAGTTTTATAAACTTTTCAATAAATTTTCCTCCATGATTTACAAAGTTTGTTTAATTATTATTTTTTATTGTCAGATGATTACTTGTCAAAAATACTCAACGCGTTAAAAAGTTCAAAGTTAACCAACTTTCTAACGCGAAGGCGTCAAAATGTTTTTGTTTTTGTAAAAAGCCCTAGTGTAACTTTTTTAGACACTTGTCTACAGAGCGCGCGCGCACAAACGTGTGTTGTGTACTTCTACATTAAGCCCTCCTCTATTCAAATATGCCCTGCTATATCTCTTCTCCTTTAGCGGGTATAGCCGCCTCCATTCAAAATATTTCGAGCTTGTGGATTTGGGTCATGTTCGTCGATGGAATATTTGCTTTATCTATAAACATAATCAAACATACAATTCTTTCACAGGTGATTTAATTTTATCAGTTTCATCCGCAACGCAACGTCATGTTTACGTAGGAGTTATTATTAAGGCCATGTCAGATAAAACGTTTGCTTCGCGTTGCGTTAGAGATTCGCTTTGACATCTTATACGAAACATGTCACATAAAGAACTTTTTACGCAGAGCGAAGCGAAAAGTTAGGCAACTGTTATCTTTTTGCGCGCTTTGACAGTCTGCTAGTATATTTTTTATACCCTCCACCCCAATTAGTTGTGAAGATGGTATATTAAGTTTGTCATTCCGTGTGAACTTTTTTTATTCATCTCAGACCCCATGAAGTATATATATTCTGGGTGCTTGAGTGATTCTAAGTCGATTAAGCCATGTCCGTCTGTCCGTCTGTTGAAAACACGCTCACTTTCAAACAACTCAAAAGAAATGAACAAACTTGGTGCCAAATTGCTTGTAGTTATCCTAAGCAGTTTGGGATTGAAACTCAGCAAAATCGGTGCAGTAGGACGAGAGCTATGAATCAAAATGTGGAGCCACCACCTAAAAAAAATTATAATTTTGTTACAAAAAATAACAAAAATGGTGGAACAAGGCACGGAACGAGATAAGATTTTGCAAAAATTTGTTTTATTCGACTGGAAATCACGCTGTAAAATTTTGTGAAGATCATAACAAAATTTGAATTGAAACTGTTACTCAAGCTGGTTTAAATTGCTAAATAATTTAATATAGATCTAAACCTCAAACCAACCAATTTTAATGCTGATGTCTGTTTTTATAAAGATAAATTAATAATAAATAGACATCATATAGATATCATTGCTGAAATATTCGAACAGATTTGGCACAGCCGAATATAGTACTCTAACTTGTTTTTATTTATTTATGTTTAACATACAATTCGTGTGTGTTGTCAAAGTGTTTATTGCGGCACACACCTTTTTCGTTACGCTTTTTTGTGAAAGTTAGAAATGTCACGCAAAGCGAAGAAGTTTTTTCTGACATGGCCTTTTCTTATTATACAAGAACTTAGTAGGAAAAACGAAACTGCTGATCCGCAACGTATACGCTTACATGAGACAAACGACGCGTTTAGGGACGACGAAAAAAATAAAAAAACCGTTATAAAAACAAGATCTCGTGCAAAACGAAATGTATAAAATTGTTTTTAAAATGTTAGAGAACAAAAAATAAAAAGGATACAAATTTAACAACTTCTTTCCCTTCCCTAAGAAGGGAGTATAGAATGTCTCTAAAAACAAAACAAAAATCAAAATTGAACAACTTCCTTACTCGCTTCTTAAAGAAGGGAGTAGCGAATGTGTAATGAATATTTTGGAAGGCCTTTCTAAAAGAAATTTATACCTTCTAGAAGGCATATATCTGAAGGCTAGATATCATACGAAGCGAATCTTTTAGAAAGGAGTGCAGAGGCATTCAAAGAGGCCTTCCACTTTCTGTCCTTTCAAAATTTACCGCTGGGTAAGGTCGAAGTCAAAATAAATTCTTTTCGAATCAGTTCACTTTTGCCCAAAACTCCCATCCATAAAAAGCTTTTACTTAATTTTAATTGTTAACATTAATAAACAATTTAAGACAACAAAATCTCATGTGGGTGTTAATACCTAGATAATATTCGACACACACATAACTTTTCTATGCATTTTAACCTCTTAATATAACTTTGTTTTTGTGAGCACAGAACTGCCCATCGTTTCCAAATAGAGTAACATCTTGAAAATTCGTCGGTCAATATTATGGTGCATAGGCTTTACCGCTTATAAGTTTAGAATTGTTTTTATTAAATGGAACGGTTTTAAAATTGTTGAATTTTTTGTTTTCAAGTTAAAAATGTTTGAATTTTTTGGGGCTTATTTTTTTTTTTTTTTAGAAATTTTTAGAGCATATTTCTGGTTTCCCTGGTGATAACTTATTTGCCATTTTTTACAAAGTTTTCTTTTCTTAGCTATGATTGCTTTTATTTCCGAGGACAAAATAAATTTGTTGGTACTGGATCTATCCAAATTATTGGGCGTTGAACGATAAGCTGCTTCTTGCAAAGTATTCGACATTTTCGTCAATTTCTGTGCCAGTTTTCGAGGAGACGTTCAGATTGATGTGCGTTTCTATCCAATATGTTAAGGATTCAACGTCAGTTTTTTTTTAAAGATAAATAGTAATATGTAAAAAACAGCATTTGACATATAGTACGTCAAAAATAATGGAGAGTGGTAAGAGCTCAAGTCACAACATTCCAATATATCCAAGTGGTACGGAAAATTTTGTATCGAATTTAATTCCGACACAAGATTAACTACAGTCTAATAAATCTTGTTGCTGTAGTCTTAAATTAGCAGAAAACTTATGTAGAAATTTGTTAAACAAATTTCCTAATGATAATACTTTTAAATTTTAATTCATTTTTTATGTAATTGTATATATAAGGACCAAGAATTTATGTACTACATAAATACTTTTATACCGGATTTATATGAAAACTTTTTAGCTTGATTTCTTAAAGTATGATAAAACAAGGTATAATGCGACCCTACACGTTGCGACATGTTGTACAATTTAATTAGCTTGTAAAGGGTCCGCCAAATAACTTTTTTTTTTTTTTAAATGCTATAAAAAAAACTACTGAATATTTTCTCAAATTTCTTTTTTTTATTTGAAAGTACAATCCTGTCAGTTAATAATGGAAAATAATTTCATTCAAATGGCTGCCTCGGCTGGCCATGCAGTAGCCTACACGATCGGTCTAATTTTTAAGCACATTATCGATTGTGTGCAGCTGTATTTCACCAATGGCTTCACGAATATTGTCCTTTAAAGCGTCAATTGTCTCTGGCTTGTCAGCGTAACACTTATCGTTGACGGCACCCCACAAATAATCACAGCTCCGAGGTGGCCAAACGACATCAGATCTGCGGCTGATAATGCGATCTTCAAAAACAGGGCGCAAAACAACGAGTGCAGCTTCGGCTGTGTGGCACGTAGCGCCGTCCTGTTGAAACCAAATGTTGCCAATATCCTCCTCTTCCATTTTTGTGAACAAAAGTTCGTTTAACGTGGCCCGATAACGATCGCCATTGACTGTAACGGCCACTCCTTGCTCATTTTCGAAGAAAAATGCCCCAATTATGCCTCTGGACCAAAATCCGCACCAGAAGCAACGGATTTTCAATGTATGCGTGCGGGTTTGCTGTGCCCCAAATGCGACAATTTTGCTTGTTACCATACCCGCCAAATCAAAATTAGCTTCATCTGAAAAGATGATTTTTTTTGGCAAAATCGGCATCTTCTTTAAGTCGATCGCAGGCCCACTTACGAAGCGTTGTTCAAGCGTATACACAACCATATTTGTTCAGCGGATGGATAAAACTTATTATCTGTCAAATCAGACATGAGCTACCATTCACGAAATAAGCACTAGTTGAAAAAAAACGTTAGATGGCCGACCCGTTACAACCATTTGTTACGTTAGAGATGTGGTTGACCAACGGTTGGTCATCGGTTGAATTAAAAATCGAAAATTTGATTTAAACCTTTAACGTATTTTTACCCTGGTCCCCACTATCAACTCTAAAGGCATCGTCTAAATTTTTTTATTTTAATAATAAAACTAACAGAAATATTTTTCCGTTTTAGTGCAATTTGGGTCAATAAAGTACAATTTTTTACTGAATGAATTACAATTTTGAAAATGTGATTTATCATACCTGGTATACCACTATACATAAAAAAGTCGAGAAGATCAGAAACCTTATACGTATCTGAAGGGCAGTTAGAAGATCTGAATGTTGAGAGTACTGAGCAATTTCGATTCTGGGGACATTTTAAAATCTATTGAAAATCTCGATCCTAGTTGGTCAGAGAAACGTTCAAAGTCATCTTGTTTAAGATTAAATCTTTGGGGTAGATAAACCGAACCAATTGTTAGAGGTGTATTTTCGCATTTAATAGAAATTAGTGTACACTGCAAACATTTTTCTTGAATTTCGTTTATGAAATATTTGACTTAATAAGAATTGCAGTGCCACCATGCGCTGCATCATCTGAATGATTTCTATAAGTTAACAAGGCTATAGCCGTGTATATGTAAGTAAGATTTACTTGTAAAGTGTGTCTCTGACATAAGAAATATGCCAATTTTATTTATGTTGCGAAATGGTTCTACTTATTGTTTGTGATTTGATAGACCATCAGCGTTTCATGTTGCAAACCTAAGATTTAGTTGCATAACCATTTTGAGCAAATTATTTGTCTGCTTTATTTGGATTTGTATTAATGAATCTAATCTTGCAAAGGAACTAGTTCCATTAGGGACTGACCTAGTACCGCCAGCATATGACCTGCCAAAATTGCTAAGATTATTGTTTGCAGTTTGGTTAAATTGTGGCATTTGATTTACGTTTGCAAATATTTGTTGATAATTTATATTAGAAGTATAGTGATTTGAGGGGTTATTACGTTTATTTTTTATGATGTTTTGATAAATGATGTAGATGTTATTGGCTGGGTGATTTTGGCCACAATTTATGCAGCGATCGTGGCAGTCTCTATTCTTTTGCCTTTCTGCAGTGGGATGATTGTTTCTATATTTTACACAACAATATGGCTTACAGTAGGACCTGGTGTGGCCAAATTCCTGACACCTGTAGCATTGAACAAGCTCCTTTACTTTTCTTGGTGGCTCGACTTTAGCGGACGCAAAGTTTAATTGTCTGAGATCGCATATTGTTTTAATGTCTTCTCTTCTCCAGGTCAACAAAAAATAATGGCAGTGGCTCTTTAGGTATTCTGCTATGCACGTTTATAACATTTCTAACTTTATGTTTTCAGTAAAAAGAAAAGTCAGATCAATTTTGCTATTCCGCTATTTTTATTAAATACAGTACAAATACAAAACATTTAATTAAATACAGAACAATTTAAGGGTTTTCACTGAAAACTTATTCTCACACAAAAAAAGCTCTAAAATACTGGGGGCAAACTACGGCATTCGATATCGATCGAAATTACAATACAGTTTAAATGGAAATTTCGATCGATATCGAATGCGGTAATATTCCCCCTGCACTGTTCTGTAAAATTCAAAAAGAAACCCGTAAAATTAGGATTTTCAGCGACAAGTTTGGAAAAGGCATCTCTCATCGGTTTCCAAATAAATTAAAAGAGTTTTCAGGCCAATATTTTTTCGATCAGGACAGTCTGTAAAGCATTATATAACTGCAATATTCGTGGCAACATACAAACACTAATGCGGCGCTTTTCTCACTAAATTTATACTCAGACAGTGGATGGCATTCCTCCAGTTTGGTTTCCTGCGGAGAGAGAATACTATGGCGCCAGCCGATATTTCATTGGGTTCTGTTAAAAGTTGCATCTCAAGACTCCTTCTTCAAAAGGGTGCAAACAGATGGCACAATAATGTGGTACTCTCTTTTTAATAGAAAACGCACTATGCTACTTATAACCTGCAGTATAAGTGTACATACTTTGATATTAATATCATCATATACATATGGATCATTCCAAGAGAAATCATGCGGTTTGAAATTAAAATTTTTTATAGAAAAAAATCAAATGGAAACAGTTTAAGATTTTGGATTTTGGATTTAAATTTTAAAATTGCGTTTTAAAAAATGAGTATATCTTTCGATTTTTCCGCTAACATGTTATTTTGAACTTCAATTCCCTCAACAACATTGAAGCCTGATCCCATCTGGTAATGATATACTAATAAAACAAACACATATAACTGAAAGGATATATCAAGGTTGCTGGCAGTACAAATGGGACATTGGATGCTAGGCAAGCATGAAAGTTGGCTCCGACTTCCCTTCTACTGTCCCAGTTCCAATGACTGGAAAAAGGAAAAAAGGTATTTCACCTTCTCTGGATGCAGACTATATGAACTACTACAGGTTGGATCTGAAACTACATAAGTTAAGATTCAATGCAAATGACAATACATCAGACAAGTTTTGTGGTATCGTCAAAAACGGAGTCCTTTCGGATATTTTTGGTTGTTTGCGTGAAACTACCATGATAAACAGCCAACTTCCAGCCATGCAATCCGTTTATAAGCATTTTGAGCATTAAGCATCCAAACTTGTGCATTGCCCCCATTTATGCATCATAGTTCAAAAAGATTTTAAGTAATTACTAAAATATATTTTTCAAATAAACAGCGTGGGATAATTTAATTCATTACAAAAGCCGAAAACTATTCAAAAATTGTTTCAACAAAATTAAAATTGTCAGTTATTTAATTGAACTGTTTACATGCACTTTAAAAGTTTTCATTTTTAATTCATTAATTCATTTAAGTAGTTTTGAAAATTTTAATTAGCCTTCGGGAAGAATTTTTTTTTTTTTGGAATTCTAAAAATGGCAAATGGTTCTTTTCAATGCAAAAGCTTAAAGTTAAATTTTTCGTTTTCTATAGTTTATAATTTTCTTTTTAAACATTAAATTTACTCTGTTTATGGTTTTTAGAAAATAATAAAATCCTAATCACCACCACAGCCCGTCCTATTAAAACTATTCTTCTTAAGGCGAATTGTTATTTTTACTTTCGTTTTTTTTTTGTGATCAGGAATTTCTAATCAAAATTTCATTTGTCTATTTTTTTCAAGCAATTCTTCTTTTAAACTGAAAAAAAGAAATAACTAAAATGGAATAAGTAGCCAAAAGCATTTTATAAATTTAACAATCTCAGTTCTCCCCTATTTTTAAGTTTCGAAAAATACAAACCCCCCTTCCCCTCTTCATTCACATTTGGTCATTTACTCACAAGTCAATACATTTAATTTTAATTCTTATCAAAAGTCACACAAAATGGCTGGAAATTAGTTTCTTCATTTTACCGAAAGTTGAAGAAACAACACATATTAAAAAGGACTCAAGGTGTGTTCCACCAGATACGATACTTGATGGAAAGTACTCACACAAACGTAAGTAAGCACCATTTTTTAAATTCCTACGCATTACGATTTATACCGTTCCAATGCCAATCATGTGCCCACACGCGTTGCAGAGGTGTAAACGAGTGTTTTCAACATTACTGATATCATCATTTAAAAACGGATTTACTGAACTCTGATCAATTCGGGGATTTTTGCAATTTTTTTTTGTTAATTTTAATTTTTTTAACTTCTTTAATTGCCGGAAATTTTATTATTTAAATGTGTTTTAGCATGTTCCCTAAAAGGATTTTGTATACATTTTTACAAATTTTATTTCTATGGCATTTTATTTAAAAAAATCAATTGATTACATTTGATTACAGAAGCGTGTGCCTATACATTAGAAAGATTACAAAATAAATTTAATTATAAATTACAATATTTCTTAAACAAAACTTTTACTGCCGTATTCATAAAAATATTTTTAACTTAAAGAAGGCTTACAAAACAAATTTTGTATAAAAACTTTGCTTAATAAACGCTTGTTAAATTTAATAATTGCCAAGGAATACGGGGGTTCGAGTTTAAATATTTAAATATTTTTTGCGTAAAATATTGCAGCTAAATCAATTATTATAAATGATTTTTATAATTTATAGTTCTTTGTTGAATTAGTTACAGCCAATACCATCATTACAAATATTGTTTTAGGTTTTTTTTAAATTCCTCATTATTTGGAAGGCAATTGTTCCATATCCTTCGAAGTCTTACTAGAAAAGACCTTGTCATAGACAAAGTGTAATAATTTAAACAAGTAAATAATACTGGTTATTCTAGAAGATCTACCTAAATTCCATTTTTCAAATAGATAAGAAGGCTTTCCATTCTTATCTATTGTATAAAATTGAACAATTAAATGTAAAATAATACAGCTGAGAACGTAATATAACCAGATCGCAAATGACCAGAAATGAGTTGTCTATATTCTAGACGCCAAATGTATCTTACTACACGTTTGAACCAAAGTTTTGAAATGTTTTGTTGGGAAATTTCCGAAAAAACTTTTAGCCCTTAAAGAAACAAAGGCAGGCATAAAGACAATGCCAACCTTTTCCTGACCTGTATGGACCTTCCAATACAGTTTAGGAAAAGGGCAGTAGAGTTTATTTAAAACAAAAGAAAATCTTGGTAGTATAAAATCTATCCCAGAGGAAAAATCGAATTGTGTGTCCATATAAATACCTAAATTCTTGTGATCTGATACAAACTCCTCACTTGTATCAGTTTTATGTATTTTCGGCAGAACTACATTAATATATTATATAGAAAACGATATGGCTTTTGTCTTATTTGGATTTAGATTTAAACCGTTAATTTTAGCACATTCATCAATGAGTTTCAAGTCATTGCTAACTTTAGACTCAAGGAAATTTTTATCAAATGTAGAATCATTAGCCAATAGTTTAACATTTGCAGAACTTTATAGAATGTATTGTAAATATCTTCTAAATATGTTGTTAATAAAAAGGGGCCCTAAAATAGATCCCTGTGCCAGCTCTCTAACAACTTCCCGACAACACGATTTTGTATTGAAGTCTGTCATTGAGGAATGACCAAACTGAACGAGACGAAGACAAATCAAAGTTTAAGTTATTTTGAAGTTTGAAACATAAAAGTCTGTAACACATTTTGAGTCAAATGCTTTACAAAGATCTGGGAAAATGAATAATGAATTCAGAGACTTGTATATTTTCAGATATTTATCTGTGGTCTGTGGATTTAAAAAGTTGAAAAAAATTTTGTAAGTCATACGAATTTTTATTCAAAAAACCTTTTTATTTACGTTTTGAAAATTTTGTATTTGTATTTTGTTATTATAAACGAAATTTTTCTTTAATTTTGGTTAATTTTATTATTTAATAAACATGATTTTCTTCCCGAGTTTTTTTAAACCCATTTTTTCTATCTTATCTTTGTCAAAAGGCCGCAGATATAATACTAACCCCTTAGTTGCGTTTGTAACCACTTTTAAAAACAAATTGAAATGGGCTTATCAAGTTGCTACCGCTTATCCGGCATCTGTTTTCTCATTAAGATTTCTAATGCCAAGAGTCTTTGTTTTCTCAAGGTGATCTTATTTTTAGTATTGGTATAACACGACCCTTCCCACGACCATTTCCCACAATTTAGGAAAAATTGAATATGTTATGTGGAGATATAATGGGAAGTATAATTTTCAAAAATTTAATTGGAATGTCATTAGAATTTTTTTTATGCCTGACATTGCCTTAAGGCTTTCAAAGCATTAACGTTTCTTAATGCCATAAAATGGTTAAATTTATTTCTATCGTTCCGATCAATTGGAGGAAGTGAGCATTTGATATGTAAATCAACAACATCCAAAGAATTGATAATACTGTTATTCACAGTAAATCCAATATATCATAACTTTGACTTTACCGAATTCTATGCAATCTTCTTAGCCTCCTGATAATAGATTTTATCTGGTTGCTGTTTTAGATAAATAATTTTAATATTCGATTAATGATTGATTCTAGTTTTCAAGTTGTCAAAAAAATTTACATATTTATTAAATATTTTTAATCACAATATTTTCGGTACTCTTTAAGGCCCTTTTTCACAACTTACCGATAGCTAATGGTAGGATTTTATCGGCCGTATAAAAAGTGTTCCATTATAACAACTTTACTTTAACCTACCAGGTATAATGAACCTTAACTTACTTTATCGCTCACTTTAGATTAAAGTAAAGTTTTAATAATTAAACACTTTTTAAAAGGCCACCTTTAGTCTTCTTCTAGCTACCGATAGCGTTGTGAAAACGGGCCTTAAAGTTTTTGCAAGTTTTTTTTTCATCGAGTTGGTTCTGTTTAACATTTCGCACGAATAAATTTGAATAAATGGAACCATTTAAGAAAAGAAAAATTAAATTAACACACAACCCATATTTTGAAAGAATATAAACGTAAAATTCTGCAAACTCGAGGGATGTGAGTGGAAAATTGTTTCGCATCGAACTACAACATTAGCTACAACGAGTTGGTCTGAACACAACTTATTCGCTGTTGGACAAACAAAATTGAGCATTGAAAGCATAAAAAACAGAAATTACATGAATTTATTCCTTTAAAATGTTAAAAATGGGAGTGCTACTATTTTAAAATTTTAGCAAATTTTGTTGATGCTGTTGTTTTCATTTTATACATACAAGAAGATAGATGTCATTCAAAAGTCCTTAAACACATTTTTAAGAAATGAAAGCAAAAAAGTTGTTTGTTTCTCTTATTTATTTGCAAGAATTGTAAAAAATCTGTTTGAGGAAATAGAACAGGGGGAGAAATCAAAGGAAATTTTTTTTTTGTGGTACAAAATGAAAATTTTATTTGACGTGTGTTCTATTCAGGCGTGTATATCATATATGGATATATGTACATACATACATGTATGTAAAGGTATGATTTAATGTATATACCCTGTAGGAAATGCCAATTGTGTAACTGTACCTACTCACTTTTGACCCTGCCACCAGTACTTCTGACAAGTCAATGACCAGAGAATGCTTTGTGTTTTAGACATTTAGCATGTGCCTGTCATTGAAAACCTACTACTGCCCTTGGAACTATTAAATAGGTAGTTCTTGTGGGATCGTATGGAGACATTAGAACCAGAGATTCACTAATGGTTGCAGTTTAAATTTTTTAATAATTTTTTTGCACTAATAATATAAGTGGATTAGACAATTAATTAAATCTTAAATCGTGCATAGATTTTTAAGAAACACCAAATTGCATTTTTTAAATAAAATGTGACTTTTTTTGTGGAAAAGAAAACACTATAGGATTTAATCAATCTCAAAATGATTCAAGTATTATAAAGTTGATTTCATCTCGAATTCATGATTGAAAAAAACCAGAAAAGAAATTAGAAAGAAAAAATTATTATGACTTACCCCTTTTAAACCTAATAGAATGATAAAACACCTGCAAAATGACCGATATGCTTTTTACTTTAAAGATCTTATATACATATTTTACTAAAAATATAAACTAAATGAGAAGCAAGTGCTCAAATTTAATTTTTAACCCTTCGTGGTTCACAATGTGTATAGAAAATGCAAACATGCGTAAGTCGGAGGGTTAAACACAACGAAAAGTTTAATATTTTTTTTACTTGATTTAAGAATTTTATACTTATTTCAAGAAATTCCGTGAATGATTTTCGAAAGTAATCCCATTTAGGATTGTTTTTAGTACGTTTTAGTGTTATTCGTACTTGAATTTTTTAGTACGAATCTTACTTAAAGTAATCATAAAAAACTTGATTTTTCCCGAGTGTTTTTCTTTCTGTGTACACTTTGTTGGCAGTATTACTAAAGTTAATAAAAATAATCGACAAAAGTGGCGACATGGAGACATTTAGTCCCAGTTTTCCTGCAGGGTACCTTGTATGTAAGGATGTGTGTGTGTTTCTAATACATATATGTATGTATACAGTTAGTCAAACGATTCTTTTAAAAATAAAAATATTTAAAAATATTATAGTACATAAGAAGTCAAATATAAGGAGCTACTTATTCGTTCTTTCATATTGTTTTTAAATTTCATTTCTTTATTTAATTTAACGGTGTAATACAAAAGAAATATAGAAAATTCTTAATAATTATTAACTAATTAAAAATATTTTTAGCAAATGGCGATGTGACCTTATAAAAAAAAGTAATTGCGTTTGGTGCGGTAACTTTTATGCGATTTCGAAAAAAAAAATGTAATGGGTCTTCATCCTTTTTTATGCTCTATTCAACTTTGCTATGCAATTTTTCCTATTTGCAAAAATGAATGAAAAATTTAAATGATTTTGAAAATTGTAAAAATGTGCAGTCAACGAGAAGACAGCTTACTTGGGTTCTTCAGTGGTCCCTTTGTGATATAGACACACTGATGGTTACAATTAAAATTTCTATAGATAAAGGCAACCGATGTATGATTGTAGACAGCAGTAATATTTTTGTGGATATAAATGAATACAATTCGAATTTTTTTCATGCCCCGATAAGTTAGTAGACGGCGCGAATACAGGTGGAAAAGGATAGTAGCCCCACCAACTTAATGAAAGCATTTATAACGAATACTTCAAAGATCACAATATCAGGATTATTATTTATTTAATTTCAGCGTTAAGTTATTTCCTAATTTTATTTTTTCCTTACAACTTACAACTATAATTAATGTTGGGAGAATTCCAACGAATTGGAGTCGGGAATGTATGCGAAGATAACCACACTTTTTATTGTTGGTATTTTTGTTTAAGCTTTGATATCGTTGCAAATACAACTTTTTAAGTGTTTGCAATTCTCATTCACTCTGCAGTTTTATTTGCTTTTCTAAAAAATTTTGGGAAAATGTTTCCTGATGATCCGGCCTAAGCAACCAGTGAAATGTATAAACTAGCTCATCCCCCAACAATAAATTTCAGCGTATTTATCATAAATAAAAATTTGGGAATTAATCTTATTAATTAAATATTGGTATTCCCAAAAATTACTTTGATAATTTATTCCTCAAGAAATAAAAATTATTTTTGATTTATATTTTTCGCTTAAAAAATAAAAATTATTTTTTGAGTTTTTAATGTTTGCTTAATGATGGGATCACAATTGGAGCAAAAATTTCGCTTTTTCTTCTTTCATTTTTCGAACAAAAATGTAATAAAAGTTTTTTTTTTAAAGTTTAGTCTACTTCTACTTCAGCAACAATTTGTATAAAATTTAATTGAATGCCACTCATAATAATTTTATTAAGTTGTGAATAAACGGTTTAACAAAATGCAAAAGTTTTATCAATTAAAAATGTGTGTAATTTCGAAAAAAATGTTTGCAATATTATGAACACGAAGTGAAATTGATGCTATGAAATTGTGTACGAGGCTTAAAAATAAAAGTTACTTTTTCAATTTAATTTTTTTGCTTACAGTAAATAAAGTCATTTTCTGCGCTTAGAGTTCGTGCAAAAACTCTTATCTGTTAAATTAAATAAATTTTTTTATATTTAATTTAATTTAAAAATCACTTCTTTCTTAGCTGAAAAAAAATTTTATTTCTAAGGAATAAATAAAAATCAAGAAAAAAGGTTTATTTCCTAAAAAAAATTTAAATTTTTTTAGCAAAAAATAATTTTTATTTACTTATAAATAAATAAAACTAAGATAATTATTAATAAAGCTAAGTTTTTTAGTTCAACTTAAAAAAGTAAAAATTAATGCATCTAAAAGTAGACGTATGCATGCAGCACTTCTCTTTTAGTTTGATTTTTTTTCAGCTAAAATTTGAAAAGTAATCGTTTTTGCAGTCCCTGCTAATAATTAGTAAAGTAAGAACAAATACTGCAATATATATTTCACCTGATAAATCGGATAAAATACTTGACAAATTATTATTAAATCTTATTCTTTAATGATCTAATTTAGTGTTTAAAATTAAAAAAGAGCTTAAGTTTCTTACTCTAGTATGTGAATTAGTTAATACCAAGTTAAGTTAAAATAAAAACATTTCAAAACTCTGTAATATTCAACATACATTTTTCAGTTCTACTGTCCATTTTATATTTTAAGTTTGTTTTTTTTTATTTATTAAAAAATTAATTCTATAAAACACATGCTCTAGGCATACATTCCTATTGAAAACATATTTATTAAAGCACAAACATGCCAAAAGTGGAATTATATGTATTTATAATTCCTTTTCAGGATTGTTTGTATGTATATTGGGTTTGATACTAAAAGTATTCCCAAAAGGACAATTTTTGCAAATTCATTTTTTATCAGACCTCATACACTGCCGCAGCTCCGCAAAAAACTAAAAGAGAATTTGAAAAATCCAATTTAGCAAAGATAATTCCTGGTACTAAACATAAATGTAGTGTATGTGTAAGTAACATATGAGAGTGCGTGTATTTGTCTTTCCGTTCGTATCTGTGTGAAATAGTCGTCTAACATTCAGGTTGGACTTTTTTTTAGCATCCAGTAAAAAATGGGCTCTAAAGCTATTAACTATTAACATTCAAACGTACGATTGTAATGGAAAACAAAAACAGAATGGAAATAATTCATGTATAAACCGAAAAAGGTGTACATTGCTCTACACGTTACTCACACAAACATGTTCTAATACCAATTGACCATTAAAATTATACCCTTAGGATTCAATAGGGGGTATTCATTCCTTCATTTGTTCACATTTCATTCTGCTTGTCCTTTTTTTTTTTTTGTCAGATTGTGTATGGAAAATAAAACATTTTTAACGCATTAAGTAAAATTTTTGTACACGAGATTTCATAAGAGATTCGCATTCCGAACAAATAAATAGTAAAAAAGGAATAGTCTTACAACTAAGTGAAATGTTGTGCGAAGATGCTTTTTAGCATATGAGGATGATTTCCTTATTCCTGCTTTGCGATTTTTCTTCTGTTATAATGATTTAACCATTATTATGCTAAATCTATTTTCAATGGTAAAAAAGTTCAAGTTCTTACTTTGGGGTTTGTACCCTGTGCTGAGGTTTGTTAATGTTGCATACAAAAACAAACACTTTGCTACATACTCCCAAACATACATACATACATACATACATACATACATACATAAATACGTGCACATACAGATGAATGTGTACGATGGTCGATGTTCGTGTATTACAGTCATAATTTTTCTTTTTAATGTGACATTTTTTCGATTATTTTCTTTGAATATAATGGATTTTTTTTGTTGTTATTATTGTTGTTGTATTAAGAGACGTATATCCCTATTATGGATTTAGTGTTGATGTTTTATTGTCTTGATTTATTGTATGTTGAAGATTTATTTGAAAAAAAAAAATTACGCACCGCCAATAGATATTCGTGTAAGATGGAGTCACTTTTGAACTAGTTTGAAAGAGTTTTCTTTACAATTCGAACGTTTTTGAAAATTATATTTTTTCAAACGCATATTTAAATAGCAAAAAAAAACCTATGCTATGGAGTTCGACCATTAAAAGCGAATACCCTCAAAAACAGCCTATTCAACTCTGGGCCACTACCATGAATGAGAATATCGCGATTCACTAAACTGAGGTTTACAAAGAAATTTCCGGCTTTTCTTATTTTGTACCAACTTTTAAAACCAAATTCACTTCTTAGATTAAGACGGCACAATTTTTAATTGTTAAAGGACGCAGTTTGGCGTTCGGTGCTTAGCCATTTTTATAATCACATTTGCTAATACTTTAATTAATTAATAATTAAATTGTTATTAAATAACCAAGTGTGACACAATGTTTACTTTTGATATCAATTTTTTTTATGTAGTTTTACTTTTTAGTTTTATTCTTTTTGCGGCCTTTAATTTGAAAAAAATTAAAAAAAAATTGTAAACATTAAAATATTTTCTTTAAGGGACATGGATTTTGACGTAGTTCCTATTTGTGTTCAAACTTTTTTTTATGTAACAAACATTTTAATTTGATCAAATATTTTCCACTTATAAAACACTGAACAATATTATTTGGATCTCTAAACTTTAAAAATACAAAAAAAAATTGTTTCAGAAATTTAGGTTGCAATACGAGAGTTCGGACGAAATTTATTTTAATAACAACGTGATATGATGATTAATGGGCACACAATTTTTTTCCGTCCATTTGATTTCAATTATACAAATAATTTTAATTAAATATGCATTATTTTCATTGAAAATTACTTAAAATATACTGTTTTTTATTGAATTATAAAGTGACTTTAAATTATCCAAAGAAATCTCACTTTAGGAGTTTGCAAAGGCCTGAATTAGGGATTCCTTTTCGTCGAATTGTCGTCCCCATTAAAAAACCTGGCAGAAAACTCAACCCTGCTAATGTCGGGAGAATATGGTGAACAATGAAAAAAACGAATATTTTAAATTGAAATTAATTCTTTTACAAACTTTGCCATATTATGAATAGGGGCATTATCTTGTTGCAGAATCGGTCTAAGAATATAATTTAGGGAAAGTTGATTGTTACAGAGTCTCAAGTCATTTTTGTACTTTGAAATTTTAAATCGCTTGTCCGTGCTGTAATGGCGATCAAAAATAGCTCTTCTTTTCACATGCCATAGTAACAATTATTGTTGCCATCTGAATAATCCAAATTAAACTTTCTGCCGTCACTACAACCACAATGTGCCAATCAATTACCCTACCTTGTGCTTGAAATGTCCATGTCGCACCCTATTCTTTGGCGGGTTGGGTGGTTTTAATTACTGGTATTCACAGATTTCAATGCCTGGATATTAGCTTGAGTCCTGATTTTTGGTGCTAAAAGTGAAGAATCAAGAATGTCATTTTGTGCAAAAATTAGTTAAAATTAAAAATTCAATAAAAATCTAAATACTTGAAAAAAACTTATTTATATTTTATATAAAAAAAATAAACATAAAATATAAACACAAGGATATAAAAAAGGCGTGAACCCACTATAAGTTTGCAATACAGGAAAAACTTTTACCTTATAAAGCAATTATAAACAAAGTTATAGTTAAAGTTATCTCTATTAAGCCTTTCTAACGTTATTAAAAGTACAAAGTTAATAAACAAAACGAAAACTTAAGACTTTAATGTAACATCTTAAAAAACTAGAGCACTTATTGCAACAAGCTAACAACAAAAAGTAATTTAAATATATGAAGTTTCCTGACGATCTGGCCTAAGCACATTTGAAAGAAACCTTGTTAATTAATTTTTGAATCCCAAGGAAAACTTTGATAACTAATAAGCATGTGGCAGTGTAAATAAACTGAACTGGCAAAATAAAATAATTTAATTTGTTTTTTATTTTGTTTTTTTCTTTACCCACTTTACCAACCAATTGTAGTCGGGACTGTAAGAAAAGATAACTCACTGTTAATTGTTGTTGTTTTTGTTTTAGCTTTGATATTGTAACAGGTAAAACTGAGGTTTATAATTCTTATTCGCTTAACAGTTTTATTTGTATAAGATCTTTAGCTTTTCTAAAATCTTTGGATAAAGTTTCCTGACGATCTGGGCTAAGCAACCAGTGAAATGCGCATAGGAATAGCTTATCCCATCAACAATAAATTTCAGTTTATCAATAGTATTAAATGGAAATTTAGCACATTTAAAAGAAACCTTGTTAAAAAAATATTGTTTTTTCCTTCCTTGCTCCCGAAGCTTCAATAATTTGAGAGAAAATCTCCTAAGCTTAAATTATCAACTTAAAACTAACTTAAAAATAAACTTAAAATAGCAACAAACAAACACAAGAAAATGAACCCCTACACACAGAAAAAATCAATGTAAAATCGTCGAAAACAAGGTTGATTTTACCGTTTTCGGTAGTGATTTTGCTTCACTGTTACTTCATATTAATTTAACATGAGTTTACAACAAATTGCGAACAAAATTTTTTTCTTTTAAAATAACTATAATTCATGTTAATTTAACATTGCAGTAAAGTTAGATAAAAATGTCATTTATATTGAAATAACAATCCGAATCACGTTGAATGAAAGTTATTTCAAGTGGAAACAACGTGAATTTCATCTACAATCAAATTGGTTTGAGTGTGATATAACAGCGTGAAACACTTACTGTAGTAACACATGTTTCAATTATTTTGTATTTCCCTTTGTTAACAGACGCATCAGCAGAATGGCCCGATACGGGTTTCATCATCATTCTACTTTGAAAATTTGATGTACTGTTTAACTAAATAATTTTAATTAAAAGAATACGGGAATTATCTTCTTTTAATAACAAAAAAACATAAAAATAAAAAAATGTACATACTTAAGTATGTATGCATGTTAATTTAACAAGATAAACTTTTGATTTTAATATAAAATAGGTTTTTATGGATTTAATATTTAACAGTGTTATTTTAACAGTGAATAATATTAAATAAACGTGATTTAAGGTTATTTTAATATTTTTCATTTAAAATTAATATGGAATAATGATAAATTTAAACAAATTTACTATGATTCTCAATCAACATTTCGCCATGTTAATTTAACATTGGTATTGTTTTCTGTGAGTATGTGTTCCTAAAGAACTTTAGGAATAAAAAGGATGTCCAATTGATAAATTCAAATCAAAAGAAGGTGATTAATTTATAAACCGAATAGGTGACAAGTTATTTGTATTTGACCTGGCAAAATTTTTCTTATTATTAAAAAAATATCTATAATGAATTTATTTTCATGAAATCGTGATCTAGTAACAAACCTACTTAATATGTATATCACAAACGTATAAACCTATTTTTTTATAAATGTAAAGATTTGAATAGTAAAAGACTCGAAATGTTTTCCAATACAGCAACGTAAAACTTTTCGCTCCAAAATTTCAAATTCTTTAATTATTAAAGGAGAAATGTTAAACCAAATAGGAAAACCATATCAAAGACAGATCTAATACAAGTTTTGTACAATGAAAGCTTGGAATTTTTTTATAATTTTTATTATTAACGATTTTACTAAAAGAACCTATTATTTCATAAGATCTCCCTTTCACAAGCCTTGCATGTTTATTAAATTTTAAAAGCTTATCAAATGTTATACCAAGATATTTTATTTGATCCTTAAATGAAATTTCAATACCATCAAGATAAATATATAAATTTTTACTCTCAGGAACCACAAATCTTCGACATTTTCCCTAAGCATTTCGTAAACATATTGCTTCGCATTGAGGTATTAAGCTTAATACCCCAATAATAATAATAAATTTTAACTAAAGTCAAATGATTTGAAACCTGACTTAATGCAGGTTCTGGAGATGAGCAATGAGTCATCAGTATGGTGATCGATTATTTGACTTTTTTCAATAACCGGTTTTCGAATATTCCGAATAGTTGCTATTTTAAAAAAACCGGTTTTCGGTTAGACATTTTAAAAATAACCGGTTAACCGGTTTTAATTCGAATACATAAAAATACAAAAATCAAATTAGTTTTTGTAATAAAAAGTAAATAAGAATAAAAACAAAACAATTCACGAAGGTGTGGAACCAAAAAACTCCATAGATATGACTTAAGGTATGTTCAGACCACAAATATTTGACGATAAAATAAAAAAAAACCTGACCAGTCAATGAGTTTTAATTTGTTGCTGGTTAAGCATGTCTATATGAAGCAGTAAACTTCAGCCATATTTTTGAAAAGTGGCAAACAAAACCTCTTATCCAGGATTATATATTTCAATTTTTTGTTTGTTTCAGCATTAAAGACAAGAAAACAGGCTTTTTGTATGAAATATCTTTCAATTCGTCGATCACACAATTTAAACCCTTCCAGGACATTTTTGATTCCTTTAATTTTGTTTTAAGTTCTTGGTGTTTTAATAAATAAAACTGATGAATTTTCCAATAACGTTGATTTCGCCGGTATGTTTTTGTTTTAAGCATGAAGATATGCTAGAACTACTTAAGAGTTTTTCAGTCATTATTTTTATTAAAGTATTTTTTGTAAAGTATTATTTGCAGTCTCTACTTGGAACAGAGTCAAGTTTTACTTGGCGTATATTTATGTCAAGCTTGTAGACTAATTAAAAGTGATTAATAAGTCGTGACGTTAACCTTTGCAACTTATCATTTTAGGGCCGTTTAAGCACAATTTTCTTTTAAGTCAGTTTAAGCTGAACTTTTGTTGTAGTACTTTAAATTGTTTTTGGTTTTGTTACAAGAACACACACTTATATAAGCGATTTCTATTTACATTGCTCATAATGTTTTTTTGACTTTTGTTACATTTTGTTTTGACATTTTTTATAAAAAGTTTAAGTTTGCCAAATATTCAATTAGAAAAATACTTAAATTACGGGTTCATTTATAACAAAAGTAAGGAAAACGTATATAAATTACACATTACTTAAATAACCGGGTTATTTTACTAAAATAACCGGTTTTTTCGATATTCGAAAAATGGACATTTTGAAATATTCGACTTGGGCAAAACTAAAATAACCGGTTAAAACCGGTCGAATACTATTCGATCGATCATCCTAGTCATCAGCATACAATAAACCAATTGGCTGAGTGTTAAAATGAGAAAAATCATGTACAAAAATATTGTAAAGATGAGGTGCCAAAATTGAGCCTTGAGGAATTCCACAGTTAACATTTTCAAAACTACTAAAACTTGTATTAAAATGAACACAAAATTTTCTAATAATTTTAATAATAATCTAATCAAAACCCAACTGAATCAGTTTATACAAAATACCCGTGTGATAAGCATGATCATAAGCTTTTTCGACATCTAAAGATACTGCCACTGTGCATTGTTTAATGCGAAGATGACTAACAACATCATATTGAATCTTAAGTATATCATCAACTGTTGAGTGATTTTTTTTTTAATCCAAATTGTAATTTCTTGGATATACGACTCAATAATTCCGAAATTCATTTTTTCCCGTAAAATTTTCTCCAAAAATTTTCCTATATTTGAAAGCATTTCAAAGTCCCAAATCAGAAAAAACTAAATAATTATGATGTAAATAATTTAAGACCAATTTCAATGCTTTCAATTGCAAACAAATATATTTATATTTTCAACAAATAATTTTGTCATTCGCTCTAACTTTTTACTTAAACAAAATTTAAAAAAAGGGATAGTTAGTATGTATAACTCTATCTCATAATGCGGTCACCTATATGAATTCGCCTTGATTTGAAGCGATTCCTAAGATTTTTTCCTTTTTTAATTGGAGTTAATGCGGTTGGAGTTCATGGATGCGGTTTGTAGTTAATTTCATAGTTTTTAATATTTTTTAAGCTCGCCAGCACTGTTTTGTTACTTCTCCATACGAACCAAAAATAGCAATTTTAGCTGTCTCTGATGTGCTTAAATTACTTTCCTTGCCCATTTCTTTTTGTTTGAGTTTTTAGTGTTGTGGTTTTTATGGGCAACCGCGTATGTCCTCTCTTTCGATTTTGAGATGTTTACGCGATTGTAGTGTACCTCATAAGTTGCCACCGCATACCCTTAGACCACTCTGATATTTACATATACCAACTAAAATAGAGTAGGGTATGGCACAAGATCAGATAACGGCATAACTGACTAACGACAAATACAAAAACAAAGCTGATCGATTAGAATGTAAGTAAATGACACTAAATTGAGTGCATTCCGACCTCAAAACATTCTGATTGGTGAGAACAATTGCGAAGGGAGTAAACTATTGATAAACTATTGATTGATATTGATATTTTCATAATGCCGACAGAGATAAACAGAGCTCTGTCGATAAATAGAATAAGCTAGGAAGGTTTAGATTAATTTACATAAATAGTATTTATATAAGACAATACAAATTTTAATTAAACCAAACTTGAAATCATTAAACAAAACTGGCAATAACTTGCCAACGTTTTCTCATTTCTAAGGCTCACAATAATTCGGCAGTTCCATTGAACGCCTTACAAATCAGCCGAAACCCTGACAGCTACTAAAAATAACCAAGGGCTATAGGGAACTAAACTCTAGTAGACACACCACATGGCGATCCTGCCATTCCTACACTACACCATATTGCTTAGTTTTAAACGCTCTTTGCATGGTTCCAAAAATTTCTGAAAAAATATAGATCACTTTCGATTTTTAACGTAATAACAAAGTTAAAAGAGTTGAATAACTAGTCCTGCATAGTTAGATCTAGAGTGGCTTTTTGTCTCTCCTAAAAAATCTGATATCATTTTAGTTGCAACATAATATTATTACAATACATTTTTGACACTTGTCGCAAGCAAAATGACAAATGGAAAAACAATGTTACCTTGGATGAGTACTTAACAAAATAAAAGTTATGTTTATAGCTGATTTCTGAGAATTTATAAAAAATATCAGGCATTAAGAAAAAAAAAAAATAAAATCAAAATATTCTTTTTATTAATTTTATAATATCGGAAACACGGCAATACCGTATTCACATATTTTTAAAAATCTGTATATAAATTGGCTAAGGCAAAACAGTTAAGAACACTTTTCTCCTCTGATTGCCCAGCGACTAGAATAAAAAATACACCATGTGAAAGGTATTTACCGGCACAATATATATTTTATTAAAATCTGTTCAATATTTTCAGAGTTATAAGCGTTCAAATTTGATGCCTTTTTGACATTTTCCAGAAACCGGTTCTCAAATTTTTCGACTATATAAATCTTATATTAAAATCGGCTCTGGCAAACCAGTTAAGAACGACATCTTTTATTGTTTGTCCAGCCACTCACGTGTAACATAATAATGTAATCCAATAAACTAAATATAAAGTTAATTAATTTATATCGTAGCGATGAGGAGAGAGCCTATAGATGCAACGGTTTGAAAGCTAGAAGCTTAGTTGATGCCGACATTTTAAAAATGAAGTTGCAGTGTCCTGTGTAGCCACTCAAAAAAATTTTGTGTTTTTTTTTGTATTTCTCCTGATTTTTGTAATTAATACGTATACACTACTTGCAAGTAATTACTTGCATGTGGCATCGTAGGTTAAAAGAAAAATGACTGATTTGTGAAATTTTGATCAAAATAAATTCAACTTTTAAACATCTTTAAAGAAATGTCTATTAGGGTGGGTCACTGATGTATGAGAAAAAATAAAGTTTCTCGAATCATATTCTAATAGCAATATTTTTTTGTATTACGTTAAAACAAATAAAAATTGCAAAAAAAAGTCTCATCTTGAGCCCGCGCATGAGCTCCTAAGAATTAGGAATATTTAAAAAAATTCCATTTTTTAAATTTTAATATTTTATTTACTATCAATTATTATTAATTAAAACTAAAAATATTTTGAATTAAACTTAAAAAAAAATAAAAATTTGGTTCTTATATCTTGTTTATTGTCAAATCCGGGCATCTCTCGTCTTGATTCAAGTTTTGTCTATATTAAACCATCGCTTGACTTTTTTTAGCGCAAAGAGTCATGAATGCTTCTGACACTATTTTCACGAACCTAAAAGTCGCTAAAATACAGTAATATGCTTTTCAGCAATAAAATGCTATTGTTGCTATATTAAAAATTTACACTTAAAATAAATTAATAATATTTTACAGGGATCTAATTCAGACAAAAATACAACATATTTACGCTATTTGAAGTCGATAAGAGAAAAATTATTTTTTTGACCCACCCTAATGTCTATGTTTTATTTTCAATTAATATTTTTTTTACAAGAAATTATAACTGTTTATTAGAACACGAAATTTATTTTGTATATATTTGAATCAAGGCAATTGCCTTGATTATATTTTATAATATTTTAAATATGAGCTTGGGATTTATCTCTAAAGAAACTAAAAACATTGCCGAAACTGCCACCGCTGAACAATTTTTCCAAAATGTGGCTGGTACAGCGTACCACCTTTGGCATGACCTATGCATATTTCGCACACACTAATACTATGTTAACACTTGGGTTCTTAAACGCGTTTAAGCAACTCGAACGTGATCAAGCTCTAATCACATCAAAATCGAAATGAAGTGATTTGTTAATCACTTCAAATTGACATGATTACAACTAAGTCACTTCATTAATCACATAAAATCCACTGAACATACCTCAAACTGAATATAATGTAGAATCGGTCAACCTGAAAGTGTAAAATCGGCCACGATATCAGCTTAATGTTTTTATATTTTCCCTTAAATAATTCATAAATTTTTACATTTTCATAATTAATATGTTTAAAATGATCTTCTGATAACTTTATAAAAGTATTTTTATCCATTTTTAATACTTTAAAGAAAAATAAATTTTTTTTTTGTGTTTTTTTTCTAAATCATTTTAAATGTAATGCGCACGGCTTTGATTAACTTAATCAAGATTTTGCTTAAATGCATTTGAAACCCCAAGTGTGAACATAGTATAAGGCGGTTACGCTGATAAATTTCATGATGGGAACGATTTGTCCGATTTTGATTAAAGCATCATCATGTGATTAGGAATACAATTTTCTTTAAGTCAACCAAACACCATTATTTTTAAGTGGTTCGCAGTTACTTAGAAATTAGTGTTGATACATTTTTTGGAATCCTCTAAAAATACCCCAAACTGAGCATGATGGCCACAATAAACGTACCTCCCCGTGTACAACCAACACCGATTTCCTCTTAATATTTTTATTTCGTCTTTAAATAATTCTTTATAATTTTTACAACTTCATCATTAATATGTTTAAAATAATCTTCTTATAACTTTATTGAAGTATTTTTATGCATTTTTAATTCTTTTAAGAAATATAAATGTGTTTGCTGCTTTTTTTTCTTAATCAACTGTCATCTTAATCATTTCAAATGTAATGTGAACGGCTTTGATTAGCTTACTCAACTCAACGCGTTTAAAAAACCAAGCGTGAACATAGTATTTATTTAAATAAACTGTGAGATAAACATTCGGCAACATAGCTAAAAGATGTAATAATGTTCTTTCCGTCCTTAATTAATTCATGTAAACACCAAATAATTGGCTCCCTTTTATTTTGAGGATTGTAGCACCGCGATCATACAACAAACTTATAATTTCTTCACTTTCCCGGCTAATTTTTTTTAAATTTAAATTCTTAATCATTGTAGTTACTCACAAATAAGTTATATTTTTCACAAGAAATAAATCGTTCGCTTGTAAAACACATTCAACCACGAAGTAAAATTCAATTTTAATCGCCATTTTTAATATTTACATTTATTTTTCCCTTTAGTATTGCCAAGTTTAGTTTTGATTTGAATTTAACATTTGATGTCAAATGTTTCAAATCAACAATTGAAAAACGTTTGAGAATTGTGTTTGATGTAAAATGATAAATTCATTTCATATCAAAGGTTTGACTTCGTGTTTGTTGGGCAAAGAATATTTTTCTTTTACTAGTAGTTTAATGTATTAATCAAATGCAACTTCTTAAAAAAATTTTGAAATGCAAAATAGTTCTAATCATATTAACGGAAATTTTGTATTTTTTTTTTGAAAATGACTGTTGCTGTAAATCTAAATGTTTTATTTTTCTGTAATCGAGGGAAAAGGCACTTTTCATTGGTTTGCTAGAATGTAACTGTTTCGAAGATGAATTTGACCAATCGTGAGTGCATTAAACTAATTTTTCGTAAATGAACGTGATCGTGAACCAATCACACGCACAACTCCAATTCATATTTTGCTGATCAAAGTGGGTAATAAATCTTTTGGCTACTTGGACTTGCGGCATAAACAAACAACCGCGCTGATAACAAACAACCTCATAAAAATAATTTTTATTTTCGCTACACTTTCATTTTATTCAATTTCCATAAAATTAACATTTAAAATCAATTTTCCTTGTACATCTAGAGGAGGAGGCGATGTTTCATTCGTCCGCTTGTATCAAATTCGAAATTGATACACGTTAAAATATTAGAGAGTAAAATGTTCAACCCAAACCTCTATTTTTGGTGGGGGTATGTGTCTCTTAGTTACTTTTTTACCATTTTATCTCGTAAATGTTGTGCAATAATAATAAATGTAATGTATCTTTTATTTTATTCGCATCGTTTTGTTTTGTGTTTTTTTATTTTGTTTCATTTTGCAAATAAATATTGCTTGTTTTAAGTTTCTCTTGTCTTGATTGGAGTGTACGTTCAACATGGAGTCCATGGTGGCTGTTTTTTATTCTTTTGCAAGCAAAGCAGTGGGGTTGTAATGGTCAATTTGCTTAAAATTAGTACGTTGTTGTGCGAGTGGGTATCTTTTAATACGTTTCGTATAAAATTCATAGGCAAATAAAAAAATAAATATAATCATAATTCGTATCAGCAGTTTTTCTTTTACGTATTTGTTAATACATTCCGCTGATGTTAGATCCACTAATTAGTTACTTGTTCAAGTTAATGGTTATTTTCAATTTATTTTTTTTTACCAATTTCATAATGAATTTTATTCATTTAATAAATTTTTCTAAAACAGGAATAATTATTTATTTTTTTATGCTTTACGGGTATTTCTAAATGAAAGTCTATTTATACCCACACCACAATAGTGGAGAGCGTATTATGAATTTGTGCTGATGTGTGTAACACCTTTAAATATGGGTCCTGGACCCACCTTAAAATATACCGATCAACTCAGAATTACCTGCTGGCTGGTTAGCTGTCCATGTAACCTTGCGCGCAAAGTACAGGTCGCAATTTTGGAGATAATTTGGCTTATAGGTTATTATTGGCATAAGGACCACGCCTATTGTAGGACCAGGAGGGGAGATAGTGGCAATTTATACCTCTCACAAACTACCAACCCGATTTTAATTAAATTTCAAACATGGATAGAATCATATTATTATGGATACATAAGCATGATTCTCCATAGGTACCGAATAGGGTGCACTCTCGTTAATGTGTTTTAAAATACTGTGGTGTAGGGTATCATATAGTCGGGATTGACCGACTGTATTTTCTTACTTGTTTTTGTCACGTTATGCCAGTAAAAAATTAAGCTTCTGCGGTCCATGTTGTTGAACAGTTTCCCCTTTTTTAAAATACAAAAACGTAAATAATATAAAAACTTAGAAACAATTTAAATTGCTTACTGCAGAAAGGTGACGAAAATTATACTTTTCTTTAGAAACGCTCATATACAGCTTAAAAATTAAATGATCATTCCTAATTTAGAAAGATAGATACAGCTGAGCACATTCTTTGACACTGTCCTAAGAGTTCAGAATGTGTAAGGCTATTTTGTTTTTTCTTTTTGATCCGATATTATCATCTACTACTTCGTATATTCAGTCTTTAGTTTCTGCGTCCGTTTCTTTTTAGTACTCTTTCAATAACTTAAGCGTCTCAATGGCCCAGATCGGTCTCTGGGTGAGGGTGTGATGTTGGCTTCGCACCAGCCTTTCTATCTTACCTTATCTAATAACATAATATATGTACATACAAAGCCACTGCCACGGTCAGGCATTTGCCGCGGTAAGATCCAGGCACCTCGGGAGCGATATTATATCGGACCTAGAATCCCTGAGGAATGTCGACTGGAAAACTTTGAGGAGTTACGTCCGGGAAACCAGGTTTCTGAATACCTGGCAGTGACAATAAATCTCCATGTTTCTTAGGGAGCGCACAACAGGTCCAGCAGAGGCCTAGGTGTATATTGTAATGATATGAGGTTGCATTTCGATGCTTCATCCTCCTTTCGACCTAACCTAACTTAACCTAACATACAAAGCGAAGTAGAATAAGCCCCACCCACAAATAAAAAAAAAATATAATGTGATTTTAAAAATATCTTAATTATTAAAATATTTTGTCCCAAAAAACAACAGACCTTTTCAACTTGCGTAAATGGAAGAGCTAAACGAGAAAAAGGAACTATGTTGTTTTTGTGAATTATGAATCAACAAATATTCTTTTTAATAAAGCCCCGTTCACGTTTTATTATACTGATTTCCAAAAGTATCTATTTTTTTGTTGTTAATGGAATAGTTTTCTTTCAATATGTATATTTATTTCCACTTTTTCACCCCATTGTGCAGGGCATTGTGTATGTATATTTTCTAATTTTGGTATGGTAACGAAGTAACAAAATATATACATATGAATGTACATGCATACAAGCTACTTGCAAGTTTTATTATCCCTCATCACAGCCAACAATTGCGAAACGTTATTGTGCATATGTAAAATGGGAGTCCTTGTTGAGTCGAGTTGACTCTGTGTTGTATGGTCGTCTTTTTTTTTTGGATAATATATTAAAATTGCTAAACAAACATTGAATCGAGTGTGTAATAAAATATACAAGCACATCAATAAAACCCATAAAATTCGATATAAAAAATGGAAAAACGGCATAAAAAGTGTTTTTCCTTTTTATTTTGCATTACAGGACTTTTTTAGCTATACACCTCCTGTAAGTATGCTATGGATATTTGAGACATCTTAGTAATCCAACTTACTTGTGCGTGTGTGTGTGTGTGTGTGTATGTAATTTGACAAAGTGTATACTAGAATACATATTTATGCTGGTCATTGGCATTTTCGATCGTCAACATCAATTTTTATATTCATCGTCTCTTGAATTGTAATAATTGTGAGTCATATTATCTTTTTTTCTTTTATGTGGTGTGTGTGTGTTTTTTTTCCAAATATACAAAATTGCATCAATGATTATGTTGATTTTGAATGATTTTTTATGCTTCGCCGTTGAGTTGTAAAATTTTTATGGCTCCAATAGCTAAAGCCAATTGCTTGCTTTTCTTAAAAATTACAATGATAATAATACACACATACATATAAGTTATATTGTACTTGTACTACACATATAAGTATTTACCCTGCGAGCATTTGTTAACGCGGAAGTTTGGAAAGGGATATCCACGGTGAAAGCGTCGTCTCTGATATTTAAAGAATTCTCCTACGGATGGCTCGTAGAAGATATTTCCTTAAGATTTGTTTAAGTGTCGCTGAGAAATGCCCATAATAAATACAAATGATGCAGTGTTTTATATTTATTTCTCTAACTTAACATTAAAATTTAATTTAAGTTTAACAAAATACAAACAAATCAAAACAAATAGGTTCGAACTGTACAAATCAGATGGCGTTTCTAGACCACCTGTAGTTGAATTCCTCTTGGTTTTATTGAATTTGTTTTGACATTTATAATAAAAATTATGTTAAAAAAGTTCGAACTTATAAACGTTGACTGGATTTGGCTTGACTTTTTAAACTTTTTATTCTCAGCTCTATAAGATGTTTATATTTTCTATAAGTATGAATAATAAATCTGTTATGTAATTTGTATTTCAATAAACTTTTCACTTCATTTATACAACTTATCAATAATAAATTTCTCCAACGAAAAGTTTAATGCAACTTCTTTGTTTGCTTTAGTAAATTAAGTTGTCCATGTGCTCATGTAAATAATACAGACATTTTATAAAATTTAAAAAATTTACGTCCAATTTTATCAAGTTCAGTTAAAAGTTACTGTAAACTTATCTTCCAGTTAACAATATACTTTTGACAGTTATAACTGATAGTTAATTATAACTGAGCTTTTTGTAATTGGCCGTTATTTTGATCAGTGTTTGAAAATAAGCACTAACTATCGCTCCTTAGTGTTCGGTTCAGTAGATTTGTTGGAAACACAAACGCTAATAGTGTTTGTGTAGTCATCTTTCGAACACAAAATTAATACAGTTTTAATCAAACTCAACAAAAGATGAGAACATTTAATTCCGTTCGGTTATTTTTTTAAATCCCCAAACTTCATTGTGTTCGGTTCGGCTCATTAATACACATAAGAAAAAAAAAACGAAAAGCCTGCAAAATAATTTTAAACAAACAAAACATATACATAATATACACACAAGCTGTTCGTGGTGCGTTCGTGCTAAATTTGTTTGTTTGTTCATTTCTTTTTAAATGTAAAAAGACGCATTATAGAACTTTATCAAAATAATTTTTGGAAATACAAAATTTACAATTAATAAGATTTTGATTGTCTTGCTTAATTCTCAATTTTTATTCTTGATAAAAACACTGAAATTTGGGGAATGTAAGAAAAGATAAACTCACTGTTCAATGTTGTTGTTTTTGTTTAAGCTTTGATATTGGTACAAGTAAAACTGTTGCTTATAATTCTTATTCGCTTAACAGTTTTATTTGTTTGATATCTTAAGTTTTTCTAAAATCTTGAAGTTTCCTGACGATCTGGCGTAAGCAACCAGTGAAATGCGCATAGAAATATCATATCCATCAACAATAAATTTCAGTGTTTTAACCAAGAATAAAAATTAGGAATTAAGCACGACAAACTAAATCTTGATAATTGACATTAAAGAACATTAAAATATAATGTTTGTCTACAGCAGTAGACAGTGCTGCCAATTTAGCATTTTTCATGCTCGATCTAGCATTTTTTGAAATATTTGGCATACAAAAAACTGATTTAGCATGTAGCATTTTTTTAGTTCATGTGATATTTTTAATATTTTCCATTTTAATGTTTAAAACAAATATAAAATTAAAACACGGAATATTTTTACATTAAATTAGAACTAAAAAAATGCAACAATGTAATTGCTCATTAATGTTTACTGATATAAAACGGAAAAAAAGGAAAAAACTTTAAAAAAGGAGTAAAAACCTATTCACAATAGTTTCGCAAAGAATGGGTGAAAAAACAGGTGGCTTAGAAAAAACGCCTTTGCAGTTATTGCAAATGCGATATTGTCTAAAATTAGTGGCCTGGAGCAACACGGAGAAATAAAAAAGCAAAAAAGTGTTACGGGCATAACTAAAAACAATCCTCTCCCTCTCTAAAGAATTTGTTACAATGTTCAGCAGAGGCGACATTAAAGCCCCTATTACGGTTAACTCTGTTGAGTTGTAATTTGTAATTTTTTGTATTATGGTTAACAACTTTGCCATATTGCGGCGAGAAAAACATCTAAAAATTACAGCCCAACACATCCAGTTGTTTTCTTTACAACTCCAACTGAGTTCAGTTGTGAACCGTAATAGGGACCTTGGTCAATGTGCTTTGCATAGTTCGATTGCACCTGTCAAGTATCTGAAAAACCTTTATTAAAGGCAATTTGACAGCTCATTGTTGAACCTGAATGACAATGTGCAGCATATGTGGCCTTCGCCGAGAAAAGGGACCCAGTGTGTGAAAATGATGTTTTGAGAAAAACTCATTTCATCTTATTCTACACTCTTTTAGGTACCAGAACTCACTCTTAAGTCCAAACCCGTTTTTTGACACAGTGGGTCCCTTTTCGCGGGAAAGGTCACATGTTATAAATAAATCTACTGGCCGTTACTTTAATGAAGATCATATTTTTCATATAAATTTTTTTTTAGTATTTATTTGGTATTTTTAAGCATTTTTTTTTTAACAAAATCTAGCATTTTTTCCTCAATAAGTTTTAGCAACACTGGTCTACAGTATCACTTTAATTGTTTTGTTTTTTGACGAAGAACAGAAGAACAATTTACATTGTTTTGATCTTTCTTGAAAATAGTTACGAATATTAAGTATTAAGGATTGTGTTCGTCTACACAATCACTAAAAAAATAGATATATTTCTTGGGTACTGTTTATTGTTCCAGTATATCTATTCTATTTATTAATAACTGTAAAAAACTTTAAGATAACCAGGAGAGACCAGTTAAAACATATTTTTTTTTAGAAATATTAACAAAATCAGCTGTTAATCTAGTGCTGCACTCATGCTTCTTAATTAAAATGAGTATTGAACATGTGGAATTTTTTGGGTTTCAAGGGGAACATTATTTGAAAAGAAATCGTTACACATTTGAAATTACAGACATTTTTCAAAAAAGAACACAAAGAAATGTAAAAGCCAGAATAAATGCAAAATATTACCATGGGCCATTATTAGAACTTTTCGTTTATTTAAGGTAGAATTTTGTCCCACGTATAAAAAGTTTTTGAATATTACAACTTTTCTTTCAACTAAACTGAGGAGTATGTTAAAGGCAAGTTTATCCTACCGGGTAAGTTATAGTAAAGTTGAAGTAAAAACCGACTTGTTATATTGGCTATTGCACACAGCATACACGTTGCAAACAAAAAAAATATTTTTATATTACTGACGATGAATTTACCTCTCAAATAGGCACGTTTTGTAAAAGAGAAGAGGAAAGACCAATTGAACCATTCTGTTCAACAAAAGTGTATATAATAATATCCCGAAATTATTAAATATTAAAAGCAATTAATACTCATGTTGAAACATTGTAGCCTGCACGCAAACGAGTCGTACAACATAGTCGCAACGTGTAGGGGTCGGATTAGGAAAACTGTGGATTTACTTCTCATTGTCGACCAGAATAAATGAATAAGACAATCCGTTTATAAGGCATTTCTAATGTCCGTATCTCCCTCATTTGAAACAGTTGATCGGCTGGCGTCACTGCGACACACTAAAATTTTGCATATACAAAACAATTAACAGTTATAAAAATCAAAATTCAAAATAGCAAAAGAAAACAAACAAAAATATTAAAATAAAGAAAATAAAAAAAAATTGCCGAAATAGAAAGTCCCTAAAACTATAAAGAATGGCAAAAATTCGGTAAAAATTGCTAAATTCACGGAAATTCTCAAAAATTTGCTAACAGCGCGCTGCAGCGGCATGATAGCAAATTCTACTATACATATATTATAAGTCGTTAAGCTGTAAAGAATCAGAAAACTTATTCGAACAAATTGCTTATATCGCGAACATGGCGAAAATTCGCGAAAAATTGCATAATTTAAAAAAAAAACCCAAAAATTAAGAGATCGCTAAATCAATTAAAGAAACAAATTGTCTAAAAATAACATAAAAATCGTTAAAAAAAAATTAGCTATAATTACATTAAAAGCAATGAAAAAGTCGACTTTAAATTTAGGATAAGAAAGGGCCGTTTGCGTTTTAGATAACGATATATTTTTGATTAAATTGGATTAAAAAGATTTTAAGCTAAAAGCAAAATAAATTTTTTTGTTAAAAATGTTGTCACATATCATTAGAATAAAAGTCGATTCGTTTTACATTCACCAACCATATCTACTCTAATTGAAAACGAATAAAAACATGTGGATGTGAAATGCACAACACCAATAATGCTAAAGTTATCCACTTTCGAGTGGATTCGGATTCTAGAACACAACCGATAAATGAGTTATTTTTGTAGTCGACAACCAAATGGCTTGCAGGGTGGTAACAACTGCTTTTGAATGTATTTGTGTGTATCTACACACGGGCTTCTATTAGAATCATTGTAGATAATGATAGTTTTGAATAATTTACGAGTTGTTTTTTTTATTGTTAAGAAGAAATAAAAAAGCGAATTTTATTAAAGAAGTGGATTTAACTTTATAGAATAAATAATTTAAATGGCTCTATGTAGATTTTAAAAGATAAAAAAAAATAATAAATTTTTAATTTTTTATTAAAAGAAAGAAATATTTTTTTAGCAACTTATAAATTTTTAAATAATATTCATATGTTGTTGCTACGACTTTAAAAGACCATCTTTTGATAAAATAAATTCATAAAATCGTTTTGCAATTCTGTAAGGTGAATCCTCAGAAGCACGAAACGTGATAAAATCGTCCAAGCCTCCAAGTCGGTGATAGGTGAAAATTCGTTTTACGTAGCTGCAATCAAGCGTAGTAGTATAAACGGGCTTCTATTAGAATCATTGTAGATAATGATAGTTTTGAATAATTTACGAGTTGTTTTTTTTATTGTTAAGAAGAAATAAAAAAGCGAATTTTATTAAAGAAGTGGATTTAACTTTATAGAATAAATAATTTAAATGGCTCTATGTAGATTTTAAAAGATAAAAAAAAATAATAAATTTTTAATTTTTTATTAAAAGAAAGAAATATTTTTTTAGCAACAACAATTTTTAAATAATATTCATATGTTATTGCTACGGCTTTAAAAGACCATCTTTTGATAAAATAAATTCATAAAATCGTTTTGTAATTCTGTAAGGTGAATCCTCAGAAGCACGAAACGTGATAAAATCGTTCAAGCCTCCAAGTCGGTGATAGGTGAAAATTCGTTTTACGTAGCTGCAATCAAGCGTAGTAGTAAAAACGGGACAAAAATACTAGTTAATCATGAGAATGATTTTCGTAAAATAATTAAAAAATTTGAAGCACTTAAAAAAAGCTTTTATACATAGCAACTGAAGAGCAGTATAGGTCTTGTGGTAGTGATTAAGGGAATTGACTCATGTGTGGACCCAGAAGAAACCATAATATTCCTAGAAGAGAGCGGCTTAAAAATTAAACATGTGTGACCTTCTCCGAGAAAAGGGACCTAGTGTGTCAAAAAACGGGTTTGGTCTTAAGGGTGGATTCTGGAACATAAAAGGAAACAATAAGATGAAAGAAGTTTTTCTCAAAACTTAATTTTCACACACTAGGTCCTTTTTCTTGGAGAAGGTCACATGTAGCAAATATTAAAAATGGGGGGGAAATCCCCAACCACTATTTCGAGTGGAGTTAGAGCCTGGCGACGTTAAGCTAAAAAAGAACGAATCGCATCCTATTTACAGTTTGAAATATATCCTGTACAGATAAATCACGATAGAAATAGACCCGTTCAATGTTTAAACTGCCAAGAATTTGGTCATACTAAGTCATGCTGCTACTTACCCCTGTAATAAAATTTAGCAACTGTGGCGGTAATCACACTGCCAAATGCAGGTAACAAGTCAAGTAAACACTCACAGAAAAAATAGAAAATCGACTTCAATTAAACAATTCGTTCAGACAATTAAATATTTAACTAATTTTGCCCCTGCAAAGGAATTGATCATACCAATTAACGGATTTGTATTTTCGAGTCATGGGACATAAATTTTGTCAATTAAAAAATTAATTGTATGAACAAAAAATACACCACATATACACAAACATTTAGTTTTATGGGTTTTGATTAAAAAATTTTATTGCAGCAAACAAAAAATTAATTGAATAATTAATGTACACCAATTAATTATTTAATTGAATAGTTTTTTGCAAAAATTTTTTCTGTGCTAGTGACAGGCTAATAGCAGAACCTCCTACGCTAACGTCCTAAAATCAAACCATGTACCAATAAAAGGTGATTCGCCAATTAATGATGAAACTCCAGTTTCTAATTTAAGTCGTTTAGAAAACCCATGGAAATGTTTCTCAATCTTTTAATAAGGTCAGGCATGAAGGATTAAGCTGGCCCACTTTTATACTTAATATGTACTTTGGGTATGCCAAAAAGCGTGCACGAAAACAGTCAAGAATCATCTCGATACTTACAGGATCATATTTTTCAACTAGAACTGTGGTTAAAACAAAGGATAAAGGTCAATGAGCAAAAATGCAAACATATACCATTCACCTTGCGTCGGAAATCATGCCCCCATATTAATATCAACAATCAAATAATACCTCGAACTTCGCATGTAAAATATCTCGGTATACAATTTGATCGGCGTTTAACGTGGAAATGCCATATAGAGGCAAAGTTAACTCAAATGAAACTAAAAGCCATCCAAATTCATTGGCTTATTGAAAGAAACTCTGTCCTTAGCCTGGATTGCAAACTTCTACTTTACAACTCCATCTTAAAGCCAATCTGGTGCTACGGTATTCAGTTATGTGGCACTGCCTCGGCCTCTAATATCGAGAAAATTCAAAGGCGCCAATACAAACTTCTTCGAATAATCACAGCTGCCCCTTGGAAAGTAAAAAACTCAAATATTCACAAGGATCTCAAAGTGCCATTAGTTAAAACTATGATTACGAATTATGCAGTTAAATACTTAAAAAGGCTCGAATTGCATCCCAACCCACAAGCTCGAAATATTTTTAATGAAAGCGGCCAAACTTGCTTAAGGAGAATAGATACTGCAGCACTTATCCATTCAGATGAGCGATAAACACCTACAAATATATGTGAACAGAACCCATGATGAAGAAAATTTTTCTCTGGCACTGGCAGGATATAAAATGAAGTATTAGAATAAGATTTGATTAATTTTTGTTAGTTCGTATTTAATATATGAAGATTCAATAAATAAACAATGAAAAAAAAATTCATACATGTGACAGTTTCAGTTAAGTGGTGATTCTTAAAATAGACAATACGCTCTTTCTAATGCAGCAAACCGCAGTTTTCTTACTTCATTAGTTTTGTCATACAGGCCTGTTCTGAAAATCACATTTTTTGAAAGTGATTTCAAATCACAAGAAAGGTGTTCTGGGCGTATTATTTTGTGATTTCAAAACGTTCAGCTACGTAAACAACTTTTTGAAATCACTTTGTTATTTTTGCGACTATTGTAAGTTGACCGTTATAAAAAATTTCTTAAATAAAATATTCCATGCGTTGCTTATTAATTTTTTATGCAATAAGCTATTTTATTTACAACAAGTCGTTTAAAATTAAGAAAATTCGATGAAACTACAAAATGATATTTGCTTTTGTGACTTCTGCTGTGATTTCAGGTTTGTTTTTTTAGTTGAATTAATGTTCGGTTTTTTGCTAACAGCGGCATGAAAGCAAAGTTTAATATTTATTAAAAATCGTAAAAGCTGTAAAGAATCACAGGGAAAAATCGCTTCTATCTCTAATATGGCTAAAATTCGCAAAAAATTGCAAACTTGGAAACTAACCTTAAAATCTATTTGAAATCTCTAAATGGATTAAAAAAAACGAAAAATAAAACAAAAAAAATTTGCACAATAGCGAAAATTCGCGAAAAAAATTTATATTTCAAACAAGCCATAAAATTGATTAAAACTCCCTAAAACTGTAAGGAATGGCAAAAATTCGGTAAAAATTGCTAAATTAGCGGAAATTTGCAAAAATTTGCTAACAGCGGCATGATAGCAGAGTCTACTTTTTAATATAAATCGTTGAAGCTGAAAAGACTTCGAAAACTTACAGGAACTAATCGCTTCTATCGCGAACATGGCTTAAATTCGCAAAAAAATACAAGATTTTAAACAACCCTAAAACTAATTTGACATCGCTAAATCGGTTAAAAAAAAAACAAATTGTCGGAAAATAACATAAAAAGAGTTAAAAATTAGCTATAATTTTGAAAAACACACCCTTTGTGTTTACATGTGCTTTCGACAATTGAAAATCACACCGAAAAACACAAAAACGGTGTGATTTTAAAAGCACATGTGATTTGAAATCACGTGATTTTCAGAACAGGCCTGATAAGTAAGCTTTAAAATACACCTTTGATAAGAAAAAAGAAAACTTGTTAAATTAAATATCGTTTTTCTCCAAAACTCAATTTTTGCCCAGAGGTCCCTTTTAACTGAAACTGTCACATATATTGTTTGGATGTGGCTATAAAAATAGTTTTGCTAAAACCAAAATCGTATATACTTTCTATTCCCAGCAATATAAATATTCGGAGAAACGACAAATCTTTTTCAAATCATCAAAGTTACTCTCACTGATTGATGGCTCTAAATTCATATTTTTGATTAATTTTGGGATTAAGCTCCATACTTTTTGTTTACAAAAGTAAAAATGATTATAGTTTGTATTTAAGGGAAAGTTCTTTATAAGACCTTCCCACTCAAATTAAATTTTTCTTTGAGGGAGGTAACCTTGCTCATTATTTAGTATCAGAATCTTACTGGTAAAATAGTCAGATGAGCAAAGGGAAACCATGCCCAAAAAATTATGTAAAAATACAATTTTTTACACATTTCAAAAAAAGAAGCTCACAAAAACAATATAAAAACTTTACACTTCTTGTCTGCATAAAATTTGTTTTTCCACATTTGTAATTTACATAATATTAATTTCCATTAATCAATCATTCCCTTAAAAAAAAACAACAGGCTCCCTTAACTTTTTATTAAAAAAAAACAACAACTCTGGCTGAAATGAGAAACAGGAAGCACTGAACATGGCATTTGTTTTGAAGTCCACTAACTGACTAACATGTATTCACACATTCAAATTTGCTAGAGAAATGACATTCTACTGATAAGTTTCTATGTCGGAGCAACTACAATAGCACCAAAAAAAGCAATGAACTGTTTTCATTATCAATATCATTTATATCAGCAGTAGTGGTAAATAAACTATGTAAATGGTACACGCAAAGAAAAAACATGGTTGATGCAATCACAATCGCAAACTATCATTAATGTTTGTGGTTATGATTGTGTCAAACACGTCTTGCGTAACAATATATGTTCAGACATAATGTTTTTAGCCTATTATTGTCTCAAACATATTATTATGCTCATAAGAAAAACGCAAACGAACATTCCAACCATGTTTCTATATTTCCCAAAACCATGCAAAAATTCTATTTCAACACGTTACATGGTTCTCACAATAAAAACAATAACAAATTTATTCCAAAAAATTCATTTTTTATCAAAAATACAAATGTATGTACATAAAATAGGTTTTATAGATATAAACATTAAAGCATATAATAAAAAATAAAATTAAATACATACATACATACATACATATCTAACGAAAAACTGCACATTAAAGAAATTCGGTTTTCTCAACGACTCATTTGCTTCTATTGTGTCGCAAAGCTTACCAGCACTCATCTGCTAATTATTTATTTTCGTTTTTGTTTTGCCGTACAGATAAATTCAATCAGCTGACTCCCAACATTTTTCAATATTGTAGGTGTTTTTGGCTGCAAGAAAGACAACGTTTATACATGTTTCTATGTATATTTTAAATAATATATAAATAACTTACCTGTTTCAATAAACGTATAAGTTTTGCAAGACAGCACGACCTTTATTTTATCTCCCTGAAAAAAGTTTAAATTATTTCGGAATAATTTAAGTATGTATCCCGATTAACTGATGCTCGCAGACTAAATACTCATTGTTTTTTTTCTTGACAATAAATGAACAGTTCAACAAAAATAACCACAACACTAATTATTGTTAAAAAGCTAAGGCACGAGCTCAAGTTGTGCTGAAAAATGTCAACAAAAAAAGAAAAAAAAAATGAAAAACGGAAAACTGTACTTTGGACTTCGAGGAGAATTCTTGACAAAAAGTACGAAAAAAACAGAAGTAAGAAAGAACATTTTAATCAATTAAAATTTATAAAAATTAAAAAATGTCAAATTTCGATCTACCAAAGGTTTAATATAATTTGGTTTAAAGATGGATGTTTGACTATTGACTGGCAGCAGTCGTCGATGGCTGTGAGTGTTAAACGGCAAAATCCTCTGATGAAATTGAGTGGCTACGATTGAAACATGAGGGGCTAACCTGTCCGTGAAAGCCCGTGTTCGAGCCCCGCGGCAGTCAAGAATGAAAAATTATCAATAAATTTTAATTCATTTCATGTTGTAAAATTCCTTTCTTCGTAAAAATAATTTAATCAAAATAAAATTTGATGAGCTTTAGCCTACTTAAATATTAAAATTTGGATTACAAATAATAAGTAACTTTATATTTAATGGCCTGGCCTGTTCGTCGATTTCGACAGAAGACTTCGTTCGCTTAACTTACTTGTAAAACAAAAACAGTATTTTATAATTTGTTTTTGTTCTTACTTTGGTTGGCCAATTATAAAATTTTAAATTACTTTCTTATTGTTAAGCTTGTTAAGTCTGGAACTTCAATGTATGTAAATAAAATATAAATTTTATTACAATTTTTCCCAACGCTTCGTAGAGTATTTTTGTTTTTGTTCTACATATAAGTTAAGCGAACGAAGTCTTCGTTCGAAATCGAAGAATACGCCAGGCCATAAGTTAATCGATCATTTACTTCAATAGTGTCATACCTCAAAAAGCACGTTTATTTATTTATTTTATTTTTAATAATTTTTTTAAATTATGACTCTTTTAAAGTGAATGCGTGTTTTTGCTTTTGGAACCTCTAGAGAAACTAAGTTTTTACGTATACTAAATATCAAACGTAATTTAGTGTCAGATGTAGCGGGGTTTTTGCGGGGTTTTTGCTTTTGGAACCTCTAGAGAAACTAAGTTTTTACGTATACTAAATATCAAACGTAATTTAGTGTCAGATGTATCGATAAATACACGATAAAGAAAACGTAACTTTCTTAAAATAAGGAAATTTGCAAAAGATTGTATTGCGTCATATTGGTTGTATTTGCTTTATTTTTTTTTTGAGGTTTGATTTAGAATCAAACACCAGAAAAGCAAGAGCAGCATTTGGAATGCTACTACCGATTTGGCAAGATAACAACATAAGCCTACAAACAAAGTTAAAAACATTTGATGCAAACGTAAAATCGCGTTTGCTATATGGATGTACAACATGGAAGCTTACAAATGTCGTCACTGGACGATTACTATTTTTACTGGGTAATATTGCCAAGCAAGCTTAACGTGGGAACCCCTTCCACCGGTTGGGACGAAGATTTGGTAGACCACGAATTACTTGAAAACGTTCCACAAGCTGAAATGGGATCTCTTAATTTACCGTGGAATGAACTGAGAAGTCAGCAACGATGGACAGTGGCAGTTAAAGAAACACATGTATGTAGATATACATAAATGGGCATTTCCACAGAAAAGTCTACTTTTTGTCACGTTATGTCACCAACCATTTTCAAATGTTTCTTAAAGAATTATTTACATACATATATATTATTAACTTTCTTGTATTTTGGTATTAAGCTTCTTAACCCTTTCCGACCCAAGCAATTTCAAAGTTGGCGGATTTCAATGAAATTTTCAGTATATAATAATTCGCCTTTGTATAACGTAAAAATTAACTTTTAAGGTACATACAAAGCCCATGTCCTTAGAAACAGGACATACACATATGTGTACCTTGGGATTTCTCTTGGACAAAATATAAGCATTTTTTGGCAAAAGTGTAGTTTACACGGCACTCGAAAAAAAATTGGAAAACCTCTGAAAATAAAAATAAAAAACAAAACAAAATTAAAATTTAAAGGGACTTAGGCCCGTGGGCCCCCTGAATCCGAAAAACGGTCCCGTCCACTTAGTGTTATGTTTAGGTACTTGAATTAACGGTAATTTTACAAGAAAAAAACATTTAGAGTGGGCGGGACTTTTGGAGCCCTCTGGGGCAAAAAACAGTGCCCCCTCTAGTTATATCTATATTAGGGTACTTAAATTAAAGGTAATTTGATCACGATTGTAAATATTTCGATTAAATTTTGTTTTTTTTAATGTTTTATGGACTATTTTTTCCAAAAATGTTCCTTGTTTTTGTTTGCGCAAATTACTTGTTAGTTTAGGCGCAAACGATTTGTTTGTATGGTGCCAGTTCCATGCACATTCATTTTCGACAATCGCCCCAAAAGTAGTAAGCTGGTAAAATTCCGAACAAAGAATACAAAGGAATTATTCGGCGAGGTCCTCACCAAGCGCTTGCACCTAATCGCAGTTTTCTTACGCAAAATTGAGGTAGTAGAAACCCATATTACACATATGTGTAGGTACACATTGGCTCCCAAAAAACACAACAAATTCTTTGTGTATTTAAAAATATTTGCATATTATTTAAATATATGATGCTTTTGTTACAAAATAATAACAAAATCTTCATATATTTAGTGTAATTTAAACAAAATAATGATAATTCCATATCTTGTCTTCCGCACTGCGAAACATGATCATCTTTTTTGCACGCGGCCACACAAATACTAAAATATACCTCCCAAAAAATTATAAAACAACGATGAAGAGATAACACATAATATGTAGAGACTAAAAGAAGTAAGAAAAGTAAGATATTTATATATAAACTCCTCTCTTCAAAAAACGTAAAATTTACCTACACGTTTGTGTAGCCAGGGCCGGAAAGGGTTAACAAGCTTAAATTTAGTGAAAAAAGGAAGATATTTTAAAAACATGGGTCCAAACACAAGCTCAATTGCATAGTGGAGTAACGTGAGAAAAAGAGATATTTTCTGTGGAAGTTCTCATATACATACATTTTTCTTAGACAACTTTCTTATTTGGCTAAATGTTTTCTTGTTTTTATGCGACATTTTAGAGACTAGCCGAGGCATATAGAAATTAAACACAAATTAAAATTAAATAGTTTTAAATTTTAAAAAAAGAGAACATTTTTTTTGTATTCTCCTGGTAATCTGTCACAAACCCTCATTTGAAATCATTTGTACTAAAAGTATTTATTTATAGAAATTCTTCAAAGTTTTGTTTCTTACTTGTTCTGCCCAACTACTATTTGCATTCAGAACAATGGATGAGGAAAATTATTCCTTAATTCCTGAGAGGTTTTTCAAACACTTATGCATTAGCATTCCTTAAACACACATCTTTAAATTGATACACACATGTTTACATTTGATAAGGAATCCTCAAACAACATCACAAGTACACATATGTTAAGACTGCTTTTGACAACCATGAGCTTGCATAATAATCGCTCATAGGGATATAAATGTGAAAAACTTTGGGTGTCATGACGAATGAATAAGAAACTTTGCCCCCTCTTCCTCTCCATCCTCTTTGAATAGCAAAGAACATCATTTTTCACTCATTTACATACATACAGATATTCAACACATACATATGTACATACATCTGTACATATCTACATAAGCGTATTTCTTTTCATTTCGATTTCGGATGATTTTTAAAGATTCATGATGTTTGAATTTCTAAATAAAGCCACTAGTGACGCCATTACAAACATACATACGTGTGTTATATTTACATCAGCCAACCATTTCATAATCTGTCAAAATTTGATTTACCCACTTGATTACACAACCCCGAAAACAAGAGAGAAAAAAACAGCAACGAAAATGTTAATAAGAGTTTTGATTTTTCCTTGGAGGAAAATTGTAACGAAATTAAACTGTCAAATGGCGTGTAATTTGTACTTAAGAACAAAAACAAACGAAACGAAGATACAAAATGTGAAATTCTTATGATTTTGAATATGATTAATGATATTTGAAATTTTGAAATTGTTTATGCACAAACTTGATCAATCATAAGTGGTACAACAAAATAGTGATTTTTGTACCCGAGTGTGGATATCATCTGCTCGGGCTTTCCCATCAGAAATTACTATTAACTTGTAATTATGTGAGAACGATTAGGACATTGAAGATTTTAAGTTTGCCAAAGAAGTTTCGCGTATTCTGGACTGTCATTTTGCTGACAATCAACAACTTTTTTTTCCAATAACTTTGTGAGATAAAAAGCTGTATTTAAGTTAATGTAATGGCGCTGAAGTCGGGAAAAACAGTTATTTTCGTCTCAAGTAGCTCCCCTGGTTATTGAGGAATGTCCAATTTATTCGGTATTGACTTTCAAGGATACCTATTGTTAAGTTTATATGCTTCTCTTTGTACGGAAATAAAAGAAAAAAATAGATTTTTTACCATTTATTCGTAAAATATTTATTGAAATATGAAAAAGGTGTAGCAATTTCACACATACTGTTCTTTTCTGACAGTGGCACAAAATGAATGCCTCCATGGTTGTCGGGTATTCGAACTGTTCACCAGCTTATATTGCTCAGTGGACGTTTTGACTTGGCCTATATATATATCGTCAATATTTTCTTCTGACATATCGTCCCCAATAACCGAATAAGCTTCTAACATGACCATTATCTGATCATTATTTAATTTTTCCATTGTCTATAAGAAATAGCAGAGAAAATATTATGATTTCTAAATAAAAACACTACTTTGTAGTACATACTAATAAAAAAATACAACCTCTTAAGGCAAATGTCGATTATATTCGTCAACCGAAACACAATTTATTTTTGCAATATTATTTTCAAGTAAATACTTATTAACGTCTGTATCAATACTAACAATTTTTTTTTAAATATCGCCTGATCACCGAAATTATTATTTTTTGCTTCCTAAATATAACCTTTTACAAATTTCCTGAGTTGTGCACGACAATGCCCTCAATAATAAGAAAAGAAAGTCAATGCCTTTTAAAATAACAATTTAAAATAGCAAAAGTGTCACTCTTTCAGACAAAAAAAAAATTCAATTAACTGTACATTTTTATACATTAAAACGGCATAGAAACAGAGTACAATAAAATGTCGAAGGGTTAAGAAACTTCATGCTTTATTCTTTAATATATCCTTTTTGTTGTCCAATTTTTTTTTTAAATATATCCTCTGTGCCTTTTTTTAATTTTCAACACCAACGCTAGTGATAAGCATTATCCGTAATTTTTATTTGGTTTGCATTAGGTCTGCAAAGCCATAAAACACTTATTAGAATCGAGCGTTTCCATACATGTTATATAAGTTAACGGTGACCCCCTAGTAAAATAATTTAAGTTAACGGTGGCACCCCAGTTATATAATTTATGCTTACGCCAGCCATGTCTACCAACTTGAACAAAACATTCTCAGGCTTTATGCTTAGGTTTTTTTTGTTTAGAAAAGGTAATATGATGCGACACACATGCTGCATTGTGAGCAGATAAATAACAACGGAAAATGCAATAAGCTCACCTCTGGTAGTTTATAGGAATACAAAATAGAACTCGATAAAATAAGTTTATTATTAATTATGGTGTTTTCTTTTCTACAAAAAAATGTACATTTTAAAAAAAAAAATGCAATTTGGTGTCTGTTTCTTAAAAATTTTGCTCCCGAAAAGCATGAGTTTTTTAGAATAAAACAAGCCACCCTTTACGGGATCAACATTTTTAAGAAAAATACACCAAATTGAATTTTTTTTAAAAAAAGGCACATTTTTTTGTAGAAAAGAAAACACCATTAGTTAGCAGCATAAATAAAAATATTTGAAAAACAAATAATTCCTTTTTATTTAAGCAAGAAGCCCACATAAAAGTAAGTTAAATACAGCAGAGACTCTGGTCTGTTTCATCACAACGTGATGAAGGTCTAAGGCAATTAAGTAATAATATAATTTGTATTTGTAAAGTATAATAAAATTAAATATGTAAAAATTATTGGTTAACCTTTAACTTGACACTTTATTAATAGAACAATTTTTGAACCAAATACCGTTGTGGCAGGTCTTTTAAAGATGATTATAAACAAGGACCGGATTTTTATGCAAATGCATATTTGTTGTCGTCAGTTTGAGATCAACATTTACTTAATATCTTTTCGAATCAAGAAATTTTAAATAAAATGGCATCGATTTAAATGCATATTTTTGCATATATTGCTGACATTGCATATTTTTGGTGCATTTTTGGGGAAAAAATATTTTACAAACCACATCGCGTTTTGTCGCATATTAGGAGAAGTATCCTATAACAACAATGTGGTTAAAATCAGTTGTGTATTATGTTGAAAAGTTTGAACAATTCAAGGATGTGATGGAACCATGGTAATGCAGTACCAAAAAAAAAATAACAAAATATAAAATTTCGGATAATTTTAAAGTCTTCAAATATTGTAAAATTAGAGAAATCAAATCCATTGAGAATGCAAATTAAATTAATTGATAATGTCATAAATAGAATGTATGCAGTTAAGGGAAACTTAAGTAAACAAATTCGTATCAAACTTGATAAAGCTTTTAGAAATAAGAATGACACAAAACAATAACACAAACTGCTATTTTAATTAAAATAAAAATTTTACGAAAACAGCGTAGTGGAAAATGAATGTATATGCAAATTTTATATGAAGGTTCACATATCTATCTAACAAGTTACTTAATTTACATTATTGTTTTACTTTATATTTTGTGTTTTACTATATTTTTACTTCTGCTTTTTTGTTGTACTTTATTTTCGTTAACGAGACTGAATTTTTAGGGGTTTTATGTTATTTTAATGATTTGTTTATGATTAAAAAATGTGTTAGGAAAAATTTAAAGTGCATATTTTTTAAATTTAAAGCGCATATTTTTCTATTTCAAGTGTATGTTTTATGCGCATAAAACTCGATTTTAACTGCATAAAAATCCGGTCCCTAATTATAAAAATGATTTACTAATGGCTATAACTCTAATGAAAATGTGAGCAACCATATAATCAGCCATGTTACAGAGTACAATTGCGTTCGGAAAGGAAATTCATTCCGTATTTTGGTGCTTCAGAAAATGACGAAAAAATTTTTCGGAATGAAACCATTTTTGTTTTTATGAACGGAATGGGGGTTTTCTGTTTCTGAAATGCCAAAAAACTATCAGAATACACTTTCTATCAATAAACAAATACGTTTTCTTCGGTTTCGAACGGTATTGCACTCTTTGACATGGCCGAATATACATAAACAATTTATCGTATATACTTATCAATGCTTAGTTATTGCATTAATGTAAAAATATATAAAAATTTATTTAATAACGGTTTCAATAACAGGTTTTCGCGGAAAATGTAGGTTGCGTTTATTTTTTTTCGAAGTGGCAATAAATTTTAAAATTAATTATTAAGCGATAGAATAATTGATATTTATAGAATATTAAAGAAAAACTCAATTTAAATGACAAAAATATAAAACAAGACCAGATCATAAAAAAGTTTACCGAGCGATTGATACTTAAAATTCCATTTACTCTCATTCGAACAAAACCTTACATTTTTTTAAGCAAAAAATAACATAGAAATAAATAAATTATAAAATTATTTCAGCATAATAACATGTCAAAATACTTTCCGTTTCCTTAGACTTATCAAACCACTTAAATTGATGTGTCTACATAAACCAACAAGAGGCCGACGGAGGAAATACGCACACATTAACAAACATACCTACACACAGCTGTATCAACATATTCTCAATACTCTCAATACAACTCGTCCTCGTACGTTGGCGGTGGTGGATGTTGTACTTTTTGTATAAATTTTAAAGCTTCGAGTAATTTTATTCGTCCATTTTTGTTTATTTTTAAATTTAAATATTTTAGGAAACCCAATTGCAAAACATAAATAATACAAGAATATAAAGTTAGTGGGAATTTGAAATTAAATCATAAACTTCTCCTTATTCTGAAGAAACAGAATCCGCAACCGCACGATTGTATTTCTTTTCGTTAAGAGCTTCGTCGCTTATCCTTTTAAAAATGTATTTTATACTTCCATCCACTCATACATGCATACATATGTGTTGAATTGTGTACACATTCATATATCATGTATGTTAATGTATGCGTCAATGTGGATGTGCGTTATATTTGGAATATGACATCAAGTGTCCGGTTTTATTTGTGGTAATATTTCAAATAGGATTTACACACAAACACCCCATTTAAATCATGAGTTTTTACAATTTATTTATAAGTAACATTTTCCCTGCATACCAACCCCTCCTTTTGATCCTTTTTAATAAAAAAAAAACTCTATTTTTTTTGCTTTTGAATTTATTTATTTCTTTTTTTTTTTGGGAGTTTTGTAAAGAAACTTTTATTTTTATTATAATTTAGAATGTCGAATTTATGTTTTTATTCCATTGAGAATTTGCACATTCAATGTTTATTTTGTTGTTATTTTTGTAAATAAGTTTTAAGTTATTTGTGGATACAGGGTGGGAGTTTAAAGTTGAAATGTGTGGGTCAGCATATTTTCCTCAGAACAAAAAGAAAAAAATTCTGGCATGTGTATGAGGTCACACACGCATGTAATTTCATGCATTTCATGCCATCACTTCATAATGTTACATGTTAGCCGTTTATTTATATCCTCCTCGAGCTTTATCATGTATTTCGTCGTCTACTTCTTCCAAGCAAATATATTTTCTTCGTCACAGGCTGAAATTTTAATCAAAGGAAAATTTAAAATTTATTGCTTTTTGTTAAACTTTAAATCTTAAAAAAATTTTTTTATTCTGGATGTGAAGTCCATTTATAGCAATTGTCGACTTTTTGTGTTTTAAATGAGAACTTGGCGATGCCTTGAAAACTAAAAAACGGCCAAAAGTGTTTTAGATTTGCGATTAATTTGTTTCCACAGTTGTTAAAAAATTGATTAGTCGATTTCTAAATCATGTGTTGAACATTTCAAAAACTTCTGGGAGTTTTTTAGAAAAATGTCCAGGTTTTTTATATGTTTTTTAAAAAAATAATCTCTTAAACTTTCATCATAAACAAATTAAAAACAAAAATAAAAAATAAAAAATTTAACTATCTTGAAAACTTTTTGCACTGCTACCGAGAAAATGTTCTGTAAACAATTGGTTTCTGTCTCGAAAAATCAACTACATAAATGCATTTTTGTGTTATTATTGACATTTCAGATACCTCAAAAAAACATTTATTGATTTTTCTGTCAGAGACATTCATAGAATTTCCTTTAGAGATTATTTGCAGTTGTGTACAAAAACTACAGTGGTTGCGATGATAGACTGCAAAAAGTATTTCTACAAAATGTATTCATAAAAAAATAAATGAAATACGGGAAAAACTTTGCATGTCCTAACAATGGAAAACTAAAATTCAAGATCTCTGTTAAATGTTTCCGAGGGACAGGAAATAAATTTTCTTTTGATTATGACAACATTGGCATGGTTCAATTATGTATGGAACAAAAAATCGGACAAATGGCCGCCGCGACCTCGGCGGCACACCCCCATCCGATGGTCCAAATTTTCGATGGCGCAGAGGCATAATTGAGGTTAAATGCCGTTAATGTGGCGAATTATCTCATCCTTTAGCTCTTGAATTGTTGCTGGTTTATCGACGTACACCTTTTATTTCAAATAACCCTAAAGAAAGAAGTCCAACGGTATCAAATCACACGATCTTGGCGGCCAGTTGGCATCGCCACCACGAGAGAAAACACGGCCATTGTATTTGTCGCGTAAAAGAGCCATTGTTTCGTAAGCTGTGTTGCAAGTGGCATCGTCCTGTTGAAAACACATATCGTCCACATCCATATCTTCCTATCATCTAACGATAGCGAACACCATTCACAGTAACTGCCAGACCGATATCATTTTGGAAAAAATACGACGCGATGATGCCGCCAGCCCATAAACCGCACCAAACAGTCACTCTTTGTTGGTGCATTGGTTTTTCGACAATCACTCCTGGGTTGTCATTCGCCCAAATGCTGCGATTCTGCGCACGATATACATTTTGATTTGAACGCCCATTTTCATGAAAAGCCTAAATAACTTTAACGCGTTGCTCGATTGTGTATCTTTCCATGGTTCATATTGAGTTAGTCTGAAATTGAGAAATGTCAAATGAAATGCAGAAAAAAACTTGACGCTTAGGTGTTGTACACATTTAACATCGCCCCTTAAAATTAACCACCCTTTTTAATGACTGATTAATTTAATAAATAAAACGTGCTTAATCAGCAAAAGCTGAATCGTTTGAATTAGTGGAGGTCTACACGCTTTTACTTTTGAGTTTTTAGGAGAGAGCAGAAAGATGGTTGGTACGGAGATGGGTTTTCGCGCTTCTTCTTTTATTTGTAAGTCACTGTCCCGAATTGCAGTTTTTTGTAATTCTCAATTTTAAAATATAAAAAGGAGCAGAGGAAAGTATGCCGTCTTTCTTCTAAAATTGTTATACTAGAATTTTATAATTTGCACACGTTTGCTGCAACAAAAGTTCCAAGTTCCAATTATGAATGCAGGTTTATATCAAAGAAAACTTCAAAGACAAAAAGAGAGAGAGAGAGAGAACAGAAACTATATATCTGCTGTCAAAATATCAGACTGGATTGTATAAGTAAGAACTAAGACGAATTCATTCCAGGTAATCTCGGTACTACAACAACAAGAACTACTCGGACAAAAACCACAGGCAATTTGTTTTTTTTAAATCATTGTACAAAGTCAAAAACAGGTGGATTTTAAGACCACCTGTAATAAATTCGCCTTGGTAAGAACTGAGTTTTTTGTTTGTTTTTGTTACTTCACATGACATTTTAAAAGAATTTTTTTATTACTTTAGAATTAGATTTAGATTACTTAAAGAAAATAAAAAATAAAATGATCGCTTTGCCAAGCAGAACTAGCAAGTAAAGCATTTCGACAGTATACCGATGTAAGAAATTAAATTATTTCTTCCTGAATTAAAATTTAGAAAAATAAATATTCATACGTCATGGAGAAAGAAATCTTATTATTAATAAATTTTGTTTTCCCAAAAACACCTTTGATAATAAATTTTTAATGTTATTAAAAGCTTTTCATTTAATTTAATTATGAAAATTGGTTTAGTTTTTAAACAAAATCTTAAAACAGGTGGTTCAGTTATTCCTGCTATTAAACATTTTACTATCAGAAATTTTCAAAAAATTTTTGTCTCTTACAATTTTTTGCTCTTTTTTCACTCTCTCGTTGCAAGTTTTTCGAGTACGTGAAAATTTAATGAAAATAAGCAGGAATTTGCTGTTACTGAACAGACCATTAATTTTATTTATTTCAAAAGATTTTTTCTGTGCTCATTTCCCTATGGTTAATTTCAGCATAACCCTGCTGTCTACAGACTGGTCCTAGGATTTGTGAAAATAAAACAAGTAGAAAAAGAAAGGAATCATGACCAGTGAAAGCAGAACCAATCCCTTAACTGGTTTATGAAGAACAAAAAGGCAGAAAAAGCAATGAATTACAGTACAGTCTTCACCGAAGCTGTGACACAGTTTTTGTTACATTCTAAAATTTGGTTCTTGAATTTAATTCTTGGACTTGTTTAATTGAAATAATAGTACATTTTAGAAAGTGACACTAAGCACGTTCATTAAGAATAGATCTGTGACTGGGCAAATAGTGTCAATTGACCCCCTCCAATGACAACCCCATGTAAAAGTGATATGTCTTATTCATATAAAGTGTTAGAACTAGAACAAGTCTCGACCACCAAAGACCTACGTTGCTGACTGTTCGCTTCCCTCTAGGAAAGTAATCGAAAAAAAGTTGAAACAGATGACGGATTGCGACCATTTAAATGATAATTTAAACAAAAGCAAGATTTCGTCCTAAAACTAATACAAAGTTTAGCTCCTCAAATTGACGTTAGAGCCATTTTATGTCAGAAGAACTTAAAATATGTTCGACCGTCTGCAAATTCCTACGAATAGACCGTAGATTGATAAATATTCATCAGATTTTGAGCCAGGAATTTTCGATTTTATTTGTTTGCACTTTTCTTCAAGTGTATATTAGTTTTTTGCCCCAACAAGAATAAAAATATAAACATTTGTATAAGTTTTATATCAAGATAATGAATCATATTTAGAGAGCTTAAATTACTCATAAATTCAAATAATTTCTTTTATTTTATTTCATTTCGTTTTCTTTTCTTATTTTTCTGCCAGCTAAGTCGAAACTGTAATCGTGGAAACGTTGAAGCGTCTCACGTTGTTAAGAGAAAACTTTGAAAAGATGTGTATGTATGTATGTGTGTATGTACATACTAGGGAAAATTACCATAAGACTAAATTCTAATTTATTTATGAGATTTATTTATTTTATGTATTTCGTAAATAATTAGATGATTTATTTGAAAAAACTTTCATACATGTGCATATGTATGTAAAAAAGTAAAAAGTAAAACATACAATTTTATTCAAAATGCAAATATATAAAAATTATATTGATTAGCAAGTAATAGGCGTTGGTTACATAATTTATTAGATATGTTTGCCCGAGTCGCTTGATTTTTTTTCTAGTGAAACTACCTTTTTGAGGTAACAGGGTTTTTCTAAATTAGTTGAAGGTTTATTCTCGAAACGGTAATGAGATATTTTCAAGATTTAAAGCTACATAAATAAATCTCTAGTTGTTGCAATAATAAGGGGCAGGAATTAATGTGAAAAAGTCGCTAAAAGCATAGATAAAGAAGATGAAGCAGTGCTTTTAGCTGATCCAAATTCAATTTCATGGCTATTAAATTTAAGAATTGAAAATGCTAAATATACTCCATGTATGTATATTGGGCCGTGCTATATTGTATAAAAGCGGTAATGTTGATTTGTTTATGCAAGATAAAGAACATTCAACTTCTCTGCTTTTTTAAATTTAATATTACAAACGTTAGCTCAATTGTATTTGGAACAAAAATTTAAGACTATAATGCTGATTAAAGCATTTCAAAATGGCTCGCTTTCAAAACACTTAAAAATTTTAGTTTTCTTATTCGCCAATTCGAAATTAATTATTTACCGTGCCTGTAGTTAAAACCATAGGAAAAAGGTGGACAGATACTTCTTAAAAAAAACTCTGACGTCCAATTTCACCAAGTTAAGTTATAATTAACTATCACTCTAATGGCTAATAAATCAGTAAATGTTTTAACTCTGATTAAGTTGAACTAAACTTAAATTTATATGTAGTTTAAACTCAACAGCTGCAAATCAATGCCCCGCCCCATACACAACATGTAGTTGTAAAAATAATAATATGGCAGCACTATAATAAATGTTGTCAAATCCACGCACAATTTTATGCGTTTCGAGACGGTTTATATATTAACTGACTAATAGATTTGCTGGCTTAAACATATTTTAAACCAAAAAGAGAGTTTTACTCGCACTGATTTATTAGCCTTAATAACCACACAAACAACTTGTCCGTTCATTTTCTAGAGATCTTGTAGGTGATCGCAAACAAATTTATTTACAAAATTGGAAATGTTGCATTTTTTACCAAAGTTGGCAACTGAAACGAATTTCGTTATCGGTATTAAAATATTAATTTTTTAGGTATCGGTATAACGGTACAGAACATTTTATAACGGTAAAGATATATCGGTTCTAAATGACTTAGATGAAACGTTTTTTTATAGTTGCGATTATTAAAGGGATTTTTCTCTAAACCAATATAAACATTGTGTTATCTTTGCCAAATTTACATATTTTTAATAATAAATTTTGCTGAGTAGAAGCAAATAAAATTTTCGACACTTGTGCTAATGGAAATAATGGTTGCTGGCAGCGGTAACAATACCGGTTGTTAATTTGAATTATTGATTATGTATGATTGATTAAATAAAAACAAAACACTTTATTTTGCCTACTTATAAATATATATGTGCTTTTTCTTAATGCGGTATTTTAAATAAATGGTTCCTAATTTTCCACAATAAATGAAATTATGCATATTTTACCCAAAACACAATTTAAATCTTTGCGGATAAAAACTCAAGAAAATGTCATGATGATGGAAAATGATGATGGAATATTACCCCCAACTTAACAAACACATGGGTCATAAACAACCCCTGTTAACCCTTGTTATTTTCCCTTTTGAGAATTAATGTAGATGGACGTGTGACAAGTGATTTTTTTTTTGTTTTCTCTTATTTTTTATACAAAAATAGGGTTTCTATATGTACAGACTTTTTTCATTCCCGAGAACATATAATATAAGACTTTACGTTCGTTTTTGTAATAAATAATAATGGAAAAAGCATTTTAATAATAAAAAGTATGAGTGGTTTGTATTGTTTGAATCTGATTAGACATTTAATTTCTTGGAATTTTAATTTGACGACATTAGCTGCGTTCGAGAACACAAAAGTTTTTACTATTTTTTACTGAACTTTACTGCATTTTACTAAATTGCGTTCGCGTACACAAAATACAGTAAATGAGAACACAAATTGAGAACGAAAAGTGACAGTTCTTGTCTGAGTATTTACAAATTTTTACTGCAGAAATTTTTGCAGTAAAATTTAGTAAATCAAAAAAACCAAATGTTTCAAAAGGTAAACAAACAAAAAGGCTTACAAATTGTGAAAAATTTTTTAAATAAAACAAAAGTTGAAACAAAATTAAACAAAAACAAAAAGTGATTTAATATTAATTAATTGTACTTGTTTGTGAAGCATTTATTTGGCTAAATACCTACCAACATTTGAAACCTTTTTTTGCTATGTTACTTTTTTAGAGTTGTAAAACTGTGAAGTACTTGGGTACTTAAGTAATGAATAGCAAAAATTTATTCATGTTCTTATGAATAAATTAACCCGCCACATATTAGTAACATCAAATAAAATAAAAACAAACAAATATGAAAGATTACATGAAATAATTTGTTTGTATTATCCAAAAATGTTCGTCTTATAAAAAGTATTTAATCGATTACCGATAAGAAAACGAGTTAAGTAGTCTAAAGTGTAAAAATTGAACAACACTTCAATTATTTGGCATCAGCTGTTGCCTTTATTTTACGAATTTTTACAAATTTTGTTTTCGCGTACTTTTTTGGACAACAGCTTTTTGTGAGAGAAAATTTTACAATTTTCTCATTTACTGCATTTTACTGCAAAAGTACTCAAACGCACCTATTATGTTGACACCCAAGATTGAAGAACTACTTTGTATAAGAATGAAGAGAAGTTCAAAACATTTCAACACAAATCTTCCAGTTCTTGGTTAAAATAAGAAAAAGCTTTTTGAGGAATCTCAATCTAGAAAGTCGTAAGCGACATAATTAAATGGGAATGCTAAACATTTTGTAATGCAATATTTATTCAAACACAAACTCAAAAACGACCCCAAATACTTCGATTAAAACTGTTTTAGTCGTAAGATTGGCTTTTATTCATTGCAGTCCAACATTTTTCTTCAAAAATTATCTTTCTACATAAATAATCTTAAATTTAAGTTTAAGAAATTTCTCGTCTAACAATATATTTCCCGTATAATTATTCCCTAATAGGAACCCTAATAACAAAGTATGACTAACAGCAAAATCATTCTTCTATTGTATCACTAAACGGATGCAAAAATAAGGAAACCCGCTTACCCCTTAAGCATACAACACATTTAGACGCATGTCTTTCTTTTTTTATTTCATTGTGTAAAGTCTGTGAAAAACTAAAAGTTTTCATCCACATGTCAAGAAAGAGAGTCTTAAATATCATAAAAAGTGTATTTTCGTGCTTTTGTTAATGTGCATATGGCACATACATACATACACTAATGCGCATTTTTATTAGGGAGGTAACTCACTTTATTTGTGTTTTTTTTTAGTTATAAACCCAATACCCAACCGTCTTTTTGTGGACATTCAAAAAAAAATGTTGTCCTCAAAACATCATAAATATTATTCATTTTTTATTAACAACTTTTCAATTCTCCAAACATACAAATATTCTTTTATTTATTTGACACTGGGCAATTTGTATATGTGAGTGCTGAAACAGAATTCTTTTGCGAAAAAGTTCTCTTTTACTACAAGGCACACAAATATTTTTCAACCAAATTTGTTGGGTAAACTTGCATTTGTTAATATTTTTATCGTAACGAGGATATATTCCCACTAAAACGCAAAATCGATAAGTTTTGAAAAGATTAAAAATGTTTTAAAAATAAAAAACTTTCGTTTTTCCGAAAGTGAAAAAATCCAGAGGCTTTACACCATCTTTCATTGAAATTGAGAAAATTGCAAATGAAAATGAGAACTTCAATTTGAAATTGAAAATATTCCAATTGAAATTGAAAAAAATTCAAAATGAAATTGAGAAATTTTAATTTGAAATTAGGAAAATTCCAAATCAAATTGAAAAACCCAAAATAAAATTGAGAAAATTCCAAATGAAATTGAGAAATTTTAATTTGAAACTGAGAAAATTGCAAATGAAATTGAGAAATTCTAATTTTAAATTGGTAAAATTGAATTGAATTATTTTTACAATCTTCATGCAACAAACATAAAGATGGAAAAAATAAATAAAAATCCCAGCATTATTGACCAACCGACAGGCATGTCGTCCAGATCCATAGCAGATTGGTAAAATGTTGTTGTATGTTGTATGACTATACTGCAATCTCCTGTTGTTACACATGTCTTAGAGCAAGTCTCTGCTCTCCTTCATGAGGGGAAATTACGTTCGGCACATTCATCTTTGTTGTCGCCGTACTTTTTATTTTTGACCAAATAATTTCAATAGGGTTTAGCATCGGGGAATAGGGGCTAAATCGCAGGATTGTAGCTAGAGAGTTGTTGAATCATCATTCCCCAAATCTTCCCACCTACGAAAAACGTTTCTGAGTCTGGGCTTCTAAGACATGTATAACTACTGGAGACTGCAGTAGTGCCAATCAACACACTACAACGTTTTAAAAAAATACATATATAAATCGATTTTACAAATTAAAATTTCTCAATTTCATTTGGAATTTTCTCAATTTCAAATTAAAATTTCTCCATTTCGTTTTAAATTTTCTCAATTTTATTTGGAATTTTCTCAATTTCAAATTAAAATTTCCCAAGTTCATTTGGAATTTTCTCAATTTCAAATTGAAATTCTCAATTTCAATTGGAATTTCCTCAATTTCATATGGAATTTTCTCATTTTCAATGAAAAATGGTATAGAAACAAAAATTTTTTTATATTAAACTTAAATGAATTAAAAAGTTGTCATAATTTTAGATTCATATGTATGTAGATCTGTAGTTTATTTACAACTAACAAATATTCAATAAATAAAAACAAACATGCATTCATAAATATGTGTATCTTTTTGTACACATACACATACATCTACATTTGTATACGTACAAGATACATTTTATTGGCGCTTATCAATCGAAAACCATTCGCACTTTATCCAAAGACAAACAGGACAATTGCAAGAGCCCAAGTGCCAAAGACATCTTAAGTAAAAGTATTGTGGGATTTTTTCGTTCATTGATTTCAGTATTAACACAAAGAAGAATTTTAAAAATTAATTCCTGCTTAAATTAAACGCAGTTGAACAGAACAAAATGTAGATAAAATAAACACATTAACAATGTTAAGAAATTGTTGAAAACTCTCTTTTTTCTAAGTCTTTAAACTCTTCAACCCCCTAAAATAACAATCGTTTTAAGAGAATGAGAATCAAGTTTTTGCTTGGAACTACAAAATTGTTTAAGTCCAGTTCTCATTATAAATTAAATCTTTTGATGCCATCTTCAAGGTACTTTTATTCATTTATTTAATTTGTATTTAAAAAGAATTTTCAATCATCATCATCATCGGTACTTTTTTGTGTATTTATTGTTTGAAGGTTTGTATTGCAAACTCAATCAAATGTTTTCAAAGTTTCAAATTAAGATTTTTGTTACAATACAATTTACACGCTTGTGTTAATTTCAATTTACTACTTTCAATTAATGATATTAAAATAAAAACTTTGATTTCTACTTGGAGGTGTGGGGCGAAAATTCGGCAAACACTATTAGTCATTTTTATTCGAGTAAATTGTCTTAAAAGGCTCTTGTTGTCGAGAAATCGGTTAACGTTTTAACATGATTAAAATTCTGCCTTCGCAGGATTTAAAAAATTTTAATTTAAAAACACAGTGTCACCTAAAAAATGCATTGTTGACAAAATGATCTTTCCCAGGTTGTTATTTCCGAATGCACATCTAAATTGTATTTATCGGTTATAAGCGATCTTAGGAGTTTATCAAAGATATCATGTAAATCGCTTTTTTTGTTGTTACGGTTTCGGTTATCAGGTTTTTTTTAAAACGAAAGGCTGATTAGGCCAAAGCATTCGATCCTGGCATTGGTTCTACCAACATCGTATTCAGGCGTTTATTTTTATAAAAAAGTGCCTAACTTATGGATGACATTTTATAGGAGCCCCTCCAAAGATCGGGATATACCTTAACCTACGTATAACTTCAAAAGTCCTTTCCACCAGTAATTAATCTGAGTTATAACAAGTAATAAGGTATAATCTGTTATAATCCTAAACCACAGTGTTTAAAACTATTTTTCGAGATTGAACTTTATTGGGAACCCATGGGCAATTATGGGCCCGCCCAAAGAAAATTAGTTATTAGGTTTGGATTCGTCTTCATCTTTGTGAGATTTGTTTGTCTTTAAGTGGTTTTAGGAAGACGGGCTATATGCAACCTACGTTCAATTTGAACCTGCCAGCAGAAAATTTGCTTATGATATCGTTATCGTTATTTGCTTATCCTTATCTATCGCTAAATTTTATATTCATCGATGGCTGCGAGTGTTAAACGGCAAAACCCTCTGAAGAGATCGAGTGCGTAAAAACGCCTGGGTTCGAGCCACAGTCAAGAATGAAAAATTATCAATAAATTTTAATTATTTTCATGTTGTAAAAATTTCTTTCTTTATAAAAAAAATTTTTTAATGAAAATTAAATTGGATGAACTTTAGCCTAATTAAAAATATCAAAATTTGTATTAAAAATCATAAACAGTTCAACAAAATAATCACTATAGTGATAATTGTTAATACCAATATTTACAAGGAATAAATCAAATAAAATTTCTTCAGACGATTTAGACTGCAATCAAATATGTTTGGATCAACATTAATAAAATTCGAATACCTACAAAATAAGAAGGTTTATAAGCACAACGAATGTTTTCCGGAGGGAAGCTTGTATGGATCTCCATTTTCAATAGGATGAGTCCTTGTTTTAATAAGAACCTACATATCAAATTTAATCAAATTAATTCCTGTATTTTGCGCAAAAGTTTTACATGCACGCAGAGAAAAAACATGGTTGTGGTAAACATATTCTAAGAGCAGCATATTATGATAAGATTAATGATTGTAGTCACCATATTATGATTATTATTGAAACCTATTATGACTAAATATACTCGTAATATTACATCATAATATTTTTCCCTTAATCATATTATTATTCTGTTAATCATACTAAGTCAAGAAGTAATTAAATTATTGTCATGTTAATCATAATAAGCTTAGAAGTAATCATATTATTATCATGTTAATCATAATAAATTTAGAAGCAATCATATTATGATGCAGCATAAAATAAATTAAAATTTTCTTGCATCGATTTTTATTTTAGGGCTTTTTACAATTTTTTCTTAATGTAAATCAAATAGCGGAGTTCAATATAAGGCTTGCAAAAGAGAATGCCATATTGCCTAATTTTAATTGCTCTTTACATGTTTCTAAAAACTTTTGAAAAAAGATGTATTTATTCCGATTTTTTAACGTGGTGCACAATACCTATCCCATAGTTTAATCTTGAATGGTTTTTCGGCTCTCCTGAAAATTTTGTTTTAAGACATACGCAGTTGCCCAAGAAAACAACAGATATATCAAAACACTTTTATAAAAAATAACGAAATCTCTATGTGTTTTGTTGTTGGATTTTTACAAAAAAACTACGATAATTTTCATTTGCACTATTAAATCACTAAACTGAATGAACTCCGCTAATATTTTAATTTTTTTAAATTCTTTAAGCTTATTTTTTTATGGGAATTTATCTTAAAATTGTTTAACCGCTCACATATAAAATTAACGACGCAACTGATACAAAATTATTTTGCAAATGGCGCTAACATAATATTATTAGAGTAAAAATGGTTTGATTGCATCTTAAACATAATATGATAAATGTATAGAAAGTTATCATGTTATGGCTATTAAATATCATTATATTGTTGTGAGTAATATAAAATGTTTTGAAAGTTATCATTATTTAGTTGTTAGAAAAATAATTATTTTTCGTTCAACAATACTCAAATTTATAATTGCGATAAACGTTGATATGTTTACAGTAACTATAATATTGTTGATATTAAAGAAAAGTAACAATTATTTGTGTACGACAACAATATATTGCTATATTAAACATAGTATTGTTTCCCTAACCATGCCCAACCATATTTTTTCTCTGCGTGTGGACAGCCAGCCAGCTGGACGGAGGGACGCCGTTAGATGGATTCAAAAAGAGATTCTAAGCACACACGCAAGATAATATCCTCTCCACTATTGTGGTGTGGGTATAAAAATTCTACTCAAACGGTAACTCATCTGAGTAATACAGGGTGACGCAGAATGAGCTACATGATTTAAATGGCTTAAAACTTTTTTATTTATGCGATTATTATAATTTTTTTTTTAAATACAGTACATTATTGGGGAATTTTTTGCAATTATCTTTCAAAAATTACATCCTGCAAGAGATGACCATTTTCTCCTTCGCACATGCGTGCTATTTTTTAGCATATTTTCCATAATTTTTCTCAAAATTTTGCGGTGCATTATTTTTGTTCGATTGTATAGTTATTCATTAATAGTTCCCCAAAACTTCCTCACAAAATACTGAAAAAAACAAAGAAAAAATAATAAATTTTGCGCCACCCTGTATATGGTACTTCATAAAGATAATTTCAAGTTTTAAAAGTTGAAAAGTGGAGTTACAAACGAATGCGTATTGTTAATGGTGAAACCCGAAAAAACTGTAGCTAAATACAGTTATAGAACACCGAGCCACAAGCACATGCGAAACTAAACGCAAAACGCACGAAGGCATACAAACCTAAAGGACCTGATAGTCCTTAGGAGATAATGACAATGAACAATGATCTGCTTCCCTACCCAGACAAGTTTTACGAATGATGATCGGAAATCTATAAAAAAATCAATTTATAAAGCAGTGTTACCAATTAGCTATTAAGTGGCTAAACTTTGCCATTTTTTATCTTGATTAGCCACGAAAAAATTAATTTGGCGAAATTTTTATTAAGCGATGTTTCCTTAAAGTTAAAAAATTTTGGACTATCAAATGTGATAACTTCTGCCAAATTCATAAATGCAAATGACATTTTTTAATATTTTTTATTAATATTAATCCTTGTTTTGTACCTAAATCTCGAGTCCAAAGTCTACAAGATCACTGTATGGAAAAGAGTATTAAGTTGTTTCCTATCACGATGCCACATAGTGCATTCATTTATTTTCTTCTTTTTATTTATGTAGCACAAAGCCTACTCCCCGCTAAGCCCTTTATCGTTACAGACACCAATAAATTTTAAAAACAAAAACAAAGAACAGTTAATTTATTAATTCTTAATTTTGAAATATTAAAAGTTAAGCAAGTACGAAAGTATTTATGACTGACGGTGGATAAACGTACAACACAGGTGAATATATAATAAGATCGGTTAAAGCATTATCATAAACCATTTTAATTTATTTCTTATTAAATTCAAGGAATTTTTACACTTTAACATGTATTCAAATCGTAGATCATAGATATTCATGACGAAAAGAAAATAAATGTATAAAAAAGCTACTAACATTTGCAATAATCATTAAAACTAAAATAATACTTGTTTACACTAAGTATTAAATATTTTATATGTAAGTTCATATTTCCAAATATATTCATATGGTGTGTATGTATGTATGAATGTGAATATAAATGAATATGCATGTAAACATCAGAGTTGCCAGTGATTTCGAAAAGTTGTTTGTACAAAGTCCATTCTTTCTACACATCAAAGCCTTTAAATGTAAAACGATAAATTCAACAAAAAATAACAAATTAAATATACAAATAAGACTTCTGGCAACACTGGTTCTCGTATGTGTTAACTAGCAGCATTACATTGCTAGTCGCTTACTAATATTCGTAAGAAGTTATGGCGTGTAATAATGTAAATTATTTATACCCACCACTGGAGTTGGAAATTATGAAAACAGAAATATATTTTTATTTATTTTTTAATGCTAATTTTTTCTTTAAATTCTCGCAATAAAGTACAACTAAATCTTGTTGGGATTGAAAGTACATTGAGTTAAACTAGAAATGTGTTAATTTATTTCTTATCGCCTTGTTTCAACAAAGCAACTTATTTTTCATTCCTTCGTTATTGTTCTAGCTTTTAAAAAGTTAAAGTCGAAAAGCGACATGACGGCAGGCAGCATTGAGAAGTTCCGCACGCATTAAAATGCTTTTATAGAATTTAAACAAAGCGATTATTTGCATTGATTAAATATATCCATACGGATAGTACTAAAATTGCCCTGCTATCAAGTAATGAAAAAAAAAATTTAAGAGCTGTAATGCGTCTTTAAATTTTAATATTTCCAAAATCCATATATTAAATCTGCGCAACAAAAAAAAAAAACACACCCACTTCGCCAGACTTCAACAGACAGACGGACGTTGTTAAATCAACTTCGCTACTCATAAGCACCCAGAATACATACACTTTATAGGGTAAAAGATCAATATAGCTGAAATTACAAATGGAATGACAAGCTTATACCTACACATATACCCATTGCACCTGTTGTGAAGGGTACAAATAATGCACTTGTGATGCCAATTGTAGGGAATTTTCCCTTTTTGTAGGGATTTTGTCGGAAAATTTCAAGCTAAGGGAAGAAAGGACAGATTTTTTATTTAAATGCAAATGTAGCGAATTTTCAAAGTATTCAGCCTTATTCCATTAAACGTCGTCGTCATCGTCATCGTCATCGTCATCGTCATCGTCATTAATTAAATGTCAACATCAATTGTCATCGACGTCGTCTTCAATTCGATACAAAACTTGTATTCTATAACAGCGTGTAACGATGTCGATTGTTTATGGTTTTTTAAAGCACATCTCTAAAAACTTAGACAGTTGGTTTGTTTTGTTTTCAGTTTTTATTAAAAAAATGCAATTTGATATTAATTTCTTAAAAATGTTGTGCTCTAAAAAAGGGAAGCTTGATTTATTCTAAAAAATTCACAATTACTAATGGCATAGGGTATTAATTACACTTTTCGCCCCGTATAAATTGACAGTGTTGATTTTGCCATGTAAAATAAAGACTTCGGTTTATGCATGGGGCTATCTTTATTGCAAAAAAATATTGCAAACATTCGGAAAATTTGCAGAAATAGCGAAAATTCGCGAAAATTTTAATATTTCAAGTCCCTAAAAACAAAAGGAATGGCAAAGTTCCATAAAAATGGCTAAATATTCGGAAATTCGCAAAAATTTTCTAATTGCGGTATAATAGCAAAATTTAATATTCATTAAAAACGTTAAAGCTGTAAAGAATCATACGAACAAATCACTTCTTTCGCGAACATGGCTAAAATTCGCGAAAGATTGCAAACATGAAAACAAAACCCAAAAATTTATTTAAACTGGCTTAATCGGTTAAAAATATCATGTCGGAAAAATGCAAAAAAAAAAAAATGATTGCAAAAATTCGTGAAAGTTTTCAATATTTCAAAAAAGCCATACAATTAATAAAAAAAACTCTTAAGACTATAAGAAATTACAAATATTCGATAAAAATGGCAAAACTAGCGGAAATTCGCAAAAATTTGCTAATAGCGGTATGATAGAAAAGTTTAATATTTATTAAAAATCGTCAAAGCTCTAAAGAATCAGAAAACTTACAGGAAAAGTTTCGTCTATCAGACACATGGCTAAAATTCGCGAATTTCCCCTTATTTAGACATTTTTATGGAATTTTTGCTATTCCTTATAGTTTTAGGGACTTCTAATATGGCTTGTTTGAAATATTAAAAATTTTCGCGTAGCTTCTTTGTTGTCCTTTTTCCATTATTTAATACATCATTATTATTATAATAAAGTTGAAAAGGAATAAAACTGCTTCGATACCAATAAGACTGACGACAAAATCAGAGTCAATTTATGTATATCGATGCCATCGTTAACGTTGCGTACGACGTACCAAAAATACGTCGACGCTTATCGATAAAACTTGATATTGACAATGAGCATACCGATTTGCAAGAATGGACACAAGACGTTATCGTTTCGTATTGATGACGCTAAATGGAATAAGGGTGATTATCTCATTTTCAATATCTTGTCTAAAAAACCTAAATATTCGTCTTATTTTCATTTAAAAATTAAATTTGTTTCGTATACAATTAAGTAATAAACATACTACAGTTTTTTCAGCAGAAAGCCTATACTATGAGTCCTAATAACCTGACAATCTTCAACAATTGGCAAAACCATGTACCCGTTGCGACGATTTTAATGAAAACTTTTAATGATAAGGTAGGATATATTTTTAAAAGGAAATTCTTTTAATAGTTTAATTTAGGGGAAGTGAAGAATATATTTTTTTAAAATTTTACAGAGCCTTTCTTTTAATTGGTACCAAGTTTGCTAAAAATTATTTAAAATAAGTATTCTTGAAAAATATGTAGCTCTTTAAAAAGGGCAAACGATGAGGAAATTAATAATCAAATACAAAGTTTGACTATGTTTTGTCTCTAGATTAAATGATATTTAGAGGCGTTTCTGCTAAAAAGCAAACATTTTAAATTGTCACACAGTGTTATTTTGGAAAATGAATTTGTATATGCGTGTGTATGGCATTTGAATATTTATTTTGGATTTTTTTTCTTGTTTTTACTAAATGCTTTTCTGATAATAGCAGCGTTCGAGAACACAAAAGTTTTTACTATTTTTTACTGAGCTTTACTGCATTTTACTAAATTGCGTTCGCGTACACAAAATACAGTAAATGAGAACCCAAATTGAGAGCGAAAAGTGACAGGTCTTGTCTGAGTATTTACAAATTTTTATTGCAGAAATTTTTGCAGTAACATTTAGTAAATCAAAAAAACATATGTTTCAAAAGGTAAACAAGCAAAAGTTACAAACAAAGTGCTAACAAATTATGAAAAAATTTTTAAATAAAACAAAATTAAACAAAAACAAAAAGTGATTAAATATTAATTAATTGTACTTGTTTGTGAAGCATTTGTTTGGCTAAATACCAACATTTGAAACCTTTTTTTGTCATGTTACTTTTTTAGAGTTGTAATAGTGTGAAGTACTTGGGTACTTAAGTAATGAATAGCAAAAATTTATTCATGTTCTTATGAATAAATTAACCCGCCACATATTAGTAACATCCAACAAAATAAAAAAACAAACAAATATGAAAGATTACATGAAATAATTTGTTTGTATTATCCAAAAATGTTCGTGCTATAAAAAGTATTTAATCGATTACCGATAAGAAAACGAGTTATGTAGTCAAAAGTGTAAACATTTTTCAACACTTCAATTATTTGGCATCAGCTGTTGCCTTTATTTTACGAATTTTTACAAATTTTGCGTTCGCGTACTTTTTTGGACAACAGCTTTTTGTGAGAGAAAATTTTACAATTTTCTCATTTACTGCATTTTACTGTAGAAGTACTCAAACGCACCTTATATTTACAAAATGTTTCTTTGTCTGTTGCTAAAAACACTAAATTTTTAACGTAGGGAAAGTGTAGGTAATTTTTTTGGTTGTTGGGAAAAAGGAATTTTTTTAGACAGGGATTTTTTGAAATTTCTCCAGGAATTACTGCTTGTATAAGCAAAATGTAAAAAAACTTAAGGCTCAGTTAGCCGGGAGTAACAGTAAAGTTGCAAATCAACTGTTTAAATTAGTTTTATGTAAAGTAATTAGAACGATTATCGTTAGCAGCAAGATGTTGCGTCTCAATCTGTAAGAAATAGATTGGTCTTACTTTTTTACGGTAGGGTTATGTTACTGTTGCTCCCTGCTAACTGAGCCTTTAGACCTTGGATATTTTCATACAATTTCAAATAATTAAACTTTAAACTTCAGCATAAATGCTTAAACTTTTTTGGCAAAAACTTCTATAAGATTATTAAAAATTGTTGAAACTATTTTAATTGGATGAGCTGATGGAAAATATGTAACCAAAAGCAGCACTTCAGTCAGACCACGTATTAAATGTTTCAAAATTTGTATTTTATATTCCCAATGGTTTCTTAAAATAACATATTTTTTTTATTAAAGAAATTAATTTTCGAAAATTAATTATATTAAGGTCTTCTATTATTCATTTTTTTATCTGCAAACCTTTTGGCACATTTAATGAAAGGTCACAACGAAAAAATTTATTACATTTTGATAATGGCATTTTGTACATTTTATCTGCAGTTTGAATGAAATTAATGGCGATCTCACACGTGTGCTGGAACTTTTTAAGAGTATAAGATTATAAGCAGCGTTGCCACGACCAAACAAATTTGTAAGCAAAGTGTAAAAATAAAGTAACCAAAATCGAAAAAAAGTACCAAAATTATTTTGTTTTAAAAGTATTATTTTATTCGCATTTAAGTTTAAAAATTGAGAGTACAATACCCCTGACAGACATATAGTTTACATACCATTATATGCATACTACAATTCTTAATGAACACATCTAAAAAGCTGTGTTTAATAAGATACCACATTTATACTACGTTCATTTTGGTAGTACATAAACCAGCAATATATGTACCACATGTTTCGTGGTTAAATTGTAGTTTAGGTTGACACACATGTAGTTTACTATGCTAGTATTGTATACAAATGCTATGTATGTAAGAGGCAGTGTTGCCAGATGATTTTTTTTTAAAATACCTACGCGTACTAAAATAAATCCGATTTTTCCCTACAAGTTGCAAAAATTTTCCCTACAAAAATCCCTACGAGTCATAAAAGTCTTGGGAAAAACAATAGTTATAAAAAATTAATTTCATTGGCATATGTTTAGTAAAGCTCTATCAACAAATATTAGTAATAAAACTGAAAAAAAATTATGTTCTTTTAATTAAATTCAATGAAAAAACAAAAAAATGTATCCCCGTATCCATAAACATTTATTATGTTTAACAAATGTTTTTTAAGTAAAAATTTCATAGAAAATTAGTTTTGTATTATTTTAAGGAATACGGCAGGTAATCTTTATATGAAAATTTTAATTTAATTCAGGTACAAAAGCAACAGGTTATTTGATACAGAATCGACCATGCCATGGAACTCAAAGTCACGTGAAAATGAAATCGAACAAATTTCTTAAACTCTCCCCTATTCAAAGTTCAAAAAAAAAAATATTTCCTTTTATATACCTGAAATACTTTTTAATTCAGATAAAGCTGCGTAGATTTTTACAATAATTCAATTGAAAATCTTCGTCGATTCCAATTTCTCGTGATTTCGATATCCATGAGATGGCCGAATATATGTATTTCTTTGAACTGAATTTTCTAAAGTGACCGTTAGTATATTCGAAAGTAATGCAGCCTCCTCCATTGTTTTCCGAAAATAATTTATATAATTAACCTTAATGCTAGGAACACAACTGGGACGAACGACGAATTTCGTCCAGCATGACGAATTATGAAACACAATAACGACGAAAAAACAAAATGGAAATAAAATATGTTGTATAAACAAGAAATAGTGGTACCATATGAACAAAAAATACTTCACAAACAAAACATTAAGAACAACTAACTAAAATACTTTTTTATTGTAAATTTTTTTTACAATTTGTATATTACATTATATTCAGTTAAAATTTTACAATTTCTAAAGTAAAAAGTAACGTTATTTACTAAAACACTTACCATTTTTAAACAATATGGCTACCCGGTACTGATTTGTACGTCGTTCGCCGGCGTAAGAATTAGAATTAAATCTATTTAAAGTTTGCAACGTCCGGCGAATTTTCGTCGGCGACCTGATTGTGCGCATTTTCATATACACAAATATTTTCTATTTTTGGAGACGAATATTCGCGGCCAAAAATTCGTCGTTCGTCCCAGTTGTGTTCCTAGCATAAAGTTGTTTGGCTCAATTTGTTTTGCTTTCTGGGGGTTTCTCTGCATCACCATTTGCATTGGGTAAAGCAAACAAAATCCGAACCCGTTTTGATAAATTTGGAAAAACAACCTCATCATTATAGTTTTTGCTTTTACCATTTTTTATCGAAAACTGTTCCAAATCCTTGTTTCGAAACAAATTAGTTTCACAATTTCAGAAAATAAATTTTATGCGATTGTTATACACTCATTCAAAAGATCATTGAGGCTTAAGTTAAATTGTGAAGACAGTGGTTCAAATTTGTACTCATCTATTTTTTGTCCAAAAATAAGTTCTGGACTTAAGAATTCTATTTCTTTTAACATAAAATCCTTATTAAAAATAAATTGTGTAGCATTCATTTCGTATACAATGCAATATGAGAAAAAATACCTTCATTTTAGCGAATATAAATCTGTCCGATTTTCCCTACGCTGCTGAAATAGTGCTTGTTTGTAACATGTAGGCTCATTAACCGCTGGACTGATTTTTTTAAATGCTTGACAGTATATTAACGATGGTCTAAAAAGGGAATTTTTCGACATTTTTAGCGGACCAAAAATCAATAAAAAAGCGGCACCTCCTAAACAAAGTTAACACTTATTTTCGTTAATTTTAAAAACTTTTTGAGCTGGAGCTTTCAACATTTTTTATAAAAAGCTCTTTCAAGTAAAACATTTAAAGCCTTGCTGTGCGTTATTGTGAAAGTGCAAAATTGAGCAAAATAATGCGGTAGATCTTTTATATCGTCGCCTAAAATACAAAACAACGTATCATCAACCAATTCAAAATTGACTTTTTGATTGATTTTTGTTCGTTTTATTAAATTACATGTTCACAAAATCAAAAGAATCCCTTTGATCAAAAATGGCGGCATTATTAAAGAAATTCCAACGCCAAGTGCACCTTGCTGTTATTGGTATTGTAAAGCTTTTTGCTTCTCCTGTAAAATTATAAAAAGTAATGTTACGTTATTTTGTATTTTAGGTGACAATTTATATATAATTTTTTCCCGGTGGACATATAATCATATTAAGCTGCATGGTATCGGAAAGGCCTTTGACCTTTTCGTTTATCTAGAAGAGTGTTTCAGTTAGACCTTTGTTACATTAATGGCCGTTTTCTCATTGCACGATCAACTTTTTTCCCAACGAAAAACTGCACATTAAAGAAATTTGGTTTTTTCAATGTCTCATTTCCTTCTATTCTGTCGCAAAGCTAACCAGCACTAATCTGCCGATTATTTATTTGCCGTACAGATAAATTCAATCAGCTGACTCCCAACTTTTACATGTATTTTGAGAGGTGTTGCCAACTTTAAACCATGTTTTTTGTCGGTATATTGAGAAACCCAAAATTGGTAACACACAGTTTATCGGTCTAATAAATTTATGTTGACATTTAGTAACTGGCAGTTTGACGGTACATTGAGAAAATGCCCATAATAGTAGCAGATAATGACCATCTGCACTTCAAAATGTATACCTTATATGGTTAGGTTCATAATCTGTTAAATATAAAGCTTCTAAAAAAATTTTTTCAAGTAGATGAACAAAGTATTGGCTTTAGATACACAAATACCACACACAATTTTAAGGGTCAAAATCGGAGCGGTTAGTTCTTCTTTGAAAACAAAAAAATTGGTTATTTTTGTGTTGAATAAAAGTAACCAAAATGGAAAAAAGTACACAAGTGCGCATTGGAAAAAAGTAATCAATTTTGGTAAAAAGTAACTAAAAGGGCAACACTGATTATAAGACTAATAAAACATTTGTATCATAATTCAAATGTGGAACAGTTTCTAGTTAAAACGAGAGTGGTTACAAAACAAATCACCTGCTGCAAACGAAGGACTGTTCGTGACTATTATTATTGACTGTGTAAGACTTAACATTGAATCGCAATATATCGAAATGATTCGATATCATATATGGTTAAAAAGTTCGCCTAATGGACCGTAAATGTAAAGTTTATAAGTTTTTCCCCCACTAATTGAAAATTTCTTCAATAATAATGGTCAGGTAAACAAAATCTATTCGTTAAAGTGCTCTAAGTAAATATTATTCCTAATTTAAAAGATATAAATTGGATCTTAGTCCAACAATTTGGTTGCCGTGATCATCATGAAGAAGATTATGTGTGTAACGGGAGAGTTACAATATTCTTAATTTAAAAAGGTCTGTGCATTTTTACGCCCTCGCAAAGGAACTGTCAAGAATTGTATGAGAATTCATTTACAGAAACTTCGTAAATTTTCGCTGTTCAATTGTCCATTTATACAAACTGATTTTTTAGTGCTTTTAACTTCGTTTCCAATAAAAAATCCAAGTGTTTATAAATCACAATCAATAATTTCTAGCAATAATTTGAGCAAATTTGTGTTTTGGCTTTTTTGTGCATTTTTAAAAACTAATTTAACTTTTAATTTTATATTTTTGAATTTTCTTTTTTTATTTTTTTTTGGTATAGACTTTTTTTTATAAACTGACATTAATTGTTTAAAATTACACAAAAATTAAAAAAGGTTCTTCACGAAACGAGTCTCTTAAGTTTGCCCGTTTGCAACAATGTCAATTTTAAGCGATATGTAATATGAAAACCCCTATTGTTTTGATATGTTTTGGATGTTTGCACAAGGTTGGTATGGCGCTAAAATTAAATCTCTGTTGCCACAAAGCACTCACAATCAACTACAGAGTAATTAATCCGACTGCTTTCTTAGCATTAAGAACAATGAAAATGACAATGAATGACAATAGGTGCATTTGAGTACTTTTGCAGTAAAATGCAGTAAATGAGTAAACTGAAAAATTTGCTCTCACAAAAAGCTGTTGTGCAAAAAAGTACGCGAACGCAAAATTTGTAAAAATTCGTAAAATAAAGGCAACAGCTGATGTCAAATAATTGAAGTGCTGAAAAATGTTTACACTGTTGACTACTTAACTCGTTTTCTTATCGGTACTCGATTAAAAACTTTTTATAACACGAAAATTTTTGGAAAATACAAACAAACTATTTTATTTAAATTTTATTTTAAATATTTGTTTGTTTTTAATTTTATTTGATTTTACTAATTTATAGCGGGTTAAATTATTTAAAAGAATATCAATATTTTTTTTCTATTGATTACTTAAGTCCCCAAGTACTTCACACTTTTACAACTCTAAAAAATTAACTTAACAATAAAAATTTCAAAAGTTTGTATTTAGCCAAAAAAATGCTTCACAAACAAGATTAATTTATTAATAGTAATTCACTTTTTGTTTTGGTTTAATTTTTATTTCAAGTTTTCTTTTATTTAACAAATTTTTCACAATTTATATGCATTTTATTTGTTACTTTTGTTTGTTTTCCTTTTGGAACATATGTTTTTTTGATTTACTAAATTTTACTGCAAAAATTTCTGCAGTAAGAATTTGTAAATACTCAGACAAGAACTGTCACTTTACGCTCTCAATTTGTGTTCTCATTTACTGTATTTTGTGTACTCGAACGCAATTTCGTAAAATGCAGTAAAGTTCAGTAAAAAATAGTAAAAACTTTTGTGTTCTCGAACGCAGCTTTTGACAGCTTAAAAGAAATTTTACACAAACAAAATACATGTCGTTTTTTGTTTTTGTACGAGTAAGCAGACCTGATAGATGGGCCTTGGTGTTCTTGAATATTAGTTTGCTATACAACTCTGATTTGCTTACATGCAGGAAAGTATAGGAATGGCGGGAACGTACACAATATAGGAATGGGCAAAAATATCGATATTTAAATAAAAATAATCGATATATATCGCCGATATTTAAAATACCGATATATCAATATATCGATATTGAAATACAACCATCGAATTCGATATTTTTAAAGTCAGTCTTCATTTTAAACTCAAAATTTTAGCCGTTTATCAAGGAATTGGCATCATTGCATGCATCATATGTTTTTTTAAACTAATATGAAATTCAAAAAAAGATGGCATTTATAAGAAGCAGTGCAGGATACAAGAAGCAGATTGTCAAGAGAGCACATAAAACAGAGAGTGCTCCTGATGTCCATGTCTAATGGTTACTGGTATGACGAAAACAATCAAAAACATTTATAGTTAAAGTTGGTACTTTTGGGGTACAATTCAAATATTAAAGTTAGTTGGTACTTCCATGACTTATTTACTTCCATTTAAATTTTTCGTAATTTAATTTTTTTTGGATTTCATATGTTTTTTTTTTGAATCCTTCTTCTTTTTAAAGCGAATTTTTTGTTTTGATTGAATTTTTTGCTTTTATTAATTTTTTGAAATAAAATGAAACAATAAAAAGTAACAGTGCAATTACGTACAATATGTCTGTTCATAAATATGAATGTACAAAGTTATATTAAATTTTTTAATAGTTTCAGCAAAATACGTTCGATATATCGATATATTTGAAATAATAAATATCGATACTCTTAATAAATATGTATTTCTCATTTGCTGTTCAAATGACAACCCGCGAGTAGAATTTCATTAACTTAAAGACTATTTTCGTCTAGTGGAAGCCTGGTTTACACTCAGTAGAGGAAACTTTTGACTTTTTACAATGTTATTGTACCATAGTGTTGTTATGTTACATATTTATTTATACTAGGATCGCCCGGTGGCCGATATTCGGCCACTTGACAATTACTTTTGAGAGAACCTGTTCGTTATACAATAAAAACGTACACAAAATGCAATATTCATCCATCTTTGTACGTGTGCCTGCAAGATAAATTAATACGTTTTTCAACCACTTTAATTCAAATATTTATAGAAAAAAATATATTTTGCATATCCCCGTATTTAATTTATAAGATTTTCATAAAATGTTATCAAAGTAAAAAAAAAGAAACACAGATCTTCGTTAAAAGAAATTAAAAAAGGCTTCCATCTATTTTCTTAAACGAAGTTTTTGCGCGACTTTATTTTTCAAAACATCTACCGGTAACATTGTCCTAATACGTTTATACATACTTATGTGTTTGCAAGTGCAAAATTAAAACAAAAACATTTTAGGAGAACAACTTCCCTGTAAATAATAGGACTAGTCCAAACACGCGTGTAAAGTGTTGCCTACAAGGGACTAGGACTTGCCCAAAAGTAACCCAAACGTATGAAAAAAACATGGTCTATTTAACATTACGATGTCCTAGGGCAGGACCATATAACCCATCTCTGGACTACAAAGGAGTAGTTTTAAAACATTGTGTACACAAGAAGATTAGTTTTAATTTCGTTAAAAAACGAATACATGTCGTCTCACTACAAACAGTTTTTAACAATGACATGGAGTAGTCCATTTCATGAAATTGGATCAGGTGGTCAAATAATATTTGCAGGGTAACAAAAAATTCAACTACTATTTATACATGTATGTGCGTGTGTTTGCAAGCAAGTTAAAAACGCTTTAAACCCTTTAATCTGGTGCATATCTACACAAAAATACCTTTAAAACGATACATGTTTCATTAAAATCGGTGGACGATAAGATGCTTAAAATCAACTACAAAAAAATTGTTCCCGTATTTATGTATGTATATGTATATATATATATGTATATACATATATATAAGATATTTAAATATCGTTACCTAAAATGTTAAAAATCAAAATTTTCATTGATTCTAATTTATTGCAGTAACACAAATGTCTACAAATTTAGTGATTTTATTAACAAAAACCCGTTTTCAAATAAACAACATTATCAATTGTCAATACAACTTGTCAGTTTTACAAGAAAATAGAAGATAAACATATTTGGGGAATTCACAAGGTGTGCTATCAAGTCATATCATCATAATGTCCTAAATAATTTTTTACAATTGTTTAAAATAAATGTTGTTGTGTTTCAAACAAAAAAAATTTTAATGCTGTGTTCATTGATACGTCATAACTGTGCAGTAGAATTCTAAATTATAAGCGATAGCCCACAGAAGTCATATATATTTCTTTTAATTATTTTAAGACATATGACTTTAGAACATTATGACTACCTTGTGAATACCCCAATTATAAAAGTTTAATGCAATTTTTCAATTTATTATTTTAAATCGGTTTTTGCTTCTCCTTGTGTTTTAGGTAACGATATGCTCCTTGGTGTACTGCTGAATTCGACTAACTTTGCGTCGACATATAAAATCAAAGGGACTTCAAGTGAAGTTCACAGCCTTCAGACTTCACTAGTAATCCGCAACAAACCTAAATTTCGGCTTGTCTACAAAGTCCTTTTTATGTCCGTTTTAAAACTTGCACTTGGACAAATCGTATTCAATTATAGAATTACAGTATTGAGTTTATGCAAAGGGCACAATCAACAATAGTTAGAATCAGTGTTCGAAAATAAACACTAAATATCGTTCCTTTGTGTTCGGTTCGGATTTGTAGAAAACACAAACGCTAATAGAGTTTGTGTAGAAAATCATTAAACAAATAACGTTTCCCTGTTAGTCATCTTTCGAACACAGAAATAATACTGTTTTAATCAAACTCAACAAAAGATGAGAACATTTAATTCCATTCGGTTTTTTTAAAAACCACAAACTTAATTGTGTTCGGTTCGGTTCATTAATGTTCGTCGCTTTGGCTGGTAAATAAAAAAACTAAACATTTTTTACAAAAACAAATTACACATACGAAAAAACCAAAAAGCCAGCAAAATAATTTTACACAAGCAAAACACATACAAAGTACACAAGCTGTTCGTGGTGCGGTCGTTGCTAACATTTTTTGTTTGTTCATTTCTTTATCAATGTAAAAAAAGAAACATTATAAAACATTAAAAAAAATGTTTGTCTACAGTATCACTACAATTGTTGTGTTTTTTAACGAAGAACAGAACATTATATAATGTTCGGTTCTTTCTTGAAAATAGTTACGAACGGTATTAAGGGTTGTGTTTGTCTACACAGTTACTAAAAAAAGAGATAACGTTCTTGGGTGTGTGAGCCGAACGCTAAATAATGTACTGTATATTTTCAAACACTGGTTAGAATTATGACCGCAGCAACGTCAAGCTGTGCGCCTTAGTGAGTTTTGACTTACCATAATTTTCTCGATTACGCATGCTAACTCCCTAACTCCCTAACCATTTTCAAATTTTTCTGTGCAATCGAATTACACGTACTTGTTACTCGTAAAATTCATGTCACGCGCACGCCTTTAAAAAAAATCTTCTAAAACCGCTTGCTTGATACCACTCCGGTAGAATGAGGTCCGTCTAAAGGCCCAACCAGAACGTGCATAAGCAAACTAAAGCTACTGTCAAAAATAAACGCAAAGTTTCCTTAAGTTCAATATGGTTTGACATGGTTGCTTAGGCCCCGTTATGCACATTCTGATTGGGCTTTGGGCTCGAATGAGCTCTCTTTTTTAAAAAATAAGTTTCAAGATTTTACTATTAACTGTTACGTCTGTTACTAAAATATTAAAGTAAAAAAATCACATGTTTAAAATTATATTTAATATTAAATACCTAATTGAGGAATCTTAACTTAACTTTATTAATTAGTTTAAAACTCCTCAAAATTAATATTTTGGTTATACACTTACGCTCAATAAATTTTTTGTTTTTTTTTTGCTTCTTGTAAGTAGCAGTTAATTTTTGAAAAATTTAAAACGCCACGAATAACAGCAAGTAGGAAAAATAAGTCAGTACACTGACTAATAAAAGCAACTAAAATTAGCTGAAAAAAATATAATAAAATTAAAAGAAAATTTAAATTACACCCACGCACGAAATCAGTTTAATGGAAACGTTTGCAGAAATGAGGGAATGACTAAACATGGAAAGATCTTGTAAATTAAGTTTAATTTTAATGAATAATACGAAACAATAATGTGGTACAGTGGTATTATAGACCATTCGTTCCGACTACGAGAACAATTCACAGCCCATAAATGTGATCACCCCAGACAGTCTTGTTAGCAAATTTTATTAGAAATGGTTTTGTGATCACTTGAATTCAAAAGACGAATTTAGTTACTTCTAGCATCAACATCAACGATCTTCTTTCCAAACAAGGAAAATGTTAAGATAGATCCTTCAAATCCAATTTATGTACGTTGGTCCATAGCAGACCATACCACTTATTTATTATAAGCGGCAATGTACTTTAAACTTAAAAAATATTCTCATCATTTTAGTAAAAAGGTGTTTTAGTTCCTTCAAAATATGACTGCGTAAATTATCGGTATATTGACTTAATTTTGGAGTTGCATTGTTCCTAAAAGCGCTTTCACTGCTTAGGATCACTTAAAGCTTTGCCACATTGTACCAAGTTCCTCAAACAAACTGACGTTCTTATTACAGTGGCTAATCAAAATATCAATTTAGATTTTAATTTTAAACATTAACTTAATTTCTTGTTTTAATGTGAAACAGTTCTCATATCCGCGATTGTTTTCAGTTATGCGTCATCTCAATAAAAAAAAAATTATTTTTTTATGCCCTCCACCTCCGCTCTTGATCTAAGATCCCATAAAGAATACATAAATTCTGGGTCTTTGAATAAGTTTAAGTCGATTGTGCCATGCCCGTCTGTCTGTTGAAACACACTTTCTTTCGAAAAAAAATTGGTGGCAAACTCTTTCTAGTCCTCTTCAGCAGTTTGTTATTAAAATCTAGCACAACTGGTTCAGTAAAAAAATAAAAATGTATACTTTTGTTACAAATACTAACATAAATTTGTGACTCAATGCGCCGATTCAATATCATCATACTTTTAATTTTTGTGAAGATCGGTTCAAAATTTACAAAAGGCCCCGTATGGACCAACTGCCGGAAAACACTTAAGTACGCCTAAAACCTTAACGAATCATGTTATGGTGGTAACCACTCCGCCAAATTTAATTTTTACCATATGCTCCATATAAAGTAGCCTTCCGAACAGCAATTTAAGAAGCATTAATTATAAAAAATTTGTATTACTGTATTGAAATTTGATCTAATTTAGGTTTTTGTAATTCAAGAAATCACTCTACCGAATTTCGTGATGAATGACCCATAATTTACGATAGTTCCAATATAAAATCCCCTCCTAAAAATTACTTTAATAATTCTGAAACAAATAACATTTTATTTAAATTAGGCAACGAATTATTATACCACTGGGTTAAGTTTCATAAAGATTGGCTTTTGCTTTATAGATCCCCATCCTTCAATATTCAAACTCTCGGTGGAGGGTGTTAAAGATTCTCTCTTACTTGTTTTTACAAATATGGACCTGATTAAAAAAGATCCAGTAAAATAACAAATCACTCTAAAACTATAAAGATAATTTGAACTTATTTTTTTACTCTTTCGCTTGTCACAGAATTTAAAGTTTTTATTTCAACAGTCAAATATTGTATTTTTTTCAAACATTTCTAAATAAAGAGTTAAGAAAATATTTGGCCAGCATTTATTTTACTGGGTTATTGTAACAGGAGCTCGTTGATCTCCTAAAAGTGCGCATTGCCCCAGAGACCAAATCTAACCAAATATTAAAAAAAAAAAAAAAAATTTGCGTGTCAATCGTATTCAGATATCATTCATACATTCAGCCAGTTATTCATGCCAAATATAGAAATAGCGAAAGGCAAAAAAGAATAAAAGAAAGATTGTGCGATATTAACAGAGTGGCAAATGCATGTAATCGTATCCAAAATAATCTCAACTCAACGAGTAAACAAAATAAATGTATATTTTAAAGGAAAATTACTAAATAAACAAAGAAGAAATAAAAATAATATAATAGATATGTGCATATGCATTTGTGCAATGATTGCAACAAAACTTAATTGCCATTGTTTTTTTTTAATTTTTTTTGTTTTGTTTTGCCTGAACGTCGCCACATGCGGCTTCTATTTAAAATTACAGCGACTTCTGCTTCTACCTCGTCATTATCATCAGTCTCAAATAATAATTATTTTTCTTTACAAAGGGGTATTGTGGACGAATTTTGAGATACTCTATTTACAGGTTCAGGTTAAAGACTCTTTACCAAACGAAGGTAAATTGCAAAGAAATATGCGTAACTTGACAGATGGAAACACATTCGCATGTGCCGAGTTTGGATCATTCAGATTTGATATTTTAAAAAGAGTATTTCGCAAATGTTTTTCCTAAATGTGACCAAAGTCGTTGCAGACTTGAAAACACCTACAACTTGAGGCTAAGAAGACTGCACCGCAATCTACGATTCGAAATTATAATCATAATTAAATATATTTTTTTTTATGCGGCAGCGGCAGTTGAAAAATATCTATCAAAATTAACATTTTGTTTGCAATTTAGTGAAAAATTTCTTAAGTGGTACTTTTTTCTTTTTTTTTTTTTTTTTGCTATGAGACTGTACAGCTAATTAATGTAATTAATATCATTAGTATTTAAGTGAAACACACACACACACACACACACACACACACACACACCTGCACTCAAACATACGAAAATTTATGGATTTTAATTTTGGATTTTTGGTAAGACGATCCATTTACTTGCTAATGATACTTTTAATGCAGCTACTGGTTGCATTTGGTTAATCTGAATTCACTCTGGTTGCAGGTTTTATTTTTTTTATTATTCATTTAATAATTTGTACGCAAAATGCAACCAACCAAATTGAGTTTAATATTTTATTTATTTTCAAACCATTTTTGGGTCTGTAAATCATATAAATGAAATTAACGTGTAGATTCTTCGCATACATATTTTCCATTTTCCATAACTATAAATATGCATGTGAAGAGAAAGAAATAAATAATTATCTCTTTTTTTTTTGTATATTGTTAAAATTTATTGTACCAACATATTTTATAATTTTTATAAGTGTAATAATTTATATTTATGTACGAGCATTTGATATAAATAAGTACATACATAAATATTTAAACTCACATTTCTTACATTTATTTTATTGTTTAGTTGTAGATGAACCTAAACATTCGTACGAATTAAATTAAAATAAAAAAATATCTTATTATACAAGTTTACAGTGGGGTTTTCCATTAATATTTTGTAATTTCCGCAAGTAACGCTAATTATGTAGAATGGAAATGCGATCGCTTAAATAAATATTAAGTATTTATTTCAACAGTGTCACAACTCAAAAAGCACTATTTTTTTTTTTGTTAGCTAAGTATTGCAGAAATGTGTACGATATTTCGATTGATTATGTGTAAATAATTCTTTCTGAATCGTTCAAGATTTACCGCTTATCATAAACAATTTGCCGTGATTTAACTTGTTATTATGCGTTTTTTTTATTTAAAACAATGACACACCTCAGTTTGGCAGGGATCGCGATAAGGTTAAGATCGCAGGTTTCTCAGATTTTCTATGTTAGTTTTCATATTATCTCCTTTGTTAACAGATCAATCAGTAGAATGGCCCGATATGGTTTTCGTCATCATTCTACTTTGAAAACTTGATGTACTATTTAACTAAATAATTTTAATTAAAAGAATACGGGAATTGTCTTCTTTTTATAACACATTTTAGGAATGAAAATAAAAAAATTAACATACTTAACTATGTATGCATGTTAATTTAACAAGATAAACTTTTGATTTTAATATAAAGCATATTGAATCCATATTTATTTATATTTTAATATTTTTTTTTCATTTTTTTTATCAGTGAATAATATTTAATAAGCGTGATTAAAGATTATTTTAATATTTTTCATTTAAAATTAATATGAAATAATGATATATTTAAATAAAGGGCGTACTTTTGCAGAAATTTAACATGATTCTCAATCAACATTTTTCCATGTTAATTTTATATTGGTATTTTTTTCTGTGTGTATCCACTTATAAAATACAAAGAATGCTGACGAAGGCCGTAGCGGGCCAGGAAATGCATTACATTCTGCTGGTATCTAATAGTTGTATAAATTTTCTGTACAATTTAATTCATTGAAAACCAAAGGATAGTGATAGTGCATAGAAAATATTCCTGGAAAATATTGAAGGAATAAGACTATTAAAATATACAAGCTTCTAAGAATTGTAATTTGACTTAGAATACTGATTCGAATAATATGAAAATTTATATAATAAATGTTACTCACCATGAGAAATAAATTTTCACTTTTTCCATATTTTTATAAAAAAAAATTAGGAATTGCATTCGGTGCGTGAACTTTTTTCACAAAAATCACCTTAAAAATAAATTTTATTATCAGTATGACAACTGTTGCCATTATTGGCAAAATTGGCACAATATTTTCAAAATCGTCAAAAATCGGAAAAAATAAAAAAAACTTAAGATTTTTAGACAATTCTGCATGTTATTAAAATCGAAATGAAGTGGATTAAAAATCGAAAAAATTTTTAAAACGAGCGTGTATAAAAAGTTAATAAAAATATTCTTCTTTTTATACTTCATACTTAAAGTACCCATTACACTGTGCTAGTTGAAAAAACAGACAAGCTGGTCACCTGGCGTTTTAACCTAATTCGGTTACGCTGAATCCAGTGGTGCTAGCCGTTTTTTTAGGTTAGCTCTGGTTTTCGAGACCGTTATTTCGAAAATGGAGGAGGTTGCACAACATATGTTCGCGTAACTCAAAAAATCTTAAGCTTATTGAAAGAAACTAAAAAAGCCGAAATACGAAATAAAATTTCCTTTAATAAAAGTAAAACTTTTACCTCATATGCACAATCGTTTTAGAAACAACTTTTTTTTTTATCAAAATTTCGAAATTTATGTTTTTAATTTTTAAAATGCTTCTAATTTTTTTTGCAGACATATAAAAAACGAAGCTGCAAACAAAACAAGCCATAACTTTTGATTTTATTCACAAAAGTCGAACAATTTTAATTATTTCAAAATTTCATAAAACGCAATATTTGTATGGGAGCCAACGTAAGAAGTGGTGATAAGGGGCAAGTATGTCTCGAAAAAATGTTAAGGACAAAAAGGTCAGTCATACATTTTATTCCACTAGGGACGACTCCTGGGCATTTATGGGGCTTTTTCTTCAATATATTACTAAACTGTTGACTATTTTGTATGGAAGCCCCCTTAAGGAATGGGGATAGCGGGAAATGAAAAATAAAGTGGTGTTGGTCATACATTTGACCCATCTAGGGGAATCCTAGGCACTGCAGCAGCCAAATTTAAGAATTTCAACCATATAAATATGGCGGTTTAATAAAATTCTTAAATTAAATGTTGGTAGTTTTTTAGTTATAAAGATTGAAATAAACATGGTCCTGAGTGAAAAAGGATATTTAAGGGGAGCTTTTTGGTACTTTGATTAATTAACGTTATAATATTAGATTAAACATACAATGTTCTGAGTGGACGACAATCTGTAATGAATTTTTTGATACTATTTTTGTTTTTCAATTGATATTTTCTAATATTTTGTATCAGTGTAAGCACACCACAACGGTACCCCGCTGTATTATGGGTGTGTGCAGATGTTTGTAATACCCAAAATTATTGGTGCAAGACCCACCTTTACGTATACTGATCGACTCAGAGTGCACATGTCGCAATTTTTAAATTAATTGGATGAAGTTTAGTACATGGGGTTTAATTGTCACAAGAATCAAGCCTATGGAAAATTGTGAGAATAGGTCTACAATTTCCATTTCCATTCCCGTACAAACTTCTTTCCGGAATAGTACTTGTGGCTATAAACTGTCCTTTTATTTTGGTATTTGTAAAATTAACAATAAAATTTCTGGTAGGTGCAGAATTGATCATTGGTCCCATATAAACTTCCGTATTTGAATCACTTTAAGACAAACAAATCTTACAAAAAACTCTTATATGATTTTTAGCCCTGTATCATAATATAGTTTTGTCGGGTCCATTATTGTTTTTCAAAAATAGGACCACAAGGGGAGTTAGAAGGCAATTTCTGTCTCTCACAAAATTTCTAACCGCTTTTAATGAAATTTAAAACAAAGATAGCTCCATATTTTTATGGACACAAACATGATTCTGCATGGGTCCCGAATAGGGTGCACTCTCGTTAATGAGTTTTAAAATACTGTGGTGTAGGGTATCACATAGTTGGGCTTGACCGACTGTACTTTCTTACTTGTTATTATTAATTTTGATAATCTAAAAAGAATTAAAAAAACGTAATCCTGCCTTCTAAAAACGTTTTTTTGCTGTTATTCGCGGCTGTGCTTCAATTAAAAAAGCTCATGTGGAGTATATTTATTATACAAAATTACGGTGTTAAAGATTATTAATATTTAAAACTGATTTTAAGGTTTTAAAATCAACGAACTGAACAAAAAAAGTGAAAGAGATTATTATTTAAAATTAATAAGATTTTTGTATTTCGCAAATCCGTTTGTAGAAGATCTGGGAGCAAATTATGGCCGTCAGGATCGAATATTTTTTCGATTCCTAAGCAATTTAGTTTCTAATTCTTTCTGTCCATTCTGAACGGATCGAAATTATTTTTTTTTAGTGTTGTAAAGCATTTATTTGAGTTTTCACAACACTGAAAAAATAATAACGATTCGTTCAGTTTCGACAAAAAAAAATGCTCCCGAATCGCAAAAGTATTCGATTACGACTGCCATAATTTGCCTCCTGCATTGCAAAATAGTCTCTCAGATGCGACAGAACAAATTTCTGCACCAAGTTCTTAAATTTTGGATATAACATTTCATTCCGTCAGTAAACAAGCGGAAAATCTAAGGTATCTTTAGACTTCTTCTTTCTAATAAAATTTTCACAAGCACTCGAAAGGTCACTAGGTGTAGGAGTGACCGTGTCTTCAACACTTTCGGAATGCAGAGTGTTGTTTAGTAGTATTTTGTCTTTCGAGATTTATATCTCAACTCGTTATTTTATTGAAATTGACCAGTCGCCAAAATTTTAGTTCTGAACTATTCTACAGTTCAGTTTATTCATTTATTGCATTTTCAATAATAGCCGAAGTCTGTTAACTTGCGGAATAGCGTTAGACAATCACCCTTATCGCGAATTTAATATTCGCCTGCTACTGTTTGGTAGTAGATTAAAGGACATAAGTTTACGTTCGCTTTAATCTATTACCAAACAGTCGCAGCTGTATTTTAAATTCGCCAACTACGATAATGCTGATTGCAGTAGTGGCTTTCCTTAAGCCTGTAGTACACGGAATGTAAAAAGCCACATGCGCTTGTAGTTCTGACGTAATTATGACGGCACTACAAAGCCACAATAGCAAGTTCGTGTTGTGTGATGACGACAAAATTACGTCAGAACCACATGCGCATGCATGTAGGTTTTTACATTCCGTGTAACAGGCTTTATGGATTTTATGGTCTCTTCAAAGAAATTTGTAGAAAAATTATTTTTATTCTCACAAATATTAACAAAATTAATAATAAAAACAATGGGGCTTCCAAGAAGGTGATTTGTAAGAGATTCGCTTACCATCTCGCTGACGGAAGGCCTGAACTTTAAATGGTGAGTTCCCACTTTTAAGCAATACATTTTTGACACAAAAAGCGCTTTATTCAACGCATATAAAAACCGATGAGTGTAGCTATCAGTTTTACACACTGACAGCCGCATTCATAAACAAATCTTAGTCCACGTTTTAGATACATTTAAGTTAAAAAACATTTGAAGCCTTAAAAAGCTTTTTTTTAATTCATATTCATAATCAGCATTTTAACTAATAAATGTTTCGCCATATTTTTTGATTGAAAGGTGGCAACACTACCTCTTTTATTTTTCACTTGATTCATAATGATGCAAAACAGCGGTTATTAATTCATATTCGTCTTCGTATCTACAATTTATTTTGTCGTGTGTGAGAAAAAAATTACTTTTTAGAAATGAATAATTGTACGATAGTTTCTCTTTTATTTAACAAAATAAACAGAATTCAAAATTTATTTAGTAAAAGTGCAATTTAGATGATGATTTAATTGCCAATAAAAAAAGTAATCGAAAAACGAGTTTTATTTTATTTGTTTTGATCGTTTACACATCACTAGTACATGATTTTGAACAATTAATAAATTTTTTGAGCTTTAATTTGTGAAATTGAAAAATATATTTATAATATACATACAAACTTACATACTTTGGAATTTAATTTTATTATTAATGTATAAATTATAATAATATACATATTAAACGAAAATTTCTCGCAAAATGTTCAAAATGACCGTAAACACACAGCAAAAAGGCCATTTTAAAATTCGTTTATTCTTTTATGAATACAATTTGAACGATTTATGCTTAAAACAGATTTGAAATAATGTTTAAAATGTTTATGAATACGGCTGTGAATGTTTTGTTAGTTATGTTTTAGTATTCTCCCTGACAAACCTGCTTTTTAGTAAGGAAATGGCGTGGCACTTGAAATTAATTTTTTTTTTAAACTTGCTTCGCAAAATAATAAAATTTTATTTTGGGTACAAGACTTATCAATAAGAGAATATTTAACTACATATTTAAAGCAAAAGGGCGAAAGCTACCGGTTCACACCAAGCGTTCAATACGTTTATGCATCTGTCCAAAAAGTAGTAGTGTAAAATCGTGTTGACAAGTTTCACAGCAAACGCATAGAATGCATATCTGTACATATCGAAAGCATGAAGTAGGATTAGTTTATACTTAAAAAAGGAAACATACACATAGAACGCGTGGTGTGGACCTCCAGCATAAGAATTAAAAGAATCCATTTATTATTCTGTTTGATGTTATGCTCTGCTTTTGAATGTGTTATTGCTCTTAGCTGTTTTGCAAAAAATAAGCATTTAATATTAAATTGGTTTTTTTTCCAAAAAAAACTATACAAAAAGTATTGTCCTATCGACAGTACAAAATCGCCGATACCGATACATCGGCAAATCCTAAGTATCGCCGATATATCGGTATTCATTACTTCCCTAAGTAACAAGTAATAATGCTATTGGCGATAAATTCCCCGTGAAAAGTTTTTGATTTAGTTTTAAGGTATTGTGCCACTCAATGCCACCAACTGCTAAATAAAATAGATCATCATATACATATACATTTTTCGAAACGATCGTTTTTAAAAGGTGAGATGAATTTCGACAATTTTAAATGTATTAGCTTCATTCAGTATTTATGTATTTATGAGGAAGTTTCCTGACGATCTGGCCTAAGCAACCAGTGAAATGCGCATAGGAATAGCTTATCCCTTCAACAATAAATTTCAGTTTCTCAATAATATGAAATTTGAATTTAGCACATTTAAAAGAAACCTTGTATTTAGTTTTGTCAAATTATGTTGTGTAAAAATTTATAGCAATTGAATATTAAGCAACCGATTTATTTTATTTTTTTTTTGTTGCAGATTTCAATATTGCATCATGACTTTTAACCTGCGTCTTGAATCATCTTCTATTATAAACTCATTCCATGTGTGTGATTTAACAAGTTTGTTAATTATATTTGGTTTATTTGTTAGATTTTTGTTAATTAGAGTTTTGCTAAATGCTGGTTAATATCAGTTTTTATTTTTTTCTTTTTTTTTAGTTTTGTATTTCGTTATTCACCGGAATGTCTATGAATTGTTTTAAAGTTTGTTATTATTTATATAATTTTGTACATGTAATTCTAATTTAGCACGCAAACTTTGTTTGTAATATAATTTACACTAAATTTGCTTTGAAAGAGATATTTTGTTTAGTTGTTCGGATTGTTAACTTTTGAATTTTATTAAAATTCTTTCAATGGAAATTTCGAATTTTATCTTTAAAAATTCAAAAAGCATAAATATTGAAGTTCATAAATTCAGTATTGTGTCTATATGCCCATGAATGAATAATTTATATGCTTTTTCCCTGTTTCGTCTTTTTACACTAATTATTTTTAAATTTGCAATTTTCTAAGGCATTCGTTGGAAAAAAGGTGTTAAATTATTGTGAGGCCTGTAAATTAAATTGTTTAAATTCTAAATGCTCTTTTGAAGCAACAAATCTGTACTGGAAAATAGTCTCACGGTTATAGGTAGTAATTTGTGTCAAAACTTAAGCTCGTAGATAAGAAAAGTTCACTATAATTCTTTGAAGTTTGGCAAAAAGGTGTTCAGTCAGAACCTGTAGTTTTTCGTAATGTTGAACTTCAAATTACAGATTTGATAACGATTGGAAGCAGTTGTGGTAGACTTAAGTCATTGACACTAAACGAAAGAGAAAAACAATATTGAGTTGCACCCAATAAAAAACTTCAAATGCATTTTTTATTACAGAATTTCAAAGAATTTTTAGCATACATTTTCAAATTTATAGGAAATTATCAATAAATAATTTTACAAATAATGGCATAAACACAACTGGGACGAACGACGAATTCGTCGGCAAGAATTCGTTGCGTAAATTCGTCAAGTGAGACAAGTGTGACTTGATTTTTTGCTTTAATTTATATAAATATGTATGTAAATACCTTGGATGCTGGATTATGTAAACATTTTTATCCATTTTTATCTTTTTTAACTGGCAAACTCAAATTCGTTTTTGGGTTTGTTCCACATTTTGCAATTTTTCGCGAATTTCAGCCATGTTTGCGATTTGTTCCTGTAAGTTGCCTGATTCTTTAAAGTTTTAACGAATTATAATAAATATTAGACTTTGCTATCATGCCGCTGTTAGCAAATTTTAGCGAATTTCCGCTAATTTAGCAATTTTTAACGAATGTTTGCCATTCCTAACAGTCTAAGGGACTTTTAATGAATTTTATGGGTTCTTTGAAATATTAAAAATTTTTGCGAATTTCCGCCATTTTTGCAAATTTAAGCCAAGTTCGCAATAGAAGTGATTTTGCCCTGTGATTCTTTACAGCTTTCACGATTTAGCTCCGATTAGCTGTCCCCGTCCCAATTTATTCGTCGTTCGTCTGCGTAAGAAATAGAAATAAACCTATCGCAGTGTTCGTAACGCAGGACGAATTTCGGTCTACGCAATGATTGTGTGTATTTTCTTACATACACATGTGTTCTAATTTTAATGACGAATATTCGTTGCGTTGTGTTTCTAGCATAAGGCCACATTTTCAAGGTGAGAGTTTACAATAAAAAATTATATATAGCCAGAAGACGTTGGAGGTGTTAGTTGACACACACTTTCATTTCGGGAGATGAATTGCTTGTCAGAACCTGGACCTGTGTCCATCTCTCTGCGCTATGACGGGCGCAATTAGTGGAAAAGGAGTTTTTACTCCTTTAAGAACTCTGGTTAGGACCGTATTTTCGCGGCCGACCTTCAAAAAAATACGGAATGGTTTAGCTTTTCAAAAGTTCCTACTCGCAGGACAGCTTGCAGGAAAGTTTTCTTTCCAATGGTAGGGAGAACATCTCACACACTCACAATATTCTGTATGTAAAATTAACTGAAATTGAAATATAAAATATATGAAAATTCAATTAAAAACCGGTCTACTTATTTTTCATTTATTTTTAACGAAAAGTTCTTTTAATTTTTACTGTCAAAAATTGAACCCCATTGTTCCGTAAAAACAGATGAATTTTCAGTTATTTTATATAATTTAACTACTTTAAATAAAAAAGAATAACCTCCTTTAAAAATTTACAAAAACTAACATAAATTCCTGGCTTAATGCGTCAATTGTCATTAAATATAAACAAATTCTGTGAAAATCAGTCCATAATTTGCCTAAGGCCCCATATAATGACCAATCTCGAAAATAATGTTAGTAAGGCTATAAGCGTAACGAACAATGCTTTTGTGATGGAATGTTTCATAACACTGGAAATCACACCACTTAATTTCATGAGGAACGGGTCATAATTTATCATAGGCTCTATAAATATAAAGCCAACTCTCACAGAACACTTTATTAAGTACGCCTTAAACCGTCAACAATAATAATATTATTGTCAAATTAAGCCGATTTCAATTTGATAAGACCAGAAATAAAATTTCGTGAAGATCGGTCTATAATTTACAATTGGCCGTATGTTGCACAAAGCCAATTCTCGAAAATCAACTAAATAAGCCCTAAACCTAAACTAGCAAATATTAATATTGTGGTAAAATTTAATTGGATAAGCAACTTAAGACACAAGTCCCACATGGATTTACCAAAGTTTAAAAAAGTTTCTGTTCAAATGGAGTGCCTATCTTGGAGGCAGGAATTTTTATTTAATATTAACAAAAAATTTCCAATTGTTGTTGTTCAAATTTTTAAGATTTAGGTTTTGTGTTTTTTTTTTCTAAAAAATTTTACTGCTTAAAAAAATGTTAATTTTTACTCATTACAAGGAAAACTCTGACGTGCCTTCACAAACTTTGTTTAGAAAAAAGAGTCGCGTTTTCCACATGTAACGTTTTTTTTTTAATTTTTAATCTCAGTCCATTAAAATGAATGTTACTATTTTTTCTAGTTACCTTTTTATCATTTTAAATTACAGTTTACTGAACAAAAGCATTAATTAAAAATTAGCATTGTTTAGAAAGTTTAAAAAAAATATATAAAAATTGTCTACTTAAAATTTCTGCTCGCGTGGCATTTTTAACAGATTCACCAAATTTCATCAAATTGTTTGCAAAAGTGCAAATTGTATAATGGGCGCAAGCTTCACATGGGCAGGCAACGAGCTAGCAACCCAGGACGTATACGGTTCGATCCCTTTTAAAATAATTTCAGTAAAGTTACTAAAGTAAATGTACACACATTAACTTTTTTTATAAAATATTGAAAGTAGCGAACGAAAATCTTTCATACATGTCAAAATGCCAACATATTTAGGGAGATAAGTAAGTATTTGTATTCAAATTGAGAAAACATTAAAAGAAATTGGCAGTTTATAAAACTTAACAAAATTAACATTGTGTACAATAACAAAAAAAAAAATTAAAACAGAAAATTTTATTGTTAAAATACCCTGAAGTAAATAAAATAGTCAGTTGCAAAAAACACTAACTATAAATTAATTATTTTTTAAATGAATTCAAATTGGTTTAAATCTCATGCAGATATCAACCAAACATATTGAATAGAGGCACATGTAAAACACAAATAAAAACAATATAAGAAAAACAAGCATTCCATTAAGTCAAATAAAAAAAATATGTATCAAGGCGAATTCATTTTCAGGTGGCTTTGAAAGCACAGAGAGAGAAATGTCAAAAGTCACTTGTGTTTTTAACACATCGACCAACGAAAGCAACTACAAGTTAGTGATAAGTACGAATACTTTCGTAACACAAAAACACTTTAAAAAATTTTTAATTCAAATTAATTTTGGGTTTTACAATTATACTCTTTGAAATTTCATTAATGGTATTTTGCTACAATTTCCGTTGTACAAATAAAACCTTAATAATTAGAGATGAACTTTACTTAATCAACTCGCTGAGTCGCATCGCGAAATTGCGCTGTTCGCAAAAATTAAAAAATTTGTCCAATTTAATATTCGCTTTTTATCGACAGTTTAAATGAATGATTATGCAATGAAAATGAACCATTCGCATTGTCTTTGCTATTTTATAAAATTTCTTTATCGACTCAGGTGTGTTCCCTGTGCAATATTTCAAATTCTTAAATTATTGTAAAATTTCCAAATACACTGCAAAGAATTTTGCATTTTTAAACTCAACAGGAGGAAAGAAAATGTAATATGTGTACGAATTTATAACAGTTATTAAGTTTATTATAATTATGCACAGGATGTTCAAAGGATTAGTGCAAACCAAACCGATATTTTTAAAATGTTCCTATAAATATTTTTTGTTTAACTTTATAACTGTAATTTTTTGCAGTGCTCAAAATATTGTACGTGTTTTTTAGAAATTAGGTTAATTTCATTAAACATTACCGGAGTTCAGTGTTTGGTGCATATGATCTTGCAAAAGAACTAATGCAAAATATCGTAGCAAAACAAAATGCATAAAGTTTTCGTAGATTTCAAAAAAGTGCTAAATTATTTTTCAATTTGCTCTCTTTTACAAGACCATTTGCAGCAAACACTGAACTCCGCTAATATTTATTAATATATCTTGCGTAACCTCTTTGAAATTCATATATAATTTACAAACCCCCAGAACAGCACAATACAGTACAATAATCTAACACTTTTCGTAATTATAATGAATTTAAAAATTTCAAATAAAAATATATTAATAATTAGTAACTATTGTGCTTATTTGGTTGAACTGTTCTATGGTTTTTAATCCAAATTTTTGATATTTTAATAAGGCTAAAGTTCATCAAATTTATTTTTTATTTAATTATTTTTTTCATTTAATTTTTCATTCTTAACTGGAAAATTTAAAAATGCTCCACTTTGCCTATGTGGAATAATACTTCTGGATTAAGCAAATTTTCCAAAACACTTTTGAGATATAAAAAATTAAGTTTACGATAAATATTCTCAGATTAATCTTTTTATTCAAATACAAGAATTAAAATTACACAAAATATTCGGGAACTCACAGATTTGCCTAAAATCTTTCAAAATTACTTAGAAAATGTTATCCAATATTGGCCCTTAATTATCCAAATAAAACCGCAAATCTCTGTTCAGGTTTTTCCGTGCGAATTTAATGAATGGCGACGTGACACTTTAGATCGTAATGGTTTCCATCTTCGAATCGGACTGCCTTTTATTCGTTTGGATGTCTTTCATATGTAAATTCGAAAGCAAAGAATATTTATTCCAAAAACTTCCAGTATTTAAAAATTTGAATATGCGCACGAAAATTTAAACTTCAAAGGTATAAGGGATATTTTTTAGGAATGGCAGCGAATTGTTTTTTACCACCCTTTAAAAATATTTCATTGGGCATATTTTAAACCCTTTACGTTCTTTCTATACAAATTTAAGTGAAGGGGAAAAATCTTTAAGGACACTAGTTTTGCTGCTGCTGCATTAGTAAAATAGAAAAGGGGTAAATTTTTTACTAAATTTTTTTTTTTTTTTTTTTTTTAGAACTGGAAGTATTTAAAAAACAGTATTTGGTATTTCCTGTTTATCTTTAACCAGCGTTGTATTTTAGGAAGAGTTGGAAACATTGTGCATGTCTGTTGTATCCGACAATAAGCAAAATACAGATGATTGATTTATTACAAGATATATTCTTTTTGTACTTGATTTAAACATTTGCTTTAAACAATAAATTAAATTATTTAAATTTTTGCCAACGAATAAAATTTATTTGTGTCATCATATGACGAATAAAAAATTTCCATTAAAAATTCAATTCAATAGAAACATGTTTACATTTGCAAAAATGTTGAATAATTTAAATTGCAAAAAATATAACCTCGTAATTTTTATAGAAAAAAAAAATAAATACAGAAAAAACACCTAATTTGTTTCATTTAATAGTTAAGCAGCATTTTCGTAGTTAAACATATTTGTTGATGGCTTTTAATTTACTAAATGACTGACACCTGTCTGTTATTGTGACATTTCCACCAAAATGTCAATTTGACATAAAGTTGTATAGAGTGTTTTTTATAACACTCAATACACACACACACACACACATTGAATAATATTCAATATTCACACAACAGTTGCTTCATAATTTTATGCAAAAAATAATTGATTATTTAAAAAAAAAATAAGAATTCAAATACGATCTCTGAATGTAAATTAGTTAGCATATACAGATTTTGTTTCAGTATAACCTTAAAATCATTCGTTATTCGATTAGAACTACAGTGAGATACTCGTATGTATACAGATGGGTAAAAGATTTACATAAGCACCGGCAATTTCACTTGTCTCATGGCGATTCTTCACCACTGGGTGACAAACACGCCGTTTACCAACCGTCCCTGAGTGTCATATACTCACGGTTTGAGTGCATTATCCAGTAAAATCATACAATCGCCCCTTGTTTAGCAGCTGCACCCTTCTAACCACCATGGCCTTTGGAAATATGCCACCGCCCTTCATCACATCTTTCAGGATCAACGCACAGGCAATTTTCCTGAGAGACAGAAAGCATATCCCGTAAGAAGTATATTTTCGGAGGCGGTAACTAACAGTCAATCCGGTGCCGGCTCACCGGAGGCAACAGGTTCCCTTTCTACCAGATAAGTTCTCTGGCCAGTCACGATCTCAAAAGATCTGTCAACTTTGCTGCACCTGATTTCCCCGGAGGATGTTACGCCAGAAGATGAAATATTCTACAAACCTCCAGGGGGACTCGTATGTATAAAACAAAATAATTGAATTCAAAAACTTAATTTGATTTTTTTTAGTGTGTAGGGTGTTCAAAAGTACAGATTACTTTACAATTTTACCGCTACGGTTTAAGTAAACTACATGTTTAGTTAATATTCAGAATTTAAATATAATTTTAGTTATAAAATATAAATAATGAATGATGTAATTGACTTGTGGATGGATGTCGATTTTGCTGGTGACACAATTGTCATTTGCATTTTGATTGACAGCTAAAAAAGGAAAAACACGAATTTCAAAGAAAAACCTGATGTTGCCATATTCAGCAAAAATATTCAACATCGTTTTATCCCATTCAAATTATTTTTGAAAAGAAATAATTTTATGTTTAAGATAGAAGCATAAACAAATTCATTGATTTTACGAATTTACGCAATTTTTGCTGACAACTGGAATAAAAACATATTAAAAAACACACAGTAAACTTGAACAATTTTAATTGCCTTAATTTTATTTCACACAGATTACTAGACGTATATCATTTTGAACAATTATGGTCATTACCATATAGAAATCATTAATATGAGTTTTTTTTAATGTTTAATATTTATACAATCGACAAAAAAAAAAAAAAACTCCCCTCCTTGTGATTATCTTGAAATGTTGGTCGGTCAGTTACCGGCCAAAATCTCATTAGATTTGTCACCTGCTTTGATTGCAACACAATTGTGTTGCAATTATAATTAACTTCGTTTTTGCATTTATTGATTTTTCGTTTGGCAAATAAAATAAATAAACATTACAAATTAAATTTAAATGGTATTAAAATTATAGTCAGGAATGCGACTTTGTTTAAACAATTATTGTGTAAAAATTCATTTAGTCATACATTCAGCCTTTTCATTTTAATTTAAGGCAACTGCAATTATCGTACAAATTTTTATGCAAATTGTTCAAAATTGTCATTCATGGCCGCATTATTTCTACTTTTACAAATCACATTTTTTTTGCCCACATTTTTGAATGACAACAACAATAAAAATTCCAATTAAAATATTTATTTTAAGTATATAAAATAACACAAAAATAAAAGTTTCCTGTTTTAAAAAGGACTGGAGAACTGTTACATGAGCATTTTGAGTTAAAAATTGCAATAAATAATTTCAATCGAAAAATTCAATTAATATTGAAATTGAGGTTTGCTTTTTTAACGAATGAGAGAATTCTTTAATCGGGGGGAAGAAACAGACGTGTCTTAATAAGACAAATTTATTTGATTTTGTTGACAGAAATAGAATTCGTATTGGAAGAATTTTAGTTTTATTTCAACTGTCCCTATTAAGTCCTAAGCATAACATCCAAAACCAAATATGCCAAGCATAGTCCTTTAGTTAAATTAAATTTAGAATAATAACAAAGTTCATTATAAAAGACCGGCAAAATGTTATAATTGAGAAATTATTCTAAACTTGTTAAGCCAATATACAAAAGACTTTAGACATACACTCAAAAAATCCATGCTAAATTTTACGAAAGAAACTTTCGTAGCTACTGTTTTTGTTCCTTTTACAAATGTTTCGTAAATAATGCGAAACAAGGTTGGCTCTAACATTTTTTTATTTTACGAAAGTAACTAAATCTTTCGTTTTCCTATTTTTCGTAAACTTTTGTAATGCATTTCTTACTTTCGTACAATGTACGCGAAATTACAAACGATTTCGTACGACAGTTTTCGCAAATATAAGAAACGAATTTTTTTTGAGTGTACACATTAGTATGAATGTGAAGACTTGATTTTAATTAAAATGCATTAATTAAAACTGCATGTTTTTGTGGTTCAGGTATTTAACAATTACAAACTGCAAAGAACAAACTGATCGTTAGTTGTAATCTTTAAAGAATATTTAACAAACACAATCCAAAACAAGAAAGATAAAAGAGACGACAACGGAACGGTAGAGGGAAGAAGAAAGCTAGGAAAATTCTCAAGAAAAATCTAGAGAAAAACATTTCTGAATGAATTCAACAGGATGACAATAAATGTTTAAATAGCTTTTGTTTTTGTGCGATTGCATTCGCTAGAATTATTAATGTCTGATAAGGCAGGGATGTAACTAAATGGATTAATTTTTGTTCAAGTTCGATGCAGAAATTAATTGCACTAATTTTAGAATAATGCAGTTAGTCCACATTTTTTGGAGGAATTTCAAAAGCGGCATCAAAAATACACAACTTGAAATTTTCCAAAAACTTTACACCAACAATCAGTTTTTTTTTTTTGAAAATTCATAAGCAAATAAAACAACATTGAAAAAATGAATTCTTTCCAAATTCTTGTAAACCACATTGTACTTATTGAAGCCTATTCTTTTTTTTCTTCTGACAAACTATCTGACATCAAATTTTTGTTATATCCTTCATCGAAGGTAAAAAGGGAGTATATAAGTTTAGCATTCCGTTTGCAATTCTTTCAATACCGTTGGTATGTTGAAATGGGGTTTCCGAAGACCCCAGAAATGATAGAGATTAGGTTGTTATATATTTATGCCACATTAAGCTGGGATATTAATACACAACCTCTGGAAAAAATATGGGTAGGATTGAATATCAGGAAACCGTAGAAGCCAAAGTTTCCAAATTAGGTACAAGCGTAAAAGTTATCAATACACAACATCTAACATAATGTGGGCGAAACCGTAAAGTGGGCGTGGCACAAAATAGAACGGTAGATATATACTTATCGGTTTTTATCGCACCATTGTGAAGGGTATATATGATTTGGAATAGCCGAACTCTTACTTGTTATTATGTACGACTGTGTTGTGAGAAATCTATGCCGTTAGGAAACAGACAGCGGCTATTGATATTTACAATAGCGATATATGTATGCATGTACATCTGTTCTTTTAGATATTTAATAGCCATTATGTACATAAATATTCATACATAAATAACGTATCAATTTTATATCCGAAATTGGTATATTCGAATTTAAAGATAAAATCCCCCAAGATTGCCGACCCGTTTTACGGTGCACTGTAGCTGAAAATTGAATTTCATCGGTTAAAAGTCCAATTTTTTGTCATCGCCGAATTCAAAAATATTAATGCCATTCGATAGCAAACATATTAGAACTAAGGTATCCAAAAAACTAGATTAAAATATTGGTAATTGTGGCTTTATGTTGTTTTAGAAAAAAATTAATTTCTGTAATATTGATCAGAACTAAACTATGATTTCTCGCAAATATTATATTAGTTGGATAGTAGTCTTTAAGAAATGGTTCATTACATCACTGTATCATTTATATCTGATGTGTTATTAAATGTTTCCCCAGGTTCTATACATTAGTTAAATCCGAATTTTAGAGGAGTAGAACTTGTTTGGGTCAAAAGGGGTTAAAGAGATTTTAGTACCATCAGAAAGCTGAAAGTGTCTTCTTTAATTCCATATACACTTGTGTAACTGTTTGGAACTGTCTGTTAAACACTTTTTTCATTTTAATAAAATTACTCGCAACATTTTTTCTTGCTCTTTTTATTTAAGCTGCTCATATGACTGAAATATAACACAATGGTTTACGAACGTTTTGTTTTGAAAAATTATTTTGCTTCTTATGAACGGCTGCACATATTTGAATGAAATTTTAAACTGTCATGGCCGGGTAGCTTTTGAGTTAAATTGAAAGAACACGGGTTCATGGAGGGTCGGGAGAGTGCGGACCTCTAAAATTGGTAACCTCGGAAATTCAAACTTTTAAAAAATTCCCCAAAAATATATTTATGGATTGCAAAAAAAATTAAACTTAAGCTGAGTTACAAAAAATATGCTTAAATGTTTACGTTATCTCTTTTGCCTTTGGATATATTCGGATAAAACGAATGAAAAATGTTTGTATGTTTGTTTGTTTGTTTGTTGGCTTATAGACTCCTAAACTACTGAACCGATTTTCTTGAAATTTGTACAGTAACATCACGTGAGCCCTAAAAGTTTTATAGGCTACTTATTTTTTCGATAGGGGCAGGGGAATTGGTACCCCCTATAGGATGCCAGTATAAAGTATCGCATATCTTACGAACTGTAATAGTGAGAATGTTCAAACTTTGTAGAAGTCACTCTTATGGTATACTACACTTTGGGAAATAAAACCGAAGAGGGTAGGCGCAGCTGCAGCGAAACCCCCATAGGATGTATGTATATCAATATCGCGTAACTGAAGAACTATCATAGCTAGAGTCTTCAAACGTGGATAAAGCCACTATTATAGTGAACTATACATTTTTAAATAATAATTGACGGGGTAGAGGAAGAAAGAGAAGTACCCCCCATAGAACGAAATTATTTAATTCCGAATATCTGAAGACCAATGTCTTCAAGCTTTAAAGGATCCACTCTTATGGTAAACTTCACCTTTCAAAATAAAGATTAAGGGGTTAGGTGCAGGAGGAGAAATCAATAATATATAAGAAAAAAAACGTATGAAATTTTGTTCCCTATAGACTTCTAAACTACAGAGCCGATTTTCCCAAAATTTTCACAGTAATTTTCTGATAACCCGGGTCTTAACATAGGCAATTAATATTTTACAATTTTTAAGTGGGAGTGGTACCTCTCACTGTACTGTTACAGTTAAGGTGCTCCAATTTTTTACAAATAGCTAAGATAATAATACACAGCATCTTCCAAAAGTAGGTTCAATAGGAGCAATTGTTATGGCACCTCCCATACGAACACATGAGATTTCTGAATACATATCAGTAGAACGGGTACTGTAAAAGCATTAATATTTGGGACAAGATGCTCAATACACGAGATCTGTTTTAAAAATTTTTTGCTAATTGTATTTCGATGGGGTAGCAAAGCGCACCGGTTAACCGAATGAATAGTAGATATAATTAACTTTTATTGTTATTTAAGCAAAAAATATGTTTTTTGTCCTTTAAAAATTTACACTTATTTATTTTTTTAATCTAAAAAGTATTCTAGTGGAACTGGTTCCAGTTAATAATGTAGAACCTATTCACAAAGTTATCATAGGTATTATTACATGCCTATGCATTTTTTTTAAAGGTATAGTGGTATATACGAGGCGAATGTATGTATATGCATATAAAGGTAATACGAATTCTCATTTGTTCTTTCGCTGATAAAAAAATATTTTCTCCAGAAATATATAAAAATGTTTATGTTTTTCGGAAGAAAACATTATGAGTATGCTTGTAGAAGCAATTTTTAGTCAGTTTGACCTTTTTACCTGCATATGCCCTATTCCAAATCAAATTTTTCAAACAAAAAAAAAAAAAATTTAAAGCCGTTTGCCGGGATTGGGAATTTGGGTATTTCTTAATCAAAAATCCACAAAAGTCCACTGTTCTAAGAACTTTTTAATCTACATATGTTTTAGGAGTCTATAGAAAATATACAAACACACCACAATCACTGAAACAGAGGCATTTTGATTTCTACATCTTACAAGTCTTTTCCGAGTATTGTTTTGTATAAATATCTATACATAAAAACTCGTTCATGCTGATGGTTAATCTTGCAAATTGCAATATTTTTTACATTTAAAAAGTTTAAAAAAATAAAATTGACCTCATTCCTTTAAATCCTTGTGCACTGTAGTATCTATTCTGCATCTATTATTTAAACAACTGCACTTTGTTTAAGTAAAAGAAAATATAAAGAGAAACAAATATGTGTAATAAATTATGAGATGCCTGTTTAAAGTGCGTTTAGTCACCAATCGACAGCAACTGATCCTCTTGATTTCTAACTTGCAAGGTAACATTTCTTGGAAAATATTACAAAATCATAAGTAAATTATTCTAAAAACCAGCTTTTTTTCAGCATTTGTTTTTGCGATTGTGTTAGAAATTCAGTGATATCAACTTAGTGCATTTCCCGCAATTTTTTGTAATTCAATATTTCAATGTATGCGACCTTTTCCGAGAAAAGGGACCTAGTGAGTCAAAAAACGGGTTTGGACGTAAGTGTGGATTCTGGTTCCTAAAAGGGTATAGAATTGCTTTATATGCGTTTTTCTCAAAACTTCATTTTCACACACTAGGTCCCTTTTCTCGGAGAAGGTCACATATACATAGTTACTAGACCTTGGCTAAAAGAATTGCCTATCTCTGATCTGAAATATTTTAGAGTTCGTGTTAGGTGCTGATTTTCTTTCGATTTATGAAAATCACTGGTTTTTTCTTTACTTTTTTTCATCTCAATTAATATTATGGACTTGTAATTTGTAAATTACTCAAATCATCTAATGCCACACATATTATTATGTGAATTTACAATTTAAGTCTGGTTTTGTCATTCTGCATTTTTATTCGTGTTTTGCTCGTTAAGGATTTAACTATTGACAGATTGTCTTCCATTTACTTAAAAAATTAACTTAAGATTTATTGGTTTAACAATTAGAAAAAAGATATGTAATGCTTTTGGGATTTAATACTACTAGAAACTTTCTGAAAGAAAACTTTCATAGTGTGAACCCAGACTAACCGGTGATGTTCGTACTGCTAATTCATTTAAATCTAATAGAAGTACATTTTTAAAGCAAACTAATTGCTTCAGTGTTTAGGTAAAAACTTAGATCTTAAAAATGTCTTCCACTCAACTTTTAGTTTTGTCTCTAATGGCCAATATCACCAATTTGTTTTAATATCAATTTACATATGTTTAAAATTCGTTTTTCATGTCAAATAAAAAATTAACTTATGTGTAAAAAAAATATAATAGAATATTAATTTTTATTTAAAAAGAATGGGTGAAATTGGTCATACTATACGAAGTTTTGAAATTGTCGCTTAAAATGTCGTTGCTTACAAAACAAAGTTCGTTTTTCATAGCTCTCAGTGTCTTAGATTGAAATCGTTGAAGGATTTCAATATTTACGTTAATATCGTCCGTGTCAAATCTTTTACACCCACCCAATCGAAAAATTATGAAGAAAAAATCTTCCTTTATGAAACGATTCGACCAACTGATATAAAATTTAACATTGTCATTTTGAAAATTCCATTGTTGTAAAGTTTAAAGTTTCATGAGAAAAACAAAAAATAATACAATCTTGCATATTGTGCATTATATAAAAATATTCCATTAGGTATTTTTATTATTACAAATTAATTTATAGAAGGAACAAATAAACTATGCCGATTAAATGTAATTATCGAATAATCATCCAAATACTAAAACAGAGTTTGCTTTAGTTCTATAAAATAATATACAAAATATAACAATACAAAAATAAAGAGGCTCCTGTTGTTGTATTTAAGTTTTTTTTTAATTACATTGTTCGAGTTTACTGTTCGAAATGTCAACCTCTTGTAAACAATAACATTTTAATCGGTTCAAATTGTCAAATTTAGATGGTCTTTTACCGAAACCTAAAAATAATACGCCTTGAAAAAACGCCCTGCAACAGTTCTCGAAAAATAAAATTTTACACCTTTACCATAGTGCGATAGGAACATAATGTTATATATGTAGGTATTTATGTTATAATAAAGAAAGTGCGTCTAATGCGTATCCAAAAAAAGCATTAAAATAAAAAAAAGAGTACAGTTGTTCCTTTATTACACAGATCTCTTTTTAAACGGCAAATTATGTGTGTATAAAAGAAATGCAAAAAAAAACAATTCAACACATTAACATAAAACAACAACAACAACAAGGGATTTTATGTGTAAAAATAAGGACAGTCGGGGGTTTTGCTCATATCTCAGCCATTTGTGAGCCGATCTCGCAGAATTTCACTAGCAAACTTTTTCGGAGTATATGTGAAATAAATGTTTAACTACCAACTCCCCATCCATTCTTGGGTCTTCGCAAACCCAATTTCAACAGGCAAACGGACATTGTTGAATCCACTTCGCTATACATGTGGACCCTGAATATATACATATTAATTAATTATATAAATCTTACATTAATTTTGTAGAAATTACAAACGGAATTTTAAACTTACAATGCCAAACAGAGTGCTCTGCTCGGCTCTTTATGGTCGCATCGGACTTAAAATTAAGAAAAATATAATTTTTTTTAAATCAGTATGGAAATCAAATAAAATGCATTTAAAAAACAAAATCAATAAACATTTGATTCCGTACGGAAAGTGCGAAAGTTTCGCACTTTGCTTAAGCAAATCACAGATTCATAGATCTTAACAAAAAGTTGCTTTAAGTACAATATGGTTTGACACACATGATTTACAGCAACTGTGAGATTGCTTAAGCCAACTTAAGCATATTATAGTTGGGCCATTACTTTGTGATTGCAGAAAATTAATAAAGTGTTCAAAACAAATTTTTTTTACATGTAAGGGACTCCAATTAATTTTTTTTTTTCTAAATAGTAAAATAAAAAAGGTTATTGCCGATTATTTGGTATTCAAATTTTAATCATAACGTAATTTAAGCTCTTGTTTTGTAAATTATTTTGTGAATACTCGTATATTTTTAAAAAGAGGGATTTGGTGTGATCTCAAAACTTAGCATGCAGAGAAAGTATGTGTGTACACTTGTATATAGATTTTCATGTGTGGTAATTGCTATTGCAGGGTGTACTATTTGAAATACACAAAAATATTTCTGTAGTTTATGTTTTCAACAAACTGTGTGCTTAAAATGTTATAATACAAGCATGTATCGTAGCGCCATCTACATGTATGCTTCAGAACAAGTGACGTTTTTTAGAATTCAAAAATGTTTTACCCCTTTTGTTGGAAACACAGCTACTAAAATATTCATCCCTTATAAAAAGAATTTTTTTACAAAAAAAGGCTTACAGAAGGGTTGTATTAGAGGTAACAAGTTTTAGTTCAAAATCTATTCTCAATAAGGAAAGACATTTCAAAATGCAAAATAATTTTTATAAATTTACTAAAAACAGAACTTAAAAAATGTGATTCATTTAAAAAAATATACCTAAAAAAACAAGTTATATGGAGATACACCAAAAGAAATGAGATGCGATTAGGAAAAGATGTCAAAAAAGAAGTTATGCACATCAGACAAATTGAATAATTTCTAAATTGGTGTTGTTTCATTACAGATTTATTTATTTTTATAAGACATTATGCCAACCAAAATGACTCTGGAAAATATTGAAGATGAAAGCCAACAAATCACAACTAATCAAAAGTCATCGAAGATTAATGGAAAAAATTTGACAATTACGAAAGGTAAAAAACTGAATTCGTTAAAAAAAATAATCATTTCCGTGAACATTTAAATCACGGACTTAGACAATTGTGAATGAAATCCATAAACATGAAATCTTTAAAAGAGCACAATTATAACATAAACAATTTTTCAAAACCGTATGACAATAAATCTTATAATTAGTTAAGAAAATCGTCATCGTATTGTAAATGACTGTATCAGCATTAGGCAGAATTCAGATTCTCTTATGCAAGTTCATGCTACGACACCTCAAGAATGATCGTAGTGATAGGGAAGAAGAAGAAGAGGAACAAGCAGGATAGAGAAAAGTGTTGAAATAATTGATTGACATAATTGCTGATGAACAATTTAATGCGTTTAAAGTCAATTTTATGCAGCATCATGCCATATAAAAATATTTATTTTACACTTTTGTATTGATACTTTATTCAATGTACATCCTTAGATGTATGAGGGTTTTGTTTGATTATAATGCCCAAATAGAGCAGCACCTCAAAAACGAACAAGTCAACAAACTTAACGCTAATTACAACAAGTCGTTTCACAATGGATTTCTCCTTTAAATTAAACCTTTTCGAAAATTTCAAATTAATGACAAACATACACAAAGACCGAAATACAAAATTATTAAAGTCCGACCGAATGTTAGGGATCGGAGACGGAGTTTTGCAAAATGCAATGTTCGGACTTTGTAAACAAAAAATTGTGTACATGTCGTAGGTGATTACTGGTTTGCCGCATGGCACGTTTTTATTTTAATTGTAAATAAAACAATTTCTTATGCGCCCCACACACGTTTCAATTAAATTGTCAACTGAGTCTTTCAACTGAACTGTTCCTTGGCCACACACTTCATCAACTGAATTGAAAGATTTTAAATTAATTTTAAAATTTAATGAAATAAAAGAAAATTTTTTAAAATACTTTTTTGCAAAAGAAAACTACAAACATTAATTTTGACAGTTGATCAGCTCGAGAATCGAGCACACACAGTACAATCTTATTGAAAGACTTAAGGCCCAACCAGAACATGCATGTATAAGCTTAAGCAACTGTCAGAAATTGACGAAAAGTCTGTCAAATGCATAAGCAAATAAAAAAGACTTTTAGGTGGCCATAATGTACTTAATGTCTATTTAACCATTGTTGCATATGTGTGCAATATTTTGTTATTTTGCGAGTACTTCAAACTAAAAAGTACCAAAAAGTCCAACCGTGTATTTGCTTATTTAATGCTATTTAATTTGTAAAGAATTTAAAAATAGATAATTTGTGAGTGGCTTAAAAAAAATGAAAAATAAATTAAAATATGTAAAAGTCCATTTTAATTTATTTTATTTTTTATTGTTATACATACACAGCTGTTTTCGTACGGAATGTGCGTTCAGTTTGGCACTTTGCTTAAGCAAATGACATTTGACGAAACTTGACGGAAAGCATCATTAAGTACATTGTAGCTTGCCATATATGTTTTATATGTATTCGCACAGCTACTTTAGTTGACTTAAGCCACCTCATTCATGTTCTGGTTGGGCCTTTAATATTCAACTTGAAAAAAATCAAAATCTTTTGATTTTTCTTCAACTGACCGTTCTTTAAAATAATGGGCATTTGTGCTAACAAGACTTAATAAATGTTTTGTTACCTCAAAGAACATTTTTTTACTTAAACGTACATTTTATATAAAATACTTAATAATGCATGTTTATTGTGTCAATGAACAGTACTTAAATGACAATACCTGGATAATTTTATTTTTGATTATATTGACGAATAAATCGTTGAGCCAACGAAAACTACTTTAATAAACGTTGTTCGTTTGCTTAACGTATATTTTCGTTGCTTTTTTGGTTCAGTGAAGCTATTATGTTTTTGCTTGATTGTTTTTTTTGTTATAAAAATCAGCAAAGTAACAATCGAACAAAAATTGTTAAAAAAAAGTAAACTGAAAGAAGTCCGATTTTTTTTGAAGATTTTTTAAAACGAGAAAGATGATTTTTGTATATTTCCTCAGGAAATAGACGATTTTTCTGGCAGACCTGCTTGTAGAATAAGTAAATAACTATATTCCCTCTCTCTCTCTCTCCGGTTCTCTGGGGTAAGTGTTTAGGCTAGAATCCAGGGTTGTGAACTATTTCTAATCACAAAGCGCCGTGCCCCCAATCAAAAAGCACTAAATAAAATTAAAATAATATACTTAATGAAATGTTTAAGAACTAAGTTTTATTAATTACACTGGTCGTCAAAAAATGATCGTTTTAAATAAAAATATATGAAATATAAAAAAGTTTACAGAGCTAAATTCAAATCCGTTTTCAGTTTTTTCTATCATGGCTAGTTTATTTATGGACTAGACTAATTTTCGACCGAAATAAGGCGTTTATGGTTCATACATTTTGTCATAACTTAAGAACGATTTGTGCGATCTTGATCTTTTACAAATAATTTTTTTTCAAAATTATTTCTTAATTAGTAGCGGCCATTTTTTAATGCAAATTAGTGTTTACACATTTTTATCATTTTGCAGAAATCCAGGTATATTATGAATAAAACATGATATTAAATCATGAAGATGTTAACTAGACGTGATTGAATAAACCATCTGGATTCAACACGCTAAAGTCAAATAAAATCACATAATCAAGTTCTCTATACCGACTTTCTTTGTCATTTGCCGCACTGTGTTAATAAAACATTAGGTTTTCTGATATTTCAGGAAAAGTAAAATAATATAATTTCAAATATACATGGAAAGAATTTTTTACTAAATCACCAGAAAATATGTCTTAAACCAAGAAAATGTTGCACAATTCTCGTCCAAGGCAAAAATTTCTTACTGTAAACATATGTGTAGCTTGGCTTAAGCAAAAAGTAGTGACTCAAAGCGACCTAAAATTTACTTAACCACAGCTAAAAATAATTATTGTATTCTATAATTACTTAAATCTAGCACTAGCTAGTTTAAGAAAACTTGATATAAAAATAAGAAACTTTTGATTGATTTGCTTAACATGTTGATCTAAATATAAATTAATTGAAACAAAATTCTAGCATTTGTTTCTTGATGCAAAAAATTCGATTTTCTTTAAAAATCAAGAAAATCAGACAATAGTTATTAAATAAATACTGCTTGATTTCAGAACTATGTATCTTTTTTTCTTTTTAATAAAAATAAGCTACTTTTGTATATCTTGTTTTAAGAAGTTTTTGATCATATATCAAAAACATAAATTTTTTGATCAGGAGAAAAGAAAGTTTCACAAATTACGAACAAAACAAATTAAACTCAGGAAATTATTTTTGGATTTTCTTGTTTTAAGAAACGAAATGGATTTCTTTAGAAAATATTCTTTTTTCCGTGTATAGTATGCATTTCAGAGTACTATATATGTTAAAAATATTTAAAAAACGGAAACAAATTTTGGTTTAATTGTTCTTGATTTAAATATATGCAAATTAAAGTACAAAAACGTTGGGTATGTATAAAAGCGCTTATTTAGCGCTGAGGGAAAAATATGCGCCTTTTCGACAGTTAAAAAGCACAGAATTTAATGCATTTTAAGTTGTTCGATTTTTTTTTGAAGATTTTTCGAAACGTGAAAGACGAATTTTTTATGTTTTCTCAGGAAATTGACGATTTCCTCAAAATTGTATCTGACAGCCCTGGGACAGTCGTGTTTTTAATGCTCATAACTCAGCCATTTATGGACCGATCTGGCTGAATTTCAATAGCAAAATTATAAGGAGCAGATGACAGAAATTTATAACAATCAATTTCCTTGCTACTTATAAGGACCCAGAATATATATATACTTTTTAGTGTGTGAGATCAATATTGTAGAAATTAAAAACGGAATAACAAACTTTTTCTATCTCTGCTGAGGGGTATACAACTAAAACAGTCTTATTAAAGGTTTATCAAACGTGTTTTCCATGAACACCTGCTTTATTTTTTAGAAATAAATGCCCGTTTTTCAAAAAAGAAAGCAAAGTTGCGTGTGAGAAATTATATTGAAAATAAAAATCAATTTTCGCATTTTATTTTTGTTTTCAATATATTTTCTTACACGAAATATATTTTTTATTTTCTAAATCCCTGCAGAAGCCCAGCCGTAATTGAATTTTCAATGGTGATAAACATTTTATAGTTAAAAACACTAAACATTTTGACAATATTTGTTTAATATTTGTGGCCATTCATATATGTATTTTTTTCTGCGTCTTGTCACATACAGCACCATTTTAAGATTCATATGTTTACGAAATATTTATTTTTTTTTCATTTAATTGCAATTATTAATAAAAAAGCTATTGAGTGTTTGAGAAAATACTTATTGTGATTAGCATTACTTATTTTTTGTGAGAACACGCCTATTTTAATTAAGAGATAATGCTTTTTTATTCTGCAGTCCATTTCGCTTAAATTCAAAAAGTTATGTTATTTTTTAAACTGAAATATCAATTATACCTATTGAAATTATGCAATATCATTCGTCAGTTCGAATGTACGGCTATACAAATACAAACTAAACTAAAAGTTTCTAATGCACAATTAAAAGCACCGAAGGCAGAAAAAATAAAATAACAAAGTACTCTGCGAATTACAACAAGTTTAAAGTCAATAATTGTGTGTGTATGTTGTCATGTAACTTGTAACATTTTAGACACATTATGATGTTTTAAGTGATTTCAGAAGAAAAACGATCTCATGCGACTAGACAAGAAAAAAACTAGCGAACTTTTAAAAACACACAACACTGACGACGATGTATTTGTGGATGATGTTGATGATGACAGCGACAACGACAACGACTTTCCCCCATTTTTAGAATTGATAAACGCCATGAAATCTATCATTTTCCCACGATTTCATACGGAGGATTGATTAGTTCAAATATAAATCATATCTGTTGTACTCGCATTTGTATGTTTGTATCTTCAACATAACTACATACATATTTATAAATATGTATTGTGTTGATTGTCATTATAAAAAGGCGCGTAAAACGGGTAGATTAAATACAACAAAATATAAACGCAGCAAAAACACATGTCATCTAACAATAATAGTGCAAGTTATGTAAAATCGTAACGCACTGCATGGTAGGCAATCTGCCTTTTCTTCTGAAAAGAGCTTTTATGTATGTAAAAGCCCATAACTGGTCAAAACACTCTAAACGTGTTCGCAGGGATTTATTAAATATAAATGATTTTCCTTGTTTGGGACTAAAACTGGTACCAAAGTAGACATAAACTTGCCAACATACGGATAATGAAGAAATTTAGAATTTTAAAGAAGCGAATAACACACCAAAATTTGTAGTTAATTTCTTTGTCAGCAAATTAAAATTGCTCTTATATTTATCGGAATGGCAAACAATCCTCGAAAATAATGAAATCTTCTGAAGTTCTTGACATAATTGAATAAATTATCAAAATGCTTTTCGTACTTTTATTTTTCAGAGTCTAAAAAGAAAAATGAGTATAAACATGAATGAATGAATACTACACGGCTTTTACAAAGCATCCAACATCAATGCCAGCATAATAAGAGTTTATTGAAATTCTTAACTGCTAAAAATGCTTGAAATAATATCGCCATCCTGCTACTTTTGCACTTCACCACTAATGCTACCTTGCTGCGATTGTATTTTAAAGATGTCATCAAGACTCCATAGATTTTATAAGGCCAGAAGCAACACCACCACCTACCACCATCTATAGCATCAAATTGATATCAACGAACAGTAAGTGTACTTAAGTCGACTAAATAGAGAAAGGAACAGATAGATGCACAAACACACTTGCATTTCGAACGACAGATAGTCAAATAGTCACAGAGTGGATTCAAAGTATGGGCATTAATAACTGCGATTATTTTTTACTTTAAAAATGCGTTTGAAATGGGAATAAAATGATTCTGAAATAAAATAACGTGATAAAATGTTTTATTTAAAATGAGCGCAGTCCAGTAGAGAGGAAAAATTTAGAAGCTACGCTCCTTGATGTCAAACATTACTGCTGCTGCACTTTAGTGTAGCCATAGTTGTCAACTTACATTTTAAAGATAAGTTATATTGTAATTTTCTTAATATTTTTATATTTTTTAGACAAGATAAATTCTCTTTTTTCATTTACTCCAAATATTAGATAGCCAGAGCAAAAACGGAAGAAACGGATGATTGATCAAAACGCAACGCAGACATGAATAGCGAACACGAGCTGTTTGTTACGTCAAAAATTGAAGATACAATATAGCAGTAAAATCTCACAACGAATGTAGAAACGTGCAGAAATTAAACAATGAAATCGCGATAAAACAACAATTTAGAGAAAAGTTGTTGCCAATAAACCCTAACATATGCGAAGATACATATAACGAGTTTAGATCCATCACACAGGATTATATTGGCTACGTAAACAATAATGAGGGGAAGATGGTGTTATCCAGAAAATGGAACCTCACACAGGAAAGGAACGAACTCAAACAACGAGCATTTAAAGAATATAGCTTGAAATAAGAGTACATCAACAAATCAAAGGTAGTTTACTGATCTGTGCGTACTGAAAATAAGGGATACTGAGAAGATGCCGAAAGATGCAGACAATAATGCTGTCTGAATAATGCCCGTTTTCACAACTTACCGTTAGCTAAAGTTAGGATTTTATCGGCCGTATAAAAAGTGTTCCATTATTACAATTTACAATTATAACAATTCATATAAATTGAAAAATTTCCTATTTATAAACCTAATTCAAAAACCATATTTGCAATAATAATTTTTTCAATTTATGTGAATTGTTATACTTTAGTTATATTTTATTTTTGCGATTATGGTTTTTGAAATTGTTTTATGACAAAAAAAGAAAAAATTTTCATAATTTTGTTATTGTTTTTTGTTTTTTTTTTTTATATATAAATTAAATTGCCTAAAGATGCTAACCAAAGGTTAGTGATATCGAAAATAAATAATTAAATATTAAAAAGACCTAGAGCTTGATTTAAAAAATAAAACAGTTAATCAATTAAACAAGGTCAAATAAAAGCTAAATATAAACTTAAATAATCTAAAAAAACAATTTCAGTTCTTGGGCAACAAAAAGTGTGTTTCCTTGGGCCTGTTCTGAAAATTACGTGCTTTAAAAATCAACGTGTGATTTTGTTGTGTTCTGTAAGTCATACCGTTTTTGTGTTTTTCGGTGCGCTTAGGCAATTGAGGATCACACCAAAATACACAAAAAACGGGACACTAAAATATCACACGTGTGATTTTAGTAGGCACATGTGATTTTAAAGTGATTTGCAAAACAGACCTGCTTCTTGTTATTATTTCATATTTCAAGAGAACTTGAAATACAATTAATTTAATCATTTACAATTTCTAAATAGTGTGTGAATGCGTCAGATATGTGGTAAAAACTTCTTGAATGTTCATTTATAGTAAGTGCAATCCCGTGGCTTAGTTTTTGTACTTGGCACTGTTGCATTTTACAACAACAAAGAATGATCGTTTTATAATTTTTTTTTATTTAATGACTATAAATACATAATGTCTTTTATTTAAGAGATTAAAATCGCGCAGCCAATGCATTATTGCTGTAATTGCACCCACTTTAATATTGCAACTTTTTTACACTACCGAAAAGATCTTTCATGTTACTTTCCTTTATTTTATTATACCTCGTCATCAGCTACACACCATAATCATGTCATTTAACCGTTTATTTGCTTTAAACGTACCTATTTAAAATATTCTATCATTCTGCCATTTATGGAGCAAAGTAGACCGATGACTTTTTTCGTTCGGTTAAATTCTGCTCGGTTAAGTTAAGTTCTGCCAAACTTGATATTGCTGCTTTATACATTTGTGCATCATTTGCCGCCTGTAACCAATTGATTGATCTTGCTATATTGCCATATCGTTGAAGAGATGATGAAATCAACAGAAGTGCAACACAGCAACAAAATTCAAAAAAATATCTGTACTTATATGGAAGCAAAATTTAAGGATGAAAAGTAGCCGACTACTACTTGATTTATTAATTTTATTAAAACAAAATCTTTGGTTTGAGATCAGTAAGTTTCTATTTCCAAAGTGTAACGTTGTTTGTTTTTTTTTTATTTACAGCTTTAAAAACTGTTATTTTGATGTTTGAATTATTTATAATTTAATTTATGAAAATTTACGAAATGATAAAAATAAGGATTTCGTAAGCGAAAAAATCTACGTTTGCTGATTGAAAACCAAGTCTATTAGTCTGCTAGATATGTAAAGGCTATCCTAAAATAATCCAATCAATCTTTATATATGTACATATATAAATATATATACATATGTATATACAATGGAATTTTAATTCTTAGCTGGTTTGCCTTGCACCCAGCGTTACCATTTAATTAAAAAAAAAACATTTTGTCTCAGAAAAAAACTTGTATTTACAAAAGTGCCAAATTTTTAAAAGCAAATACCAAAATGTGTTGGGAATTCATTTTATTTACGGCCAAGTTCACTTAGAATTAAATATCAGTTATAACTGTCAAAACGTATTGTTAACTGGAAGTTAAAGTAATAGTTAGCTTTACCTAAACTTGGTGAAATTGGCCATTTAAGATATGAAAAAATTAGCTGCCAGGCCCACAATGTCGACAAGAACATTTCTTTCGCCTATTTAAAACAAATTTAATTTATTTATTATATTTTTCAATATAAATATACGAAAGAAATGTTCTCGTCGACATCGTGGGAACTACTAATTTTTAAAAAACATGACAAGACATACATATGTATGATAAAAATACATAAATTAAAATTCATATTAGGAGATCTTTTAAAAATATGTATTTCATATTAACACAATTATTTTTTATTTGCACATTGTCTTATTAAATTTTAAAGGCAATTCTTTTGATTGCTTAAAGTTTCTACAGTTGCTGTTTTTTTCAAAAAGTTTTTTGTTCGTAAAATACCACATAAAATTGGCATTTCTAATTTGCTTCTAACATTTTTTTTTCAATTAATTTTTGAAAAATACGCTCTACATTTGCTGTAGATATTGGTAACGACAAAATTAAATGAAGTAGTTTTTCTTAAATATGGAAAAACTTCGGACTCAAAAACTGTTGATATACTTAATAAAGGAGTGAGCAAATATAAAATATAAAATCGAAAATCGTTTAATTGTATAAAAACATCACTTAATACTTTATGTATTTTATGTATTTATGAAAAACTTGAAAACGATTGTGGGAAAAAACCTCCGAGTATAAATTAAAAACACCCTTGACGAACACTTCTTTGTATGGGGAAGTAGTTTGTATTTATATCATTCATAGGAACTCATGCTGCCTGCACCCAGGATACATTTTTTATACAACGAACATCTTTACTATCGATGTTAGGATGTCCCAGAATTTCAACCATTTTATCGTATTGTACTCTATCGAAAGCTTTTTCGTAGTCAATAAAACATACAAGTAGATCTTTTCTCACATCGAGACAGTTTAGCACAAGAACTTGTATGCTCACGCGTACCCATAGCTTCTTTGGTGTATTATTTTCAAAATGTGATTTATCGGTATTGTTTTTTCAAAGTGGATTTAAGCCTGTCATCTGGATATGTAGCAGTGTCGCATATTTCGTTGAATAGTTTTATGAAAATGTTAAAATTATCATCATTTAAAAGTCTGGTAGAATGTCATATCCTGCGGCCTTATTGCTTTTCGAATTCTTTATAGCTTTCTTAATTTCATCATTTGTAATTTGCGGTCCAGTGAGTTGCACATTTAAAGTTTCAACATTCTATGAAATGGTGTCGTCCGAGATATGATTTGTCCTTCAATTTTTTTATCAGCCATTTAAGAAATTATTTTTTCTATGAAACCTACACGTTTCCTTTAACTTCTAATGTAAGTTAAAATGGTCATGGATTGCTTGGAGATTTTCTATTTCCAAACACTGTTCCTCAAGTCAGTTTCGCTTTGCTTCTCTTATATTTCGACGTATTATTTGTTGTGTTCTATTGTATTCGGTTTGATTATTTTTTCTAAATTTTTTTCTTTCCTCCATAAGACCCAGAATCTCATCTGAAATCCATTTTTTCGGCTCTTTCTTTTTTATACCAAGTTTGTTCTTAGATTCCGATTTCATTACATCCGTTGATTTTCTTCATGGCGTGCCCACATTCCATTCGTTGATTTAAAAGACAATTGACGAAAAAACGTGCTATTGCGCTACTTAACCTAACTCTGAATTCCGAAAGTGAGAACTGGCCTCCGCAGCCAGGGTTGTTGTGCTTTTTTCTTAAAATATCGTAAAATGTTTTAACAAAATTTGTCAAATCCGTCACGAACATTTAACAAAATCGTCACATATTTAAGTTTTATAAATCAGAGGAAATTTATTACACTGATTTCTTATTGATTGGTTCAAAAATATAAATTTTTAGCAAGAAATTCTATTTATGATAAACAAGTGAAATCTTATTATATTTATTTTAGCAAAAGAAAATACATAAGAAAAATATATTTTCATAAAAACAACAAAAATTAATTTTTTTTCATTTATCCATATTCACAAAAACATTAAGGGCCTTATTCCGTAAAACACAACGGAACGCAAAAAAATTTCATTGAAAGCAAAAATAAATTTAAAAATATTTTATAATTTTGTTGTTGCTTTTTATAGAAATTCATATTTTGTTTTAAAATGTTCAACGCCACAATGTATGAAGTGTTTGAAATTCAATAATTTAATATGAATTTCTGTTGGAATCAACATCAAAATAATAAAATATTTTTTAACTTGTTTTTGCTATCAACGAAATTTTAGGCGTTGCGTTATGTTTTACGGAATAAAGCCTTAAATAAAAAATTAAATGATTAATTTGTAACACTAAACGAAGGGTTCCGTCTATATCAACAGCATTTTCACCCAGCTTGAAACGTTTTATTACGTCCAATTTTAATTCCTTTTTTTCTTTTCATTGCACTCATTTTTCTACTCAACTTCTTATTAAGAATTAAAATCTTATTTCCTAACACTCAACTACGCTTAGAATAACTTACCTAACAGAATTAAATGGGAATTCGTCTTTTTAAACGCAAATAGAAAAATTCTTCACATGTGATTATGACTTCAGTGAAAAAGTCCAATCGTATGTAGCGAAGAAAATAGGAATCATAAAAATGCAAAACGCATTTAACCAATTAAGCTCTAGTGAATATTTTTTGCAGTATCGATGGCATTCATATATATAATTATAGAATTCGAATTACTAATGCTTCTTCCAATGAAAGCCACTTGGTTTGAGATGGGGGAAGAATTTTTTTTGTTTTATTTCCAATAATTTTTGTATCTCGAAAAATTGATTGTTACGTTTTGGACTGTTCCCAATATAATTGTAAATATTTCTTGAAGTGTTTTATAGACGCCAAAAAATCGTCATAACAAAAAATTGTCAAAATAACGAAAAATCGTCACATGTTACAACCCTGTTCGCAGCGTTTGTAAAATATAATATTGTAATAGAATCTAAGGAGGGTGAACCTTTGTCCAGCTGTGGTTCTGCAAAATATCTCCTTAGATATTCTAATATTTCTAGATCCGCAGATCCACTTGTTGACATGTGGATTTACTACACGCAGAGAAAAAATATGGTTGGACATGGTTACGGCAACAACATTATGTTTAATGTAACAATATATTGTTGTCGTACATAAATAATTGTTATTTTTATTTAATATCAACAATATTATAGTTACTGTAAACATATCAATGTTTATCGCAATTATAAATTTGACTATTGTTCACCGAAAAATAATTATTTTTCTAAAAACGAAATTATGATAACTTTCAAAACATATTATGTTACTCACAACCATATCATGATATTTAATAGGCATAACATGACAACTTTCTATACATTTATCATATTATGTTTAAAATGCAATCAAACTATTTTTACTCTAATAATATTATGTTAGCGCCATTTGTAAAATAGTTTTGTATAAGTTGTGTCGTTTATCTTATATGTGAGCGGTAAACAATTTCAAAATAAATTCCCATAAAAAAATAAGTTTAAAGAAATTAAAATATTAGCGGAGTTCATTCAGTATTAGTGATTTGATAGTGCAAATGCAAAATATCGTAGTTTTTGTGTGAAATCCAACAACAAAACACACAGAGATTTCGTTATATTTTATAAAAGTGTTACGACATTTATGTGGTTTTCATGGGCAACCGCGTATGTATTAAAACAAATTTTTCAGTAGAGCCGAAACCCCATTCTAGATGAAACTATGGGCTAAGTATTGCACTTTTTAAACTTTGTCATAACGTAAAAAAATCGGAATTTATCCATCTTTTTTTGAACGATTTTGAAAAACATGTAAAGAGCGTTTAACATTAGGCATTAGGCAATGCTCTTATGCAAGCCTTATATTAATCTCCGATATTTGATTTATATTAAGAAAAATTTTAAAAAGCCACAAAATAAAAAATCGAGACAAAAAAATTTAATTTATTTTATATTTTTATGACAGTTATGAAAGGTGTTGTATCATAATATGATTGCTTCTAAATTTATTATGATTAACATGATGATAATATGATTGCTTCTTAACTTATTATAATAAACATGACAATAATATGATTAGTTCTTAACTTAGTATGATTAACAGAATTTTAATATGATTAAGGGAAAAATATTATGATGTAATATTACGAGTATATTTAGTCATAATAGGTTTCAATAATAATCATAATATGGTGACTACAATCATGAATCTTATCATAATATGTTGGTCTTAAAATATGTTTACCACAACCATGTTTTTTCTTTGCGTGTAATGTTTTCAAATCGTCTCTGTCGCATCTGAGATATTTTCCACTGCAGGTCTGGTTAAAACGGATTTTCAATCGTCTATCTCTGAAAAACTTCAGAATACTTTGTTTTTAAACATAATTTATTATTAAGTTTCAAAAATTAATAATCCTTTACACTGTTTTTTGTATAAAAATATTATGGTTTTTTTTTGTTCATTTATTTTAGCATAAAATTAAATTCAATCGTTGGGTTTTAAATCTCATAAATTGCAATTTTAAATATTATTATTCGCTTGCACTGTAATTTTGTGAATACAAATTGAATACAAACATATTCTTACTGAATATCGGTATCGCATCGACAAAAAGGCGTAACATTTTTATTTCTATTTTTGTTAGATATTTTGCTTTTTATCTCTCGAATGATTGCAAATTAAAAAAAAATTGTTTTTGATAATTTATTTATTGAATCTTCTCATATTGTAAACTATAAACCAACAATAATTTATCAAATCTCATTCTAATTCCAGTGGCGGACGAAAAAAAAACTTAACAACAATGTTCAAGTATGCATAGGAAAATAAGAAGTATATTTCCCAAAAAGGCCAGAGCAGACGACATCAAAAACATAATTTTCAATGTAAAACAACACAGTCTCAACGAATATCTTACTTTTTATGAATACAAATTAGCATAATGCCAATGAGGGAGCTTTGGAGAAAAAAAAATGACGCCAACAACTTACAAAGCAATGGAGACAACAACTAACAACAACAAGCATAGGCAGAAAGCAACAGCAATCAGTATCATCTGACTCTTTCTTACAGCAAATCAGGGATTAAACTGGGCTCAAAAGTCAGCAGTAGAAGATATTTAGACAAATTACATGTTGAAGTGCCAGCAACTACAAATACAAAATTAACTAATAAAAAAACGTTTCAACCGAAACTCCGCCTTATTTTAAATTTCTCAGAAAGTTTAAATTGTTTTTTTTTACAATTTGTTTAAGCGTTTTTACTCAGCTTTTAATAGGAATACATGTTTCGTCACATGGCAGGCTTTTTTTTTGTTGATATTTTGAAAATATAAATTTATCTACAGCATTTCTGGAAAGAAAATGCAGCTACAGAAAGCTTGAACTAGGGTTGCCAGATACCAAATAACTGGACAATAGAAAAAATGGACAATTTAAAAATGCACTTACAGTTAAAAAAGTGAATATTTATTTATTTTATTAAACAATAAAAAAACAAGGAAACGTAACAGTTTAGATTCAGTCTTACGTCATATTAAATACTAATGTGAATATACATATGTGTATGTATATCAAGGCGAATTCAGTACAGGTGCGAGAGAAAAGCCTGTTGATTTTGACAGTTCGAACCAATTTGTTTTGGTTTTACAATGTTTTATTGACATTTCGTGCCGCAAACACTAACAATGCAATGCAAAAAACCTCTGTTGTTTGGTATTGTTGGAGCATTGCTGCCACCGTCTACATAAATTCGCCTTGGTCTATAATATAGACTCTATAGTTAATCAAATCACATAAAAACAAGTATATATGTAACCAAATTGTAGTATTTATTCGATCAAAGGACATCTGTATTTACTCTCCTAAAAGGAATGGGTTCTTGAAAGTAAAGACTATTCAATTTGCAAATTAGTATGTGTAAAACAACGAGATCAATTTATACAGATTTGCACGTTAATTTTTATCACATTTTCGAATATAGAGACCGTAACTTATTAAAGGCTAGTTTACACTATAATATTTTGTATAAATACATGCCAAGAACTCAAGTAATATGTTTAAATGTGATAGTGTGAATGCAATGTGCTATGAAAATGACATGAACTACAGTACTTTTCGCTTATAGTCCATTCCGCTTAAAGGCCAAAAACGGATTTAAGCCAAAACTGTCATATTCACATGCAAATTTTTTCGAATTTTATACAAATTATTTGTTCTGAGGTCCATTTCGCTTGTAGTCCATTTTCGTTTAAAAGCCACATTTTCTAAGCATGCGTTTCTAATGCAAACATGTTCGCTTATAGTCCACTATGTTTTTTATATTTTTTAATCAACTGACAACATGTTTTTATTTACATTTCTGGCAACTATTATAAATGCAAAATTTCGCAATTTATGTTTCACAACATGGTGTCTTCATCTGAAAATTGTTTGTCATACTAAACGAAAAACTTCATACAAAAAAAAAAAAAAAAAAAACGCTGACAAAAATATTAGAGTTTTGTTTATACAGACTTTTACGTTTGGTATAACTAAAAATTGTCAAGTGAATACCCCATCTAAAGAACCAATGACATTGACATTTATGTTGTGTTTGTTTTCGTCATCCAAAGAATTTAAATGAATCTCATACTGAAGGATTACGAAGCATTGAAATAATTTACATATTTGTTTTTTTTAAAGCATCTACATATGTACATCTATATATAAAGCGGCTAAAGCAAAACAGTTAACAACACTTTTCTACTCTGTTTGCCCAGCAACTACAATAAAAAATACACCATTTAAAAGGTATTTACCGGCTGAAGTGCCCAATATATATTTTATTAGAATCTGTTCAATATTTTCATAGATATAAGCGTGCAAAAAAAGAAACCGGTTTTCCAATATTTCGACTAAACAAATCTTATATATAAATTGGCACAGGCGAACCAGTTAAAAACGATATCTTCTTTGTTCGTCAACCACTAATGTGGAACATAACATATGAACCGGAGGTTGGTCCGTCGCCAAATCGATCCAATAAGAAGGAAAAATTAATGATCGAAAAATGTATATTCATATATGTTTAGATAAACTATATTTTCTTTATAAAAAAAATTATGGCCAAATTTCGACCATTAGGCAAGTAAGAAATTAGTAAGAAAAAATTTTGTTTTAACTATTTATTTAAATTAAATCAATATTTGGTAATGCTTTAAATAAACTTTTTTTTTGTTTAAAAAGAGTGGTTTTATTGCAGAAAATAATCTTTATATAGTCCAAAATGTACTAGGTTTCACTTATTATCCATAAAATGGCATATACAAAAATAGGTTATAGTCCAAATTCGCGTATAGTCCACAAAAGTTGTGCAACTATAGTAGTAAACTATAAGCGAAAAGTACTTTACTAACAAAATTTGACATCCCATACAACTTCATTGTTTTTTGAAATGTTTCAAAACAATAATACAGTAGAATCTCACAAATTAGAACCACTTTGTGCACCGGACAGTTCAAATTTCTGGACATTTTTTTTTAAAGAAAACGATAAAATTATGATGAAACCAGTTGTGCAAGCTTTATTTTAACTCAAACCGGTTTTTATTTCATGACATTAAACATATTAAATTCATAGGAAAACTTTTAAAAAGTTTTTTAATTTTTAGGTACTTAATTGGTCTTTCACATAAAATCAGTAAAACTTGTTTGTTTTTTTTTTATTTATTAAAACTGGATACAACGATATCGTTACGGACGTCCAAAAGGTTAGACCTGTGTTTACTTGAAGGTATTTTTTACGTTTGTTTGGCATTTTTGTCTATCTTTCAATTTGACCTTCAGTTATCAACTGACCTAAATTTGTACAAGCATATCAATTGTACACACCAGCAAAAATTCGGTGATTCCCCATTTTATTTTTACTTTAATGAGCAAAAAAAATAATTTGTAGTGAAGACACAAAAAATAAAAAAAAACTTCCAAAAGTTAGAGCCCCCTGTTGCAATTTTAGAGCGTTTAATTTGGGTTTTCGCTTAAGTTCCAAATCATAAAAAAAATGATTCCTAGTTGAAATAAAAACAACAAAAAAAAAACACTTCCAGAAATTAGAACCTGTGGTTCTTATTCATTATATTCATTATTCTTATACATTGAAATGGCCGGTTCGAATTAGCGAGATTCTACTGTACTTATAAATTGATTAGGATTGCATTTTAACAAAAGTATGTTCTTGTATTATAGTGTGAACACAAACTCTTTAGATTTCAATTTCACAAAGTATTATGGAATACGTAAGACTTGTATGATGGTGTAAACTAGCCTTAAAGGTCATAAAACATTCGTATTTGGGGAAAATACAACCCTGTCATGGTAAGCTGTTATTGTAATTTCGTCAAAATACATACGACTTGTGTGATAGTGTGTAGTGGGCTTAATTGCAATGTCTTTCGGAAAATCATAAATGTTTCTTTATATTTAGGCCCGTTTTCACAACACACCGATAGCTAAAGATAGGATTTTATCGGCCGTATGAAAAGTGTTCCATTATTACAACTTTACTTTAACCTACCAGGTAGGATGAACATTAATTTACTTTATCGCTCACTTTAGGTTAAAGTAAAGTTTCAATAATGGAACACTTTTTAAAAGGCCGGTTAAATTCTACTTTTAGCTATAAGTTGTGAAATTAGGCCTTAGAAGGATTTTGTTTTGTAAAAATTATTAACACAAACGAACAAATTTTATATTTTTTCGTGCAGTCTGTAAAAAATCTAATCTTCATATGGGCAGTTCCACCAAAAAGATTTATATTGTTTCTCAAAAAATTGTGTATGTATAGTTGACTTTTTTATGTTTGGGTGCCAAGCGCAACTAGCTCTACATGTCATAACGTCCAGTGACACAGTGTCCATGGAGATAACCTCCAACGCTCAAAAAAGTATCAAAATATCCAAGGACAATTTGACGCTTTTAAAAGTGTCATAATGCCCATCAGAGCAGCGTCGTAATGTCCGCGAATGTTATGACGCTTTGCAGAGTGTCGTAACGTGCACAAAATGTTTACAAACTCGAAAGCATAGCCGGCCTTCCGTCGAGCGCAAGGATTTTCTTCTCTATGGTATAACAAATACCAGGCGTAGGGATTTTCTTCTCCATGTTATAACCAGGGAAACCAGAAATATGCTTAAAAACTTGAAAATATGCGCTGAAAATTGTTAAAAAATATGCCCCAAAAAATTAAAATATAATAAATATATTCTTTTGGTCTTCATTAGTTGCACAAGGAAAAACATGCAATTGCGTATTTATGGTTTCCCTGGTTATTATAAATACCGGGTACGCTAACTAAAGCGTCTCTTCGTAGTCGGGCTTCGTTCAGAAACAAGGCAGGTTTAAGGAGCTTTACTTAGCGAAGCCGGTACTTGTTGTACCATAGAAGAGAAAATCCACATTATGTTAAATTTAATAAAATTATTGTCACCGACAACCATATTATGGTAAAATTGGTTTCTTTAAACATTTTTGTTGGTTGTGACCATAATAAAACATGTTTTTCTCTGCGTGTACGTAGATCTTTTTTGTCTTTAGCTTCTTTAGTAATTATGGACCTTATGACATGTTTAAAAATACATAATGTCCATTTGGAAAGTGTCTTAATGCCCGCCGACATGATGACATTTTCAAAAGTGTCATAATGTCGTGGACACTGTGTCACTGGACGTTATGGCAAGCAACTTTTTTTTCTAAATATCGTGCTTCTTCATTACTTTGCATATATAAAACCATTTTTACAACTTTTAATTCTTCACTTAATTTGTTTACATTTTGTCGTACAAATATCACGTCACGTCAAAACGGAAGTGCCCATATACCGTTATGTCCAAAATTTAGGCAATTCCACTACATGAAATGGAATGAATACCTTGAAAATGGTTGACCGTATTTAGTTAAAAAACTCCGTAGCTCGGCATTGTAAGATCGACTTACAAAGTGAGTCCGAAACACACTCCACTTTGTTTATTTAAGTTTAGATAAGATTTAATTTAATGTGTTTAATTTTGCAGTTCAGGAGTGGGCGAAAAGTTAAATTCCATAACCCGGCGTTGTCCTTGTAATCCTAAAATGTACTTTGATTAAAAATGATACGTTCGATAATTGCGAAATGCATATTTTGTTTTTTAGCAAATTTACTTTTTTCTTAGTAATTTATTTATTTTTTTTTTATTTAAACCTTAATAATTGTGTTTTATTTGCATTTAAGACAAGTTTAGTTATTCTCATAACAGCCGTTTCTCGTTTATAGGGATAAAACAAACAAATATCATCGGTATACATAAAGATTTTACCAGTAAGATTGTGTGAGTCATTAAGAAAAATTATATGAACAGCAATGGGCCAAGTACGCTTCATTGAGGAACTCCATGTAAAACTTGTCTTTTATGTTCCCCGATTTGCACAAACTGGGTTCGGTTTGTTAAATAACTTTCCAAAAGCAAGAGACTTTTTCCTTGGAATCCAAACATTTTTAGCTTTTCCAATAAAATAGTATGGTCTATCCTAAAAAATACATGCTTATTACACGACTCAATGCATTTTCTTTCTTATTTTTAAAATGAATTAATTAATTAAAAAAGGCCCCAAAAAAATTCACAGAAAGCAAAAAAGACTTTTTTGGGGACTTTTTTCTTTTTTGAAGACTCATTTCACTTTCATATGAAATAACTCACCAAAAGTCTGTAGTGAAAAAATTTTTCGTACAAAAGTTGCAAACTGCAAATTTTATCCTATTCTGTTTACTGCATACGTTTACCATACCATAAAAAGGGAATAGTATCAAAATGACAAATTCAGGATTGATTTGAAATCTCTAATCTGAAAAGGAATCTCTAAATCCCGAAAATAACGAATATTAAAACCTGGAATATAAGAACCCGAATTACCAGTTAAATTTTATCTGCGCAAGGATTTTCTCCTCTATGGTACAAACACACCCTTCGCTATAAAAGGCAAGAATTTTCATTTTTAAAATTGGAGACTAATTTAATATGAAATATATGATCACGAAAATTGGGGACTTATTTCGTGGCAACTTATTTCATGGAGCCAAGTCAAAAAAAAACCAAAATTCAAATTATTGTCAATGAAAGTTAAACCTGCAAAAATAATATTAATATTCTTGTGAATTCTCACTCAATCTTTGTTTAATATGTATGTTTGTATGTATAATCGTAATATTTTTTGCTTTAATGATTATCGTAATTCTAATAACACGATATCGTAACGAACCGCTAACAGATTTTCCATATTATTTATTTCATATTGGTTCCCATTTACTTAATCATTCGCCTTCACTTCTAAGTTTTCACATTCATTCATTTCTAAGGAATACCACTAAAACTTACACTTTTGACTCTATAAAAATTCTTTTAAATTATTTTAAGATTTATGCACAGAAAATGCAATGCGAATTTAAAGGAAAATAAGTGTTCATTTCTAGAAAAGCATTGTTTTCTTTTAGCTCTCACAGTTAAATGTAAAAATAAAACAAGTTTTTTGTGATGACAAATCTCTTTATTATACAGGTGTAATTACAGACAATTGAAGATGCGTAAAAAAAGTAGAAACTGGAAGAAATTTTTATCAAAATATTTTTTAGTTATTCGAAAACCTTTTTTCATACAAGAGACGCTCGACATCTGTGGAATATATTTCAATATATTTTGTTTTTTTGGGGGCAGTACTGGAATGTTGAACAGCTAATTTTAGAAAACTGTCAACATTAACAATAGAAGGATCTACATTCTGCGGTGTACTTAGCGGAATATTTTCTGTGCAATGGGTACTGAGATATTTTTTTTGTATTTTAACCAATTAATTTGTGTAGCTGACGTCGCTAAGTAACCAGTTGGAGATACAATTCTATTGGGGTTCGTTGTAGAAACAATTGAAGATGTGTGGTCGGAAGATAATTCTAAGGAAGCTTTAACATAAATCGTTTCTATGGCGATGCTTTTAACCACGTCGAAATCGATGACATCTGTAATTTTTTGCTGATCAGTAGGCCAAATTGTCGGTTGTTCGCTCGCTACCACATTTAAGTAAATTGTGTTAAATAAAACTCGACCCAGACGTTACCCCCAGAAGGTATGTTTAGCGTTATAATCGCCAGCGGCCAGGAAACAGAGTCCTAATGATTTAAGATATGTATAATATTGGATTTCTGATATTGAAATTACTACGTTTCTATTTAGTTCAACGCAAATATTCGTTGCTTGGAGATAATCTTCCCGATAATCACAAATTAGGTACTGTTTGACTCTGGTTTTTATCAAGATGGCAGATCCTCCACAAGCTCTATCTCAAGGGTCCTTGGTATCATATGGAGTATAACCATTGATTTTAAACGTATTTCTTGAAATGAGTTTCAGAACCCATCATGACATACATTTTTATTTTTTAAAAAAGGATTTTAATTTTCGCAACTCCAATAATAACACGGTGCTACAGTGTAAAAAAAACTTGGAAAACGACCTAGCGTGGGTTATTGGTCTTGTTGAGTACATAAAAAATTGTGTCAAAAAATTTCAGAAACACCCTCAAATTCAGAAGTTATTTTAAAAAAACCGTTTTCAGTGATGTTCGTCAACTTATCGACCTGTAACTCAGCCAGTTCTTGTCCGATTTTAATTTTTTTAACTGGTTTGGAAAGAAAACTAATTACGCTTTAAAATGACGTACATTTTTTATACATTTGTAAATTAAAACAATTGTTTTTGTTAAAAATATCTACAAAAATAACGAAAATTATAAACTTTTTTGATTTTAGTAGCTTTTCATTGCTTATTTTAATATGAAAGCTTATAAAAATTTATATTAGCGTATGAAGAAAATTTAGTTCTTAACAAAACATCAATTTTATTATTTAACCATTAACAACTTATTTTAAACAAACGCATTTTTATAGCCACCACTACTTGCGGTATTGTGAAATCGCTCCATTTATTACCGTAGGTTCGATGTGAACTCTCGGAAAATACTTTAATAATCTTAACCTTGTAAAGAGTAAAGTTTAAATTTTGTATTTGGTGCACCAGTGAATTGTTTTGTGCATTTCAAAAACATTTTTTTCTTTAATAAATTTTCTTGTTTATTTATAATTATTGGACACGCTTGAAAATAATAACAAAGTGTAACTATTTTCTTACGTTTTCAATGACAGTATTAACAGAATTAATCAAATAAATTTTAAAGATTAATATTGTGTTCCCTGTCCTCTCATGGGGAATGTCATAATGAATTTGTTTTTATAAAAAAAGGTTAAACAAATAAATTAAGTTAACAATTTCGGGATTGACGAAATCTCAAAAATCCCGGGATTAAAAAAATTTGAATCCCGGGATTTCGGGATTGGCATCCCTAATACGAATGTTGTTGGACAATAAAAAATTCCCAGCAGATAATTAATTTCTTCATAGTTGCAGTTTCTATATTACGAAAACTCTCAACTTTCTTTTTCTCTTCTCTTTCATTCCATTAAATTTAAATTTTTTAATTTTTTTAACCAATCATTTGATGCTCTGAATGGCACTCGAAAAATGCACTTTATATCGTTTATAAAGTCAATAAAATCCAGTTTTGATTTCAAAATTAACGTCCAGAATCGGATTTTTAACATTTTCCACAATGTTCTGTTTCATTTTTCAACGAGTTTTGCTATGTATTTTTAAAGATAAAAGCAACCCAGGATCAATTAACTCCCAAAAAGTTTTATTGTGTTCATCCTACCTATTTGGATGATCGACATAGATATCTTCACTTATATTTTTACTACTCGTTGATGTTTTGTTTTGCATGACTTATATTTAAACTATTTTGTGACAAAAAAGTCTCAAGATACTGGTTTTATCCAATTACTTCCTAAAAGGAACGAATTTCAAAAAAATACCAGACACATATCGGCTTATTTTTTTAAGAACATCGATAAGTATTACAATTTTGGAGATAAAAGGTTACCGAATTTACCCTTTTTTAACCCCTTAACATGCGAATTTCCCGTCTTAGTAGATCGAATTGGGTAGAAACTAACCTGCGGTCCAAATCTCAAGTTTTTAACTTCAGGCGTTTAGGCTGTAGTCAGTCAGTAACGTTAAAATCGTATAGATTAAAATATTACTCGAGTACTAAAAAAAGAGATTACCTTTTATTTGACAGAAATAAAACACAAATTATTTACTGCTATAGACAAAAGATATAATTGAAAAAAGTTGTTCATTGATGTACAATATTTAAGTTCAGTTTTCAATTAACAATTCGTGTAAAAACCCCATAAAATTAATTAATTTTATAACAACAAAGAGGCGATTACAACAATGCATTTAGTTAATTTTAAATGTTTCGAATTAAAAAAAAGAAACCAAGTGCGATAGAAATTATTATATACTTGCATATACCCGCTACTTCGTTAGCGTCTCCTTTTTCTTCGATGACATATTCTTATACCAAAGTTTATTTTTCTAGGTTAAAACTTGTTTAAATTCTAGCATTTAACCCACTACTTTAGTATAGGACATTGGGCAACTGACTCAATGGGTGTGACAGAAAACATTTTGCATATTATTCTATGTTACATTTTCGGCATCTAGTTAAGGCAAGGCTCGAACCAGTTTATAAAGCCTTGTGGAGTCGTAGTTACCCATTGTTTGAAGCCAAAACTAACTGGTTGACCATGAATATACTGCTTGCAACCATGTCAACCTGTGTATGGAGCCATGGCTTCATCTATGCTGTGCTCCTCTTCATAAACTTTTTATGCAAATGCGCGAAAAGTCGCTTAACTGTAGCTAGCTAGCAATGAATGTTGGACAAAATAAACTCAAATTTGTTTATCGCTATCGCTTAGGCAACAAGTTTATAATTTAAGTCTTTCGAGCGTTCCCAAAACAATTTTCTTCTAGGCAGAACACTGCAGAGGAAAATTACTCCAAGAAAGTGTATCGTTTTGGGTATATTCACGCGCAAGTCTCTATTCCTTTATAATTTGTCTCCATCTGTTATTTATTTTACTAGCTCATCATCGAATAAAGAGAAAAAGAGGAGAAGTAGAATTACGCGTGTCCTCAGGTTTTTCAAAAATAGCATCATATTTTTTTTTCTTCAATTTTTTCGCGTTTTAGACGAGTTTTCTCTAATCTGAGAGAGATTGATGTTATCCTCTGTGTACTTATCGCTATCAAAATTCATTTTGTTTACATTACAATTTTCATCTTATTTCGCATTAGCGAAGCCGGTAAATTGTTTATATATACGCAGGCTGCATCGCCAGAATCGTTGTCTGTGATGTTTCCACATGCAAATTACATACCATATTATATTTCCAATGTTCACCATAGACGTCACCAAACTTTAAGGTGTCCCAACAACAAAACTAAAACACGTTGAAGCATATAACAACCCTACAAATAATATTGGACCACCTGACCCATTTTGATAAAATGGACTACTCCATGGACTAGTCCGATGTAATGCAAGCATGGACCATGTCATTGTTAAAACGTGTTTGTAGTGAGACGACATGTCTTCGTTTTTTAACGACATGTTTTCGTTTTTAAACGAAGTTAAAACTAACCCTCTTGTGTATTCAATGGAGTAGTTTTAAAACTACTCCGTTGTAGTCCAAAGATGGGTTATATGGTCCTGCCCTAGGACATCGTAATGTTAAATAGACCATGTTTTTCCATACGTTTGGGTTACTTTTGGACTAGTCCTAGTCCCTTGTGGACTACTCTTTACACGCGTGTTTGGACTGGTCCTATTATTTGCAGGGAAGCAAGATACTGTTCATAAATTTAAATTCAAACAAAATAGAGTATAAGAGTCTACTCTACACTTATATGTAGGTCATTGGGCATATTTGGATTTCAAATGATGAATAAGGACACAACGGCAAATAAAAAACATTACTGTTATTTTACTAAAACAAAGAGAAAAATGAATGATATTTTCGTAATCTGTGGACTGCAACAAACCAGAAGGAGAACTCCTGCATATATTTTCTGTAGCACAGTGCTTATATTAGAAGGTATCAATTATAATTTTTGTATATTTAGTAGGTATAAAGTTTCATATTTGCATAAGTTGTCTTTAAAATTATCGTTTACGTTCCCTGCATTATTTTTAAAATAACTTAACAAAACTAACTTAATAAAAACCTTTTCTTTATCATTGACAAATCACTTTATAATTATACAGCATCATACGAAATAAAGTGACATTAAAGGCCAAAATAAACGGAATGAAACAATTTGAATGGAGATTGTAAAGATGCCCAAATATGCAAACAATTTAAATAAACTTGACTTAAAACTGGCCGCATTCAAATTAAAGCCACGTTTAACATGCCATACGAAAAGACAGGCTAATAACCGACGTTGGACATTTGGAATGTGAGCATGCGTGCAGTGTGGTACGTTGATTTTCGCATATGGAGTTTCTGCCTAGTCCGTATTCAAAGTGCGTTAAAAGTAGTAGGAAAAAGTATGCATTTGTATGGGAAAAAACTCTCAAGTAACCGGCGGTTACTTATTCGTACCAAATAAATGACATTCAATAAAACAAAAATTTCAATTGTTCACCGAAAGATCAATGAAAGAAGAAAACATTTTGCAAATAATGACAAAAAATTAAAAAATAAAACATACACAGCCAACACAATCTTAAATTGTGTGTACATGCAACAGAGTCCAGAGCGTGGTTGCGCATGCTTTAAGTCCTGCTTAATTCGTATGGTAAACAATTGATTAATTTTCAACGTGATTTTGTAAATATTTAGTTACTATCAAGGCGAATTCAGCTGTGCTACTTTTTTTTCTAAATAAGAGAGAGGAATGTGAAAAGTTACTTGTGTTTTTGACATATTGACCAACGAAAGCAACAAATAAAATGTTGTGTTTGTGGTGTTGTTATCACCGCTAACATGAATTCGCCTTGGTTACTATCAATTGTTATCCGAATTGATAGCTCGATTAACTTTTCAGATTTTTAAAACATTAAAATTTATTTTCGTGCTCAGGGCAACACTCACATAATGAAAGAAATTTTAAAAAAGTTTCCCTTTTTTTTGCTAGGACAATTTAATTTTTGGGCCTCTAGTTAATTTTAAAGCTTATTAAACAATTATCGGCCGTGTTCTAGAAATCGGACTCAAGTGAAATTAAAAACGAACAAGAATTTTTTTGTCCAATTTTATTTTTGATGACAGATGTTTCCAAAACAGGATCGTTTTTAAACTTTGTTCGGTTTTAAATTTATTCGAGTTTGCAATAAGCAGTTAGAGCATATTGTGATTGTAACTTAATTTTTTACTTAGTACAAGGGCAATCCTGTAATGGCGAAAACAAGCATTAAACTTGTTAACATTTTTTTTTTTTTTTGGACAAATATGAACCGATTTGAAATGAAATTAATTTACAGTAAAATATTTTTGGTGCGAGTTGAATCTAAATACCAACGTAATTAGATGGTTTACGGACACAAAAAGTCTAATTTGGAAAGAAGTTTTTATGGGAAATATGAGGAAAAAAATAGACCAATTCCCACCATTTACACAGAATTGGAACTTGTACTTTTCGCACAAAGATAACATGGGCAGACAACCAGCCAGACGGACGGATGGACATCGTTAGATCACTTTAAAAAGTGATTTTCAGTCGATCGGTATACGAAAAGATTAGTCTACATTTCTATGTATTACACACATCGCATAACATTTATCCTTAATGGCAACCTGCTTTGTCTTACAATTTTAAAGTAAACATTAAATGTAGATTGCGAAATTTAAGCAACAAAATTTGGAAAAATGAACAAGTCTCAAAATATGCCTTAAAAAGACAAAATATGCTCTATAAACCTTAAAGATGCTGCTAAAATGCTCGTTAAACTAAATTATTCACAAAAAACGGTAAAATATGCAGAAATATTCACTAACAAATCGATGCTCTAAAACGGATAAATATATTGTGTGTGCCTTCATTGGTCGCACAAGGAAAAACTTGCAATTGCATATTTAAGGTTTCCCGGATAATAAGTTTGTTTTTTTTTGTTTATAAAATTAAAAAATACATGTATGTATGTCAGAAGTGCGTCAAATTTATCTTAACCAACTTATTGACAATTGAATTAAACTCTGTACAAAATTTAGAATTTAAACATGCATTTGCATATGAACCATTCTGCTTCTAATTATATTTGGTCGAAAAACTATTTTATATTATATTGTGGAAAAATAATGTGCATCACCGAAACGAACTTCGTTTAGTTATTTATTTATTTATTTTAATTTGCCACGAAGCCAGCACCGTTCATTTATAAATGCTGCCGGAACGAAAATCCCAATCGTTAACAGCATTACAAAGCCTAGAAGGAATATTGAATAGGCAAATTGGTTAATGTGTTCAAATCTTTTATATAACGCAATTCGTTTTATCCCACTGACAGCTTTAAATAACGACCGATTTGCTGTACGTTATTCTTAAAAGCAGTTCCTAGTAGAACCCCCGTTCGCATCAATCAAGTGTTGCAGTCTTCTGGGCGTTGGCCATAGTAAATTCCAAGCGTTCCTTTTACCAACTTTCAGCATTAAAAGATCCCAATAGTGCTCGATGGAGTTCAGGTGCGGTGATTGCCGAGTGATTTCAATTGCATTGGTTCATAATAATGCAGCACCTCTTTAACTGAAGGTGATGTATGTCTGGTGCTATTAGCCTTTTAAAATACAGAACGTTCGCCAAGATCAAGCGCTTCTACGGAGGTCTTAAGATTTCCTTCCCATATTCGCTTATATTTATGCTGATCCACCACCACTTTTCTCATTCCGTGTAAAACTGTTTTAATATTCACCTAAGACCCCATAAAGTATATACACCCAGAGAAAAAACATGATTAATAATAATAATATGTTTAAAATTTTCTTTAAACATAGTTTTGTTGGAGTTGACCATATTTTAACATGTTTTTCTCTGCGTGTATATTCTTGGCCCGTGAGTAATTCTAAGTAATTTTTCCATATCCGTCTGTATGTCCGTTTGTTGAAAACACGCTAACTTTCTAATTGGTGTAAGACTCTTTCTAGTTTTCAAAAGCAGTTTGGGATAAAAATCGAACAGAATCGGTTCAATAGGAAAATAATTATTATATTTACCCAAATGTGGAACCACCTCCCAAAAAATGTATTTATTGTTTTACAAAAACGAACATGAAAATTCACTGAATCTCAATTTATTTTGCACAAATTCGTTTTACATGACTTGAAATCATAAAAACTACTTAATTTTGTGAAGTTCGATTTATAATTGACCATACGCCCCTCATTTAACCCACTCTGGGAAATCATTTAAATACGACTAAGCCCTTAACAAATATACGTAGTAGATATTGTGGTAAAATTTGGTACGATTAAGCCTTATATGGTTAGAAATGACGCCATGAATTTTGTGATCATCGGTCCGTAATATACCACGCTTCTTCTTCACTCTCCACTAGACACCCCAAAAAGTTTGACAAATATCCAACATGTTAAAAATTTTAATTATTTCTACAAACATGCTTCAAATGTTTGTCCAAACAGCAAACACTCTAATTAATAACATAAAGCGTTTGTACAAACGTTATATATTGGCATGGTTTGCCCTTAAATATTCACCCAAACATGCTCTCTACTTTTTTCATATATTTGTGTAACCGTTTGTGTGGTTTATTTGGCTCTTTAATGTATTGAGAGAGTTAACTTAGACAAGTCAGCTGCTTGTCGTCTTTTCTTCATAATCAACCTTATCATTACGTACTTTGTGGTTGTTGCGTTAGCATTTAAACTTGATTTGAGCACAAACCTTCACTCCCATATACTCAAAAATAAATACTGAAGCAACATAAAAGAAACAAAAAACAGTAGTAGAAGACTATTTTTTGTTGCGATAACATCAAACAAACACTGATGGTGTTGGTCAGATAAAGCTACTGTAACATTTTATTTTGCCGGCTTTTGAAGTCGAGGAAGCAAAAAAAAGTCAAAAAATTAATAAAACGCATTGTACGCTGCGTATAGCAAAGTAATTCAACATATAACAATTACCTTTTTCATTCTGTTTTGTTTCATTGTGTTTTTTTTTCTACTACTGGTGTTTATCCGGCGGTTATCTTTCTTTCTTTTATTTTTGAACAAATTGAGTTAAATGTTTGAAGCATTGTATTTTATTGTTAATAAGTTTTTAGTTACAATTTGTTTGTTATTTCAATTTCATTTTGTGTTTTTTCATACGCTCCAAAACTATTTGTGAAGAGGGTATGCTAAGTTGGTCATATCGTGTGCAACTTTTTAAAATGTATCTAAGACCGCATAAAGTAATTATAAGTCAGCTTAGCCACTTTCGTCTGTCTGTCCGCTTGTGGAAAACACGCACACTTTCGAACAACTCGAAAGAAGATTACTTACAATATTGCTGTCAAGTCTCTAGTTTTCCAAAGCAGTTTGGGATTGAAATCCAGAAACAGTGACTTAGGTCTTTTATTAAAATTCACAAATAGTTATTTTAGGATGCTATTTGACAGATAAATATTTTTTGGCTATTGCAGCAGGTTTTTCCTTATGGTAACTTTACCTCACGTTTCCACATGCAAGTAATTACTTGCAAGTAGTGTATACGTATTATCAACGAAAAATCGGGGAGACAGCCGATTGGCTGAAAATACAAAAATTGTGTGAATGGTAGTGAAAAAGTGTGAGTGTATTGAGTTTTTCGATCTTGCACCTGCATGTGGAAACGGGGCCCTGCAAATAATAGGACCAGTCCAAACACGCGTGAAAAGAGTAGCCCACAAGGGACTAGGACTATTCCACAAGTAACCCAAACGTATGAAAAAAACATGGCCTATTTAACATTACGGTTTCCTAGGGCAGGACCACATAACCCATCTTTGTACTACAAAGTAGTAGTTTTAAAACTACGCCAAAAGAAAATAATTGGAGTAGCATAGTTATTGTTACTGCTCCCGGTACCTTTTACTGGTAAAGTAGGGTTATTTTTAAAATTTTTACTACCACCTACTTTAGTAGTTCCAGTAGGAGCAGTTAACTTAGTATTTGAAGTAGCAGAAGAATAGCTTTGAGTTAGTAGTTTAATAGCATTGAAGTAGTTTTAGAATAACATTGAAGTATGACTGCATTTTGGTAGCGGCAGAATCTTCTGCAAAATAAGTAAGTGTGGGTTTTGATCAGTGTTGCCAGAAAATCACCATTTCAAAACCTAAATCTCCAATTTTTTAAGTTTATAACAGACATGGACAAATATTTTACACTTTTGTTAAATTGATCAATTTATAGTTATTGAAATTAAAATGTTTTTATATAAAATATTGAGATTACTTTTTTAAATAGAAAAATGAGGTATACAACTATAATTCAAGATAATTTTCACTAAATCACTTTTTTTCAAAGAGAAGAAAAAAATAAATAAATTAATATTTTAATAATTTTGAAGTGATATTGTTTAAAGCAGCGTATAAGCCCAAGCAAAGGAATAAATTTAAAATATGGGAATATCGCACACACATTATCACATCGTCATAACTACGATATATTTATTATAACTGGATTCCAAAACATCATAATACTTTGCAGTCAAAGTCAAAAATGTCTCATCAAGATTAATAATGCACAGTTTGCTTTTTGTGAACGCATCGATAAATTTTCTGGTGCATTTCGGGACAGATAACATTGTAAAATTCTACACGGCTGCATTGTAGAATGCACTAAAAAAAGCATGTTGCTTTGCAATTGACGTTGTCAGTAAAAACATGGAAATCCCATAACGAAAGCAGGAGCAGAAATGTGTGGAACAAATTAAAGCGACGATTGTTTATAAACAGCGCTATTTCGTTTGTCAAAAATAGTTCTAATCAACTTTTAAATATCACAAAGCAATCAATCCGAAAAAATGCTTATTAAAATGTCAATAAGTTAAATTTTTTAGTATTATGGACTTTATTTTTTAAAAAACTTTAAAAGTGCGTAAGAAATAGGTAAATTTGCGGCATTTTAAAACAAAATTTTTATATCAAATATAAATTTCAAAACATTCCACTGCATTGTGGAGTGAATGCTCATAAAATAAATATTAAAAAATATGAGTACAAAAACTTCTTAATTATTGTTTGGATTTATTCACAACATTATCTGCGAAGATAAGCAGTCCAAAATTTCCCCATAGAAAATTTTAAAAAGCGACGATTTGACAACACTGTTTAAAATCATTCAAACAACAACATCACATACATAATCGTTGTTGATTTCTTGTTGTGCTTACTATTTTAGTTTTTGACTACCTTAATGTTATTATTTTACTACACACAAAAAAAAATATTGTGAGGGCAAATAATTTTAGCATATGACGATTATGCCGTTGGGGCAGACAAAAACTTGTTGGAGGAAATGAAATCCTTTTGTCGCCAGAAATGTTAAAACAATATTTTTTTACCGCTACAACATGAAAGTATTTGAAGTTTTTTAACAGCAAAATTAATTGTTGCAAATAAAAAAAAATTTGCCGTTTAAGGTTTTCCTCTGATAACCACACATTGAATATTGCTGTTGACGTAAATGATTTGCATTTGCAGGAAATAAAAATTTTTGTTGTCATAAAATATTTATTTTTTGAATCAAATAATATTACTGTTGTCGTAAAAAAATAACATTTTCATTTATATTTTATACCTTAGAAATTGTTGCATTTGCGAGAAAAGTATTTTGAAGTGTTTAGGCAACAATTTATGCATTGGCAACATTTTGCGCATTGCACTGTTGAGCCAACAACGTTTGCAGTTGCGACAACAGCATACTGAACCTTTGGGGCAACAATTTTATTTAAGCCAGTAATTTTATTTTTGCCTCAACAAAGAATTTACACTTTGGGACAACAGACACAGACTTGTTGCTGCAAATGCAAAATGTTGTTGGGCACAATCCGAATGCAAATCCTATTAATAATAAATTTTTTTTGTGTGTACTTAAATGTTATTAACATACTACTTCAATTGTTAAGAGTTCTAGTTTTAAGTAATAGTGAAAAATGTTAAGGTAATGTAGTTTTTTAAGCACTGCGTCATAATGGAGAAAATCTATTGTTCCCGCTTACTACCAGGAGTTTTATCATTAGGTTGTAATAATCACCCTTTGTTGGATACGTGTAGAGAATCCAAATGTGGAACAACCACCGTTAAAAATTGATAATTTTGTAGCAAAAACTAACAGAAATACCGCAAGAATGCACAGATTAGTTGATTGATATGAGACTTTGCACAGTTCTATATGACTAAAAATTATACTGCCAAATTTCGTAATTTACCATATGCCCCATTCAAAGCCCACTCCCTGAAAACACTGAATACGCCTAAAACCGTAACCGTAAGGGTCTCTCAGAGTTTTATAGCACTAAGAACGCACTACCGAATTTCGCGAAGGTATGCACATTATTTACCATTGGGCCTATTTTAAGTTCACTCTCGGAAATATAGATACTGTGGTAAAATTTGGTAAATTTAGCTTTATATGGCTAAAAATAGCACCGTGAAAGTTTGTGAAAATCGCTATTATTTACCTTTGGTTCTATACAAAGCAAACTTCTGATAAAAGCACTTTAACATGTATAAACAAATTGCTCCATAATTAATCATGGGTCCAATATAAACTTCCCCTACTGAAAATCGGAATTACGGCTAAAATTGTTACGAATTATGATATTTTATTAAATTTAGCTCAAATTAAGTTTTTCATGACTAGTTTTATTTCTGCCAATAATTAGAACTGACCTCAGCTTTTATAAAGATTTGCTATTAATTTATAGATCCCATATAAAGCCAACTCCTGAAATATTCTAACTGTCGGCGGAGGGTATCATAGATTCGGCTCAGCCGAATATAGCACTCTAACTTGTTTTTTTTTCTCTTTTTGCTTTGTGTTCAATAGTTATTTTGGGATCAAAGCGTTCAGAAGAAAATTAAATCACAAAAGTTTAATTTTTGTATCTGGCTTTTTTGAATGGCAAAAGATTGATATCGATAACAATTTACTCTTTTTTCATGGGTAGAATCATTGTAATTAAATGATAACTTTTTTCGATATGTTGAAAAACTTTCATTTGTAACACAATTCAATTATGAGAACCAATGTCTTTAAAAGGTTAAACGTTCGAGATCTTGTCAATACAACTTACAAGGTATGAAATCTTTAAAAACTTATTTTGCAGATAAATTTTTTTTTTTTTTGAGATTCACTAAAATAACTTGCATTATTAAATAATTTTTCAGAAAGGAGTACATATTCCCGGTTACATTTTACTTGTTAAATTGATTAAATTTTACGCACTTACGAACGCTTTGTAATTTCTCGGTGGTTGGTAAAATTATTATAGTTTTAAATTTAAAACTTCTTGTGACATTTTGTTATAATTTTTTTATTTTTAAATAATTTTTCTAAGCTAATAACTTCGTTTTTAGTTAGGAGGAAATTTTGAAATTTCCCGTAAACAATTCCCGGATATTTCAAAAATATTTTTAAGATTCCCGTGTATTTGAAAACGGAAAACTTCGGGAATTTTCTTTCAAAGTTTTCGACGTATTGTGCTATTAACCCTACGATTCCACATGCAAGTAATTACTTGCAAGTAGTGTAAACGTATTTATTACGATAATCATGAGAAATAAAAAAAAACACAACATTTTTTTGAGTGGCTACACAGGACAGTGCAAGTTAATTTTTAAAATGTCGGTCGGCATCACTAAACTTCTAGTTTTTATTTTCAAATCGTTGCATCTATATAGACGCCATGAGGAATGGCTACGATATGAATTAATTAACTTTTTAATTTTTTCTTTATTTAACTTTTATGAAATCTCTATGAAAAGTTATGTTTATTTTTGTTGTTGTGTTTCCGATATCATAAAATAACTTAAAAGAATATTTTGATTTAAATTTTTTTTCTAAGTGCCTGAAATTTATGTCTAATAATACCATTAAGATGCGTGTTGTATAGTTGTGTTTATTATTTTAATTTATATAAATACACTGAAATCAGCTATAAACATAACCTTTATTTTACTAAGTGTGTACTGTTTTCCATTTCCACTGTTTTCTATTTGTCATTATACCCCCGTTTCCACATGTAATTGCAAGTTCGAAAAACTCCATACACTCAAACTTTCACATTTTTTTCACTAACTTTCACACAATTTTTTCTCGAGTTTTCGTTGATAATACTTATTCACTACTTGCAAGTAATTACTTGCATGTAACATTTCGAACAGCGATTAATCGAGGAATTTTTCCACCATCATTTGAGCGAATAAGCAAAATGGCCGATTTCAAATATCGAGTAACTCGAACAATTAATGTCAATTAATCGATTAAGAATAAAAAATTATACTTTTTTAATGTAAAAATATTCGTTTTTTAGATTTATAACTGTTTAAGATAATTTAAAACTAAATTACATGTTCTTAACATCCTTTTTATACCCTTTTTGGATGTGGGGGTGCGAGAGAAAAATTTTGTGCATATATCATTATAAACGTCAAATTTCTTACGTCAGAAATGTGGTACTTAAATAGCACATTTTCATATAAAGTTTGACATTTATCGTAAAAAAATGAGTAAATTAAAGGAGATTTAAAAAATTGTTATTAGTTATCAGCAGGGAAACCAAAAATATGCAATTGCATGTTTTTCCTTGTGGCACCAATGAAGGCAAAAACCATATATTTATCCGTTTTGGAGCTTTATTATGAATTTTGGCATCGATTTGTTAGTGCATATTTGCAGCATTTTTTTTTTTGCACAATTAAGTTATAATAGCCTTTTATAGCGCATATTTTGCCGGTTTGAGGCATATTTTGATACATGATAATTTTTTTGTATGCCTTCAAGAATTTTTGCAGCAAATAAAAAAAAAATTTGGAGTAATTTTGGCTTCTCTGTTTAAATATTTATCTAAATACCCAACGTTTTGTTTCAATTTCAACTTTTAATTTTCACTCGAAAATTTACAGATAAAGCAGGTTGTGACTAGAGATAAATGTTATATTAAAATTGTATATATAAATAAATATTAAAGAAAAATCAATTATAATGCATAAAAATATGGACCAACATTTTAGTGTACTGATCGACTCAGAATCACTTTTTAAAGTGATCATACGATGTCCATCCGTACGTGTGGCTGGTTGCTTAGATAGTTTGATCAAATTTGATAAATACATTTTAATTGCACTAAGTACGAAGTCCATGTTAATGGTGAGAATCGGTCTATAATTTCACATATTCCCCATTAAAACTTCTTTCCAAATTTGACTCTTTGTGTCCGTTAACCATCTAATTATGTTGATATTTAGATTAATTTTGCCCTTAAAATCTCGAAAATTCGTCTGTAAAAACTAAAGTGTTTGGGCTTTACCGATTATAATTTTAGGATTGTTTTGAATAAATGGAGCAGTTTTTAAATTGATGAGTATTTTGTTTTTAAATTAGCAATTTTTTGTGGCATATTTTTAACAATTTTCAGGGCATATTTTCAAGTTTTTACTGCATATTTAATGCGTATAAAACGTGTTTTTTTGTGTGAAATAAAAGTAAAAAAATACGGTGATTTTAAAAAAAAAATAATTGAGAACGTCCAACGACTTTAATTTCATTCGATTTGTAGGAATATTAAATTGGTTTTAACAAAGAAAAAGACAAAAATATAATAAATAAATAAAAAATTATTTAAAAAAATATAAGCTAAATCATATATTTAATACATGCATTCAGTTAAACAGGCGGGACACAATTGCAAATTATAAACCGAAAAAAATTAATGGTTCCCGCTTGCTACTAAGCATAACTGTATTAAGCCGTGTGTCCGCCACCAAGTTTTATTGCGGAAGTTTCTTCCAGAACTTTTTGTCGTGTAAACACGTATTAGAAGTCGACTTCCAGAATTCACGGCTTGCAAAAGTCACTTGCAGCAATTATGTGGAAACACGCGTTTATTGCTTGCTGGACTTGAACGACTTGCTGTGAACTACAAGTGTTTTGAAGACTTGCAGAAGAAGTCGGGTACACGTGAGTAAACGGTTTGTGGAATTCTTCTCTGTTTTCAGTTTTGTTTTGTGTTTTTTTTTTCAAAATTTATAAAAATGGACAAAAATAAATTCGTTTGGAGTAGTGAAAAAACACATTTGGTAATTGAAAAACAAGAAAGATATCCTGAATTATGGGACACGTCCTCAAAAGACTTCTTTTTGTTTTTTATTTGTTTCTTTTTAATTAAATATGCTGCGATGGCAGCTGCCAATCTTATTTTCCCACAAGACATTTTTATACTGTCAGTCAAAAAAAGCAAACTACTGCAAGCTGTACTCACATTGTGTGGAACACGTCTGCAATTTTTTGCAGCAAGTTCGTCGTAATACCTTCTACAAACTACTTCTGGAAGCAGACCTCCGCAAGTTTCGGTTTGAGTGGAAACACTTCAGCAAACACTTGCAGAAGTTCTTTCAAAAGTGACTTGTTAGTTTCATGTTATGCTATTTCCACACATCAAAATCGACATGATTTTTTTTTACATTTATTTTAATCGCATAGAATACTCAGAAGTTCAGAGTATTCTATGAGTCTGAACATACCTCAAATTGAGTATGATGTAGAATCGGCCACAATAAACGTACCTCTCTTTATTAAATTATTTTTTTTTATCAATTTTTAATACTTTTAGGAAATACAAATTAGTTTGTTGTTTTTTTTTTAATCAACTGTCATCTTAATTATCTCTAATGTAATGTGCACGGCTTTGATAAACTAAATCAACATTTTGCTGCTTAAACGTGTTTAATAACCCAAGGGTGAACATAGCATTACATAAAATAATAATATACCAAACTATATATCAAGTCTTAACTGCAAAAATAGCTTAAGCAATCATTTTTCTTTTTCTTATTTTTTTTAATAAATAAATAAATATATTGGCAACACTTGTGTATTTTCTTAAAACTAATTCATTTTTTCACTAGGAAGCGTTACGAATTTGTAATACAAGCCTGTCGCTTAAGGTGTTATTTTTATTCATATAAAGCTAATTATAGACTGATCTTAACGAACTTTGGCAGTCTGGTTTGATATGTTATGGAATGACAGATTAGTTTTTGATTTTGTACAATGTTTGTTTTATTTTATTTCAACCGACACAATCTTTTTCAGCAGTTCATCAGAGCAACGGAAATGTTTTCATTGTTAACTGGATTTAACCAAGAAATTTCTTTATGAATCATCAGTATGAAATACTCTATTGGTTGATCCAATTCCTCAATAGTCGTCATATCGGTTATTCTTTTAAAGATTTTAAACAAAAAATATATTTTATAATTTAATCTTTATGCGACAAAATTACATTACTGCATCAAAAACAACAAATAAACATTAATTGTTTGCAAATAAAACAAATTGTTAATATGAAAATTTACAAACATGTATATTAGGAAAATTGTTAAAAATATTAGAAGAGTTAAAAAAAAATTCCTTAATACGTTATAACTCGCTCTTGATCAATAAGAGGGTATTTGCTCAAATTTTTTTTATTTACGTTTTGGAAAAAATCGATAAATAATATTCATATCTTCACAAAAAAAAAATTGTTTCATTTAAAAAAACTTGCGATATTAATCAAAAAATTAATCAAATTTGCCCAGTAAAATAGTATAAATTAAATATTATTTGATATTAACAACATTTTCTACGGCATTGTGGTTGATATAAGTAAACGTTTAATTCACTTTATTAAATTTTTAATTAAAACTGTTTTTAATTTTGATAAATGGTTGAATTGAAAAAAAATTGGACAGTTTAAACGAGGCACACACTGTAGTAAAAATATCTTGCTTTATTGTCTTCTTTTTGGTAGTGAAACGGCTGCTTTAAAAATTATTTTTCATAAGCGTTTAATATTAAATTAAAAATTGTGTTGCTTCTACTGAAAATTTTTAAATTTGATAAATTTGTTGACCAAGTGCAAACTGTTGTTTATTTTTTTTTGTATTGACACATGGAAGATTAGGACTTTTATACAAAAGAACCAATATTTCCTTTAATCCATATCCAGATTAGAGAAAATATTATATTAAATATGTCTTTACTAAAATTAGGGAAGTAACGATACGCCTTTTTGCCGATACGATACCGATACTACCGATACGAAAATAAAATTTAAATTATATGTAAAATTTTGGGTATTTACAACATTTCATTCCATCAGTAAACAAGCGGAACTGCCTCTCTCCTACACCCTTCTCGAAATTTTCTAATAACATTTTCTCAAGCGCTCCAAAGGTCAGTTGTTGTAGACTTATCAGAACTTTTAATATTTAGGTGTAGGGGCGACCATTTCTTTAACACGTTTGGAATGCATAGTCATGTTAAGTAGATCAATAAGACGTTTTCCATTTGTGTCTCAAATCGTTCATTCATAGAAATTGTAGAGTAAATGATTTGCAATTCATTCATTTAGTATAAATATTGTCTAATAATGTTCGAAGACTGTTAACTTGCGGAATAGTGTCAGACAATCAACTTTGTCGTGCCTGGCGAATTTAAAATACGCCTGCGACGGTTTGTTAAAAGGAAAAACAGAAGTTATCCAAAATTTGTAGAAAAATGATTTTTAATCTCACAAAAATTAATGAAAGTAAGAAATAAAATTTTAAAACGTACAAATACATGCCTACTTCGTCGTAACGGAATGGCGTGCCATTTGAAATATTACTTTTCTTATTCGACCTTTCGAAATTTAAATAAATAAAAATTAGTCAAGCTCGAGGCCAGTGTTTTTTTTTTTGTAAATAAAAACTCCTTTTTATTTGCTTCTAATATTCGATCATCTTTGAAGATCATCATCAGGGGTTTCTTTTCAGTGATTTTTTATAAACATAAAAACTTAAAACTAGGTAGGTACCTATATTTTTAACACATTGATGTCTAGACTTGCACTGTCTAGGACTTACGTTTACATGAAAGCTATTTGTAAAAAGTTTTGTTCTATAAATAGGTGGGTACCTATCCATATGAACCAGTGTTGCCACTTTGTGGGTAATTACCCGAATTTGGTATAATTTTTACCGTCGTGGGTAGAGCGTGGGTAATTTCTCTTACGTGTTATTCCGGTGTTATTTGAAATTCTTACTTTAGATACCCAAATAAAATCAAGATTCGATTTCAGTGATGACATTTATTTCTTTTAAATATTGTTGCTAAAAAATGCACAGTCTTTTGTACCAAAGTTTCGGTTTCTTTTTAAGAAAAGACTTCAATCAATAAATATATATTTTCAAAAGTTTTGTTAAGAATGTCGCAAGATGGTCCCTTAGATTTGGAGAAAGATGCCTCTTTTAGTGATTTAGAACTTAAAGTTTATGGGAAAAATTTGTTCAAATTTAAACTAGCCTGGGGGACGAAATGTTTCCAATATTTCAACATGTAATTTATTTTATTTTTATCTGGCAACTTTCAAATGCTTTAGCTGGAAGAATATTTAACGCCGTTATCATTTGTAAAACTAAATTACGAAAGGGACAGTTGTATAAAAGCCAGCAAGCATTTTGTTTACTAAATATGGTATAAAGGGTATTTTTTAAGACCATGAAACTTGAAATTTTAGACAACACAAAAAAAATAATTTTAAACGTAGATTAATACAAGGAATTACTAATTGCAACTGATTTCAAACAAATAGGCACCGCGCCTGTCCTTGCAGAAACGCTTTGCAGACGTCCAATTTTGTTCCTCTGTTTTGAGCATTTCTGGCTGCCTGTCACGAATAAAATGAGCACTGTTTACCTCCAAGATGTCAATTGATGCTGTTCTATTAGCAAAAACCAGTGACTTCATAGCCCTACGAAAAACAATCAAGAGATGTCACATCGCACGGCCTTGAAGTCAAATTGACAGTTTATTTTCTCTAAGTTGCGTCAGTTTAATCATGAAGTTGCCCATAAGTTGCGAAAATCAATCGCTGATTTTCAAAGTAAATTTGGATAATTTGGTGGCGTTTGTCAAGCATGAATCTATTCATGATTATTGACAGGTCGTTTGACAGCTAACCTTTCGTAAGCTCTATGGGGCTAAAAAAAACACCCATTATAAAGGAATTGCAATGATCATTTTAAACCTTCCCTAGATATATGAAACCAACTGTGGAAGCTTAACTCATTATTTTAGGAGTTTTATTTTATGTTTTATTAATTGTTTTTAAGTCTTTTTTGTTAATTTATTTAAAATTACAATAAGAATCTTAACAGTTTGACTAATATTGATCAATAAGTTTGTTGTGTTTTTGATTCTTTGTAAATGTCTTTTAATTAAATAAAACTTCATGTTGTAAAATTCCTTTCTTCATAAAAATAATTTAATGAAAATTAAATTTGATTAACTTAACCCTACAAAATATCCACAATACTAACAAATAAAACTTCAATTTTATATCAGGTGTAATTTCATTTAAATCGGGTAATTTGGCTTCAGCTCAAGTGTAATTTTGAATTTTGCTGGTGGAACACTGATATGAACCCTTTTCCAACAAAAGTACAAATTGTGTACAGGGCAATAAGTTTACAAAGGTACCAAAGGCCATGCCAGATAAAACTTCTTCGCTTTGCGTGACGTTTCTAACTTTGACAGAAAAGCGTTACGCAAAAGGTGTATGCCATAATTAAAACTTTGACAACACACACGAATTGCTTGTTAAAAATAAATACCTATATAAAAAAATTATACTAGCAGACTGTCAAAGCGCGCAAAAAGATGAGAGTTGCCTAACTTTTCGCTTCGCTCTGCGTTAAAAGTTTTTTATGTGACATGTTTCGTAAAAGTATGAATAACGCAACACAAAGCAAAAGTTTTATCTTACATGGCCTGCACTGCTCACTAACTAAAAATATCTTGTGCAAAATATATGGGTACCTACTAGGTATTACATGAATATCAATAACCTAAGTATGTACCTATGTAGGTATTTTAGAATAAAAAGTTTCATCGATGGAATAAATACTTACAAATAATATTAAATGGTAATTACCTATTTAAAATAGTTAAAGACTCTAAACCATTTAAAAATACGCTTCCCTTTTTGTAGATATAATTTTTTAATATACCAAAAAAACCTAACTGATTCAATTGGATACAAAAACATTAACCCATCCATACATTTATATTTTTATATACATACATACATATGTATGTATATGTATGGACTAAAACCCCAATAGACTCCACCCATCTGCCACAAAAACAATAAAAAAAAAACTGCAAACCGAAATTCAAACTATGTAAGTACTCGTATGTAGGCACGAGTGTTTTATCTTGGTAGTTTCTGTGTTGCAGAGACTTAAAAGATCGTTTGAATAACAGCTTTATTGCAGCACCAATAACATTTTTTGTCTTACTTGAAAAAAAAATTGTGAGTAGCAAAGAAAGAGAAGACAATTTGGGGATTAGTGTGACCAGATCTTAACATTTTTTTAAAGCTAAACCTGCCATTAAAAATGTTCTTCTAATTTTAACTTTTGTTGTCGAATGTCAATTATTAAAATACATAAATTTAAATCAATAAAATATTTCTTAAACTTTTTAAATTAAAGCTACGAAAAACTAAGATTATTTTAAGAAATGCTAACTGGAAAATTTGTCAGCAAAATGACAAAATTTAAGAGCTGTATTTAGCTGTAAAGATGCAAAAATGGTGACCAACAGCAGTGACAGAGAGGGCTTCCAGATATTCTTCAAATTTTATCCCCAAACTATTAATTTATAACCCCATTAATAACATCTTATTTTTGTTTTTTTATTGTGTTTGTTTTTGAAAAAACCAATGATCCGTGATCAAATTAATGTTCCCATTCCACAAACGGCAGTTTTCTCCATTGTGATATAAAAATTTCTCTGGAAACATTGATTGAATAAAGGTGAAATAGGTTTGTTCTAATAGGATCCATCATATGTATATTTAAAGAAAAATGTATAAAAGTCCAGACATTTTAGATTTTTTTATTTTTTTTCCAAACAGAATTTATATCCTTTAATGCCATTAAGAAAAGTTGTGAAAAATGAAATTACATATACCTACCTTAAAAATAATAATAAAAAGAAAAATCTTAAAAAATTTTAAAAATATCCCTAAATCAATTTTGTTTGGTCCCGTTTGCAAAATCAAATCCACGATCTGGAAATTAAGGCCCCTATTACGGTTTACAACTGAACTCAGTTTAGTTGTAATTTCTTAATTTTTGTATTATGGTTTGCAGCTTTGATGTATTGCGGTGAACAAGACCATAACGAAAACACAACAAAAATTACAACTGTGCGCAACCAGTTGTCTTAATTGCAACTCAACTGGGTTGAGTTGTAATCCGTAATAGGGGCCTAATCTTCTCTTGTGAAAGTAATCAAAAGTAGTCCCTTGTTCACTTGATTTCTTATTCTTTACCGAATTGATTGAAAACAAACAACAATATTATTAGTGTAGATATGTTATAACTAGAGTTTTTCTTTTCCCGGACTTCTTCATTTCCCGGGAAAGCGGGATTTATTTTTCAATATCCCGGGATCCCGGGAAATCCCGGGAAATCCCGTTCAATACAAATCGATGCAATTTATTAGTTAATTTAATTTATTTGCATTTAACTTTCTCTAATTTCTGTGGCAAAAAGGAAACAGTGCTTAATGATCTTAAGATCTTCATGGGCAAAATTTCAATTATTTTGTATGATTTTTGGAATAATAATAAATTTTTTCAATGTGCAATAACGTTTGGAATAATAATAAATTCCGATCTGTGACATTATTAGTGTTAAGGAATAAAAACCTAAACTTCCAAAAGCCACCGTTAAAGTTTTATATTGTTCTCCTATAAAACTAAACATATAGACTTAAAACACATAATTAATTCAAAGCCAACAGCTTTTATATAAAACCAAAAAAGTTCTATTATTTTAACAAATAATTTCTTTTAAAATAGGATTTAAGTTCACAATAAGCATTTACAGAATCGTTTGAAAGCCTTTTTGTAATTTATATCAAGAAGATTTCAATGAGATAACGCGTTTCCTTTCCACGGATGTTTGCCTTTATTGTCAAAGGGACATTATATTATCTAAAGACACTTTCAGTTTTCTTAGCACTACCTTCAAAACTTGTAATTTCTTTTTCGAAAAGGCGTTTTCTTTATTAATAAATTTTGTCATCATCTCTTACAGAATCTAATCCGAAAATCTTTTATGCAGCTGCTTATTAAATTTTTAGAAGCAAGTGGAAACAACTTTTTTCGTTTTTATAAATTTAATCTCGGTATTTAAACAAATAAAAAATTCTGTACATTTTTCAACTCAAAATAAGTTTTTGTCCTAAGACCTTTTTGAATAACGGCTAAAAGTTGCCATAATGATATTTAAAAAAATCCCGGGAATTCCCGCACAAATTTCCCGGGATTTATTTCCCGAAAAATCTGCGGGATCCCGGGAATTCCCGTTTGAAAAACACAAGTTATAACATAACACAGAACAACACATGATTTCGGGACTTAATTCTGATAATTGCTTATAAAATTAGACCCAAAATAAATAATAATAATAAAATATTCAACATTTTTTTATTTTTCAAATTTATTCTATGAGCTAAATTTCAGTTATGTATTTTATAAAGCTTTTTGTAAAAGTCCTATTACTTCAATTTTTCAGAAATGAATATAATATAATCAGGGCTGCCACACTAAGAGATATCTCGCCCCACGTGGCGATTTCGAATACACTGCGATTTTTTTCGGCGATTTATAAAATATGACGTGTTATATTCCCAATTTTTATTTTTGATAAATACACTGAAATTTATTGTTAAAGCGATTTTGTTGGCAATTAGATAAGCCATTAATTTGTTTAGAGACTCTTAGGGCCTGTTCGTCGATAACGAATGAAGACTTCGTTCGCTTAAATAACATTTAAAACAAAAACAAATTATAAAATATTGTTTTATAACATTATACTATGTTTCCACTACCAGCAAAACAACTTCACCCCTGTCGCGAATGTTACGGGAATATGTTATATGGGAGCAAACCTATATTCCAATCCCCAATGATGTTGCGCTGACATTTTGCTGTGTCAGTTTTCTGCTTTTCAAAAATGATGTCAACATTTCGGAGTTTTGTTGTGATAGGGAATATCCACAATGTAATCCATTTCGATTTGTCTTAGCGGTTGTGGTCCATTATTTTCAATATCGGGTGTCCAATCAGCATCATTCAAATTGGTTGGATTGGTGAAAACAGTTTCGGCTTGCAGGGACACAGTATCCAGAATCGGAGGTTTAGGTGTATCGGTACCTTTCATATGCAAACTCAATTAGAATTCAGTCCCGAATCAATCCCCGAAAAAATGTTGTACTGTGTTACGAATATGTTTAGTCATAATATGATTCAATAATAATCGGTATATCTTGACTACAATCATGAATCTTATCATAATATTTTGCTCTTAGAATATGTTTACCACAACCATGTTTTTTCTTTGCGTGTATGTCATAAAAAACATTGTCCTGGAAGGTCCAACATAATTTGGTTTAGGGGGGTCTATGATTATTTATTTTTATTAGTTATTTTACCAATATTAAATCTGATACCTCATCTGATTCTAGAGCTGTTATTCATAATATTTTATGTGTTGTTGCTTTAGAAAGGAAATTATTAATAATAAAATACAAATACAAATATCAGCCTAACTTTATTGTTGTCACCAGAGTCAAGTGACAGATCCCTAGCCTTGCCAAGTAGATCGTCCATTAAATAAGTATAGTCCCTCCCGTAACAGTTTACGAAATATTTAAAAAAATACAACAGCCCTTTTATAATTTACGAATAAAAATTTGTGTATCTTACGAAATATTTTCGTAAATTTATATCTGATTTAGACTATGCGAAGATTGCCTCTTACGAAATTTGATGCGCCATGATTTGTAAAATTTTTTATATCAATATTTAAAATGAATTTAAACGTTAAATTGCTGGCAATAAAAACTTAACATCTGAACGTATTCAAAGGGAAAAGAAAATACGATTATTGTGTCAGGGACATGTCGCAAAGTCTAAAATAGGCATGAACTAGTTGAATATTTGGTATTCTTGAAAAATTATTTTGAATATTCTGCTGAAAAAATGTAAATACTTATTTTGTAAAATAAAGAACAAACCCATTTGGATTTATTAATTTAATAATTAGAATTGTGGTTATTTTGTTGAACTATTTATGGGTTTTAATCCAAATTTTTAATATTTAAATGAGGCTTAAGTTCATCAAATTTAATTTTCATTAAATTATTTTTATGAAGAAAGGAATTTTACAACATGAAAATTAATTAAAATTGTTATTGATAATCATTCATTCTTGACTGACCTGAGATTCGAACCCAGGCGGCTGGTTACCATGACATGTTTCGATTGCAACCACTCGATCTCCTCAGATTGATTTGCCGTATTACACTCGCAGCCATCGACGACTGCTGACGTCAATAGTCAAACATCAATCCTTAAACCAAATTGTATTTTAACCTTTGGTAGATCGAAATTTGCTCTTTTTTTTTGAAGAAAAAAGTAATTTAATTTATAAATTAAAATTACAATATTTTTTACAAAATAAAAAAAATCAAAAATTTAATTAAAAAATTCACAAAATGTTTTCGCAAAATATTTGAAATTTTGAACGTTGTTTCGCTACAGAGCATTCGTAAGTTTCAACTACCACTACAACTTCTTTATTCTGTTCCAGACCTTAGAGCACAACCGTCTTAGGCCATCAGCTCGTAAATATTACGAAAAAAGTAAATATGTAGGTATGTACCTACAAAAGTTTCTTTCGTTAAATGTGGATTATATTCAGTGTAGGTATGTATGTATTTTCGCATTTCAAAATCCGATAAAAAATTTAGGGGATTGTTTTTTTCAAATTTTTTCCACCTCGCAAAGAGAAATTTTTCAAATACATTTGAATTTTAAAAAATTTTGTATGAACATATTTTTTAAATGATTTATAAAATATGGGGTTTAATATCAGAGAAAAGTTAAAAATGTATTCGTCAATAAACTCATAAAAAATCTTTTAAAGGTACCTATAGAGAACTTGGACTTATGGACACTACACATTGCAACTGGTCGGTCAATTGAGTTAAATAAACCAGTTGAATGAAATTAAATTCTTTTGATTTTTATCCAACCACACCAAACCTCTATCGTAACAATTGCCCGGTGGCGTTTTTTGCGCGACTTTGTCAAATTTATATTTTCATCTATGATTCCTCCCGACAAACTGGCTCTTAAGGCGCAATTTCTATGAAAATGTCGAAGTTTTGCAGACATTTTTATGAAAGATTCACTGTATAAAAGAAAGTTGAAAGTAATCGACATTGTCTGTTATCACTCGATATAAAACGGAACTCTGCTAAAATTTGTCTGCTATTCTTCAATGGTATAAATATATGCATGTACATATGTATGTACATACATATGTTATTTTCTTGTTTATCACCTCATTGAAGTACATTGAAACTTGACAACATTGTCTGAATATCGATGATATTGTCTGTTAGGACTCACTAATACGCGGAAGCCTAACGAACAAAATCAGTTCTGGTCATCTATGATATTTTGGACAATTGCTTAAAAAATTCACGTATGACGCCAAAGAAAATTCAGCATACATATGTACATATGAATGTATGTATGTATGTCATTGATGATTTAACCATGTCAGTATGTTTCATGATGAATCATCATGACGTTCGCCACCGGGTGGTTGTAAAACTTGATCAAATTGTACAACAAGTCGCAACGGCAGTATTAGAGGCAGTACCCACATACATATTTATAATTCTAAAAGATGCAATTTGAAACATTTAGTAAGGGGTTTAACCTTGGCTAGGTCATTTTGGAAGTGTTAATTTTACTGTTCACTGTGTTATTCTTCTTTTAAAATAAATTACACTGATGATTTTATTCACATTCATAGTTTTAAAGAAATTATAATTAATTAGTGATTGTTTTTGTTGTAAAAAAAATATTTCTTAGCTATTTTTCTTTCTGTTTTAGTGATTGATATTCTTCAAAAAAAAATTCGCAATTGCGAGGGAGACTTAAACTTTATTTAAAACAAATTGCCTCTCTTAAACTGTGAAAGAGTATTCTACACGACATTTAACTGCAGTGCTGTTGCAGATATTCCCCATTTGTGGATCTTAAATTTATTATGAGTAATTGATAAGAGAGTTTTGGCGGGGAATTAAAAAAAATATCAAGTTTGTTTAGCATTAGATCAGGGATTCCCAAAAATTTTTTGGTTGTGTATTAGTGAGTACCAGAGAGTAAGCAAATTGAGAGAATGCATTTATTTACAGCCGAAATAAAATGTTAGTAATATATTTTATAAGATGTATAACACAAAGGTACAAAATTAAAAATTTTTTGTGTTGATAAAAAATTTGTAGCAATTCTTTACCAATTCAATGTCGCTGATTTTAAAACTACACTTTTTTTTATTCGGAAGCTTTTTGACTCTAAATCAGTTTCAAATATCTTATCAAAAATTGTAAAAAATTAAAGATTTTTATGTTTTAAAAATTCAAAAAAAAAATAAATATTGCACGCAAATCACAGCTGATAGAAAAAAAGTCAGTTTTAAAATCAGCGACATTGAATTGGTAAAGAACTGCTACAAATTTTCTAGCAACACAAACAATTTTTAATTTTTTTCCCATGTGTTATACAAGTTATCAAATAATTTCTTCTAAATTTATACTTTTATGGCAGTTTTGTAATAGTAGAATGCTTTTCAAATGGGATGAACTTAATTTATTACGTTGCTTGGAACAAATAAATTTTAAATCCGAAAAAATTTGTTCGCATAGGTAAGTAGTGCCGAATAAAGAGAGGCACGTCAATGAATTTTTTTTTAGTTCAGGATAGAAATGGTATTCACGGTGTTGGGTTGCTCATACTTCAAACATCTGTGCATACATTTTTATTCTAGCTAATGGTATATCATAACTTTTTAGAAAATACCAAATGTGCACATGAGTTTGCCTGCAAAAATGTATAAAGTCATTATAACAGGTCAAAGTTACGTTTAATAATTACAATAAATTAGTAAGGTTAAAGGCAGAATTAGTCTTTACTTTCTGTTTCTGTTCTGTTCCGTGCCGTTCTGTTTCAAAATTGTAAAAGTTTCTTTTTCTGTAGCAACTGTAGCCATTTATGACAAATTTATTAGTTTTGCACCATCCATTGTTTTATTTCAATAACTTTTATGCACATAAATTTGAAGAAATAAAATTTAATTAACGAATTTTTTATTATTTATTTTGCGGTAACTTACAATTACTTTACAAGTTCTTGATTTTATCAAACTGAACCGCAACAGAACAGAACAACTAATCAATTTCACAGGTTTTTTAATAACAAAAACAAATCAGCTGGTTCGTAACAGACCAGAAAGTAAAGACTTACTGAGCCTTAACTCTTTGGGCTCGGTCAAATAATTGTAGCATAAAAAAGTAAGCAATAAAAATAGTGCTAAACAATAAAGTTTCATTAATACATCAATAAAACACATCTTCTTACCCAAACATTTTACCTACTGTCACATTTGCTTTTATGTGTACAAGTTATTTACACATAAATTGTAGCAAAACAAGACTTTTTTACTTGTTTTTTAAATATTTCTACTTACTTAAGAAAAGGGTTTTCAAAGAAAGAAAAAACCCAACGACGCAATTGGTACAGAAACCAAAATATTTTTACAAGCAAAATACCAACAAATTCTTTTGGCTATTTTTTTTTTTAATAATTTCTGCATTTAGGTACGTCTTTTTAAAGAAAGCAAAAGGGACCCTTTTACAGGTAGCAAAGAATTTTTTTTCACAAACAAAACACATATCGTTAGCTTAAACGTTGCAGTAAATGTTATTGTTAAAAAAATTTACGCTAGCTTTGCTGTTAAATATTTTCAACAATTTAAATTATGTTAAAATTAAATAAAAATGTTATATTACTCTGCATTGAAGTCTTTAAATTTGGACTCTAAATATTGCACGCAAGGCATTGGATGTTACCAAAAGCATTTTTGACCGCACAATATTTTTGAGTGTAAGCTGAAACAAAATAATATAGCATCCGCTAAACATGTACACTTGTCGAAGTCACACCGACGACTGAATTGAAGAGCATAAAAATATGTGTTTGTAGTGGTTTGCACAATTGTGCAAAGAAATGGAAACCCCTGCATTAGATATGAGAAATCACTTTTAACTGTATGTGAGCAACTAAAATTAGATCAATAATATCGACCCATGAGCAGTGTTGCCAGAACTTTTAGAGGTAAAATCAGCAAAAACCATAAAAGGTAATCGTTTATGATGCACGAAGGGATTATCAACGAGTCTTTAAAAAAACATGCCAAGAGTCGTATGAGACTCATGTTGGGATTTTTTTTCAACTCGTAAAATGCTCAGCAATATAACTAAGCTACCTAAATAAGGGCATCGAGCGTATTTTTCATCTAAAACTTCTAGTTTTCATACAATTTAAATAAAACAAACCTTAAGGTCGCGAAATCAACACCATCCAGTCAGAAAAATCATTTTTTACAGATCCTTAGGCCGGTTTGTTTTATTGAAATTGTACAACAAGTTTTTCCTATAAATATAATATTAATATAAATAAATAAAGTGTTTTGTTTCAAAATGTTTTAAGAGATATTGAGTGATGTCATATACTTTTTGAGAAGTCTTCACGCAAAATCGCTATTTTTCTTTACACGCTCACCAAATTGTTATTACAAAACTCCCTACAACTTTTAAATGATAATAGGTATATTAATGCAAATAAAAACATTTGTGTTGCATCTCACATAAGAAAAAAACCACGTTTAAGAAAGTATTTCAAAAACACCACGTCTTTTTCCATATGTGTTAATATAAAAAGTATTCCGTATAGAGATACTTATCCATTTGCTCAATAATTTGTTCAATAACACTGTGCAACAAAAAAAAACCAGCCTCAACACTTGCAAAGCGAAATAAAAGTAGACTACAAGTAGAGCAAACCTGCCAAAGGGGTTTGAAAAGTTAGCTCGGGCTTCCGAAATATTGGCCTTCAAAGTTTTTGAATTTTTTGAAAAGGCGTTTGGTATAAGTAAAAAAAGTGTACTTATTGTACTTCTGAGGTGAAATACTATTTCAGATGTCTTCAGTGGAATTGTAAGGCGCTTATTTTCTTAAAATATAGTAACCCTCTAACACTCATTTTAAGGGTTAATTTTTGTAATTTTTTTAAATTCCCCACAAAAGTATACTAAAACGGCACTTTAGAGGGTTAAAATGTTCTATGAATATTTTTGACATCAAATTTCTCTAAGGGTCTTCTAAGACCAAAAGTTCGTGCAATGTATGTAAAACGGATATTCAAAATTCCGGGCCTTGAAATTTTTAATTTCAGGAAAACCCGTTTTACATACATTGCACGAACTTTTGGTCTTAGAAGCCCCCTAGTGAAATTTAATGCAGAAAATATTCGTATACCATGTTAACCCTCTAAAATGCCGCTTTAGTGTAGAAGTTAAAAAAAAGGAAAACATGACACTTAAATTGAGTGTAAGATGGTTAAATTATTGAAAGAAAAGAATCTCCATACTTTCTACTGAAGACATCTGGAATAGTCTCTTAGCTCAAAAGTACATTTGGTATATTTTTTACTCGTACCAATCGCCTTTTCAAGAAATTCACAAACTTTAGGAGCCCATACTTCGGGAGCCCGGGCAAACTTTTCAAAACCCTTTGGCAGATTTGCTCTACTAGTAGTCTACTTTAATTTCGCGTTGCAAGTGTTAAAGCTGGCGGCGATGGCCCGAATTTTGTTGCCCTGTGTAATTGATGATGTACAATTAAATTGGATGTGCGTTTATCATTTTAGTAGGTGACAAAATATTTTTGATAAAATCAAAGGTCTTTTGATTTATATTGCGCAAAAAGATACTATATTTTTAATGTGTTGACGATAATACGCTCATGTATGCGTTGATTTTGTTTAAACCATGTTACGCGGACAGCAATTATCGTGTTTCGCTCTCCCATTCCTGTTTAGCGTCCCAAACATGATTGAAACAACATGTTTTGCCATACATTTTGAGAGCGAAACATGTCGTTTCATTTTGAAACATGCTGCGAAACAGAAAAAATTTACTATCACCTTCAATTTTGATCAAAATTATCGTTAGTTTTTCTGAACTGGCTCTTGAAAAAAATTAATTACAAATTCATGTTAATTAAAATAAAGTAATGATTATTAATGAAAGTAACTTATAATTATTTATTTAATTTTGACATAATTTTGTATCTATTTTTAATAAATGCCCCTATTGAGGTTCTCCACTTTTTTAACAGTTTGGTTGTCTTTGGTAAATTCACATTGCCATTCTCAACTCAACAGGCAGTTGGCTATTCAGTTGTGTATCTGTTTTTTTCGTGGTACTGCCGTTTTCAAATTTGTAAAAGTTTGGTCGACAAAAATGTTAAATACAGACAACTGCTAAAAAGTAGTTGTGTTTTTGGTAGTTAAAGTTTATTTTTTTTAAATTCGGTGAAAATCGAAAACAAAATGGAGAAATCGTATGTATAAATTTTTGTAATAACTTTTTCGCTATTTTAAAAAACTTTTATTAGTGTGAAAAAAAAACAAAAGTTCAATTTGAGCGACTTAGAAATTGCTCGCGGAAAACACAAAGTTTGGTATGATGAAAAATTTATGTAAGGAGTTATGGGAATATATGATAGTGGAGTTAAATAGTTTGGGACCACGACAAGAACTTCTCTTAAACCCTTTTAATCTTTTTAATCGAATTATAATATTCTTGACACAGGTTTGTATACACTACAAGACAAGTATAATGAAAAATTTTGCCAACAATAAAAAAAAAACACTCAAGCGACAGGCGGAGTTCTATCACAAGAAGTTCCATTAAATAGCCTTGAGGATAATGTTTCGCAGCTCTTGTATTACAAGTCCGGCCAAGTATTTGGTGTTGAAAATATTCCACCATCAAGTGCCATGTTGGCACTATGCACCCACGATTTGGCGTAAAAGCAATAAAAGTTCATAAAAATATTCAATTTTATTTACTGCATTATTTAAGTATCTATTATTTTTGCAAGAACAACACATAAAACCACGAAAACGAAGTTTTTTCCTTTTGTAAATAATTGAATTTAAATTATCGTTAGATTTCAATTTCACTTCATTTCGATTTCCAGAACATACCAGATAAATTTATATAAATCTTTGAGTAAACATAGCTGCTTTTGTAATTTTTTCCTTAGAGAAATGAAACTATACCAAAAATATAAGCTAAATAAATTACTATGTACTCACTAAACATGACTGTTTTTTAATTCCAACGAAAACATACATTTGGTTTGTTTATTCGACTTTAAACTTTCAAAAAATTATCCATTCAACAGAAATATTATATATTATTATTATTCGATTAATCGGTATAAATTCTTCGATTAGTCCTTTAATCGAAATTAGCAATTTTAAATTTTTCGAACAATTAATAGTCTAAAATTGTTCGATTAATCGAACAAGAATTAATCGACTGAACACCCTAGTCAAAACTGAATATATTTGGCAACCTTTTTCGATCCCTGTTCCAGATCCCTTATTTCATCAGAATACATCTCATTGTTTTAACGAGAAACAGGCAAATAGTTATAACCCTCAAGGGAGTCAAAATAATTACATAGATCTCCTACTGTCACCACCTCCAGCACGCGGTCGAGAAGCTCCAAAATAGACTTCAAAGCACCGGCCCGCACAAGACAGTTGTATTCCTGCGTGCAGATTTATATGCAATCAGTTTGTGCCCTAAAATTTTTTTTTCTTCTTTTCCTTTGACTTAACTAACGAATTTTACATATTCAACCCAATTGTGAATAAAAATTCCCTGGGAGTTTTCTCCCTTCTCCCATTTTTCCTATGTAAATTCAATTGTAAAAATGGGAAAAGGAAAAAACTCCCGGGGAATTTATATTTATAGGTAATTTGGCTTATTACGTATACGAGAAAAAATGTATAACCCTGCGGCCACACGGTCAAGTTGTTCTTGATAGTCTTTTACATTTACTGTTTGTCAAAATTTACATAAATTGAAAGCTGTGACGTAGGCTGCACTCAATTTGTAGGCAATTTAATTTCAAAATGTCATCAAGAAAATTGCCAAGCAAATGGAAAGGTGAAATTGAAAGTAATCTCGTCGTCAATTTAAAAAGTGTGAGTGTGTAAGTAAAAAAGTGTGAGTGTATTGCAAATTGAATGGAATTGAAAGGCAAAACTTGATCGTGTGGCCACCAAGTAAAAGAAAATATTCAAGTACTTTCAAGTCTGAACCCCCTTCTATTCTCCCTAATTCCATAAAACTCAAGACTTGACGATTAAAACTTGATGAATGTGAACCATTATTTATAACCAATGTTTAGCCAACTATTTTTAAAAGTATCATGAAAATGAAAATAGAATTATGGTAATAAAACCAAACAATCCCCAAAATTAAAACAATTGTCTCAAACTAAATCCCCAATATCTAAATGGGAATTTTGTATCCCATTTTCAAAATAAATCCCCTTATCTGACAAGTTTGAGTACTAGAAACAAATATATATTCTCTTTATATTTAAGCAAACTTTTTAAGAGAAGAGATATTAATATTAAAGAGTTGAAAAGTGCAATTTTAATGCGAGTTAAGAATTTTCAATTTGTGCACTTTATTCAAAACAAAAACAACATACAACACAAAGTGCTTTTGGTTTTGTTAGCGTCGTTGATTTTTGTTTTTTCGCGGTGCTCATCTTTTTTAAATGGTGTATGCAACCAGTAGTTGTTGTAACTCAAGTGCGCGTGCGTGAGGATTTTATGCTTTTAATCGCGATATTTTTCGGTTTCATTGTTTTGTGATTTTGCATAGGTATCTTTACAAATAATAAACAAACACACGAACGAAACAAACATTTACGTATGCAAAGTATACATTGTAAACGCACCTTACGATATTATCGCATATTGCCGTCGCGATTTGTTAAAAAAAGAAATAAACAAGTTCAAAATTAAATGAAAAAAGCATTGCTTGGAAAAAAGATTATGCATAGGTACATATGTATTTATGTAGAAATATAAAAATGACGTGCATCAATATTATAAAAATAAATACCTTTATAGTACCTATATACGTATATTTATAAAGAGATACCTATGTATCCATGTATGTACCCATAACAAATTAAGGATTTGTGTAAAAAAATAAAAATAAAAAGTGATTTAGGTATGTATGTATGTTTATTGTATGTGTAGACACCTAGTTAATATTTAGATACACATTTGTACCTAGTTAGGTAATGATTTATTTACATACCGCTGACTTAATATTACAAGGTTGTAGGTATGTGAGCTTTTTTCGATTTTCAGTTAGTAACTTTTAAGTGACGATTTACAACTTTAAGTGTTGATCCAAAAACGGCAACACATTCTTTACAACCTTGTATAAGTAAGTTTTGTTGCGTTACTTAATTTGGAAATGGTAGAATACAAATTGGAAACTAGTATTAACTTGATTTTCTTCATATTTTTGCTCTTTCACTTACAACATTGTAAATAAAATAAAATCAGCTATTTGTAACAATAAATTACAAAAATGGATCTAAAGCCATATTTTCTTATCTCTTCGTATGTCTCGTCGAGATGATAGTTATTGTTCACTTGTTGATATTACTTATCATCAGGGAAACCGGAACTATGCTCTCGTTTTAAATATGCATTAAAAATGTCTTCTTTTGAAAAAAAAAATTAAACAATTTACATATTTATATTTGCATGTAATAGTCAACTAAAAAAGTATATTCGGTCGTGAACGGGCAATGGGGATTATACAGCAACTGTGATGAATTCTAGACCTACCAGCACAAAATTTTAACAAGACATACATAGGTACAAACCTATTAGCTATTGAACAAGTTATCCTCGAAAAATTCCAGCATTAATAAAGAAATGATGTCACTGAAAGCTACGTTTGGGAGCGATATTTATATGGTAGCTCTGGCCACATTTGGAATGACTCCAATAAGTTTTGATAAGATGACTTAGTTTGTAATAAATATTTTTTGGGCCAAATTTAGTCCAAATATAAACAGAATAAGATGGTTTATGGGTACAAAGACTTTATTTGGAAGATGTTTGCATGTGGGCTAAGTGATATTGGCTTTTTTAATATGTTTCGTCGTTAAGCCCTATTGCGCACAAGATTTAAATAGACAAACAGTAGGACGGATGTATGTATATTGTTTAATCGGTTTATTAGTGATTTTAATAACATTATTAAAAGATGGCTTGCACCAATATTTTTATGTGTTAAGCATATGTATATCAATATATTGTGATGTGGTACCAAGTACCAATGGTGGAATATGCGCTATATGCCTTAAAAATACGGAGAAAGTATGGTTTTGAATAAAAAATGCTGCAAAGGGTAAAATTGGCACTGACAATCGATGCCAAAATTCACTGAAAAACCCGCTGCAGGGTTACAAAGCCATATGCAACAAAGCCATGTGACCTTTTTTCACATTTCATTGAGAAATAACGCCATATGTCTTTATTTTCATATAAGAAGTAAAATTAAGCCATTATGGGAATATGACTCATTTAAAATTTTTTTGTTTAATAAAAATGTCCCCAAAAAGTAAATAAAAATGGACTGCAAATTTAGGGCAATTTTTAAAATGTTATGTAACCCAATTTTTTTTTAAATGAAATGTCACCACAAAAATAATGCCCCTAAATTTAGGGTTCTCTTTATGAATAATTACTTTAAATTTTTTTATGAATATTTACCCAACAAATGGATTTCAGAATTCTTCTTAGGCTAGACATCCTCTGGTCGGGCTCAAGACTTTTCCCCTCAATGCTATAATTTCCACTGGCTTTGCTAGCTAAAGCTTTCTAGCATATCCGGCGTTCGGCCGGGCGAAATGACTTTCTTCTTTATGGTAAAACAAATACCGGCTTCGGTCCTTAAGCACCCCCTCTTTCCACCACCTGCTCCATATGTTTAAAACACTTGACAATATCAACTCATTCTTTTGGCAATATTTAAACAATATGTTTTTCTTTAATCAGTGGTTGCCAATAAAGCCATATGGTTTAATTTCTCACACCATTGAGAAATAAGGCCATATGAACTTATAACTCTGCACCCCTCTCTTCATTAGTCGCACAAGGAAAAACATGCAATTTCAAATTTACGGTTTCCCTGCTTATCATATACAGACAGCCTTCATTTACGCGTTACTTAGTTTGTCCAATATCTTAATATGTAAAAAAATCTATGTATGTATATCAGTGGCAATTTTTTTAATATTCTGTGTCTACTTTTTTACGCGGAAAAGACACGACAAACTTAAAAAATTGTGAATATCATCGAAATGAATCTCTTATGGACAAATTAATAGGGTCGCCAATTCCATTACTTTTGTAAATACACCATATTTTAAGGTTTTTAAATAACAAAAACATTTCTCGCAACCCAAGTCGCGGTGTACCGCCTCAAACGAAACAAAAAATTAAATCACCGTTAAAATTGCTAAAAAAAAAGAATGCATTTTAAAACATCTACAAGTTGCTGTTTAAAGCATAACAAGTTTTCAAAACATGAAACAAATGAAAATTATGAAAATTTTTCTTATTATGGTTTTGTCAAAAACATTTTATTTACATTATGTATATACATTATGTATATACATTATGTATATACATTATATATACACATGTAAGACAAATTTTAATACGAATACGAAGATGAAGTGATTATGATTTTGTTAAAGTTTTAGCTAAAAAGGGCCTTTGGTATGGCCATTTTAGACGTTTAGAAATGGCAGTTTTTTTTTTACAAAATACAAACAGAATTTTTTTTCTTAGCGACAGTTTCAAGACTTGATTTTCAAATTTTTAAAAATTTATTGAGGATATAATTGGAAATAAAAAATAGGTTTTCCGAACCTGGGATTTAAATTTTGTGAATTTTAGTCATATTTTGGCGAAGGAGCCAAATTACCTTACTGTTATGAATTTTAAGTAAATCCTATTCAGAATATTTTAGTCTATATCGTTTTAAATATGCTTTGAAATTTGAAAACATAAACCCTAAAATCATGAAGGCCAAATGTCAAATTTTGGACATATTTAGAGTTTCTTAAGGAAAAATGGGGAAATATTGTATATTTTTGTGCCAATTTTTATAAAACTGGAGAAAAATAAACCCTTAAATCATACGTGCAAAAATGGAGGATAACCTTTAAATGCACCTGGGGTCAATATGGTCCCAGACTTTTTAAATTTAAAAAAAAGCTGTTTATTTGAATGGTGTTAAACATAAATTAATCAATTTTAATAACTTTAACATTTTTAAACGAAATTATCTGCCTTTCTTTCTTCCGTTTCTTTTATATATCATTAGAACGATAATTTCGCATATACATATTTTGATTATTTTACATTTTATTTCAAAAGTAATTATTTAATGGCAAAATTTTTACAAAAACTAAACGGAACGTCTTTTCGATGCGGTCAGTAGTCAGTCTTATTTATTCGATAAAAGCTTCTTAAGGAAGCTCTCACAAAGGAAGCCATGTCTTCGCTTATGACTCTTTTTAAAAACATTTTCAATGTGTATCATTTTTTTATTTGCCATTATACTAAAAATTAAAATATCAATAGTATGTACATATGATCTTACAAAATGATCCAACATTTTCCGCATACTGAACCCACTCATCCTCGTAGTCACCCCTTCCTGCGCCAGTCTTCCAATTGCTGTTGCTTGTACCACCATAATTTTTAAAGCATCCAATTCCTCTAAATTACATTCACTTGGAGGGTTGAGCAATATCTTGCATAAGAATATAATAAATTAACACATTTATTTAATTGAAATATTTACCTTTTGCAGAATATTTTGCTAAATAATTTTAATTTAATTTTTATTTATGACCTTTTAAACTTAAAATATTTTTCTGTCTCTATTGTCCAATTTTCTCAAAAACGATGAAAAGAAAAAAATAAAAAACTACTATTTTTGTTTTCTTCTATATGACAATTTAGGTATATTGATAAATTATTAATTTCTTGGGCGATATCTTCCATTTGTTTGCAGGGAATTACTTTTTTTTTTTTTTTTTTTTTTCCAATTTATTGATGGTCTAATCTAGCACAACAACATAAATCTTAAAAATTAATTAGTTAACATATACAAATTTAAAACATAACAATTTTAATTAGCACATTTAGTTAACATATTTAAATATTACAAGAGTGATTAAATAGCTCCTTTTTAAACAAGTTTGCGTTGCCTATTAGCTGCATATTATTTGGAATTTGGTTCCAAAGACGAGTGGAATCAATAAAAAAAAGTGACGTTCTGACAAAGGACTTCGAAATCGTTGTTGAATTATTTTCTTACCACGACGCGATCTTGCAAATCGAATTCTTCTGAATTGATATACATACATATTGGTTGTTTTTGAGTTATTACTTTATGTAGCAGTAAAAGGCATTAAAATTTAAGAAGATTCACAACTAATCCCATATATCCGGTATGAAAACAATGATATGTGTTCACGGCGTCCTTTAGCATAAATGCATCTTGCAATATTACTGTAGGCAACATTTAGTTTTCTGAGGTCGGTACTATTACTTTTAGCGAAAATTTCGCATCCGTATAAAAGAACTGGAATAAGGTAGGTTTTTGCTAACAACATTCGAATGTTTAAAGGTGTTGAGAATTTCACTGCCAACAGATTACGTAGCATACCATAAACAGAGTTGATGTGGGTTGACCAAGTAAATTCATTATTAAATGTTACTCCCAGATTTTTTGAAGAATTTACGAAGTTAATTATGTTGTTATTAATCTTAATTTGAAATTGATCACCTAATGTTGTTTTACTTTTTGAAAGGAAAAAACATTTGGATTTGGAAGGATTAATGAGTAGACCATTGGGATCTGTTAGTAAGAGATGAAGATAGTAAGCTACATGCGGAGTATTGATTAATTTGTCTGCACATTATATTTTCCATCACTTTTGATAAATAAGGAAGAATTGCTATCGGTCGGTAATCATTGTTAGGCTTGGGAAATGGTATAATCTTATTGCTTGAAATCAAAGAATAAAGTCTTAGGAATACAAAGTCTGCTTTATTTGCTTGTACATTCTTTTTCTTTATTTAAGAATAATAATACTACATATTAATAAATATAAGATGTGTACAGTACTGGGTTCCTCGTTTTTATTTTTCATATAATGTTTTGTATCAGCTCATGAAAGTATGTATTCCTTAATTGAGGCAGACGTCCAGCATTCATGATATTTTTTGGGGGCGGCCTTGCGGGCGATGGTTGTTATCTCTTCCTTCAAGTGCTACCTTGGCAGGGTTTTTTCTGAGGTATTTTTCACGTTCTTCTTCTTCTTCTTCTTCTTCAAGTCAATTTGTTGGCAGAGTATTGATCTCGATGGTCGTATAGGCCTGCTGTGTTACAGGGGGCCCGTAGGGGTTTCGGATGCATATGCTATAACTGGTCGAATGCATGTTCTATATACCCTCTTCTTGCTATCCATGGTCATGTATTTGTTTCGCCCGTAGCAATTCTTAGGCATCCTGATAATAAAGCCGCTTTGTTAGCCTGGATCCTTGATCTCGGCTGCTTCTTATAAGGGAGCTTAAGTAGTTTAATTCCAAGATTTGTTCAATCGGTTTATTGTTGAATGCAAACTACCATCTTCTTGGTTTCTTTGATATGACCACACTGAAAGAAAAATGCTTCCTATATTTTATGATTAATTTTCATAAAAAATTTGAATTGGTTAAATGAAAATTTTCATTATCTAATTGGAGTTTCATAGTTATAACGAAGTATTTTCGTTAAAATCGCTTCATTGGTTTTCATAATTAAGTTAAAAATTTTCATTGGATATATGAAAACTTAAGTTTGTCCAAGTTAAACAAAAAATTTTAATTGGGACATAAGAAAACAATATACAAACATAACTATATTCATAAATTAATACAAAATTATAGTTTCCTTAAAAAAATGATTAATAACATCTAATGTAATATGCCATTAAATTTCAATAATTGAAAAAAAATTATTTTTATCATTCATATAACTCTATAGTCTCAATAATTAAAAGTATAAAAATATTTCGAAAAAGCATGCCTTCATAAATTAAGGTTTTAATTATGACAATGAAAAATTGCATTATAGTAATGAAACAAAAACGTTCAATCCATAAATATGTGTGTTCTTAATTTTCCTTAATATGTACACACGCTAGTAAAAAATCAACATTGTTATTGTTGTTATGGACAATTTAATCTCATATTTACGCTCTTAATTGAGTAGCGGCAAAAAAAACATAGTTTTTTTATTCAAAAACTTTACTGCTCCGGTAGGCTAGCTGGTAGTGAGCTAGTCTATCAGCGCCGGGGTTGCGGGATCTATACCCGCCAGAGACTCACTATAGTTCCTGCAGACAAGCGTACAGCTTCGCGGGATAAGCTTAGGGAATTAATAAAAACAATGAAAAAAAAAATAAAAAAAATTTAAGTCTTCATTAAAATAGTGATAAAAAATATTATTTTCAATGAAATTTTGTCATTAAAATCTTGTATATTTATCATCAAATTAATGATTATTGTGATGAATATTCTGAAATAAAATCATTGGATAAAAATATATATTCATCCAATGAATAAGATGCATAGATCTAATGTAATGTTTTATTAAATACATTTTAATAAAACAAGTTTCATTGATCTAACGAAGGGCTGCATAGGTTCCTTTTTAATGCGATATTTCATGGGATTAATGTCAAAATTCATTATTATTCATATATTTTTTGTTTTAACTACTAAGATTAGCAAGACTTAAAGAATTTGCGTTTAGCAACAAAGTTAGACCAACACTGCGTAAGTTTTTAATTTTAAAGTTTTCTGCTTTAACCTTAAACGATTTTGTAATAGTGTTAGGACCTAGCCATAATGTGCACAAGCTTGCTTAATCAACTGACCAAACACATGTTATTCATATGTGTCAAACCATAATGAACTTAGTGCTGGGTCACACTATTAAAGTTTTATTCGTCAAGTAGTAAGCTTTTAGAAGAATGCCTTTTCTTTTTCTTTCTCTCCTAAAAACTCAAGACTTGACGGCAAAAACTTGAAGAGTGTGAACCAGCACCTAAGAAAACTTTTCGTGAAACTTTTTATGAAACTGTCATTTGAAAGTGCGAAACATTCCGGGCGGAATCAATTCTTGAGTTTATAGAAGAATACGGAGAGGGGAATAAAAAGGGACCCATAATGGCCGGTACTCGGTTATATCATTTTGTTTGGTTATTCGCTTTTATGGAGAATATTAAAATTTGACATTTCTTTCTAGTTGTTGTTTTGCTTCTTGGTGTATATCGACAAGCAATGCTAAATGTGGCACAGTTAAGCCATTTGTGGCAATTTTTTAATGCTAATGGCGCTGTGGTACTTTCCTATCTGTTTTGACCCTTTCTGGTCAAAATTTAATTCACAATGTAATTTTCTCACTGTTTCGAATATGTACTACTTTTAGTGATAACAATGTTTTCTTCGCTTAATGCTGGATCAGACTGGGCAATTGTATCTGCGCAATTCCTTGAAAAGCAATTTTCTATACGAATTTTGACATTTATTTAACGTTTCTAAAAGGCATAATTTGTTTCTTCAATAAAAACATTTGGAAGAAAGTAAATACACCTGCATTATTAAGTTTAAATTAACTTATCGATTATGAAATTGTTTCAAACAAATGTCAGTCTGGAAAATTGATAACGACTGTTTTATTTGCATTAGTAATAAATTATTTTTTAGGTGAAATGTTTTCAATTGATACCATTATATTGAGATTTTTAAAAATATTGTTCGTAAACGCAAACACTTTTATATATTATTAGCTAAAAAAATTAATGGTTATCTTCAAACAATTTCTTATTAGTCATAATTAGATTTATTTTAATGAATAATGATTTTAATGAACAAATAGTAATACACTGTATACAAATTGTAATTCGAATCCAAATTTATTATATGAACATAAAGATCGAGGCTTATGAACCAGAAGTTAAGCTCATTATTTATTGTGTTTTCAGTAAATTCCATATTATCAAAACCTTCTGCTTATATTTTTTAAAATAAAGAAAACTAAGGACGTGTATAAGTCAACAACCATGCACATATGCATTTTGACAATTTCAACAGCAGATCAGCGGAGTTCACCTTAAAAATATTTGTCACATTAAAAATTTAGTTTTTGTTTGAAACGAAGTAAGGAACGAAATTCGGTCAAGAGTCGGACAATTGGATATCCTGCACCACTGTATACAGAAAAATGTTCATATCTTTTCTTCTTCATGGGCAGTAATGGAACCACCAGAGTAAAAAGGGTTATAAAGCTTAAACGCCTAAAAGAGTCCTGAACACATTTAAAAGTTCAAATATGGGCCAATTGATTTGATGATTGATGATTTAGGTGGCAATAAAATATTTTTAAAAATAAGATGGTTAATGGGCACAAATACTATAATCGGGAAATAAGTTATATGAATTAGATGACAATTAAAAAGTGTGTACCAAATTTCATCAAACATCGTTAGATCGACTTCTGATTCGATCGGTATACTAAGGTGGGTCTACAACCAATATTTTTGTATGTTCGCACATAAGCACAAACACATAATAATATTTCACCCATTTATTGATCAATTATTCAAGATTTTGCACAAAAATATTTTAATAAAATTGTTTGAATAATACCCAGTAAAAACTTCGCTTACTTTTTCAAAATGAATAGCTTCTTTAACTCATTATTTAGTAGCATTCTTCTATATCTACATCTATAACAACTTCTATAACTACTTTTTTCTGGATGTATTTAAGTAAAAAAATAATGACTCACTTTTGAATGCGTTCATTTTGGGACATCCCTTGTAAAATTCATTGGTTCTTCAGTAGAATTGTAAGTAGTGTAAGTATTCATAAAACATTTTAATGAAAATTCGTTAAAAAATTATTTTATAAATAAAGGTGTTACCAAGGTATATTTACACAAGGAAAACTCGTTGGCCCATATGTTTGTCAGCTGTTTACCTTAGTTGGAACACCAATGTCAAATTCCGTGTATATGAGCCAAAATTTGTACATGTGTGCGTTAAATTTATATGAAGACAATTTTGACAATTCCGTTCCACTCGGTTATTTTTATAGAGCAGCATGTCTACACTCCCAAATGAGTCTACCTTGTGTAAATATACCTTGGGTGTTACAATTTCTCTAATGCCCGTAATTTCTACAAAAAGAAATCTAGATGTGTATAGAAATCTATGGTGTAAAAGCTGCCATATTTTAAAAGAAAACTGAAGGTTAAAACACGTTGGCCACATATTGGTTAAAATAGGTGAATTTAACTTTTGCGTACGAACACGACCAGCTTTCTTTTTGTAGAAATTACGGGCATAAAGACGCTGTCTGTTACTCTTCCCTTTTTATTTATGTTCACTTTGACTAGTGTTTGCAAGTCGATTACAATCATGGTGTCTAACGCACTGGAGGCCAATTTTTTGCAATTTCAAAAAATTTTAGGCTTTGTAGTGGAGTCCCCTCCCCCCTTAAGTAATGATAGGGGGTAGGTATATTTATAAAACAATTTGAGTACAAAAATGAATGGGGGTCGGTCCCACATTAACATTCTCTTGGGATATTTTGTGGATATTTAACCTTGCCCTTCAACTTTGACCTCAATGGGCAAACATTTGACAACTCCCATAATTTTTTAACTCATGCGAAATTGAAAAGTCGCACACCACTAGCAAAAACTTTTTGATAGGAAAATATTCACATAAATATTACATACGTATATGGGATGTAAATATTAAAAAACGAAGCCTAATATTAGGAAGTCATCGTCCATACTTTTTTTGTTTTTGTTGCAGGAATTCTTGAGTTTATTGGTGAGTGGGGTGAGAATATTGGGGAGGGGTATTTAGTTTAATATTATTGCCGCAACTTCTACACAAGTTATTATAAGGGAGCCCCAGCCTCTGGGCGTGCTTCCAATGGGCCAGTTTCGCTGCTCGGAGTATATGCCAGAACCGACACCATACATTGTTTTAGAAACGTCCGTGAATATTTGAATTGCATTCGCGAGAATTTGTAGGTCATCATAGTGGACCACGTTATCCAAAATGCTTACCGTGAAGCCAGGATCAAAGATTGGCTCGGGTGTGACATAATCAACATCCATGTGCCAATTAATTTCGTTCAAAATATTAGCATGTCCGATATTGTAACCCCACCACGCTCCTGTTTGTTCTTCTAAAAAACTTAACAAATAGACTTAAGCACTTATTGCCGCAGAACAAATTCAAAGCCAACAGCATTTATATATTTAAACCCAAAAAAGTTTAATTATTCAAACAAAATATTTCTGTTTAAATAGGATTTAAGTTCAAAATAAGCATTTACAGAATCGTTTGAAAGCCTTTTTCTAATTTTTATCAAAAAGATTTTAATGATAAGACACGTTTCTTTCTAAGGGTGTTTGTGTTTATAATATTTTATAATCTCTAGACACTTTCAGTTTTATTAGCACTTCTTTTAAAACTTTTAATTCTTTTTTTAAAAAAAATCTTTTTATCAAAATAATTTTCGTGGGAATACAAAATTTAATTTAAATGATTTTGTTATTCGTGTTAGTTCCCAATTTTTATTATTTGATAAAAACACTGAAATTTATTGTTGATGGGATAAGCTATTCCTATGCGCATTTCACTGGTTGCTTAGGCCACATCATCAGGAAACTTCATCCATAAAGACTTTAGAAAAACTAAAGATATTAAACCAAATAAAACTGTTAAGCGTATAAGAATTACAGCAACAGTTCTACTTGTAACAATATCAAAGTTTAAACAAAATCATCAACAATAAACAGTGAGTTTATCTCTCCTAACATTCCACACTGCAATTGATTGGAATTCTTCCAACATTAATTGTAGTTGTAAGTAGGTTGAAAAAAACAAAAAAAAAACAAAAACAACTCGCTTTATTGTTTTCGCAAACAAAATATAAAGCGGGCTGCCAGTCAGTTTTTTTATGCCGTGCACTTGCCAGTTTATTATCAAAATAATTTTCGTGGGAATACAATATTTAATTTAAATGATTTTGTTATTCGTGCTTAATTACCAATTTTTATTATTTGATAAAAACACTGAAATTTATTGTTGATGGGATAAGCTATAGTGAAATGCTTATAGGAATTGCTTATCCCATCAACAATAAATTTCAGTGTTTTTATCAAATAATAAAAATTGGGAATTAACACGAATAACAAAATCATTAAAAAAAAAATCTTTTTCTTTGAATGGAATAAGCGTTTTCTTTATTATTAACTTTTGTCATCGTTTCTTCCAGAATCAAATCCGAAAAATCGTGTATGCAGATGCTCTGCCTATAAAATTATTAAATGTTTTAAAGCAAGTGTAAACAACTATTTTTCGTTTTTATAACATAAATCTCGGTCTTTAAACAAATTAAAAATTCTGTAAATTTTTTCTCTTTTTCTTTCGAAATTTTAGAGCATTAAACATTGCTTATCGAATATAAATTGAAATCTCTGTCTTAAGTAAGAAACTGTAGTTTTTCGTTATTTGGAAATGAAAAAATATTTATTTGGTGAATTTCATAGACTTTTTTCCTAAGAGCAGATGATAACGATTAGAAGCAGTTGTGCTAGACTAGAGTGATTTAAACCGAACATAAGAGAAACAAATTGAATTTAAAGCAATCAAAGGCTCATAATGCGCTGTTTTAGACTTAAGACCTTTTTCCTAACGGCTAAGATCTATTTCATGACACAACTTATTTACAATTATACATATCAGCAATAAAGTTGCAATAATGAAATAAAAAAAAAATCCCGGGAATTCCCGCACGATGAAAAACACTAATGACTAGAAGTGAAGGCATTATACTTTAAATAATTAAAACTTTTTTTTATAAAGATATCAAAGCTTCGGCACAGTCGAATAAGCACTCTTGACTTGTTTTAATTATTTTTGTATAACATTTTAACATGTTTCAACTGGAATTATCGAATTATGCATTTGATTGGCAAAAGCTTAATGAGTTTTGCGAGCTTTAATTTTCTGACATTAGGGTTGTACTTGAAGGTGACAGACACAGGGATCTGGTGGATAAATACTAGAACGGGATACTTTTATTTGGGGTGTTCAGAGATTTTTTAGGTACGGTCTTATATACATATTTACAATATCCCTTAATCGAATTGGTCCTTGTCTTAAATTGGTCTTAATCAGAGATATTTTTTCGATATATTTTATTAATCTGGCCAATTACTTGTAATTTAAGTTCAAAACATTTTTTTTATTTTCACTTTGTCTTTGCTATGCATATCTTTGATTTTTTTTGAACATATAAAAATTCACCCTGTATAAAACGCTCCTATAACGTTGCAATCTTATCTTGTATGTTGTACAACAATACATTTTACCTTTTTGTTTTATTTTAATACATCCAATATACCTGTTAATAATTTATCAATGTAATTGTAAAAAAATATTTAAAGCAGAGGGGAGAGTTTTATTTGGTATCAACCTGATCACGTTCAATTTAAATGAAAATTATTGTAAATAAACATTGTATATCAATTTTTTATTTATTTTGTTTAATTTAACCGATATTTGTCCTCATTTCTTTGCCTATTTACATTTCAATATGTTTATATATATATTTTCTTTAAATATTTTTTATTGATTTGAGTTTCTTGCACTTGTAGGTTAAATAAAATAAAGAAAAAGAGTAAGAAAAATAATAAAATTTGTTTATATTGTGTACGCAGTTACGAATCGTTGTTTATCTTGCGCTTTAAATGACTTTTTATTTATACAAATTATCAATATTTACATAAAATTATGATTATTTAAAGAAAAACATTTGTTTGTGTTTAATTTATATGGGTATCAAGAACAACAATAATGTTAATATGTATTCCTAAAAATTTATCAACCTGTAAACTATCATTAAATATTAATCTTTCCGATTGCACCCTACGCAAAAAATAGATAAATCTGATTTAAAAAATTAAAAAGGTTTATAAAATTTATGTTTCGAGCGTAACGTCTTAGAGGAAAATAATAAAACAAAAACAAATTTCGACAAAGGTTAATTTAATAATTAAATTATTTTTTTAATGTAGATCAAAGTTCAGCTCGTTTGGTGCGGAAAAAATTTTTAAAGCAGCAAAAAAGGAAGATGGCGTAGCTTAATATTTTTTATGGACATTTTGGCAAATCAAATATAATATTTGCAAAAAGAAGATAATTTAAAGAACTTTGGTACATTCATAGGTATTAACTGTCATAAGGGGACGAAGCCTATTGAAAATGGTACGAATTGGCCCATTATTTCATATGGCCTTCATACAAACTTCTTCCCGGAATATTCTCACTGCGACCATTTTATTTTGTGGATATTTAGATTAAATTTGGTACAAATTTATTTTATTACAATCTATGTAAGTCATCTTACTTCCATACAAATACTACTGCCGAAACTAGCTTTTAATGTCATAACTTCCTCATAATTGTTGACATTGACATATAAATTGGCGATAATAACTTTTACGATGGATACATAAAAAAATCTGTATATTAACCGCCTTCCTAGAATATTTTAAAGACAAATAAATATTATGTAGGTGAGGATTTTTAAATAATATTTGGGCACAAAGAACTTTTACATGGGTCGTAAACTCAATTACATAATTTTCTTCTAGCGGGTCTATGATTGACTAAGGGTCCCAAATAGGGCAGGCTCTCGAAAATTGATCTTTATAGAAAGTGGTGTAGGTTACCAAATGGTAGCTTGCACAACATATTGAATAGTTTAGAGCAAGACAGTCATAGCAATAAATTACTCAATAATATGGTGTTCAGATATAAATTTTTTATTGACATAATATTCGGTTTACTGTTCACACATTCATAATTTAGCTAACTCAATAAGCAATTAACAATTAACTCAAGCAAAATGTAAGCAACTTTTGACAGCTTTAAAGAATAAACAAAAAAACAGCTGGCTTTTGCGCAGACCTAATGGATGGTCCTTTGTGTTGTTGTCACTTCAGTTGCCAAAACACTTTGTCCCCTTTTACAATGTGACAGACAGAAGGCAGACAAACGAAGTTTGTAGGCGAGAGAGGAAACAAGTAACGTGTGTCACGCATACACCGTCACCCCCTTACCAACAAACTTCTTACACTGAAAGAAAAATGCTTCATATATTTAATGAATCATTTTCATAAAACAATTTTCATTGTCTAAATGAAATTTCATTGTTACAATGAAGTATTTTCGTTAAAATCGCTTCATGGGATTTCATGATTACTTTAAAAATTTTCATTGGCTATATGAAAACTTAAGTTTGTCCAAGTAAACAAAAAATTTTAATTGGGAACATAAAAAAACAATATACAAACATAACTTTATTCATAAATTAATACAAAATAATAGTTTCCTTAAAAAAATAATAAATTGTTAATTAAAAAATGTAAGATTTAATAATTTCATACATCTAATGTAATATGCCATTAAATTTATGAAATCAAAAATTTTTTTATAAAAGCAACATATTTTAATATGTAATTGAAAAAAAAATTATTTTTAACATTCAATAATAGTCTCAATAATTAAGAGTATAAAAATATTTCGAAAAAGCGTGCCTTCATAAATTAAAATTTTCATTATGACAATAAAAATGTCATTATAGTAATGAAACAAAAACTTTCAATCAAAAATATGTATGTTTTTAATTTTCTTTAATATGTACATAGTAATGGCAAAAAACATAGTTTTTTTATTCAAAAATTATACTGCCCCGGTAGGCAAGCTAGTAGTGAGCTAGTCTAGCAGCGCCGAGGTAGCGGGACCGATTCCCGCCAGAGACAAAAAAAATGAGATAGAAAAAAAAAGTTAAAAAGAAAAAAAAAACAAAATAAAAAAAAAAATTTTACTTTTATTCATCCAATTAATAATATTCTTTATTCTAATGTAATCTTTCATTACATACATTTTAATGAAACAGGTTTCATTGATCCAACGAAGCGCTGCATAGGTTCCTTTTTAATGAAATTTTTCATGGGTTTAATGTCAAAATTCATTGGTATTGCGAAGAAAATTCTTTCAGTGTATGTCACTTTGTAACAGGAGACTTTGTTTAGTGAGTTGTGGTTTGCTTACTTAGCACATTTGTGACATTGTTGCATTTTAATTTAACTCAATATTCGGGCATGTTCCATGGATTTAAAATCGCAAAATTTTTGAAAACGATCCTGTAAGGAAAGTTTATAAAATAATTCCCTTTTAATTTATTCATATTTTGAGTAACATTTATCTTTACAAGAACCACTTTCAAAAACAGGAAAAACAACAGTCATTTTGTAAATAATTGAGTTCAAAATTTCGTTCCATTCTAATTCCACTTTATTTCGATTTCTACAAAATGCTCAATTATAACAATTTCGTATTAATTGAACAATAACTAAATAGAAATTTTTCATAGATAATTGAGCTCAATAATGGCTAAGTTAGGTGCATATCTGAACACGGTATAACATTGTATTGTTAATTAATTCATAACATTTATGTTCCCTTAAAATATATTTTTAGTGGTACAACTTTGAAATACACCCGACTATTAAATAATTATACAGGGTGGCGCAGAATGAGCTATATGGTTTATAACTTTTTTATTTATGCGATTATTATAATTTTTGTTTTTTAAATACAGTATGTTATTGGGGAATTGGTTGCAATTAGCTTTGAACAATAAAATGCTCTTTTTTGCATATTTTCCATAACTTTTCGCAAAATTTCGGATGTAGTTTCCATGATTCATTTCGAATATTGGTTTTTAGTTGGAGTATGTTTCTTGGCATGTTAACGTACACTCTGTCTTTGTTGACGAAAATTTCCAATCAAATGGTTTATTTCTGACGCTGTGGGTGCAATGGGTACATTAAAATGACGACGCACGCTGTGTCAACACAAGTCTCCTCTCAAAAAATGCGAGGAAAAAACAAAGAAAAATAATAATTAAATAAGTTATAAAGAATTCAAACCATATGGCTCATTCTGCGCCACCCTGTATAACTAAACACTTTTGCGTTTTCCTTGTATTTTAAATACTAAAAACATATTTTATTATTTTAAATTAAATAAATTTAAATACCCCAATTCACAATCTTGTCCTTTTGAGACTGCAATTTTTTTTTAATTATTTGTTTATCGTTGTAATGAGTGTTAAAATCAAACAACTCACTAATTCAGTTCTAAAATATTTTACTTGTATATTTTGTTAAATTTATTGTTTGTTGACATGAAAAAAACAATAATAATTAAGGAATTTATCTAAATAAAGACAACTGTACAAACAAATTATATACGTAGCGTACATTGCGATCGCTGTTGTCAATGCCAATTTTTAAATTGAAATTCCGATATTTCTGGCCACAAACTTATTAAGAATTAAATTATTCTAGTTTATTGACTTGTTGTAAATTGATTTGATAACGTCCTATTGACAAACGGAAAAAAGTACTAAAATGACACATTTTTACGTTTTTAAATATGAACTGCGTTGTTCAGAAACGAATATAATGAATTTATTGTTTAAATTTCTCAGAATGTTAAGAAAATAATAATAAAAATGTCATTATTACACGAATTTATTTTAATCAATTCATTATTTATCACTAATTCAATATTCTATTAAATTTGAATTATTTCCACTTTTGCTGCATCACTGCTTTTAAAGTACATTTTTATACAAATTGTTGGAAAACTGTGTTTTCATTTTTTTTATCAATTGCATTCAAAACAAATAACAATTTTCTTATAAAGGGTGGCTAAATTTCAAGGGCCGATGTTGAATGTGAACCACACCTAAACGTCAAGTTTTTCGGCATTTTATTTTGCATTTCTCAATTTCAGACTAACCCAATTTGAACAGTCGAGCAACGCGTTAAAGTTAATCAGGCTTATTATGAAAATGGACGTTCAAATCAAAATGCATATCGTGCACTTCGTGATTTTTTCTGTCAATTTAATCGTCCAAATGTGCGTACAATCGGAAAAATTTGAGCAAACCGGGTCTGTAGGAGATGTGAAAACACCAGTGGGTGGTCGTACAGCTTGTACTGCAGAAAATATTGCTGCTGTTCGCAATAGTGTGGCACCTCAACTGCCAACAATTGAACAATTTTCCAAAATGAGGCTGGTCAGGCAGTTACTGGGAATGGTGTTGACTATCGGATGGAGGTATGCCGCCGAGGTCACGGCGGCCATTTGGCCGATATATTGTTTCATACATAATTGAACCATACCAATATTATCATAATAAAAAGAAATGATAACAATTTCCTAAATAATTTGTCAAAATTCATTGGTATTGCGAAGAAAATTCTTTCAGTGTATGTCACTTTGTAACAGGAGACTTTGTTTAGTGAGTTGTGGTTTGCTTACTTAGCACATTTGTGACATTGTTGCATTTTAATTTAACTCAATATTCGGGCATGTTCCATGGATTTAAAATCGCAAAATTTTTGAAAACGATCCTGTAAGGAAAGTTTATAAAATAATTCCCTTTTAATTTATTCATATTTTGAGTAACATTTATCTTTACAAGAACCACTTTCAAAAACAGGAAAAACAACAGTCATTTTGTAAATAATTGAGTTCAAAATTTCGTTCCATTCTAATTCCACTTTATTTCGATTTCTACAAAATGCTCAATTATAACAATTTCGTATTAATTGAACAATAACTAAATAGAAATTTTTCATAGATAATTGAGCTCAATAATGGCTAAGTTAGGTGCATATCTGAACACGGTATAACATTGTATTGTTAATTAATTCATAACATTTATGTTCCCTTAAAATATATTTTTAGTGGTACAACTTTGAAATACACCCGACTATTAAATAATTATACAGGGTGGCGCAGAATGAGCTATATGGTTTATAACTTTTTTATTTATGCGATTATTATAATTTTTGTTTTTTAAATACAGTATGTTATTGGGGAATTGGTTGCAATTAGCTTTGAACAATAAAATGCTCTTTTTTGCATATTTTCCATAACTTTTCGCAAAATTTCGGATGTAGTTTCCATGATTCATTTCGAATATTGGTTTTTAGTTGGAGTATGTTTCTTGGCATGTTAACGTACACTCTGTCTTTGTTGACGAAAATTTCCAATCAAATGGTTTATTTCTGACGCTGTGGGTGCAATGGGTACATTAAAATGACGACGCACGCTGTGTCAACACAAGTCTCCTCTCAAAAAATGCGAGGAAAAAACAAAGAAAAATAATAATTAAATAAGTTATAAAGAATTCAAACCATATGGCTCATTCTGCGCCACCCTGTATAACTAAACACTTTTGCGTTTTCCTTGTATTTTAAATACTAAAAACATATTTTATTATTTTAAATTAAATAAATTTAAATACCCCAATTCACAATCTTGTCCTTTTGAGACTGCAATTTTTTTTTAATTATTTGTTTATCGTTGTAATGAGTGTTAAAATCAAACAACTCACTAATTCAGTTCTAAAATATTTTACTTGTATATTTTGTTAAATTTATTGTTTGTTGACATGAAAAAAACAATAATAATTAAGGAATTTATCTAAATAAAGACAACTGTACAAACAAATTATATACGTAGCGTACATTGCGATCGCTGTTGTCAATGCCAATTTTTAAATTGAAATTCCGATATTTCTGGCCACAAACTTATTAAGAATTAAATTATTCTAGTTTATTGACTTGTTGTAAATTGATTTGATAACGTCCTATTGACAAACGGAAAAAAGTACTAAAATGACACATTTTTACGTTTTTAAATATGAACTGCGTTGTTCAGAAACGAATATAATGAATTTATTGTTTAAATTTCTCAGAATGTTAAGAAAATAATAATAAAAATGTCATTATTACACGAATTTATTTTAATCAATTCATTATTTATCACTAATTCAATATTCTATTAAATTTGAATTATTTCCACTTTTGCTGCATCACTGCTTTTAAAGTACATTTTTATACAAATTGTTGGAAAACTGTGTTTTCATTTTTTTTATCAATTGCATTCAAAACAAATAACAATTTTCTTATAAAGGGTGGCTAAATTTCAAGGGCCGATGTTGAATGTGAACCACACCTAAACGTCAAGTTTTTCGGCATTTTATTTTGCATTTCTCAATTTCAGACTAACCCAATTTGAACAGTCGAGCAACGCGTTAAAGTTAATCAGGCTTATTATGAAAATGGACGTTCAAATCAAAATGCATATCGTGCACTTCGTGATTTTTTCTGTCAATTTAATCGTCCAAATGTGCGTACAATCGGAAAAATTTGAGCAAACCGGGTCTGTAGGAGATGTGAAAACACCAGTGGGTGGTCGTACAGCTTGTACTGCAGAAAATATTGCTGCTGTTCGCAATAGTGTGGCACCTCAACTGCCAACAATTGAACAATTTTCCAAAATGAGGCTGGTCAGGCAGTTACTGGGAATGGTGTTGACTATCGGATGGAGGTATGCCGCCGAGGTCACGGCGGCCATTTGGCCGATATATTGTTTCATACATAATTGAACCATACCAATATTATCATAATAAAAAGAAATGATAACAATTTCCTAAATAATTTGTGTTTTATTTAAAATCAACAACGCCCCTTAAAATTAAAACCACCCTTTATAATATCTACTTGTTTCAAAGAAATATAGTCAAGCAGTTTCAATACTATTAGAATAATATCCGCTAATTGGCCACAGCTTGGGAATATTTATACCAAAATTTTTCGAAATAAAATTTGCTTATCGACGATTTCAAGTATTTAAAATCAGAGGAAGACTTTTCAAATTTTTTCTTCAAAAACAAAAAACATACGTTTTTAAAAATCAAATACATTTTCGATCTGTATCAAAACATAATTTGCTCGTTATTGTCGTGCATTAGGGAGACTTCCATACCAACAAAGTGGTTTATTGAAAATCTTATATTTGGTCCTCTGCAGCGCCTTGGTACTCCTAGATGGGTCAAATGTATGACTTACCCTACATTTTTTCTCATCGCGATCATACCTACCCGCTAATACCATTTCATAAGGGGGCTTTCCTACAAAATTTTCAATACAGGCTAGAAATATATTAAAGAAAAAAATACCATAATTGTCTAGGAGTCGTCCCTAAGTGGATAAAATGTATGACCGACCTCCTTTAGTCTTTCGTCCTAAACATTTTCTTGCTTTTTATTTTCAGCCCTTACTAGGACTCTCTTACAAATATGGCGTTTTATGAAATTCCTAAATTGATTTCTTAACATATTTTATCTTTTGTGAATAAAATCATTTTTACTTCGAGAAGAACTCTTGACAAAAAGCACGAACAACAGAAGTTAATGAAAAACATGAAATCAATTAAAATAGATAACCATGCAAAGCAAATTTCGGTCTACCAAAGGATCAATTCAATTTGGTTTAAAGATTTATGTTTGACTATTGACTGCCAGCAGTCATCAATGCCTGTGAATGTTAAACTGCAAGTAAGGGTCACCTGTCCGTGAAAGCCTGGGTTCGAGCCACGCAGTCAAGAATGAAAAATTATCAATAATCTTTAATTAATTTCATGTTGTAAAATTTCTTCTTAAACAAAATTATCAAAGTAATTATGTAGAAACACAAAAATTTTTAATTTAAGATTTTGTTTATCGTCCTTAAGAATAAAAGTTGGGAATTAAGCACGATAAACAAAATCTTTTAAATTAAAAATTTTTTGTATTCCCACAAAAATACTTTGATAATAAACTGGCAAGTGCACGGGTAAAAAAACTAAACCTACTCACAACTACAATTAATGTTGGAAGAATTCCAACCAATTGGAGTGGGGAATGTTAGAAAAGATAAACTTACTGTTTGTTGTTGTTGCTTAAGCTTTGATATTGTAACAATTAAAGCCGTTGCTTATAATTCTTATTCGCTTAACAGTTTTATTTGTATAATACCTTTAGCTTTTCTAAAATGTTGGGATGAAGTTACCTGACGATCTGGCCTAAGCAACCAGTGAGTAGCTTATCCCATCAACAAAATATTTCAGTGTTTTTATGAAGAATTAAAATTAGGAATTAAGCACGATAAACAAAATCTTTTAAGTTAAAAAAAAAATTATTTAATGAATATTTAATTTGATGAACTTTAGCCTAATTAACAATATCAATATTTGGATTAAAGTACCCGAATTAGGTTAAAACACCATGATCCGCTTGCAGTTCCATCTATCATATATTCGGGTATAAGCATATTCTTGTTTTCTAAAAACCACACTAACAAATAGCAATATCTGTGGTTATAACTAACTGATAGTGTACTAAAATTCAAATGTTGCTATTAAAAATGTTATGCTAAAGGCGACCGTACACGACATGTTTTTGTCAGCTGACATGTCAAATTTCCCACATCAAAATACATACGTGTCGTGTGTTGCTTCCGTAAAAGTCAGAAGCAAAGTCATCTGACAACATTTCAATTAGAGCGGACTCTATTTTCTTCTGACAAACCATCTGACATCACTGTTGTTATTTAAAAAAAAAAGTTGTTATAAATCTGTGCCGGCAGCGACGCGCTGTGCACAATTGACTGAATCATTAGCCGGCTGAGGTTGTTATTTTACAATACCGAATAATGATCTGATCATAAATGCTAATTTTTTCGGGAGAAAATGGGGCCCTACCCGCGACTCTTATTGAAGAGTCATTTACGATTCGTTTTTTTATTAGCTTAGAGACATTTTCGACTCTTTTTTAATAATTTTTGTTATTGAATTTTTAATTTAACAATGTTAAAGCATAAGCGCGAGTCATTTTTGTGTCGATTTTTAAGCGCGCAAGTGATTGATCAGTTTTTAATCACCAAAAGTACTCAAACAAGACGCATACCAATGATTTTTGAAAAAACGATCTTCCAAATTCTAGCAGGGATAATGTACACACATATATAAAAAAAGTTTCATTATTACATTTGTGGCTGCAGCACGTTATTTTCAAACAGAAAACTACTTTGGTTTCTGCAATAACTTTGCAAAAAAAAAAACAGAGACTATGTCGGAAGCAAATTGCATGTACGTTTGTGACCGAATATTAAAAACCTTATGTAAAACAGCAATTTTGATAGACATGCACAATTACGTGTGACTTGAAAATTTGACATGTCAGATGACAAAAACATGTCGTGTACTTGTACCTTAAGCAACGAAATTTTCAGTAATTGCAACCGAATTGTGTGATAGTACATGCAACCGATGAAATTCGATTGACGAAAAATTCGGTTGTGATCACGAATCTGTTTTCTCTGTGTAGTCAAAAATCGGAAAACAAAAAAATAATGTTTAAAAATAATATTGTCGTATTTAAATACAGTTTCAGTTTTTAAGTGCTACTTTTTAAAAAAAAGTATTGTAGCACTACCCAATATATAAAAAGTATCATTAAACCGATGTTTAATCAAAATAAAGAAATTTATAAAATATAATGTGGGAATTATTTCTTTTTCATCAATTAACCCATTTTTCGAATGTGCTTCTATGAGCTGAATTTCAATTTATAAAGCTTTTTACAATAGTCTTATTCCCTCAATATTTCAAATACTTTTTGGTTAAGCCAATCTTTGGTTAACATTGAAGCTATATATATGTACTTATTCTTGGAAAAGACTCTTTACACTTCCAGAATATCTTGTATCTTTAGTTGAGTTTTTTTTCCCGGAGTTTTTCGATTCCCGGGAAAACGGGAAACATTATTAAATTTCCCGGGATCCCGGGATCCCGCTCCATATAAATAATACAAAGTAAATTTGTTTTAAATTAATGAAAAAAACTTTTTTTTTTTAAAAAGCGTTAGGGAACTTGTTTACAAAGTAAGTAAAAGAAATGCCTAAATACTACAAAAATTAATTAAAGGTTGAAAGAGGAACTTGAATTATTATTACCTTACGATTTTATATGTAAATTTCGTATCATTATGATCTATATACAAGATAAAAAGATAACATAAACATAAAAATTTAATTCATAAAACAATAATAAAAACAAACAAAAATTGTGGTACTCAAGTTATGAGATCAAAAAGTAAATTCATAAAATAGATAAAATATTTTAAATAAATATGTTTTATAAGTAGGTATATATATTTTAAATCAATATATTCAAATAATAAAGGTCGAAGAAAATATAAATTAGATATATTAACATTTTTTAACAGCTTAGGAAATAACATTAAAATAACATTAAGACACTCTCAATGCGTTAAGAAAGTCGGCAGAGTATATTTCTTATTTTATTTACTTATTGCCATGTTTCCGAAAAATTTCGTTCACCTTTTTACCGAGATTGGACAAATAGTTTAAAGTGCAAAAGTTTAAAGTTGTTGCATATTTCTAATTCACAATCCGCAGTAATTTTATAAACAATGTCTATATCAGTCAAATGTATGTCAAGGTTGATGCAAAAAATAGCATCAAACGGACTTCTTCTTACAAGATCCACCTGTAATCTTAAGGACAATGTGTTTTTAAAATTGCATGTTGTAGAATCTTACACGTGTCCCCTTATAAACATATCGTCATATCTCAAAAATTTTTTTTAATTTTAAGTTAATTAAGCAAAGTGTTCCTTCATACTTTCTCGTAACAAAAAATCGGTATTTTATCTCAAACTGAATCGAAGTTATAGCAAAATATGTCTTCAAATCGGTACATTTTGAAAACTTTTATAGCATTTTGCCAAGAACGATTTTTTTTTTGTAGATATGACTTTGCCAATAAAGGAACTATATTTTTGAATATCTCCTATCTTTAAGACTTGTCAATGGACAATTTAAATTAACTGCCTGCATCTTATTTTGAATTTATGTTCTTTATTAACTCTTCACTTCACTAAATTTATTAATTATCAACATTCTACTTTTGTAAGATTTATTGCGTCAGTAGACATTGATTTGCGAACGTACTCACTTCTTGTTATTGATTTAATCGAAAACCCATCAACAGATGCTAGTTTTTAGAGAAAAGAAAACTAAATTTCAAAGTATAAATAGTTTTTTTCTGAAACTATGAGGAACTTTTATTTCCCGGGATCCCGCAACAAAAATCCCGGGAAAACGGGAAATAAAATAATTGAAATTCCCGGGACGGGAAATCTCGGGAAAAAACCCTAATCTTTAGTTATATTTTGGTTAGCAATGACGTAAATTTTGAATGTACAGAAAATTTAACAAAAGGATAATAAAAGTGAATAAAAAAAGGTTGATATGATTAGAAATTTAAAAAATATAAACGTATATTTCTTTAAAAATGGTACCAAAGAAACAGCTGATTATTTTTTGCTTTACATGTTGATTTGTACTGTTTTGATATTGATGCCACGTTTTTAAGTAGATACACCATGGAAACTTGAAACGACTTTTAAAAAACAGCATAGGGCATTTGAGAATCGTTTAAAAAGGTAATCAAAATCAGAATGTCTTTTTACATACAAACACAATTTTCATTCACAAATTTTATCTTGATTTTTTTAAAAAACTTCAAAGGTTTTTTTGTCCAAATATTTTAAAGCGAATTAATTTTTAAAAAATTGTAAATATTTTTTGGCCATTAAAGAGATTTTGTTTTTCGTGCTTAATTCCTAATTTGTATTCTTGATAAAAACACTGGAAAAATTCTCTCAAAAAATTTTAGAAAAGCCAAAGATTTTAGCTAATAAAGTGCAAAGTGAATGAGAATTGCAAACACTCAAAAAGTCTTATTTACAACGATATCAAAGCTTAAACAAAATACCAACAATAAACAGTGGGTTTATCTTTTCTTACATTCCCTACTTTTAGTGATACGAGTAGTAAAATAATCAACTTTTTATTACTATTTAAAACTTTTATTTAAAAAAAGGAATTCGGAAGGAATCATGGACAACAGAGTATGTAGCGTGACTACGTACATATGCTGTCTAGTTTAATGTTTGCTTACGATTTTCACATGATTTAAAATTGCCTTTACTGGGTAAAGTAAAGAGATTTTCAAAAAAAAATCTGATAAATCCAAGGACATTTTGACATTATATATGTATTTTTCTCGATATTTTTAAAGGTTTAGTTTCAATGATTTGGAATTTAATTTTAATACCTTCGGCAGCAAAAAGTGTGAAGAGCAAAACAAAAAAATGTAACCCTTATTGATTATTTAGCTAAGAGCTCTTAATATATTTCCCTAAACAATTTTTTAATTAATAATGTCGGTGTTGTCCCATAAACAGTTTTTAATCAATGTAGTCGATTTCTTTTTCATTGTTGCCTATTTAAACACACGATAAGTAACCACAAGATTTGAATGACACTTTTGTCTTTAAAAAATAAAAATTTCTGATAATAAAACTAGTTAAATATATTAGTGAACAACACTTCTATTAATATACTTTATGCGCATTAGACCTGCCCTTAAAAAATTAAATTTTTAATTTGAAATAAAATTCGAATAATCGGATAACGAAAGAGTCGATAGAAAATTCAAAAATCATAAAAGAATAACATTTTTTGGTTTATTGTAAAAATGTTGAAATTTTTTTTTGTATTTCTGATGAAAACTTAACATTTTTTACACAAATAACTTTCCAACAATATATAAAACATTTGCTAATTATATAACGACCGACAAAGTTTTTAACTTTTTGTCAACTCACTATTAGGTACGGTTAGGTACGGGTTATATATATTTTGAATATCGTCTTTCTGACTTAGAAACCTGATTTATGAAATTTTTGATGATTTCTTAGATATACATAATGCATTTTTTTGCTCCATATAAACTTTTTTAAAGTTTGTTAAGTATTGTTTTACTCTACGCGCTACTGTTTGCTTTGATTCATTGCCGTAAGAAAACTATTAGTTAAAGCAAAATAAAATGTCAACAACGCAATACACAGCACAGCGCACTATGTTTTTTTTCTATTTCTTTTTTGGCAAAAGTAAATTTTTTTTGTTAAGTATTTTCAAATTTTATGGATTTCTAATTTTTATACAACCTGGTTAGAAAAAAAATATTTAACTTTAACATGTGGAGCAATACTGTTCTGTTCGCGCGATGTTAAAGTCAGCTGATTATGTACCACATGTTTTGTGTGAAATTGGCGGGCAAAATTTTGCAACTTCGATTGTTTGTTCTGGCGAAAGTTTACACAAAAGTGAAAAGGATTAATATGGAAAACGATTGTCCAGGTATGAAAAACTATAGTTTACCAATGTTTGTGTCGTTGTTAGTTGTTTTTGTCCAATTGTACCGTGGTTTGTTTATGTGTATTATTAGAATAAGCTTAACAAGTGTAGTTGTGTTTCGTGTACCAGTACTTTTGCATGACAAAGCGTTGTAAGCTAGAAGTTATTAACCAAACTGTGAGGATTAAAAAGAAACTAATTTGTCCGAATCCACAGGTTTTCGTTAAAATCAAAATTTTCTAGTACAATATGTGTTTAGTCGTGCTGAGCTGGTTGACATTTGGAGCAACAACAATCGCTCAGGACGCTGTACAACAGCACATATTGGAAAGTATCACCCAAAAACATTTAAATAAGGGAAATCACTCAAAATGGCTTGCCAAAAGTATATTTAGAGAAATCACCGGTGATTATGCGTTCGCAAATAAAGTGGGTCGCCCAAAATGTGATAACGAAAGCGCTGGTCCTCGTCTAAAAAGAAAATTAGCCGCGGAACTTTCAGAGGAGAATAACAACTTAACTCCCTTACTCATACATGCTGCTACAGTTTCAGCTAAAAAATCAAATGGAGTTGTAAGATCATTAATGAAATAAATATGAAGCACGGATGTGACATATACCCGGCATATCCGGCCGTACTTAATTCTAAATTGAAACTCAGGCCAAAAGGAATTGAATATTTTGAAAATAAGGCACAAGTATCATTACAACATCTTTTGAATCATACAACTTCCCGCATTCTCGAAATGCAACATTAGGTCCTAGAAACACTTCCCAATGTGGTATATTGCAAGTTATTCTTCAGCTATGGATATGATGGTTCGTCCGGCCAGAGTTTGTGTAAGCAGCGTTTCCAGATCCACGATAGTCCTTCAATTGACAGTTCCCTGTTCGCTACTACAATTGTCCCATTGAAATTGATAAATGAGACGCAACAAATTATTTGGCTCAATAAGATCTGTTAGATTTTGCCGGCCATTGAAGATTGAATTCATTAAGGAAACAACCGCCCACATATTAACTGAAAAGGTAAATTTGGATGCCCAGATTCGCAACATGCAAATATATTTGTATAAATTTAAAGAAAAATATATATATGTCGAATATACTGGACATATGATACTAATAGATGGGAAAGTCTTAAACATATTGTCAGCAACCAACTCTTGTCAGTCTTGCCCAATCTGTGGAGCAAAGCCAAAACAATTGCTTGACATTAAAGATATAAACTCGAAGGTTTTCATGGCTAAGGCACACGTTCTTCAATATGTAAGCAGTTCTTTACACGCTTGGATCCGCTTTTTCCAGTTTATCCTAAATGTGGACAAGCCTCTTTCAAATGTCAGTGGAAACTCCATTGATGGCAACACAGCGAGAAGAGCATTTTCCAACGCAGCTTTTCTTTCATCAATTCTTGATTTTAACAGCAATTAACTGCGAGTATGATATAAGCTCGGAAAAGTTTAAAGCCTTCTGTACTAAAGTTTTTGTGGCATATCAGAAAAAGTATGCTTGGTACCCCATGTTCACAAAGTGTTAGTACATTGGCAACAAATAATAGATACTTGTTTAGTTCCTGTAGGCTGCCTTGGGGAGCAAGCACCTGAATCCCGATATAAATTATACAAGAGCGATAGAAGAGGCCACGCAAGAAAATGAAGTCGATTAGACGTTTTTAATAGATCCATCGATACGTCTGATCCGTTACTGTCCAGTAAACACGAATTTGTTTTATGTACATATGCATGTATTATCGGTAACAATTTATATTTTAGTACTACAGTCGAACTTCCCTGTAGTGAATCTTAATAGGAGCAGAAAATCATTTCAATTAGAAAGCAACTTTATTATACAGAAATTATATACAAACTTGTTCTTTTCTCCAACTGAAAATCAGGCACTTAGCTGGGATTACACTCACACACGTGCGGCGTTATCTATTTGAGTATTGCTTCCTTTACCAATATTCTCAAAATAGGCAGTTTCGAAGCCTTTAGCGTTATATGCAGAAGTGCATGTGTTTTTTTACAAAATGCAATTGCATTTTTTTTCTTGTGCGACCAATTAATGCAGACACAATATATTTATCCGTTTCAGAGTTTTTAATAAACTTTGGCATCGATCATCGTTATATCAGTGCACATTTTTACATATTTCAACCTTTTGCTCTACACGTTGGCCGAAGCAAATTGTCAGAAAAGTTAAATGTTATTCCAAACTTTCAAATTGTATGCGGTGGTTAAATTGAAAAAGAATGATGGCGTCTACTTTTGCTGGGTATCTTGATTCTTTGCAAATCCCGAGGTTTATTTTAGTGGAAAATTTGTTCAAATATTACAACAAAAGTTAAGAAAAATAAATTATATGCGTTTGGGTGATGTGTGCCATGTAGACCCGTCTTTTAGTATACCGATTAACTCAAAATAATTTTCTAGATCGTTCTAATTATATCTGTCCGTCCGTCTGGCTAGCACGTTGTATGGCCATGTAAATCTTGTTTGAAGAGTACAGGTTACAATTTTTAAGATACTAGTTCAATAAAATTTGGAATATAAGTAAAATTGTCATGTCGATGGTACACTCACTCTTTTTACTTCTTTTCGAAATTCAGTCTACCATTAAGTAATGTTCGTATTTAAATTAAATTCGGCCCAAATATATTTTACTGCAAGTTAAATTTAATAGAATCGGTTCATATTTGACATAACTCGCATACAAATATGACTACCGAAAACAGCTTTAAATGAATTAACTTTCTTTAAAATATTAATAGTTATACAACATTTAGCGAATGTCCCTAAAGTCCCCTTAAAGCTGGGATCATAGGATTGCCGCAAATGCACCAATATGACACAATTTTGATTGTGCTTCATTGACGCACAATAGTGAAATTGCACCAATAAAATATATTGAAATCACACGATTGCCCTTTTCGATACAAATTTTATTGCCGCTAGTTGGTCCAAAGTGAAATGGGTACAATAATTTCCGCATCACAGTCACACGATTGTTCTTGTAGCGTATTTATTTGTTTGGAAGTTCTAAACAAAGTTAAATTCTTTTTTAAAATATATAAAGAAATAGAGAATATTTTTATTCAAATTTTGAGAACACAAATTAAAAATATTTGTATGGCTTTAGTTGATTTCAAATTGGAATCGAGATAATATTGTTTAAATAACTTAATTCTGTAATTTTATTTATTTAACTACCGATATTGTTTAGTTTAGAAATTTCGGCTACTTTAACGAATTTTGTATTCTTTTTTTTTTGTTTGTTGTTAAGACCAGCACTCAGGAGATGCCCCCTACTAATTGTGTTGGAACTAGGAAAATAGGTTATGGGAAGGAGGATAGAGGGAGTAGTGCTTGTGAACATTCGATTTGAACTTAATCATGTTGCAATGTTGCATGTTGCAGGAAGGTTATTCCACATACGAACAGTCCAGGGAAAAAACGAATTCTCTCTGTAATGCGTTGTTTGATTCACCTGCCAATCGATCACATAAGGATGGGCTCTTGAGGAAAAGCGTGTATTGCGAACAAACGAACAGGTTTCGTGAACCAGATCCCTAATTTCTTCAGAACACATCCCATTGTAGTAACGATAAAACAGGCAAACACAACCCACATTGCGACGGTGCTCAAGGGAGTCAATATAATTGGATACCCTACTGTAACCAATGAGAACCTTCGCCCTCTCCTGCACGCGGTCGAGAAGCTCCTAAATAGACTTTGAAGCACCGGCCCACACATGAGAGTTGTATTCCAAACGCGTTCGGATATAGGTAGTATAAATAGTAAGGAGGTCAAATGAAGTGAAGTATTAAGATATACCGTCTTAGAAAACCGAGGCACTTGAATGCTTCTTTCGACACCTTGAACATATGTTCTGTCCATCGGACATCGCATTGTATCCTTATGCCCAGAACATCAAGAGATTGTGATTCCTCAATAATTATACCACCCATGTATACAGATGAGGCACCTTGTTTTGTCGCGCGTTTATGCATCAGCATGCAACATTGGGGTTTTCAGGCATTAAAATCGACCCTATTTGCACGACTCCATTCCGAGACTGGACCTCATAGCACCGACATCGGATACGCTTGGTCTGCGTTCGAATGAGTACGAATGGCAAAAGTTGCTGTCATCTGCAAAATAGTATTTAGGGTTGGAAGTTTGACAAAGGAAGTCATTTAGAAAGATAAGAAATAGAGTAGGAGAAAGAACGGAGCCTTACCGCACCTCTGAATGAACCTTGAACTCGTTTGACGAAACCCCATCTATAACAACTCGTATAGTGCGATCTCTGAGAAAACTCGAGAGAAATTATCACCGACACCAAATGCAGCAAGTTTTGACCAGAGTGCACCATGCCAAACGCCTTGGAAATATCTAAAGCAATTACCTTACATTCGCCAAAATGGTGAATGGAACGGTACCATTTCTCCGATAACAGAGCTAGTCTCCAGTAGAGCGACCTCTACGAAAGCTATACTGGCGGTCGCTGAGTAGGTAGTTTGACTCTAAACATTTGACAAGATGGTAATTTACCATACTCTCCATCACTTTGGAAATTACAATTGGGCGGTAATTCCTTTTTTAGGAATTGGCGTTACGTTAGCAACCTAGAAGACTGCAAATTCCGCGGCACGGTATAAAGTGCTGAAAAGATTTGCTTAGGGACGAGCTAGAGTTGAAGAGCACTGCTTCAAGACCAGTGCAGGTATACCATCCGGACCAGGAGACTTGTTTATGTCTCGATCCGCAAGAACCCTTTTTACAGCTCGAGCCCGAAAAAATATTCTAGGCATAGTTACGGATACTTTTTCGAGCTCGGGTAGTTGTTGATTGCTAGCTGGTGGGTGAGAATTATTAGCAAATAATTCGGCAAAACAATTAGCCTTATTAACCGGGTCCGTGATCGGCCACCCTTTTAAAGAGTTGGTATTGCAGAACTAGCATTAACCCGTACTCTTTTAACGAATGACCAGAAGCTTTTACTACCCCGGGGAGCAGCAAGAACTTAAGTACGAACACGTTGCTCCTGAAGAGTTTTTTCCCCGTCTAAGTACTTTGGCACACGAAGACCTTGCCATTTCGCATAGCAATTCAGTATCAGCGTTTTTATTTTTACGCAAAATTCTGAATGCTTCCTCTCTGGATCTGACTGCTGATTTGCACGACTGATTAAACCAAGACTTTCATCGAGGTTTATTCGAAGATTTTCATTCCAAGCATTATTACATTTTCAACCATTTTCGCCATGGCATTGACGTCATTGTCCAGGAAACAGAGTTTCCAATTGAAATGCCGAAAAAAGTCATTGAGCTCAGCCCAAAGTGCTTTTCCGTAAACAAATATTGATTGTTTCGTAGCCTGTCGTGAAACGTTCCGAAGTTCGGAGAACGAAAAAGAGGCGGAAATGGTGCAATGATCCGAGTTGCCGAGAGGTGCTAGAACCTCAACTTCGTATTTTTGAGGTTGCGAAGAGAGGAAGAGGTGAAGGGTATTTTATTGGCGCCCATCAACACATGGAATATGTGTTGGTTCATTCACCAGATGCACGAGGTGGTTGTGCGCAGCAAAAAGCTCAACATATTGGCCTTCATAAGTTGTACGGCCCGAGTGGTGAAGCCAAGAAGAATTGTGGACATTAAATATTGGCGCGTTTTGTGTTGTTTGATTGCCGCACAAGAACACAATAAATATTTGTGCATTTTTGTTATTTTAACTGACGCGCGGTTGCATAGCAAGCAGTCACACGATTGCCTCACCAGAGTTGATTTTATTGGTAAAAGTAAGCATAATATTGTCCTCGATTGGTACATTAGCCATTTGGTTGTGCAGGCACACGATTGGAGTTTTAACAAGCGTGAAAATTGGTGCATTGCGAGAATCGTGTGATCCCAGCTTAAAGCCTAGTACTCTGTTCAAATTTGTAAGAAATGTTTGAAGAAAATTTTGACATGTATCAATGTTACCTATCTTGCGAGTTGGTACAATTTGACGTTTTTATTTTCTCAAATTGCCTTCGATATGAAAAATGTAATATTAAATTGACAACCCTTTAGATTTCATATGATATATGAGCTTCACAGCTCCCAAACTAAATTTATTATCTCTAATTTTAGCATTTATTTACTTTCAATGAAACTTCTTGTTTTAGAAGGACTATTTTACGATGTTATTTATTAGGAAATAATATTAAATTATAGAACATATATGGGGTATTCACAAGGTGTGCTATCATGTTGTATTGTCATAATGTTTTAACATTTTACAATGGTTTAAAACTATTATTGTTGCTTTGTAAACAAAAAGTGTCTTAAATTAATAAAACTTTGCTTGCTATGTTTATTGTGCTGTCGTAATTAATCAGAAGAGACCTGCGCTGAGCGGCTGAGCCGAGCGGCTTTGTTTTTGTAGCCGTCGCCGTTGATGGTATAGTTTTTTTCCGGCAAACATCCGAATTTAACCTGCGGCTAATTTTTGCAACAAAACACTTGCTGTGCCAAATTAGATCGGGTTAGGACTCTGATGTTTGGTAAACAAACAAAAAAAATGCATTTGTGGTTTGCGTCTGAAAAATGAAAAATATTTACGAAAGATCTAATTTAATTTTTTAATTCATGGATAATATTTAAAATAATTTTGATTGTAGGAAAATGTTTATTTTTTTATATTTGTTTTAAATCAGCTGATTTAAATTCAAAATAGCACACTTATTTATGAGGGGTTGCTCACAACAGCCTTATTTTTTCATGTTATTATTTTAAGACATATGACTTTATGATACCTTGTGAATCCCCCAATAGTAACTAAAAACACAATTTAAACTTACAATCTAATTTTGTATAAATACCTAAATTATGTTTTTATGTATGTACATATGTAATTCAATTAAAATAGTTTCCATAATCGGAAATATTTTCTTTAAAAAAAATATTATTTTTTCACTTTTTTGCCCTTGTTATAAAAAATTTTAAGATTTTTCTCTTCAAAATAAGATTTTTTTCCGCCAAATGAAAATTTTCCTTCCTTCTTCTGGCAACGCTGCTTCATAGTAATTTGGAGCCAGAATATTATTGAAAAAGGGTTTTTGAAATAAAAAATTCCTTCGGAGAGCGATTATTTCAAAAAGTCATTTTTGTTTGAAACTTTTCAAATGCTGCTGCGGAAAAAATATTAAGCAAATGTATGACAGATTTAAAAAGGAATACATAGAAATTGTGGACCAAACTTTGAACCTATTCCGATCATTATAAACAAAAAGTGTAAGCTTTAAAGATCTGGAAAAATAAAAAGAAAAAAAATAATGTATGTCAATGTAAATGTGACATTTTTACTTTGTGTTTTTTTTAGTTTAGCTATAAATTACTAAAAAAAATAGTATGAATTTTTTGTTTTGAACCGTTATTTTTATAAAATAAAAAACGATGACTAGTTAAACGCAATCGTTATTTTTTTTTTAATTAAATTAAAAGTTTAAACATATGAATGTTTTATGAAATTCAAAACAAATCTCGTGAGTTTGCAAATAAAATATAGCTTGCAATAAATTTGTATTTTCATGTGTAATTTTGGCATGATCCATGACACTGAAAAGGTGGGACTACTTCTTATGGGGATTCTCTAATTATATTTTACTATTATTCTCTGCGCAAAGCGTTTTAAGAATGTGTTAGATAACATTTTTTGAAAAATTCCTTGTATGGAGACAAGAATGCGTTAGAATAAAATTTCTAATTGAAACATATGTTCATTCTAAAGGAAAATTCACTGTATTAAAATTGATTATGAGGATATTAAAAAACATTTAAATTGGAAGGAAAAAGCGAAGGGTTTGAAGTCAATTTAAAATAAGAAGAGCTTAATTTTAAAGAAACTGGACTGCGTTTGCAAGAAATATGCTCTGGAACAATGCGTACTTTTTGAATGTTTATGACTTGATTACAGTATTTAAATCTTATTTTAAGGATTTTTTCAATTTTTTTCCGAAAGACTTAAAATTTTATTGAGTAAGTTGAAATTAAAATAAAGTTCACTCGTTCTAGAAATAAATATTTTTTTAAGAACAGGTCTAATTGTTCATGTACTCTATAGAAAACTTGAACAATTAGAGAATTTTGTCATAATTCATAATTTTCACGTCACAATTGTGTCATTTTAAATTTGACTCTGTATTGTTTTAAAATTTAGATATTAAAAGTATCTTATCGTTTTTATGGCAAAAAAAAAAAAAATAATCTATAAATATGTTTTAAATAATCCATTTGAATTTGATAGCGTCAGAGTATCAATCCCTCAAAACACAAAACTTTAATTAAAATCGCACTAATATAAAAATAAAAAACAATATTAAATACAAGATGAATGTGTTTGGGTTAATTTTGGCTTAAATTAAACATGAAACACAAAGTATATTTTTTTAATTTGTTCAATGTTTTGGCTTTTAATTAAGAAATTGTTTTAAGTTTGTTTTTATCACTTTTATAAATATCTTAAGACATGCTAAAGGTTGTGATATTGTTAACACAATTGCTTTTCAGTGAATTTTAAAATAAAATAAAAAAAAAAGCTTTTAAATTTGGTTTTTTGTGTAACTAACGTAGGGAATAATGAAGAAATGTGTAGTGGTATAGTGGTGTAGAATGTTAAAATACACTAAACTTTTTAATTTTGTTAAAGTTCAATAACAATTTGATTGAGATTATTATTATATTAAACGCATGTGTAAAAAAAAACTTTTTGATAAAAAAAAAAAAAAAATTACAATAATCTTGTTATATACAGAGTGAGTGACACATTCCACATTCACGTTCAATGTCCATTGTGTACAAATAAAAGAACTTTACTTAGACCCCTTTCACACTCGGCAAGTTACTCTTGGTTTGTAGACGTCAGCGGCTAAGTCGGGGTAAAGAAAACAAATTTGTATAGACTTTGTTGTACTCGGCAAGTAACTTAAGCAACTAACTTGCCGAGTCTGAAAGGGGTCTTACTGTCAAGGGAAATTTCTTTAAATAAAATCTCTTTTTAATTAAATAAATAAATAATAAAATGCAAATTTCTTTTCATTCAGTTCGCGTAAATAAAACGAAAATGTTAATACTGAGATACAATAATCACAAATAAATCTAAAGTAAGTAAGTAAGTAATTGTGTTTTTCATACGGGATTTTCCGGGACAAAAATCCCGGGATCCCGCACATTTTTCGGGAAAAAATTCCCGGGAAATTTGTGCGGAAATTCGCGGTATTTTTTTATTTAATTATGGGAACTTTACTGCTGATATGTTTAATTGTAAATAAGTTGTGTCATGAAATAGATCTTATCCGTTAGGAAAAAGTTCCTGAAAATGGGCATTTAAAAAAAATATATTTTATTTTGGCCATTACGTTTTCGTATCTGAACGGATTTTTCCGAAATTTTCAGAAAATATTTTCTACTAAAGATTTACGATCTTTTGATATGTAAGGCGTAACCATAGACCATATGACAGTCCAAAAAATCAGGTTTTTATACAATTTTTGCTATTTTTTGTACGGGAGGTACCACGCCCACTTCTCCGATCCCGCCCACATTTTGTGGGATGCTGTGCATTGATAGCGTAAAAAAAAAATAACAACAACAACAAGGGATTTTTGGAAAAAATTAGAGGTAGTCGTGGGTTTTTGCTCATATCTCAGCTATTTTTAAACCGATCAATAGCAAGCAATGGTAGACTTGTGTGACATAAATGTAAAAAAACCTAACCGCTATCATGTCTGGAGTCTCCGGAAAACACATTTCAAACGTAAGACGGACATCGTTAAATCAACTTCTCTTCTCATAAGGACCCAGAATATATACACTTTATAGGGTCTTAGATCAATATTGTAGAAATTACAAACGGAATGACAAACTTATATATACCCTTTTCCACCTGTGGTGAAGGGTATAATAATATGTTTTTGTTTTAAATGTAATTAAGTCTTCAATCGCTATCGACGAACAGGCCTTAGGTCTATTTGTTTAGTTTTATAGGAGAACAATTTAAAACTTTAAAGGTGGCTTTTAGAATTTTACTCCGAATTTAATATAATCATCAGTTCTCTGCGGCAAAAGTTTTTTAAGTTTTTAAGCCCTCCTAATGTCACAGATCGGAAGTTTTTATTATTCCAAATGTTATTGCGCATTGAAAAAATATGACTAAAAAGTCTTCGACAAAAATCCTACAAAATAATTGAAATTTTGCCAATATGTACTTTTGAACATAAAGATTTTAAGGGGCCATTAAGCACTATTTCCTTATTGTCACAGAAATGAAAAAATTTAATGGATTTATTAACTTGTTGAATTGATCTCAGGAAATGTTATTTTTTCGAATATATTAAATTAAATAATATACCTATTGTATCGACTTTTATTGATCGGGAATTCCCGGGATCTGGGGAAATTTATAAATAAATCCCGTTTTCCCGGGAAATGAAAAAGTCCGGGAATAGAAAAATTCTAGTAAGTAAGTAAAATTACACAAATTTTGACGAATGCGGATTTACAATGAAATATAACCCAGTGTTGGAAACAGTTCCAAAATAAAAAGGTGTGCTTGAATATGGGAGGCCTGCACAATTCTATTTGAACACACATTCAAATTATTGAAACATTTTTAAACTCTATACAGTAGTGTCGCTCTTACAAACAAATACTGAAGAGAAGTGTATAAGACCGATTAACGTTAGTGTGTGAAAGTGTTGCAGCAAAACACATATATATTCACTATAGCGAAAGTGCGGGCATACAAATTACTCTCAAAAGTTTAGAGTGGAACAAAAAATACCCACATGCCTTGTTTATTTAATGTGAGTTTGGGATATGTGTGTAAGAAATATTTTGTATGTTAATTTCTTTCATAATTTGCAACAACATGTGTCGTATGTGGCGTACGCATATAACGCCACATACGACACACAGGAAAACATCATAAATTCTTTGTATACGTCCTTTACATACGCCACACAAGTAAACATTAAAAATTCTCGTAGACCGCACGAGGTTATTTTCAAATACTAGGAGCAGAATTTTTAATACATTTTGACAAGGAATATAGGCAAAATATGTTACTGTATTAAAGCTGTTTGAGAGAAGCTACTTTCTGCAGTGTTTTTCTTTGAATTATTGTACGCTCACAATACAATTTAATTTGCACGAAGTACAGGTACGCATATCAGTTGTCATTATGGTTGTACATAAACGTTTTGTACACACATTCGATTTTAATTGTGGGTTTGATTTTCAAATTAATTTTTGCAAGCCATTTTTTAATGTACAAGTTATATAAAAGGAGACGTTATAACTTTAAGGAAGTTGTTTGTTGATTACCGAATTATTTTACGATTTTTATGTTTTCGAATAAAAAAGGCGAAGCAGAAAAATATATTGGAAATATACTTTTGATTAAAGTAAATGTTATTGGGAGGAACTATTTTACTATGGTGACGGTGACCGTTTTATTTTGAAGAGAAGTGTAATGCACTTTAAGGGTACATTACACTATCCCTCAAGTCTTACGTACAAATTACAACCCTGTCATGATGAGTTTATATTGTTTTTTATACATTTTTAAAATAATAAATTAATCAGAATTACATTTTCGTCAAAATACGTGGGGAGACTTGTGTGATAATGTAAAACGACCTTTAGTGGAACATTCTGTTTACACTATTTTGAAGAAAAACTGAAGTTGTTAGGTTTTAAGTTTAAGGGTTTATTTGTACTGTATTTAATTAAAAATATTTAAAAATACTTATTTTGTTCTTATTTAGTAAAATTTCCTTAAATAAAGAGATTTTTGCTTAAACCAACCCATACATATAAATATTTAGAATAAGTAATTTTTGACTTGGACGAGAATCATGCAAAATTTTCTTGGTTCAAGCAAATTTACGAGTATAAGTACGAGTGCTAACTTCCATAGTACCATTGAATTCAGATAAATCAAATTAGCTTTCCCGCTAGGGTGCCCAGTTTCTTAAAGAAAGTGCCATATTCGAACACAGTTGAATTAATTAAATTAAACGTAATAAATTGAGAAATTAAAAAAAATTTGAATTACCAAACATGCCAAAATTGGGGGCTTAGAAAAAAATTCAAGTTTTTATTCTCAATACAATTTTAGAAAATAAAAAAAGAACTAAATGTATTGATTTTTTCAACTTGTCACAACACTCGGTCTTTTTATCCCCGAAGTCTAAAAAAAGATAATAAATGCGACTGGGTTTTCAAGCAAAATGCTTGAAACACTTGACAATGAAAGAACGCGTCTGTCTACTTATAAAATTTAATGTTGAGAGCACTTAGATTGTATTGAAAGGTTTTTATTTTATAAATTTTCATATTATTCGAATGTGTATTCTGAGTCAAATTACAATCCTCAAAAACTTTTATACTTTAATAGTCTTATTCCTTCAATATTTTCCAGGAATATTTTTTTTATGAAGGAATAAGACTATTAAAGTATAAAAGATTTTGAGGATTTTAATTTCACTTAGAATACACGTTCGAATTATATGAAAATTTATATAATAAATGTTACTCACCATGAGAAATAAGTTCCCAGATTCTATTTGGTTCTTATTTTATTTAATTTTACACATTTATTTCAGAAAATCATTTAACAGGCAGCACTAAAAATTTGTCCCAAATGATATGAAGTGTTCGTCAAAAAAGTATTATGTCCCCACTACTTCCACGGCAGCGTCCATCACATATCAATGATTACAAAATAAACTTTATGAAGAGCGGTATGCTGCTTGATCATACAAATTCGCACTTTTTCTGTCAAATTCAGAATAATCGGAAAAAACAACTACTAGGGGAAAAAAGAATATTAAAGACTTTAAAAATGACAACACCTTCTTCAACAGCAACACATTATACAATCAACTCTGAAGCAGCCACAAATGAGGCAACGGTTCGTACACAACAGGAGCATGGCCATCATCTACAACAAGAGCAAAATTTAATGCAAATGCAACAGCAATTAATGCAACATAATATAATGTCTATTTCTCCACTGCAACATTTAAATAATATTTTCGGTTTAAACTTACATGCCTCTTCGTCAGTCTCTGCGATGCCGCTGACAGCTTCACACACATTTCAATCGACTAATTTGCAACATTTATTGGTTGGGGTAACACCGCAGCAACAACTACAATTTCAACAAATGTATCAAGAGTTTTATAGCACTGTGATGCCGCAACATCACTTCCACCAAGAGCAACAAGTTTTTAAAGACTTAACACAACCCAGCAACATTGAAACAACGATCTTAGACGTAGAATCACATTTTGCACCTGGTAACTCGGGTTTGCTTAAAACTGAAACATGTAACATTTCCTCATTACCCATGCAAACACAAACGACGGCGACATTAACCAACACCACAACAACGTTGTCGCCTTTGGAGACTCTAAGTCTAAATCATCATCACCAATATCATAATGATGGCAATATGGCTTCATTGGATCGACAAGTTAAGCAAACTGCACACGCCAACCATAAACAACAACAACAACAACAACATCAATTATTACTTAAACAAAAACAAAACAATAACAAATTGCTTAAAACGCAGACCACCTTAACATCAACTTTGGCATCAATAGTCGCAGCAACAACGGCTTTAGCTCAACCTACTCGTACAACAAATACTGCTTTAGATCTACTGGATGCTGACATTAAAACAAGTGTTGCCAACTTATCAATGCCATCTTTGACACCTGTTAATGCAACAGCAGCTACAACATCACCATCGCCGTCTTCTACATTATTGTTGTCTGAATCAAACAACTTTGGTAAGTCGAGATGTAATTAATTTGTTTAAAAAAAATAATAGCAAAATAATGGTGGAGTACTTTTTGCATTTAACAACAATACCTTATCACAATAGTATAATTTTTAATAAAATCTTACCAAGTCTTTTATTTTAATAACATTTTGGGAACTTTTAATTAAGAAAATCGAAACCATATTTTCAATTTTATTTAAATTTCGGGAGTATTTCATTATTAATGTATTAAAAATTGGTCGTAATTACTTTATTTACGAAGCGATTAACTGATTTTCCGCTTATCAATACTTTTACACTAAATCAGCGACAATTGCTTTCTGTTTGTTCACACTTTACGAATTTTGGACGAGGAACCCAGAAAAAAGCGTGACCACTTTTTTATACAATTTTTTTTTATTTATGAAACTTTATTTCTAGAAGAAATCGTAGTAAAATGTATTTTTCTTAAGTGTACATTGATGTTTTGCAAAATTGGTTAGCAATCATACAATTGTTTTTTAAAAATAGTTTTTTGCGTGTACGGCGCCAAATATTCGCTAAGTGTGACCATAAATTTAAAAATAAATAAGACAAAAATATGCGGATTTAAAAAGTGACGTTTGTTTGCCATTTTTTTTATAGAATTCGACGGCGAATTTGACTTTGTTTAACATTTTTAAACAGACAAATCACTTCGCTCTAATGTTTGAATGCCAATAATAAATACATAAAATTGCATCCCCTAATTATACAGTGCAACAAAATTCGAGTCTTCGCCGCCAGCCTCAATACTTGCAACGCGAAATGAAACTAGAATATTGGTAGGGCAAATCTGCCAAAGGGTTTTGGAAAGTTAGATATTTCGGGAACCCGAGCTAACTTTTCGAAAACCTTTCTCAGATTTGCTCTACCAATAGTCTAGTTTCATTTCGCGTTGCAAATATTGAGGCTGGTGATTTTAGTTGCACAGTGCTATGAGACACAAAAAATATCTTTTAAATTCATAACTTTTGTAAATTATTTCCTAAAAAGTACAAACAAAATCTAGAAATCTTGCAACTATTTAATGTTTTACATTTTTTATAATTTTTATCATTGAAGACTTTAATAGTTTCCCAGCGAACACGAAGTCAAACGTTTGATAAAAAGGACTTCATCATTTACCATCAATCACAATTAGCTAACTTTTTTCAATGGCTTGATTAACTAGGATTCAAATTAAAATTGATAATTTTTGCGGACAGACAATAATTTAAAAATTTGTTACCAACAAGAAACATTTTTTTATTAAATTAAACAAAAAGAAAATTGACTCAAACAAGTATTTCTGCTAATAATTTTTTATTAAGAGAAAGCGTTACAGAACTTCAGGCTATTCTTAAGGAATTTTATGATATGAATTCGGTTTTTCTTGGTTGAACCAATAGTAAGTAGATTGTATTTTCGACACTTCAACAATTAAGACACCAATTTGAAGTATGACGTGCTAAATTCCTAATTTTTAGTAATTGATAAATACACTCAAATTTATTGTTGAGGGAAAGCTAGCTGCTATGCGCATTTCACTGGTCGCTTAGGCAGATCATTAGATTTTACACAAAAATATGGTGCAAAATCTTTGAAAATAACATTACAAATCAACATTAAACGCAGATTGTGCAAATTCTTTGAAAATAACACGACAAATCAACATTGAATGCCGACTGTGCCCATTGGAAATGCTGCTTCAAGCATTCATATTTAATTTCGTTGTACCTAATTTTTAAAAATTATTTATATAATTTTTGCTTGAGGGATAAAATCTGTTTTTTTAATGACAAAAACAAAACAATTTTTTTATAAACCAAAAAATTGGCTTTTTTTACATCAAAAAGTAACATAACAAGAGAATTTCTATGCATTTTTAGGCATTGTATAGCAAAAAATGCCCGAATCAGTTGCGTGGGCTGTGTGAAGTTGCAATGTGTAAAAACATGGCGGTACAATCACCACAATTTCGTCATCAAAACAAAAATTAAACAACAATCAAAACAAAAATACCGTTAAACGAAAGCATAAGTTCAACAAACGTTTTGTTTTGTGCAAAAAATTGTTTTGTTTTGTAATATTTGCGGGATTCACAAGGTGTCATAGCGTCATAAGTCTTAAAATAATAACGTAAAAAATACGACTGTTGTAAACAACCCTTCATAATTTAGTGTGCTATTTTGAATTTAAATCAGCTGACTTCAAACAAATATTAAAAATTTAAAAAAAATATTTAAATAAATATGAATCAGATGATTAGATCATACCTGACTATTTTCCGTTTTTTAGACGCAAATCACAAATAAATTTTATTTTATTTGTTTACCAAACATCAGAGTCCTAAGCCGTATAAAACTACACCATCAACGGCGACGGCTGCAAAAACTAAAGCGGTTCGGCTCAGCCGCTCAGCGCAGGTCTCTTCTGAATAATTCAGACAGCACAATAAACATAGCAAGCAAAGTTCTATTAATTTAAGACACTTTTTGTTTACAAAGCAACAACAAAATTTTTAAACCATTGCAAAATGTTAGAACATTATGACAATATAACATGTTAGCACGCCTTGTGAATACTCCAATTATTTACTCACTTTAATATTATTAACTTGTTGTGCGGTTAACTTAAAAGTTAATTCTAATACTTTAATTATAAGACAATCTATCTTGTTGTATTACAAAAGCACTAAATAAATATAAAAAAATTAAATTAAATAATTTTTACAACAATTTGGCAAATAAATTTGTCTTCATTGCATTGCGGCATAAAAGATGGTGCAAAGAGAAGAAAGAGACAAAAAATACACAATATCATCCGTTTCGTTTCGCCTCTGGTGTACTTTGTGTTACAAACGTTAACAATAACGTTTGAAAGAAAGTTGAATATAAAAGAATTTCTCAAGCAATGTTTTTCAAAAAGTTTGAGATAAGATCATACTCGCATGTGGTCAACTGAATAAAATGATGTACATATCGCTCCTTTATTGCAACATAGCCACATCTCAAAAAATAAAACTTGGCAAAATGCGATTAAAGTTTTCAAAATGAGCCTTTATATAAAGGTTTAATGAAATATATTTTGCTATAACTTCAATTCAGTTTGAGATATAATACTGATTTTTTTTACATATAAAGAACCCTTTTGCTTAAGTAACTTCAAATTTTTAATTTTTTGAGATATGGCCATGTTGCAATAAAGGAGCGATACCATCCATATTATATTTAAATGTATCTTCTTATGATTTAATATTTAAAATGTCGCAATACAATTAAAATTTTAATAAGACCAAAAACATACACTTACATATTTTTCCATACAATAATAAACGCCCGAACAGTGCAGAGATGTGAAATAGAGACACAATGATAGCAAATGCACAGAGGCACGAAATTTACATTGCCTGAGTTTGGAGACGTGAAATGTGGCATTAACATAACAATATGAATAAAATTTTTGGCCCAAATACATCGCGTGTTAAAAAATTATTAATTTTATTAAAAAAAATAAATTTACAAAAATGGAACAATAAAAACACAAAGTTAAATAAGAAGCAAAAATATTCAAAATTTAAAATAAAGGCGGCCACAACTAAAACGAACCGGCAACATTTTACAAACAACGAAACTATTTGCAAACCCACAAATGTATAATAATCTACACCATTTTCAATGCTAAATCTAAATGGTAAAAAATTATTTAATTGCATAATTTTTGGAATCGAAGACCACTCTCTTCAAAGGCTGTTAGTTTTTTTTCTGTCAGAGTTTCTGTACTTTTCAATTAATTCGATTTTTGTTGTTTGTTGACTGTAATTAAATTTGCAAAAAAAATTCAATTGCAGGAAATGGTGTTTCATTGCAATAAGTCAACCCAAAATATAACTAAATCTTTTTATAGTCTGGGTAGACGAAGAGATCAAGAGTGATAGTCAGATCTTGAACAAGAAACTTTAATGATATTAAAATGAGATGAGGTGCAGAACACGAATATTTCTTATTTACGTTATTTATGAATGAAATGTCTGGGTTCTTGAATGTTTAATTCTTTTTAAATACAATTTGTTTTTAAAATGTGTACTGTGAAGACTTTCGTGACTTTTTAATGAGTTTGTTTTGTTGTAAAGTGGACAGGAAATGGTAAAAACATCAAAATTAGACAAAAAATAAAATTTAGATCATTTGGTTGAAAAAAGTATAAATGTTATTGGGGAAGAAATATCAAGCGAATGAAGGAAATATATGAGTTATACCTACTTACAACTACACGGAAAGAATTTTTTACTAAATATGGCTCAAAAAAATTTTCTCATAATTTGAAAAATAAAAGAATTTTAAGAGGGTCTGCTTTAAAAATTTTAAAATCAGACCATAAGGACCAGTCTAATTTACGTATGAAAATAACTTTATTAAAAATCCATGAGGCGGCACGTGTTCGAATTAAAATATCGATTTCAAATTTTTCAGAATCATTTTCTTGTATTTAACCAGTTAAAAGGTACTGCATTTTAAAGTCAAATAATTGCTAGTCTCATATACATTTAGCATCAAGGTCAGAGTAGGAGTCGGAGTGGGAGTCGACTTAAAAAATTAAAGCGGATGGAGTCGGAGGTAGAACTGTTTCTTGACGACTCCACAGCCCTGGTTAAATCGCTTACAGTAGCTACCAAAAGAAAATAAATGTTGAAATTTATAATAAATAAAACAAGGATTTTAAAATCGCGTTATACATTGACATCTTGTGCTAATTCGATTAGATCGATTGATCGTTGGCCATTGATTTTAACGTTCTTGTCAAAAATTAAATAAAGAAAATTTAAATGAAATACAATATTTTTTTGTTTTTATTTTTCTAAAAATTTAATTTACTTTTGGAAAAGAAAGCAAAAATAAACAAAAGGTAAAAATTAACACCGCAAATTTTTTGATGAATTGGTGCTACCAAACTTGACACTATTGTTGCCATTTCAACTGGTTCAATCGAGAAAAAAATTGCATGCAACAAACCAAAATTATACAAATTTTAAAGCCCTTAACGTAACCACTTTTTTTATCAAACAATTCTTTTTCAACGTACAACAACATTAAACAACGCAAAACTAACAAAAATAATATAATTATTAAGTTTGATAAACTTAGCAAAACATTGTATTTAGTGGTTACGTTTTTCTTACTTTTTTTACAAACACATCTAAAGAAAACAAAGGAATAAAACGATCAGGCCAAAAAAACATTCGTGTACACAATCAGGCAGAAGTTGAAATGTTCATCTTCATTAATCATCTTTTTTTTTAACAAAAAAGACATAAAAAGCTTAAATGGGTAACTTCTTTTTGGTTGCTTTCGATACTGAAATGTTAAAATCTAACGAAACAGTTGTGCCCTAAAAACCACTTTTTTAAATGACTGATACAAAATGACCTTCCTTCTTTGCGACAATTCTACATTTAGTTAGGACCACCGATAACTGCAAAGGCAGGTGCACGCCAAGGATGTTAGTTGCCCTCTTTACTATTCAACATTGAAAGAAGGGGTATAACATGGCTAGAGGATTTGGAATATGACGACGATATCTGTTTATTATCAGATAGCGTTGCAGATATGAAAGCAAATTAAGAGCGGTTGCAGGAACTTGCCTCGAAAGTTCGACTTCGTATCAATATAAATAAAACGAAGATATTACGTAAAAATTCGGAAAATTCCAATACTTTTGTCATAGATGGCATCGAACTTGAAAATGTTTAATTCTTTTGTTATTTTGACAGAGGCGCAGGTACAAATGGCTCCAACCAATTTAAAAAGGATAAACAAGTCATTGGAGTACCAGACAAAACTATAATTGTTTTCTTCAAATGTTACATCCACTTTACTCTACGGGCGAGAATCTTGGAACAAAATACGGTCTCTCCAAGTTTTCATCAACCGTTCTTTGCGCAAAATACTAAGAATTTATTGGAAATACGGTATTTCCATTGAAGATCTGTGGCAACAAACTGGTGAAACTTCAATCCGACTAGAAATTGCCCGCGGAAAATGGAACTGGATTGGCCATGTTCTAAGAAGACCAAACGGAGAAATGTCAAAAACTGCAATTGAATGGATGCCATCTAACACCTGCAGACTGTTGGTACAAGAAGAATTTCGATTGATTGGAAAATCTTGGTCTGAAATTAAAACGCCAGCACTGAACAGACCTTAATTGAAAAATATTGTTGGCCTGGAACCATAGGAATCAATTTATATAACCTTTCATAATTATCGTCATTATCATCTAAGATATTATTTCTTATTATTTGAAACATTTTTTATTTATTGTGCTAAAGTCGCCTGTAAATTTTCTCCACTTAAGTGCGTTTTCTGTTTTTTTTAATACTCACTAGACTAACCCCCCTCAAACGCAGGTAACAAATCAAGTAAACACTAATAACATTCGGGCTACGCAGGCTAGTAATAAATGAACCTCCTATGCTAACGTCTTAAAATCAAACCATGTGCCAATGCAAGGTGCTTTACGACGTAATGATGAAACTCCAGTTTCAAATTTTAGTCGTTTAGAAAAAACCATGGAAACATTAGTGAAAACAGTAAATAATTATACGAACACAATGGGTAATAGGATGCAGGAAATTCTTATAATGCAAACGATATTATTGCAAGCAGTACTAAACAAGCCATGAACTGTTTAAAGATTTGTGTTTAGAACGCAAACGGCATCCGCAAACATAAAAATGAATTTGAATACTTTCCTAAAAATAAACAAATTGATGTCATGATGGTTTCTGAAACTCATTTGACCTCACGAAACACGTTTAAAATCAATGGCTATACACTATATGATACCAAGGACCCTGCAGATAGAGCTTGTGGAGGTTCTGCCATTTTGATAAAAACCCGCGTCAAACGCTACCTAATGTGTCATCATCGTGAAGATTATCCCCAAGCAACGAACATTTGCGTTGAGGAATTAAATAGAAAACTAGTAATTTCATCGTTATACTCCCCACCTAGATTTTCAATATCAGAAAGCCAATAACTATTATAAATATTTTAAATCATAAGGACCCTGTTTCCTAGCCGCTGGCGATTATAACGCTAAACATACCTTCTGGGGGTCACGAATATGGTAGCACGCGGACAACCAACATATTGGCCTACTGATCAGCAAAAAATTCCCGATTTCATCGATTTCGGCGTGGTTAACAACATCCCCATAGAAACGATTCATGTTGAAGGTTGCTTAGAATTATCTTCCGACCACACACCAACAATTGTTACTGCGACGTCAGCTACACGAATTAATTGGTTAAAATATAAAAAATAACTCAATACCCATTGCACAGAAAATATTCCGCTTAGTACACCGGAGAATGTAGATCGCTCTTATGTTAATTTTGACAGTTTTCTGCAACAAGCTGTTCAACATTCTAGTACTGCCCCCCCAAAAAAAAAAATATTAAAATATTTTCCACAGATATCGAGCGTCTCTTGTCTGAAAAAAGGAGAGCTCGATGAGAGTGGCAATTGCACAGATCCCCTCATCTTAAGTACTTACTAAAAGAGTGTACTAAAAGGCTAAGAAAGCTACCGCAGACTCAGAAAACAGCTTCTCTGGAAAAATATACTAGGCCAGTTGTCTCCAAGCCACCATTAAGGAACTTGAATGGAAATTGGGCAAAAAATTATGTTCAAAAAGGAAATCTGTTTGTTAATCATTTAAAAAACGTATTTATCCCAAATATATCTCACGATATTGTGGTCGAGCTACCACCTGTTGCTGCTAGAGCAGCTGTTCCCCTAAGATTTGATATAAGAGAAATCGAAAAGGATATTTGTGATTTAAGCCCCAAGAAGGCTCCTGGTTTTGATAAGATCAGCAACAAAATGCTTAAGGAGCTACCCAGCATAGCATAGTAAATTATTCTTTTAACTTTCAATGCTATTTTACGCCTTGAATACTACCCTCAAGAATGGAAGGTCTCCTTAGTTACGATGATTCCAAAGCCAGGAAAAGGTCACACAAAAGTTGAGTCATATAGGCCTATTAGCTTATTACCTAATATATCAAAGCTGTTTGAGAAGCTCTTAACGTCAAAATTAACCCCAATTTTAAATAACAATGGGTGTATACCTAACCATCAATTCGGCTTTAGAAGAGAACTCAGCACAATTGAACAAACCCATCGAATAGTTAACGCCATAAGAAAAGCCTTTGAAGAAAAAAAATATTGTTCCGCTCTCTTCATCGATGTTTCTCAAGCTTTTACTAAAGTCTGGCATGACAGCTTGTTACATAAATTGAAGCAAAATTTACCAGCAAACACACAAAAGTTGCTAGAAAGCTACTTAGTCGGTCGCCAATTTATTATAAAAGAAGGAAAGTTCTTAAGCTCACCTCAGCCAATTGGCGCTGGAGTCCCACAAGGCAGCATCCTGGGGCCTCTATTATACTTAATTTATACTTCGGATATGCCAACGAGCAACTACACACAAACTTCAACATTTGCCGACGATACAGCTTTTCTAAGCGCCCACGAAAACAGTTTTGAAGCATCTCGTTATTTACAGGATCATATAACTCAACTAGAAATATGGCTAAGACAATGGAGGATAATGGTAAATGAGCAAAAATGCGTACATATAACATTCACCTTGCGCCGGGAATCTATTAAATCTATTAAAATAAATAATCAAATAATTCCTCAACATTCGCATGTAAAATATCTCGGTATACATCTGGATCGGCGATTAACGTGGAAATGCCATATAGAGGCAAAATTAACTCAATTGAATCTAAAATCCATTAAAATTCATCGGCTTATTGGAAGGTATTCTGTCCTTAGTCTCGATTGCAAGCTTCTACTTTACAACTCTATCTTAAAGCCTATCTGGTGCTACGGTATTCAACTATGGGGCACTGCCTCGGTCTCAAATATCAAACACATTCATAGGCGCCAAAATAAACTTCTTCGAATAATCACAAACGCTCCCTGGTATATTAAAAACTCAAACATTCATAAGGATCTCAATGTGCCATTAGTAAAAACTATGATTACAAAATATGCAGTTAAATTTTTGAAAACACCCAAAACCAATAGCTCGGAATATTTTAAACCATGGCGGCCACACTCGCTTAAGAAGAGACACTGCAGCACTCACCGAATCAGAAGAGCGATAAACACCCACATATGTGAACAAAAACCTTTATGACGAAATTTTGTCTGGCGCTGGCTGGACATACATATATAATGTATTAGGATAAGATTTGATTAATTATTGTTAGTTCATATTTAATATATGAAGATTCAATAAATAAATAATGAACAAAAAAAAAAAATATGTATTTTTCAAATGTTTTTTTTACGTAAAAAATGTTTTTTTTTACGATAAAATAAGTTAATTTTTTTTAACAAAAAATCACATTGAAACTTTTTTCTTTTGTTTTAAATTTGCAAAGTATTCGTTTCTTTAAAAAATTAAATGAAAATTCGTTTCATACATTCTTCGTTTAAAACATTCTTTTACAATCTGACTTTAAAGTACAACTCAAAAAGCTCCAAACTATTTATATCTCTCATAAAATTTTTAAACAATTGACTACAAATGTGTCGGTATCTTGACACAAAAAAAGGTCTCTTGAGAAGTAAAAAGAAAAAAGACTAGAAACAGAACCAACCACAAAACAAGTATTAAAGATAACGCAAGCGTAAGTGAGAGCAGTGGTTATTAAAAACAAATTTGCATAACAAGTCTAGGCATACCGCATGGAATTCCCTTTATTCCCATCATTCCCTTCATTCAACTCGAAATTAAACGGAAATAAAACTTCTATTTCATTGTGGTTTGGCCTTTAGCACGAGTTAATGATAAAACCATAGGAATTAGGGGGGGGGGGGGGGCCTTCAAAGCCATTTATTCATTGTTTAAAACGTGGCACAAGACACATTCAACTACCGCATAATGAACTGAAGAAGATTATATTCGTACCTGGCCCACAATGATATTTGTGTGCCACTCATAAATGAAGGCAGTGAGCAACTCAATGAGTTTTTAATGATTATAAAGCAACTTAATATTCTCTGTTATAGACAACGAACAGTTTTGTCTTAAATGAGATTTAAAATACAAAGAATATAATCACATTTATGTATTTGTTTTTTATGACAATAAAATCTGTGTTCAGAAGAAACAATTTTAAACGAGACAATATGAATCGTTTTTTGTACAATTCCAATTATTCATACTGCCCCAAGTCTTAAGAAAGTACCTATTATAATAGGACTTTTCACTTTCCAGGATAAGCAAAAAGAAAAAAAATTTCATTTCAAGCGATCCTTGGAATGAATCTTGCTCTTAAGAATAATTAAATTATAAATAATTTTTTTTGCAATGCGAAAGGGAGTGAGAAGTTCATTCACGTAAGTCGAAGCATTGTATACAACCAGGGCTGCCAGATTTGACGATTAATCGTCATTTTGACGATTTCTTGTTCCGTAATTGGCAAAGTACCGATTTGCTGATTTTTGATTGATTTGTTGATTTGAAGATTATTTTCAGTCCCCAAAGTCGGAATAAACCATTACATTCCCTGACTAGGGAAGTTTAACAGCCGTACCTTAACAAGAGCGGAAGGCGGAACGTTTTCATTCGCTTAGCTTTTACGCTGATATGTCATACCAAAGAAAGAGCGTCAACGTTGTGTCACGAAGAGTAGTGATAGTTTTTTTGTTCAATAAAACCCCCAAATTATAAATTAAAATAGAGATAAAAACGCTAGATTGACCAAAAAATAGCTAAATTGCCATTATGAATTAACAATACCGGCACACTTCACTACACGCAGAGAAAAAACATGGTTGGAGTATGGTTAAAAAAAACATATTATGGTCCCTGCAATGGCAACAAACAAACTTTTGTTGTTTTAAACAAAACTTTTATCACGATTGATAATAAATTGATTCTATTTAACAATAAAGTGTTTACCTACCATGAAACTTCATATATGGTTGAATTCAACAATACATTGTTTTAATAAAATAAAGCTACAACAATACACTTAAACATATTATGGTAACCTATACCATATTATTATCACGGCAACCATATTATGGTTAAATTCATCCACCTAAAAGCTATAACCATATTATGGTTGCTTCCGACCATGTTATGGTTAATTTTTAATAACAATAATATGTTTGAAATTATAATATTTTAAAACATTGTATGTTTAACTTTAAATTTTAAATAATATGTTTAAAAAGCAACAACATTCTGGTCGTTTGCATTTTACTTGGTTTGCTTAAAATTCTCATTCATTTTATTTTAATTATTGATTAAAACACATTAATTTCCGTAGAATAAAATAGTAGAAAAGAAACAATGGTAATGAAGGTCGTCACAGGTTGTAATATGAATGAAAAGGGGATTTTTTTGTAAAAGTGGAACATAACACCTATCAGGAATAAAAAATTAAATAAAATTATAATTTGACACTAGAAACAAATAAAAAAAATTGATAAAATAGGTAACCATAATATGATTAACATTGACCATATTATTGTTAATTCTGACCATAATATGGTTACTTTTGTCAAAATTCAGGAAAATTTTGACCATATTATGGTAAACTTTAAACATAATATTGTTAGTTTTGATCATTATTATGGTTGATATTAACCAAAATATGGTTAATTATGACCATATTATGGTTGATTTCGGGAACATTTTTGTTGATTTTAACCATACCATGGTCATAGTTAAACATAACATGGTAAACTGCAAACATAAAAATTGTTAAAATCCAACCATAGTATGTTGCTCTTATAATATGGTTACCTCCAACCATATTTTTTTCTACGTGTACTAAACGAGTTGTCAAAATCGGTATTTCCAATTGCAAAGCGTTCAGGCCGCTCTATACAAAAACTAGAAAACGCGTGCCGCTTTTGCTGTAAAATGCAAGTCTTAGGAAAATCTTGATTATTTTCAGAGTACAAAACAACAATGTTACACTTTGTTTATCTTTCGTCAAACCATCATCGAATGAACCATTTTTGGCTCTCTTTATAAATCATATTTTCAACAAGCATTTCACGAGTTGTAAGAGAATATCTAAATGAGTCTCATACGATTCTTGACATGAAAGTCTCTTTAAATTATCTTAACCCACGTCTTAAACGATTCCAACAACGATTGAAGAAGCGTCTGGGTATGAAGTAATTATGTTTTTGTTTGAGTGTTTTTTTTTTAAAAATCAAAAAAAAATTGTTCAAAAAAACAAATAAATTTTAAGAATTATTTGACGAGTTTTCGAAATGATAAAGACGATGTCTGTATTTTTTCTCAGGAAACTGACGATTTTCTCACAAATTTATCTGGCAGCCCTGCATACAACGAATGTTTCACAAAATATTTGAAATTATATTAAAGGTAGAGTTAGCAGAACATACACGTCCCTTAACGGAACGTCTGGTCTGTTTTGTTATTTGCAAACAATATAACTCAAATTTAAATGTCACGTTGGCGGAACGTCTCGATCTGTATAAAATAGATTTGTATGCCGTAATTGTAACAACGGCTGAAACAATACGAGTAACTACAAGTACTTACTAGGTACTTTTCATTCGATTCGTACTTTTTGCATTTGGTAGCAAGTAGGTGTCGGTCAAAAAGTACTCGTATCGGGAAAAAATAGTTGTTTCATACTGTTTGCCAAAAAATGCCTCCTTGCCGCCAGTTTTAACATAATTAGAAATTTGTGCTTGTTCAAATAAAGAAGAATCCAAAAACAACTTTTATCCTTTTTCGAAAAAAAAATTAAAATTTTTAAGAGCATAATATTTTCTCATAGATTAGTTTGTAAAGATCAATATGGTATATTATGTTTACGCCATTTATTTCTCTATTCTTTTTTGTTTTTTTTTTTTAAATTTCAAAACAACTGTTTTTTCGGTCACTGTTTAAAACATTCATATAAACGAGTAAAAGTACCTTTGAATTTTCTCTGGATTTCACTGACTTTAATCATATGTATGAAAGTAGTGATCGATACAAGTGATATTCGATGCGTTGATACTTTTCTGCCGCTACAAGTGTCCCACATCCTGGTGATGTGATTTGTGATTTGACACTGCTGGAATTCTTTCTTTGGGGATATTCAAAAGAAAAAGTGTGCGTAAATTAGCCAAGAGCAATTTAAGAGCTAAAGGATGAGATAATTCGGCACATAAACGTAATTGAACCTCATTTATGTCTTAGAATCATTGAGGTAAGCCACCGAAGCCTTGGCGACCATTTGGTCGATATTTTTTTTAACAAATAATTGTCATAGATCCTTTTATCACAATAAAAAATATTAAGGTAATTCTCTGAATACTTTTTGTTTTATTTACAATTAACTTCGGTGTTTTGGTTGGACCATTCATTACATTGTTGAGCTCATATCTTGATCCCGACCAGTGTTATCAGGAATTTTAAAACTAATAAACAAGCAAGAACTTGAAATTAATTGAAAATCAATTGCAAGTTAGCTAAGTAATTTTTTCAATAAATTATTTGTCCAGAATAACGATTTTGGTCAAATAAAAAATAAAAAAAAATCACTGATAACAATTATACATTTAGAACTTCTTTGCAACATTAACTTAAATAGGTTAATTGGTCATAACATTTTTTGTTTAAATAAAATAGATTTCAAGAAAATCAATTGTCTTCTTCAATCTTAAAAAAACCGCAATAAATGGTAGAAAGTGGCAGGAATAAGAGGTAAGACTGTGATAAAGTTGTTTAAATAGTGGTTGGAGAAACTTGTTTCTTCTGTTCCTTCTTTTGTCTGTTGGACGGCATTAATTATATGCTTTTAAGTTGAAGTGCGCTAAGTAGTTGCAGACTTTAACACTTTATTATCATTAGTCGCTACAAACAAACTTCGCTGCACAATGTTGCAAATGGATTTGTAATGTATACAATATCCCAGCGAACAAACTGGCTTGATCAAAAATATCGAATGGTTTAAATTAAGCCCCTTGCTAAAAGTCAAACTTTTGGCTTGCTAAATGTTATTTCAATTGTAAATGAAAATAATTAAAAAAATTAAATTAAATTTATTAGTTGGAATAAATATTAATTCAAATTTATAAAGAATTCTTCAGAAATTTGACTAAAAATGTGAGAACTTAATAATCGTGTTAATGACATTTTTAGACTTTGGAATATTTTGTTGGCCTGCATTAATTTCGCGCTTTAATAATAAGGATTGATAATTCTTGTTGCGCAGTGTAAATTACAAACAAAACAGCAAAAAAAACGTATTCGTGAGCGTGTAAAGATAAAAAGGCATTCTTCAAAATCTTTACTACTATTTAATTGGTAGTTTGAGCTGTAAGAAGTATTTCAGTAGTATAAATATTAAAGCCAACGGCTTAGAAAAATACACATCAAGAGCATCATGTTTTTTATGACAAAATCATGAGAACGAATTTTATTTATTTGATTTTTCATAACAAATTTTATTTAAAAATACAGTGAATATTAAAATTAATTTTCAGGAGAATTTTGCTGCAAAAATAAAACAAAAACGTCCTTATGCCTCGGGCAATGAGTGTGTGAATAAGCCAATGAAGGCTTCGATTTAAAAGTTTAAATAAATCTGACTAAATGCGTTAAAATAACAAAAACATTATTGTTATTATTACTACGGACATGCAAAACATCACACAAGCAGCTCTGAATAAAATCTTACTTTCGAATTCTTCATTTCGCTCATTCCATATAGATTACATGCCTGCGGGGCGGAGCTCCTTGAATTGCCTTTATTTTTCTGTGGGTTTATTCAGCTCTTGTCTACTAAGCAATGGGCGAAGTACTTGGCTCCCGCTCGCTGTGTTCTTTTAAACTGATCACGATGATGAATGGATTCGATTGGAGTTCAACTAAAAAAGGTTGAAGGATGATAGAGGGGTGCTGTTGAATGTTATTTTAGTTTAACATGCATATGAGCAGAAGAAGGAAGCATTAAAACATAATTCATCAGCATCTCCTCCTTCAACAAAAGAAAAGATAATAAAAAATAACCTGAGCGATCATCATTCAACAACTTCTACAACAAATTTATAAAAAATTATATCATACCAACACTGCACATTTTTCGTTCATTTTTGTTCTTTTAAAGTACCCTACATCCGTTATTAATTTTCTCAAAAGCATTTCATTTTTTTTTATTTTCCACTTCTGTTAATCCGTTATCCTTAATTTATGTTATAATTAAGTCAAAGAGATTTTAGGAAATCCCGCTTATTTCTAACTTTTATTCTTTTGGACTTGAAATACGTACATTATACAGCGTTTTTGCATATACGACAACATATTTATGTATGTTCGATTTCTCTTAAGTGATCTAATCGTATAGAGCAATTGAAAAACGATCACCTCTTACCATACTTGTTCCAACTGCTGCTGCGCCAAATCACAAACAAAACGTGAGGGCGGTTACGATGTGTACATTAGGGGGTAACAAATTACTTTTATTTAATATTTGTGGAAATATGCAAATGTTTGAGTTAAATATAATAATGAATGAATCAGCGGTATGCACATTTTAAAAATTTCAGAACTAACAAAACCCAAACACGGGTTGGGATAATGAAAAAATAAGTTTTGTCTTGTATTATTGCAAATTTATTTAACATTTACAGTATTAATTTTTCACATTTCTCCATTTTTAATCGCTAAAAACTCATTCGCAAAATTAATATTCGCAACATCCCTAATGCTGTTATAATCGTCCCACTTGATTGTTTTTAACGTACAACCTTCTTACTGTGGGAATATTTTTGTTGCCTCTAGTTTAGAAGTTGAAAATTGTACTTCATACATATTTTATCATTAATTTAAGATCATCAGAATTTTATGCGATCTTTCTTTTTGGCTTTGCATGTGAACCAAAAATGTAAATAAGCATCTGATGTATAAGAAATATTTCGCAGTTACAAGTTTTGTTATTTATTCTGCTCAACTTGAAACTGATTTGAGATATTAAATTTTTTGGGTCAGTGTCCAAATGCTCTTAGGGAGGGCGTCTTGGGGCAGCATCGCCGCACAGTGCTTTTTTGCATAGACAAAAATAAGATGAAACCCCGTATTCTAATTTTGACAAGATTGGAACCGTTGAATTTGTAATAAAAAAACTCTAAGCCTTTTTTATTTTTTTATTAATTCTTAGGCTCATTTTTTTTAAACTAAATATTTTTCCAACCTTATGATACAGAGCGGCATACCAATTAATCAGGAATATTTTGAATTAAAAGTTAACAGTTCTTCCCTCAAAACTTTACTTTTCCCCCAACATATTTTAGAGAAAAAGGGATGAAATGTCAAGACAAGTTTTAATTACGATAAGGTAAGTATTAATTTTTTACAATTCTTCTTATTTTTGTCTTATTTTGTTAATAAAGGTCTGGGGAAAATATATACACTCCATTTGAATCTACTGACGCGCAGAAAATAAGATAAAAAATATTTAAATATTTTAGAAAAAATAAATGTTGTTTTACTTACGCCGAACTTTCAGGCATGTGTCATCCCGATGTATGATTATTTAAAAAACAAAAACTTTTTAAAGCCAGGTCAAGATAACAGACTTCTTGACTCCACGATCCATCCGAACTTTTTTTGATTTTAGTTTTCGGCTCGGATAATTGTTATAGTAATAGAATACAAAAGGGATATTAAAAATTTCTTTGAATAAAACTATAATACATGAATGTGTCATTAAAATAATTTATTGGAACTATAAAATATTTTTTCCCCAACAAATTAAAATTTTTTATTTTTAATTCATAAAAAATCCAAAACGGTAAAAAAAAAGTGTCAAGTCCTATTACTTTCGCGTAAAGTCGCATAACCTACATATGAACAAAATGACACATAAATCATGAAAGTCGATGAATGCGTTTCGCTTTTATTCACAATTAATTAAAGGAATGAATTTCAAAAATTTGCTCGAGATATTTTCACTAAGCCTGAGATATCATGGGAGTAGGTGAACGTATTTGCTTTGTCAACGGAATAAAATTTCTGAAAATCTGCTTGGCGTTGTCGGTATGATGTTGCGCTGACATTTTGCTGTGTCAGTTTTCTGCTTTTCAAAAATGATGTCAACATTTCGGAGTTTTGTTGTGATATTCCCATCTTAGCCACAATGTAATCCATTTCGATTTGTCTTAGCGGTTGTGGTCCATTATTTTCAATATCGGGTGTCCAATCAGCATCATTCAAATTGGTTGGATTGGTGAAAACAGTTTCGGCTTGCAGGGACACAGTATCCAGACTCGGAGGTTTTGGTGTATCGGTACCTTTCATAAGCAAACTCAACTAGAATTGAGTCCCGAATCAATCCCCGAAAAAATGTTGTACTGTGTTATGAATATATTTAGTCATAATATGATTCAATAATAATCGTTATATCTTGACTACAATCATGAATCTTATCATAATATGTTGCTCTTAGAATATGTTTACCACAACCATGTTTTTTCTTTGCGTGTATGTCATAAAAAACATTGCCCTGAAAGGTCCAACATAATTAAGTTTAGGCTGGTCTATAAATGCCCATGGGTCCCAAACACCAGTAAAAATTGATTTTTTATACTGTGTAGGGTATCATATAGTCGGGCTTGACCGACTATACTTTCTAACTTGTAAATTTGACGCCAGTTTGATGTGTTAACACGTAATCTCTACAAATTTAATATATGTATGTATGTTTTGTTTAAAAATGTATGAAAAAAATTAATTTTTTAATGAAATTTTGTTATTTGGCAAATAATTTAATATTTTCCGAAAAAATCAAATTTATTTTTAATTACGACAGCTTTCAAATGATGTTTGTATTTAAAAATGGGAATGAGCACAGTCGACCACAACACGACATTCTATTAAGGCGGCTTTAACCGGTATCTAAGTTGGAATGGCACCTTAAATATATACAGATGTTCTAATAACGCTGTCGATAAAATCTAAAATCTGTATTGGTCCAAAGTTTACTAAAAAAGGTTTTATACAAAACATCTTCCTCAATACGCAGTCTTATTCTGTTTGTAATGCAAGTCAAAATCCACTTCCGTTTTTTAACGTCACGCCAGCGCAGATTTTTGCTTATATCTGCAAATCCTTGGCTTCGATTAAGTAATTTTTTTTTTGAATATAGTGCTACTTCATTACTTTGTATATATAAAAACCTTTTTTACAAATTTGAATTCTTCATTTAATTTTTTAACATTTTGTGGTACAAATATCACGACACGTCAAAATGGAAATGCCCATATGTATCTAAAATTCCTTAATGTTACACCGATAACTGAGTAATGGATTCTAAAACTTATGTGTTGAAAATCAATGATGTTGGCATAATATATTTTTATAACATAATCTTGTAGGCCAAATAAGATATTAAAACTTGACAACAATCAAATGTTCTTAGTAAAGGCAGACGCTGGTATAACTCGGAAATATTTTTCTAATTTTCAAGTTCAAGTTTCGCTTTGCATAGCTTCGATTGATAAAACACTGAACCACTTAACCCTGTCATAGAAGAGTTGACCCTCGAATTTTCTTTTAAGCTGTTACAAAAACCGAATTTTTCTAATTTCCTACATGTTATGGTTTCGCTGAATAATTCACATATGCTTTTTTTAGTCATAATTAAAAATTTATTAATTAAATAAAAATATTTTAAAATTCAAAATTTGCATTAATACCAGGAATTAAAAAGCAAAATCTATCATGAATCTTCTTGCAACAAATTGTCTTAAACAACAACTTATCTACAAATTTCAGTAGGATATACAGAAGCATATTTCACAGAAAAGCGGTTAAAATCTTTTGATTTTTCACATGCATCTTCTCAACTGGCAGTCAAACGATGAAATCACAAAGTTCAAATTAAACATCTAAAACGGCAAAAAATTTTGCTTCTCAAAATTGCAAACCACCTTCATTTTTGCTGATTTGTGTTCCATCTCGTTTCTAAACTACAGGAACCGCTATTTCTCCGTTAGTGTGTTCGGTCCGATTGAAATGTGTTACTGTTTCAAGACAGCAGAGAGTGTTGAAATGGAATTAAAGTGTTCCTGTTCTATTGAGTATAAAATGAGAGTTTGTATAAATGTTGTGCTTTGGCAAAATATGTGTTCGTGAGTACCTTTTAAAAGTCTGTTTTTCTTCGCAAGGTTTATTGTTTAAGCAGAAGACTTTATTCTCACAATGACGGTTGCAAAATAAAGCACGTGTTTTAATTACCTTCCCTACAGGTGAAAGGGTATGTACATATAAGTTTGTCATTCCGTTTGTAATTTCTACAATATCGAATAAGTATAATGTATGTGAATACGATGGAAACTAGGTTTTAATATATTAATATCACATATAATCCAGAAAAAGTTTACTATTGAAGTTAAGCCATGACTGCCTGCAATTTTTTCTTATATGTAGGGGAGAGGGGGGCACCTTTGAACGCGTGGCACCTTTGAACAATGTTAATAAAATCTCTGTTGCAAATTTTTTCCGACCATTAACTGAGTTTTTCACATGGCAACCTTGTTTTCTAGCAACGTCAACAACTTTCGCTAGTTTTTTCAGTCGTCGACGAAATGTAGTTGGGTGAACACATTTTTATAGTGCCATTGTAAATTTTTCAATTTTTTTTTGTAAGAGTGTGAGAAGCATTTGGTAATCGCTTTCTTTCGTGAAATAAATTTATTGCAATCTAAAATACGTTTTTCGCCGAATTAATGTAAGTTCTTTAATAATTATGTAAACCAAAAAAAAATATTATAAATTTTCCGTGAAATAGCACGCTGGTTCAGCTTTGAACAAAAAGAAGGGGGCACCTTTGAACATGTTCAAATTCCAATTAGAATTAGCAATTGATGCAATTAGTTTATATTCTCTAATTGATCAAACAATTAGAATTAGTTCAACTAATTCCCATTAGCTAATTGAAATTTTTATTCCAATGGTAAAACTAATTGCAATTAGCTGCCATTAGCAAAAAAAATTGGTTAACCTTTACAATTAGAAATCTAATTGACTTCTGCTAAAGCAATTAGATATTCAATTAGCTCGAATTACAATAAATTAAATTTCCTAATTGAATATCTAATTGCATTAGCAGAAGTCAATTAGATTTCTAATTGTAAAGGTAAACCAATTTTTTTTGCTAAAGGCAACTAATTGCAATTAGTTTTACCATTGGAATAAAAATTTCAATTAGCTAATGGGAATTAGTTGAACTAATTCTAATTGTTTGATCAATTAGAGAATTTCACAAAAGAATGTTAATTAGCAATCATTAGCATTAGCTAATCATTACTTAACATGTATGTATAAAACTCATTTGTGAACTGAATTTTTTTATTTTTAAATGTTAATGGGTATTATATATTATATATTTTAACTGTATTTCTTAATAAATAAATATAATTTATTTTATAAAAAAAATAGAACTATTTATGGTATTTTTGTACATAAACGCTATAAGAAAAAATTGCCGTTCAAAGCTGCCCCAGCCTAGTTCAAAGCTGCCCCGTATCGGGGGCACATTTGAACACAATGACTTCATCCATTAAAAAATAAATAAAAATTTAAGCCGAACTAAAAATAAGTTACTTGTATACATAAACTAAAGATTATATCCATACACATTAGTTGAGTTATGTAAAAAGTTAATAATTAAACAAAATTAATTTTTATGAGGCTTGAAAGCAAAAAGTGTTCAAAGGTGCCCGCCTCTCCCCTATGTTTAACGGCGCTGCGAAATGTGACCCCAGGAAAAATAGACCAAAAAAGCAAAAAAAATACTGACCCCAAATTAAGAGCCATTTTTCAAAATGCAATATGACACAATTTTTTTAATAAAATGTGTTATATTGAAATATCCCATGCAGTTTTATTAACCCTTCAGCCGGACGCTGATTTTTCATCTATGGAGTCTTGTTTCCCGGACTTTTTCGATTCCCGGGAAAGCGGGAATTTTTTTTTAAATTTCCCGGGATCCCGGGATCCCGCTACATATAAATAATACAAAGTAAATTTTGTTTTTAATTAATGAAAAAAATGAATTATTATTACCTCACGCTTTAACAATTTAATTTATAAAATAATAATAAAAACAAAATAAAAATTGAGGTACTCAAGATATGAGATCAAAAAGTTAATTAATAAAATAGATAAAATATTTTAAATAAATATATAACATTTTAACGGCTTAGGAAATAACTTTCTGAGACACCCAAAGCGCTTAGTAAGTCGTCAAAAAGTATATTTCTGATTTTATTTACGAATTATCATGTTACCGAAAAATTTCGTTCATTTTTTACCGAGGTTAGACAAATAGTTAAGCATGCTTCGGATTCACAATCAGAAGCAATTTTTTTTATTTTTTTATAAACAACGTCTATATCAGTCAAATGCATGTCAAGGTTTTTCAAGTTGTATGTTGTAGTAGCTTACACGAGTCTCCAAAATGTTATTTTATTTCGGTTTCCCCGCACTTCACTGTTATATAATCCAACACAAATTGAAAAAATTTGTGTTTATCACATAATAAAAATATCGCTCCTTAATTACATCATAGTCATATGTATATCAAAAAACAAAAATTTTAAATAACTTTAGCAAAGTTTTCCTTCACACCTTCTCGTATTATACCTCAAACTGAACCGAAGTTATAGCAAAATATATCTTTAAATCGGTACATTTTGAAAACTTTAATCGCATTTCGCCAAGATCGTTTGTTTTTGTAGATATGACTTTGTTGCAATAAAGGAGCGATATGTTTAGGTATCTTCTATTTTTAAGACTTGTTCATGGACAATGAAAGTTAACTGCCTGTATCTTATTTTGAATTAATGTACTTTATTAACCCTTCACTTCACTTAATGTAATAATTATCAACTGTTGCACTGCCCAGCAGTTTTAGTATTAAATATGTACTCACTTCTTGTAATTGATCTAATCCGCAACCCATCTACAGATGCTAATTTTTAGAGAATAGAAAACTAAATTTTAAAGTATAAATAGCTGTTTTCTGAAATTATGAGGAATTTTTTATTTCCCGGGATCCCGCAAGAAAAATCCCGGGAAAACGGGAAATAAAATAATTGAAATTGAAAAACCCTGATACTTAATTATCTACTACGAAGTCACACTTGAGCAGTTGCTAAAAATTTCATTATTATTTTAAGTTGTTATATTCAAAGATTGTAAAGACGAGAAAATAGTGAAACACTTAATACAAATTTATGGCCCTAAATTCCCCCAAAAGTTTGTAGTCCCAAAATTTGCCCGTTAAAGGAATAAAACCCTCTGCATCTGGAAGGAAAACCCCCTAACTGGCAAGTCTTCCCCAACCATATTTTTTCCTGCGTGTAGTGAAGGGTATATAAAGCATTCGGCAAAACCAGCCCTCTTGTTTCGTTATTGTTAATATCTTCTTGCACACACCTCTGGCTTGAAGCTAATTGTATTCCTTTGAAACCTAATCCTTTCCTTGTATATTTTTTAAAATTTAGTACTAATTTGTTAATGTGTATGCGTTTGTATGCATGTGTTTATACCATATGCAAAAAAATTAAAGCTAATTATGTTGTAGATTGTACACAATAAAAGTAATGTTAGTAAAACCCAACAAAAGAGCAAGGTTGACAATCGAAACGGATATCGGTATCGTATTTTGGTGTTACGGTATCAGTATCATTTACGGTACATATGTCCGTCCGGCTGGCTGGCTGTCCATGTAACCTTGTGCGCAAAGTACAGGTCGCAATTTTGGAGATAATTTAATAAAACTTGGTGTATAGGTTCTTATTGGCACAAGGACCAAGCCTATTGAAAATGGGCCGAATCGTAGGACGACGAAGGGAGATAGGGTCTATTTCTGCCTCTCAGAAACTATCAAACCAATTTTAATGAAATTTTAAACTTAGATGGATCCATATTTGTACGGGCATGTAAGCTAAGCATTTTTAAAAAAAATGGGAGCACGAGAGGTGCAATATTTGCCTCTCAGAAACTATCAAACCGATTTAAATGAAATTTAAAACATAGATAGATCCCTATTCATATAGCCATACACTTTCGAAAATTTGTTTTTAAATACTGTGGTGTTGGGTACCATATGGTTGGGCTTGACCGACTATACTTTCTTACTTGTTTTATTTTGGAACACAAATGTTTTCAATTGTTGTATGAAATAACTTTGATATTCAAAGGATGTGATGATTTACACAATCGTTCTGCTATTCGCATAACTTCCTGAATAGCTGATGGTTTTTTTTTTGACCCAATGTCTGAGAAATAATTCATTTTATTTTGTAGTGCGGCGAAATTATTTTTATTGAAAGTATGATCAGAAAACCTGACTTCGTTCCAAGCATCGCATACAAATTTGCAAGTAGTTAAGAATTGCAATCGATTTTTTTAAGAGCAAATGTTTATTTTTTAAAATTGCTTAACGGCTCGGACAAGTTTATAAAAGTATTGCATGTTATACTTACTTATATTACTTTATTAAATACTTTTACACAAATAATATTTATTCCCATTTCTAAATTTAATTATAAAGCCAATGACTATATGATCTTATAAAACAGTAATTGCGTTTGGTGCGGAAACTTTATCCGATTTCGCAAATGAAAGATAAAGGTTCTTAATATTTTTTATGCTCTATTCGACTATACTATGACATTTTTCCTATTTTCATACAAACATACATATGTATGTACGTTTATAAATTCCCAGCGGTAAATGTTAAAAGGACCGCCAGTAGCAGGGCATTTGGAAGGCATCTGTACTCCTTTAAAAAAGATTAGTTTCCTTTGATATCCTGCCTTCAGTAATGTGCCATCTAGAAAATATAAATTTCTTTAAAAAGACCTTCCAAAATATTGATTTTCTTTTCCCTTCTTTAATAACTGAGAAACGAAGCTGTTCAGTTTTTTTTGTTTCTCCCTTCTTTGGGAAGGGAAAGAAGTTGTCCTATTTGTAATTTCTTTTGGTAAGTAAATTAGAATGCGTTGCGGATAGGCTGTTCCGATTTCCTTACCAAGCTTATGTTTAAATTGGCATTGAGTTGCGAATGAACCTGATAATATTAAAAATCTTCTCCGTTTTTATGTATCAACTGTGAAAGAATTTTATGTTTTTATGGATGTTTTTTTTTATATTTTTTTAACAAAACGCACAACTAACAAAAGCTTACATTTATTAATTGTATAAATTTTGACATATTTTCTGTTTTTCACGTTAAACATGATTACGTATTTTTAGTAACTACCAACCATGGAGGCTAACTGCAACATTATTTATATTTCCTCTTAAATGTCCTTCCTTTCAGATGAAGGAGCATTCCTATAAAAAGAATGAAGTTTGAAAGGGCTTGCACCTAATGGCAAACTGCGTAAAAAGAGAATAAGCATGGAATGCGTTGAGCAGTGCTTGTATCTGTACAGTCTACATGGTACAGAAAATCGGTAACTAAAACGTGAACACTGCTCTTAGCTTGAATTTTATACTTTTTCGGACAAACTTAAACTGAGTTGCCCCATCATATAAAATTTTAATTTAATTTCATTTGAAATGGTATTCAAGAGGTATCGGTATAAACCAATTAAGCAAAATAATAGCCCATTTACAATATTGTACAAACGGTCTTGCCTCGTGGCATTTGCAAAAGGTATATTATAATTTTACTCTGCACCAACAGAGTAGACAGCAACTCACTTGCAACTCCTTTGTTAATGTGCTACACTTAAAACCAATAGTTTATATTTACTTGACGAAACACTTAATTTCTACCCCACAGCTGATACTCAGTGAGCAAATTAATATTCAGCTGTGAATTTCGTATTTTCCAACAAACATTGTAAACTAAGCGAAATAGGTCATTCACAATTTAAAGATAATATTTGCGATTGCATAAATTTGCAATTTAAAATGCACAAGATTGTGAATAGGGCTTATGTTTTCTTTTCATTTGCGCCATGTAGTTGTTTATAAATGCTAAGCCCACCGTTTTTAAAAGGTACAATTTTCGGACTAATTTCTAATTTATTGGTTATCAATAACAGTTTAATGAACACTATTGTTGCCTCAGAAATTTAATACAAGAATTGTTTTGCAAGAAACAAGAAAATATATACACAATAAAATTTGTTTATTTTTTTTTTATTTTATTGTGATATTTATTGAACAAAAATAAAAAATAAAAATTTAAACTTCATATAAATGTATTAAGATTTTTGTAGATGTTATCTTAATGTTAATACATGTAGACAAATCATATAAAAAAACAAACCAAGCATTCTAATTAACTTATATTATTTCCATGAGTGTAGCCTTTAATCATTTAGGCGCCTTCCTTGATGAATGAACAACCAGAAAATACAAATTTTTATTGTTCTTTTAAAAATGTTGGCAATTTATGATGCTTTAAATCCAAAATAAAGCTACAAAAAATCATTTAATATTCTGTGTTTTGACTGAAAATTTCATTGTAGAAGATAAGAAAGGATTTAATTCAGTTGCCTTTCAATGATTTAACGGGTATGACAAGACACTTTTACTTCATTCAGAATATTGGTGGTGGTGGTGGCTGTGGTTCATTTAAGGGATACACAATTTTTAAAATGATCTGTGTTCCACAGAAATAAACAAAATAGTTGTTTTACTTTAAATTATATTTAAGTATGATAAAAGTTTTTGCTGTTTCTTTCACTTTTCGGGGTAAAGATTTATTAATGTGAGTGTAAGATGACTTTGCTTGTTGTTGTGTTTTTTTGTTTTTGTGTTTGGGATTTTAATACAAAAATTGGTCTCCTTTCTGACAAAATCTTTCTGTTTTTAAAATAAAAAGCGGAAATGCTAATGATAGGTTTTTACGCTTAACCCAATCATTCCATAATTAACATAGAAACTCATTCGTTCCCTAAATAAGGCATCCTTTTCGTTTGAATGATTCTCTTTCTGCAGCGTCCGCTCAGTATTCAGCTGTATGTGGTCAACGTTGCAGTAGTTCGTATACACACACATGTATCTACGGCAAATATTATTTATGATAACAGTTTGTGTTTAAAGGTTTGTTTCGACATCTGCTGTATTCCCGATGTCAATTTGTTGTAGAATTTAAGGGGTTTTTAACATCTTCGGTGTTTATAGGCAAATTTTCTTAGCCGCCATAAAATATGAAATATCACGTTCCAGCTTTATTATATTTAATTTTTATTGAATTTTTGGACAAACTCAATTATTCCAAATTATAACTTATATTTTGCAGCGAATTTAAGCGAATTGCTTGCATCCTTTTATACAAAGATTATAATATTCTTTGTAGGAATCTGTATCTTGAACCAATTGGAATATTAAAAATATTTAGGGAAATCAAATGATATGCTATCAAGTCATATTGTCATAAAGTCCTAATGTTTGAAAACAACTAAAAAAAAAATGTTGTTCTGCTTCGTAGAAAAAAGTGAGTAAATACATAATAACCTCCATATTCATTAACAATATTTTTGATTTATAGGTAAAAATATAAAAATATTTAATTGAAATATTAATTAAATAACAAAAAATCTTAATTTATTTTTTTTTTTGATTAAACTAAAATATTACAAACTTGTAGAATTGTTGTTGGTAATTGAGCAAACCTGAACTATTTTTAATTAAATCAATAAACACATTGTTTGAAACGGCAAAGTTTTTTCATCATTTTTTTTAATAAAATTATTTATTGAACAAAAAAAATATCCACAATATCATATTGGTAACAGGTGCAAAATCAACAAATTGTTTGCTTGAGAGTCTGAACACAATGTAACGGTAATTTATTGCCGTGCGGTTTTTCATACGGTTTTGAAGTAAAAAACCGCAGTGCGAAACGGCTTAAAATTAAAATCTCTCTCTCAATTTTTGATACTCGTTCTATTTTTGATGTTGCTATAGTTTTTGAATAATTGGCGATGTTCACAACATTATTTAAAAAAAAAACATGATGAAAATGTATGCAAAAATAAATTTATAAAAATGTAAACAAACAACGACAACTATTGCCGTCGCCATCTTCCGTTGAATTATGTTTATTTCTCTCTCCCGCAATGAGAAATCCCTGTGTCGGAAGGGTTACTTCTGTGGTCACAAGCAATAACCGCCAAGTCGAAATGGTTTTTGAGAAAAGGTACTTTATATTTATGCTTGCGTTTCTGAAATAATTAATTGCATTAGAAAAAAATGGAATTCAGAATCAAAGATTTTTACTCCCACGATGCTAAGATAAAAAAATTATAGCGACATTTGTATTTATTTCAGAAATATTTAATAGAAACAAATATTTACTTAATTGTTCCTTAAGTCGACTTGGACGGTTATCGCTTATGACCACAGATATGTATTTATGGAAAATATGCGCATAAAGCAGCTTGAAAAAAATTAAAAAAATGGCAAACAAATGAATAAAGTACACATTTATTTAAAGAAAACCTGGCTAAACAAATCTATATTTTTCTGTATTTACTTGAATACCTTTCCACACCCGAATATTAAAGAGAGTATTATGCGTTTGTGCTGATGTGTGTAACACATACAAATATTGATTCTGTACCCTCCGTAAATAAACCGATCGACTCGTCTACCTTACGAGGTCCATCCGGCTGGCTGTGGGAAATAACAGGTCGCAAATTTGAGGATAATTTGATGAAATTTTGTACATACTTTTCAATTGTCATAAAGAAAAACAACATTGAAAATATTAAGAATCGGTCCATAATTTTATAAAGTCCTCATACAAACATCTTTTCGGAATAGAGCCTTTGCACCCATTTGCATTTGTATTTTGATTAATACTTCAAGTAATTTATATGTAGGGTTTTTTCCCGAGATTTCCTGTCCCGGGAATTCCCTGCATTTGATATAGACGTTGTTTATAAAAAATAAAAAATTGCTTCTGATTGTGAATCCAAGCATCCTACAACGGCGCACTTTTAACTATTTGTCCAATCTCGGTAAAAAATGAACGAAATTTTTCGGTAACATGATAATTCGTAAATAAAATCAGAAATATACTTTTTGACGACTTACTAAGCGCTTTGGGTGTCTCAGAAAGTTATTTCCTAAGCCGTTAAAATGTTATATATTTATTTAAAATATTTTATCTATTTTATTTATTAACTTTTTGATCTCATATCTTGAGTACCTCAATTTTTATTTTATTTTTATTATTGTTTTATGAATTAAATTGTTATATTTATGTTGTCTTTTTATCTTTTATCTCGAGCATAATAATACGGAATAAATGCATAATAATAGGTAATAAAAGCGTGAGGTAATAATAATTCAAGTTCCTATTTCAATCACCAATTAATTTTTTAGTATTGAACCATTTCTTTTATTTTCTTTGTAAACAAGTTCCCTTACGTATTCTTAAAAATGTTGTTTTCATTAATTAAAAACAAAATTTAATTTGTATTATTTAAAAAAATTTCCCGCTTTCCCGGGAATCGAAGAAGTCCGAGGGAAAAAACTCGATTTATATGCAATTTTTAAAGAGCAACAAATTTTTAAGCAAAAAGTGTGATTCGGATAAATGACATATTTACTTAGTACATTTGTATACATATATGTATGTATGTGTATATATACTTATTATGAAAAAGCACAAAGATAGACAGTTAAATTTTATAAAAAAGCTACAATATTATTCACTTGCACTTTTGCAAGCACTAAATAATACCATGTTCACACGGACAGCAATATTCGTGTTTCGCTCTCTTATTCCTGTTTCGCGCCCCAAACATGATTGAAACAACTTGTTTTCCCATACAAAATTTAGAGAGCGAAACAGGTCGTTTCATTTTGAAACAGGCTGCGAAACAGGAAAAATGTACTATCATCTCCAATTTTGATAACAGTTATCGTTAGTTTATCTGAACTAGCTCTCAAAAAATATCAAAACAAAGAAAACAACATAATAAAAATTGATTTTTAATAAAATAAAATGATAAGAATAACCTAATAATATTAATAAAAGTATTAAATAATATATTTTTAAGTTTTATTTACTTTTTTATCTATTTAAAGAAAAATCACACTAACAACACAAACAAAATGTCAAAATGAAACAGGAATAAATCGTATGAACAGCATGTTTGGCAATCTAGTTTCAGAGAGCGAAACCAGTGGTTTCTATCGTCGTATGAACATAGCATAACGCAATTAGTGAGAAGCAAAAAGAATAGAAATAAAACACAAAACAAAGAAATTTTATTTTCTAATTTGTGAAATTTCTTCGTTTTTATTTATTTTACTTTTTCTTCATAAAGCACAGCACATTAAAATAATCCAAACTATTGAGTTTAGAGCCGAAAACTTGAAATTGTAGCGTGTCAGCGGACACGATGTCACTCAAATAATTTATAATTACCGAGGGAACCAAATTGCATGGATTTCTTTTTAATTCATTGCATTTTTTCCCCAAATCGTTAAGCGATTTAATTTTTGTTACTTTTCGCTATTTGCTAAAACTTTAAACATATCTGTGGCTATCAGGGCCGTAGAGTCGTTTTTTAGCAAAATTTAAACATTTTTGTTCTTTAAAAGATCATAACAAATTGGAAGATGCAACTGTGCTTATAATTTTTTTTAGAACGAATTTGCAAACAAAAAAAGCCATAAGGGATTAAAATCTGTTTACAACTTTTGATTTTATTCACAAAAGACGAAAAGTTTCCATTAAATTCAAGAATTTCATAAAACGCAATTTTTGTATGGGAGCCTCCCTGAAAAAGGAGAAAAAGTACTTGTTTTTGAAAAATCTTAAAAACAAAAAACTAATGGAAGCCGGACATACATTTCATCCTCCTTTGCAGTTATGCGGCTTTTTCTTCAATATATTTCTAGTCTGTATTGAAAATGTTGTATGGGAGCCCCCTTAAGGAATAGAGATAGCGGGTAGGTATATTAAGAATAAATGATGGCGATGAAAAATAAAGTGGGATCGGTCATACATTTGACTCATCTAGGGGCATCCAAGGCGCTGCAGGGGCCAACTTTAAGATTTTTACTAAACCGCCATATTTGGGTTGGAGATATATGGCAAGTATGTTTTAAGAAAATGTTAAGCACAAAAAACTAATGATATATTTTATGTCCCTAGGGGCAATGCCTTGGCAGTTATGACCCTTTTTCTTCAATATATGTCTAGTCTGTATTGACAATTTTGAATGGGAGCCTCTTTAAAAAAGCTGAATTGACGTGTGTAAGAAAAAATAGTTCTAAAGAAAAAATTCGCATTAATGCTGCTGTTTGCTCTTTTTTTTGTTTCCTTTTGTTAAATATGAGATTTAGAGAAAACGTATTAAGACAAAAGTTGTTAAATACTTCATTAACAACAACTTCTTTGCAAACGATTTGTATGCAAAATTAATATTTTCCAAGTTATGAGGCATAAAAGTCGGCCTTCGCCGATTGTCCTAAAACTTGTTTTGGTGTCGTTTTTTATCAATACCCACCGAATTGGGTGGTGAGAGCATGGACAAAGAGAAAACAAATATGATCCATACAGTTAACGACAACCCTAAAATGACACTGGTCCTATTTGACTTTTAACAATTATTTTTTATGCAGTACCTTTAAATGATTAAATGTAGCAAGATAAGGATTCTGTAAAAATTTCAAATCGATATTTTAATTCTCTACGCTTGCCGCATTGACCTTTAATATTGTTTTTTACATTTTAGTTGGTGAGATGCAAAAATCGTTCGTTATAACCTTTTAACACTGATCAACATCTAACATCTAACATCTACCATCAATTTGGTTACGTCTTTCCATTAGAAATTCATAGGGCTAGAAACCAAAATCTTTCAACATCTTTAAAAGATGTTCCTTTCTCATTTTATTCCATTCTACATCTTTCGATTATTTTAGTGCAATCACTAGAGCAGCGTTACCATTTGTCAAGTTTTCTCTTTTATTGCAATTTTTTTTTGCTACGTATTTTTTATATTTTTAAACAATTTAAACTGCAAATATATTTTTGTGTTTTCTTTTTAAATACTGGCACTTTTGTTGAAAAAACATTTTTTTGTTATTCAAAAATGGTGACATTTTCGATTGATGGTAGATGTTAGATGTGAGCAATGTAAACGAGTGTTTCACATTTTCTACATCTTTGATGGTAGATGTCAGAGGTTGATCAGTGTAAAAAGAGAATTACACTTTTTTGCAAAAACCATATAACGCCCGATTAAATTAACCAAATTAGTTGAACTTTTGCGATTCTGATGTGTTATGCCATTCTTTATCAATAACTCAACAGCTGAAATATTGAAACCAACTGAAATATAGAAAAATAAAAGGTATAATTTTGGAACGAATGAGTTCTGCTAGGAATTTTCGAAAAAAGCGAAGGTTGTTACAATCCTTATGGGGTCGAACTAGTTTTGCAACTCACTACAGCCCACCAGAAAAATAATCATTAAACCTTAGTATGTTTCAAAAGTAATATTTATTTATTAAAATTATGCAAATAGTGCTAAGAAATGCAATATGTTCTGTAGGGGAGAGAGTTGTTTATACTGTTGGAATCAGAATTTTTCCTCTATCCATGTGTGTATTCCTATAAGTCCTATCTAATCTAGTTTTCATAATATACAACAGAAAGTCCAACTTGCTTAGACGTAATCAAGTGTGCTTAGTTTGGCTTAACACTTTGAGGCAAAAAACTTCAGAAGTCCTTTTTCGTATATTGAGAATTGAGATATTTTGTTTTTAACATAGATAAATTAAAACATTGCCATTTTGGTTTTATTTCATTTATTTAGTCCAATATTTCGACCAACTTTGTTAATCATTCTCATAAATATATTGTTATATAAACATGCAGATGCGCCTTCAGTTGTTACTTGTATAACACATTTTGAAGAGCAAAGTAGGTAAAAAAAATTATTTAAAGTTTGTATAATTTTTGGAAAATAGCACCCCTTTTTTGTTGGAGTTGGTGCTGTTTGGGTCAACGAATTGAGCAGTACCAATACCATCATGGAAGGTAAAGAACACCAATTCCAGTTTAATAAGTCGAATACTATTATCGTCCAAGAAAATAAAAAATTGTTAGTCTTTATTTTAACCAAAGTGATAATTCTTATGTATCTATAGATATTAAGAAGTATTCTCAAATCATTATTCGGGTTAACCCTCAGATTGATGGCAATTATATCTGGAACAATGTCATGTATTTTTCCGAGTTCCTTTTTCTTCTATTATCATTCACTATGAAGAATGCAACTTAAAATGTAGTTCACTTAGTGCTTTCACCACAGGGGCTACAAAAGATTTCCTATCATATATGTATGAACATCGCCACAAATATATTTTTCAATATACGATTTATAAAAAAACAAATATGTCAAAGGAAACTTGTTTACAAATTTGCATTTTTAAATTCTCTAATTCGACTCTATTTACTCAACGATATTTTGGCGCACTTCAAACAGAAAAGTTAAAACAGTGAACTACCAAATTTTGTTACAGAAAATACAAAGAGAAAGCTTTGAAAATGTCTGGTGAGTGGAACGAACCAGTTTTGTTACCAACTGCAATTTAAGGTCACATAAAAACATAGAAAAAGACATGCTTCGATTCAGTCTATAAATTTATTCTCATAAAGTGCAAAAAGATCTGTCAAAATCAATTGTTATCTCAATTTTTTAATTTTTAAAAAGGAACGAGTCTTGCAACTCACAACACATATGTAAAGTAGACTGGACCTTATTTTCTGATTTCAAAAGTATTATTTTTTCTTCATAAAAAATGTTTAAGCTCAAAATTATAGAAATTTAATTTATAAGAATAAGATAAGAAAAAAACGGGACCAACAAGCAAAGCAAACTTAATTATTATTTCCTTCAATTCCAGTATTTGTTTTGATTATAATACCACATCTTATAAAAAACAATTCACTGATATGTCTAATATGTAGTATAATTAATTTATTTTGTGATATTAAGATCATGTTAAATCTCAGTAACTATTAAAAAAAGTTGCGGTTACGCTTATTTGGTCAATTATTTAATAAGTCTAGCTTTAGTTTAAACCTAAAAATGGAATAGAACAATTTTTGTTTCCTGTGTATAATTTTTATTATTTTTCATAATTGACAATGATGTTGTTTCATAAAATTTCGTTTTAAAAAATTTGTTTAATATTAAAAAAAAAACAAAAATCCCTGAAGAAGTTATCCATTGAGATAACGAAATATTGGATTAATTATAAATATTTTTTACATAAAAGTGACCTTGAAGATTTATTGTAAAGAAAAAATACGAAAATAAACAGTATTACAGCAAAAAACTGCTCGAATAAAACTTCAACAAAGCCGACGATATCTGGCAAGTGCAAACAATATTCTACAAATTTTCATATTGACACATTTATGTAGGCATCAAGGCGAATTCATAAACGTGAAATTTTCGAGAAATCTGTTTAATGTTTATTTCCTTGTGTGTAAGCTGAATGTCAAGCGTTGTTTACATTTTATGAAAAAAATTTGTTAAAATTTAAAATTCAATAAAAATATAAATTCTTGAAAAAATCTATTTTAATGTTATAAACCAAAAAAATTAACATAAAATTTAGACACAAGGATTTTAAAAGGCGTAAGGAATAAGTGGAGCCACAATAAATTTGCAATACAGGAGAAAAATTTACCTTCTAATGCAATTGTGTATACATATTTTATAAACAAATAATTTTGACATTCACTCTAACTTTTTACAAAAACAAAATACATAGTATTTTTTTAAAAAAAAAGGATAGCTAGCATACATAGCTCTCTCTCATGATGCTGTCACCTTTATGAATTCGCCTTGGTAGGCATTTAGCACTTGCGACAATTTATGTTAATATTTTTAATTTTTACTTACACCGATTTATTATTCTTAAATATCTTTTAAAATTTTTTTTGTTATTTTCCAACATCAAGAACAATTTATGTAAAATTTCCACCCGCTTATAATTAGCATCTATGGGTTCAATTCAAGTGTGTGCTGTTGCCTGCTTACAAATCCAAGTTTTACTTGTTTTTATAATTCGCACAATGAATTCAGAAGAGCAGGAACATAAAAAATGAAAAGTATAAATCTGCTACAGCCACAGTCAAATTTAAAGCCAAAGAATATTGCAACTTGACACAACAACAAAGTTGGTAAGAGAAATGAATAAGGCTACCAATATAACGGCAGCAAACTGAAAAGCCCTAATGCAGCCAGCAGCCGAATGAACACTTTAAAAAGAATGAACTGAAAACCTTAAAGTGGAATATTTCGAAAACTAATTTAAGATATGCATCTTAACCCGTTATGCCCGAGAATACTTTATTGTAAATATTAAAAAAAAATTTATCAAATTCCAATCTTACTCATGAGAAGAACTTTTCGTCATAATTATTTTTTGCACCCTTGTCCTGCAGGAGCCAGGACAGACTGTTGCCATATGGCAACGCCAGGAACTATCTCAACTTACAAAATATAATAATGAAATGATTTTTTTAGCTAATATATTTTATTAAAAAACAATCATATACATAGGTACATAAAAAAATTATTTTTTTTCTAATGAAGCAACATATAATAAATACATTTATCTCTGAATATCTAGGGTCTTGTGTGATAATCAGCAAAACATTTAATGCAAAGGCCAATGTCGCACTTTCTACAGGCTGTTCGACCAATGGTTTTACAAGTTTCTCCAGCGCAACGTCGTTTTTTAATTATTGGTATAACCAGATGTTCTTTACCATCATAGCGAAGAGCATCTTCTGCAGAATCTTCATCGTAACGTCGTTTGCGTGAAGAAATCACACCACTTTGCTTTCTTGGTTCTCCAAAGTGCTTACAGTAGTAAACGGCAATTTGTCTTTTAAATTCAAGCTGGCTCATTTTACTCTTCTCTATTCTTTGCAGTTGCCAAGAATTCTGAACGCATACGTCCACCAACCATGTAAAAATAGAGCTCCACCATTTTTTACCACGGTAGCCAATGCGATAGCAATTGACATTTTGATCTAGTCGATCAACTCCACCCATATACTTGCTGTATTCCGCTGCAGCGCATGGTCTTTGAATACTTACTTTTTTTTTTTCTTCTTTCGAGTATCTCGAGATCTTTGAAAATGGAGTGGCACCAAATGCAGTAGATGCAATCAAAACAACAGAATTATCCAACCATTGCGTCAGGCTTATTTCAGCTTCTTTTGCAACAGCGTAGTCACAAAAGCCGCGAACTTCTTTCTTCTTTATGTCTTTCTTTTTGACTATTGGACAGTCCTTCGGAACACGGTTTTCGCGGATTGTCCCAGTTGAACAATAGCCTTTATTTTTGAGAAAGTTAAGTAGCTGGAAACTAGTAAAAAGATTGTCAAAGAAAAAACTATATGGCAAATTTCGCTTTTCCTCTGGAAGTTCGTCAATCATATTTATAAGTGGGGCTGCACACTTTCCAAATAGCTTTTCATACTCTGCATTTGAACGTGGATTTCTTCCTTGGTAAATTTCAAAATTTATTAAGTATCCACTTGGTGTGCAGAGTGACCAAACTTTATAGCCAAATCTTATTGGTTTACCTTTAATAAACTGTTTGCAGCTATGTTTCCCAAAATAGGAAATCATGCTCTCATCATATGACAAATTTTGTTCCGGATGAAAATTCTTAAGCATGTTGACTTTTAGATGGTCTGTAATCGGACGAAGTTTCCACATCTTATCACCGCCATTGTCGTCTTGAGCATTGCCTACAAAATGTAGACAACTACATATTTCCTGAAAACGATCTCGACGCATACTTTCAAAGACGATATTATTTCGTAAATCATCTTCGGCCGACCACATATCTCTTGTTCTTGCCTGCGTCCTATATCCCGTTATTAAGAGGATACCAATAAAGCAGCGAATTTCAGCAGTAGTAATGGCCGGGTTCTTTCTTCCCTTAAAAACTGCATATTCGTTAGATTTGTCAGCGATGTGTTGTACCAAAAAGTCATCGAAAAACTTCTCAAACTGCTCATGTGGTTTTAAGTGCAGGCAATCTTCATAATTTCTCTCAGGAAATATTGAAATTTTTGGGGCGAAATCATTTTTAACCCAAGTATATTTTTGTCCTTTATCAATTGTTGTTAAAGGAAACAACGGGATTTTACGTGTAATACTTTTTAAACAAACTGTTGTTTCTTTCTGTTGAGAATTGACACTTTCCGAAGAATTTGCAACTAAACTCTGTAGAATATCTTCAGATGTTGTTTGATTGTTGTTGCTATCATTTTCGCCAACGTCCTCATTAGAACCTAATCGCTGACCACCTTTAAAAACTATTTCGCAATTGGATTTCAGCTGAGAAGGACAAACGTTATCTGGGATACCGCCTTCTTCTTCTGTAGCGTCATCTTCACCGCTTATATAGCCATCATTTTCAGGTGGTTCAATAAAAATCTTTGAAACTTCATCTTCGGTTTCGCTATCAAGCTGTTCCAGGAAGTCTAAGGCTTCAGATAATGTTATTTTTCTGTAAAATTTCAAACATATTTCAAAAAAAAATATCTATCTTTTTATTCACATATAGTGCCTGCCGTTGCCATATGGCAACGTGTGTTAAAAGACTTAAATATATGTATGATATCAACATTTAATATATATAATTTTTACGCAAAACCAAAAATACACTTCTTAAGAAACTAATTAATCAATTTACTTAAAAGAAAACAACAAGTTCTGAAAAATATTAGCAATTACTTTTTCATGAAATCCATTTTTACAAAATTTTACAACTTATTTTTTTGCACTTCCAAAATACAGCTTATCAACAAGATGCTTTGAACGAAACTGACTTTATTTTACTTTAAATATTAAAAACATCATATAAACATTCTCAAATATTCGCTCATTTAATATTTACCGTTAGCCACGCTTAGCAAATGCTGAGTAACTGCTGATACAGAGAGCGTTGCCGTATGGCAACAGTAGGACATAACGGGTTAAAACAATTTTTTGTAGTAGTTTAGTTGTTGTTGCTTGCGTGGTGTATTGTTTTTATGATTTTCTTTTTTTTTCGATGCAACACGCCTTCACTGCAAGTGCACGTACTCTTTCTTCAAAAACAAATCTATAAAAAGCTAAATTGAAGACCAAAAGAATAACGTCACATTTTAAGAGGCATCTCCGCTTCATCGTCATCATCAGCGGCAGCAGAAGTAACCTGTGATGTTGTATGGATATAAGCTTCTGTTATATTAAGCTAATGTAAAATAATAACAAAAACAACAACAAAAAGTATACCTTTGAGTTTCTATGTTAAAGTTGTAGAAAGGAGTAAAACAACAACAACAACAACAACAACAAAAACTAAAATAAGAACAATAAGCCACACGAATTAAATCCAATCATGTGAAACACGACTTCGTAGAGATGCAAAAGAACAGACTGAAAGACAGACGGATTGAACTTCAGTTCAGAAGGATGTTAGTATTGAGAGTCTTAAGATGCAAAGTAGTCATCTGGCCAACTAAAACGAAACACCAGCAACAACCACAACCACAAGAAGAGGAAAAGAAACAACAAATGTTATATTCAATTCATTTTAAAAGCAATATTCGTCATAATCATAATGATAGGCTTTCAAAGCGTAAAAAGAAAACGAGTGCAAACGATTTATTTATAAATAACATTTTTGTTGTTGCTTTTCTCGTACTCTACCAACAAGAATGAAAGAAACACACACACATCAAGTTTATTGCGTTGGCACATTGGGTTGAAAAATAATAAAACTCGCCCATTTATTAAATTTCCATGGTCCGGTTTTCATTAAATGGGTTTTCTCTTCTACGATTTCTACATATTTACTACGTGAGAAAAGAATGAACTGATCACACAGCCCATGAAACCCCTCATATGTACAGCGATCCCTATTATGGGAGAATGGCAATAGGAAATCTGACTTGTTTGCAATACATTTTTACTATGTGTAATAAAAGTGGGCACAGAATGAATCTACACGCATTCTTACAGTTGTGTAAAAAATCGAACAACACACAATTATTTAAAGAGGTGTGATCGAATTAGATTTTTAATAGTAAAAAATTCTTGCTAAGAAAACGTGCAATGTTTGTTCCAAAGTTAAAAAAATTCATTATATTTTAAAATTGTTCTTATTTTACAAAAAAAAAAAAAAAAAAAATTAACTATAAAAAAATTTATCCTCTAACAATAAATTTCAGTTTATTTAGCAAGAATGAAAATTGGGAATTTAACATCACAAACAAAATCGTATTAACAAACTGATTTTCATTTTCCCAAATCACCATAACTGTTTACGCTGACAATCGCTTTTAATAACGGCACAGTTGCCAACCTTGATTTCAATAGATTCACTTTTTACTTAAAACCGAAGTAAGCGTCTCGTCAGTTGATTGGAAATCGAAAATTTATATCTTAAATCAATCAGTAAATTGGCCGAAAAATCGACACTTTAAAAAAAAAGTTTCTTTAAATCATAGTAGGTACATACTCCATTGTGCATGAGACTGATTACACAAAATTCTAAAAGATCATTGTGTTTAAGTTGTTATTGTTGCTGTTATTTGCGATAATAATGATGATGGTTCTTGTCTTTTTTTCTCCATTGTAGTATTTTATACATTTTTGAATTAACTCATAGAATTTACAATACCTGAGAAATCTGCTAAACAAAATCATTTTAAAACAAAAACGAATATTGGTAAAAAATCTTAATGCTGCACGTTCCCCATGCAAATTAAATGGCTGCAACAAATAAATGTACGGATGAGTACAATGATGCATAATATAAAGAACTGATCCTCATACGTATCATACGCGTCATACCACCAGCTACAACCACAATTATAATCATTGCCGTCATCAACAGCAACAACCACAGTATTTCACAAATTCCCATGACCAACAATATGTTTGAGTTTTATTTAAAGGTTGGTCCAAGAGGGCATTCCTGGATTTTTTAACTTGTTGTTTGAGCCAAATTTTATCATTCATTCATGTTTGCAACTGTTGCTGTTTTGTTTTCTGCTTAATATGTATGTACATGGTCTTGTACATTATACGACACGTCTTGTGAACAGTTCTGCCTTCATACGCTGCTTTTGTGTCCGAATGTCATAAATCCTTTGCGATAATAATATGCACCTTGCTTTCTAGCTGGTTGCTTCATTCGGCCGCTTTCTTACCACATCTCTATGCATTAGCAACACACACGTTCAACAACTTAAATTTAAATTGTATTTCGTGGTTCATCTTTTGATCGTTTTATTTTCTTTTCCTGGCTTCCATTGATTGTTGTCGTATAAGAGAGTTTAAGTTGGATTGTGGTATGGAGTTGAGGTTTTTAGTTCGTTTTTTTAATTTTAGATCAAATTGAATCAAGGGAATGTGTACAGTAAAAGGGTTTCTTCTTATTGTTGAGCAAATTTAATAAATTTGTTGCTTACAAAATTGTATCAAATAATTATGTGCATCAGTAAAATGCTTAGAATATAAGACATGAATATCTAATGAATTACAATGATAATGTTATTTCTAATTCGTTTTGAATTGGCACAATTCTACTGCATACAGAACGCAGCGTTAATGTTTTATTTGCAATTATTTCTAATCAAATCAAAATGTTTACCTTTTTTTTATCTTTTTTTACATATTTATTGTAATCAGCAAAATTGAAAATAAAACAAAAAGCAGGAAACAGATTTAAGTAAAAAATAAAACTTTTTCTAAAATGCACTGGATTTTAAGTTACATTTAAATAAATTAATAACAATAATTAAAATCAGACTTCGTAAAAATAACGTCTTTCCAAAATTTTAAATAATAAATATATTTTACTTCGTAAATATTCATTCAATCGGCCTTTTTGCTTAAGTCGGTAAATCATTCGATCAATTAATCGAGGATTTGGTTTAATCAGTTAATAATCGGTTAATTTCGTTTTTGATTGGTTAACCGGTTAATAAGGGTTTTTTCTATAAATCAAGTAGGGATGCCAAATGGGACCAGGTTTTTTGAAACCCGGGATTCGGGATTTTTTATTCAAAAAAACGGGATCCCGGGACGGATCGGGATTTCATATATAATAGCAAATTTTTAAAATTCATATACATAATTAGAATTTAATGTTTATGTATAAGTATTAAAACAAATTAATTCATGAAGAATATTAAACTCATTACAAAATAAAACAGTTTAATGTATTCTTTTAAAGTAATATGGACGAATTATGTATTAAAACTTATATTTTTAAAAGCTTCTAAAACATATTAATGACGTCTGATAATCGATACCTTAGTTTATTGCGAGCGTATGCTGTCTAGGTAACCAATGTTCGCATTCAACAATATTTAATTTATTTTATCTGAAATATACATATATTCAAGTGTAATCTAATAAAATAAACTTAAACAAATATGTGTCCTATTTGGTAAAATCCCCTAAAGTTTGTAAGACCTTTTTGCACAACTTGCATTGTGCGTGCGCAGTTCTATTATCATTCACTTAGAAAAAAGAACTTTGCCTTCTGATTTTATTTTCTGTGGTACAAAATGCATTGCATGTAACATTTATTCACTTGCGACTACTTTTAGTAACCAGTTTAAAATTTGATTCATTGCCAGTATGATTTAATATTAAATTTTTGAAGTTACTTTTATCAGGGGTCTGATCACCGCATTCGATACTATCGTATCGAATAAACTATCGAATTTTTTTGCATACGTTAGACACTGACGTATCGAATGAAAACTCGAGAAATGTAATGTCGAGTTACTCGATATCGAATGCTTTTATTTCAAATTCAAAAAATTTCATTCGATATCGAGAGTCATGATACCAAAATAATTTCGATCAATTTTGCTCGATATCGTATGCGGTGATTAGATCCAAGGGTGACTCACGGTTATTTAAATATAGTTGTATTTAATTAAAAAAAAGCACATATTTACTAAATCCAAAATTTCGGGATTTTTACATAAAAAATCCCGGGATTCGGGCTTAAATTTTTACAATAATCCCGGGATTTCGGTATTCGGGATTTCGGGATTGGCATCCCTAAAATCAAGTAATATCAATATATAAAAATTATTTATTATTTGGAGTTTATTAGTAAAAAAAACAAAAACATAACAATTCTTGAACTAAAAAGCAAACAATAAAATAATTAATAATTATGTCATACATGTTTTTTAATTAATACATATTTGGGTATGCTCTGTAAATCGAAATGAAGTGGATTTTAAACCGAACAAATTTTGAAAAGGAGCCTGCAAAATATTCCTTTTCATATACTTCATACTTTAAGTACCAATTATGTTTACAGGAACAGCTATTAACAACAGGAAAAAATACAGTTATTTTGTAATTAATTGAAATTAAAACCTCGTTCCATTTCAATTCCACTTCATTTCGATTTGTAGAACATACCCGATTATGTATTTATTAAAAAATAAACTGTGAGTTCATATTATTTAATACTTCAATAGTTTAAAGAGATATAAAATAATGTTTTAGAAAAATAAATTGGATTAATAAATGTTTAGAATTTTAGCAATTCTTTTCTTTACTCCAAATAAAATTTGATTCGGAAAAAATTCTTTCACTTATCTTGGATGTTGGAGAACTCAAAAGCAACCCATAAATTTCTCAGTCTTTTTTCTGGATTTCTCTAAACATACAAAATCATCCATTATGCCATTAAAGTCCTGTTTAAATATTTTTTAATGTTAAACATTTTTAATTGTTTCGTTTAATTCTGTTGTTGTGTTACTAACGAGATATTCTTCTGTTGCCAGGTCATCATCTACCTCGTTCTGACAAAGCTGAGCACCAAACATTCTGCAAAAAAGTTTATTTCCGAATTCCTTAATTTCTGTTTTTGTACTGTATTTTAAGAATATAATATAATATAACTTTGGTAACTTTTTTTGGTGAACTCTGGTACAGATAACATTGTAAAATTCTACATTGCATTGTAGAACGCATTTAAAAAAGTGGGGGTTTTTGCAACTGACATTTTTGTACTCACCAATAATTAAAAAAACACAAAAAAAATATGGTTTAATACTTCAAAAGATTCAAAATTTTGTTACATCGGTTAATCGGTTAATCGACTAAAATTAACTGGTTTAATCGTTAATCGAAAAAGGCAATTTTAAATAAACCGATCAGTTAATCGGGTAGTAATAAATCGGTTAACCGAATGATAATTAATTTAAAATAATATTATAAAATTTTGTTAAGAAATTATTACCAACAGAACAGTAGACGTGTATTATATGGCAGCAACAGACGAATTAATTAAAATAACAAGTAAGAAACTATGGTCGGTGAAGCCCGATCATATGATACCCTTCACCACTTGAAATAAATATGTTCTGAATTTTCAATAAAAAACAAAAAAATAGTTTTGTTTGACACTTTACTTTTTACTTTTTTTGAATATATTGAAGCACATATTTTTATATTCTTTCAGGGGTTTTTTTTTTTAATTATATTTTGCAAACAAAAAAAGGTGGTCTAATATTTCAGTCAAAATTCACCAAAAAGTCGCCGAAAGTAAATTTTTGTTTAGTTTCTTTTATTGTTTTTTTTTTAATTACATAAAATGGAGATCATATATTCAGTTAAAAAAACTTAAATTAAGTACACAAGTCTATAAGATCGTACACTTCGGCTTCATCGATTTCATTACTGGTGTTTTGACCTGCATACATACTATAAGAATTAAATAGTGACTGAATATAAAATTCACTTAAATTATAACAAAACAAAAATCATGTGGAAAAAGTTGCCAGCTTGTTTTTTAAATAATAATGATAACAAAAAATGACAAATTTTTAAAAAAAATCGCTGAAATAATATAAGTAGTAAACATAGCCAGTTATATCAAAAATTGCCAAAAAAAAAAAAAAAGTCGACAGTCGCCTAATAAAAAATCCCATCGCCAAGCACGTTTCAAAATCGCCGCGTTTGGCGAGATATCGCCATATCTGACAGCCCTGTATTCTTTGTGCATAAAAGAAATTTTTTTTTCGCGAAATTATATTTGTATACCCAACATGTTTCATTAATTTCCCGATCTAATTTAATTTGTATCATAAAATTGTCAGACAAAGCAGCTTGACATAAAAAATAATGTTTTTTTAAACTTGAAAATTGTATATGTGTATAAGCAATATCCATCCATCCGTCTGGTGTGGCTGGCTGTCCATGTTAACCATGTTAAGCGCAAAGTACATGTTGCAATCTTGTAGATAATTTGATCAAAAAAATTTAAATACACTTTAATTGTACTAAGGACGAAGTCTATGTAAATGTTGAGAATCGGTCTATAATTTCACATATTCCCTAGTGGTCTGAAACTATCGATGGTTTTTGGCTATCGTTTTAGCATCGATAGTTTTCGATAGTTCTTACTTTTCTCAAATTATTGTTTTTTGATAAACTTTTATGGTCTAACAACCTTTGAGAGTAACACAACTTGCCAGCGTTTTTTAGTGAAGCCGTACATTTACCACAATTTTTATTATTCCGTGTGTTTTGAAAATTAAAATTAAAAAAAAATTATAATAAAAAAATAAATAAAGTATTGACAAGTTAAGTATAATTATTTATATTATTTTTTAAATTTTATTCCTTTGCACTTTTTTCAATCAATTTTAATCAAATTAATAATCAGGTATGTGATGGAAAACGATTTTGAAAACTGTAATTTCCAGTATCTTTAAAAATGGACTTCTTATACACTCATCTTTTTTTTCTTTTTATCTTTTTTTAAATTTTCTACTAAAAATGTTATTTGAAATTTGTATTGAATAAATTTAAATTTTCAATATTTTTGAAATCAGATAAGTAGTACTAGAAGTATAAAGTGTATAGAAAGAAATATTTTTAAGAACATTCGATTTCCAGCTCCATGTTGCTTTTTGAAAAACAACGGCAAGAAAGTTTTACGACTGTTAAGAGCCTAGACCATTTTCTTCATACAGTTGTTTCGAACGATTCAACCTCAAAACAACCTCACTGAATTGCACTTTTCTTCAATTTAAGATATCAAACATTAGTTTTAGTTTTTTAGCAGTTCTTATTCCGCCGAATTTATGCTAAAAAAACAGTGACAAATAACCTTGTGTTGGGTTAGGAACTAGATTTTTTGAATTTTTTATGTTTTCAAATACAAAATCGTCTAACATTTTTGTTGGTAATTCCAGTATTTTATTATACATGCATACCGAACTCAATACTCAAAATTTAAAAATTTTCAGTAGAAGCTAATCAATTTTTAATTTTACATTAAAGGCACTTTAAAAATAATTTTTAAACCAACCGTTTCATTTCCAAAAAGTAGGCAAAATAACACTAAACGTGGCGATTTTTTTTCCAAAAAGCAAAAATATAAAAATTTCGTTATCAAAGTTTTTCTTGGTATTCAAAAAATTAATTAACAAGGTTTCGTTTTAATGTGCTTAATTCCCATATCATACTAATGATAAACTGAAATTTATGGTTGATGGGATAAGCTATTCTTATGCGCATTTCACTGTTTGCTTAGGCGAGATCGTCAGGAAACTTGATCCAAAGTTTTTAGAAAAACTAAAGAAAAGAATTTTTAACCCCAGTTTTACTTGTAACAATATCAAAACTAAAACAACAACATTAAACAGTGAGTGTGATGACCAAGTTAAGACAAAATTGAATTAAAATCGAGTACAAAATAGATGATCTACAAAGTTTTGTACCCATAAACCATCTTGTTATATTTACTGCCCAAAAAATTGTATTGCAGGCTAAGACATCTTACAAAATTTTATTTAACCTTAGCTTCCATACAAATCCCATTCACGAAATAGCTTTGAATGCCATAACTTATAACTTTTAAATGTTGGTACTGACATAAAATCTGTCAATGATAAGTCTTTTAAAGCATTTATGTCGTTTCAAAATTATGTGCTGGTCCATAACTCACCATAGATCCCATTTAAACCCTTTCCCTAAAATTAATGAAAGACGAAAAAATCTCATGAATATGTTAATATAAATCCAAATAATATTCGACACACATAACTCTTATACGAATCTTAGCCTCATAACATAAATTTGTTTTTGAGGATCCATACTACCTTTCTTGCTTAGCACAGTGTAGTCTAATAGATCTTATTAATTTTCTCAGACGTTTTGATTAATAGCCACACAAGCAGTGTTGCCAGAACTTTTAGAGGAAAAATCAGCAAAAACAAATAATTTTTCGTCAAAAAATCTGCAAAATCTGCGCCAAAGTTTTAAAAATCTTCAATAAGCCTTCAAAACAAATTTATTACATTTTTTATGTAGTTTGTTAAGAACAAGATATTACAATTAATTTCAAAATATGTTCCCGAAGTTAAAATCGATGGTAGATTTAAAAATCGTTCTGGTCAATATGAGTGGTCCTCGGAGTATGAGGTATAAAAAAGGTAATATTTTTTTGAACTTTCAACACAGAAAAGTTTTAAAAATTAGTTCGATTTTAAGAACATGACTAATAACTTTTGGATATTTTTACATTAAAAATATCTATCTATTTAATTACTCAGGCTGAATAAGGATTAATCTTTGTTATTTTTAAAAAAAATTAAACGTTAATTGTTTGACATGTTATTTAAATTATCAAGGGTCTTATTGAAAATTTAGAAGATATCAAATATTTCAACTTTTGAAGATATTTGTACATAAGTGCACGTACATATGCATGCATAATATTTTGTGTAAAATCAGATGACATATGTCCGGCGATATTAATGTGTCAAGACAATGCGAATTTTTAATTTTTAAGTAATCTTTTGTGCATAAAATGTCTACTAATGAATGTATTTCTACACGGTTCTTCCATGATTGGTTGATATACTATATTTATTTATCAATGCAACAAGTGGAAATAGTACAATCATGACAATGTAAAGAAGTTTCCACAGAGCTAAACAATCTGCAATGTTAAACCAAAAATCTGCAAATCTGCATTTTGACCATTTTGGGGATAAAATCTTCAAAATGCAGATAAATCTGCACTTCTGGCATCGCTGCACACAAGCGTTTTAAACCAACATATGGCAAACGCTTGAAGCATATTTGTACGAAAATCAAAAAGTCTTTATACACAGAAAAAATTAAAAATTGTCGCTCATCACCAAATACGTAGAATCAAGCAAACAATTTGTTGATTTTGCACCTATTACCAAAATGATTATATAAATGATATTTTTAATTTTCATTAAAGTTTCAAGCAATGTGTTAATTGATTAATTAAATACAGCTCAGGTATTGACAATTCCCAACAACAATTCCACAAGTTAAAATTATTTTACAAGATTTTAGAAAAACTAGAGATATTATACAAACGGAACTGTTAAGCGTATAGGAATTATAAACACCAGCTTTACTTTTAACAATATCAAAACTTAAAAAAAAAACAACAAATTTCAGTTTTTCAATAGTATGAAATCGGAATTAAGCACATTTAAACATAACCTTGTTTATTAATTTTTTGACTCCCAAGAACAACTTTGATAAATTAATTTATTGCAAACGAACAAATATTTTGTTATTTAATAAATTCTTTAATTAAAAATTTATTTTAAACAACTAAAATGCTAATTAAATAAAAATTATATATTTTTTTAATTTTATTTTAACAAAAAATATAATTAACTAAATTATCACATTAATTAAATTGCAATGCTTTCAATACTATTTTTTTAATTGATACAAATCTTCTGATAATGTTTTCTGTGTAGGCATACAAACATCATGTTATTGTCAAACTCAGGATATTGAAATTCTCTTAGTTATGCTAGTCTCCTCCATAGCACGTACTAATGTAATTGTAATAATGGAATTTTTTTACTGTACGCTTAGCCATTTTTAAACTTGTAATTTTAATTGTTTTCAGAAAATTTTATAAAAGTGAAAATCGTCACAGGTGAAAGCGTTGGCCAAAATTAATATTTAATAAATTGTAATTTAGTTATTAAGAATAAAGACAGATAAACCAAAATTATGTACGTTTTTACCAGTTATATTGTTCAACATTTTTGTTTCGTTTCAATATCAAATTATTTATATTTTAAATTATCATACGCAGATGCTGTGAAGAATGTTAGCAAAAAACATTAAAGAATATTATTGAACTCATATGCAAATTATCCATAAATCAATGGTGAAATATATGCATTTTGGAGAGACAATTTGCAACGTTTACATATATTAATGTATCTTTGCATGCATACATCATACACAGAGTGCATTTAATTTCCAGCAAAAAATAAAATAAAGCCAATTTATGCATGCAGAGAAAAAAAGCATATCAGCAATCTGCATATCACCATCTTCGTTACCACCTTCAACATCAGCACCATGCATAACAATTTCGACGATCACTGCAACAGCACTAAAGAAGTACTGCCTGAATTAGCATGTTTGCGCACAAGTACGTAATGTCCCGCTGAGATAAATAAATTAACATATTGACCAAAAACTAAATCGATTTTTGCTGCTGAATTAATTTCTAAAATGCAGAGGAACCATTAAGAAGTGTTTCACGCGTAGTACACAGGTGTATTAATATTTTTTCTTTTAAGTTCAAAATCAATTTTTTTTTTTAAATCAATATGAAGGTTTTTTCGCACAAATTTAGACATCTTTATAAATTAGTAAATTTTTGTTGGACTTCCTTTTCGTTTCTCTCTGCATACGTTTCATATTTTTCTCACATTTGCATGTTGATTGTCCTCAAGAGTTATTAGTGAGACCAGTGAGCAAACTATTGAAAAAAAACTGTTATATGTATGTATATCGATTTTCTAATGTAGATGCTTATGCCGTGGTCTGCATAGGAGAAGTTCCGATAGGCTTTTACCTCCACCCACTTACATGGTTTTGTTTTCTAATAAGCTTTAGCATAGTGGTACAAAGAAAACAGAAATCGAAAAATATATTTAAATTCATATACATATGTTTGCATGTATATTAGAGTTCATTACAAACATACTTGTTTTAAGGATCACGCGCTCAATAATTTTGTTTCATGAAACTATTTAAAATAGGCAAAAAGTATAGTCGTGCAAGCCCGAGATGATACCCTTCGCTATTTGTATGTATGGGCAAAATAATTTTTATGTGTGGATCCTATTTGGGACCTTTGGGCATAACATCACAAAATTATTGCATGAGGTAAAAACTTAAAAGGGAGATCTGTGACAAACTGTATCTAAATACTTAATCGGGAGGCGATCTTAATAAACAAACCATACCGCCAATCCTGGACCTTCGTTTGCAATTTTTTTTATGGATAATATAAACATTTTATTATAAGACCAAATGTGGATCAATTCCCAAAAACTTTGTATACTACTTAAGGTTGCAATAAAAGTTTGATTTTGTTGAATTTTGTTGTTTAAACACAAATAGTCTTCGTCCTTAACGAAATAAATGCGTATGAATCAAGTTTCATCAAATAATATTAACAATTTCGTGCTTTGCGCACGGGGTATACATACATGAATATACTACTATCCTGCCAGCCGGACGGACGGATGGACATCGTTAAATATATTTAGAAAGTTATACCAAATCATTATTTTATGTGCTACATATATCATCATAAGTGCAGTACACCCTCCTCACCCATGGTCAAAGTTTTTTAACTATTTAACCTGATTGATATGTTTTATTTAGCATGGCAAAGACGAATAGGGTTTCAGTTTTCTCCCACCACGTCACGTTTATCAAATAACGGTGCATTTGTATTTTTTGCTGTATGCTTCTCTTTGATCCGCCTTCTTAAGGCAAAGTCTGACTCAATTAAAATGAAGTGTGTCCACTGTTGCCAGAAGTTTTTTGTTTCATTTTCAGATTCATACAAGAAATATATATGTACATATCGTCGAAAGAATTAAAGAACGGTGTAACTGAAAAAACATAAAATGTTCAGCAGGGCCAAAAAACCTGTATGGAAGTAGAAAAATAAATTCATAATTCAAAAACTTAGGAACATGAATTTAAAAATGTATTTTGTTTTTCCTCGCTTTATATATTGTCTGTAAACATTTCCTTTCAAGTCCATTATTCCCGGTGATTCTGCGGCTTTCAGCAAACGACTTTTCTTCCACAGACCTATAAAATGCTGTTACTACAGTTATTTTTTATGGAAAAAAGTGATTTTTTTTCATCATACAAATATGAGATCGGGACCAATCGACGCAGTATTTTATTCTGATAAAAATTATGCAAAAAAACGTATTTTCGATTTTTTGTCAGTTACAGCGTTCTTTAACTCTTGCGACGATATAAACAATGTGTTAAATTTCTTACATAAAGCCTGATACTCTTTTAAGTATTTCGTGCGAAATATAAACTCAATATAAAAAAATTTCTGTGAAATACAAACGGAAAAATGTTGATAGAGTTGTACTCTGTTTATATTACGAAAAACATGCGAAATGTTTCTAGCAATATTTTTATTTTCCGTGCGAAACAAGTGCAGCTCATATTATTTCGCACGGAATTTTAAGCAAAAGCGTATCATTTTTTGTAATATTTTATTTTGTATTTGTGAGGTGGGGTTTATAACAAGCGTTTCACAAAGAAAAATGTAGAAAAGTGCAAAAATTAATAATAAAATTAAATTTTTTTGTTTTTCACTATAGAAAATTATTAAAATAAAATCGTATTATTTTTTTATTGACAATTATTAAAACACATGGTTTTTGTCATAGATGGGGGTAGTGCACTAGTTTGAAATGATTGCAATAATTTGGTTGATGTTGAGTGCTGAATCGAAAATAGAAATCTCACTACACATAAGTGATTGCAATGTTAAAACATTTTACGCTAAAAAAAATAGTTTGATTTAAAAAAAAACAATCATCAGTTATTTTTTCTTCACTTATTTGACTAAAAATTTTGCACACAATTTAAAATACAAAACTTGTGTTTTAATGATTAAATCCAAGAACTATTCCGTTATTGGCAGCATTTCATTTAGTTTAATTTCCTTTGCTTATGCATATCATCGGAAAAATCAAAAACCATGCACGTACAAAATTAAATTTATTTAAATTTTAGTGATATTATGTTTTCGTACAGCTTTTTGATTGCTAGTTCAAATTTTGAACTATACATTTGGATTGAGTGCAGATTTTATGCATACAATCACAGTTAGTGATAGCGAAAACATTTTCAATACCAATAAATTTGTTTAGTGCTAGTGAAAAAAATACCAATCACCACTAAAGCTGGTAAAAAAATTGTAAAAACTAATTTTTTGCAGTTTTATTAAGTAAGAGTGCAATGTTGATTTAAATCAACATTTAGTGCACTACCTCCAACTATGATTTTTGTTGTAACTTATAAAAACGTTAAGTTTTTAAAAACCGCGAGATAGATACTATTGATACATGACAAAATTTTCGTGTGAAATAATCAATGTTACTCAACATTTTTCGCAAGTTCGAACAGAGAACTTAAAAAAAAAATGTTTACTCAAATATGTACAATGTGCATACAAAGTATCATTACATCATCGTTCTTAAAATAAGTTTATACATACACATATTTATTTATTGTAAATTTCAGAAGTAATTTGTCGTAAAATGTTATTTTGTATTAGAGTATTAAAATAATTTGAATTATTTAATTTAAGAAAGACTTTTGTGTGCAAAACTCCTTCAAGCGACTTAATATTCGTTTACATTAGCTGATGAAGGTGGCAAAACAAAAAATTTTTTTAATAAAAAGTTAAAATTTTTATAACAATATTCTTAAGTCAAAACTTTTTATTTCACATCTATTTTTCCAAAAGTGTAATAAATTGTTAATTTTATTTATCAATAATTGGAGATCATATTTATTTCGGATATTAAATTTGGAAACTTAAAAAATTTCATATATTGAGTTTAATTCACCATTAACTATAATATTTGGATTAAATCCTTTTTAACATTTTAATTGATTTTCAAAATCCAATCTTTTAAAAAGTTGTTCACAAAGTTCAATTAAAGTGTTTACAAAGTTTTACAACTTCAAAAAATCTGCAAATCTAACATTGTCATTTTGCAACGAAAAATCAGCAAAATTCAGAGAAATCTGCTCTTCTGGCAACAGCGAAAGGCTACTAAGCTACGAGTCGAATAGTGGCTAATTGACATTGATCGGATTTGAAAAATACCTGTGTTATAGTGGATCAAGGCAAAGATTTTATTTTTTTTTTGTCAGTCATTGTCATTTCGGAAGATGCTTTACCACAATTAGCACCAAAATCCATAGTTTGTTAACTTGTTTGTATAGTGTATTTGATTGCAAAAATTTTAAGCGATAATAAACCATTATCGTATTTTTTTTAAGGAATAAGAAAAATATTTTAAAGAATTTTTCTTAAGTTGTTAATTTTAAAGAATAATATGCGAAAATTCAAATAGAATTTAAAATTTCATCTAAATTATAAATATTTTTGATTCATGTTGGTAATAAGAATTATTGTCTGGTATATAAAGATTATTGCTTTGTTTTGATATTGCGTTCTCTGATTGAGAGTTAAGCAAGAAATCTGTAGGAATTCAAAGGGGGAGTTTATGCACCTGAGTCATCACAAAATGCCACATTTTTTACTGTTTTGTTTTTACTTTCTTGCCTCGGCCAGTCAAAGAGTCTTTAAACTTTGATTGTTTTGCAGTTGTTTTTTTAATTTACTGCTTTTTTTGTATTCAATTGTGGCTCTGTGAGGAGGTGGCAATTTTTTTGAACGAACGCACATTACTGTATAATTAGCAAATACTAAATTACAGTACTACCGCAATTTTTTTTCTGCTGTTGCCACAAAATCGTACAACACATCACATGTGTGTGTGTGTTGTATACATTTGTTGTGAGAGAGTATGTTTTGTGTTGTCTTTAGAGTTTTTACTTGTACATATTTGATTTTGGCTTAACTAATTACTCATTTGTTACTTACATAAATAGATAAATATACAAACATACATATAAGTATGTACATTAAGGGGGGCCCATCTGTAAGGATACAAATTTGTCGATATTGTGCCGTTGATTTTCGATAGCTTTTGGCATGAGGAAAAAAAGTTCCACTACGACATATCAAAAAATCATTTTCTAGGCGCCCAAGATGGCGATACAATTTTTTCGAAAAACTACATTTTCGATTTTTTACTTATTTTTGTTATTTTTAAATCTCCAAACCAATTTTTATGTATTTTCCCCCGTATCAAATAGCTCGTTTTTAAAGAAATTTGTACGTTAAAGGCGAAGTTGGCATCAGTTTTTCGAAAAAAAAAATTATTTTGAACTTGTTTTGGCCGAAAAATTTAATAAAAAAATGATATCGCCATCGTTATAAGCGTACAATTATTTTACCTTGGATATGAAATATTAAAAAAAAATCTAAATAAGCTTAAAAATAAAAAATTTAAAGAGATAATTTTTTCGACAAAAACTCTCCCAAACCCAAAAACGGTTAGCGCCATCGTTTTTAGCTTACAGTTTCACCTTGGAAAGGTAATATTTATAAACAAAGTAAATTCGCCGATTATTTGTTTATTAACAATTAAAAAACCTTAAAAATAAAAGTTGAGAAAAATTTGGAAATTTGGGCGCCAGAAAACGATTTTTTTGATACTTTTATTTCCTCATGCCAAAAGCTATTAGAAAGTCGATGGCACAAATGCTAAATCGGCCCACCCTAATGTACATACTCGTACATACCCATTCAGTTGTATATTTGTAAGGTTGTATTTTTTTTAATTTTAACAGATTTGTTGATAACAAGAGTAATAAAAACATACCAAAATTTGATTTTAAATTCTAATGATTTCATTTCGAATGTTGGTGTTTAATTGGAGGATGTTTTTTGACATGTTAATATACACTTTTTCTATCAAATATCTCCTAAGAAAACTGCCAATAGTTTTTGAATTCGTTAAACGTGAAACACGGAAAATAATGGATTCGCAGTAAGTTGTACACTCACAAGATTATATGATTTTTTACCGCTGTCATATTTAACAAATTATGCTTTCGGGTGATACACCGCACAGAACAGTTGGTAAATATTTGTCGCTGATGAACTGGCTTTGGATTCTTCGGAGCCCAATTCCTGCAGATTTTAACAATGTTTATGTTTGCATATTACCATGTTATGCTTAAATATGACCAAAGTATGGATAAAATCATCAAAAAATTCCCGAAAGCAACCATAATATGGTAAAAATAAACCATATTTTGGTCATAATGAACCATAACAGTGGCCAAAACTAACCATATTATGTTCAAAATGAACCATAATATGGTCAACATTTCACAGAATTTTGACAAGAGTAACCATTATTATTATTATGGTCAGAGTTAACAATAATATTGTTAATGTAAATCATATTATGGTTATTTATTTAATCAATTTTTATTATAATATTTGTATAATATTTGCCATAAAATTTTTTTTATTAGAGAAATCAGATTAAAAAATGACGTTTAAAATTCTTGCGTTTTGCGTTTTCGATTTTCAGAACAGCCCTGGTGGTTCTAATACAGTCCTTTTTTAAAGAACTGATATGGTTTTTTAACTATACATAAATATTATAATCAGAGTAGGAAAGTAAGTAAAATCAAACGTTTGCAATCGGTTTGCTGTGTACTTTGCAATGAGTAAAACAAAATGATAACAAATGATTTTAGAATATATTTTTGTATGGTTTACAGCTAGTTAGTTTGCTGATCAATTTTAAGTAGAATAAAACGACAGATTATTGTAAAGTTTTGTTGTTTTTATACCCACACCACAATAGTGGAGAAGGTATTATGCATTTGTGCTGATGTTACAATACAATATTGGTCCTACATGTAACCTTGTGCGCAAAGTACAAGTCGCAATTTTGCCCAAACCTATTGAAAATAGGCCGAATCGTAGGACCACGAGGGGAGATGGGGGGCAATTGCTGCCTTTCAGAAACTATCAAACCGATTTTAATGAAATTTAAAACATAAATAGATCCCTATTCATATAGCCATACACTCTCGAAAATTTGTTTTTAAATACTGTGGTGTAGGGTATCATATGTTCTGGCTTGACCGACTATACTTCCTTACTTGTAATTTATGCCTATTAAATACAAGTACATAACGGATATAAGAAAATTGTAACAATGTTCTTATTCTTATTCATAATCAAATATCGTAAAACAAATAAACTCTCATAAATATTTATTTTCATAAAAATTTAAAAAATTATGTAGTAAACTTTTTAACGCATGCGATCGCATTTTTAAAATAACTTCAGAAGTTTTCGGATATCTTATGTAAGCAAAAACAGTATTGCCTCAAAGAAAAATTTCTAAAAAAAAAGATTTTCATACGAATTTTCATTATCGATAAATGTCAATCTATTTCTTGTATCCATTTCTTTCTTACATACATACAGAATACAATTTTTATTGGCTGATGTTTGTAAAGACAAAGTGTTTCTGCTTTACTTTCATATAAGCGATTTTTTATATTACATGTTCTTATATCCGTCAACTACTGTAGTAGTAGTATGCAGTTACAAAAAGAAAAAGTACATAATAAGCAAAATTTGAATACGTTAGTTAAAAAAAAAACTAAATGCATCATTTACAAAATATCTTTCGCGATTTGTTTTGCACTCTCTCTCTCATCATCATCATTTTGTAGCGTTACAGCTCGGGGTTAGCTTTAGTAATTCTCCTCTACTGTTCTCTATTTTCTGCCTTTTGTTGGCAGTTTATAATACCCAATATTTTTCCACACGGTCTCTCTATCTCGTTTGAGATCGTCCCCGTCGCCTGTCGAATCTGACTCCAGTTTAGCTTAACTTTTTGTGGTCTGCTTCACCTTGACATATTTCCAGAAATTCATCGTTGCCTCTTTGAGCGTAGTCTCCATTAGTATAACGCGTAGGGCCGAATATTTTGCGTAACTTTTTTCTAAAAAATACTAGTTTCGCATTCATTCGTTCGCTTGGTTCTGATTATCGTTTTTTAGACGCTCAACTTACATTTACATTTTGAGAAAAGTTTGGGCGTGAAGATCTTCTTATGAGCATAAAAACATCTATTTGCTGCCATCCTGCATGCTGTTAACGATTTTTAGAAGTAGGTACGCCCAAGTATTCCAAATTATATTCTTCGATTTTTATATTTAATGTCTCCCGTCAAGTTTTTTTCCATAATTATTTCTATCAGAAAAAAAATTTTAAGATAATTCTCGGAAAACTTTTTGTTTTATTTACAATCTTCATCATGCGGTTTAGTTTGACCACACTTTATGTAGAGGTTATTTCTAGCTACAATTGCAATATCATCCGCATACGCTATGGTCGTACCTGAACTATATAATGCAGCATCAGAGCGAAAACGACAGTTGATAGTGTATCTCCCAGTTTTACTTTGGCAGTAGTATTCATTAAGGTTGCGTATGTGAGTTTGATTTGTTTTGTAGGAATTCCCAGGACTGAGAATACTCGTAGTGTATTTTTTTTTTTTTTTAACGCCTGTTTAAATAGCAAATGTAAGTCTACACAGTTTTCACAGTTTTGTTTTAGTAGAAAAAGCTGATTAATTGCTGAACTGCCTGGTCTAAATCCTCCTAGTATGATGATGCCATTTCCATTATTTTTCTTATAGGATATTCGTAAAGATTTTATAACATACATCTAGGGGCATTATAAATCTTGTGTGTGGGCACGATGAGTTTAACATCTCACGCTGTTGGGATCCGTTCTTAAATCCATTTATTGGTGATAAGTCTACGTAGCTCGTCAATACCGCCATCATTCATCGCTTTAATGAGTTCCGTCGTCAAATTAACGATTGCAACAGTAAATTAAAACTTGCACGGTCGAATTAAAACATGCATTGCGAAGCCAATTGTACTGTTTTCACTCTTTGTCACTTAAAATTTATCTGTTTTGGCTTGCAAAAAAAGATTAAAAATTGATAAAAGATATTTATAAACGTTTGTTTCAATGATCAGTTAAAGTTAATTTAAGTACTTAATGCGTTTTCCTTTTACGCTTAACATTTAAAATTATGTACAGCTTAAAACAGTGATAGTTATAAACAATGGGCTGCCACTGCTATTATTGTTCTCATAACTGCCTAAACATTTTTTTCTACTTTTTATAACTAAATTGATATTTAAAATTGTTTTTATAATTTTCTTTTTAATGTGTCTTTGTTTTGTTAAAACGGCAAAAACAAACAAATAATTTACTTTAAGATGTTGATTATTGAATAAAAATGTAACTGACTAATTTGCCAGTATAAGAAGTCAAAACGGTTCAGTTTTAATTGTTCGTGTTGTTTATATTTTATAATTAGTTTTGGAGTTTTGAACATTCGAAGAATGATAAATACTAAAAGTTTTATGTCTGTTTGATATTTTTCATAATAATTTCTTAGGAAATATTTATTTGAATTTGTATTTTGCTATTCAATTATACATTAAATATTAAATATTAAGTAAGAGTTCAGTTTGACAAATAATAAAAAATGTATTTAAATGATAAAACGGTGGCGACAAATTTAAAGTGGTGAATCTATGAATAACGTTACTTGTTACATTTTGAAAGGATTGTGCCACTCTTTTATTTAAATCTTAAAACAAGCACCGAATTTTTATAGCATATAATACCATACGTGATAATTTACGCTAGGGAGAAGGAAACTAATACCAAACTTGTCACGTGACAGTTCTAAAGTAGTAGGGATCGGTTCTAGTTCTAAACTATATATCGCTCATTTGTTGCGACGTAGACATAAATCAAAAAAATGCATTGTGAATTTTTTGCTAAACTTACTTAACATTAATGGCTATTTCTTTTCCGAGAAAACTATGTTCCGGTATATACATGTAACACTTTCCGATGTTACCTATAATGCATGTTGTGCAACTTCAATAGAACAAAATTAGCTGCTTTTTTTACAACAACTACACTTTTATCATTAATGTGCTTCAAAATCGATTGTTGAAGCTGTTTATGCAGTTACTGCACGCTATTATGCTTTTGAAACAAATATTGACATCACTAATGGCTTGCAAAAATTAAAACGATAATAACAAACATGACTTTTTTATTTAAATATGTAAATATTTTTCTATTTTTTTTACAACAATCTTTTCTCAAAATTATGAGCGGTATGAATTATGACCAACAAAATAAAACATCGGTTGTACAAACAAGGTAGTAATTACCAAAGTTGTGAAACAGAGCAGTGTGAATAAAAAGGAAGGGTAAAAAATGCAACATGTTTTCACAAAAGATCTTGAACATTTTTCCCACAGGTGTATTTTTTGTACAAACGAACACAAACATGTAGAACATGTAACATTAGTGCAATACATTTCTCAGAAAAGAATCGCGGCTGTGTTTTCATACACCTACAGTATAAAGCTAAATTGGTCGAAATTTTACCACAATATTTACATTTGCTCGGTAAAGAAACAATTTGAAACTGAGCGTGATTTCAACATACAGCCAGACAGACGTGGCTAAATCGAATTAAAATTACTCAAGGGATTGACAAACTTAGTGTACCATCATTCACCACTAGAGGTGAATGGAACGTATAAAAAACACCTTTTGATGTTTTATTTGAATAGTTTTTCGGCCTAATTTAAAAAAAATAAAACAGGTTAATAAAGAGTTTATAAATCGGATTTTCATACAAAATCTGTTTCATAAACCCTATATTAACATATTTTATTTTTTTTAAAAGGCAGTTTAATTATTATTTAAGGTGAGTACTAATTAAAAACTAAACTTGAAGAGTTCTATTTATTTCAATTAAACAATATTTTTTTAAAATCTTATACATAAATACGGGAACAAATTTTTGGCCATTGATTTTTCAGAACCTTATCGTCCACCGATTTTCATTTGTGTAGATATGCACAATATAAATTTTTCTCTAAATTTTCAGGATTAAAGGGTTTCAAAGCGTTTTAAATTTGCTTGCAAACACACGCACATACATGTATAAATAGTAGTTGAGTTATTTGTTATTTTCTGTATTAACGTTAGGGATGCTAAACGGGAAATCCCGAAATTCCGGGATTTTTCGGGACTGACAAATCCCGAATCCCGGGATTTATTTTTATGAATCGCGTCATTTTTAATTTTACTAACTTTTATGTATAAAAAATTTTTATATTTAGAAAAATGTTCGTTTTATTGAATTTTTATACTTTCTAATTATTCATTATCTTATGGCCGTTTTCTCATTATGCGTTTATCTTTTTTCCCAACGAAAAACTGCACATTAAAGAAATTTGTCGCAAAGCTAACCATCACTCATCCGCCAATTATTTATTTTCCTTTTATGTATTTGCCGTACAGATAAATTCAATCAGCTGACTCCCAACTTTTATATGTATTTTGAGAGATGGTGCCAACTGAAAACAATGTTTTTGTCGGTATATTGAAAACCCCAAAATCGTTAACGGACACTTTATCGGTCTAATAAATTTATGTTGACATTAAGAAAGTCTGAGTTCATACGGCTCATGTCTTATTGACATGATTCTTCCTTTTTCTTCTTTAAACATAAATTGGCGTTCGAATGATTCATGTCATGTTTTTTTATTTTGTATAGTTTTTTTTTTTTGTCGATAAAGTAGTAGTTAACAAATATTGCAGATTTATGACCATATTCATAAAAAATTTTAAAACTTAATAACGGTTTACAAAACAGATTATTTATGAAAATTTCGTTTAATTAACGTTGTTAAATTTAATAATCATTTCTGAATACGGGGTTACTTTCAAGCGTTTATACAAAAAAGAATTTAAGACATAAAACCATAATAATAATTTAAAATATATAAAATGAATTGTTTTGTTGTTTTCTTTTTTAAAAATAAAAAAATTTTTTTTTAACTTTTGTTTGTAAAAAAAAAGTTTTAATGAATTGCTCTGTTAATTTTTCTTTTTTGAAAAATCAAAAATAAATAAAATTTGTTAAGTTTTATTTTTTAAAAATTCAAACACAAATAAATAAAGTGTAGTTTAATTAAAAATGTTGTTTGTTAAAGAAACACATTGATCCCGAAAAATACCGAAATCACGGAAAATCCCGGGATTGGTTAAAATCAATACCGTTTGGCATCCCTAATAAACGTATTATGACTGGGTTACCGTAATTCATTTTGAAAAATAAAGTCGCGTAAAAACGTCGTTTAACAAAATAAAAGTCGGAAACTTTTTTAATGACTTTTAACGCAGATCTGTGTTTCTATTTTTAACTTTGATAACATTTCTTGAAAATATTATAAATTAAATACGGGGATATGCACAATATATTTTTTTTCTAAATTTTTGGAATTAAAGGTTGTTAAAACGTTTAAATTTATGTTGCAGACATACGTACACAGATCAGTGAATATTTCATTTTGCGGTTCTCTTAAAATGTGTACGTTTTTATTGTGCAACGCACAGGTACTCTCGAAAGTAAAATTCAAGTGGTCGAATTTCGGCCCCAGGCGATCCTAGTTAATAATAAAATGGCTTCTGTTAATCAAGCAATTATTATGTTGAACTATATTCAGATCAACATCATAATGCACTATCAACTGAAAATGACTCTGAAAGTGCAAATTTGTAATTTTAATATTTGTTTTCAAAACTCATGTTTTTTTTTTAAATGATTTAAGTAATAAAAGTAAAAAGCTTTTTTCTATTAGAGTATTGAATATATGTAAATAGTTTTAATTCATGTCACTCACAGCCATCGCCACCGTCTTAATGATATTTCACCTATCGCAGCTGCTTTAAATACAAGAAATTTATTTAAATGGTAATAGTTTAACTTGACTTTTCCATTAGAGTAATTAAAATAAAAAAAGAGGAATTAGACAAACATTTTTCAACACTTCATAATCATTTAACGTTCGAAAACGCATGCTATAAAAATTAATTTTTAGCTTATAAATAAAAATGAGTTTTTAAATGCTGCTGAGCTGTATCGGCACATCACATGAAGAAAGACATGACCAGAATTCTGGGGAAAATGTTTAATAGCATTAAACAAATCATAGTAAGAGTTTCACCCGAGAAAAGTTGAAAGCAAAATTGCGTAAATTATATTTACAGTTTTATAATTAATTACTTAAATTGCATTTTCTTACATTTTTTAAAAGAGTTCAAGAACAACTACGCACCACATACACATAAATGTTAAAGACGAGTATGCAAAAAGAATTTAAATGCAAATGCTGTATCAAATCCAACCGTATTGCAAGATCTGTAACTAAAACTAATCAAGAAAAATATACCCTTTTTCTTCATACCTTCATACGTTCATTGCATACATACATAAATATAAACAAATACATATACGAATAATATGAATAATACTCATTCATCTTTTCATGGTACGTACAGACATACATACATATGTTTGTACATTAGGGAGGGTCAATTTGTTCGGTACCAAGAAAACTGACCACTTGTATAGTAAAAACGCCGTCTGCGGAAAATTCCAAAAAATTGTTCGAATGAATGCTTTTTTTTTTGTTCTTTGTTCTTAAATCAAATTTCAGCCATCGGTTTTTCAAGATAAATTTTAAATATTAGGGTATTCATTTGGTTAACCGTTAATCGGTTAACCGATTAATTACTACCCGATTAACTGACCAATTAATTTAAAATTGGCTATTTTTTAACTATTATTTGTTTCGTCTCATAAACAAAAGGTATGTGTTTTGAAAATATTTTTTCATACAATATATTTCCTTTTAGCGATAAATTCTTAAAATACAGCACAAAATCAGTAACTAAGGAATTGAAAAATAAATTTTTTGCAGAATGTTCTGTGCTGAGCTTTGCCAGGACGAGTCAAATGATGACCTAACAACAGCAGAAACTCTCGCTAGGAATACAAACAATCTTTTAACAGAATTTTCCGTAACAATTAGAAATGTTAACAATTCAAAAAAAATTTAATCCAGACTGCATTGACAAAACGGGATATATTATATGTCTAGAGAAAGCCTGGAAAAGTCTAAGAAATAAGATATTCTGTATTATGGATTGCTTCAATTTCTCCAACATCTTTGAAAAGTAAAAAAAAAATATTATTTTTGCTTATATTAGTCCAAGAATTGTTTCGCTGGTTATGTTATTGTTTGTTTTTTTGCTGATACACGCCAAATAACAAATAGTTTTTGCATTTTTATTTATTTAAATTACTTAATTTATAACAAAAGCTTATTAATCGGTTAACCGATCAATAACAAAATTAACCGATTAAACCAAAACCTCGGCTAATTAATCGAGCGGTTAACCGATCAAAGCAAAAGCCCGATTAAATGAATACCCTATTAAATATACATAAATAAAATTGTTTGTGTTTTTTTTTTAGTCAATATTCGTAAATTATTTTTATTCACTTTTAAATCATGGTGTGCTTTGATTTTCATTTAAATATTGCCGACTTTAACTTAAATGTTTGCTTAATACAAACTTTCCCATGAAAAATTGAATGCTTCATTATACCCACACCACAATAGTGGAGAGGGTACTTTGCATTTGTGCTGATGTGTGTAACGTCTTAAAGTATAACGATCGACTCAGAGTCACTTTTTGAGTCGATCTAACGATGTCCGTCCGGCTGGCAGGCAGTCGATCTAACGATGTCCGTCCGTCTAGCTGGCTGGCTGTAACCTTGTGCTCAAAGTAGTAGAGGTCGCAATTTTGGAGATAATTTGATAAAATTTGGCTAATATGTTCTTATTGGCACAAGGGCCGAGCCTATTGAAGATCTACCGAATCGTAGGATCACGAGAGGGGACAGGGAAAATTTCCGCCTCTCAGAAACTATTAAACCGATTTTAATGAAACTTAAAACATAGATAGATCCATATATATATGGGCGCATAAGAATGATTTTCCATGGGTCCTGAATAGGGTGCACTCTCGTAAATGTGTTTTAAAATACTGTGGTGTAGGGAATCATATAGTAGGGCTTGAGCGACTGTACTTTCTTAATAGTTTTTATTTTAAAATAGTGGTTTCTTTGGATTTCAGAACATTTCGCAGATATCAGCAATACTATTGGTTGACAAAAAAAATTTGCAACCCTACTGTACATATCATTGTTATGAACATTGCTTTATTGTATTTACATTATTGCTAGTAGATTTGCGTACTTTTCGGTCTGTTGTGCAACTAATTGGCGCGCATTTAATTCCAAAGAGAATCGAATAAGATAAAATAATTCGAAAGTAAGTTAGATTTTGTTGTATGTAGCAACTAAATATGTAAAATTTATTGCATTACACGTATTTTGCAAAGCTTTCAAAATATTTTTAACACAATTTTCGATTGTGTTTTACATGCAATTTGAATACAACTGACTGTTATTTTTTTGCACTCTACAGGTAGTAGAATATGAATATTTTTATATAAAAAAAAAAAACATCGTAACTTTTAAATTGGTATAACATATGGTATCTACACATATGTATGTACAATAAGTTGCTCTATTTCATTCATTTGTGTACTGTGTTATGAACGCGCTGCGTATTTTAAATAATTTTGTATTGCATCTGTGCAATTTTAGAGGAATCTTTAAAAGTTGTTTTAATTTTTTGCTGCTGATTTAGTTTTACGCTTATTTTCATTTCAGTTTGCTTTTAATTGTATGTTAATTTAAGATATAATTGCAGGGTATCTTTTGCGTATTTACGTGAACGTTTTAGTAACCACAAATGCAAATTACCAACATAAAGTCTGCTTAAATGGAAAATACAAACAGATGAGTACATATTTATGCGTTAGTGTTAATTGAAGTGTGTTTTCTTAAATTAAAAAATCATTCAGTTGCGAAGAATGTTTAATTTGAACAAAAATTGTCTGTTTTAATTTTTGTTTGAATTAACATTTTTTATGGTAAAAATCGAAAGGTGCGCGTGACGTGATTTTTGTAGCGCTTTCTATATGAAATAAATGAACACAGCGCCCAAAACATTGTATAACATAATATTACTCATACAGGTAGTGTTCCAGCATATCACGCAGCGAAAGAAGTGGTCTGAAACAATCGATGGCACTATCGATGCTTTTGCACTATCGTATCATCATCGATAGTTTTCAATATTATCGATAGCTTGCTTTTATTTTATGTTATTAAACTTGTGTCGCTTAACAACGTTTGACAGTAAAACAACTTGACAGCACCTGTTTTTGTAATTAAACCACAATAGTGATTATGTTTGTATTACCTTAAAATAATGGTTATAGTCCAACATACTTGTATACCGATCGACTTAGAAACACTTTTCTAATCATACATTTTGAATCTAATGAAATCCGTCCGGCTGGCTGTCCATGTAACCCTTGTGTGCAAAGTACAGGTCGCAATTCGAAATGAAATGATGAGAACCTGTCCATAACTTGGCATATCCCAAACATAAACATCTTGTCCAAATAGAGTCTTTGAGCCCAAAGTATATTTATAGCAGGTAGTCTCGGAAAGCCAGCTGTTTTTTATTTGCTTGTTTTGTGATACGAACTGTCAAATGTTGTTTAGCAAGCAAGTAAACAAGTTTTTCGTATTTATCTTTTGTTTTTTTTTTGTCTCTTATCAACCCCTTTGCTGTTTGACAGTTCGTATCAAATAACAACAATAAAAAGCCATGTTGTCTGTTTTATTGTACAATTGTTGTAATCTCCCGGCTACCTGCTATAAATATACCTTGCTTTGAGCCCATAAACCATCTTATTATGTTGGCATTTAAATTTAATTTGGTCCAACTAATTTTATTACCAATTTTAATGGGAACCATTCTTGACCATGGCTCCCATGAAAATAGTACTCTCTAAAAAAAAATTAATTATGCAATAACTTTTTCATAAATGTTAGTATTGACATACAAATTGGCGACAATAACTTGAAGAAAGCTTCCAATTATCAAAATTAAAATCAAAATTAACCCCTTCCTATGTCACTTAGGGCCATTATTACAACTTGCCAATAGTTAAAAGTCGGATTTTGTCGGACCGATAAATAGCTTTGCATTATAAAACCCTCATTTATTATGTTTTCATCTATTAAATATTATTATTATTGAAAATAACAGCAATAAGAAATGGAAGTTGTAACTATGCAAAGCTATTTATCGGTCCAACAAAATCCGACTTTTAACTATTGGCAAGTTGTAATAATGGCCCTTAATGGCAAACAAATCTAATACGGATAAAGATATAAGTGGCACAATGTTTTAAATTTTTAAAAAGCTTTTGCAAAAAAAAAAAATTAAATAACTAAATTCTTTATCGTATGTTTAAAGATAAAAAAAAACAAACACTGACTCCGTTCTGTATTGTACAGCGCAGTACTGTATCTTAGAATTTCGTTCGTGTTAATGATTTTTAAATAAAATAGCTAAAAACAGGTAAGAAAATAAGCCTTACCATATGATACCAATACGCGGGAAATTTGTGTCAATTATTCTTAAATCACTTATACCGTGACCAGTAAACACAATATTACAATTAAAATTAACGAATTCTGGAAAAAAACATTGTAGGTAAAAATGAGACATATTACTTAGTTGTTTAAAGTGTATCTACTCCAGATGAAAGGTAATTGACACAAAACTTGTGAGGGGACTTTTTGCGGATAGTGGCTGATTCTATTTGGTTCTAATACCTGATATAAAGGGGATCTTTTACATGTTTCACATGGTTCACTCTGGACAATATCTGCGGCAGAAATTATTTTAACCGAAATTGAATGTGTCCATTAATTATTTTTCAGTGAACTGTTACAAAGTGTTAAAAAGGTGCCAATTAACCACCTCCTGGGGCAATACAATCACATTTTTCAAAAAAAAAAAACATTTACATCTCATGTAAAAGTGTTTTTTAAATAATTTTTGATGTCGTTAACAAATAGTTTCTATTCTTTTTTATTTTTATTAGAACTTAAAAATAATAACGCAATGAGTCGAGGGAGATTAAAGTGGCAAATAAACCACACAAACGGTTCAACAAATACATATATGACAAAAGTATGACACACGTTTGTGTAATGATCGCACAAACATCTTGTTGCTGTTGTCAAACTGCTTGTGTAGTTTATTTGGCCCTTAAGAGTGGATCTGATTAAAACGAAATTCGTTGTTCTTTTAAGTCTTTAAGTTTGTTTTCTGTGAATGAACGAATTAACGTAAATTTTTGGAAATCACAATTATTACAAATTATGTTTATACACAAGTTTTGAAATTGGTTTTATTCTACTTTAATAACACATAACATTGGCCTCTATTTTATTAAAATTAAAAGGCTACTGTTTGTCGCCAAACCATCAAAAAAGAAAAACGATCGGTATTTTATTTTTGTTATTTTAAATTATTTGATTTTGTGCAACGTCAACTTTAAAAACAAACAAAAATAAAAAGAAACGACCAAAAAACTTCTCATTTTGAAAATATTTAAAAACAATTCTTTTGTCAAAAGCCGCATTTAAAAGTTGGAAAAAAGCAAACCAGATTGCACTTGATGCCTTAAAAAAACTTGTGTGACTGCCTCCACGCTTATGGCCAACAGTTCAACGATAGAGAAAAAAAATTATAAAGCTTATACAAACATAAGTATTATAATAAGCCCAAAAAGAAAAGAACAATACAAAAAACTGAATAAATACTTTTCATACACTGTTTTGTATGTGAACACAAACAAATGTACTACGAACTATTCGTTTAGGTCTTCAAGATTTTGGCGGTGTTTTAGTTTGAAATTCAACTCAGGAAAGAGAGAGAAAGCCAAAGCGGTAGTTGAAAGCACAGAAATACATCAAAAAGAAAATCGATAATAAGGTTTACCTAATACTTGTTTACAAATGCTCTTTTAAATTCAATTTTGCTTGAATATATGAGGAATTGTTGATAAGAATCCACTGGCAGGCTATGATTGTCCTTGAAGTATGTTAACTTACGGATAAAGTTAATTTCAAAGTGCAAATAATACAAATGTTATTGGAAAATAATTAAATAATGTTAGGTTCATAATTCCTCATAATTATTAATTAAATAAAAATAATGCGAAAAAATCTTACGTCTAACATGACGTTTGGCCCTCTGAAATTTCACCAGAAAGTGTCAAGTATGTGCGCATACATCATGTGTTTTGCAAAAAATATTGTTATCAGTTTGATCAATTATTTTAAGATTTTCGAATTTGTAAAGTTCCAGAAACGTAAAACGAGCTGTCAAAGAATCCAATGTTATCGGAATTGAATTTGAAAACGACAAGAAAAATACTTCTAAGTCATCGGTTTAAAATTCGAACTACAATTTACATCGCTCACAGAAAAAAGTAAAAACCGGTTTTAATCACCAAAATAATTGAAACAAGCAAAAAATTGCTTAATTTTGCACCTATCACCGAAATGATTGTACCAATTACTCAAAATTGCAAAAATTGCAAAACAGTGATTTTTTCCAATTAAAAAGTTTTTATATTTCAATTACAAAAATAATTGAAAAAATTATTAATATTAAACAATCTTTTAATTGAATGAATTAACAAAGTATTTAAAAAAAATCAATACATTAATTGAATGAATTACTGACGTAATTGATTACAACACAGAAATTTTATTTATTATTTTTTTTTAATTCCCTAAGCTAATACCGCGAAGCTCTTCGCTTGTCTGAAGGAAAGAAACCAGAGTACTAGATTTTGACACTAAATTTTTTTGGTTTTTATTTAATAATTTTATAGTATTTAAAATAATTTACAATATTCTGCTTAACTTTATTTCAATATACAAAAGTATTTAATCACAGAAAAATACATCAAAAGTAGCTCTTATTATTTTTCTGTGAGGGATCTATTTATGTTTTAAATTTCATTTTAATCGGTTTGATAGTTTCTGAGAGGCAGAAATTGTCCCCTCATCTCCCCTCGTGGTCCTACGATTCGGCCCATTTTCAATAGCCTTGGTCCTTGTGGCAACAAGAACCTATGTACCAAGTTTTATGAAATTATCTCCAAAATTGCGATCTGTGACAGAAAGTGATTCTAAGTCGATCGGTATACTTTAAGGTGGGTCTAGGACCAATATTTTAAGACGTTACACACAATAGAACTAATACAATATACCCTCTCCACTCTTGTGGTGTGGGTATAAAAATATTTGTTGAGTTTTAACAATTTTGATTAATAAACTCGTTTTTTATTAAAAAGTTAAAAGTATTGACGAATATGGTATTCAATATGACAATTGATTTGTCGTAATTTTTTTTTGAGATGTATTCAAAACCTCTCGAATTTATTATTTTTTATATAAAATATAATTTTTCATCTAGATTTTATTATTATTTTCTTCGACTTCTATATTAGTTGGAAGCAGGTTGTACATATGAAGTCCTTTAACGAAAAGCCACAATGTGTTGAAAGCAGAGCTGTCAGATGTGGCGATTTTTCGACAAACGTGGCTTCCATTTTTTCTGGATTTAAAAAAGTTGGCGATTATTTTGGCGATTTCCAAAACGCATTTTATCTTTTTTTCCTTTTTATGTAAACAAATTTATGACTACAGGCATAGTTTTTTTTTAATTTAAAACCAATTTTAAAATTACAAAATGAATGCCATTGTTTTAAATGATAAATTAATAGTATTGCCAGATAATTTTCTTGAAAAGATTAAAAATTTGATGATATAGAAATTTGGACGTTTGTCTTACCAGAAGCTATTTTTGCAATATTTCGATTTGATATAATTGTCTTATCAATCATCGGATCTTCACCGAAAATCTATTTTATTTTCAATTAATATTAGAAAATAAATTCTAATAACTGAATAGTTTTTGATAGCATTTGAAATTTAATTTAAAACATTTTTACAATAATAATGTACATATATTAAAAAGTATGCAAAAATATTTAAATTAATAGGGAAATTAAACACTTTAAAAAAATTCATATTGATATCAGGTTCTATACAGTGGTATTAATTATATTTTTCAATGTGCTGTGCAGAGCGAAAATATGTCACAGTTTTGTATACTTTTGACTTTATTTATGATATTTCTGAGACCCGTTTTCCCAACTTACCGATATTTAAAAGTAGACTTTAACCGGCCTTATACAAAGTGTTTCATTGTTAAAACTTAACTTTAACCTAAAGGGAGCGATGAAGTAAATTAAGGTTTATCCTACCTGGTAGGTTAAAGTAAAGTTGTAATAATGGAATACTTTTTATACGGTTATTAAAATTCTACCTAAGCTATCGGTAAGTTGTGAAAACGGGCATTAGAATATGTATTTAAAAAAATATTTAATTAAAATCCTTGATTTTATATAGAATCGAAAATAAATTTGGGATACAAGTTCATTTTTAAAAATAATTCATGCAATGGATTTTTTAGACTGTGGTGGGTATTATCTGTGAAGTCTATTTACTAGGGTATTCAATTCATCGGGTTTTTTTTTTGTTCGATTAAACGATTAACCGATATTTGGCATTTTTAACTTATTGGATTAAATGAATAAAATTTCAAAATTAATCGATTAATCGAATAATTCTAAATCCAGAAATTTTGTACTCTACGAGATATTCTCGGTTATTTTAGAAAAAATTAGTACTTGAGTTAATAAACATTATTTTTTAAATAAAACTTGTCAAGATTTTAAAAGAGTCAATATAACTGTTATTTATTGCGAAGAAAAACGCGTGTTTCTTGTTTGCTTTTAGACAACAGATTGGTTATTTTTATTCATTCATTTGACATACATACATATGTAACTTAACCATATAACAAGAAGGCGTTGCCAGATTATATATAATGTATAAATACCCAACACGCCCCTTCTAAGTTTCTTATCGTGCTATAAATATAAATTTATAATTTAAAATAATTTTAAAAACACTGAAATTAATTGTTGGAGGGATAAGCTATTCCTATGCAAATTTCACTGGTTGCTTAGGCCAGATCGTCAGGAAACTTCATCCAAAGATTTAAGAAAAACTAAAGATATTAAACAAATAAAACTTTTAAGCGAATAAGAATTATAAGCAACTTTTTCAGTTGTAACAATATCAAAGCTTTAACAAAAACAACAACAATAAACAGTGAGTTTATCTTTTCTTACAGTCCCCACTTAGTCATAAAAATTTCCACCGATTTCGAACAAGAGTATACCACAATCAACAAATAAAATTTTTTGATAGGGCCTGCGAAATCTACATGGATTCGACTCCATACCGAGTCAGTGGGTTCCAACGAAATGAGCCTACTACTTTCAGAACTCGATTGCAACCTCTGCCATGCGCTGCAATCACTCGCAAGCCTCTCAATATCCTTATCCATTGCAGGCCACCACACATAAGAACGTGCGAGTGCCTTGTTTTTTACTATCCCAAAATGTGATCTATGCAGCTAACAAAGAACAAAATTTCTTAATTTCTGCGGTATTACCGTTTTATAACCCCATAAAATACAATCGTAATCCACGGATAATTCACCTGCCTTCTCGCGAAATAGAGAAAATTCTGGTGCCTTTAAATTTAGAACTAAACACCTGTTAATACTGTCAGCAAGCTTACAATATTGGGTCTCGTCTAGTCTCCCTCGCAATGTCTTTAGAGGTTAAATGGAAACTATTTTCTTTTTGAATAAATTTTAAGTAACTTTAATCTTTAACTGATAAGCATTATAAAAACACCCTTGATGAATTCCAATTTGTAACCGAAGCCTGACAGTGTGAGTGCCCACCTTTGAATTCTCGTCAATTCCATAGCAGGTAATGCTTTGTTTTTCCCGAAAAACGATAACAATGGCTTATGATCGGTGCGTAATACGAATTTGTTCCCTAATAAATATTGCCTAAGTTTAGTTACTGAAAAAATTATAGCCAAGGCTTCTTTTAATTACTCTCACTTTTTGATAAGACCTTGAGATGAAAGAAATTGGTTTAATAGAACCATCAGAAAATTTGTGTGAAAGTACGCCAGCCACTGCATTATTGCATGTATCTGTTGTTAATATTATCGGCAAATTGGGGCTGAAGTGAACAAGCATTTGATCAGATCTTAAGCCATCGATATGCATCGTCACAAGCTCTGTTCCACAGGAATTTAGAGTTCTTTCGCAAAATAACTCCGATACATTTTCTGGTTTTTGATGGATTTGGATTACCCTGTGTGCTGTGATATAGTTGGAATAGAGCTGTAATTTTTTGGTTTCCGAGTTTCACAGTATTTATTTTTAAATTAATGAGATGTCATGTTAATCTTGAACACATTCGTTCTACACTAGTACATACTTGTAAGTTTTTTTCATACATGTTTACGTCAATATGTATTGAACTCTTTTAAACAACATGCCATGAAGGAAGAAAATAACGAGAAAAGTTTCAAAGGGTCTTCATAGAATTTAGGTTTCATCGGCAGCCATCGAGAGACAGCTTACTTGAGTCCTTCAGTAGTCCCTTTGTGATACCTAGCACCAATGCCCAACCTACAGAGCAGTTGGTCAATAGGCGTCACTGGAGAATTTAACCAATTCGAATTCCTAATGAAGAGAAGAAGCAACCTTAGTTCTATCCTAGATAGATTTTCAAGCAGGCAATCACTGGTTTTCCCATGTATTTTGGTATTTTGTCATGACTTATTCAGTAGTCATTGAATCCCAGAACGATTCTCCTCGCATGAGTCCCTGCAGACCAATGCTCACCACTATTCTAATCTGGTAACTTTTGAACCTAAGTAGATAGCTAGTTCTCGTTCATCATAGCCAGGCCCATAGTGCCCTGGATATGGAGCAGGTTGATTCTAAAATCCATTCCATCTGCGTAACTCTATAAGACTCGTGCTTGATAAGTGACGAACAGTGAACCATTGGAAGGTCATTATTTATTTTTATATTGACGTTTCTTACAAACTGACACATTTAATGTTTAAAACTGCACATACATATAGTTAAAAAGCGGCTTCATAAAACAAGTCTAGCCTGTTTACAATTAGCAATGTTAGGCGCATTCACTAGGACCCTTAATGTAAATTGAATTTAATATCGATATGCATTGGCATTAGAAATACGTAATTTACCGAAAAAGTACCAAAATACTACATAATATAAAAAGATAAAAGAACTTTTTACTCTGTTTAAAATCTTCACGTATCATTTTATTAAAATTGTTTATGTTATTTACCAGTAACCTGCTTCCCTTTGCATCAGTTTACGTTGGGAAACAATAAATTAAACGGGAAAATCTCTCCCTCAAATATTTTAATAAAAATAAATATTTATTACTTAATTTATTTAACTTGACAGTACAAAACTAATTGTGCAACTGCAGAGATTTCATACTCAGATAAGTGAGGAACAGCAGAAATTGCGTTAAATTTTACACAGGTCGATTAAAAAGAAACAAAATTTTTTTGATACAAATCAAAGTGAACATTTACATTAAACATGATTATTTTACACACTTCACAGACAACTTTTTTGTTGTGTGCAACATACAAATGCAAATTTATAAGATGTTTTTGTGTAAACTGCTGGCTCTTTTGTTTGGTGGTTGGTCGGAATTTCTATGTTTTATTTTTTCTGTTTCTTAAGTTTGAATCCATTGGATGTGGTAACGAGGTGCTGGCTGTTCGAGTATTCGTATGAATGTCTAAGTGTATAAATGTTCGTATCTGAACATGTTACACACGATAAATTTTATAAAACATGTTAAGACTTTTGTAAATGGAAAATTGCCATTAGTGGTTGACTGGTTGGTTGGATGGATGGATTGAAGTAGGCAACTTGGTTGTTACATATTCAACTAACTAGTACAGGAATAGTCGGAGTATGTAGAGTCTACATTGTAGACTATAGACTGACTATAACTGATTTAACTACAGGTTGAACTAGTTTATGCATTAAAAGAATTGTTTCGTCAATTGCTGCCTATTTTAGAAAACAAATTACTTTATTTGCATCTTAAAACAAATCTTAACCGTTTTCAGGTATCCAATTATTAAAATCTTGCCCGGTATTTTGATCAAAAACGGTCTTTAAATTTACTCAGACCATCTTTCCATTTAAATGATAAATATTTGCAGCAAAAATTATATTTTGTGTATAAAACTGTATAAAAGTTTAAAAAAATGGAAATTTTTACTAAAATATTGTTTATAAAAACTAGTAATTTAAAAAAAAAAATATTTCGGAGGTTTTTTAGGAAAAAAGTATTTGTTAAGAACATTTTCGTTTATATGTTTAACTAGCACTAAATCCGCTACTTCGTTAGCGTCTCCTTTTCCTTCGTGGACATATTTTTATGCAAAAGTTTATTAAAAAAATACCAGTTGTAGAACCGAAAAGCTAAAGAAAAATATCAAATTTCCAGTATTTTTCCCCCCATTAGAGTATAAAAATGTTCAGTATTGTGGTGACAGCCCGTAATTGAGTACGAATATGTCAATGAATGGAGAAAAATGTTTTGTAAAAAAGTACCAAAAATAGTTACGATTTTCATCCCTTGAGTGTTGGAATCGATATGTTTACGGCTGATATTAAAACAAATTTGCAAAACGCCTTACAGGAGAGTTTAACTTATTTTAATAAATGGAAAACGCAGGCAATATTTTTCACAAGGAAAAGGAAACCTTGTTACATCCCACAAGTACCTTTTATTATGAATAATCATTCAATTAAATGGGAACAAAAAGTTAGGTATTTAGGTGTCATACTAGATCCTAGCATGAAATTTAGGGATCACATACCTTTTATTTTAAATAAAATAAATATTCTAATCTGCATGCTGTATCCTTTTATAAACCGAAATTCAAGATTGAATATAGCAAACAAACAGATCATACTTAAAGCTATTTTTCATGGGATTATGTATAACTATTACATATTTACAATTATTAAAAAAAATTTGAAATAGGGTTTTGTAAATTATTCCCTCCAAACTTTGTATATTTGTAGTTATACATATACAAATTTTATAACTTTAGTTAATTTATTAAGAAGAACAAGAAATAATCTTGAACTCTTTGTATATTTATGTATAACATAAAAGAAAGTAAATAATTTAAGCAAAATAAATGAATGAATGAATCTTGGAATTTGGAAAAAGTACCAAATTAGTATTCGAATTTTTTGATAAGTTTCGAATGTGGTATTACCTTTGTTTTTATGTTTATTGGTTCAAAAGACAGATGGGGTGTTTAAAAAGTACCAAAATTCAGGTTTTATCCGTTTACTCCCTAATAGGGGCGATTTAAAAAAAGTACCAGGCACCTTTCCGCTTATTTTTCTAAAGAACAACGATAAGTATTACATTTTTTGTATCTCTTTTGGAGATTACGGTTTCCCCGTTTATATTCTTTTTTACCCCCTAAACATTCGAATTTTAAAAAAAATCCCGTCTTAGTAGATCGATTTGGGGAATGACCAATCTCTGGTCAAAATTTCAGTTTTTAGCTTCAGGCGTTTATGCTGTGCGATGATGAATTATTGAGTAACGTTACAATTTTATATATGTGGCCTTCTCCGAGAAACGGGACCTAGTGTGTCAACAAACGGGCTTGGACTTAAGTATGGACTCTGGTACCTAAAGGGGTGTAGTAGGAAAGGATGAAATGATTTTTTTCTCAAAACTTCATTTTCACACAATAGGTCCCTTTTAACGGAGAAGGTCACATATATAGATTGCAAAATAAAGAGAAATGGAACGAACTTTGGCAAAAAATTATTACTTTTCGGTTTTCTCAAAACTTGATGGCAAATACAGCGTTATTTAACGCTAGGTTATCATTTCCGGCTCTACTAACATATTAACGGAGCGACAAATGTTCGGTTTCATATACGCATTGCGGACTCTTCACTTATTTTTGCTGTTTGCATTCGCATTTGCTTAAATGTTCAATTGAACATTGAGTATTAGTCTCTATGCACAAATATCTATACTGATGATTTTTTTTATTTTTTTTGAATTGAATTTGCATTTGTTTACATGATTTAGATTATTATTCAATCTATTTCTGTTCTATTAAGGAATATACTATTGGGGGATTCTGTTGTGAACAACCCTCATTATTCAGTGTGCTATTTTGAATTTAAATCAGCTGATTTAGAACAAATATTTACCTAGATCAAAATATTTTTAATTCTTATCCATGAATTAATAAATTAAATTAGATCTTACCTGACTATTTTCCATTTTTCAGAAATAAATTTTATTTTGTTTGGTTACCAAACAGCAGAGTCATAGGCCGATTTAATTTAACGCCGCAAGTGATTTGTTGCAAAAATTGCTAGCCGCAGGTTAATTTCGGATGTAAGCCGGATAAAATTGTACCATCAACGGCGACGGCTTCCAAAAACTTATGCGGCTCGGCTCAGACGTTTAGCGCAGTTCTCTTCGGATTAATTACAATAACAGCACAATAAACATAGCAAGCAAAGTTCTATTTATTTAAGACACATTTTGTTTACAAGGCAAAAACATTATTTTCAAACCAATGTAAAATATGATGCACATGATAGAACACCTTGTCAATAACCCATATGTATTCAAGGCCTGCTAAATACAAAACAAAAACCAAATGTGTTTACAAAACGTTTGAGAACAGCCATAATGGAATATGCTTTGCGTTACTGTTTGTCGCACAATTTAAATAGTGTTGTAAATGTACAATAATTCAAAGAAATACATTCCAGACGGTGGTTGCTTCATTCAAAACCTCCTAGTATTTAAAAATAACTTCGTGCATTCTGCCAGTGATGTGTACTTGTGTGTCGTAATTTCCAAATTCTCAATTTGCAACATTGTACACACATTTCCCAAACTCTTATTTAAAAAAAATGTGTGTATTATTCCCACTCTCATTGCTGAGTGTATTTTTTTTCTTTTGGTAATTTTTGATGGCTTTTTTATAACCGCTTCTCATTTGACTTCCACTATAGTGACGTATTTGTTTTTTGGTGCTACACGCTTACACAGTATTTGTATATGCAAGCGACATTACAGTATAGAAAATTGAATTGAAAATTTTTCATTGATTTAAATGTGTGTTCAAATGGTTATAAGCCCCTACTTATATAATTTATAAATATGTACTTGCATATGAACATAAATTTATTTGCATTAAGATATTAAACATACTGTTGTACTCGCATTCTTAAAAATTTAATTTGTTTATTCGCTTTCGTATTCGTTCAACACAATACTGCAATCAAATTGTTACGTAGAAAATGTGAAACACTCGTTTACATTGGTCACATCTAACATCTTCTATCAAACAAAAATGTCACCATTTTTTAATAAAAAGGTTTTAAAAATAAAAAAATGTTTTTTTCTACAAAAATGCCAAATTTAATAAGAAAACACAAAAATGTATTTGAAGTTCAGTTTGTATAAAAATATAAAAAATACCTAACAAAAAAACATTTCAATAAAAGAGAAAACTTGAGAAATGGTAACGCTGATTTCAAAACCAATTTTTTTGTCAGTGATGCCACGATAATAGTAGAACTTATTGGCACTTTTTTAGTGATGACACTAAAATAATCGAAAGATGTAGAATGGAATAAAATGCGATAGGAACATCTTTTAAAGATGTTGGTTTTTAAGGCCTATGAATTTCTTATGGAAAGATGTTAACATCTTTGCCAATTGTGAAAAATTGATGGTAGATGTTAGATGTTTATCAGTGTTAGAAGGCTATAAAGCACTTTTTTGATTTTTACAAGTCTTGAAGCGAAATATTAATACATACTTAGAATATATTTCAAAAATTTTTAATAGTTTTCTGAAATTTGCTCTTAATTTGTTTCTTTAAAAAAAGATTTTACTCTTTGACAAACTTACAAGCAGTTTAACACAGAGACAGTTTATGGTTATTTGTTCGTTATATGAGGTTTTTAAAAAAAAAAAAAAAAAAAATATTAAAATGGTATTATATGCTAAATATGGTAGAAGAAGACAAAAACAAAAATCTAAAAGAAATTACGTATAAAAATAAAACTTAAGATAACTGTCATAGGAACTTTATGGAATTATTGCTTCAACAATTAAAGAAAAACAAATTAAATAATATTAATTAACAGTTGTTTAAATGAAACTTTTAAGGAAATATCCAGATGAAGTGCCTGTTATTACTTATTACATCAGAGAGAGAGAAAGAGATGATTTATTATAAAATCATGACTTTGAGTAGAAAAGAATGTTATACTTAAGAATAACTATCAGCGCTTAAAAGAACAAAAATCGGAAAGTAGGTTGTGAGCTCCTGACATTGTACAAGTATGTGTGTATGTATTTGATTTTTTAAGTGCAAATTTTGATTGGGAGTACAAATATATTTGCAAGAAATATAAATAAAATTTGACATTTATTTATTTATCCAGTTGTTATGTTTACAATCATAAAAATTCATTGATTCAAGTTTTAAATTTTGCAATCACTCGTTCATTGTCATTTCGATTGTTTGCCAAATCTGCATGTTTGCACATACAAAATGAACTGAACACAGTGGATATTTTAAAAGTTGGACTTCCTAGATCAATAAAAAATCTTTAGAAATACGTCAAGTCCCTGTATCCCGTGTTAAGAGATTTCACTGTAATATATTTTTTGTTTGCTTTTTCTAAATTCTTGTTGCTTTACGGACAGTTTTCCCATGGAAATCCACTTCGCCTAAATAAATATTTTCGTTTTTGTTATTGTAGTGGTGAATACAATTTATGGCATGTGTTTAGGATGAAGACATTCACTTTGCATAAATTTTATTCATGGTCTTAAGTTGCCAATGAAGAAAGAAAAAATTTATTGATTTCCTTTATTTGTTAGAGAACAAATATTAAAACCGGACAAATACTTAAATTTTGCACTGAAGTTAAAATCTATTTTGATCTGAATCAGAAGCAGTAAAACAAAAAATGTTTGAAGCATTATTAATTGAAAAACTTTGTTTTATTCTGTTTAGAAAGTGGTTTGAAAAAAATTATTAAGTATAATTCCCAGGGCAAGTTTTTCATACTATTTGCATATTTCTTCAGACGCAGGTTGGCAGTCGTTTTTAAAAAAGGAATTACTTAATATTTTGGAATTACAAAATAAAAATATATCTGTCCTCTTCTTTCATATGCATTTTCTTATATCGAAATTTTAAATAAGAACTAAAAGAAATTAAATCGGTTTAAGTTTTTCTAAAATTAACGGTTACTTAACGAATTGCAATGTTTTGTTTTTGATAATAATTTGGTGTAGAACAGTGAGAGATAACCCAGGGGACAAGTTACTGCATTCTATAGCGATTGAAATTTCTATTTAAATTTTAATTGTAATTTTGATCGATGTCGAATGCCCTAATTTGCCCCCAGGAATTTTGAGAGTGATTGTTGCGCTCTGTTTTGTGCCCTTTACTCCTTAAATTATTGGTTCTAGCTAGACCCACCTTTAAGTATCCGGATCGACTCCGTGCCTCCCGCTTGCTGGCTGTCCTTAATCGCAAGGTACAGGTCACATTTTTAGAAATAATGTAATGAAACTTGGTACATACACGCAAATAAGAAATATGGTTCGGCATGGTTACTTTGTTTGCTGTAACAATATATTGTTTCCGTACACAAAAAATTTTTATTTTTTTTAATATAAGCAAAATTATAGTTACTGTAAACATTTATGTGTTTATTGCAATTATAAATTTTAGTATTGTTGACTGACAAATAATTATTTTTTTAACAACTAAATAATGATAACTTTAAAAACATATTAAATTACTTACAACCATTTAATGCTATTTAAACGCCATAACATGATAATTTTCTATACGTGTACTCATCATATGCTTAAGATGCAATTAAAAGATAACAAATTGTTAATTAAAATAGCATGGCAAAACAAATTTTAATTTTTTTTCTTTGTGAAAGTGAAAAAAATATTGACCATTGCATGTAAGTCTTATATTATTTTAATAGAAAAAGTATAACAAAATCAATAAAATAATTTTTAAATAATTGCGACATGATTACAGTAATCATAGTATGATTCTTTCAGATATGTAATGATTACTTTTAACCATGGTATTTAGATATTTAGATTCAATTTAGGCCAAACTTATTTTATTGCAATCTAAATCATCGTGCCAAATTTGATTGGAATCGGTTCATATTTGAAAAAATACTACTCCCAAAAGTTACTTTAATAAATAAGATATTGACATATCGCGACAGTAACTTTGACGACAGCTACTATGCCGTATAAAAAAAAGTCAAGAATAAAACTTTGGTCCTACATGGTGTGGCTCGACCAATAATACTTTCTTACCGATTTGATTATCAGATAATGTCCCCAAAATGCCAAATATAGTGAGGGATTGGTTTGTGTCAAAAAAATCAGATTTTTGTAAAGAAATTAATTGCTAAATTAATATACACAGTTGCATGCATATAAGTGCATATATTAATAATAATAAAAATAATTATAATTTTCAAGAAAAATGCAAAAATTTATTTCTTAAGCCAAAATTTTGTTGATAAACTTGCCATGGTAATTATATGCAATATACTTATGCACCTTCCATAATTGGTAACCATTAAATGCTTTGCATTTTCACACACTACTCTTAGAACAAGAAAATATTTGGTTCGTTAAATCATCGACATTGTCCATGCATATTTATTGTTCTGATAATGTTTAATTTTTGCATAAATACCCTGATATCCTGTGTTGAAGAAAACAAACATAATCATACATAAACACTTTGTCTTAGCAGAACAACAAAATTTCTTATGGGAAAATTGAAGAAAAGTCACCTGCATTTCCACAAATCTCAACAAATTTTGGAAAAAAACACATTGAATAAACAAAAGTATGACAAGCATGAAAAATAGTGTTCCTTAATTTCAAAAGCAGGTTAAAAATACGGAACAGGTAGATTGTTTTCCTGCTTTTAATAAGCAAAATGTTTGTCAATGTAGTAATGACCAAAAAGTAATAGATAATTTTAAGAATTTATTTAAATTGCACTTTCACTTTTTGCCTTAGAGCAGAGGCAGTTGATTGTTGAATAGATCCCTATCCTTTTTTTACAGTACTTATCTGTTTGAACATGGCTCTCATTATTATTTCATATGCATAGAATTTCTCTGAGCATGTAAAATACGAAACAAATCCAAGCAAATTGTTTTTAGAATACAAAAGAACAAAAAGTGAAAAGAAATCCTGTTTTCTGTTCTACTTAATGGAGGAGAAGAACACTTGCTTTTTTTGTACGTGGGAATAATTTTTTAGAAATTGTTCTGATGCGAGTGTGGCGGGTTTATTTTGGATATCTGTGTTTACACTAGTCCTTTGTAATTATGATTTTTTTTTAAGTAAGAAAAAGAGTGAAATAATAAAAAAAAAATAGAGAACAATTTGCTGATTTGATTGTAATTTAATTGTTTTTAGTATTTTGAGGAATAAAAAAATAAAAGAAAAACGTAAAATGAAATTAATATGAAAATATAATAAGGATATCAATGTCCTACAATAGCAGTCAATAAAATAAAATTTCATCCCTTGTAACTAGCCCAATTTTTCACTTGCCGATAGTTTCAAAGTTATTGAAAATTTGGAACATGTGGTAAATTTTAAATATTTTCTTTAAGTTTTTATTGCTTTGAACCGGTAGCGGATGAAGTATTTCAAATAATTTGATTGACTGGTCAAAACAGAGGAAATAAATAATCATATTTCTAATTGTTTTTCATCTGTACAATTTATAAAGTATAACAATCAGAACAAGTTGATCAATCTGTTTGTTTTAAAAGAATGTGTTTTTGTAGTTGCAAGAACTTTAGAAACTCATTTCTTGCATATTTTGCAAGGAAAGTATATTCCTTTGCATATTTAGGAACATAGTATTTCTAGGAATTTTTTTTTGTTTGCAAATTTTCAAACTTATTGTGCATAACAAAAACTTTCCCTCATAGCTATCAAGTATATGATGTAAAATATATTGAAAGGAAAAACAAAAGTACACGATACAACTTCACTGCGAGTATTTAAGTAAGTCTGAATATTAAATTTTCATGTTTTATTGTCTTTAAATGCAATAATGATTGCATAAAATATTTATAAAATTACTCGAAAAAAACTTTCTATCTATGCTAAATCTTACAGTGAGTGACATTTGTAATATGACTCATTTATTTTTATTTTCAAGATCTTTAATTAATGCAAGTATATTTCTCGTTCTAGTTTATAATTAAAGCCACATTAACTTTAATTACCCAATATTTAAATAATGACAACAATTGTTAAATATCTCAAACCCTTTTATTAGAATAAATAAACACGAACTTTAGATAAGAACTACTGCAGTCGTAACTATTCAAACTCGCCGTCATCATCGTCACAAGTCATGCAATGTGTGACTACATGTTCAACTTCAGGAATTTGCATACTTTAATGTCGTTGTATAAATATTTAAAACTTTGCTTATAAAAGCACTTGGGTCTGTGAAAACTATAATTAAAAAATAATTCTATATTTACAGACGAAGACGGGACTCCAACCTGATAATGAAACAAGTGTAAATATTAAAGAAAAACTTTTTAAATTTTTTATTCGCTTCCAAATGCGTTAACAAGACAATGAACTTCCTTGTGGATAATTTTTGCAACCAAGGGGCGACAAATACATCCTTTTCTACTCTCTTATACTGTTTCTGTATAGTTGTAAAGCAGGTATGCAAAGTAAAAGGTTTAAAAAAATAAAGTATAACAATAAATATTTCAAAAAGAAAATTAAAACCTTAAAGATTAGATAACAAGTTTTAACTTTCAAAATAATGTGTACTTATGTGGTAAAAATAGACAAAATTAATACCCTACGATCTGTAACAATGTTTAAATAATATTTTTTGTTTTAAAAAAACGAGTACACGTTTCCAACTTTGAATTGAATTTGAAGTTAAACTTTCTGCTTTTGATTCAATGCCACACAGCTTAGAATACAATCAATACAATAAAATCGCTTAAATAACTAATTCTTGAGTAATGCATGCCTCAGCAGTGCAAAGTCTCTACTTTAAAACAAACACAATAACAATTAATTGCCTTATTCACAATTTTGTGCAAATAGTCCTGCATTGTAGCACTTGCAAAATGGTAAAATACATTTTTACTCAACACTAACAAAATATACAGCAACGCACTTGCTACTGTTTTGATAATATGAAACACTTAAAACCAACAGTTTACATCTACTCGACGTATGCAACACTAATTGCAAGCCAACAGCTGACACTAAGTACACAAATATTCAATCAGCTCTTAAGTTCTTGCAAACTTATCCCAAGAGTTTATTCACAACTGATAAGTTTCCAGTTTTAAATGCACAGGATTGTGAATAGGACTAATATAATTGTAGTATATGAAGTGTAAGAACTGAATAGCCAAACATCAGTAGTAAAAATATTTGTTTTTTTATTTTGTTGTAGGCAACAAGTGCATTCGCAGAAACATTTGCGTGTTAAAGAGTAATTCATATTTGTTTGCAACATTCAAAACAAACGAAATCGTTCTCCTTAATGTCAGAAATAAATAAACATAAGTACAGACTTATTTGCAAATAAGACGTACTAAAAGTTTTATTTACTTGCATTAGTTTGTATGTAAATAAGAAACAAAATTATTTTTGTTAAAATACATACATGTGTACGTAAAACCTTAAAGGTAAAATATATTTCCATTTAAAAACAGATGTTGCATATTGCAATTTCTTGTAAACGAAAAAGACATATTCGACAATTGAAGAAAATGAAAAATGTTCGATATTATTTGAAAATAAGTTAAGCTTTTGCGCAAAAAATACTTTATTTGCTTATTAAGGAGCAAAAAAAAAGTTAACACTCTTGGGGCATAAAGGACATCTGCATTTAAAAAACAACACATTATGGGACATCTAACATTGTCTAGAAGTAATATGGTTTTCATTCTTAATAAAAAATGTTTTTTTTTCAAAACATCTGTTCTTAGAGACGCCATAAAATGAGTAAGAAAAAAATAAAAAAAAGTCCCCAAACAAACGTACAGAAAGCAACAACAAGGTTTTAAGGAACTCCAAAAACATAATAAATGGTATCAAAATTCCTAATGTCAAAATCCCGAAATGTCAAAATGAGGATTTTTTAATTCTTAAACCGCAACCAGTGAAATGCGCATAGGAATAACATCAACAATAAATTTCAGCGCTTTTATCAAGAATAAAAATTGGGAATTAAGCACGACAAACAAAATCTTGTAAATAATATTTTTTTTTTGAGGAAAAATTTTTTTGCGCGATTTTTATTTTTTTATTTAACTTTAAATATACAAATATACATAGTTTTTATTTGTAGAAAAAATGGTTTTGCAAATATTTTTTTTTGATACTGAATTATTTTATTGCAAAGTCAAAACAGACTAAATTTTTAGAAAAATAAATATACTTTAAACAAAAATTACAGCATTTTTAAAAATTTTAAATGCGAATACGAGCTCTTACTTAAAAAAAACTGTTTAAAAAAAAAATCGAAAAAAATAACAAACAATTTTACTTAGCAGAGTTAAATTGATTTAAATTAAACAACGATCGCAAAAGTATAAAAAATATCGTTCAATTAAAGTATTTAAAAATTTTCAATTGCGAATATCGAGAATGCCATTAAATTCAGTGTTCTCAAATTAGCTTTATTGGCAAAGTGCCCAGCCTGTTAAAAAATTCATGCACAGTGTTGCTAACAACATTTTTTTAGTTTTGCATATAATTTGAAAAAAAAAATCAGGAAACAAGAAATTCTAGTATGTGGTTTTTCGTTACCAAGTATTTAAATTGTTTTAAGCCAAGTAAACAAAGTCAACGGGTTCACCAATTCCTTTTTTTTCAACAAGTCTACAGTGATATAAATTAGAAAATATTCTGTAGACATGAAATCAGACGTTTTAAATTTTCTGAAACGATACTGAATGTTGAATCAAAACTTTTTGCTGTAAATTTGGCTTTACTAAAAAGAATTTGTGGCGAGTTTGTCTCAATACCAACATTTTTAATAGACTAACGGCCGCTTTAGCCGACCGTAAATGTAATGAAATGCAATGTAACGTACCGTAACGTACTGCACTTATACAACATGTAAAAACGTGTCAGCTGTTTTTCAAAAATATAAACAAAAGAGCATTTGTTCAAATGGGGGCCGCTTTGCAGAAAAAGTGCCTAGTGATTTAAATAGTATAAAAATAAATACATAAATAATTTAATATTTGATATTAATATTACAGACTTACAATAAACAAATATGTATTTTATATATATATTTTTATTCTTTGTGTATATGTACATATGTATGCATTCGTTTATTTTATACATCTAAACATACATTTGTATAAGTTTATTATGTGTATGTAGTGTAAGTTATTTTGCACAGATATTATTACTGGCAAAAGTACCAAAGAAAAAGAGTGATTTTACCCGCATTCCATTTAAAATACAAACAGCCCACCACTATCTACAACTGTCACGAAACCTCGTAATGAAAATCTATTTTTTACAGGTTGGCATGTTACGGTGAAGTGATATAACAGTCAGTTAAGCATTTATATTGCTTTCCATATAACAGAAACGATCAGCTGTTTACATTACATTTACATTTCTACATTTACGGTCGGCTAATGGGGCCTTAATGCTTTATATCAAAATCTGGTAACATGACATTTTCTTGGAGCTTTTATAGAACTAATCTTATCATTGGTGCGAAATATGTAGATTTACCCAAATAGAACCCAAATTCGAAAATATCCGTTACTGCTGTAAACATTTTGTTTGCACACACATCCAAGCACACGATACACAAAAACAGAAAGAGAAAAGCACACACCATAAAAACAATAATAGACAAAAGCTTACAGCTGCACAACAGCTCCAAAAAGTGATTTTTTGTTTTCGTTTATTTATTTTTAAATGTGTAATTTTTTAATAATTTGTGTAAAATATTTTTGTATTTTTATATAGAACCCCTGAAGATTGTCAACAATGTTGTCTGAAATAGTGGGAAATAAAATAAAATTTTAAAACAAAATATGTTTCATTTAAAAATTTGTTTAAACTCATTAGGTCGAACAAAAGAATAAAGCACGACAAACAAAATAATATTAATTAAAAATTTTGTATTCTCAAAAATTATTTTAATAATTGACATCCCACGTTACCAAACCTTAACTACTAGCAGTAATTTTAAATTTTAAATTTAGAAAAAGAGACAATACTTTTTTAACTGTACCCGTAATATTCATTATGTATAAGAAAACTATAGCATTGGCAGCTTGGACGAGGATATAGTATATAAACCTAATGATAGCAAATAAATGTGTACTATTAAAAATGAAATTTTATTTAATAATGATAAATGAGGCATACTGTCGAATCATTTATACAACTTTTTAATATTGAGCTGCGTTTGCGTCGAAAAGTGAAAACGTTCCAGGACATTACGCAGATTGCTAAACAAAAGAACAAATGCGCGTTATATGTACATACATCCCTTTAACACGACATCTTTTAATATCCTTTCAGTTTCATTATTATACAACAACAGATACAGCAGATTTTATTTCATTTGCTTAATGAAGAAGAGATACACATTTTAAAATAATAGAAAAGATAAAGGGCTCAACTACTGCCAACCCTTCAATAGCACGCTTTAAACTCACGTATTGGATTACACTGGTATTCATGCTCCCTTTAAGTATGTTTGTACATCTTTGTGTGTATGTATACGAAAAGTGTTGTTACGCATGCGCCCAGCACGCACGCGCTACGCAATATAAAAATAAAAATGCTTTAAAAAACATCATCAATATTTATCAACCAGCACCCATTTGAATCCTTTGATGAACAACAAAGGGATCGAAGATATTCTATTCCAAAAAAAACCAATAATCATTCAACAAACGCATATTGTAGATATTCGCACGCACACAGATGCAGAATATCAAAAAAAAAAAAAAAAAAATCAAATCATAATAACAAATTCAAAAAAGGTGTGCATAAAGCACGCGTTTTAAAATTTCATATCCTTAAAAAACAAATAAATAAAAAGCAGCCAGAAATCGAAATCCTTTCATTTTCTTGCAACTGTTATTTTTTAACGCTGCACTACCCTGATGCATTAAACACACCTCTTTCCAAATTCTCCATGTAAAATGGAATCGAAAGTTGCAACGCAAAATTTTAAATGTCATAGGTCATTTACACGCAAACGCACACACACACATTGCCATCATCATTCTGATGCATCAACATTTAAATTTGAATTGGTTTTTTTATTATTTATTTAGCAAATTTCAATATTTCCTGTTTTATTTTTGGTAATAGGGTTGAAACTGTAAATAAGAAATTCGCTGTCACCCTTTTTAATGTGAACGTGAGATTTAATAGAAGATCGGCAGATGCTAAATTTTATGTGATTTTTTCGTTTTAAAATTGAAGTTTTTTCCTCGAAATTAAATCGATTTTAATGTTGAAAAAGTGTTGGAAATATCTCGTTTAAAAAAAAACTAATTAATTTTATATCGCTTTTTTCATTTTTGGTGGTTAATTACTCAAAAATACCCTTATTTTTTTAAAAAAAAAAGCAATTGTATGAAATTGTACAGTTTTTAAAGGATTTAGGATTAACAAAAATTATACATGTAGCGTTTTTAGAGTTATTTTAATAGTTTCGTTTTTATATATAATAAATGAATTATGAAAGTCCTTTTACCAAATTTCTTTAAAATTATTACTGATAATGGCATATCAACCACTAGACTAGAAAAAAAATTGGAATTGCAAATCGATAGAGGTAATTAGAGCAATAATAGTCGTTAAAACGATTAAACTAACACAATTTTAAATCGTTTTTCCATTATTGCAATGTACAGAAAACATCAAAGTACCAAGTAAAACATAGATAATTTTAAGTACTTCGTAATCTAAACTTAATTTTAAACATTTTTAAATTTCGATGAAAATAAAAGTTTATGCCACTTTTTATATTTGCAAATTATGTAGAATAGAGTTGCAAAACCAAAATAAAAAATCACTTTTTTCGAGATACGAGTGCACAGTGAGCAGTGGGCAGAATAAAAAACTTTAGGAAATAAATCTATAATTTCTATAGTTAAGCTGTATTCAACCATTTGCACAACCATTTTTTTATATTGGATTTTTACGATACATTTCATAATTTTTACGATGATATCTGAACAAAAAATATTTAAGTTTTATTTAGTTTGTTGTTCCAATATTTTTTTTAGTGACAATGAATTATTCATGATGTGTTTTAATAATAATGCAAAAGCAGCGCATTACTTGACATCAACTTAAATAGTATTTACATATAATGCACTATATAATATAGTGCATTAAAGCTCAAATTAGACGTGGCATAACCATAGCCATACAAAAAAGCTTTTTCAACCAACCTTTTGCGGGGCTGCCAAATAAATTTGTGAGGAAATTGTCAATTTCCCGAGAAAAAATAAAATAATCGTCTTTTACGTTACGTCACAATTGTCACAAAAATCGAACTACTTAAAATTTAGTTTTTTTAAGCAATTTTTCTCAGATTTTTGTAAAAAAAAAAACATTTTCAATCGTGTAAAAGATACTGGGAGTTTCATGAATAGCGTCCTTGATCGCCGATGACCGCATTTTTTAATCGTAGAATATTCCTCACACGGACCGCTGTAACACGACTGAGATTCTTTCATAGATTATCTAACGATTGTTTCATGTTAAAAATCGTATGAGACTCATGTAGATATTATCTTACTACCCGTGAAATGTTCGCCGTATTATTGTTGAAAATATCATTGATGCAGAGAGTCGTTAAACGTTCATTCGATGATGGTTTGACGAAAGATAAACAAAGTGCAACATTTTTGTTTTTGTACTCTGAAAATAATCATTTAAAGATTTTCTTAAGACTTGCAGATCACAGCCGTACCTTAACAAAAGCGGCACGCGTTTTCTAGTTTTTGAAAAAAGCGTTCAGCGCTTTGCAATTTGACAGCTCTTTTAATAGTGAAGTTTGCCGCTATTAATAATTAATAATAGCAATTTAGCTATTTTTTTGGTCAAACTAGCGTTTTTATCTCTATTTTTATTTACTATTTGTTGGTTTTATTAAACAAGAAAGCTATCACTACTGTTCCTGAAACAATGTCGACGCCCTTGCTTCGGTATGGCATATCAGCGTAAAAGCTAAGCGAAAGAAAACTTTCCAGCTTCCGCTCTTGTTAAAGTGCGGCTGTTAAATATTCCAAGATTGAAAAACGAACGTGTCAGAAAATTTAATGCTTTATTCAGAATTTGGAGACTGAAAGAAATCTTCACTTTTAAGAAAAAAAAATCAGCAAATCGGCGCTTTGCTAATTCCGGAACAAAAAAATCGTCAAATCCCTGCTTTTAGGCAATACTGTACTTAGTTACATGTGACTTACCATGGTGGTTTAATGTGGTAAAATGGATTAGATTATTTATTAAATTTGTCCTAGGTCAGCTTTAAAGTCAAAATAAAATATTACTTTTTTAAAAATGTTTGTTTCCATTTTTTTAAATTTTGAAAAAAAAAATACTTTTTCGTTAATATTTTTACATCAAACTCGGCAATTTAAAATATTTCTGATGTCGGTTAAATGATCTTGTATATTTTTGGGTATATATCTGAAATACATATACATATATACATATATAAGTATATAAAACAGCCAGATTTCCGAGTAACTATTAAAGTTTCTGACATCAACCATAGAGAATGAATTTTAAAATGGTGTGTACAAGCGCCAATTAATTCCAATTTATTCCGTTGCTGATGTTATAGTAATAGAATTAATTGAAAAATAATTTTTATTTGTAATTCACCTAATATTTTCAGAATCCAGCCACATTGTATGTAGTTGAAACGAATAAAAATAAATAAACCATTTAAAAAACTCACTTTTACTGTTATAATTGGTATGAATAGTGGAACATGATGTGAACAGACAATTACAAGGAAATGAAGTCAGTTGAAGCCAAAGAAATATTATAAAAAACAAACATTTTTTAGTGACCTTTATTTACAGAGGACACAAAAATTTATGTCGCCATTCTTTTATTTTAATTAAATGCCCTACTATTCTTTAAAAATAACCTGCAAAAATCAAATGGAAGAATTTATTTTATTTTTGTTTTTCTGTAAAATAAAAATCGTCCTTTTGTGTCGAGCTTAACAAACGAAATACCAAGGAAATCTTTTGATTTCCAAATAATAAAGCGGGACTAGCAAACAATAATGTGTCAGCCATTCAAACATTCAGTTAGCCAGTGAGAAAGAGAAATGAGTAAGAGATAGATGATGATGCAAGTAGCCAGGTGCATATCCAGATACCGCAAGGTACTAAAACAACAAGACAATGCGTTTACAATTTGCCATATCAAAAGATATCTTTTGAATAGAATTTGGCGCACTATAATGCGTGCAGCGTGGGAACCGCATCTTGCGCAAAATAATGTTACAGGTTTCTGTTTCTATTCTCTTATCGTTGAAATTAAAAAAAAAAAAAACTGAAGAAATACACAAGGAATTAATAGAAAATCTAAACAATAGCCCTTTTGCAAAAAAAAAAACAAAAAGAGACACCACACACTGTGTCAGTTTGTATATTTCATTAGCAGTTGAACTACAAATTCATTGCAACTGAAGAGATTTTAGCTTTGTATTGATTGTAAATGTTGAAATGGAAATGACAATAAAAAAAATCATAAAATCAAAAGACAAAAAGTCTATAATGAATACAAAAATCAAGCAACAAATACATTTTATATTTAAAATTTTTTTTTTTCAATTTTAAAGAATTTCCAAAATAAAAGTATAAATAATTTTTCTTTTTTCTTTGCCACCAACACTGATTGGATCTCGTATAAATCTTTCTAGTCGAGGTTTCTGTAACTCAGTTGAGTTAATAAATGGGAAAATTTTTCTACTTTGGTTGTTTAACAAATATGCAGCATTTTCACTTTACTTCATTCATTCACTCATTCGTATGCATAAATAAATAATATCTGTAGTAGTCTGGTGCTTACGTATGGACGAATGCGAATTTTAGTTTCGGAATAATTTATTTCATTTTTTATTTCTATTTATGGAATTTTCTGTTTTAAACACCAAGTGTTAATGTGCATTTTTGGGTACCTTTTTTTTAGTTTAAATTAAACTGTGTGTGTCTGTGCTAAAGTTGCCTGTTGCAACAAATTGCGTGCTTTAAGCCCATTTAGTTGCAATTACAAAATACAATAACAACATTTTAATGCAGTTTCAGTCTAATGCATTTAATGCTAAACTTTATTTTTTTTTTCTTTTTTTGCGTTTCCACTGCATAAGCAAATTATAATACTTATTTGTATTATTCTCTTTTTCAACATCCACAGCGTAAACAAAACAACATTTATCTTCTTTCTGTAGTGTTCTCCTTTTAATTATATTCATATTCATATCCATATTTCTATTTGAAGTGAAATGTTTTATGCGTATAGACATGCAAATCGTACACAAACAGTATGTTTAATTGAAATAACTTTTTCATTTAACAGTTCTTTTATTTTTCAAATATTTCTATAGAAAACAGTTGAAGTTGAAAAGCAAAGTATTTGAAATATTAGGCACACGTGAATTTTCTAAATACAAATCGTCACCTTTAATGAAAACGGACGCACTACAGAAAAAATCGAAATTGAGTGTTTGTTTTGATTTTTGTTCGTTTTATTATTATTATCCCTGCTACCAAAAATGGCGACTTTGTTAAGGAAGTTTTTTGCTTCTCCTGTAAACAAATAAAAATGCAGTTAATTCAGTCCATTTGCTCTTAAGGTGGCGATATATCGATCCCTTTTTGTGATTATATCGTAAGCGACATAAACAAAACTATCGTAAGCGACAGGTACAATGATCAGTTGCACCTCAGCATGTTTTTGAAAACTATCGAATGCGCCATTTTAAGTTTAAAAATTAATAAATGTATAACATGAAACCAAATCACTTACGATATAAACGCAAATAAGGCTAAATATATATTTTCAATATGGTTATAAAAGTGTAAAAGAAAAATTACGTCTGTTCCTCTTCATTTCACATATGTTGAAAATATTTAGGGAGGAACTTTTTTAGCCTTCTCACGCCATTTTTTTATTTTTTTTATTATGAATAAATATAATTCCGTACAATTTCCCCTAAAATATTCAAATCATGCCGAAAAAGGGTTGATATCTTAAAACATAAAAAAGATTGATAAAAAATTTACATAATAAAACTAAATACAAAAATTTCTTAGAAATCTTTGCAAGCAAATCACAACTCTGAATTCAAAAACAACCCTTTTTTTATCACGTAAAAAATTTATGACATGTTCCCCTTTTATTTCCATATAATAAAAAACGTGAAAGGGTTGCATGAATGAAAAAAATATTTAAATTATTTTTTGAATCCAGAGAGGGTTGATTTAAATATTCAAACTTCATTTTAATGTTCTTTCTATCCTTTGGGGTGGTTGCGTGCTTGCTTCTCACACATTAACGACCGCCGAGTCAAACTCAACTGTGATTGGAGCTTTTGACAAGTAGCAACAATCTAAACCTCTTTTATTCTAACCAGCTCTATTTGCTGTCAATCCTTAAACTTTTCTAACGCATATGACTTGATTTTTTCCTACATATAACCTTTTTATGAGTTTGCGTAAAAATCGCACAATTCCTGTGGCGTTTTAGGCGTTAGAAGTTTATTTAAAAAAGTAAATATGTTTCCATATTGATAAGCATATTAGTGCTTTGGCTTGACATGCCTTTAAGGTCATGCCATAAATCACATGGAAAACAAAGCAAAGTCGTCTTAAAATTGTGAAGGAACAAAATTCCTATGGTGTTTGTATTACATACTCAATATGCTTAAGCTGGAAAAGGAATGTTTCAAGTACTTTTATCGCCAACACTTTTTTTCTTCCTAAGAGGGTTAGAGAAAGAAAAAAAGAAGGAAAGGAAGAATGTGTATCATGTAGATTTTTTATCATGTTGTTTTTTAATATTGCTAAAAAAGGGTATTAAAATGTGAAATTGATTCTTAAAGAATCAATCATGAGAAAGTTTTTATACTGAAAAGGATTGTTAAAACAGTGTTGCCAACCCTTATTTTATTTTTTAATCACTTTTAATAATAATTTTGACAAAAAAATATTTCTAACATTATTTTTAGAAAACATTTTATTTTCACAATTTTCTCAGCATTCTCTACTTAATATTTTGGCACCCTCCCAACAGGTGGGGTAGCACTACCCACCTGAATCATAATGTTCTTAAGAAGCGCACAACATGCCCGGCAGTGGCCTATTTGTATATCGTACTGATATCAGATTGCATCTTTGATGCTTCGTCCTCCTTTCGACCTCACCTTTTGAGAAGTTGCAGATGATAATATACATATTTAAGTCAAAGGTATTATTGATTACTAAAACATATTTTTAACCATTTGAGCTTTATCATAAGTTTAGTTTATGAAAAAAAACAAAAAACATCAGAAAATTTTTATATTTAATTCGGGTGCCTTTTTATATACATCTGGAAATCGAAAACGCAAGAATTTGGAAGTTGTTTTTGAAACACTTTTAATCCAATTTTTATAATTTTTGTTATAAAACTCTGTTTAATAAAAAATTTTTTGTCTAATATTTGTCATAAAATTCTTTTATTGCAGAAATCTTATTGAAAAACGACTTTTAAATTTCTTGCATTTTACGTTTTCGACCCCTGATATGGAGTAGTATAAAAATGTCCATGACTAAGTACCCTGAAGGAAACCTGGTTGCAAGTGTCTCCAAGTCACCAGTTTTGGCGACTGTTTTGGTGACTTTTTGGCGACATTGGCAACGAAGTGTCTACTTTTTTATATTTGTCTTTAATAAGAAGAAAAATTTGTTCTCAATTCGTATCTTAACTATTTTTCAATAAATTAATTAAACGTTAAAAAACCATTTTCAATTCGACATCTACATATGGTTCCAAGTCAATACCCAATTAAAAATTTCATCAATATGCCAAGTACTAATAGTACATTTTAAAATTTAAGCGCACAATTTTACGGTACGCAATTAGACATACAGAGATGCAGTAAAGTAAGTGAAGGAATTCTTAACAAGTTTCATAAAAAAAATAATATTTCAAGTGCCAAGGAATTCTCTTACTACGAAGCAGGTTTGTAAGGGAGAATATCAAAAATAGCAAGGTGGGAAATCGCCATATAAAATTCCTGTCTTCCGTAAGCGATATGGCAAGCGCAACTCTTACATATCTTCCTTACAGACCTGTTTCGTTTGAAGCTTAATTTTTTATTGGGTAGAACCAACGTCAGTAGCAGATTTCCAATGAGACGCACATGTTAAATGTCTATAGTAAATAAAATTGTCTGGGGTATAATCACTAGTACTGTTGACTGTGTCAGTAGTGAATCAGTACAGATTCACTAGTGACATTTCCTACAGAGTACGTTTAGAAACTTTTTGTACAATACACACACATACAAATTCAATAATAAAAAAAAATTATTCAATTGTTAAAAATTACAGACAACAACTCTAAAATCTGTATGTCTTCTGCACTGCCCTCAGTTAATGCATTCGAATTTTTACCGGAATTATTTAAAAATAAAATAGAACAATGTGTCAACAGAAGACAGTCACCCACTAATTGTGCACTTGCAGCGAAAAGTGATGCAACAAACGTTGCAATCAGACAAAATTCAACATTATCAGCAGGTTTTGCTGAACAAGGAAATTTCACAATGAACTACTGCGGTAGTGTCAATGAAGCTGCAGATTATGTTGACACAAATGTACGCGATGTCAGCAAAGGAAGAAGTTATACAAAAAGCAATTGCGATGGTGGTAGTAGAGGTAGTGACGATATCAGTAGTGATAACCAAAAAGCTGTGACAACTGCAAGAAACTCTGTAGAAAATTACAACTCAAATACTGAAAATGTTGTTGATGACTCCGATGAGCACAATGATTGCTTAACTATGCAAGCAAATGAACCGAGAGGATCAAAGTTTAATTTTTTTCCTCCCCCTACAGACACATCAGCTACAGCAGTGGCAGCAACAATAAAGGAACAGGGAATGTCCACAAAATTGGAAAATCTTGAGAAACTTTTAACAAATAACATCAAACAACAAAATGTGACTGTTGTTGGTTCTTTAAAAGTACGTGATGAATTTTTTGAATTAAAACACCAAAGTAACACAAATATTTATCCTAATTCTCCTGCTTATGACATACAAATACGTGGAAACCCTCACCATCACAAGCAGCAGCATCATTTGACACACACAAAGGAACTAAATGAAGTAGGTGAGGACGTTGCTAATAAAAATAATAAATTTCGTAGTCGCAGCTCAAGTAACAGTTCAAACGCATCCAGCAAATCAAACAATTCTTCTGCCCATCAAGTGGGTGGTGGTGTTGCTAAGAAGACATCATTTTCATTAGATAATGTAAAGCATTTGGAAAATGAACAAGAGCCTGAAATTGAAAATTTTACTAAACCTGGGGGTAAGTTTACATTTTTTTTTCTTTATAAACTTTTTTTTTGAAATTTATACACAAAAATATGTTTAATTCTTTAACATTTGAAATTGACACAGTTGTTTACAAAATGTTTGCCATATGATAATGATCAATAGTTTTTCTTTCTTTTATATTTTCGTATCAAGAGCATGTTTGTATCAGTGCTGTAAAATCTATAAGTTTACAGGGGTGTTTCATCCACCCCTTCAATGTTTGTGTATAATTATTTAAATTTCATATGATTTGTTCTTTTGTTTCACAAATTAAATTCACGATTTAATCATTACAATTTGTATTTTGATTCTCCTGACAAATTGCAAACTCACACATAGTCCATACATATGTACATAGAGAGATTAGACTCACTTTGTGTAGAGAGAAAAAAGGAATTTTGTTATACCCCTCAAAATATACCATTGTTTGCATTATAATGATTCCCAAAATAGTTTGGGTCTAGTTCTGTCTGTTCAAGTTTCGGACCGTTAAAAAAGTTTTTATAAACTAGAATGTGAGAAAACTAAAAATATCAAAATTAAAATAAACAGTTCAACAAAAAATCACAAATGTTCTTAAAAATAGATATGGCACGAGCTCTAATGTTTACAATTGTACTTCTAGTTGTACAAATAAAATGTCGACGAAAGTGGACAAAAAACATAATAAACAAATGTATTCAGGGTTTCAAGACAGAGTCTTGACAGAAAGAATACGAAAAACAGAAGAAAGATGATGAAAGAATGTGGTGATTCTTGAAACATGTAAATTCAACCCAGGTTCGAGCTCCAGCTCAGCCAAGAAATTATCAATAAATTTTAATAAAATTCCAAGTTGTAAAAATTCCTTCCTTCAGTAAAAATGATTTAATGAAAATTAAATTGGATGAACTCAAGCCTAACTAAAAATATCAAAATTAAAATTAACAGTTCAACTAAAAATTCACAATTGTTTTACATTTTTTTAAAAACCATTAAATATTTTGTACTTGGAGGGAGTTCACACGATGTCTTTTCAGACATGTCGAACAAACATGTTTGTTCTGTTTGTTGACCATCGGGGTAGAGTAGAAAGAGGGGATGTTTGTTAATATGAATTTGCATGTTTTTAATTTGTATGTATATGTGTATTAGACAATTATACATGAAAACAGACATGTTTGGAAAGACATCGTGAAAAGACAAAAGGTCAAAAGCAGACATGTCTGGAAAGACACCGTGTAAACTCCCTCTTACACCGGTCAGAATCAAAATGTAAGCAAAACAATGTATATGTGGAATTAATACATATCGACACGCTAAATCGAAAAATGTTATCCCGGGGCCAATTCTGGCAGTCTTGATCGAATACTTTTTCGATTCGAAAGCAATTTAATTTTTAATTCTTTCAGTCGATACTGATCGAATCGAAACAATTTGTTCTAGTGTTATCAAAACCAGAATTTATCTATCACTTCCAATTTTGTTGCTATAAGATATTTTTGTTTTCATAAGGATTGCTTATATTTCGCTACTGATAGCGGTATTTGTGAATAAAAAACCGTGGCCGCGATTTAGTACTTCCGAAATATGAGGCCTAACTTGTAGGTTCCAGATTACAACAGAGAAATCTGTTAAAAAACAAGGCAGAAATACTTCGTTTTTCAGGAATTGTGAAATTGGTGAAAGCTTTGAAAAAAGATAGAGAAGCAGGTTAATAAAGAAAGAAGAGCATGGAGAGCTTTTGAAAATATATGACACAATCTACTTGGAAATAAAAGGGCTGCAAATTACAAAAAAACTAGTAAATGAACTTATTTTTCATATCAACAGCTCGGATGCAACCCTTCTTGTATTCGCTTTCAGGGTTTTCGCCAGAAAATTTTGGTGCCGTGTCTAATGAGCATTGTGAGAGATCCCCCAAGAAATTGCGCACACAGAAAAATGATATCAGGAAGTGGTCCCCAGCAATGTTTGCTGATAAAACGTGTAAAACAACCAAACTAGCAAATAATTTTTTAACACAACTATCCCCCCAATCAAAAACATATATCGGTTACAAAATCATAATAACAAAAATAAAAACGATTCACCTGATGCTGCAATTATTGTTAAAATGTGGTCACCATACGACAAAAATTATTTTTTAAAAACATTATCAAATTTTAAGAAACAAAATAAAGACTTTTTCTTTTGTTTAAATCAAATCGGTTTCGATTCAGAAAAAAAATTTTTTGTGAATGAAAGCTTAACACAAGATAATTATAAAATTTTGCGAGCTGCCGTAAAAATGAAAAGGGAGCGCAGGATACATAGTGCATTCTCCATGCGAGGCCTCGTATACGTAAAAAAAACAGCAAATGATCCTATCATTCAAATTGATGAAATCGACCATTTAGATTGGTTATTTCCTGTATCAGGTGATCAGGATAGTTTTGGCGCTGGTTATCAAAGAAATAATGAATCGCAGCTACAATAATATATTTTTATATTTTTATTACCTTATTTATCTCATTATTCACTTTCTTTTTATACTCTTTGCGATATTTTATCTTATTTACTATTTTTTAATTTTACAATGTTTCAATTTAAAAATTGTTTTAAACTCACAAAATCATTTGTCAACTCGTGCGTTACTTTCTTATTTTTTTGTGTATATATAAATGCACTTTCTAAATAACTTAAGGGATAGATCCACATACGGTACTGCAAATATGATCAAAATTCTTTCTAAACATGCGCACGGTTTAAAAATCTGTCATATAAATGCTCAAAGTTTGGCGCCTAAAATTGAAGAATTCCGGTACATATTTGAGAACTCCAACATGGATATTGTATGCGTTTCAGAAACATGGTTTCATGCAAGTATCAGTAATCTTTCCGTTTCTCTAAGTGGCTACAATTTAATAAGGGTTGATAGAGTTGGGCGCGCTGGTGGAGTGGCTATTTATATTAGAAGAGGCATATCTTTTGGTTTGGTGGAATACGTCCTAATAGAAGTTATATCTCGGGGAAGAAAATTACTGGTAGGAAGTTTATACAGGCCTAATAACAACATAACAATTGAACCGTTTTTTTCAATTTTGGAGAATTCCACAGCTTTATATAATGATGTTGTCCTTGTTGGTGATTTTAACTGGAACCTTTTAACTGATTCAAGCATTATTGACATCTTGGCACCATTGGGACTATTTCCAACTAACATAACTACACCTACTCACTTTACCTCGTCCAACAGCACCTTAATTGATCTTCTTTTTGTTGGTAATGTAAGTAATGTTATATTATACGATCAACTGTCTGTCCCGTGTTTTTCTAAACACGATTTATTATTTATGACCTATAATTTTCAATTGCAAATCTCACCCTATTCAATAACTTTTCGTGACTTTGAAAATGTTAAATACGCCACATTGGAATTAGAACTACTTAGAATTGATTGGAATGCAATCTATTATATGGTTTCAATAGAGGATAAACTAGCCTTTCTTGAACGTAATATATTATATTTGTTTGATCAAGCTGTTCCATTGAAAACTAAGGTAATGAGTCAAACAAAAAGACCATGGTTTTCGTCAAATATTAAACAAGCCATTAAACAAAGAGACCTTGCATTTTCACGTTGGAAGCGGTTTAAAACCAACGATCTACATGTTGAATATTGTTTGGCGAGAAAAACAGTACACAAACTCATTAAACAGGAAAAATCAAAATTTTACACTGAAAAGTTCTCCTTGGCCCTGGGATCAAAAAAAACATGGAAGGCTATTAGGGAAATCGGTATTGTAAATCTGGAAATAATGACCCTGTTATTTTTGATCCAGACGTTATAATGAAAAATTTTTTAATATTCCTATGGTAGAAGCAGATATTGATTTTTACAACCACAACCATGACAACCGTCAACCCCATAATAACTTCTCTTTTGACTGCATAGACCAGTTTGACGTTTTAAGAAGCTGTATGTCAATTAAATCAAATGCAGTTGGTGTGGACGAAATTCACCCAAGATTTTTTAAATTAATTCTCCCAAGAATATTGCCATTTGTTACACATGTATTTAACACCATAATTACCACCAGTCATTTTCCCTCAAATTGGAAAAAGTCCAAAATAATACCAATACCCAAAACTAAATCAGAATATAGGCCAATTGCCATTTTACCCTTTATGTCGAAAATATTTGAGAGGATAATTCACAATCAGATATCGCTTTACGTTAATGATCATAATCTGCTTAATGATAAACAATCCGGGTTTCGGAAAAACCACAGTTGTATAACTGCACTTGTAGATGTTGCGGAAGATATAAGAAATAGTATAGATGAACGAAAAACAAATATCTTAGTACTTTTGGATCATTCAAAAGCCTTCGATACAGTCGATCATAACGTCCTATCTTACAAACTACAACACATGTTTATGTTTTCTACAGCTGCTACACGTCTGATATCAACATATCTTACCAACAGGTATCAGTATGTTCAAAGTGGTAATAATAAATCAAAATTTCTACCTGTGACGAGGGGTGTACCGCAGGGGTCAATTATTGGGCCCTTCTATTTTCGCTTTACGCTGATGACCTTCCGAGTCAACTTACACACTGCAAAGTCAGAATGTATGCTGACGATGTTCAGATTTACATCAGCTGTGATACATCTGAAATTGAACAATGTGTCTTAACTCTGAATACTGAGTTAAAACATATATATGAATGGGCTACTGCTAATGGTCTTAGTATCAACCCAAAAAAATCTAAGTATCTTGTTATCCAAAAACGATCTACTATAACCGATCATATACCTGATATTTTTCTTGGTGATGAACGTATTGAAAGGGTAAATACAGCAAAAAATTTAGGTATTATTTTTAATAAGAACCTGACATGGTGCAACCATATTAATTATGCATGTGGCCGTACATATTCCATGCTTAGAACTATCTGGCAAACGCAGTATTGTACACCTGTCAAAATAAGAATACTTCTTGCCAAAACCTATTTATTGCCAATTCTGATGTATGGATGCGAATTATTTGCCAAATGTGATGCGGCAAGTACAGGAAAATTAAACTCAGTCTTTAAAAGCATTGTACGATACGTATATGGCGTGAAAAGGTTTAATTCTGTTTCTCCTTTTACGGTAAAATTATATGGTATTCCGTTTGATGACCTTCTCAAAACAAGAGTACTAATATTTATGCACAAAAAGAATTTTATTGTTTAGACACCAAAGTTTAACTTCCGATTGGCAATTTTTCCTTAATGCAATCCGTCTTTGGAATCTACTCCCGCATAATATACAAATAACTAGTAACGCACTGAGCTTTAAAAAAAGCATTTTAAATTTTTTTGCACGTTAATTTTTTTTTCATTTTTTTATGAATTTTAAATATTATTATTTTGTTAATTTTCAATTTAATTTATTAATTTAATAATTTTTTTTTTTCTATTTTAAATTTTTTCTTTTGTTTTAAATTTTATCATTTACAAATTATAATTATAAATGTTTCTGCTAAAACAATGTTCTATACTGCAATAAGAGGCTTTAAGTCTTGTGTATAGAATTGGAAATAAATAAATAAATAAATTGTTAATTTCTTATATTGTTTTATTAGTAAAAGACATGGTAATTTCACCATGATATGCGCCAAAAAATAATGTGCTGACGATTAAGGATTTTATTTTATATAACATCAGTCAATTATGTGCAAGATTTATGACTAAACTATATGTAATTTTCACTGGCCATTGTTATTTAAACTAAATATGAAAGCTATGTCAATTTTGTCTTACATTAAAAGTGAGGCAATCGACCAATTATTTTAGATAATGCTACACAAATGTCTTTTCCGAAATAAGAATTTTTTGATTAATACTATCAGAAAAGTGAATGTTAAAATTTTGCTGTTTTACTCCCTCTATTGATGACAATAAGTAACATAGATCTACTCTTTTACTCAGTCCCCATATGAATGTAATTCAAGCGAACGAAGTCTTCTTTCGTTATCGACGAACAGGCCATTACTTTATAAATAAGTCGACATTCAGTTCCTATAGAATCTATTGTGTATTCGATTGAATATTCAATAGTTTTTCTCTAGAGAATTATAAAATGACTGAGACTGAGAAAAATGTCATATTTAAAAAAAAAATTTAACCAACCAAGAACAGTTTTAGAAGAGTTGCAATGGTTTATAAGACACAGAATACATACAACACTCTTACTTGTTTTTTTTTTGTTTTTGTATCCTAAATCTCTAAAAATCAAAATTTCAAACAAATAACATTTTTCCGCTTAATTGTTTTTATAGTTCCTCTTAACAACTTAATTAAAAAAAAGTAAAATTATAAATTGATAAGATTTCATAATAAATAAAAGAAAAAACTATTACATATTATTCTGTACGCAGCAATAAAACTTATTTTTATTACAATTTTCACTTTCCTTCCAGAGAAAAAAACGAAATAATTTTGTTATACATATTTTCTATTTCATTTCATAACCTTTTTACCTACAAACGTAATTTTGGTAAACTAAATTTTACAAATAAAAAAACGAGGAACTGTTAAATTTTTTATGGTGCGCGTAACTAACAGCATTGACTTAAATAATTTTGTTTAGTTTTTTTTTAGAAATGGTTTTTATGATTATTACAACTAAAACAAAGTGGCCGCAAGGATGTTCAAAACTGATAGCCAAAAAAGTACACTTTCGATACACTTGGAAGGTGTTTGAAAAAAAAAAATAATAAAAGTAGAAGAGACAACAAACAGTAGGAATGTAAAAATACAATAATCATAAAAAGTCAAAGTTAACCAGAAAGACAACAACGACATCAGAAGGAAATTTAACAATTCCATGTGAACGTGAGAGCTAAAAAATTTATTTTAATATTGAGAACTACTGTTAAGTACATGGCACGATTCGGAAACTATTCATTTCATCAGTATGACTCCTTTCATTCGCAGTTCATGTGCTCAAGTGCTGTACTGAAGTTAAAGTTAAAGGAAAATAAACACTGTTTGGCTAATTAACATGTGTATGAGCCGACAAGAAACCAAACAAATACATCTCAACAACAACGTTTTTTAGATGAGTTAAGGCAATTTTTTAAGGTCTTGAACATTTCAATAACTACCCATTTTTACAACTCTTGGTAGAATGTGCGTTTTTATGTGTGTTAGTAATTTGAAGGAATTATGTACCTTTCGTTTCTGTACACACATTCATACATACACATGTACATACGTACTAAATAGATGGTGTTGAGAGAAAGATGCTGAGTTTTGTAGTTTTTTTTATAGATGTCGTACAATGTTCCTGAACAGTAAGCGTAAAATGAGAATTTTATTATGAACCTTTTTGTTACGTTTATGATTTTTTCCAGAAATTTTTTTCTTTTTCCTAAAAAAAGCGCGAAAATTTTATTTCTTCTATTTTCCAAGAAATCTTAAATTTTGTTTGTAATTTGAATTTTTGTTTTTTTCGAGACTTTTGTTTTAGTTGAGATTGATTTCTTTTCTTTTAATTACAAATTTTTTTTATCTGTTCATTAACTAGTTTTTTACGTTGAGTAGCTTTCAGTTAAGCCTGTTCAAGGATGGAATAAAAACTTATAGACGTGCAGTTATAATTAAAATTATTTTTAAACAACATGTAGGTAGTAAGAAAATTTACGTATGCAAATATACCAACACCTTTTTACGTTTAAGTTCCCAGCATACATATTGGCAAGAGTTTTCCGAATGTCCTTGACAATTTGCTTGCCAATGCAAGTGTTTCATACATTTTAGCAAAACGTGTCATTCTCGGCGTTAAAAATTGTGCTAAAAAATTGTTGTTAAAGTTGTTTAATTAAGTGAGTTTGATACTTTTAATTATCATTTCCTATTAAAAAAGGTAATTATCAACTTATTTAATGTCTTCAGCAAAAAAAAAAGAAAAGTGTTGTGCGCAGCAGCACCGAAATTTTTGAGCATCTATGGAACGGTGCGGCTGCAAGTTCTGTGAGTACCCAGAGTGAATTTGTGGAACAGGAGGTTGTTCCTGAAGCACAAAATAATTTAGATTCCTTGTTCCCAAACGAAGATTATATTTCTGAACAAGAGAATTCTATTTCTGATGAAAGTGAGTTTAACGCATTTTTTTCATTACTTATTGACATTTTGTTTTTAACCAATTCACATAGGGGTTTTTTGCCAATCTAGCCGGACATTACTTTTTGTTTTAGCTTAAATTGCTTCTTAAAACTTATTGAGTGCCCCTAGATCGATGAAACTTGGCCGAAATATGTGTTATTGTCATAGGCAAGTAAATCTTAAAAATAAATGAAATCGGACCAAGGAGGAAAAAGTTCCCCCTAGAAGAACTAATCCAACCCCTGAAAAATTCAATTTTTTTTTAAGTTTTCCCATACTTTTATTTGGCAACTGCAACTTTTAACGTCGGCGAAAGTTAAAAAACCTAAAATTGGACCCAGGAGATCGTAAAATTGGACATTTCACCCCCGCCCCCTTTTGTGGGCGGTTACATAAAATAATATTTAAAAAAAATTTTATATTAAAAGAAATAGATTACTAACGCCTTAATACTATAAAAATTGATTTTTTTAACTTTTATGGGACGAACCTGTAAAAAAAATTTCCTACAAATTTTAATTATTAAGATTTAATGTGACTTTTATGTATTTCATAGTATTTAATTTATCTGAAAATAATTAATTTATTCGTAATTATAACTTGTCTGTAATAGTAACAACAAATTTTATTTAAAATAATGATAAAATAACGTCATTTAGCTGGCGCACAGGTGGTTAAAAACCGTTACTTACTGTTTCGCACATTCCTTTTTTTACACAGGTAATATTAGTCTTAAATATCATATGTACCTATGCAAGATGAGCAAAAACAGAAAAAAGGTGAAATATTCAAAAAATCATAAAAAAATGGCGCAACAACGTGCAACGTTTTTTTTTTTTATTTAAAAGAAGAGATTTCAAATTTTATCGTGATGTTAAAGATTTTAATTGATACAACAAAACTCACTTTCAAAAACCTTTTATTTTTTTTTACAAAAAATTTAACAAAAAATTCGCTTTTTTTAATTTCGAACGAATAAAACTTTCTAATAAAATATTTGTAAAAATTTTTATAAGTAGCTGTTTATATCGTCTTCCACAGAAAAAAATCAATGTAAAATCTTTATTCGTTTACTCACAAAAAAATATATTATAAACCTCCCAAAACCGTAAAAAGTCAAGGAACACGCATGCAATTAATCAACTTTCCTGACTTTAAATGTGTCCCAAAACACAAATCTCAAGCAAAAGCCTTGAAAATTCACTATACGATGCAGAACGATGTTGTCTGTCGAGCTGCGTACTTAAATTTTTACATTTCTTAAATTTAATTGTTTGCCTAATGTCCGGCTAGTTTGGCAAAAATCCCTATGTGCGATTGAGCGATTACAAATAAATTTGTGCGTTAATTTTCAATATTGCAATTTTTCGCGAATTTTAGCCATGTTTCGCGATAGACGTGATTTTTACTGTAAGTTTTATGATTTTTAGAGCTTTAACGATTTTTAATAAATATTAGACTTTGCCATCTACCGCTGTTAGCAAATTGTTGTGAATTTCCGCTAATTTAGCAATTTTTAGCGAATTTTAGCCATTCCTTATAGTTTTAAGGAATTTTTGTCAATTTTATGGCTCGTTTGAAATAATTAAAAATTTCGCTATTTTTGCAAACTTTTCCGAATTTTTGCAATTTTCGCGCAGCTTTGTTGCTCTTTGAGGCAATCGTCGCCGTTATTAAAAAAAACCCCATATATAAACATCAGGGCACAGTGCACTAACTATTCTATTTATTCAGGGAGAAAAGTGCCATGCCTTATGCCATAGGTAAGGGTGAATGTTTTAGAATAAAATATGCTTCCCTTTTGGAGAGCAAAACATTTTTAAAAAACGAACACAAAATTACATTTTTTAAATAAAATATCACACTTTTTTGTAGAAAAGAAAACACCATTAGTTCCCAGAAAAAGGGGTTTTAAAGGCATACGTTGACATAAGAAATGCTTTTTCAATGCTTAATTTTATGTTATTAATCCGCTGTCTATGATAAGGACAGTGAAATCGGTCATTACAAGTCACTGGGTCATAGGGACTCATGCGGAGAGAATGAGTCTTGATTTTAATGACTACTGTAGAAGTTGTCATGATGAGAAAGATGAGACGGTGTTTTACTTTCTCTGCCAATTCCCCGGTCGCGGTGATATTAGGTTTAGGCATTTTGGGAGACTTGAATTGAAATTTCTGGACAATATGTCTAGTGTAGAACTAAAATCGATCTCTCTGTTCTGCAGTGTGTCGTGATGATTCGAGGCTGCAGTGGCTTCTGGGGAATAATCTGGGGAATTACTGGCTGACTCTTGTCACTAGTATTACAAAGGACCCAAGTGAGCAGTCCTCGTGTCGGCTGTCCATTAAACCTAGCCTTTCCTATCTTCGGTCTTTGGAAATCCTATTTCTACTACCGCACGGGCAACGGGTTATTAAAAAACTGTCTTAAAAAGTGGATTATTGATTTGTTGCTGATTGAAGGTAATTTAAATCGCTTTGATTTCGTTTTTCTAAAATTTTAATTGCAAAATTATAATCTGAGAAAAAAATCCGTTAAAAATTAAGTTTTTTTTTTAAATCACTAAAATTATAAAAAACTACCACTGTAATAATAAAAATAAACTGAAAATATTTCTAGCACAAAAAATCGCTCTAAATGCAAACATCTTAAGCGTCTATTGCAACAAAAACATCCCTCAAAAATATAAAAAATTAGAGTTCTTAAAAAAACAAATAAAAAAAACCATAATAAGGGCGTCATTTCTATTTCTTTTTAATTTTTTACGCTAAAAAACCCAGGATGTTTATAATATTGCTTAATTTTCTTTGCATTTACATCTCTGTGTGAGCAAATTTACCTGAAGACTAAAAAAAGGCACAAAGATAAAAGCCATGGATCAACGTAAAGCAACTCTACACGCAAATTTTTTATTGTTATTACATTTGTGTAGGTATGTACATTAACATCCATATGTACGTACATTGTTTTATATGTATGCGTTTGTAAAAAAATATAAAATACATTTTTGGGATAAAATCTAGGAATTTTTATAGAAGAAAATATTTTTTTTATATTTCGTGACATTTTTTAGGTAAAAATCAAAAACATTTTAAAACCGATTTTTAAAGGGAGAGTTTTTGTTTGTTTTGCGTTTGCATATTTAATGTTGACGTTCGTTCATTGTTCATTGCTGCGTAAAAAGAATTGCGAGCCAAATTTCCGTCAAGAAAGCTGCTAGAAAGGAACTCCGTCTTTAAACACGTACACCTCTTTTTATAATTTAAATTTATGGGTTGAAAATACTAAAAAGGTTGGGTAGTTTTTGTTATTCAGTAAAATTACAGTAATTTTTAAATATTCCCTCTTCTGCGTGACATTTTACTATATTGAAAACCAAAAAAAAAAAAACAGGACGTTATTCAGTATCAAATATGTTTTGTTGAGTGCTATTTTGCAGAGTGTAATTTTGATAAATTTTTTCATCGAATCAAATAAAAAGTTTGTTGAGGTAAAATTTTATTTTTAACCAACTGTGTTGTTCAAAATTTTCTTGAAATATTTTTTCTGTTAACTTTTAACACAGAACATGTGTTTTTATAAGGGATTTTTTTTTTAAGATAATATGTTGATGAAAAAATAAAAATAATTTAATGAACAGAAGAAAAAGAAATAATTTTAACGAACAGAAACAATACATTCCTTGTTCTGCAAATGTGGGATTATACGTACATGGTAATCTTCTATATATCTATCTATATCTTCTTAATTTCTCAGGTGAAAAGGTTGTTCACAACCCTTAAATTGTGTCATTCAAAAAGGAGCTAATTGCAGACTCTGGTTTCTTTCCTGCAGACAAGCATAAAGCTTCGCGGGATAAGCTAGGAAATTATAAAAAAAAATAGAGTTTAATTATATACATATGTATATAAAACAGGATGTGTGTATGTATGTATGTATGTATGTAACGTATGGACTCCAAAACGGCAGGGCCGATTTTGATGAAATTTTCAGGGAATCTTCAGAATATTCAGGCGGGTGACACTTTGAATTTTGATTTTCGGTCTGAGGGCGGAGGGGCGTGGCAAAATCCAATATGTATATAAAAATGGTGTAAAAAATTTATAGTAATTCATAAAATGATTTTTTGTCAGTTGTTCGTATTTTCGAGAAGAAGGTTTTTACGGGAGAAAATCCTTTCGGAAAAGTCGGAAAATTGGAAAAAGCGAAAATCGAGTTTTTGTATAAAATTTTGTGTGAAATTATTCCTTAATGGCTTTCCAAATCAAAAAATAGAAAGTTCTTAGTGTAAATCATGGAAAATTGCAGAAAATGCAAAATGCGGAAATTAAAAAATCTCTCCGCAAAAGTCGGAAAATTGGAAAAAACGAAAATTGATTTTTTTGTACGAAATTTTGTGTTAAATTATTCCTTAATGGCTTTCCAAATGAAAAATAGAAAGTGCTCAGCCAAAATCCGATAGATGGCGTTATACGTTGACTTAGTCTGACAGGTGTAATTTTGGCATTTAAAATTGGGGCGAGGCGAAGTTCGCCGGGTCCGCTAGTTAATACATAATTATTGTTTCAATAACATAACCTTCTCGATTCCAATGAGTGCATTGCTATTCTTTCGAAAATAATCAGTTTCTTATTTTTCCGCTGGGTTATCTCATTAGTCTTATTAGTCATCATGTAAAAAAAAGTAAATCAATCACAAAAATATTCTCCTTCTGTCTCTGTGATAAGTATTTTAGGTTAGAATCAATTTCGGATTATTTCAAGTACGAACTTGAGATTACATAAACTTTAAAATTCTTGAATCAAGTCCATTTTTAGATTGATTCAATCAATCTCATTTTCGGTTTATTCCAAGTAGGAATTCGGGATTAAATACGTATAAGTTAAGTATTTTACACTTGAATAATCCGTACTTGAATCAATCTTTCTGTACTTGATTCAAGAAAATCCGTACTTACCCTACTATTGATACCACTTCGGATTGATTTAAGTACGGATGGATTGATTTTTCTTTTCAGTGGGGTACATTTTTGACTTTGACTGCAAATAATCTTTGATGATGTTTTCGAATTCAGCTGTACTTAGTAATTTAAATCACTTTGTGGATTGGCTAGATGTATGTAAGTACCTACCTTCTAGTTAAAGAAAACCAACATACAAGTTATAGTAATTAAAAAAATACAATTTCAAGTAATTAAAATTGAAAATGTTTTATTACAAATTAAAAGTTAGTGAAATTGAAATTAGACAACACACAATTGTTTTGAGTTTGTTATTAGACAATCAAAATCGTTACTTTCTTATATAAAAGCCTTAACTGAGGTTTAACTTACTTAACAGGAGAAGAGAAAATCTTACTAAAAATTATAGTCGCGAATTGTTTTTTAAGCTCAGTTTTTTATTATATAAGTTGTTTAGCGTAAAAAAATATGGTTGGAGGTAACCAAATTCCAAGAGCAACATACTATAGTTGGATTTTAACAATGTTTATGTTTACAGGCTACTTTATTATGTTTAAATATGACCATAGAATGGATAAAATCAACAAAAATATTCCCTAAATTAGCCATAATATGGTAAAAATTTCAAAGAATTTTGACAAAAGTAACCATATTATGGTCAGAATTAACAATAATATAGTGAATGTTAATCATATTATAGTTATTTATTTTATCTATTTTTTCAATTTGTTTGTTTAGTGTCAAATTATAATTTTATTTAATTTTTTATTCCTGATAAGTGTTATGTTCCACTTTTATAAACAATCCTCTTTGATTCATATTCCAGCCTGTGACGACCTTCATGACCGTTTTTTCTGTTATACTAGTTTATTCTACGTAAATTTATGTATTTTAACCAATAATTAAAATAAAATGAATGAGAATTTTAAGCAAACCAAGTAAAGTTCAAACGAACAGAATATTGTTGCTTTCTAATCAAATCAATTTAAATTTTAAATTAGAAAGACAATGTTTTAAAATATTATAATTTTGAACATATTTTTGTTATTAAATATTAACCATAACATGTTTGGTGGCAACCATAATATGGTTACAGCTTTTGAATGTATTTATCCATAATATGGCTGTCGTGATAATAATATTGTTAAGGTAACCATTATATGTTTAAGTGTAAGGTTATAGCTTTATTTTTTTTAAACATCATATTGTTAAATTCAACCATATTTGAAGTTTCAAGAGAGGTAAACATTTTATTGTTAAATATAAACAAAATATTATCAATCGTGAATAAAGTGTTGTTAAAAACAACAAAAGTTTGTTTGTTGCCATTGCAGGAACAAAATAATATGTTTTTTTAACCATACTTCAACCATGTTTTTTTCTGCGTGTATCTAAACTGTGCTTGTTTGAAGAATTTCTTAGTTGGGTTAAATCCGAAATTTTTACATGAAATAATCCGAAAGTGAGATTAGATTGATTCTAACCTTAACACTTACAATCCGTTACGCATGTTTGTCTCACTTTTGTTGTTTTCCGCCCCCTTTTAGTTTACAAAAGAACTTGCAATTATACAACACTAGAACCATGCCCGATTAGAGATGAAACGATACGAGGAAATACAAGTGTAACCGAGAACCAAATAGAATCGGTTAAAAAAAATGCTCGGTATCAGTCAAAAGTAATCGTTTCAGTTTGGTATTGAAATTAATCTTAAATTTTTGATTAATTTCCAAAGCTGGAGCAGCAGTAACGGTATCAAGAAATCGTATAATATAAATCATATAAAAAGATATACATAATTATGTATGTACATATATGAGAAAATTTTATGTAATAAAAATAATTACTGTTAATTATTAATACGATTTCCGTATGACGTGCTAAATTCCCAGTTTTTCATATTTGATAAATACACTGAAATTTATTGTTGAGGGAAAGCTAGCTTCTATGCGCATTTCACTGGTTGCTTAGGCGTGCTCATCAGGAAACCTTTTCCAAAGATTTTAGAAAGGCCAAAAATATTATACAAATAAAACCCTAAAGCGAATAAGAATTATAAACACTCAAAGTCTTACTTGTAACAATATCAAAGCCAAAACAAAACACCAACAATAAACAGTGCGTTTATCTTTTCTTACATTCCCCTACAATTGGTTGGGTTCTTTCCGACTCGAATTGTAGTTGTAAGTGGGTAAAAAGAAAAAACAAAATTAAAAAACAAACTGCTTCATTCTACTGTCTTCGTAAGAAAACAACAAAAAAAACCAATTTGCCAATTCAGTTTTTTTGCACGGGCACATGCAAGTATGTATATTATTTTCGGGAATACAAAATTTATTATTAATACGATTTCCGTATGACGTGTTAAATTCCCAGTTTTTCATATTTGATAAATACACTGAAATTTACTGTTAATATTTACTATATTACTTTAAACATGAATTTATGAATTTTTCTGTATTGTTTATTGTACTACTTTTAAATTATTCTAATATTCTTAAAAATTTAGTTTTATACTTTTTTTTTTTTTTTTTTTTTTTAATTTCCTAAGCTAATCCTGCAAAGCTTTTCGCTTGTCTGCAGGAAAGGAACCAGAGTCTCTGGCGGGAATCGAACCCGCAACCCCGGCTCTGATAGACTAGCTCACTACCAGCTTGCCTACCGGGGCTCTCTAATAAGTGACATATCGATGGCTTACTTACTCAACCTCGTAACTTAAAAAAATGCGGTTTTGATTTTTTCATATCAATTTTTGTGTTCTATTACTGCAACAACTTATTATTTCAATACTTTATCTCAATTCTGTAAATGTTGATAAATTATATTCACGTATCTTATTTACTCCTATTTTCATTACTGCGTCAAACTCTTGTCTTAATATGTGCAGTTGTTAAACAGTTAAGAATTTTAAAAATTTCGTCTTTGCGTAAATTTAGTCTGGAGCGTTGTTCAAGAGGTGAAATTCAAATGTTAATGGTGGACTTGCAAGCAGTGCAAACAAGTTTTCTACTTTCAGCTGGAGCAAACTACTATAAAACAAAACTGTATGTGCACCAATTCACAATTTTTAAAGAGTATTATAGTTACTAGCAGACTGTCAATGCGCGCAAAAAGATTAGAATTGCCTAACAAAAAACAAATGTTATATACGAAATATGTCAGGAATTATACAAGATATCACAACAGCCTCCAATGCTCCGACTCTCAATAGCCAGCAGATTAGAAGCAAGCAAATCTATAGATTTTCAACAAAAGCAAGTTATTTTTCAAAAATCCGAAAAGAAGATGATAAACTAATATAATGCCATGCTGCCGCGTTCGTAAAATATAACATAAGTACGTGTGTACAGTGCGGTCCTCTAAAGGGGGTTAACTCAAAATGTATATCTTTTCAGTAGAGAAAAAAACATGTTTTCTTTTTATAGGTATGTAGTCTTATACTATAAAGGGGGATACAATTGTATTATTTTTAAGTAAAATTCTAAAGAAACTGATCTAAGATTTGTACAGTGACCACTGTGCATCGATTTCTTGCAAAAAGTAAAAATGGAAAAATCTTGAGTTGACTCTCTTTAGAGAAAGCAGTGCGATATGTAAGTATTAATGTACACATGTACATAGTATATTCGAAATGTTTGGTCGAAGAGCCCTTGGGGACAAAACTTGTCTCTTTTATGTTGATGTAAACAGGATCCACTCCTTTATTGAATCGACCGGATGACTGCATGCGAATGCTAGCAGCCAGATAACAAAGGACCCATGGGAGACGGTGTGACATGGTAATACAACGGGAACTAATTAATGGACCCACGTGACCTGTGCTTGATCACGGCTGCCAATGGAACCTTACATTTCTGAAATAAATTATAATGATTCCTTTCCGTTTTAGGCTTTTCGGGAGGAAGTTTTTTTTTTAATTCAACCAAATTTCACCACAATATCAATTTATATTATCGGATAGAATTAAGGGCGTATTTAAATTTTATTGTTAATTTTTGATTTTAATAACAAATTTTTAATTTAAATTTCAATTATTTATGATAATTTATTGAATAAAAATTTTAATTGAATCTAATAATAATAATTTTATTACTGGATTGCTCATCAATTACTTTATTCATTAATTATTTGCTTCATTTCAATCTAATATATAGATTTTTTCTTAATTATTTTTGTAATTGAATCAATTAACACATTTCTTGAAATCTCATAGTTTTTTGATCATATTTTTAATTAAAATTTAAAATATCATTTATTGAAAAAAAATGTACAATTTTCAATTTTTACAATTTTTAGTAACTTGATTTTATGAATTGGGTGATTAAAATCCATTTTTAATTTTTTCTGTGATTCATTGGATAATTTTGGAATAACGGGGTTATTTGTTTGTATAGCTATGAGTGCAACAAACGTGTAACTAATTCATCAAGTATCAAGAATTAATATTACTGTTAATGCAGCAAACTCGTATCTCAATATATGCATTTCATGCTTAAACTAAAGAAGCTTAGTATACAATTACTACTTATATACATAGATGTAATCAATTCTTTAATCATTGCATTGGAACTTTTACCCAAACACCGAAGTATAAAAAGATGAAACGTTTTTTCTCTCTCCTGAAAAGTTGTATTTTTTAAGATACAAGGTTGAGAAAGTAAGGCATCAATATGTTTTTACTATGTACTAATGTATTAGAGGCTTGCAGCAAAACCAGTTAGTCATCGTCCAGACTTGCAATTTGCAAATCAAAAATGTTTAGCGAGCTTATCTCAAATGGATTTTTTTGAATTATGTCACTATTGAAGTAAATGAGCGATATGTACATTATATATGAATAGTAAAAATAATTTGAAATAAATATGAAAAAAACACAAATTTTTAAGAATAAGCCTTAATAAATAATAACGGCCTTATTCATAAAAATAACACAGGTTTAGAAGAAGTTTATAAAACGAATTTTCTCATTTTTCGGCTCATATCCCCAATTAAAATCATGAATTCCCCAAAAATCCCTATCTAAAAATTAAAATCCCCATTGTTTAATTATATGTTTGGTCCAACCAAAACGCACGATGCTAATGCAAATAAAAAGTTTTCAGACAATTGTCTTAATATTTTTTTATAACGATAGAAGGATCTATGGCAAAATATCGGCCATATTCTCGCCACGGCCACCCCTATCCGATGGTCCATATTGTCGGGGGTATGTCATAACGTCCAGTGCCATAGTGTCCATGGAAGGCCGCCTGTGTAGATAAGCTTTAGTAAGCGAAGCCGGTATTTGTTATACCATAGAGGAAAAAATCCTTTAGCCCGGCCAAAGGCCATATTTGTTCAGATTTTGGGTTGCAAGAATTTTTGGCATTATACTTTGCAAAGTGTCATAACGTCCGTGGATGTTATGTCACTTTTCTGATGGACACTATGACACTTTTAAAAGTGTCATAAAGTCCATGATCACTGGACGTTATGACATGCCACCATATTTTCAATGGCTCTGAGACATAATTGAGATTCAAGCTCTTGAATTTATCTTGGCTTATTAACGCACACTTTATCTCTAAAATATCCCCAAAGAACCAGGTCGAACTATGTAAAATCACATGATCGTGGCGGCCAATTAACATCGCCACGACGTAAGATAACACAGTCATTGAATTTCTCACCGAAAAGAGCAATTATTTCGTTAGTTGTGTGATGGTGGCATCATCCTGATGGAACCACATATCGTCTATGTGCAGGGTCCTGAGTGAATGAAAACCGATACGATGAAAAATGTTGGTACGCTTTGTTTATCATCTGGTTTTTAATAAAGATAAAATTATACATTAAACTAGGTGAATAAGAACATGTAAGAGAGCTTTTTGGTACTCTTTCGTTCAACATCTGGTGCTTTGATTAATTTTCGTTAATATGAGAGATAGAAAAATAAAATTGAACATGCAATGTCCTGAGTGGATGACAATCTATAAAGGAGAACTTACAAAATTAAATTAACTAACGTGGAAGATATAATATAAAACGGAGGTTGGTCCCTCGCCAAATCGATCCACTTATATGGAAAAAATAAATGCACGAAACATGCAAGTTCATATACACTTAGATGTATGTACATATTATGTTTTCTTTATACCTATGTACCTAAAATTTATGGTCGAATTTTGACCATTAGGCGAACACTAGTCTTATTAATTTCTTATTTATTTTTTTCAAGTTGTTCAAATGGGTAGGTATTTATTTTTAGGCAAATAGGTACCTATTTTATTAATTGTTTGAATAAACAATAATGGGAAAACAAATGTGCGAAGTGTGAACAGAAAATATATTTTTATTTTTTTAAACAAATTTTAGGAAAAAAAATAATTAATTGGTCACCTATTTTTGTAATTATTATTAGATTTTTATCAATTACTTAAATTATCTAAATTACAATTACTACCTATTAATTTAGTATTTTTTTTATTTGAATTAAAATTTTAATTACATGTTATTTTGTAAATATACCTAGATGTAATAACAGTTCCTCGCAGGTAATTTTAACCAGTGAATATTTTTATATAAAAATTAATTGAATTTTTCAATTAATTACCACGTTATTATGGAAGTTCCTATTTTCGATTGGAAATTGTTAATTCGGGCTTAATTTGGAATCGGTATATTTTACACTACCGCAGGTACCTATCTTATGTTATTAAAAATAAACTCAAAGCAGCTTTTGCTGAAAAATGGGTAAGATCGATTTCAAACTAGAAGTCAGTAGAGTTGACCTAAAGTAATAATTCATAAATAGGAATGAAATGAACGTAATCAATGTAAATTAAGAAGGTAGGTTCATTAGAATTTAATTCTACTTTTATTATTTTTATATTAGGTAGGTATGTACCTACTAGGTATGTATATACCTACCTACATATGTACCTAGGTACCTAAAGGAAGACTCAATTGGCTTACAAATAAAATTTAAATTTTATTTTTACTTAAAGGTAATTCTTTTTTAACAAAAACAAAAATATAATAGGTAGGTACCTACCTACCTTGCGCATAAAAAATTAAAGAAGGAAAATATGTAAGTAGGTACCTATGTATATACCTACATACATATGTTATATCTATACCTAAGTACTTACATACATATGTATGTATGTATGTAGGTACGTACAAACGTAAAATTTCTAACCGAATTCTAAAATTTTAAATACCTACCTAGCTAGCCCCTTCTCTATAAACTAAAAATTTAAACCTACAAGATCCAATCATATCAGCAGAATATACAGACATGGTAACGAACACAACACAAAAGCAGCAGGCAAATAACGAAATCATAAAAAACCATATTCCCAATATGACAGTGTGTAGTCGTAAAAAATTGTGCAAACACACTCCCAACACTACATCAGAAACTTAAATCCCCCACATTGTAAAGCTTAAAAAATAAGCTTATTTGAAAAATGTAAAGACGAATAGAAATAACAACGAGAAAAATTTAAATTTTTAGCCACACCTACCCACCACACACATCTCATTCAAAATTTTATTTTATTTGAACGAGGCGCTTAAGCGTACTCACACACACACTGATGCCTGAAAACACAAACACATTACTTTAACAACTCATAACGGTGCTGACAACAACAATGTGTTTTAAAGTAAATAAAAACACAAATAATAAAAAGCAAAATTAAAAAAGCAAGAAAAACAAATACAACAACGAGTAAAGCAGCATAAAAACATTTCTTTGTTTACAGAATTGATGTTGTTAAGATAAGATTCGTGAGAGTTTTTAGCTGTAAAGAAACAGACCAATAGCAGCAACAAACAGAAGAGAAAGAGAGTGAGAGCAAACAGTTTTAGTATGCAGCTCTGCAAATGCTTAAAAGGGGAATAATAGGCAAAGGAAATTTAAAGACGGTTGTGATTTGAGGAGAAATGGCGCAGTAATGGAAATTTAATAAAATTATTTTTTTTAATTTTCTTGCAGATAATGTATTAATCTTATTCGGTAGTTTTATAGGTACTTTACTGTCAATAAAAAAAACAAAAACAACATTAAAATATTAAAGGCCTTATTCATAAACAATAGGTACCTACCTACCTATCTCAGGGTTTTAAAAGCTTTATAGGGTAAGTGTTCCAGTAGTCGGCAGTTTAAGGCTTTACTTATTTTTTGAACTCTCACCTTGCCTTGTGTACAGTAGCTATGGGATATATGAGTACTGATTATAATTCATTAATTGGTTTTCTCTTAGAATCTTCAACTCAAATTTTAGTATTTTATGTTTAAATTGTCAAATTTTGAGGTTCTGTAAAAAAAGAGCATGTTTGCCTATATTCGGCACAAATTTTCCACTTTTCGGCATGTAATGATCCTATTGTCGGCATGGCTATTTTTGAAAGAAAAAACCAATTTTTACAGGATTTCAATTGATCATTTATTGAAAATTAAAGCTTTTTACTTTCTAAAATGCTTCAAATGTACATTTGTACGTTTATGTAGGCATTGCATGCATAGAAAATACATGTTTTAATATGGTCACCCCCAACAAAACCATTTTTAAAGATAATTTTAAACATATTATGTTTAGTTTAACCATTTTATAGTTAAATTAGTCCTCCACCATGACGCCATAACCATATTATGGTTGCCTCAAAACATGTTGTGGTTAAATATGACAATAATTTGTTTAAAAATTAACAATAGTTTCCTCTTTTGCAAGAGCAACATGCTATGGTTGCAAAACAACCATGTTAAACATATTTTAATTATTATTAACCATAACATGTTCCTAGGCAACCATAATATGGTTGTGGCTTTTTGATGGACGACTAATTTAACAATAATATGGTTGTCGGAGACAATAATATGGTTAAATTAAACATAATAAGTTCAAAATTTTCTATATTAATAGTTTTGTTGGAGGTGACCATATTTAAACATGTTTTTCTCTGAGTGTACACACGTAGAAAAAAAGTTTCACTTCCAACAAAACTATTTTTAACGAAAATTTTAATACAAATTATGGTAAGTTTAACCATATTGTTGCAGTCACAACCATATTTTGATGTTATGGCTAAATATGACAATAATTTGTTTACCACTAATAGTTCGATTATAATTTAACAATAGTATTTTCCTCTTTTCGAAGAGCAACATGCTATAGTTAAAATTTAACCATGCTATTATAAGTGTTAAATATATTTTTGTTATTACCCAAAACATGTTCGAAAGTAACCATAATTTGGTTGTGTCTTCTTGATGAAGGACTATTTTAACCAAAATCACCGGTGACAAAATTATTGTTAAATTAACCATATGATTAAGATTTTTCTTTTAAATACGTTTTATTGGAGTCAGAGCTATAAAAATCTGCAATCAAAATGATTTCAACCAAACTGATTTCATTCTTTAATTTCGAAATGATTTTAGATTTGTAAGATTGCAATACTTTGTAATTATCAAAGTCAGGTTTATTTCTAGAAGAAGGAGCGTTTCATTTGAAGGAAACGAAGGTTTTCATTCTTATTTCATTTTTTTTATTGCAATTACTGAGTTTGAATGCAATATTTTAATTGCAATCAATTAATAAATAAATTGATTGTTTGAATTTAAATTAAAGTCTTACATATGGAAATTCAACCATTGGGACTTGTTTTATCGCCATTAAATATTCTGGACGGATCATCTAAAATATCAACAACATTTTGTTCAATGAGATGGTTTTTAATCAGTTAAACATTTGCTGATGCCCTCCTAAGGGAATATAGCTCGTCCTTTACTAATTGCCTCTGCTTTCTTAACAGCAAAGCTTAAATGCCGATTCCAGGACGATAATTTTTATATGGTGTAGTGCGTCCATCTTCCTTTTTAATCGCTTACACTGTGTTCAGAATGTAATCAATTTTTACCGTAAGTTTACATTTGGCAAGGACGTGCCACCATTTTACTAACTTTTCCTCTTTAGCATTTGACTAAACTTGTATTCTGTCCTGTAAAATGGAGCGTGGAACGCAACATTTCTTGCTGGCACATTAAAACTTTTTATTTGTAGGGCCACTTCAGTAAACTTAAACATTTGCATTGTTTTATTGCTTTTCATGTTTAACTTTACTGAAATTAGTATGTAAAGGAAATATAAATAATTAATAGTCCTTACAAATTTTAAAAATTGTACTGTTTAAGGACCCCATATACAGTTAAACTAGGAATAAAATTGCTGCCGACTTTAGGACAACACTTATTCTATAGTCGGCAGGTCATGAAATACTTAAAAGAAATCATGCCGACTACTGGGTAAACTCGTTTTAAACTCATTTTCTGTTATCTCAGAGGCAAGAGGCACGATTGATGAGCAATTTGCTAAAATTTGAGTGTATTTAGAGAAAAATACTGATTTGCCAGTAGTCGGCACCCAATGCCGACCAAAGGAAATTTTGTAAATTTTTGTTCCTAATGACGGCACCCAACAAAATTAATAAAATATTTACTTTTTGTTAATTTTTTTGCTTTTACAACAAAATATAATAGACTTTTTACCTTTTCAAACTTTATTGGTAATATAATTTAAATAAATAATATGTCTATTTGCCTTTTTAAGTTAGCTCTACCACTAATTTTTTTTTTTGAAAAACAAGGGTCACCGAAAAATTTCAAAAACTTGTCACTCAAGACTTCAAAATATGACAAAAATACTCATCTTACTTCAATGCAATTATTACTAATAGAAAGATAAGTAAATTTTCTTGACAAACTTCATGCTATTTATGAACGTAAAACCCGGATTTCTTATTTATTGACGTTTAAATCCAAAATATGCCGACTACTGGTACATGCCGACAATAGGAGCACTTACCCTATGTAGGTACCTACCTACCTAGGTAAAACGAATTTTATAGGTACCAACCTCCTAAGATTTGATTAACAAACCATTTAAAAATCAAAAATTATTATTTTAATTTGAGAAACAAAAAAATGCTACATAGCTACCTATTCATATAAAAAGTCAGGGTTTAAAAAACTGCAGTCGAACCCAAAAACTGTCGAAGAAATAAAGAAAATTTCTGTAGTACCTAGGTACAACTTTTCGCTTTTTGTATTGGTTTGACAGCGATTGTTTACATTTAATGAATCAGAAGTAAATGAAACGGTTTTTTTTTTGGCAAATGCAAAATGAAGTTTTTAAATGCAAATTTTTTTCAAATAGGTAGCTTTTTTGTTTATTGTGGTAGACAAACTACAATCGCAATTTTTTTGAAAACTTAAGGTATACAATTTGTTGCACCTTTCTGTTTATTAAAAATTGCATAACAATTTATTTTATATACCTATGTAGGTTCCTATATAATTTTACGGATATTATTAATTTTTTTTTACTTTAAACAATCAAAAAGTCGAGATACATTTTTTATATTATGCCAGGGTTGTTAGATATTTTTTAAATTTTACCCAAAATTAAAAAGTTGTATCCTTAACAATAATAGATATAAAAAATAACTTTAATTTTAATTTAAAATTTTATTTAAATTTAGTTGAAAATTATCAGAAAATATTTTATTGTACCTACATAGGTATTATATCTATGTGGGTATATCATTAGTACGTACATATACGAATATGCTTACACTTACTTAATAATGGTAAATTTCTGTTTTATTTTAGACATACATACATACATGCATATGTAGGTTTTCTAGAACCAAGCATTTTTATTTTTTCCAGAAATGGTTCAAGCGTGCCGCAACAGATTGATTTATTTTAAAATAAGTAGGTACCTACAAAGTTTTTATTTATAAGTACATACTTATTTATGGATTGCATTTTATTTCACAATTTTGAATTTATTGCTGAAACAAATCAGTTTAACCAAACATTGCTTGTTGGTACACAGATAAGTGTTAATTCCATTTTAAATAAATCTACAAATTACCGATATCGAGCTAAAACTTTTAATTTATAAATTTCTATTAAATAATTTAACAAATTACAGGTTTTTTTTGTAAAACATTTGTAAATATTTATATTGATAATCACTGTTTAAAGTAGTTTCCTAAATAAGTAAAAGGTGGGTTGTCCCAATGGGTTACATCATATACCTACATATGTACATATGTACATACCTATGTACCTATGTGTAGATTTATATGGAGCAAAAAACGTTTTTAAGGCTTGCACAAATTAAGATTTGTTGGGAAACGTTTTAATACCTGTTGCAATGCACTTCTTATAGGTATGTATGTAGGTAGGTAGGTATTTAAAAAAAAATAAATCTTTTTTGTCAAAGCGATCTAATTTAATAAAATTAAATGTTATTTTTTAGTGATAGATTTTTGTTGCCATATAATTAATAAATTTTTATTAAAAAAAAAATCCTCAATTAATTCCCAAAATTAAAAATTTATCACCTAATCTGACAACTGTGTATAGGTACGTGCATAAATATTTACTTCTCGGTTCCATTACACATTTTTTTGTCTTCCCTTCTTAGCTTTTGTAGTCTAATTTTTGCAATTGTGTGGAGGTAGGTATTTTTATAAAAATTAATTTATTAAAAATATTCACATGTTTAAATAGGCACCTATGTATGGATGTGTAAAGAACAAACAACAAATTAAAAGTAGGTACTGAAATATTTTTTTTTAATTCTTTGTTTGTTTCTTCAGCTTTTTATAAGAACTAAAAAAAATAAACATGTTTCTCTCATTTAAGAGAATATTTGGTTCAATGTGGATTGTATGTAGTTGTTTTAATATTTCCCCTTTTTTGGCTTTTATGCAATCTAATTAGATTTGTGAAAAGGCCTATGAAAGGGGTTGCATGCTAAAGTATAAATTAATGTAGCCTAATAGCAGCAGACGTGCTTCAATAAATAGTCCGGTTACGTTTTATATATGTACGTCCAAAGGTTCTTAATAACCGTTGTTCCTCTAAGATTCTCTTTGATTAACTTAACTGAAAGAAAAAAACGGTAAAAAATTACTAACACACGCTCAGAAAAACTCATTCATTGACCGAAAAAAATGAGAGCACTTTTCTTTATATTGTTATTGCGATTTTGCAAATGCGGTTAAAACTTGATATGTGTGTGCCCAGTTAGTTTGAAATATAACGTGCAACAAGATAAACCTAAAACGGGTAAATACGGTCTAAAACGAAATAAACAAACATTCAGACGCAGAAATAAAATAACGTGTTTTTTTTTTTTGGATTAAGAACAAATACGAAACTCTCTCTGTGAAAAAAACAAGAGCACATTTTCCTAAATTTTCTTTAAGTAGAATACCTACCAATACAAAAAAATTCAAATTAGATAAGTAACGTGAATAACGAATTCGCAAAATCACCCCTTAAACACACAAATTGAAACAAAAATAAGGGAAAATCTGCAAATAATTTTTTTAAATTCTCAAATAATAAACCCTTAAATAAAAGAATAAAATTTTTCGTTAAAAAACAAACAAAAAGATTTAAATGCATAGAATTTTTCTAAATAAAGTTTAAAGGCAATAAAAAAGAAACGGAACCGAACCGAACAGAAGAAAATTCTTATTAAACACAAAGGTATTGTAACACTTTATCTTTGTAAGGAAGATTAGTTTCTAAAGAAACGTTAATGTGAACGCATCACATCAGTGACACAAGTCCACTTTTACATTTAAACCAAAACAAGGAATAGATGAATAATATTTCTAAACTATTTTTATTTTTTGTTAAAACAAAAATTAAAGATAAAAAAGCGAACCAAAAATAATTGTATTAAATCTGTTGTTAAAATAACCCAACCAACAAACAAAATAATCAGAAAATTTTAAAACAATTTACAAGTGAACGAAAAACTTTTTTATAACTTAATATCTACATACCTACATATAAACATACATACATACAAACTTATTTATGTACCTACCTAGTTTGTTGAAAACAATCGAATTTTAAATTTTGTATTAAAAGTTCTAAGTGAAAATGGTTATGTCAGAGTTGCGTTGGCACACAACACCGGAGGATAATAATAATTCACTGAAACGTGATTTATTGAAAACACCAACGTCACTCCATCATCACCACCATCATCACATCATGCATAATCGATGTAAGTAATAAAAAATATGTAATAAAATAAAACTTTTTTTTTTAATTTATTAAAAAAATATTATTTATTGTACCTACATAATCGAAAATTCCTTTAATTTCTTGCAACTTTTAATTTTGTCATAGCAAATTTATTTGAATCTGTGTTCGAAAATAAACACTAAATATTGCTCCTTAATGTTACGTTCGGTATATTTGTGGAAAACACAAACGCTAATAGTGTTTGTGTAGAAAATCATTGAAAAAAATAACGTTTCCCTGTTTGTCATCTTTCGAGAACAAAAATAATTTTGTTTTTATCAACCTCAACAAAAGATCAGAACATTTAATTCCATTCGGTTTTTTTTAATCCACAAACTTCATTTTGTTCGGTTAGGTTTATTTATACACATACGAAAATAAAACAAAAAACAGGATCACTACAATTGTTCTGTTTTTTGACGAAGAACAGCACATTGTATAATGTTCGGTTCTTTCTTGAAAATAGTTACGAACGGTATTAAAGGTTTTGTTCGCCTACACAAACACTTAAAAATAAATATCGTTCTTAGGTGTGTGAGCCGAACGCTAAATAATTTTCTGTTTATTTTCGCTGATTTATTTAATTACTTATCCATTTATGGATAAATGTGATCACGTGCATAATAACTAGGGATGAGATTTTTATGCACTAAAAATCGAAAATATACGCATCAAATATGCTCCTAAATATGCATTAAAAAAATAAAAAATATGCACTAAAAACTTGAACATTTTTAATACAAAGCGTTTGTTTTTTAATTTTATTTTAATAAAAAAAAAAAATTAAAAATGTTATTGTTGTTTTATTCCATCATAAAAACTGAAAAATTACATGGTGTCATGTAAAGTAAAATGGGAACAAATTTTACCACAATATCTATATTTGTTACGGTTTTAGGTATTAAAATAATTTCCCAGGATGGCCTTTACATGGGGCATATAGTAAATTATGGGCCGATCTTCACGAAATTTGACAGCGTGATTTTGAATCTTAAACAACTATGACAGATCAAATTTTACTAAAGCTGCATTATTAATTGCAGTTCAAGACGTACGTAAATTATGGACCGATTCAGCGAAGTCATTTCTAGTCTTATAAAACTGTGGCAGACTAAGTTTACTTACTATAGCATTATTGGTTACAGTTTTAGTAGTGGTAGGCTTTTTATGCGGCCTGGTAAATTAAGACCCAATGTCACAAAATTTGGTTTTATGATTTCTGGGAATATAATACGAATTTGTGCAAAATTTTCTATCAGTTTGTGTGCATTTTGCCGCCATTTATGTTAGTTTTTTGGAACAAAATCATTAATTTTTTAGGGTGGCTGTTCCACATTTCGTTTCATCTTATCCTACTGAACAGATTTTGCTGGATTTCAATCCCAAACTGATTACTGAGAATAACTCAAGGACCCAGAATATATGCACTTTATTGGGTCAGATCATTAAAAAAGTCGAATGACAACCATTCACCACTTGTGGTGGTGGAGGGTATAAAAACAAATGTCTAAAAAATTACAAGGTTTTTTTTATTTAAATAAGGAATCGATAAGTACTTCTTAAGAAATCATTTTTGAATAATTTACTTAATACATACTTGGAAAGCGAGGGAATTAAATAAAAAAAAAAAAAATAAAATAAAATAAAACTTAAACAGAATGATTACGATAACGATTTGATTAAACACATTTCAATGTATTTATAGGTACACTGGTGGAATCACATAATTTCACTTGCAGTTGTTTACGTTTCAGGTTAATCATTGTATTCTTTATTGTGTATAAAAGATAACAAACATTGATTAATTTTTTAAATTCAAAATAAATATGTAGTTTTGTTTTTTTTTAATTTTTCGTATTTGAGGGGAAAAAAGTACTCAAGTACTTAAGTGAGTTGTGACAAATTTATTTTCTGTGGTAATAATTATTTTGTACACCGTGTTAATAATTTAATATGTATGTCGTTTTTATCAATAACTAATCGAAATTTGTAATGTAGGTCATTTTTTTAACTCAATGACAAGGTGGTGAAATATTTAATTTAAATTATCAGGAAACCATAATCATATTTCGGTGTATAGAGGAAAACACAAATCACTACTTAAAAGATTCTATATTTTTTATTTTAATAGAAATGTGTCTTAAATTTTTTTTTATTTATACAAGAGTTTCATTTGGCTTTTTAATTGTATGTATATGCAAATAAATTAGATCTGCAAAAAAAAATTGGTATCTGAATCTCTGATGTAAATTTTGAGATTCAATCGGATAGCGGGAAACCGAGCCGGAAATCATTCAAAACTTGAAAAATTGGGTAAAAATACCACATTTGGGTTTTCCAAGAATTTTTACTTTTTAATTTTTTTATAATATTAAAAAAATTCTCCAATTTATGCTTAAGAGATGTGATGTATCATCACCTTTCTAATAAAGTACAAAACACTTACAGCGATACGGAAGCAGGAAAGTTTTCAAGTTTTTTGTGCGATATATGAAAAATACGAAAACATTGAGACATTTCTTTGCAAATTTCTTATTGAAATATATTCCGGCAAGCATGTTTAACATACGAATATAAAATCTTGTAAGCAATTCATATTAATGTGCCTTTTAACTTAAATAACTTTGTATAAAATGTAAACACAGCTCAGCTTTCTTAATCGAATTAAGTGACGGAATCGAAATTTGTGTGGTTGTTATAGAGTTGTGACTGTTTATGATTGAGTGTGCGATACATAAGATTTTTTTAAACGGAAAAAACGAGTAAGAGGCTATGCCAAATCTTATATATTTTTTTTACCATGGTGTGCTTTGCTACCCGTCGAGTTATCTTAAGATATACAGCCAGTTCTCCAAGCCCGCCCACTTGTTTCGGATGTCTTGTAGTGGTATCCAAACTAATTGTACTGAAATTTGAAATTATTTTGTTGTAGTATTAGAGGTGCCAGGCCCACTTATCCAATAACACACACTTTTTGACTGATTTGGTGTATTGACAACCCAGCTATGTGTACCAAATCTGGAGAATTTTTCTCCTACCGTTCTCCAAAAGAAATGCATTTTGTGCTACGCCTACTTCTGCAATCATGTTCACTTTTTGCCAGCTGTCTCGAATTCACATCAAAGCTAGTTGTACCAAATTTGGAAACTTTACTTTTATTGATTGATAATACTTTGGATCTTGCCGTTCTCCAGATATACAGAAAAAACAACAACAAGACAAGGCATGTATGGATAAAGAGGAAGTCGTGTTTTTTGCTCATATCTCAGCCATTTATGATCCGATCTGGCAGAATTTCAATAGCAAACAATTCGGATCTATATAATGAAATGTATAAAAACCTAGTCCCTCTCTGTCCTGGGGTCTTCGGAAAATCCATTTCAACGGACACATGGACAGACGTACATCGTTAAATCAACTTCGCTTCCCAAAATGTATATATTTTAGAGGGTCCAAGATCAATATCCTAGATAATACAAATGGAATGACAAACTTATCTGTTCGCTTCATCTGTGGTGAGTGGTATAAAAAATGGTATTCTTTACACAATTTGGCATGGATTTCCGTTATTCGATTGATTTTTAATTTTACTCCAGTGAGTGTCAATTGTAAAATTATTGCTTTTTTAACGTATTTTGCTTGTAGTTTTGTAACTTGTAGTTTAGAGAAACAAGGCTCCGGTCTAATACACAGTTAAGGACTTAAGTCTACATACATCCTAATATTTTGCTATTTTTTGGAATTGGTAATAGCCTTTTCACACTTGTCAAATTTAACATCTAACATCATTTTATGAAGATGTTAAAATGTTCCCATAATAAATGCATTGGGCTAAAAATCAAATTTTTCAACATCTTGTCAAAATGTTCCTTTTTCATTGTATTTCATTCTACATCCTTCGATTATTTTAGTGTCATCACTACAAAATTGGTAATAAATTATATTATTATTATGAAAGCAGCGTTAACATTTCTCAAGTTTTTCCTTTTTTGCAAGCTTTAGTTTGCTTTATTTATTTCATATTCATTAATCTAATATTCATATTCATTTAAATTCAGTTTGGTATTAATTATCTTTTAAATTTTTGGCACTTTTGTAGAAAAAAGTATTTAAAAAAAATTTAGTTTTTTTTTTTTATTGATAGTAAATGTTAGATGTTACAAGTGTGAACGCGTATTTCACATTTTCAACATCTTCCATGCGTTCCTCGGAAATGTATGCAAGTGTACAAAGGGTATAAAGATATTGCATAAATATTGTATGCAATTTAAAGCCACACGCAAAGAAAAAACATGGTTGTGGTAAACATATTCTAAGAGCAACATATTATGATAAGATTCATGATTGTAGTCACCATATTACGATTGTTATTAAATCATATTATGACCAAATATGTTCGTAATATTACATCATAATATTTTTCCCTTAACCATATTGTTATCCTGTTAATCATAAAACGGTAAGAAGTTATAATGTTACTGTCATGGTAATCATAATAAGATAAGAAGTAATCATATTGTTGTGATGGTAACCATAATAAGTTAAGAAGTAATCATATTACTGTCATGGCAATCATAATAAGTTTAGAAGTAATCATATTATTGTCATGGCAATCATAATTAGTTTAGCAGTAATCATATTATTGTCATGACAATCATAATAAGTTTAGAAGTAATCATATTATTGTCATGACAATCATAATAAGTTTAGAAGTAATCATATTATTGTCATGACAATCATAATAAGTTTAGAAGTAATCATATTATTGTCATGGCAATCATAATAAGTTTAGAAGTAATCATATTATGATGCAAAGTGATATGAACTGTTATACATAAATTTTTTACATCATAATATGATACAACTTTAAACATAATATTTTTATTGGGAAAAAATACTTATGATAAAATAAAAAACATAATATAGTTACTGTAATCTTTTTGTCGTAGGTCGCAATTATTTATAAATTATTTTATGGAGTTTTCACTATTTTTCTCTTAAAATAACACAAAACTTACAAGTAATGGTTAATATTTTACACCAATATTTCACAAATTTTTCCACCACTTTAAGATTATTAAAATTTTTTAGCAAAGATATTTTATTTTGTGACACTACAACCCTTTTTTAATGTTTTTTCTTTATTTTTTTTTTAATTTCTTGTTTATTTTAATGGTTATTTTGTTATTTCTGTTTTAATGTTTTTCTTAATTTTTTTTTAATTTCTTGTTTATTTTAATGGTTATTTTTTTATTATTTAGCCACTCACTAACAAATAATTCGATATGTTTATGTAAAACACGACACAACTGATACAAAATTATTTTACAAATGGCGATACCAAAATATTATTAGAAAAACGATATTTTGATTGCATCTTAAACTTATTATGATAAATGTATATAAAGTTATCATGTTATGGCTATTAAATATCATGTTATGGCTGTGAGTAATATAATATGTTTTGAAAGTTATCATAATTTAGTTGTTAGAAAAATAATTATTTTTCGGTTAACAATACTCAAATTTATAATTGCGATAAACATTAATATGTTTACAGTAACTATAATATTGCTGATATTTAATAAAAATAACAATTATTTGTGTACAACAACAATATATTGTTACAATAAACACAGTGTGGTTGCCGTAACCATGCCCAACCATATTTTTTCTCTGCGTGCAAAAATAAACACTTTTATATATAACAAAATAAACATAACAAAAGCAATAATAACAAGAAAATAAAAACTTTAAAGTAGAAAAGTGTACAAACAGTAAATTTGCTTAAAAAAATTTAAATTGTTTAACACTTTAAATTTAGTTGGCCCATCCTGAACATCGATTACCGGTTTTGAACGTTACAAAATTTTCTCTAATATCCGGAGTTATTTCCGGCCGAGCTCTGCTTAAAACATTTCTTAGGCTTCCAATTTAATATTTTCCGATTTGCTTGTCAAAAACATTCCTATAGGAGTTAAATCAGGTTATTGTAATGGGGAATTAAGTTGTCTGGGAGCATAATATAGAAAAGCCATCCGCGAACAAAGTGGGCCGTATACTTGTAATCATTGTCTTGCTAGAAAATCCAGTCATATCCAATACCCCAGTTCTCAATCAATTGTTTCAAATTATGTTCCAAGATTTTCTTATAACGATAACTTTAAAAAATCAAAATACCACATCCAAATGATGCAATGCTTCAACAAACCATAACACTCCAAACTTTGGAAAAGCCATCGCTTCAAATAATGTTGTATTTATTCTCGTTAAAAAATAAGACTCGTTTAAAAGTTCGTATTCTTATTATTAATATATGTTTTGGCAAATTCAAGACGGAGCTTTCGTGTTGTGGCAGATAAATGTAAGTGGTTATTTAAGCACAACTCTGATTTGCAAGGTTCGTTTCATAGTTTTTGTGTAGATACTCTTGTTGGAATATTTTAAGAATACGGCTTACATCGCATCCTAACAGCATTTTTGGTAGGCAAGTGAGTTATGCAAGGAACACAACTGGGACGAACGACGAATTTTTGGCCGCGAATATTCGTCGCCAAAAATAAAAAATAATTGTGTACATGAAAATGCACACAATCAGGTTTAATTCTAATTCTTACGCCGGCGAACGACGAACAAATCAGTACTGGGTAGCCGTATTCCAACATATTTTTTTTATTTATTTAATCAATGGATATTATCCTTACTGACTAATAACAATATTGCCTTAAAATAAATTAATAACAATATGCATTTTAAAATATAGTAAAACTTTACAGGATATATGTACATTTAATATACTTGCGACAAGGTATATTAAATTTAACAGACTCTAACAGAAAATCACAACAAACATTACCGTTAATAAGATTAACCATAAAAGAAACATTTAACATTGGATGGATCGATGTATTCTTTAGCCCAGCGCTTAATAAAGCCAAGAACACCTCGAGCTTTATTTACAGTTAATGTAATATGAGAAACAAAGTTTAATTTAGGATCCAATAAGACTCCAAGATCAAGAAACGAATCAACCAACTCCAGTTGATGACCACCCAAAGTATAATTAACAGCAATACAGTTATTTCTATAAAAACGCATGCATTTGCATTTCATAAGATTCAGCTCCATCATATTATGATTACACCATAAAAGGAAGTTATTAAGATCCGATTGAAGATAAAAATGATCAGCAATGCAATTTAAGGAATGGAAAATTTTTACATCGTCAGCATACATCAATATATTGGCGAAGTTGATAACGTCGGGCAGATCATTAATAAACAGCGAAAATAAAAGTGGGCCAAGATGACTGCCTTGGGGAACACCGGACGAAACATAAATGTACTTGGATATACAATTATTAAATTCTACTTTTTGCTTTCTTCCAATTAAATAAGAGCTTAACCAGCGTAAACTTCTACGGGATACACCTAATAAATCCAATTAAGTAAGAAGAAGGTGATGGTTAACTTTATAAAACGCTTTACTGAAATCAGTATAAACAGCATCAGTTTGTTTCTTTTGTGTAAATGCACAATTAATTAAAGTTGTTAAATGAAGTCCAGTTGTAGTTGAACAGCCTTTTCGAATACCATGCTGGTGACATGCTGCCAGTAACGACGAGGTGTGATGGCTGAGGAAATCAGTAACTAGTTTTTCAAAAAGTTTTGGAATATCACCTTATTTGGCAATTCCTCTATAGTTTGTTATATCCGATTTATTACCAGATTTAAATAAAGGTTTTATATACGAATCTTTCCATAATACGGGAAAATAACCACATGTAATCAACGCATTGAACATAAAAGTTAATGGCGTAGCTAATGATTCAGCACATTGATTTAAAGTACATGTTGGAACAAGATCAGGACCATGACTAAAAGACATCTTTAGCCTTTTTAAGTTAACCAAAATAGCATTGCCATTAAAAGTAGGGAAAGAGATTGCATGGTTTGATGAGAGCATATAGGGATACCCATTGCTATCATCGTATGCAGCATCAGAATAAGTTGTGGCAAAAAATCGGCAAACATATCACATATGACCTCAGAATCTCCAGATTCTTGGCAACGAAATTTCATAACGGATGGGTATCCATAAGATTTTCTTTTAGAGTTAACAAATGCAAAGAACGATTTTGGGTCACGAACGAAATTGTTTTTCACCTTATTTATGTATTGATTATGTATATAAAGCATGATTCAGCAGATTATGTTCTGAACGACTGACAGAGTATTTTCCGTAATCAATAAATAATCCAGACTTTTTGAATTTTTTATAATTTTTATTCTTGAGATTTTTTAGCCTAGTAAGCTGTTTAGAGTTCCATAGCGGTCCAACTGGAGCACAAACAAATTGTTTAGGTATACAAATATCAAAAAAGGCGTACATTTTTTTATAAAATATAGAAACCACCACATCAATATCTGAGCTGTTGTTTAATTGAGAAGGTAAGACGTTGCTCCAGCACGTATTTCTTATTAATTGGTTTAATAAGTTGTAATTAGTCCGTTTGAAACAAAAAACTTTATCGACCTTAAATGGCTTTAATTTGACTTCTGATGGAATTGAAAAACTCACTTCAATAGTGGGGTGATAACGATCTTCAGGCAACGTTATACGTTCTGAGCGAGTAATAATACAATCATCCACATTATTTACGAACACCAAATCAGGCAGCTTACCAAAGCCATTGTATACGTTATTCATTTGAACAAGAGATAAACCAAGAATTTCATTCAGGAAGTCATCGTGACGGTTTTTATTTTTGACTAAAATTTAGTAAATAAAGTTAGTTTTTACTTTAGAAATTGTAAAATTTTAACTGAATATTATATAAAATACAAATTGAAAAAAAAAATTAACAGTAAAAAAGTATTTTAGTTAAGTTGTTCTTAATGTTTTGTTCGTGAAGTATTTTTTGTTCATATGGTACCACTATTTCTTGTTTATACAACATATTTTATTTCCATTTTGTTTTTTCGTCCTTATTGTGTTTCATACGCCGAATTTATGCAGCGAATTTCTTCCGAATAATTCGTCGTGCTAGACGAAATTCGTCGTTCGTCCCAGTTGTGTTCCTAGCATTAACCTACTTAATTTAACCGTTGCAATTTCTCCATAACTTTTTGCTCTTAATGGTGATTTCTCTCACGAAAAAATTTTCTTGGCGATTATCCATTTCAAAGTTCAATTATTTTCGAAACGCAATATTTAGATACATAAAATGTTTCTAATTTAAATGTTTGTTACGACAAGAATGGGATTCCCCTAGTTTCGTTTTGTACTTTTCGGTTTTCATAGTAGTTGTCACGTCGTATGTAGTTTTTTGTAGAAGTTTTTCCAAGGCCCATCTATCAGGTCTGCTTACTTGTACAAAAACAAAATACAATTCTTTTTAGTTGTCAAAAATTTACTACCTCATATACAAAGCAAAAGGAAAAAACGTGTATGTGTCGCATACCATAAACGTATACATTAGGGTTTTTTCCCGAGATTTCCCGTCCCGGGAATTTCAATTATTTTCGTTCCCGTTTTCCCGGGATTTTTGTTGCGGGATCACGGGAAATAAAAGTTCCTCAAAGTTTCAGAAAAAGCTATTTATACTTTGAAATTTAGTTTTATATTCTCTAAAAATTAGCATCTGTTGATGGGTTGTCGATTAGATCAATAACAAGAAGTGAGTATGTTCGTAAATCAATGTCTTCTGACGCAATAAATCTACCAAAAGCAGAATGTGCCGTGCAACAGTTGTTAATTAGAAATTTAGTGAAGTGAAGAGTTTATAAAGAACATAAATTCAAAATAAGATGCAGGCAGTAAATTTTAATTGTCCAGGGACAAGTCTTACAAATAGGAGATATCCAAAAATATCGCTCATTTATTGCAGCAGGTCATATCTACAAAATGGCAAAATGCGATTAAAGTTAAAATGTACCGATTTAAAGATACATATATTTTGCTAAAACTTCGGTTCAGTTTGAGATAAAAACCGATGTTTTGTTACGAGAAAATAGAAGGAACTCTTTGCTTAGTTAACTTAAAATTAAAAAAAAATTTTGAGATATGACGATATGTTTATAAGGTGATAAACATAAATTTGTTTCATTTTGTGACGGCTTATATAACCGGGAAGTACTGGGAAACCGAAATAAAAAAAACTATGGAAACTCGTTTTAGATACTACAACATACAATTTTAAAAACACATTGTCCTAAAGATTACAGGTGGATCTTGTGAGAAGAAGTCCGTTTGATGCTATTTTTTGCATCAACCTTGTCATACATTTGGCTGATATAGACGTTGTTTATAAAAAAGAAAAATTACTTCGGATTGCGAACTAGAAATATGCAACAACTTTAAACATTTGCACTTTAAACATCAGTCTAATCTCGGTAAAAAAGTGAAAGAAATGTTTCGGAAACATGGTAATAAGTAAATAAAATAAGAAATATACTCTTTGCTGACTGTCTAAACGCATTGAGTGTGTCTTAATGTTGTTTCCTAAGCTGTTAAAAAATTTTAATATATTTATAAAACATATTAATTTAGAAAATTTTATGTATTTTATAAATTTACTTTTTGATCTCAAAACTTGAGTACCATAATTTTTGTTTGTTTTTATTATTGTTTTATGAATTAAATTTTTATGTTTATGTTATCTTTTTATCTTGTATCTAGAGCATAATGATACGAAAAATGTACATATAAAAGCGTAAGGTAATAATAATTCAAGTTCCCCTTTCAACCTTTAATTAATTTTTGGGAGTATTTAGGCATTTCTTTTACTTACTTTGTAAACAAGTTCCCTTACGCTTTTAAAAAAAAAAAGTTTTTTTCATTAATTTAAAACAAATTTACTTTGTATTATTTATATGGAGCGGGATCCCGGGATCCCGGGAAATTTAAAAATGTTTCCCGTTTTCCCGGGAATCGAAAAACTCCGGGAAAAAAAAACTCTAGTATACATGCACATGTAAACAACTTTTGACAACTAAAAAGAACATAAACAATGATCATCAGGCTTCTTGCACAGACCTTTTCAATGGGCCTTGAGTTTTTCTTTCAAATAATTTTTTTTTTCAAAACATAAAAAAGTGATATCTATGAAAACTTAAGTCCCTAACTGTACAGTCATTTATCTGTGTGTGTGATTTATTTACTAGCATATTTGTAACACTTTAAATAAGCTGATAACTCTTCCGAAAATAATTGTTTAAATTTTTGTGAAAACTATCTTGAGGCCTAATTTATGTAGTAATAGAACACATATGTAGTTATGTAACTAAAAACTACCCCCAATAAATGAGAAATAAGCACGGCTGTGCCACACTTCCAAAGCGCGCTTAAACACCTACATACGTACAAACATACACAAAATGAATTGGGAAGTACACATTCATGTAAATGTCTACAATTTATGAATGAATGTATGAAATAGTATATGGAAGGGTCATGTTTTTAAAAACTCTCACACACGCTGTTCTTTTTCACAGTATTTAATTAGTATTTGGAATGATTTGATGCTGAAATTGGAAAGTTTATATCAGTTAAATGACCTTTACATGTTTAGCACAATAAACAATTAATGGGTTTTTCAATAAAAATGGAGAAGCACATTTTTCATAAGTGTTAGTATTGATAGCAGTAGAGATGCAGTGTGTATTTAAAGTTTTGCAAATTTACAGTCAAATTTTTGCGTTTTTGATTTATTTTATTTGTTTATTTTTTTAACTAACCAAAACCACAGGGGGTCTGGTGAAGGATCAATAACATTTGGTCAAACCACCCTTTCCTTACGATTCTTACTGACTTTCAGAACAAAAACATAGAGTTTGTCTCTCGCTGCAAAATTTATATTAAAAAAAAAAAGAAAAAAATTCTATTATAAAACTAAATTAAAAATGATAAAACATCAATGGGCGTTGAAATTACAAAATGTTCTGTTCTAAACTTCTGATTGTCACTGAACGTTGTACAAAAGAACAATAAAACTAAATCTTTGAATTTAGTCGTTTATTTTTAGTTGCTGGGCTTGGTTTAAGATTTACTAGTTTTGCGGAATTCATTTCAAAATTAACAAAAGTGCTATGATATGTTGATCTTTTACTAGACCATTTCCACCAAACAAACTCCTTGTAAAGAATTCAGGTGTTAAAATTTAATTGGAATTAACAATCCATATTCATGTTTAAAATTGTCCATTTAAAACATTGTTGCATTTTTATTAGAAATATGTGCATACGTAAGAAATATTCATGTGCATTGTTAAACAAAATACTTTTATATCTTTCCGTATAAAACTGCATGCATGTTTACTTAACGTATTATCCTTATTATCCTTGAATTTGAATACTTTTATGACTGCAACACAAAACGGATAAAAGTAAAAATTAAGTGCTGTGGCTTTTAGTGTCTCTGCCGTTGAGCTCATAAATTAAACCCAGACTCTAGAAAAGTGTATCCAATCCTCCCATTCTCTTTATCTTCACCTCCTTTTCAACTCTAAACGTTATTATGTAAAACTGCAACCATTTACTTTCTTTACACTCTTTTCAATACAAATAAATTGGAAAAAATTTAAATTACTTTTTAACACGTACTGCTCCCACCACCAGCATTCTTCGAGAACGGAGTGGTCTATGTTTATTCAAGTGTGTCCAGGTGGTCAATAAAAATGTGTATGTACATTATTTTTGATCTTTATCCATTTTGTTCTTGAAATTTTACTCCATATGGCTGTTTCTAACATTTGAGTGGGGTGTTGAAATTTGAAAACTCAAAAACAAATTTTTATTTTCTTTTGAAACATAAAATAAACGCACAAAGTATTTTTGGTGTAAATGGGAATTCAGTAAATGAATATATTAATAACTTGTTTGCATGTTTTGAAAATAGTGGCAATAAAGTAAAAGAATAATAAAATAGTGATGATGCATGTGTAAAGAAAGTACACATTTACAAATGAATCATTGTTTTGAATAAACGACGACATAAATATGTTTGAATATTGTATTTTTAATCATTAAAAAATGTCCTTCTTCTTTCAGATATCTCTCGTTTATCTCGATCTCCATCACCAATGCAATCGAATGGTAAGCTTAAATAAACCTTTTCAGTAAAATAATTTTTTGTGAATAACTATAAAAATAATTAATTAATTTGTAAATAATACAAGCTGCAGTGCTGCCAAGTCTTTAAGGCGAATAAAAATTCGTCACGTATCAAAAACGGGATTGCGGCATTCGAAAGCTTTCGAATCGAAATTTGTTTAAACAAATGTAATAGATTTTATGCTTGTATATAAATCAACAGTGTTAATAGTGAATTCGGCTTTCGGCGCTTGCCAAAAAGAGCAACGCAAAATTTTAAAAAATTCGGAAAACTATAGAAATTCAAATATCAAATATCAAACAAGCCATTACATTGATTAAAAGTCCCTAAAAGTCCAAAGAATTCGATAAAATGTTTGAAATTAGCGGAAACTCGCAAAAATTTGCAAACAGCTGCATGAAAGCAAAGTCTATTATTTATTAAAAATTGTTAAAGCTGTAATGAATCAGATAACTTACAGAAAAAGTCGCTGATATTGCGAACATGACTAAAATTCGCGAATATTTGCAAACTTGGAAACAAACCCTAAAATTTATTTGAAATCGCTAAATCGGTTTAAAAAACTAAATTTCAACAATTAACAAAAAAAAAAATTTACAAAAATAGCAAAAAATTCGCGAAAATTTTTAATAATACGAAAAAGCCATAAAATTGATAAAAAAAAAAGTTCATAAAAGTATACGGAATGGAAAAAATTCTGTTGCTAAATTAGGGGAAACTTGCAAAAAATTTCTAATAGTGGCATAATCGCAGTCTTCTATATATTGAAAATCGTTAAAGCTGTAAGGAATCAAAAAACTTACAATACAAAAATCGCTTCTATCGCAAACATGACTAAAATTTGCGAAAAATTGCAAAACTAAATGTTATTTTTTTTTCTTATTGCTGAAAAAGTTTAATACTTAAATGTTTAGCTATTTGTTGAAGAAATCTAATAATTATTCCCAAAAAGTATGTAAATTGTTTGTAAAAAAACAATTAAATGTTTTTACGAAAGCTCTTAACCTATCAAATGACATTTCGAGTAAAGGCATTCGATCGACTACTCGTTATCGAATGACATAATCTCACATTTCGATAGAAGTTTTTTGGTAACGAATGGGACGATTTCAAAAAGTAAAATTTCGATCAAAGTCACTCTATCACGACTGCGATAAGAAATAGAAAGTTATATAAATACCGTTCGTTAGATATACACTTATCTATTTTTTGCCACGCCCACATTTTTACAGATGTTATGATAACCAAGATGCTTTTACCTAATTTGGGCACTTTGGATATTGACATTCTCCAAATAAGAAAAAAACAACCACAAGGAATTATGGGTTAAAATAGATACAGTGGTGGTTATTAGCTCATATGTCAGCCATATGTTGCCCGATCAGGCTGAATTTCAATATTAAAATTAAACCTTGCATATGTGACATAAATATGTCTAAACCAACTAAAACCCCATTAAGCAGACAGGCAGACAGATGAACATCGTCAATCAAGGACCCAGATATTTTACATAAGTACTTATATAATTTCTAAGGCCTTAGATTTATCTTGAAGAAACTATAAACGGAAGGGTATAACAACCCTAGAGGAAAGCGAACTGACACTAAAGTAGTCCCGTGATAGGACTTTGGTGGTAGAGACCGGTTCTAGTTCTAACACTTTATATGGATAAGACCTATCACTTTTACATGGGGTTGTCATTGAAGGGGGTCAATTGACACCATTTGACCAGTCACAGGTCTATTCTCAATGAACGTGCTTAGTGCCAGTTACAAAAATTTAGTAATATTTCAATAAAATGTAGTATTATTTCAAAAAAACAAGTCCTAGAATTAAATTTAAGATCCAAATTTTAGAAATTATTAAAACGTGTGTCACAGCACCAGTTAAAACTGTACTGTAATTCATTACTTTTTCTACCTTTTTGATCTTTATAAACCAGTTAAGGGATTGGTTCTTCTTTCACTGGTCATGAGTCTTTTCTTTTTGTACTTGTTCTATTTTCGCAAATCCCAGGACCAGTCTGTTGGACCAATTGACACCAATTTCCCGCAGGGAACTGACAGAATAAATTTTTTGTACAACAAAATTGAAAATTGTGGATTGATAGCTAATTTACTCAACTTTTGTAATTTTAAGCTTTTGATAGAATCTGTAAACATTGAAAATTTTTAAGTTTGTAAAATTAAAATATAATCCATTTTTTAAATATTTTGCGACTCTGTTTTATACCCTTCACCACAGGCGGAAAGGGTATGTATTAAGCTACGGTCACGCTTATTAAATATTTGACCAAATAAGCGTAACCCCTACTTTAATTCATAGTAAGTGAGATTTATCATGGTCTTAATTTTACAATTTAAACTAATTATTCTACAAGGTAAGATAATCAAAATAAATATTAAAATTGAAGGAAATTAATCTTCAGTTTGCTTGCTGGTCCCGTTTTTTTCGTCAAATATTTTGCAAGTGTGACCTTAGCTTTAGTTTGCCATTCCATTTGTAATTTCTACAATATTGATCTTAGACCCTATAAAGTAGAGTAGCGAAGTTGATTTAACGGTGTCCGTTTGTCTGTTGAAATGGCTTTTGCGAAGACCCCAAGCAGGATGGGGAATTGATTGTTAATTATCTATACAACGTATAGTTCGGAATTGATTGCTATTGAAATTTAGCCAGATCGATTTACAAATGGCTGAGACATAAGCAAAAAATTACGACTGCCTCTAATTTTTACCATTAAATGGCTTTTTGTTTTTGTTTTATTTTTATGTTTCGAGTTTCTTTTTCATTTTTATACACATAGGTTGGGTTCCACTGGCAAATAGGCAGAGCTCACGTGGATCCAATAATAGTTCCCGTTGTGTTACCATGTTACACAGTCTGCCAATGTTCCTACGCTACTTTGCTGTTGACATTCTCACCCAGCCATAATAAAATGATAAATGAAGGATTGGAACCTGTTCAAATCAATGTCAGAGAGACAGCTTTCTTTGTCCAAAAAGTTTGAGTCTAGGTCTCCTAATATTGAGCAGCGACAGTATAGATGTTCCGTTAGGTCCTCCTCATCGTTACATACATACATACATGATTTACCGATTAGATAGAGAAATGTGTATTAAACGAACAACCGCACTTAATATACATATTGACTTGATCAACAAGATGGTATTAAGTCAAAATTTTTATTTTTTTCACTTTTTGGAAGAAATCGACATGTACCGCTGTAAAAATATCGTTTTTTTTTTTTTTGTTTACCTTCTGGTAATGAAAAGGTTGGTTTAAAAATTAGTTTTCATATGTCTTTAATGTAAAATTCAAAATTGTTTGCTTCATCTGAAAATTATTAAATTTTTAGTAAGTCTCCTGTTATTGGTTAAGTGCGATATGTATACATATTATTGTATTTCGTTTTTGGCAATGCGCGTAAGTAACTTTCTGTTCTTGTAGAAGATTCGACATAACCAAATAAAGCAATCTTCCTTGTTATTTTTGAGCATATTTAAATCATTTTCTTCTGCATACTTAAACTTGCCCTCAACGTTAGTTACCAATATTTTTTTATTTTGATTATTCTGACTAAAACCTGTTAAATTAAAAAAAAAAACAGAACAACTTTAAGGAATTAAAGACAAAATCCATTTCGTGTAAATAGTTTAGGCCCTTTACGATTTGTAACCCCAGCTGTTGAAAATCTTCTATTTATATTTTCATTCAGCCTTTTCTGTTAATGTATGCACAAACCTTAAATCCTTTTAAATAAAATTCTTTCTCTAAATTAGAAATGAATAAACTGAATAAATATTTTAAACAACTGGATAAAACAAAGTATTTTGTTGACGTGTGATAAATTTACGATTTGTCGTCGTCCACGCACCAGTTTCATTTCAACTTAAGTTTTTGTACAAGCAGAGAAGAGAGTTGTGGCGTAACAATTAAAAACATCTGCTGCCTTGATTTTCAACCAAAATGAATCAATTTGATTTGGAGTTGTAGTTTTTGTGTAATAGAGACACAAACAATAGAATTGACATAACACATTTACAGTTTTGTAGTAGAATGTTTGGTGTTGTTGATGGTAAATAAATTGGGATTCGATTCAACCCTTCTCGTTGAAGCTGGGAAAAGGTTAAAAGTGTGCCAAACATTAGATTGTAAATAGCATAATGTTCAAGATGTTTAAGATGTTTTTGTTTTATTTGCTTTAAAGTCGTTCTAAGGGTTTTAATTTTAAGGTTTCTAATGGAAGGTTTTGTTTTTTGAAAGTAAGTGAGACATTTTCTTTCTTAAGACAGTAAAGAACCCTAAAATGTGTAAAAATGAACAATTTGTCCTTATTAATTGATTTTTAAAAGTAAGACCACTTTAAAACATTTAAGGACGGCCAAATAGTTTGCGCTCTTCAAGAGATAAAGTACATTTTCCAAATTAATTTGCTTCTTTTAATATTTGATAAAAATTTAAATTTAATTTTCAATAAGTATTAATGAGATTACAATTTGTTAAAGAAAAGATCTCAAAGTTAATTGAATACATTGTTAAATATTATTTATTTATTCAGTTTATGGTGTTCTGAAACTCAAGCAAAACATAGTCGAGTTCCCTTGAGAATACTTCGCAGTTTAAAGTCGACTTACTTCTTGCGATGGCGATTTACAGAGCACCTTTTATGCTATTTCAATTCAAAATCGCAAATGTTAAGCGTTTTGCGAACATGCCCGTATAACGAAATTCGTGTTGCCAGTATTTATAAAAATTATTGGTTTAAAAAATCTTCAAATCTGAAAAGAGTTTTGGCAAAATAAGAATGATTAAAAAGAACCCAATGGTTAAATTAATTTCTTCGCGGCTAAACAAGATACTTTTACAGAATCTTTTTTATAAATGGCTGAATTGGAAACAATGTCACTAATTTTTCAGTTTCCGAAAATGAATTTTATGAATTTGTTAACCAAAATGTAAAGATTTTTATTTGTTTAAAATTAAGTTTTTTACACTCAATATTTTTCGAACTTAAATGTCTTCTTGACCATTTTTCTTTTGCATTGAGCAGATTTATTTCATTTTATCTTTCTTTAATAGCCTTGTTAGTATTCATAAGATATTTTGCACCTTTTTTGTTGCTTTTCGTTTAGTTGTTGCTATCATTATTATTATTGTTGTTGTTATATTATATTCAATCTATTTAATATTCTATACTTTTTGTTGTTTCCATTGATTTCGTCTATATTTGTTTTTCATTTCGATTCATTTCTGCTGTTTTTCTTCTTTGTTCGATTGTTTCTGTTATAAATTTGTCTGTGATTTTATGGCTTGTTATATGAGTATTTCTGATATTCATTTTTAGCAACAGAAAAAAAAAATAAAAAAAAAATAAAAGATTTACATATATTTTATGCAAAAATTATACCAAATAGCAATGTTCTTTTTGGCCTTCCTCTATTCAGGTCTACTGCTTAGATATTGGTCCTTTTTCTTTTTCTACGCTTTTTGCTTTTTCAACACATGAGTAAAATGTAAAATTTATGCAACAACAGTTGATGCCCCTCGTGCTTTAAAAGCAATGTGATGACCAAGGAAGTTGATTTCAGTGTCTAGGCAAAAGTATTGGCGAGGGGGCCAAAATTGTAAAGTTTGTTTATTGAAATCTATAAATTAAGTTATCCACTTCTAACCATTTGAAGTAGGTGTTTTTTAAAAAAATTAAAAATACTTTGTTAATTTTTTATAAATTTAGATTTATTCAAAATTTCAATCTTACAACAAACATAAAAAGACATCTTTAGAAGTTTCTTTGAAATTTTAAATATGTTGACAACGCTACTGGAAGACCAAAAATACTATTGACCACCAACTCTGTATGGATTTATGCCGTTTTTCTCTTAGATATGAATGTGTATGATTTTTTTTCATCTTTCTTCAAAAAAGGAGTAGTATCAAAATAAATTTGCACATCATCTGAATAACAAATATTGCACGTACCACACGTATGATTTTTATTTGTAGCAACCAACACAGACAAAGATACTCCTTCATACACACATACAAAAGACTCGACCCTGCATGAAAGCAGAAGAAGTCATCAAAATTGATGTTTTATGGTAAAAAAAAGAATTGGCAAAAAAAAAACGATTTTCGTAGAGCAACATATGCAAAAATATATTGAAAATAAGCAATGATGCATACAATTATGAACAAAACGGAAAGACTAGGAAAAGGCAGGGGAAAAAGGTTTAAACTGTTAATTTAAAACATGGGAATGTGAAGTGAGCGAGTGGCCAGGCAGGCACTGACCGACTGACTCGACGACCAGAATTGGTAAATAAACATGAATATGAAATTTCATTTCATTTTTCCACACATTTAAATGTGTGAATAAATTGGTTTAAAGAAGGGTTGCTAGAAAGAAGTACGATCGAACGGGCATTATGAAGTATTTTATGATGAAAAACATTTCAAATGACTGTATTAAAAATAAACGAGGGTGGAATTTAAAAAAGCTGCAAAATATTTAAATGTTTTGTTTGTTCTTTTCTATTTTACAAAACTGAATCAATTGTATGTTAAATTTATTCTGAAATGGAAAAATGTAAAAAAAAACTAAAAGTGAAATTACTAATCGAAGCGTAAGAAAAGAAAAACTAAATTTGCAATTCTAAAAAATAAAGAAAATGAAAAAAAAACATGAAAATGCCATTTAATCAAACCAAAACAGTGGACGAAGAAGGGTGCAAACATTTCCAAGTTGAATAGTTATTAAACCATGAAATTGGTCATTTTTTTATGCATTTCGACTACTTTGTATCTAAAGAAGTAAATAAAATAAATAATATTTTATGCAAACGGGTTCGCTACCTTTTGTACACTTGAGTTGTGTACAAAGGAATGAAGTTCGAAAAATTTACATGATTTTGAAAAGAAATTAAAGTAAAGCACACGTGGCGTTAAAATGCAAAAAAAAAAAATTTCAAAAGATTAACATTGAACACTATAAGACATTTAAACTTTTCTCTTTATTTTCTCAAAATTAAAATTTAAGAAAACAGTAATAAAAGTATAAGTTAAAAAATAAAAATCTAAGTCAAATGATTATCCTTTTTTGCTTTTTAGCTTCTGATTGGGATGACAATAACTCAAGCATCGGTAATTCCAGCGACCATTGCCGTTTACCTGAAAGTCCTACAATGCATCTGATACATCCTCCGCTTAAAAGAAGACAACATGCAGTACTACATGTCAATCCTCTTCATCATCACTATCAGCATTCGTCTCCACCTCCCTCCACACCACAAGCTGCCCATTCACCCAAACTTAAAAAACTTCACAAAGATTTAGCGATCGAGGAGGAAGAAGAAGGTGCTTTAAATTTAACAAGCGAAAATTCCCGTCATTCATCACAATCTCCAACGTTGTCAGTGAAATCGGTAAAAGCTGGAACAACCTCACCTTCTAGTAAACAACATGTACAAAAGCAACAGCACCGACATCAATCGGAATTACCCATGCCTTCCTTAAGCAACAGTCCTTTGCCAGTACTAGCACCTGTGTTAGCATCGCCTCAAGCAGAATTCGCAGCGGCCGCCGGTTTGGGGTTGAGTAATCCCGCATTAGCTCAAGGTACTTTGGGTAATCCATTATCTCCACAAGATTTGACACAATTCCAACAAGCACTGCACCAACAGCAACAATCCCTTCAGCAGCAATTTCAAAGTTATCTGGATATTTTACGCAGTGGTTCATTGAACTTAGGACCCTCCGATGATCCCACTGTAGCTGCTCAAATGGCTACTGCCCAATTCCTTCTACAAAGGCAAGCGTTAACACAAGCTGCCCAACAGTTGCAAGCTTTACAAAAACAACAGGAACTGCAACACGATCGCAGCGAATGTATGTTGACAGCATCACATGAAACTTTACAATTGAAAAATCGTCATCAGCACCAACACACTTCGACACCCACTAATCGTAGTCCCCTCCATAGTCCGGCAACTTCACCGCTTCCATCCATGTATACCGGTAGTCATATATCCCACAGTTCCCATCAGACACCACCACCCTCCAGCAGTTCTGGGTCCATAAAAGTCTGCGGACTGTTGACTCCCAACACCCCTGGCGGTGGCCCTCAAACCCCACAAATGCCTAAAAACTTGTCCAATGCTCCAAGAGCGGCAGAACCCTCACCCGAAGAGACTACTGACTTGGAGGAATTAGAACAATTTGCCAAGACCTTCAAGCAGAGGCGAATTAAATTGGGGTTCACCCAGGGTGATGTGGGTTTGGCAATGGGCAAACTTTATGGAAATGATTTTTCTCAAACAACCATATCACGCTTTGAAGCTCTGAACTTGAGTTTTAAGAATATGTGCAAGTTGAAGCCGTTACTGCAGAAATGGTTGGATGATGCTGATCGTACCATACAAGCTACTGGAGGGTAAGTATCCTAATTTATTTGTTGTTGATTTTAAAAGATTCCTTAAAAATCCTTTATAGAAGAACATTTTTTGTTTAAAGATTCAAGTTGATTTATACGTTAAAAGGCAAAAAACAAGTGTTTTTAATTGACTTTTAATAAAACTGTTCATCTGTTTCGAACGTTAACGCTCTTCGCGAGTTCTACATGCCAATCGCATTAAAAATTTCTTTGAAAATCACGAAAGCTTACATTTAAAATTGTTGAACAGTTATAAGGCACATCTAACAAGCTCATGGTCTAATGAGTAAAAAAAATAAACGGCCACATGCACAACTGTATTTTTGCTCAAAACATTATTTGACAATTTTGAATTATAAATTCGTCTTGCTCACTATAGTCCACATACCTTGTGGAATGTGCCTTGAAAACAGAGTAATTTTTTCGTCACAAAATATTAATGAAAATTTTTTGACGTCATTCGCTCAAGCGTCTGTCTTATGAGCAATATTGTATACTAAAGAATTAATAACTTTTTTAAGTTAAATTTGTTAAAGCGATTTTTAAAACGTATTAAATCAGCCATGTTCTGAAATTCGAAATCACGTAAAATTTAAATGGACGGAGATTTTAGATTTCGAAATTAGTTCTGGTAAAGATACGTGGTCCTCCAAATACGAGGTATACAGGTGTTCTGGAAATCGAAAACGCAAAAAGCTAAAGTTTGGAAGATGCTTGTAACGCACTTTTAATCAATTTTTATAATTTTTGTTGTAAAATTCTGTTTAATAGAAAAATATTTGTATAATATTTGTCATAAAATTCTTTGATAACAGAAATCTTACTGAAAAAGGACGTTTAAAATTCTTGAGTTTTGCGTTTTCGATTTCCAGAACACCCATGATAAAAAATGGAAAAAGTTTTATGAACTTTTAACACAGGATGGTTTTTGAAATTGGCTCGCTTTAAATTTCACTCGAATTCGATTTTAAGATTCGTTTTTAGAACTTATTTTAAAAAACTAGTTAATATATCGAGCCCTTATCATAAAAAAAGCTTAAGCGACATCATTTTAAATTGTCGTCTTTTTTTTAATAAATGACTTTACTGGCAGCACTTGCATCATCTCCTAAAATCATGGTCACAAAAAGTACCGTTACGATTTAATAACAAAAACAATTTTATCTTAAGCGACAACCTTCATACACAATTCTTATGAAATAAAATAAAAAATTCGAAGATACCAATTTAGGATATTATTATGAAACGTTTCTTATATATACATACATATCGTCGTTCGCAAGTTATGTATTGTGTTCTATACCGCAAAATATAAAAAATTGAGATAAGATTCACTTTTAGGTAAACTTTTAGAGATCTGTCGATCTGTGTAATCAGTTTGCTCGTATCATTAATAGTTTTCGAAAAATGAGACATTGACTTTGTGCTATCAACCACTTCAGTGACAAGCTTCGTAACCTATTGTGTACTATATGCAAAAAACCGTGCATATAGAACAAAAACGGAGCAAAAAAAAAATAATTTTTTATTTTGTTCTATATGAAAGTGTAAATATAGTTTGTAGTACTTTGGAACTCTTTGCATTGTCTGTTTTTGTTTAATTTCCTTTTTGTGACTTCAGATTGCAGTTGGCAAATGAAATGAAACAAAAAAAAAAAAAAAAAACAAACAAACCGTATGCAAAACCTTTTGATTTTTAATTATGTCCGCGTGTTTTATAATCGATGAAATGTTATTGTTACTTGTTGTGTTGCAAAATAGGATAGTTGTAAATTAACCTTCTCTTAAGTATTAATACATATCAAAAACTCAAGTAATATGTAAAAGTCTGATATTCTGAATGCATGTGTGATGAAAATGACAAGTACATATTATGAAAAAAAGTTTGACATCCCAAACCACTTCATTGTTTTTTAAAAACTTCTGCTTGAAACGCCGGCTGATTTTTGGCAGAGTTGTGTTTTTAATAATAATACATATGTAGGCATAAATGGGCAAAATGTCAAAAGTTGCTTACATTTTTTTAACGCCATTCTGTTTATTTGAAAATTGTTTACGTTTTTAATATGATTTTTGATATAAAAAAATTCTTTTTCGTATTGTGAAAATAGAAATAAAATTGAATTATTGTGACAAAAATTGTGAACAAAAACTTTAAATAATTATAATAATAAAAAAAATAGAAGTAATAAATAAAAAACTAAAAGGCGGACACAATGGAGAACATTTATCGTCTCCTTCGTCTCCCAGTGATGATAATAATTTGTTGAATACATCTAAAAAAATATTTACAACTTTTTCCCCCGTATTCATATCGTATATTATATTATTATTAAGTTTTATAAACGTTTATTAAGGGAAATTTTCATACAAAATTTGTTTTGTAAACCTTTATTAAATTCAAAATATTTGAATTAAAAATCAAAGTCAAATGAATTTGATTAATTTTTTTCTTATTTGATAGACGAAACTTACCTTGTTTTAAGAAATTACCAAGTATTGCCTAAATGGAATTATAAAAACAAAACTATAAGATTTAGTTTAAAATGAAGTCAATATTAAATGAAATAAAATTTTTGTTTCGTGAAAACACATTGCTTTTCATTTCTCACAATAATTTATTAAATTTTGTTCTATATGCTTTAAAAAAACATGAGTTTCGTAAATAAGTGCATATAGAACAAAGCTTTTATTTTTAAAACGCTTATTACTCTTAGAGGCTTTTCCAATGACTGAAATTTTTTTTACCAAAACAAACCAGAAACTCTAGAAGTTTTCTTGGTAAGAAAATTGCGACAAATTTTTCGGTTCAATTTTTTGTAACTAACAACTAAACTTTAACAGCGATTTACTAAAAAACATTTTTGTCATATAGAACACAATAACTTGCGAACGACGATATGTACACGCACATAATTTATATTCAATGGTGAAATGATCATACATACATATATCGGTATTTTAAAATATTAACCTTAGCCAGCTAATAATTCCGTAAATACTGAAACGCCGCTGCCGGTTTCTTTCCGGCATAGATTTCTGATACAGCTGATGTCGGTGGTTTGTCAGAAGAAAATAGATCACGCTCTAATTGAAATTTTGTCAGATGATTTTGCATCTGACTTTTACAGAAGCTATTTATTAAAGGTATCACACGACATGTTTGTATTTTGCAGTGTGAAATTTGACAAGTCAGATGTAAAAAACATGTAGTGTACATGCGGCTTTAAGCTTTTTTTGCGGTGATGGTTCGATATGCATAATCAAGTACACAGAAAAAATTATTTTTCGAATTCAAACAAAAAATTTGTAGAATCAAACCTTTTTTGTCTGAAATCGGTCCTACAAACAAATTCGCATATTCAAACAATTTATTTGCATTTTGTTTACTGAAAAAAATCACTGATTTATTCAAACAAATAATTTGCAGAATCAAACAAAAAGTTTACTGAAATTCATATAAATTTCAAACAAATAATTTTGCTGAATCAAACAAAAATTTTTGCTCAAGCAATGAAACGCACCCAAGCTATCACTGAAGATGAAGGCAGAAGTAGAGCGGCGGCTGGCTTTGAGACACATTTTTTGTTGGAATAATGTTTAAATGTTTCTTCATCACTCACTGTTGCTGTATACTTTCCATGGCTAAAGAAGAAGAAATGTAACCATCGTTCTATTTTTCTATTCGATGTATTTAACTAAACAGTTTTAAAAAATTTAATATGGGATTTTGTGTTTAATTCTTTTTTACCAACTTTGAAACCAACCAAAAATGTATTTTGTTTCATATAATGTTGTTGTTGTTGTTGTTTCTGTTGTTTAAATAGAGAAACCTTTTTTTACCACGCTATTTTATCATCTCTCTTATTGTTGTACTTTTTTAAAGCGTCCAAAAATAGACTGTATGTATGTGTTTTGTATTGATGTTCTTATATTTCAAATAAAGAAGTGTTGCTTACGATCAAATAAAACAAATGCAAAAACGACAACATTAAAGAGAGATAAATATTTCATACAAAATTATGAAAACTTGAAACCAATAGCGCGTATATTATATTATTGAATAGTTGTCAACATTTTTGTTGGTTAAATAAAAATCAAACAAAAATATTTATTGAATTAGTAAAAAAATTGGTAGAAATTAAAAAAAACTTCAAACAAGTGTTTGTTTGAAAATAATTCGGCAATAATTTTTTCTGTGTACGCATACAAATAATAACAACAAATGACTGAATAAACCGTTTTTTTTTTCGTTTCCAATTTAAACTACATTCAAAAAAGACAAAAACTTTAATGAATTTGGCTTCAAATATTTTATTTATTTATTAAATATAATATCTGTGGCATTTTTACAAAACCTCTTAAGTAAAATTTAAAAAACTGAAAACAATGTTGGTAATCGTACGAATTTTCATTCAAACAACATTTTGGTTTATGTTTTTAAAATTTTGTATTATAAACGAAATTTTTCTTTAATTTTGGTTTATTTTATTATTTGATAACAATGATTTTTTCATCGAGTTTTTTTTAAACTTTTCTGCTATCTTATCTCGACTTAAGATGTTTTGTCAAAATTCCACAGATATAATATTTAGTAATGTGGTGGCAATCGATTTTGAAAACAAATAGAAGTTAAACCGACAACATCGTTTTCAGTATCTTTAAAAATTGATTTCTAGAATATTTTTCTCTTATTTTCTGAATATATTTTTTTTTAAATTTCTTACTACAAATCGCGCCTGTTCAACAATAGTGTATTAACTCAGAATTTAAAAATGTTTAGTAGATGCAAAACAATTTTTAATTTTACATTAAAGGCATATGAAACAGAACTTTATCCCAACCGTTTCATTAACAGAAAGTGGAGAAAATAGCACAATATTTTTACAGCGTTAGATATGAATACCTATTAAGGGTCAATTTGTTTCCAAAACGTGGAAAACTAAAAATGTTGAGATAATACACTATTGTTGAACAAGTGCGACATGTTAATAGAACCAGATTTTGAACAAAAAATTAAGAAAACGAATTTAACAATCGCTCGAAATTCATCACTCCTTTTAAAAACGATTCTTTTGATATCCATTAATTTTCATCACACAACTAATTTTTTCAAGAAAAAACCTTCGCATTTATTAAAAATTATTAAAATTTGTTGCGTTTTTTTTTTAAATGATCGCAAAAATTTTAAAAGTTGTTCGTAAAATTTGTGCATATTGGGTTTACCTTAAGAGATTTAAGATTTGCAAAAATGCAAAAAGTACCTAGCGTACATAATATCTAAAAAGTTTCTAGCAGGTATAAAAAAGCTCTCTCACAAGATCAGCTCCATATTTTGATTCTACCCGACGCTCAACGAATTTCAGTTTTTTCATGTGAATTATATGAAAAAAATAATTTTTTTCGTATCTTGCAAATCAAACTACTAAAAAAATTATAATTTTGATGACCATATTCTAGTAGGAAATCAATTACTCCACAAAAAAATTCTTTCATGATTTTTTCGTAAACTTAACGGGTAAAAAAATCATCAAGCTTTGAAAAGTTGCAGAAATGAGGAACAAAAACAGTATATTGTCGCCTTAGAGTGTAAACCTGCTAACTGACTTCTAGAAAATTTTACAACACAGACGAAAAAACTTCTAATGATTTGTATTTCTACCTTATGAAGAAAACCTTTATTTACTTAGTTTATATTCTAATATGTTTTTGAGTCCCAGATCGATGTAAATGTTTTTCTAACTCGACGCGGCGTCTCTTTCTCTTTCGAACGGTATCAAAATGTCATATACGCTTAAAAATGGTTTAGCAGACACTCTAAGCCGCAGATTTGTTACAATTCGGTTCCGGTTATACAAAAAATACTTAGTTTTCAAAGTCTAATTACTTTTTACCCGTTAAGTTCACAAAAAAATTATAGAAGATAATTTTTGTGGAAAATTTATTTTCATATAAGAATATGGCCAGCAAAATTGTAAAGCAATTTTTGAGTAGTTTTATTTGCAAAGTATATGAAAATCTTTTTTTCGTTTGTAATTTATATGAAAAACTAAAAGACCATAAGGGCCACGAAATATCAAGGGCTCTTTAATGCCTTGTAGAATCTTTGGAGATGTGGAGAACCTGATATGCATGTGTGTTTTTATTTTATTTTAACATCTGAAACATACAACTTGAACCCTTTTTTTATCTCTTTAGCATATTCGATCCCGCCGCTCTGCAGACCACAGTTACAACACCTGAAATCATGGGTCGACGTCGCAAAAAGAGAACTTCCATTGAAACTTCCATACGTGGAGCTCTTGAGAAATCTTTTATGTTAAATCAAAAGCCTACAAGTGAAGAAATAAGCCAATTAGCTGATCGTTTGTGTATGGAAAAAGAGGTGGTGAGAGTATGGTTCTGCAACCGTCGTCAGAAAGAAAAACGTATAAATCCATCTTTAGATAGTCTCGATAATGGGGATGATTCACCCTACATGATGATGTAAAATGTAGTAAGAAGAGACAAAAAATAAGGAAATACATTCTATGTGTAAATCTGAAAAGAATTTTATAAATTAAATGGGCAACGAGGCAATCTACTTCTTTTAGTTTAACCTAAAAACCAACAAAAAAAAACACAGGAACGTAAAGAATTTTTCGATATTTTAAAAGTATTTAAAAAGAAGACACACAAAAAAGGTAAGACTTTTTTAATGAGTATACGTTTTATTTATTTTTTCTTTATATGTATTACTTAAATTAATATTTCATTTGGTGTATGAAGTACGTACGAACATGAGCACAAATCTGACATTAAAGCTGTCTTTTTTCCGTTTTCGTTACAGGTTTATGATTTTGATTACTTACAAATGATACAGATTTTGAAGATATTTTAAAATGTTAGCGACTTTATTGAAAAGAATAGTTTCATATTCAAAAAAACAAGATAACTTATTAACATTTGCCTAAAATCTTGTCATAAATTAAAAATATTTTTTTGTGAATAATTTTAAGTATTTAAGTTTCGTATTTATTCCAATTTGAGTATTAAAATCGAATCGAATTATGAGGTAAGTATCCTTTAAACTTGATTCAGTTAAAAAAAATAATATTATTTAGGGTACACTAATTTCTTAATTTATTAACAAAAAATATTTTTATCAATTTTTAAAACGTATTTGTAAGAGCTTTATTTAGAAATTTCCTATTTTATTGTTATTTTTCTCTTTTTTTTTAAGAAAACAATTTAATCTAAGTCTGCAGGTAGAAAAAAGCGATTTAAACAAATGTAAATTTAAAAGAAATTTTCTAAAGAAATGTTCTTATTAATATCGGGGTTTTCAACAAGAACTTTGTATTCTAAAACAAAATAAAACAAAAAATTGGGATGAAGATGTTTCGAAGAGAAAAGTTCAGCAATGAACGAAAATTAAATATATCTGGTATATGCCCACCACGAGCAAGCTGACAGATGTCGATTCTTTCATTAAAGTTTTTAATCACTTTTTGGCAAAATGGCGGGTCTCTTTCGTTAATCTCGTCACGGATTTCATGTTTTAAGGCTGCAATCGATACGATTGGCTCCGTATAGTCTATACGTCCTTAACAAAGCCCCACAAAATATAATCCATTGGCATTAAATCACACGATCTGGCTGGCCACTTAACAGCTGATGTTCGTGAAATTATGCAATCGGGAAATTTGGTTTGTAATAAATTTATCGTTTTATTGGCTGTGTGTAATGTAACATTAACAGAAACATCAATCATAGTGGACTTAAATTATTTTAATGCGATTTTCGAGCAAAATTTAATTCATTGTAACAATTGCCAAATACGTAAAAAAACTAAATGCCAAAAATATCATGTTGTTTGTGTTGCCACAATTAAAAAACTAAGTTCTTGTTGAAAACCCCTTAATTTTAAAATATGTTACAGTGGTTTGGACACTTCAGTAGTAGTACAAACGCAAATCGCATAAAAAATAAAGTGTTTAAAAAAAAATTTAAATTTGAGCCAAATGAATCTGGGTTCACTCCATTTCCTTCTAATATTATCGTTCGTAATAAAACACAACATGATAATATTACTACTGAAATGTTAATTCGTATAGATTTAAGGACAATACACACTAGAATGTAATCTGTAAGTAACGTTTATGACACTTAGGGCCATTATTGCAACTTGCCAATAGTTAAAAGTCAGATTTTGTTGGACCGATAAATAGCTTTGCATTATAAAACCTTCATTTATTATGTTTTCATCTATTAAATATTATTAATATTGAAAATAACAGCAATAAAAAATGGAAGTTGTAATAATGCAAAGCTTTTTATCGGTCCAACAAAATCCGACTTTTAACTATTGGCAAGTTGTAATAATGGCCCTTAAAGAATAAAAGCAGAGGAAAGTAAAAGTGAATTGCAACATTTTCTGTCTCTTTTATTTTTAATTATTTATAGAATTATATTGTAGAAAATTTTTAAAATATTAAGAGATTAAAAAAAATTTAAAAGATTTAAATATTTCTTATAAATGTAGCGTAATTAAATTATTTTTTGTCACTAAAATGTAAAGTTTAATTTTGTCTGTATGTATGGGATTATGTAATGTGTCGTGTATGTGTGTAAAATGTAACGTCGTAGTAAATTTTTCATTAATTAATATTTATTTTAATAAATAATTACTGTGATAATAATTTTTAATGTATGTAATGTTTTAATTCTAAGACAGGAAAGAAAGTATTTTAATAAATGCTAATTTTTAATGTAAATGATAAAGACACAAATTAAAAACAAAAAAAAACTATTTAAAAGATAAATAAAAAACTGAATTCCAAATAAAAATAAAGTTTCTTATTTTAAACAAGTAATAAAAGTGAGTATGAACATGTATCGAATTCATTAAAATAAAATTGGAAATTGTTTGAAAAATCTCCACAAATGTAATCGAACTCAAGGATCCTGATATAATGGGTGTTTTTTAAGACTAATAAAACTGGAAATTGTAAAAATAATCAAACAAATATATTGATTGAAAAAATTCATATATGGCATTAACTCTAAAAAATTATCTTAGGAATATCGGCACCACATCTGTTCTCAAGGAATTTCATGCCATGCACTTTGTCCTGCTGGAACCAATTGTAGGTTGTGTGCTTGACACTTCACAAATTGAGACACCAGTTTAAAGTTGTTTGTCCAACAGGAGGGAAAAATATGGATTTTTCGGACTGCATAGGTACTTTCCAAAAAAATTTATAACATCACTGATCTGGGGTGTCATTTTCTCTGCTTCTATCGAGGCAATATGAAACCTGATAATGTACAAAGATTTAAAGTCTGTGAATTTTTCAAAAGCCTGAAAGCTCTAACTAATACAGTTTTTCAAATAGACGAAAATAAGTGTAAGCTTTGTTTGGGAGGTCCCAATTCCTCAAAAAACTTCGAAAATTTATAGGCACCTATTGTACCTTCCAGACCATCAGTAACAAACATACTGTTAAAATTTATATATAATATTTTTTAACTAAGTGCATTTGGTGACTTAATTTTAACATTTTAGTTACAAATTTTTTTTGGTCGTGGCAACACTGCTTATAACATCCGCAACTAAACACTACTGCAGATTTCACACACGAGGCAATGACGAGCGAAACTGTTTAGTGTCGGCATTACGAACTAGTGATCTGAAAAAAATAATGGTCTTTTCTTACAATACGAATTCACAAGGGAAATACGAGTACCAGCCGTTAAATATTCTGCATATCGTAAGTGGTTGGTATACGAGTAAATAAATGCAAGCGGACAGGCTAATTAGAATAAAACAAAAGCAATCTACTGTGCTCTGCTCTTTCACCCGCGTAGTGTCAAAGTTTCATATTTATTTCTAAAAATTGTTGTCGTGACAGTCGGTGTTGTGCTGCGAAAAAAAAGAATGTAAATTAACTACAAAACTAAGGCAAAACAATGAATAAAACTTAAAAAGAAACATGCAATGGACAAGCATTTGCGCTTGTGTGATGGATAAACTTGACTCATCTGCATGTGCCATGCCATTCTTTACAATTTATTTAATTTCATAATAAGAACTTGACAAGTTTTGTTAACAGTACTAATGAATTTAATGAACACTACAGCGTGATTATAGTCAAAGTATTGATTTGCATTTGAAATTTATAAGTTTTCTTCGATTCTATCCTTTTAAATGCTTTAATAAATCATAGCGAAATTCGTTTCATTTATTTAAAAATGTTGCTTAATCATACAGATACTTGTTAAAATAGGTGAAATTATTTTTTGTCAATCCCCTTTTGGAAATGTCATTAATGAAACTACACTTAATCACTATTGGCTTTGTCAGCAGTACTTCTGATGAACTGTAGACCAGGCCAGAGAACAATTGACTAGAACAAGAACTACTTGTTGGACATTAGAGCCAGAGATTCAATAGAACATTACAATAATTCTAGTGTACGTGGTTTTTCAAAGTGTTGTATTGTTTCATATTGGTTGTATTTGCTATACTTCTATGACTGTTTAAGAAATTATGTTTGGTTTTTCATATTAAAATATATTATGACTACACAACTTTGTTACCTACGTATATTCATTGGACTATTTTTCCAGCTGATTTTTGTTCACAATTTTCATTAACTATTTATTTATTTATTTACGCAATGAAAAAAAATCTATGCTTTTATATTTATTAATCGTTTACACTAATTTATCATATTATTATTAAACAGGCTGTTCACAACAGTGCTATTAAGCCCAATATAGTGCTTTAGTACTTAGCACTTTAGAACACTTAATGAGTTGGCTAGATATTTTTCAATACAATCAGGCTAAGACTTTATAAAAGTGCAGTTTAAGAAATACTGGCGTGACACTAGTCATCACTAGTCTAGTTTTGAATACTTCCAGTAATTTTTTATTGTTTAAATAAATTTTTTTTTATTTGTAGTTCAGTTTTGAGAAGCAGATACCGCCAACAACTTTAAAGTTTTTTTTAATTTTCTTAATTTGCTCAATTTAGTTCCGTTCATTCAGTTAATGATTATAATTTTGAATGAATTAATTCGTGTTTTGCATGTCGTTATTTATTAAAAATGTTCATATTTTATATGAATGAAATGAATTTGTTTTTTCATGATGCTTTTGATTGAAGATCATTTAAGTGTTATAATTTCAATCATTATATCGATGTAAGTTTGTCTTAGCAATTCGGTTGGGTTGTTATGATTTTAATTGTTATCGGAAATATTATTAAAAAAAAGCGAAGGAAATGGTTTATTAAAAATAAAAATAATTTTTAATAACCTGAATACATTAAACCCACAAATTGTTACACAAATTTTTTTTCGATTTATAACAATATTCATACATACATAATAATATTATTATTTAAATATATACAATGACTCTTATTTAGAAAACTTCAGTGTATTCTTTCATAAACATAACTATTTTTAGAATTTTGATCTACAAAAAATTACAATATTTGTTTAAACTCAAAGCAACTAATTAGAATGAAACTGCCTTTCTATTAGTGTTGCCAGTTTTATATTTTAAAAAAGTGGGAAAAATTTCAAAACAAATAATAAAACGCAGGATTTTTTAAAGTTTTGCGGGAAAAATAAGAAAATAATTCTACTTCAGAGTATTTTTAATTTTAAAAGTATTAAAAAGAATAAACATGTTTAGTAAACATTGTTTATACAAACACTGAACAAAAACTTTGACTTAAGCCTGGTACTCTTTTCAACATTTCACGTGACATGCTGTTAAAACTCATATGAAAAAAACTTGTGCGAAATTTTTATGCAGGGTTGCCGTTAAAAATTTCGAAAAAGTGTCATAAAGAGGGGTTTTTAAGAAAAAAAGGGGCAAAAAGGGTATTTTAAAGTAAAATAGGGTCAAGCTTATTAGTATTAATTAAATACATTTGACTAAAATAAAAGTAATTATAGGTACATCAATTATAAAACAATGTTTAAACTAAAAACCTTTGATAATGTTTATCACTTTTTAGAAAAACTTATTCTATATTTTGTAATTAATTCTTCACTTGGAGTCCATTCTTCCAGCTGCGAGTCGAGCAAATTGAAAGAGGAAGGCATGGACTCGCCAGTTTATATTTTAAGTTTGCTTGTAAATAGTGCCCGTGGACACTATGACACTGGACGTTATGACATGCTACAAATTTGTGTATGTATGTCCACAAAACTCATGAGAACTTTCGTAAGGAATAAAAAAACTTGTACTTATTTTCAAAAAGGCTAAAGAACTGTCGTAAATTTTGTTAAAATGATACAGAGGGGTAAATTAAAAAAGGGTCACAAAAAGTGTTATTGGCATGAAAAAGGGTAAAAGGTGATACTTTAGTGTCACAACGGCAACGCTGTTTCTATGAAATCATGTTGAAAGAATTTGTCAAGTTTTGAGCTTTTAGGAGCAGCGCTGCCAGAAGATTTGGAAGGAAAATCTACATTTGGCGAAAAAAATCTTATTTTGAAGAGAAAAATCTTAAAATTTTTTATAACAAGAGATAAAAGTAAAAATTATTAAATTTTATTAGAACATACTTTTTATTAAGGAAACTCTTAAATTGAACTACATACATAATTGCGGTATTTATAAAAAATTATATTGTATGTTTAAATTTTGTTGTAAGTTATATTTTCCACAAAATTTTTTTCAAAGTTTCATTGAGAGTAATTAAATGCTAAAATTAGGGATACCCATAAGTAAAAATTTTGGGCAAGAAGATTTTAGTTTGGGAGCTATGCAGCTCATACATCATATGAAATCTTAAGGTTTTTTTATTCGAACTTTGAACAAATTTAAAAAAAAACTTCATTGAAAATATATTCCTAATGGAATTGTTATTAAAATAATGTTGGTACATATCTTAAAAAGTTATTCTTAAACTTTTGTATGTATATGTATATACACTCACAATATTGTGTATGTAAAATTAACTGAATTTGTAATATAAAATAAATGAAAATTTAATTAAAAACCGGTCTACTTATTTTTCATTTATTTTTAACGAAAAGTTCTTTTAATTTTTACTGTAAAAAATTCAACACCATGTTCCATTAAAACAAATAAATTTTCAGTTATTTTATATAAATTAACTATCAAAAAACTAACTGAATATTCCGTAAAAACAAAGAAATATTCAGTTGTTTTATTAAAGTCAGTAATTTTCGTTTACTCCACAAAAGAGTCAAATTTCTAAAATACACCAGACAGACACCTGTCCGCTTGTTTTTCTAATGAGAGAGAGAGAACATTAATTGTTTACTTACCCTGTTACACAGGCTTGTTTTACTTTTGTTGTAATGACCTCGTTTGTTTACAGAAGAACTCACAATCATAAGATTCCAGCAGCATGACCGATATGGTTTCGCTATTATTTTACTAAATCATTTTAACAAATAGAAAATGGGAATTTGTTACACCTTGTTTTATTTTTATTGGTTAAATTATATAAAATAACTGAATATTCCTTTGTTTTTTACGGAGTATTCAGTTAATTTATATAAAATTACTGAAAACTCAATTGTTTTTACGGAATTCGCGGTTGAATTTTTGACAGTTAACATAATTTTTCGTTATTTTAAATTACATTTTTATTTAATTTTACATTTAGAAGAATTTAACTTAACCAACGGAGAATATTAACTGCAACTGAAAATCCGTATTATTATGCACTTTGTTTTTTAAATAACTGTTAGAATCAGTTAAAAATAAATTTGCTTGGAATTTTAACAGCCGTATTCATAAACATTTTAAACATCATTTCAAATCTATTTTAAGCAAAAATCGTTAAAATTGTATTCATAAAAGAATATTACCTTAAAAATCCTATTTTAAACCTTGTGTAAATAAACGAATTTTAAAATTGGTTCGACCCTTGTTTAAACCTATTTTAAAATAACATTTTTTTCTTTTTGCTGTGTGTTTGTGGTCATTTTAAACATTTTGCGAGAAATTTTCATTCAATGGGTATATTATTATGATTTATACTATAATAAATAATTTATTTATAATAAAATTAAATTCAAAAATATGTAAGTTTGTATGTATATTATAAATATATTTTTCAATTTCACAAATTCAAGCTCAAAAAATTATTAATTGTACAAACTGAACTAGTGATGTGTAAAGGATCAAAACAAATAAAATAAAACTCGTTATTTGAATACTTGACTGAAGTTCACTTTACCGGGCGTACGAAAAAAAATATGCCACGTGATTCAGAATAAAAAAAGAAAAAAACCATAAATAAAATTTAAGGGGGCTAAGGCCCGTGGTGCCCCCTGGGCCCAAAAAACGGCCCCGCTCACTTAGTGATATGTGTGGGTACTCAAATTATGCAAATATGTATTTTATTTTTGTATTCGCATATTATTTTCCTCTCTAGGTTTATTTAAGTATGTATCTTTTAGGTGCAGAAAAGCTTTAGTTAGAGAAGCCGGTATTTGTTATAGCACAGAGTAGAAAATGCTTGGGCCCAGCCCCAGGCCGGCTATGCAGAGAAGCTTTAGTAAGCAAAGCCGGTTTTTGTTCTACCATAGAGGAGAAAACCCTTGCGCCCGGCCGAAGGCCGTCTACATAGACAGTAATTCTTTAGCACATCGGAAATAGGAGATAGGCTATTAAATAGTTACAAAAAAAATTATTTTATTTGAAAAAATCTAGCAGAAAACATTAAAAAATACAAAATATTTACAATCGTGAGCAAACTTCCATTAATTTGAGTACCTACACATAGATGTGAGAGGATGGTGGCATTTTTTTGTTGACCCAGAGGGCCCCAAAGTCCTGCCCGCCCTAAATTTTATTATATTCGTTTTTCTTGTAAAATTACTTTTAATTTGAGTTCCCACATATTCCACTAAGTGGGCCGGGCGGTTTTATGGATCCAGGGGGCCCACGGGCCTCAGCCCACTCAAATTTTAATATTGGTTTTTTTTTAATTTCAGAGGGGGTTCAAATGTTTTTATTTTTTTTTTCGTACTGCACTTTTGCCGAATACTTTTTTTATCAGCAATTAAATCATCATCTAAATTGCACTTTTACTGAATAATTTTTGAACTCTGTTTATTTTGTTAAATAAAAGAGAAACTATCGTGCAATTATTCATTTATAAAAGCAATTTTTTTTCTCACACACGACAAAAAAATTGTAGATACGAGTACGAATATGAATTAATAACCACTGTTTTGCATCATTATGATTCAAATGACAAATAAAAGAGATAGCGTTGCCACCTTCCAATCAAAAAATAGCGTAAAACGTGTATTAGTTAAAATGCTGATTATGAATATGAATTTAAAAAAAAGCTTTTTAAGGCTTAAAATGTTTTTTAACTAAAATGTATCTAAAACGTGAATTTAGATTTTTCTATGAATACGGCTGTAAATGTTTATTTATTTAAAACTGACTGAACGGAATACTTTTTAAATAAACTACAGTCCGTTACTGTAATAATATTGTGAGTGTGTTTCTAAAACTTTATAAACATACGTTTTTTCATTTCACAAATATTTTATTCTTGTGTTTGCTAGACATACGCAAAGCCTCAGGTGATAGCATTAGACTTCTTCTTTTGTGGTAATTTACGTAAAGAAAAACTCAACGGGTCGGAATTTAGAAGAATTCTACGCAAAAGGTCAGTGTTAGTGACAACACGATACATTTTTCGCGTGTTTATCTTAGCTCGCCTATGCAAACCAGACAGTGATCAACTACTTGCGATCCATGAATTAACACTTTATGAACTGAAGCAGGCAAATTATATCATGGATACGTACTAATTAGCATTCGCGCGGTTCCTAACGAGTAATCTATACATTTTGTAAAAGATGATGACACCGATCAATAACTGCTTGATTTAAGCCAGTTATTTCAGCTGATACAGCTGAATTAAAAAAAATCCTTGCAGTGTTTCCGACATTGGATGTGCCACATTCGCCACTTTGAGCTTTGTCGACAATTAAACCTAATCGTGTCTTAAAGTGCTTAAAGTTTTTTCTGTGCAAGAAGCTCAAATTCATCTGTTGAACGAGCCTGCCACTTTTTAAAATCTAACCGGAAAGATAAATGTATAAACTATTCGAAAAATGTGATCTATGAATGCAGAGGAGATAACCCAAACTGATATCAAGCAGCATCAATAACGGGTTTACTAAAACACATTTCTTTCGGTGTTGCACCACAAATATAGCATTACTACATACTTACACGCTGTGTTATTTAAAGCACTACCGACTTTACCATCAACCATGGTTAATTGTAATGAATGTACAACTTTAATTTCGTCGTTGTTGGTGTTAAAAATGGATGGTTGTAAATTGCCAATTTTATTTTTAAATAAAAAAGGCTTCTCCTTGCACAGAAAGATCTTTTGTTTCTTTAGCAAACTGAAATCGAATAGGTTTACAAAACCTAGTGGAAGAAGGGCGTGGGTTTTTCCATATAATTTGGTCCGGATCGGAAGTATTTGATTTACATATTAAACGAAGTGGACAATATGAAGTAACAAAAAAGGTATTATCTTGAATACTGGTATCTGAAAATGCCTGTTTATATTCACTGCGCCGCGTACTTCCGTCAAAGCCCCATTTACCAATCAAAACAAACTCTTTAATAATGTCAGCATTACTGAGGACATCATTTTGATTTTCTGGTATACGGGAAGTTGTATGATTTAGCAAAGATTGTAACTCTATTTCGACAGATGATTCCGTGATATGCTTCTCTGATGGAAAACACTGTTTATTGGCCTCCACCACTATATAATAAGACGGCAATGCATTTGATAATTGTGAATTATTAAACTCCTTAATACTAAATACAGGTGTTTTGTTAATTTAGCCTCAATTATAAGTGATAACATTTCGTTTGTACTAAATTTCACACAAGAGGTGTTAGATCGGCTAGAATCACTCAACACATAGTTCATCGCGGAATCATCTACCTCAACTAACTTAGCTTACCTGCGGCGTTTTGTTCTCTTACTGCAGTTCATGAACTCCTTTCTATGTAGTTCAAGGTTGGTGGTGGAAGGTTGGTTGCTCTCTGCAGGCTTCAGAGTATGTTCGCGGACAGTTCACAAACTTCGATTTCACCAAGCCATTCTCTATAGTGACCATACGCAATCGTGAGCGATCAACTTGTTTCCAATAGGCTACCAATCTTTTACAAAGGTTGGTTATTTTAATTTTAAACTGTCCGTTAAACTGTCTACTGCACGATTCCGCCGCTAACTTTAGTTCGAACTTTCCTTAATCGACAGCCAAGTATCCAGTAAAAGCATTCTTGAGAAAGAGCACTTAATAACAGCACATTAAATATGTTTAATATGTTTTGGTCAAGGAAGTAAAAAAGAACATAATAATCCATAAAGATTTTTTGAATGGGCAGATACTCAATAACTCTTCCTCAATCCATAAACATTTCTTATAATGTTGTTGTACAAAACTTCTATTTTTTTCTTACTGATGGAATCACATTTAGCGAAAAGTTTATAACCGTAAGTAAGACTAGGAATCAGATAAGCCTTTGTAAGAAGCCGCCTTATTCTTAGTGGCCTGAAGTGTTGTGTTGCCCACAGCGTTCGAAGTTTGACATACGTCAGAACTACGAGAGTATTTATGTGGCTTGACCAGGTTAAGTTGTTGTTGAACACTATCCCTAAGTTCTTAACTCTTTGCACCAAGTCGTTTTTTTGATTATTTGTTTAAATGCCATCTTCAATAAATGGACATTTTCCCTAATAGAGTTTGAGAGTTTGCAGGACTACTTAAGCACAACTGAACATCATCCGCATTCGTATGTATTTTACAGTAAGTAAGTTGCTGTGGTAAATCATTAGCATAAACGGAAAAAAGGAGGGGTCCTAAAATCGATCCCTGTGGCACACCTTTTGTGAGTGTTACTGGATTTGAAAAAGTGTTATTAACGTGTACGGATTGATTTCTATCACAATGAATTTAGTTGATGAGGATGAAAAGTTGAAAAAAATCCTCAACTTCATGCATAAGGTTTCATGGTTTACAGACACGTCAACCAGTGCAGTTACACAGCCGTGGTTGGTGCGAAACCCCGATTGTTTATCGGACATTAAACGATTTTCATGTATGTATGCACTCATTTGAAAATGCAAAATCTTCTCCAAAATTTTTTAAAGAATAAGTCAAAAATCTTTCCTTTTTTTTGAAAAACACGCACTAGAAATGCACAAAAGTAAATGTAAAAAACAACTGATTGCAAATCTTTTTGTATGTTTTAGTAGTACCACTAATAGTGAGTATTTGAGCGAACTAACGGTGAAAAAAGCGAACATCGTCATTTGACCGCTATGTCCTACTACTAATGCAATCGATGTTATTGCAAGGTGTACTTAACAAGCCATGAACCGTTTAAAAATTTGTTTCTAGAACGCAAACGGCATACGCCAACTTAAAAATTAACTAGAAAACTTTTTAAAAAATAAACAAATTGATGGTTTCTGAAACTCATTTGACCTCAAGGAATACGTTTAAAATCAATGGTTATACACTACCCAAGGACCCTCGGGATAGAGCTTGTGGAGGCTCTGCATTTTAATAAAAACCCGAATTAAACACTACCTAATGTGTGATCATCGTCAAGATTATCTCCAAGCAACGAACAATTGTGTTGAAGACCTTAATCGAAACATAGTAATTTCATCCTTATACTCACCACCTAGATTTGCAATATCAGAAAGCCAATATTATAATTATTACGGCCTGGCTGCTGGCGATTATAACGCTAAGCGTACCTTCTGGGGGTCACGATTTATAACACCAAAGGGTTGTGTTCTGTTTAATACAATCTCTAAAATGAATATAAATGTTGTCGCGTGCGGACAACCAACATATTGGCCTGCTGATCCGCAAAAAATTCCAAAATTCATCGATTTTGGCTCTGTTAAAAACATCCCCACAGAAACGATTCACGTTGAAGCTTCATTAGAATTATCCTCTGATCACACACCTACAATTGTTACTATAACAAACACCAATAGAATTGTATCTCCCTCTGGTTACATACCGACGTCAGCTACACAAATAAATTGGTTAAAATATAAAAAATATCTCCGTACCCATTGCACAGTAAATATTCCGCTTAGCACACCGGAGAATGTGGATCTCTCTATTGTCAATTTTGACAGTTATCTTAAACTAGCTGTTCAACATTCCAGCAATACCCTCGAAAAAAACAATAATAATAAAATATATTCTAAAGATGTCGAGCGCCTCTTGAATAAAAAAAAGGAGGGTGCGAAGAGAGTGTCAATTGCACAGATCTCCTCAACTTAAGAAATTATTAAAAGAGTGTACAAAAAGGCTAAGAAAATTACTGCAGTCTCAGAAAACGGCTTCCGTGGAAAGTTTCCTTAGTCACCATGATACCAAAGCCAGGAAAATATCACACAAAAGTTGTGTCATATAGGCCTATTAGCTTATTATCTAATGTATCAAAGCTGTTTGACAAGCTCTTAGCGTAAATATTAACCCCAATGGGTGTATACTAGGCTGGGTCAAAAAAATATTTTTTCTCTTATCGACTTCTAATAGCGTAAATATGTTGTATTTTTGTCTGAATTAGATCCCTGTAAAATATTATTAATTTATTTTTAGTGTAAGAGCCCGCGCTTTGACCTTCAATTTTGTTAAATTTTGAACATAGCAACAATAGCATTGTATTGCAGAAAAGCATATTACTGTATTTAAACGAGTTTTAGGTTCGTGAAAATAGTGTCAGAAGCATTCATGACTCTTTGCGCTAAAAAAGTCAAGCGATGGTTTAATATAGACAAAACTTGAATCAAGACGAGAGATGCCCGGATTTGACAGTAAACAAGATTTTGTGACCAAAAAGGATTTTATCGTTTTATGTTGTATAAGAACCAAATTTTTATTTTTTTTAAGTTTAATACAAAAAAATATTGCTGTTACAATATTATTCGAGAGCTTTTATTTTTTCTCATACATCAGTGAGCCACCCTAGTGTATACGTAACCATCAATTCGGTTTTAGAAGAGAACATAGCACAATTGAACAAACCCATCGGGTAGTAAACGCCATAAGAAAAGCCTTTGAAGAAAGAAAATATTGCTCCGCTCTCTTCATCGATGTTTCTCAAGCTTTTGATAAGTTCTGACATGTAGACTTGTTACATAAATAGAAGCTAAGCCTACCGGTTAACACACAAAAGGTGTTAGAAAGCTACTTGGTCGGTCGAAAATTTATTATTAAAGAAGGTGATTTTGGAAGTTCTCCTCAGCCAATTAAAGCTGGAGTCCCTCAGGGAAGAATTCTAAGCCCACTTTTTTACCTTATATATACCTCGGACATGACAACAAGCAATTACACTATAACCTCAACTTTTGCTGAAGATACAGCTTTTCTAAGCGTACACGAGAACAGTAATAAAGCATCTCGATACCTGCAGGATCATATATTTCAACTAGAACTGTGGTTGAAACAATGGAGAATAAAGGCCAATGAGCAAATATCTCGTTATTCATCTAGATCGGCGTTTAACATGGAAATACCATATAGACGCAAAATTAACCCAAATGAAACTAAAAGCAATTCAAATTAACTGGCTTTTTGGAAGACATTCTGTTCTTAGTCTCGATTACAAACTACTACTTTCCAACTGTATTTTAAAGTCAATATGGAGCTACGGTATTCAACTATGGGGCACTTTATCGGCCTCAAATATCGTTAAAAATTCAAAGGCGCCAACATAAACTTCTTCGAATAATCACAGCTGCCCCTTGGAATGTTAAAAACTCAAATATTCACAATTATCTCAATGTCCCATTAATTAAAACTATGATTAAGAAAAATGCAGTAAAATACTTAAAAAGGCTCGAATTGCATCCGTACCCACAAGCTCGAAATATTTTTAATGAAAGCGGCCAAACTTGCTCAAGGAGAATAGATACTGCAGCACTTACCCATTAATATGAGCGATAAACAACAATATATGTGAACAAAATGAAGAAAATGTTTGTCTGGCACTGGCAGGACATAAAATAAAATAAAGTATAAGGATAAGATTTGATTAATTATTGTTAGTTCGTTCATATTAAACATACATATGAAGATTCAATAAATAAATAATGAAAAAAACAAAAAAAAAAAATATAATATGATATTGCTTCTAATGATATTGGTGTTCAAAGAATAGTCGATTAAGTTACACATTTCATTGAAACAGCTGCATAATTTTCTTATTAGATCTGGCATGGCAAAGTTTGTTCGGCATGGCCAGACATATAGAACAAACGAAGTGTACGTTGAGGAATATTAAAAGTTACGTAACTCAATAAAAATTCGGAAAGTGTTCTACCATTTATAAGATTAAACATAAGAGATATATTTTGCATTACTCGGCGGCTTTTTAACGTTGGAAAATTTATTTCAGCTAGTCTTGTTGAGTATGAAGGTAGGTACCAGGCATCCTCTATATTCACTACTTAAGCGAAAATAAGAAATTGTTTTTGAACTGCTTCAATCATTATGAATAATATAGATCGGGTACTTTAATTTATATAAAAAAAATACTTGTTTAGAGAGGTTGGGTATTGAAAGCCCAAATGCTTAGAAATAATTTGAAAACTGCGGCTCTTGCCGTTCTCCAGATATACAGCAGGAAAATAAAACATCAACAACAACATGGATTTAGGAGTAAAATTAGAGGCAGTCCTGTTTATTTGCTCAAATCTGAGTCATTTATTTATATACCGATCTGGTTGAGTTTCAGAAGCAAACTTTAACGTAGTACATGCGACATAAATACATACCTAACAACATAGTCCCCATAATTTCTTGGGTCTTCGGAGAACCCACTTCAACATACACACGGACAGGTGGACTTCATATAGGGCCTAAGATCAATATTGTAGAATTACAAATAGAATAACAAACTTTAAATATAAGTTTAAGTTTTTAATATATTATCAAAATAATTTTCCTGGGAATACAAATTTTATATATGTATTATATACTAGACTTTTAAAATCTGTGTAAATGTGAAAGCTATCATCATGAAATCAGTTTTCGAGTAAACTGCGTCTGTCCTAACTGGAAGATAAAATATACCACTACTTCAAACTGAAATTTATTTAACTGGTTATGTAAAAGACAATTTAGCTGGCTGATAGCTTCCGTCGAAACCAGATTGCATTAGAGTTTTTTTTTATCTTACTAAGATTTTGTTTGTTGCGCTTAATTGCCGATTTTTATACTCGATCAATAATCACAGCAAAAGTTTGGCGCTATTAAAGCATTATTCAGAAATAAAATCAGTTTTAATTCAAAATTTAATAAAGTGAATTAAACGTTAAATCAAGTGAATAAAACGTTTATTCAAGTGAATTAAAAGTTTTATTGATATTATTAATTTTTTTCCTGATGCAAATATATATTATTAATTTAAGCCTTAATACATTTGATTAAACGTTTAATTCACTTGATTTTTGATTAATGCCTTAAATTGAGCAACATTTTTTTCTGTGCACTGAAATTATTTGTTGGAGAGGCATTTCACTGGTTGCTTAGGTCAGGTCATCAGTAGTGCGATTCACTATGCTAAACCACAATTGTTTCGTTTAAAAATGTTAACCACAAAATTAACCATTTTGCTATTCACTAACACTTTTAACGACATCTGCTGGTGTTAAAAGCCAGCTGTTTCAGTCAGCTATTATTTTAAACAAAACAAATTGTGGTTTATTAACACCAACATTTTTGGTGTGGTTAAATCCGCTTAGAAAAGTGTTTATTTTTTTTTTGTACCTGTATAGTCGATAAATGGCTATAAGGTATTTATCCTACAATTGATCTACTTCATATAACACACCAATCTTCCTATTTATAATATTCTTATCAAATAAATTTAAGAAATTAATTTAATTACAATTAAATTAATAAAATAAAATAAAATAATTAATATAATAATAAAAATTACTAATTATTTACACACTTTGCACAATATCATTTAAAATCTCTAAATTAAAAGGTTTTTGTTTTGTTTTTTTTTATTCTTCTTTGTTATTTTATCCTATTTTGATGTTTCTCTTGGCAGAGTTGCCACGATATATCAATTTGACTAGAGAGAAATATAAAACTGTTTACCGTGGTTATAAATAAGTTAATGAATCACATAGTGGTTAGTGCAAACATCATATGTGTGGTTAAAGTTAACACTTTTTAAAGTGTTAAAAGTTAGTGAATTGCACTACAGGAAGCCTTTTCCCAAAAACTTTGGAAACGCTAAAGGAATTAGATATGCAATTAAAACTGTAAAAAAAACTTAAAAAATATACCAACAATAAACTTTTAAAAGTTGCGCAATTAAGTATTAAGTCTATTAGTGGTACAGCATTCCTGCCCAAAAAAGTTTGAACGATGAAAATAAATTATTGCTGCTTTACAATGGGTAGAGACATGATCGAGACATATTACTAGAGATATTTAAGATCACAAATAAAAGAGCATCTGGGAAAAACACTCAATCTTATGAGAATCGAGGAAGACAAGCCCTTTTTGATCGGACAATGATTAAAAGGGCGTTATTTTTGCATGTTAGAAATTAATGTCATCTTACAACAGAAGCGGGTATTAAATCGAAATTTAAAAATTTTCAGTAAAAGCAAACCAATTTTAATATTACAGGCAAATGAAAAAGGATTTTTAAACCAACCGCTACATTACCAAAAAGTAGACAAAATAGCACAATATTTTTTGTGCGGTTAGTTATGAATAAAACGTGTAGATTTTTCAAAAAAGTGAAAATATAAAAATCTTGAGATAAAACCTTATTGATCAAGTGCGATTTGCCGTCTTATAAAAGTTCTGTAATAAATATGAATGAAGAAAGCAAAGTTTTATGTTGGTTTAAAAAAATGTTATTAAATATATGGGTCATTTAGACCCTCTTGATACAAAAGTTTAAATTATCTTTAACTAGAATTTGGCCGGTATTCCTCAGAATCATCACAAACATATCAAACTCTCTGATCGATCAATTGCAGGTAATTTGCTGAGTTTTGGTTAATTTTATCTTTGCCAGTCTTAGCGTAACGAAAATTCGCCTAGGCTTCTACGAAAATCCAACGTGTAATTTCAGAGCTACTCCAATGTATCGGTTAGTTTTTTCTAAAATTTCAAAAATATGTAATTTAGGAAGGTATGAAATAAAGACAGATCATTGAATAATACATAGAATAAGAAAATAAAATTAAGGTGACCCCAATCTGCTTAACAAAGAAAACGGAATAGTAAAATGAATATGCATCGGAATATTGCAAAGAAAGACGAACAAGTTTATCTATCATGAAGGGATCTGAAGTTCTTAGTGTCTTAATTACAAAGTATCCTTCATCAAATTTGATTTTTTCGTATTTATTTTTACAACTTTAGATTTTTTTTATTTCAGGAAATAAGTTTGTTAAAGATAAAAGTAACAATATTTTTATGACTTGCAGAAGGGAGCAAAACAATAGAATTGTTAAAAATTAAAAAAAACCTAGATTGAAACAATTTTAAAGTATAAATGTAGTCCTCGTCCATATCATGAAACATTTGCTGCAAAAATTGAACTGCATTCGTGTCCATACAATGAAACTTTTCCTTTGCAGCATTTAAGAATTTTGTTTGCCTTTTTTCTTTCGTCTTCCTTTCAATTACAAACTCGCAAAATCTGTTTGTAGACGAAACAAAGTACACTTTTTCATATGCTTTCCCTTTTAACTATCAAACTCAAATGCTTCCAAAACTAAAATTTTGTTCTACAATTTCTGAAGATTTTAATTAAAAAATTTAAGCAACGAAATCGTTTTATGAAATGTAAAGTAATATTTCTAGACATTATGACATTTAAGGCTAGTTTACACTTTTATACGTTTTGTATTAATACATGTCAAAAACTCAAGCAATATACAAAAGTGAGACAGTGTAAATGCAATTGCTTATGCAATTAAGAAGTATATATTACGAAAAAATTTTGACATTTCATAAGACATTTGTTTTGCTCAGGGTTACATTTAAACAAAAGCATGTTCATGTGTGATAGTGTGAATACAAACTGTATTGTTAAATACGATTTTTTGACAGTCGCAATAAAACTTATAAAATTTTTATCTCAAAATGTGTTATGGAATATTTTAGACTTGTGTGATAGTGTAAAGTACGCTTTAGAGTATTCCCTGAGCATTGCAACACTTTTCAAAGTACATATTTTAATTAAATTTAACTTGAACAATAGTGAATCGAATCTGGAAAGTTTTAAGGCAAGTTTTATTAGCCAAAAATGTTATTTACGAGAAAGACTTTCTTCCTAGACATATGTTGCTTTGCTGTGTAACAATGTGTCGTATTCCCAAGTGTAACCGTGCAAACTTTGACAGCTGATGTAGAAACTAGCGTATTATTTGAATTGATGATGCATTTGGGGTTGCAGCGCTGCAAACAAATTTAACTACACGTTCAATCAATTGTGTTGTAAAAACAGCATATTAAATACTGATTTGACGTTGCATACAGACGTTTAGGAAGGCAGCCTATATTTTTTGCCTTTATTTTAATCTCAACTGTTTAAAGTAAAATTTAAATTCTTGTATTCATTAAATTTTTAATTATTCTGTTTCTTCCTTTTGGCAACAAATAATGAAATAGACTCCAAACTGAAAAATGCACACACAAAAAATAAAAAAAATTATGGTGACATGCAAACTTTTTCCAGTCTAGAGGGCGATAAATACATGTTGCTTTTATTACTGACGAGAGGGAACATGCATATGAGCTGCACTGAACTCACTGTTTGGCATCAAACACACATTCTTCGTGTTGCAAACTGCAACAAAACAATAAACACTGCATTTGTTTTATTGTTGCATTGCATTTTTTTTTATTAGTTTCATTCTTTCATTATTAACGAATAATAACTCAAAATTCAAAAACAAACCAAGGAAAAAAGAAAAAGAAACAATTCATTCAAGTCATCAGCATAATGAATTAATTAGAATTTTTTTTGTTGCAGTCATAAAAATGTAATTTAAGCAAATGAAAAATTTCTTTGGATTTAAAGTTCAGTGCAATATCTGGTGATAAGTGTCGAAAGCTGTAGGTGGTATCAGAGGGAGAATAAAAGCTGGAAATGAGTTTTGTTTGTTCCAAAAAAAAAAAAAAAAAGATATTCGTTTTGACAGTGAAAATATAATTCAAATATTACCAAAATGGAAATATGAATTTATTGTATGAAAATGATAGTCTTTTAACATTTAAATACATAATAGCTTGCGGTATGTCAGTCCCTCTATTTCCCTGCTCGTCCGTCCGTCTACCTGCCAGTCTGCATATGTACATGCGTTGCACTATTGCGCATACAACAGAGCAACCTGTTGTTTGAGCTTTTATTGTATAATTTCACACTCGCACGCCTCTTTTTTTAAAGATATAAAAAATTATGCAAATTAAAATGTTCTTTGCTTTATTAAGTAACAAGTAAACAAGAATAACGATAAAAAATCTTCTAAATATTGTAATTTTATGTATTTAATCATAACAAGTGGTTTGCTCATATTTTGCGTTATTTAATCGCTAAAAAGGTTAATTATAAATGCTTCATTATTCTTATGCACAATTCAATTTTTTTTTGCCTGTGTTCTCAAGGCGCATTAAAAACTTTATTGTGTGAATTTAAATCTTCAAAGCTGCATATAAAATATATTTCCCCTCTTTTGCTTTATATTTCGAGGAATTTGCATGCAATTGTCTCTTAATGCTACACGTACTTTAAGAACAGCATTAATTATATCTGGCGAAATATAAATTATACTGGCCAATGTTACCACAAGCAATTTTTCCTTAAATTTTCGTTTTAGATGTTTCGCTGTGGATACCCTTTTTAACTTTTGTGCAATTTTTAACAATTAGTGAAAGTTTTAAAGGATACGAAAAAAATATGAAAAGTTATAATATGAGCATAACAAGTAAAATTTGTTTTTAAAAATGTCTAAAGAAAGCAAAAAGACTATTAATTGTTTGTGATTTATAAACACTCGAATTTATTTGCAAAAGAACGACTAGAATTACATATGTACTTTAATAAATGCACAACTACATTGCTAGGCAAAAAAGCGCAGTTCCATGAAGACCCATCCCAATAAAAAATGGAACATACAACGAGGCAGGTTTGTAAGGGAGAAACTTTAAAGCAGTTTACGAAAATAAACGCTAAATATCGCTCCTTAGAGTTCGGTACCGTATATTTGGGGAAAACACAAACGCTAATTGCGTTTGTGCAGAAAATCATTAAACAAAATAACGTTTTCCTGTTAGTCATCTTTCGAACACAAAAATAGTCCTGTTTTTTTATCAAACTCAACAAAAGATGAGAACATTTAATTCCGTTCGGTTTTTTTTCTAAATCCACAAACTTCGTTGTGTTCGGTTAAGCCAATTAATGTTTGTCCCTTTTATTTATTTATTTATTTACATGAGTTTTTAAGCCCTTAGGGGCCAATAAACTAGAAAAATATAAAAAGTGGCATATATAACATAAATTAAAAATTATCCTATTACATATTCCATTAAGGATAACAAAATTACTATCTGAAAGAAAGAAGAAAAAGAAATATTTAATAGGTGAAAACCCCCCATTGCACAAAAGTTGAAAGCAATCAAAAATAAACATTAGTATGGAAACCGATTGACAACAGAATTATACAGCAAAAAAAAAAAAAATTAATAAATAAATAATTTACATCTGCTTTAAAATCAAATGCTTAAACCTCTTAAAGGAATATGAAAATTTTCGCTCTGAATAAGGAATTAAAAAGTTCCATAAACTAATAGATTTAACCACAAACGATCTTTTCATTATAAGTGTATCATATCGTGGAGAAACAAGAACTTGAGTTCTTATAGAGGTACCGAATAAGTACCTGCGTCTCAGATATGGTGGACAATTAGTCTTAATTATCTTATACAACATAAGCAAAATTCTCATGTTTATAAAACATGGAAAGTTACAGCCAAGAAGTGATATTATGTATGATGTTATATGGGTTCTATATTTAAGCCCATACACATATCTTACCATCCTTCTAAAACAATGCTCTAGTCTTTCCAGGTTGTGCTGCGAAGTACCAGAATATATTTCGATTCCATAAAGGAAAACGGGCATGCAGACAGAAAAAGCCAATTTTTTCTTGACACTAACTGGTAGATAACAACCTAGCGCATATAAGCGTTTCAGTGAAAAAGATATCGAAGCAATGATATGACTGATATGAACATCAAAATTTAAACGACTATCAATGTATATGCCAAGCGACTTAACATATGATACAAATTCAATGGGGCCTCCTGCCAAGTTAAGGTTGATATTTGTAATTGAGTTATTGGAAAACAAAACTGCTCTTGTTTTTATAGGGTTGAGATTTAAAAAATTTAGTTCAGACCAATGCAGAATACGTAGTAAATCTTCATTTACATTCAAAGATAAATAATACATTCAAAGATAATAATTAAAAAAAACTAAACAGTTTAAAAAAAACAAAATACACATACGACAAAAAAACAAAAAGCCAGCAAAATAATTTTACACAGAGAAAATTTTTGTTCGTTCATTTCTTTATCAATGTAAATGTAAATTATAGTACCTTTAATGATTGTCTACAGTATCACTACAATTGTTCGGTTTTTTAACAAAGAACAGAACAATATATATGGTTCGGCTCTTTCTTGAAAATAGTTATGAACGGTATTACGGGTTGTGTTCGTCTACACAATCACTAAAAAATAGATATTGTTCTTGGGGTTGTGATCCGAACGCTTAAGAATGTACTGTTTATTTTCGAACATTGCTTTAAAGTATCGCTTACCATATCGCTTACGAAATACATGAATATTATATGGCGAGTTCCCACTTTGAAACAATACAATTTTCACACAGACATCGCTTTATTCAGCGCATATAAAAATTGGTAAATCTAGCGATCAGCTTTGCACACTGAATTTTTTGTTGTTACTGCTCCTTTAAAAAAACGGTTCCTAGTAAGGGAATGTTGTGGCTCATCAAATGTTCACTTACGTTACTGCATCTCTGTATGTCTTATTGCGTAGCGGATAAATCTACGCTTACTTTTGAAAAGTTAATATTAGTGCTTCGCAAAACAAGAAATTGTTTTATTGGGTTATTTTTGTGTCAAAAATTTTTTGCTTCAAAGTCGGAACTCACCATATAAAATTCATACCTTCCGTAAGGGAGGTGGTAAGCGAATCTCCTACAATTCTCCCTTACAAACCTGCTGCGATTGAAGCTCAATTTTTTATTGGGTGGTATTAAGATCTTCATTAGTAGAACATCTGGAACATCTGTATTATGCTCGCGGAAGAGTCTGTAGTCCTACACTCACAATATTCTGTACGTAAAATTAACTGAAATTGTAATATAAAATAAATGAAAGTTCAATTAAAAACCGGTCTACCTATTTTTCATTTATTTTTAACAATAAGTTCATTTGATTTTTACTGTCAAAAATTCAACACCATATTCCGTAAAATCAAATAAATATTCAGTTATTTTGTAAAATTTTACTGTCAAAAATTCAACACCATATTCAGTAAAAACGATTAAATATTCAGTTATTTATTAAAATTTTACTGTCAATTTTTTACTGTCAAATTGACCCCATATTCAGTAAAAACAATTAAATATTCAGTTATTTTATTAAATTTTCGTTTACTCCACAAAAGATCCGAATTTCTAAAAAATTCCAGACAGACACCTGTCCGCTTGTTTTTCTTATAAGCGAGAGAGGGAGAATATTTTTATTTACTTACCCAGTTACACACGTTTGTTTTACTTTTGTTGTACTGACCACGTTGTTTACAGAAGAACTCTCAATTATTAGACACCAGCAGCATGACCGATATGGCTTCGCAATTATTTTACTTTTAAAATTTGATGTAGGTATTTAACTAAATTATTTTAACAAATAGAAAATGGGTATTGCTTACACAAAACAAGCAATTTATTTTTTATAGATAAGTAAAAATTAATTTTTGGTAGTAAAATTATATCAAATAACTGAATATTTAATTGTTTTTACTGAATATGGTGTTGAATTTTTGACAGTAAAATTTTATAAAATAACTGCATATTTATTTGTTTTTACGGAATATGTAGATAATTTTTTGACAATTAATTTATAAAAGATAACTGAATATTGATTTGTTTTTGCGGAATTCGCGGTTGAATTTTTGACAGTAAAAATTAAATGAACTTTTCGTTGCTTTAAATTACATTTTCATTTAATTTTACATAAAGAAGAATTTAACTTAATCAACGGACAAAATTAACTGCAACTGAAAATCCGTATTAATATGCACTTAGTTTTTTGAATAACTGTTAGAATCAGTTAAAAATAAATTTGCTTGGAATTTTAAATGTTTATTTATTTAAAAATGACTGAACGGAATATTTCTTAAATAAACTACAGTCCGTTACTGTAATAATATTGTGAGTGTACAATTGGAAGCATATTGTGTTGAACGATTTGTTCCCCATGGAACAGAAAAATAGTGCAATTGCGTCTTCTGGAGTAAATTTCATATCCTCAGTTATTTTAGGCGTACATACTTTTTATCGACGGCTTCTCAAAAACAGATCATTTGTTCGCCATTTTTGGTTGCCTAAGTTCTAGAATACATATTAAAAGTGCCGTTCTTTTAACGTAAATGAATTTTTATTTATTTTGATTTCTTGTTCGTTGTTCGTGTAACACAATATCTTTTTCATCTATCTGCTAAAAATATATATCAACGAGAACTTTATAACTGAACTTAGCCATTGTTTAAACAATAATGAAGAACAAATTATGAATGCACGCATTTTTATACTCTTAATAGATGATTTTTTTTAAATAATCTTTTATTTTCACTTCTTTAAAACATACAAATAAATCACTTTTTTAAATACAAATTTAATCTTTTATTCCCATTACTTTCAAACGTATAAAAAGCCTGCTTCACACTTTTTAAAAGGCAATAAATAAACAGGCTGATAGTTTTACTCGTAAACTATAACTGCGAACTAGTTTTTTTTTACATTAAACCTCGTACTTCCATATTTTTAAATCAAGTTGCAATTTTCAGGTATTTGTAGTTAATGTTGCGGCTTTACTAATGTTTAACCTTTAAACTTTCAATTTATATCGGCTGTTCGTTTTGCAGCATCCGTTCATCCACAATAAATTCATAAAATGGCAAAAAAGGAATTTTTTAACTTTTCCAAATTAATTGATAACCTGACGTGCTAGAAAATTTATGTGGGCGGGAGTGTTTTTGAATCTTCGAAAATTCTTTAAATTTCAGTAACGTTACCTTTCAGGATTTATTTTTTAACCAAATATCTTACCTTGTGTCACAGAAATTGCTGTAGTTCTCAAAAAAAAAAAAAAAATGAAGAGCCTTTTAACCAGGGCTGTGGAGGCGGAGTTGAGGTTTTTGTGGCCCACAAAAACTTGCGACTCTGACTCCAAAGTTTTTCGGCATAAAAATTTTAACAAAAATTTTCCAAAATATAAATTATCTTCTTAAAACACATTTTAAATTTAAATAAATGGCTTATGAATACTTCTCTTATGTGCTGTTTCCAAATGACAGGCGATGGACTGAGTGCTTTCCATATAAATTTTACTACATAAACAATCGCCTGTCATTTGGAAACATCACATTAATGTTTGCGTACGGCAATGAAAAAATAAAAGTTAACATCACTGAGTCTCATATACATTTAGCATCAAGATTATAGTAGGAGTCGGAGTCGCACTAAAAAAATTTCAGCGTTTGGAGTCGGAGTCGGAGTTAGTACTTTTTTCGGACGACTCCACAGCCCTGCTTTTAACTTCAAAAATTGACTCAGAAATTCATAACTAAAACCAAATACTGAAAAAGTCCATTTTGGACAACTCTGATCTCAATTAAGGCAACTATTATTCAACATTAGGGGAAAAACAAAGCCCAACTATAATATGCTTAAGTTGGCTTAAGTAACTGGGCGAATATCATATGTGTCAAACCATATTAAACTTAAGAAACTTTTTGTTAATTTTTATGAATCTTTCATTTGCTTTAGCAAGGTGCGAAACACATCACACTTTCCGTACGGAATCAAATGTTTTTTGATTTTGTTTTTGGGGTTTTTAAATGCATTTGTCCAAAATTAATTAATTTATTGGACTAACTTGAAAACGGTTTACCATATTCAGTTTAAAAAAATCCAAAATTCGAAAACAAAATTATCTTTAAGCCGTGCTTACATTGGTTTTTTATTTGCTCACTACTTTCAGAGATGTCGTTAAAGTCAAAAAAAAAAAAAAAAATTTTTGTTCTTTAAAATTTTATAAAAAATTAAATTAAAATTCACAGTTTTTGTTTAAAAAACTTTAGTTAAACATATGCTGAATCAAATGAGCTATATTTCATTGTAATCGGTGCACAACTTATTAGCAATTTACTGCGAAAACTGAATTGATAACAGCGATTTCCATACAAAAATAAAATTTGTGTGTTTTCTACGGTTTTATTTATGGTAGTTTTTTTACTTATTGTGAATTAAAGCGAAACGCGTTCATCGAGTTGTATGTTCTATATCTCATCTTGTCCACAGGTTATGTGATTTTACGTGAAAGTAATACGACTATAACTTTTTCCAATTTTGGATTTTTTATGATTTTTATAAAAACAAAATTTTTTTATTTTTCGTAATCAACCATTACTCAGCCAATAATTTTATTGATTTTCAAAATATTTTAATTGTTTTTCTTGTTTAGATTTTAAAAAAACTAAACAGTTTAAAGACCGCTTAATGAAGAGTAAAGTTACTTTAATTTTTGGGAAAAAATGAAAAATACGATTAGTACCTGTAACTTAAAAATGCGAGCTGATGGATAAAACCGCTGCACAAAAAATTTCAATTTTGTTCACTTGTTTTATGATGCATTTTGGAAGACTATATTTTTCATGATATAAAGGGTGGTTAAATTTTAAGGGCCGATGTTGATTACTGAAGATAATTTTCTACGAAGTGCACGATATGCATTTTGATCTGAACGCCCATTATCATAATAAGCTTGAATACCTTTTCAGGTGATTGATTCGGGAATCCATTCTGATAATTGCTTATGAAGGTAGACACAAAAAGAAGAACTTCTGCATCATTAGTTTGGTTAAGGTAGCTCAAATAATAATTTAAAAATTAATTTGAAGCTGAAACAAATTTAGAATTAAGAATTACAATTAATCTGTTCATACAACGTTTCGCTACATAAGCAACAGTTTCGCAGTTATAAATAAATGTATGAAGAAAACAAATATTTTTTGCCCAAAAAATTTAAATTTTTTATTTTGAATTCATAAAAAATCGAAAACGGTAAAAAAGCGTCAAGTCCCATTACTTTCACGTAAAGTCGCATAACCTATGAGCAAAATGACACATAAATCATGAAAATCGACGAACGCGTTTCGGTTTTATTCACAATTAATTAAAGGAATGAATTTCAAAAATTTGCTCGAGATATCCACAAAATTCTTTGGAAAAAACATTGATGACTTTTTTTTGATTCTTTATTTTGCATGAAAATAAACATTCCGATTCATATTACAGCTATTCTTACACAGAAAATATGCAATTATTATATGTTATCTATGCATGGAAACAAAATTTGGAACATTTTCAATTATTGTCACAAACTAATGATGCAGAAGTTCTTCTGTTTGGGTCTACTTTCATAAACAATTATCAGAATTGTGTCCCGAAATCATGTGTTGTACTGTGTTATTTAAAATACTCAAAGTACTTTCAGAACAAGCCTTTCAAATTGGTATGGAAAAAACAAACGATATAAATTTATGTATAAATATTTCTAAAATTTTTTTTGCTTTTTTTAAACTATTGGTTCTTATCAAATTAAATATCTTTCAGCAAATTGTAATTTTTTTTTATATTTAGTATACATTCTTATAATTAATTAATTAGTTTTTAAAATAAAAGATAAATAAATTTTTGAAAGCAACATTTAAATTTTAGTACACTAGATACTGTTAGTTGTAAGTATGATTATTAGAAATCAAAAATATGCTTACACCCGAATGTATGATAGATGCAACTGAATAAACTCATAATTGGTGTTCATAACAAAAGATTTGATTGACTTAATCAATATATTTTGTCCTCTGGTTGCATAATCTATTTTCCCGATTTATTAGATAGAAAATCTAAATAATTCCAAACACGCGTGTAAAATGTAGCCCACAAGGGACTACATTTTTAAAAGAATTGAAAGAATCATTTATCATAAAAATCAGTAAGCGTTAAACATGTTTAATAGTTGCAATCATATTTTATATTACTTCATCAATATTTTATTACTGCAACCGTTTTCCAACTAATTTGTCTTTAGTGTCTTTATTTATATGAAGAACAGATGCCACGTTTTCACATGTTCTAAAAGTGCACACACTTGTCTACAGTACGGTACGGTACGTTACACTGCAAATAAGTTGCAGCAATGGCCTTTATTCATGAAGATGAAAAACTTTTACTATTTTGAATTACCTATTTTGATGTATTCTTTATTTGGCTGATAGGGATGCCTTGGATGCTCAGGTGCAAAGTTTTTATTAGTTGTATTTTTGACCAGAAAGCCATCAAAGAGCAAATATTTTTTCATTTAAATATACATAAACCACAGAAACTAAAGCAGATCAAAGATTGTGAGCGTGTAGACTTTTGAGTAACCTCCCCCCCTTCCCATTTCACAATAAATGTATCGATTGTTTCTTGTGCAAGCTGTCAAACTTGCCATAATTTCCAGTGTGTAATAAATCATTTAAATAATGTAAAGTACGAAAAAAATGAGCGTTATAAAACAATGAGAATTAATTCAAAAATTATTTTAATTGTACTCAAGTTTTACCGCTTCATAAATTTGTTAATTTGTAAGACACAAATAAAAACTGTAAGTGTGAGAATTTTTTTATATTTTCAATATAAATACTTTTTAGAAAAAAATACTCTTAGAAAATATTGTCCCCTATTAAGTATGCAACCAATAAAGTTTTTGTGAAAACCAAAGTCAAATTGGGTTCAATAAACGATTTTTAATATATTTTTGATCGCAGTCTGCAGGAAACCGATTTAATGATAAAATTGTGTATGACACTACAATAAAACTGGATAAAATAATTTACAAATGTGAATTTATGACTCATTGATTTAATTCGTTAATATACATATATATATATATATATATACATATGTACAACGCATACTCTTGTAACTTAAATTTGCGTGTAGATAATTGATAATTACAACTATACGTAATAATATTTACACGGATATGTGAGGAATTTTTTATTTACCTAAACAACAATAATCAAAAGTAATGAATACAAAAAAAAACTAAATATTTAAATCTGCAGGTGTTCATTCAATCAATACAAATTCGAACCAAAAATCAATTTGAATGCAAATGTCATGGTTTTATTTAAACACGAAATAACTTTATAAACACCCCATTAACAATTTCCAAAATAATTTGTAAAACACAATTATTTATATTTTATGTGGTCAAACGTAAAGAAAATACATTTTTTGAAATGGTCACTTCAAACAAAAATGTTTTAACGAACAAATTTTTAACTTATTGAGGTTGAAAAACAATTAAACAAATTTTTTTTGTATTCGCAGGGAAAGCATTTTAAGGCATCTAAACAAATTATACATGTATAAAAAATGCTTCAAAAAGGTGAAATATGCAAACTAAATTATGCAAAACATGCTGCAAAGGGTAAAATATGCACTAAAAAATCGATGCCAAAATTCATAAAAAAGGACTAAAACGGATAAATATACTGTTTCTGCCAGGAATGGGCAAAACATATCGATGTATCAAAATATCGATATTTAAAAAAAAAATAATCGATATATATCGCCGATATTTAAAATACCGCTGTATCAATATATCGATATTGAAATACAACTATCTAATTCGATATGTTTTAAAGTCAGTCTTCATTAAAAACCCAAAATTTTAGCCGTTTATAAAACAATATGTTTTTTTTTTTAATGTTTGGCATTTCTAAGAAGCAGTGCCTGATACAAGAAGCAGATTGACAGGAGAGCACATATAACAGAGAGTGCTCCTGATGTCCATATCTGATGGATACTGGTTTGACTAAAACAATCAATTTTGGGGTGCAATTTAAATTTTGAGGTAATTTGGTACTTCCATGACTTTTTTACTTCCATTTAATTTTTTCGTAATTTACCTTTTTTTTGGGTTTCCTATGGTTTTTTTTTTGTATTCGTCCCTTATAGTTGAATTTTTTATTTTGATTGAATTTTTTGATTTTATTAATTTTTTGAAATAAAATGAAACAATAAAAAGTAACAATGAAAATACATATTATATGTTTGTTCATAAATATGTATGTACAAAGGAAAATTAAATTTTTTAATTTGGTAATAGTTTCATCAAAATACGTTTGATACATCGATATTTTTGAAATAATAAACATCGATACTCTTAAAAAATATCGATTCGATTTATATCAATATATTTTTTTAATTTGCCCATCCCTATTCTGCCTTCATTGGTCGCATAAGGTAAAATATGCAATTGCAAATTTCTGGTTTCCCTGGTTTTTATAAACCACCATATGGTTGTAACTTCTTGATGAAAAACTAATTTAAGCATAATACTGTTGCCGGTGACAATTATATGGTTAAACAAACCATATTTTTAAGAAAAATTCGTTACAAATCGTTTTGTTTAAGGTTGCCATATCGAAACATGTGTTTTCTCTGCGTGCTAATAATTATGACAGGTTGAATAAAATGTTTCCTAGATTTCGATAAACACATTACCGAAAAAGATATTAGAAACTTGTAAAACAGAGAGGAAAATGTTTTCTGGGATTAAAAGCACACATAAAATTAAGCGTTAAATGGTTAATGAAACCGAACTATTTAACTAACTGCAAAAATCCTTTAAAAACAATTATTAACAAGTTCAATACTTTTAATTTATTACTAATTTGTTTTAATGAAGGCCATTTTTGTCTTTTGTGTTTTCTTGTTTTAATAATATTAATTTAAAATTTATGTAAAGTTTTCAGTATTCCTACATATTAAATTAATTGAATAATTACTAGACTACGTTATTGGTAGTGTAAATTCCACTCAACAACAATCTAGGCAAATTACACTATGCAACAAACTGATGGTAAATTGACGCTTCAACATGAAACTAAAAACTACGATTGGGCACAGAGTTGGCGCTGAACTACTGCAGTCGCAATTTAACCCTATTTTTTGGCGGTCTGCCGTTTTTTGTGAGGCTTTTTAATTTTGTGGTGTCCTTTTAATTTTTTTAACAAAGATTTTTTAAATGGCTTTTGACAGCTTTTAGAGAATTGATACAAAAAAAAGTAAAAAAAAATATAAACATTTTTTAAAAAAAAGGCACACTACTCGCACACGTTCTCTTTCTTCAAACGACCTTTTTCAAAAAAAGAGGATTTTTAATTTTTATCCGATATTGGTGTGATTGCAGGCCAATGTGTCTCAGTTAATGAAGTTGTTAATGGCTCAGGCGCGGATTCAGGGGGGGGGGCGGAAATAAGGAAATTTCCCTCCCCCTAAATTATTAAAATATGTTTGGCTTATCTCGATAATAGAGGAATTCCCATTAATAATTTTAATTTTCCTAAGCTAATCCCGCGAAGCTTTAAGCTTGTCTGCAGGGAAGAAACCAGAGTCTCTGGCGGGAATCGAACCCGCAACCCCGGCGCTGATAGACTAGCTCGCTACGAGCTAGCCTACCGGGGCACAAAATTTTAGAAAATCCCAGCAAAGTTTTTTTTTTATTTAATCTAACGAAATTTTCAATAACACAGTACAACATTTTTCAGGTGATTGCTTCGGGACTCAATTCTGACAAATGCAAAACAAGCGCCTTGCTATTCCCATAAATCAGACAACTCAATTATAAAAAGCAACAAAGTGCCATTAATACAATAAGTTGTATCATTTGTTAAAGAAACGACAAATTTTTTTAAATATGATCATCCCAAGCGAAACGCAGTTTTAGCAAAGTATTTGGGAGCGAAACTCTCTACATTATGCGAGACAAAATGGTTGGACCGTCACGACTCAATTTAACACTTTGCAACAAGTGTTCATCATAGAGTAGAAGCTTTGGAAAAAATATCTGAGTGGAAAGGTAGAGATACTTCATCAAAAGCCTTATATTAAGGAAGTCGCTTAGTACTTTTGAATTCATTTGAGGAATAGTATCATTTTACAAAAGCACGATATAAATCTTCCAAAAGGATCAAGCCTTATCAAAACTTAAATCATGTGCCTTGAAGAGAAATGAAATAAAGCCGAAGAACTATTTAAAGCTATTTTTGAAAAAGTTAAAGTTATCTGTGTTCAAATCGAGGTTCCAATCACATTCAAAATGTTGAAGATTACTACCGAGTTGTAGGTTACATTCCTCTTATTGAATTTATTTTAAAAGATCTCAAAACACGTTTCCCAATAGATATCCTAAATGTATTGAACATACCTAAACTTCTACCTCAAAGTGTAATCAAGTCAAATACAGATACAAAACTTTGAAAATCACAACAAGCTGATGAGCTGATTATGTTTGATAAAAGAGTTAGATAAACACCTACTAACATCTAAACTTAAGTCTGAACTGTTGCATTTGCAACAAACATGGAAATATCTGAAAATCTATCAGATAACGTTGTAGATGCTTTAAATAACTGTGATGAAGATATCTACCGAAATCTAAGAAAAATATTTCAAATTTTCGTTTCAATGCTCGTCAGCAGGGCAAGTTTAAAATGGCACGAAAAAGTATTAAAAATGGCACGAAAAATGGCAAAAATAAACATGTTATTAAAGAAATATTTATTTTATTAAGTTTTTATTGTAAGTACAATAGTATTTTTCTTCAAATTGTTAAAAAAAAATACTGGGGGGCAAAACGCAAGAATTTGGAAGTTGTTTTTATTACGCTTTTAATCTAATTTTTGTTATAAAATTCTGTTTAATAAAGAAATATTTTTATAATATTTGTCATAAAATGTTTTTATCAGGGAAATCTTATTAAAAAACGACGTTTAAGATTCTTGCGTTTTGCGTCTTCGATTTCTAGAACACCCCTGATAATCGCCTGTTATCATATAAAACAGCTCTATAAATGAAAAACACTTTTTCAACATCGCAAGATGTAACTGGAGCATATTTGAACACTAAAAGTTTAGATGGAGAAAGGATGTCAATAAATTCATCCGGCTTACTTTCATTAAAACAAAATTGTGAGAAAATCGATTAAAACACTTTTTTTAAAATTGAAACGCCAAGCCATATAGATTTTTCAGGAGTATTTAATAATTTACCACACGTATTACGATCTAAAACGTTTTTTAAACTTTTCAACAAAATCTTTTTTACTGACATCTTGTATTATTTTCCTTAGCACTGTCAATTACGCCAAAGCTTTCATTCATTTCATTTGTAACTTCAAGAGGCTTGAGCAGATACGTTGAAAGTACTTTTAACGTCCGATTTTTGCATTATTCAGTTAGCATTTCTAATAGATTCTGCTTCATATTCGCTAAGCTTATTTAAACATTTTTTTCTAGGTTGCTAAAAGGTATTCTTTGGCAAGCTGGACAAAAAATTGCTTTTTAAAAAAATAATTGAAGAAATGGCATATGCCATAAAAAACTTGCCCTACTCGTCAGTAATGCTACGAGAGAGAGGTCATTTCCTACCCGTCGTCTAATAAAAACAAGGCTCAGATCAACAATGACAAAAGAAGAAGACTGTACTATCTAAATTTGCCTCACAAGGAAATCATAAATTGCTTATTTAATAAAATTTATTTATATTGAACTGATCTTATATTTCATTTAACCTTATTGTTGAGTTTTTTAAAAATTATATACACATATTAATTTTAATAAACTTTTAAAAACAAATTTTTTACTTTTTTGTATCAAAATAAATTCCCCCCCCTAAAACTCAAGCTGGATCCGCGCCTGTTACTTTTACGACACTTATAATAGTTTAAGAAACAAATTTTTAAAAACTATAATTTCGCATACCTGTGACATTTGTGGTTTTGGTAGTGTTTTCATAGTAATTCCTGCTTGGTTGATGTATGTATTTAGATAAAGAGACTGGACTGGAATAATATAGAAATGAAATTTCAAAAAGTTGAACTTAAGTAAATAATTAGCAAAATTACACAAACGTAATAGATATTAATAAGTATATATGTGTAGGTATGTATCTTTTCAATAAACTTTTCTTTGTTGCCTGATTCGATTTATTTTTATTTGAGTTATTAAAAATGGTTTGCGGCTTTTATTTCATTGAACGACTAATTTATTTGATTAAAACGATCTTTTGTGACACTATTTGAAAATTCCTAAAGGTAACTTTAGAGCATGAACCATGATACAATTACACAATTATTTATTTGAAGTTTAAAAAAAAAATCGTTGCCAGATATTAAAAAAAGGCTACAAATTCCTTTTTGAAATTATAAGACAAAATGTGTTATTTGTACTAACAGCTTTAATGTGAATTTTTAAGCATTTTAATTTGCTTTAGAGCTGAAAATTAAAAACAATGTAATTCACTAATTATATACATACATATGTTTTTTTCGCGAAAATTAATAAAAAAAAAAACATTATTTATAAAGATATACTGTTATTAAAAAGGAATTAAAATTTATAAAACAAGATTTAAGCTACCACTATTTCATCTTCGAACAAAAATTGTAGAAAAAGAAACTTTTCATTATATTTTTATCTAATACTTAATTTTAATCACATACAATTTTTTCATAAAAATAGGTATTGTATATAAATAATCACTATTAATTAGGACAAATGTTGAATTTAGATGTTCAAGTTAAGTCAAAAAATCGCTGCTTGGTTTGTTAAGCCCGCCTTCAGGTAAAAAGTTTATAAATTTTCGTATTCCTTTATTTCTTCCCAAAGGTTGCATGTTGTTCTGCGAGCTGCTATAAAATTAAAAATTAAGCATAAGCAATCAAGAAAGTACAGTCGGTCGGTTTTCAAGTGTAGCTATGGGACCACACACCTGCACAACATTTTGACAAAGTAGCTATTTTAAATGTCATTGTCGCCAATTTTAATGTAAATACTAACATTCATAAGGAAGTAATGGCATTAAAAACTATTTTTGGGAGTAGTATTTGTAAGGAAGCTATGGTAAATTATGGACCGATGAGATGATTTTGATTCCAATGTATGAATCAAATTTAAACTTAATAGCAACTTAATAAGTTACTTTTCGGGACAGACTGCCAGTCGGTTAGCCAGCCGGACGGACATCGTTAAACCGATTCAGAAAGCGATACGCCCAGCAGATAATATTGGACTACGTGATTTTGATGAAATGGACTACACCTTGCACTGGTCCAATGTTATGCATGCATGGACCATGTCATTGTTAAAAAGAGTTTGTAGTGAAACGACATGTCTTCGTTTTTAAACGAAATGTTTTCGTTTTTAAACGATATGTTTTCGTTTTTAAACGAAATTAAAACTAATTCTCTGGGGTATACCATGGAGTAGTTTTAAGACTACTAAACTGGGTTATGTGGCCTATCCCTAGAACATCGTAATGTTAAATTGACCACCTTTAAACCATATTTTTGGAGTAAGTTTGGAGTACTCCTACTCCTTTATGTACACTTTACATGCATGTATGGACTAGTCTCGTTATCTGCAACGACGTAAAGGTGGGAGCAATATTTTAAGAACTTCCAAACATGAGCACAAATGCATAATACCCTCTTAAATATTTTTTTGTAGATATAAAAAGGTTCTTCCATTACATTAAATTATCTTCAAAATTGCGTTCCGGAAAGCAAGCCGGTCGAATGGACCGATTCAGAAAGTGATTATGAGTTAATCGGTATACTTAAACTGGGACTAAAACCAATATTTTGTATGTGTTGGACAGATCAGCACAAACTTTTCCGCATCAAATCGGAAGTTGTACTTACAAAATTACGGTTGATAAATGTTTTTTACTTATTTTAAATATATTTTAGTTTTGTTACTTCTTATTTTCAAAATTAACAAAATATAAATTGTTTAAAATACATTAATGTATAATTTTTCCAAACTTCAAATAAAAAACAAAGCAGAAACAGAAAAATGGAATTATTTAATGAAATCTGGTAGCACACATTTTCATAATTCCAATAAACGTCAGAACGTTAATATGGTGATAAAAAGAGAGAGTGGAACCACCTTCTGTATTTGTATCCTGGCATAAACAATTGCAAGTTACACAACTCGCGTTATAAGAGCCTTTTCTGTCAGAAATTTTTTAACATTTTAACTTCAAGCTTTGGCTCGTTTTTATTTGTGTTTTGTAGTCTTGGCTTCCTTTTTATATAATATAGTATGTTTTTTAACTTCTTAAACAAGTTGTTCCTACATGATTCACAACTTTGTTTAAATTATTCTTTTTTTATTGTCAACTGATTACGTCAAAAATACAGAACGCGTTAAAAAGTGTGCAAAGTTAGCCAATCTTATTCCTCAAACGTGTCAACATAATTTTGACTTTTATTAACAGAAATCTAAAGCGCTCTCGCGCACTAACGAGTGTTATGCACTTTTACCTTTACGGTAACCCATGTGGGTAAACACATGTGCTAATTAACTTTTAACACAATTGGGGTATTCACAAGGTAGTCATAAAGTTGTAATGTCATGTGTCTTAAAATAATTACAAGAAATATTTATGACTGCTCTGGTCAACCGCTTATAATTTAGACTTCTACTGAACAGGTAATACGAATCAATAAATACAGCATTACAATTTTCATTTTGTTTCAAAAACAGCAATGTTTTATTTAAACAATTGTCAAATATTATTTAGGACATTATGACGATATGACTCGATAGCACACCTTGTGAATCCCCCAAATATGTAACTTTTTATATGGTAATGTATTAAAAACGAATTATATATAGCCTTTTCACACTTGTCAACATTATAGGTTGTTTGATTTCGTCATCCAAAGAATTAAAATGAATCTCATACTTAAGGCTTATGAACAGGGCCAGGACTTTTATGCAGTTAAAATCGCGTTTTATGCGCAGAAAAAATGCAATAAAAATAGAAATATATGCGCAAAAAATTTTAAAAATATGCAATTAAAATTAACTAAAATTTTTTATTTGTGATAAAAAAAAAAACATAAAATAACAAGAATAAAGGTAAGGGAGGCACAATAACCACAAAAGTAGAAGTTAAAATAAAGTAAAACACAAATATATAACGAAACTTTAATGGCGTTTTCTTTTCTATAAAAAAGTGTTGCATAAGTGTAATATGTGACTTGGCAATATTTCTAAATGCTCCCCTAATTTTTAAGAAGTGTTGCATATTTTACGTTTACAAAAGAACACAAATTATGGCACAAAACAATTCGTCCTGATCTAGTGCTGCACTCATGCCCCTTTAATTAAAGTGAGTGTTGAACATGTAGCATTTTTTTTAATTTTAAAGGGAACATTATCAGAAAAGAACGATTGACACTTTAAAAATAACACATGTTTTTCAGAAAAGAACATAAAAAATTTAAAAGGCAGAAAAAATGCAGAATTTTGCTCAGAAAAGAAAACGCCATAAGACAGTCATGTAAATTAAGTCACTTGTAAATGCCCAACTATAATATACATAAGCTGGCTTGAGCAACTATGCGAATACATGTTAATCATAAGTGTCAAACCATATTGAACTTAAGAAAACTTTTTGTTAAATTTTTAAAAAAAATACATTCATTTGCTTAAGCAAAGAGCGAAGCTGATCGCAATAACATAAGAATCAAATGTTTATTGATTTTTTTTTAAATGCCTCTAGAGATATATTTGACCCTAAATTTGTTTAATGGCTGTATTTCAAAACAATTTAAATTGAATATGAAAACAATAAGGATTTAAAACAATAAATTTAAATCCTGAATTTTTGTTAAATCTTTATCTACGAATTTCATTACATAAGTTACCGTCCAAAAAATACATCTTATGTATGGCAATATCAATTAATTTAAATTCACCACTGTTGAATCCTATTACAACATCTTTGATTTGGCAAAAGATTTCAGAACAATACATAACTGCTTTCAGCCACGTCCCCCCATCTGGTTGTTATAGGCTGTAGAGGAAGACATTAATCCGGATAGTTCTTTTTATATTCGGCAACACGCGAAGGTGCTTTATAAAATATTTTCCCATAAGAAATCAATAAATAAATATCATCGAAGTTGTCTTTCACCTCTTCTGCGGAAGGGCGCATGGCAAAATAAAGCAATTACAACAAGTTTTTTCAAAATATGCAACCAAAATAGGCAATATCAACAATATGCAAAAATGTGCACTAACAAATCGATGCCATTTAACTGCAAATTTCTTGATTCGCATGTTCTGTTCTCGCAATAGTTTTTGCAAGAAGATACAAAGAAAAACAACAATCAATAATTTCCAAATTGATAACTTGTTTATTGTACAGCAGCTAAGCGACGACTAAATTTACAATTGTTACAAATTATAATAAACCCAAATTTAAAGTGAAATTTGGCAATAAAGTAAAATGAGTAAATACATAATTATAACAAGTAGTAAGTGTGAATGTACATATGTATGTATGTATAACTTTAAATGAGAAATTACAAAACAAGAGCAACAAAAATAAAATATGTATGTACTTTATGTTTTACTTAAAAGAATATTACGGTTTTTAATAAAAAGGTTAATAAAAAATGTAAAGAATTTTGTCGAATACACCAAGGCCTAAGCTGCCGCCAACAATGCATTTGCATAAAAATCCGGGCCTTGCTTATGAAGCATTGAAATTATTTACATTTTTGTTTTAATTGTAAGCTTTTAAAGTATTTGAATTAATTAATAAAAAAGATTTTTGTTTTAACAAGTTAACAGTCCAGAGCAGAGACTGAGGTATGCCTGGCAAGTCCTTTTTTTAATAATCGGAGTATTTTGTGTAAACCCCGACTTCCTCCATGTCCCAGAATATATTGTCTTTTTTATGGTCTGTCCTGTGAAGTCCAAGTCAAATAAAGGATGTTCTCTCAACGTTGACAATTCTAGAGCTCTTGCAGGCACTTCCCGTTCAAAGCCCATATGTGGTTTATGTTTTAAATAAACTTTGGTTTTGTTTAAAAAGTAGTAGTTTTATTGAAGAAAATAATTGTTATATAGTCCAAAATGTGGATTATACTTGGTTTCACTTATAATCCATAAAATGGCTTATAAAAAAATCGGTTACAGTCCAAATTCTCTTATAGTCCACAACAGTTGTACAACTTTAGTAGTGAACTATAAGCGAAAAGTACTGTACCTATTTTAATTAAAATCAAATTCTAAAACAATTTTCTGGATGTTACATAATGATTAAATGAACAATAAAATATCCTCAAAAATTAACATATAATTTGGGTAGGGTACGAGCTCAAATCCTGGATTGTTTTGTTACTTAGTGTTATTTGGTGGCAAATATAAATTTAAAATAGAATGGCTCGCACTCTGTAAAATAACCGTCGGCCGATAAAGTTTATTACAACGTTTGTTTTTGGCTTAAATATTTGCTTTAACTCGGTTTGAATATTTTATAACAATTTTTTAGATAAAAATATGGCATTTCGCTCTACGTATTCGCTCGAAAGTATTTTTGTCAAATTACATTAGCTCAAATAATATGCAATCAAGTTTTATCAGAAAGTAAAGTTGTTAAATTGACAACTGTAGGGTAACTAAATGCACTACATTTACTCTATATTTTAAAAAATATAATAAATAACAAATTAGAGTCTACCAAAAACACAAGCAATTCTCAATGCAAACCACTCAAGCATGGTATATTTTTCAAGGGGTTTGCTTCTGTTCTTTTCGTAGCAGGCGATGGAAGTCGAAAAGGAAGCACTTGAATTTTCATTAATTCTTATGCATTTGGTTTTTTGCTTAGCAAGTTGATTGTTTTGCATGAGCTTTTATGGCACCTTTTAAATAATATCTTTTGAGTTCTATTGTTTATTTGTTTAAATTATTTTATTAAAATTTTCTTTTTGCTGTTTTTTTTTTAATTTTTGGCAACATGCAACCTGATAAAGTATTTACAGGTAGGATTTTGGTGTATAATTTTTATTAAAATTTGGAATGCCAAAACCTAGACAGTGTCTTATAAAACCGGGTCGATACTAAATTTAGTCATGCAAATAAAATTATTTGATTAAGTTGTGCAACAAATTGTTTTTTTGTAGGTGTGGTTGACCAAAAATCTAGCTATTAAATTAGTACGTGTGATGACGATTTTTTCTTTCGTTTTTCATTTCCATTCTGATGTTCTGTAACCCCAGATCTACTTTAATGATAATTATCTCAGTACGTTGGCAATAACGTCGACAGAATAACAGAGCAATATTTCTAATGGCATGGGAAAACGTATTTATGTTAACTCATAATTTTAAAGAAATCAAGGAAGAAGGTGCGGGATAAAAGCTGGTGCTATCTTGAAAAAATAATTTTTATTAATCTAATTTCTTTCTTATTCGACTTTATTATTTAAATGTAAATCAATTTGTTTAAGCTTGAGGTTTTTTTTATATAAAAATATTAATTTTATTAATTTTTTTTTTATTTGTAAAGTAAAATTATTATTTATATTTAGTTTTAATTTGACCTTGTTGAATTTAATAAATATAAATATAACAACTTCATTAACTGAGACACATTGGTCTGCAATCAGACCTGTTTCAATTTCACAATTAAAGGGTTGTGAACAACCTTTCCACCTGAGAGATCAAGACCGCCGGGCTGTTTATTTTTTATTTAAGCTCAAGGTCTTTTTAATATTTAATTATTTATTTTCGATATTTCGCTAACCTTTGGTAAGCATCGTCAGGAAATTTAATTATAAAATTTTAATATAAATTACAAAATACAGTTACAAAATTAATTTTTTTTTTTTATAAAAAAGAACTCAAACTTAAACAAACTAATATAAATTTAAATAATAAAGATCGGATAAGAAAAAATTATATTAAAAAATTAATATTTTTTATTTTATTTTAGTGTTTATTAAATTCTTTAATTTAATTCTCCTACTTTAATTGTAATTTGCTACCATTTCACAAATTTAATTTCTTTCTCACACAATTTGCTTCTATTTTGTTTCTCTTTTTTTCAATTCATACCAAACGTAAATAGACTAACAATTATTGCAACATAAATTTCTGGCAATAAGTATTTACAAAAAAGTGCTGTCTACGGACAGTAAGCAAAAGCGTGCGAAGTAAACTATATGTGTGATAAGGATTTTCCATACGTCTGGTAACACTGATTAAACAGTTAATTAATGTTTTTTATTTTTATCTAAGTGTAGAAATAATTATAGGGTTAAGATTTCAAAATTGACATTTTGCTAAATTAATTTGCAGTTTCCACTTAAATATTTATATCTATGTACAGTACTTTTCGCTTATAGTCACTTCCCTTAGTTGCACGCAATGTTGTGACCATATCGCTAATGTGATAATAAGCCTAATGTGATATAAGCAATTTTTGGGATTATAAAAAAGATAACAGATTTATTTCATTTATATATGTACAATGTATGATATGTATACGAATTGTATACGTTATAAACCAATGCATAAATACTTTGTACGTTAAAAGGTTTAATTATAAAAACTTTAATAACATAAAGTAAAAGAAACTTTAAAAAGTTAAATATATAATATAATAAAAATTATTCTTTTACAGATAAATTCACTCGTTTACTCATTTTTTCTGTTTTATTTTTTAGTTTGACCGGTTCTTCAAAGCACTATTGATTAAATGTCGTTAAAAAACAAAAATGTCAAAATAAACAACACGGTTGTATTTTACCATTTGATTTTAAGTACATTTTATTGGTTTGTGGCTTAAACAGCAAATTTTATCTAAATTAATGTGACAATATCCTAAATAATTTACATGTAAGTAAGCTTTAAATTACCAGACTTAGGTGGCATATATGTCAAATGTGATTATATCGCTAATGGACTATATCGTTAATATTTTGTATGAATTTGACTTATAGAGCGCTGTAAAAACGTATATTTTGGACTTTATCGCTAAATGGACTATAAGCGACGTGACTATAGGCGAAACGTACTGTATTTCTTTACAATAAAACATTTTGGCTTCTGCTAATAATGGCCGGTAACCATGATGCTGTTTTGAAAGTGTGTATTTATTGTTACCGAATTGATACTTCCTAAACGACTTTGAATAAAAATTCCAAACAACACATTTTAATTTGCAACAATAAATTTAAAACTCAATAAAACAGCAAACACTCTAAGCACAACAACAAAAGTTTAAAGTTTTTTTGTTTTATTTTCATTACCAAACACACACACACACATCAGCCGCGAGCAGCGTTGCCGAATGTCCAGATTTTGTAATTTTTCTAAGCATTGGGCGCTTGTAGCTTTTTTGTTAAAAAAATTACTTTTGCTGTAAATTGGGAAGATTTTGCAATTTTTACAGGTTAGTACTTTTCATACGAAAGTACTAATACAAAGCGTATATACATATGTATGTAGAAAACATAAACTAGAATTTTAAAAATATTTTTATTTCATTTCAAAAAAAAAAACTATACAAAAATTTTTATAAACAAAAAGGATAATGAATATAATTAATTGTTTTTTTACTTTGAGAGGGGTACTCCTATTAATGCAATGCATTGTGATGGTATAAGAAAAATAGGTTATGACGAGGATGAACGACGGGTTAGTATTTGTGGACGTTAAGTTTGAATTTTTACAAGTTTTAGCCGACTGGGATATATCCTGCCGGGAGTTTATTCCACATATGGCTTGTTCGAGCAAAAACGAATATTCTGTGTAATGCGCTATGCGAAACACTGGACAGTCGACAACGAACGCATGTAATCTGCTGGAAACGCGAGTACTACCGCAGGCACCCGCGTCTCAGGGATGAGTTCGCTCATCTCAGCTTAGAACTGCCCATGAAAATGTCGATAGAACAATGATTTACAACCCACATTCTGACTATGCAAATATGAGTCAATAGAGCTGAATACCTTACTGTCATTGATAAGCTCCAACGCACTCCTTTGCATCATATCCAGAAGCGTCAAGATAAACCTAGAAGTAATTGTATTGTATCTTTCTACACTTGAAAAGCATATCGGTTCCAACGAAAACATTGAATTTTCATCCCTAGAAGATCAAGAGTGTATGATTCTTCAATACCAGCCATGGATACAGATCAACATACAATATTGGGTCTTACGAAAATTAAAATCGATTCTATTCGTAAGACCCCACTCGAAGATCGTCGTGAGCTCTTAATTGAGGGCTTCGTTCCTGTTCCGCCTCCTAGCTTCAACCTCAGTAAGACTTTGTCTATGATTAAAGGAAAACGAATGACAAAAGCTGCTGCCATTTGCGACACAATAGATAGGATCGGATGTTAGAAGAAAAAAAGAAAAAGTAAAGGACACAACACGTATGAGCTTCTTTAAAGCTCAGCATATGAAAAAAACTAAGCAATAAAGCGGTGCATAAGCAAACAAAACTGAATTTTTAATTTGCTGGTGAGTGCCTATTGTATCTTTGAAGATACAACCATTAGACAAAGCTTTATGGCGGGTGCACGAACCCAATTTTTTAAGGCTATTGCTAATGGCGTCTGGACATATATTCGAACAGCCTATTATTTTTTCTGGACGTCAACTTGAGCTCAGATCTGAGATTTACCGTTGTAAATAACCCTTTTGATTTCATTTTTAAAAAATATAATTTTTAAAGTTAACGCCTATTTAAACATAAAAATCTAAAATTTTTTTTATAAAAATAAATTTTAGATAATTTTCTAGTGATTTCTAAACATACTTGTGTAGCTTCTTTTTTATTTTCACTTATAAAGAGCCCGTGGGAATCATTTTGGTGGTTTTATCTTTAAAGATAGATTTACTTTTATTTAATTTTGAAAATGTAATTATTTCCCCGTTTACACCGTGTGATTTGAAAAGATGCATTTGCTTTTACATTATGAATTTGGTGGCGTTTCGTAATGTCTACGTTATGACACTCCAAAAGTGTCATAATGTTAATGGACCATATGACGCTCCGTTCATGGACATTATAACAATTTTCGGAGTGTTATAATCATTCTGTTGTTGCTTCCATTATTGTCAAGGTCAAGCTCTGGAACGAAAGATTTAACAAAATAATCCATTCATAACTTGGGATAGCATCAAAATCGAAAATTTTTTAAATCCAATACAATTTCAAAAATTCAAATGTTCAAAATCCCACGTTCAGAAGCTTAAGTTATCGAAGCCGGGGTTTGTTATAACATAGAGAACAAATTCCTTGTATTCCTTGATTCGCTAACTAAAGCTTCTCCGCATAACCGGTTTACTATATGGTATAAGAAAAAAAAAAAAATTTTGACTTAAGACATACTCAAGTCGTCCCAAAATTCGTTGTATGCTTTACGAAGCTGAGGATTGTTTTACTTAAACGATGCAAACAAATTTGCGCCAAAACTAACGAATAGAAAAAGTGCATGACTATGTACTCGTTTTCATTTTCCTTTCTAGAACAAAGTAACGATTTTCATTTATAAAACATAATATTGCATGTTTTTGTATTATGCTTAAAGCACAAATAAAAGTGCTCTATTCGGCTTTAATTTAAAATCGTACCAAACCATAAATTCGGGGGTACACATGTATACGGGCATGGTGAAGTATATATATTAAGAGTTCTGTTACTTTAGTGAGAACTTCCCGCATCGAAAAGATGTGAAACGAAATATTCCATCGTTTCTCGAAAAGTAAATAAAACTTTCATGTCGAAAACTATCAAAAGAGATAACGTAGTAACGTTATAAATGTCATAACATTGCACCCGAAGTCGATTTGACATTGCAGACGTTAAGAACCCCAGTTACGCATATCGTTGACAGCAACTAAAATTTACAGAAAATTAAAAAATTTTCAACGACGGCGAAATACAACGGTTGTTGGCAAAACAGCTTTGAAAAATTCGTATATTTTATAAAAATGTAAAAAGCAAAATAATTAAACAATGAAAAAATGTGCAAAGAACAAAATATTATTATTATTATTCATTGCATTTTTCAATTTTAATAGTTTTTAGTGTTGAAGCGGGAACATTTCTCACAAAAATTTTACAGACACGCTTTGTCTGTAAATTGGCGAGTAATTTCCTTACGTGGCAGCTGCCACTCGCCAAAAAATCAACAGACACTGTTAAGTGAGAAAAACAGCGGTTTGTTTCATTTCACACATTTGAAGGCCTCTATACTCTTTTGTAAAATATTCGCTTCGTATGATATCCGGCCTTCAGAAGTATGCCTTCTAGAAGGCATAAATTTATTTGTTTAAGACCTTCCAAAATATTCAGTAAATTCGCTTTAACAAGGGAGAAAGGAAGTCGTTCAGTTTAATTTTTTTTTTTTATTTTTAGTGACCTTCCTTAGTCTTGAAGTTGTTAATAAAGGGAGCGTGAAAGGGCTTGCTCCCAATGACAAATATTGATCATGCTATTAAAAATAAAGATAACAGATTATGAAAAAAATTAGAGAAAGAAGTTACAAATTGTTTAGATGACAACCAGTTAAAATGGATGATTGTCCTATAAAAAGAGTACGTTTGGACACGTATTAGATAAATAAATATACTGAGTCAGATATGGTCCTACGAGCTCATATTGTGCTAAAACGATTTGGTTAAGTTTTACGACCAGCATTTTACTAAGTATATTTAAGGTAAAAGTGAAGAAATACACTTCATAGATTACAAGAAAACTTAAAAAGCAAAGGATAATGGCTAATAATAAGAGGAAATCGTTGTTTTTTTGCTCATATCCCAGCCATTTGTAGATCGATCTGGATATATTTCAATAGCAATCTATTCTGGACTATGTCTGATATTAATATATAAAAATATAGTCACGATCATTTGTATCTGGGGTCTTCCATAATCCAATTTTAACATACACAAGGCCAAACAAACTGACGGGCTGACAGACAGACATCGTTTAATGAACCGCGCTACTCATATGGATTTATAATATAAATACATATGTATATTACTTAGTAGGGTCTAAGATCAATATTGTATAAATTTAAGCGGAGTGACAAAATTATATAAAACGAACTTAAACTTAGATATCATAGATATGTAGGTACATTACAAGGCCCATCTATCAGGTCTGCTTATTTGTACAAAAGCAAAAAACGATTCTTTTTAGTTGTCAAAAATTTACTACCACATATACAAAGCAAAAGGAAAAAACGTGTATGTGTGGCATACCATAAACTCCCTGCAAATAATAGGACCAGTCCAAACACGCGTGTAAAGAGTAGTCCACAAGGGACTAGGACTAGTCCAAAAGTAACTCAAACGTATGGAAAAACATGGTCTATTTAACATTACGATGTCCTAGGGCAGGACCATATAACCCATATTTGGACTACAAAGGAGTAGTTTTAAAACTACTCCATTGTGTACACAAGAGGATTAGTTTTAACTTCGTTTAAAAACGAAAACATGTCGTTAAAAAACGAAGACATGTCTTCTCACTACAAACACATTTTAACAATGACATGGTCCATGCTTGAATTACATCGGACCAGTCCATGGAGTAGTCCTTTTTATGAAATTGGATCAGGTGGTCCAATAATATTTGCAGGGCTTAAACAAACGTATACATGCACATGTAAGCAAAATGTAAACAACTTTTGACAACTAAAAAGAACATAAACAATGATCATCAGGCTTCTTGCGCAGACCTTTTCAATGGGCCTTGGTACATTATTTTGACTTTTTTCTCTTAATTAGCAATTTTTTAAGAAAAATTATGGCAACGCTGGTAGCGAGAAGCTGGACAAGTAGCCCAGTCAAAAGAATAAATCTACAAACATATCTACTACTACATATTTTTAATACTTTGGCATTGGAAAATTTAAGCAGATCATAAAACGAGTCAATCGTATGCGTGTAATGGCTTCCTTAAAACTCGCAGAGAATAAACGAAAGAAAAGACGAAAAACATAACAAAAAATATGAAAATCATTGAGCCATGGATGGATGGCATGGATCAAGAACAACTTTAACAACAAAATAAAACAACAGCAAATCACTGAATTCAAGTTCAGTTTAATGCGTAAAAATGCGAAATAAATACTGAAAAAACCTTGTTCAGTTTCTGCTCGGCTTTTTGTTTTTTGCTTCAATGCAATTCAATTTTTATTTCTTTTCTGTTTGATTGTTTATGCAGCAATTCATTTCATTACACTGGGCTGCGGTGTAGCAATTCTTAGTCAAGGTAAATGTTGAAATGTAGTCGATCAACAAATGCAATGTTGATGCTGTTAATGATGGTTGCCATCATGTTACCGAGTTTGAATAAGAGTATTAAGTGACAACAGCAGCAGCAAAAGTAGAATCGGTTCTCGTTTTGTTGTTCGGAAATCATGTTATGTGTACGGCATTTGTAAACTTTTGACAAGAGCCGCCGTGCAATTGTATGTATTTGAAAATGTTGTTACCACTACTATAGGATTTTTTGTTGTTGCTTTTGTTGCAACAAAAAAAAAAAAAAGTTAAAAGCATGAATTGCGGCAAACAAGAGTTAAAGCGCCTTTAAGATTGTCTTATATCGTTGTTATTCTTTTAGTTTGTTGTTCGTCTGCACACTTTGTTTAACTGGAGCAAACTATTCACGTATACTAATCCTTCACGAGCTGATCCGTTTTTCGGGCCACTATTGAAAAATTATAAAAAGTGAATTATAAGATGTTAAGCTTAAGCATGTCATGTTAGGACACATGGCACCGCTCAGAAAAGAACACACAGGCAATTGCTTTTTTCTGTTTTGCATATGGTTAGAAGTTTTTTTATATGGTACGCAGCAGAATTTAATTTCATTTGGCAAAAGTCCAATTTTTGTTATCACGGATTTCCAAAAGTTTTATTTATTTATTTCCTATTTTTTTACAGCTAAAACAATTAATTTTTTAACTTAAGTTTAATATTACGTTTAACAAAATTTAAATCTAGAGAAAAATCAACAAATTCAAACAATTTATTAAAGCAACAACACAGTTTTCTTAATGGATCTGCCATAGCATAATTAGCTTTTATAAATAAAGGATTATAGTACCGTACCGACGCACGGCATGGAATGTTAAAGGATAAACTTCTTAATAAAGAAATGGAGCATACTTTTTCATTTATTAAGAAAAGTACATTGGGTACAATAGACCTAACCTGGTCGCGTTACCTGTCACTATGGGGGAAACCTCCCCGCTCTATCGTAGAAAAAAATGCAAATGCGACATTTAGCATAACTCTGCGACTTTTCACTGTTGGCAAACGTATCAAGGATAATCTTGTAGAATATGAGGGGATATTATGATATCCTCGATATGTTTCTCTCAGGCAAAAAAAGGAAGAATTGTTTTTGAAAGCATTCAATATGATCATTATGAACCATACAGTGTGGATCCCATACAATCGAACCGTATTCCATGATTGGTCTTACGAGAGATGTGTAAAGTTGTTAAGTGACGAAACGATCATTGAATTCTTTCGCCCGACGCGTCGCGACGTTTAAAAATAGCCAGAGTTCAACGACCCTTGTTGACCATCATTCTATTTAACAGTTAACATATTAAAACTAAGGTTGCCATGGGGTACAATAGACCTAACCTGGTCGCGGTACCTGTCACTGTGGGGAAACCTCCCAGTTCCATCGTACGAAAAAAAAGGTTGCCAAAAAATAAGGTCAAAATATTGGTTATGGCGTGGCATGATGTTGAAAGCCAATACTTAAAAAGGCTGCTAATTTTTTGTTATTTTGATTTGATAGTTCTTTAAGAAATGAATGTGTCTCCTGAAACCCCATGCACACTTCTGTACCCTTCTGGACCCACCTTTTTTTCTCAATATTTATTTATTCAATCTTCTTTTATTAATTATGAACTAACAATAATTAATCAAATCTTATCCTAATGCTTTGTTTTGTGTCCTCCCAGTGGCAGACAACAAATTTCGTCATCACGGTTTCTGTTCACTTATATAGGTGTTTATCGTTCTTCTGATTGGGTGAGTAGTGTCTCTTGTTCTTAAGCAAGTGTGGCTGCCACGATTTAAAATATTTCAAGCTCGTGGATTTGGGTGTAGTTCAAGCCTTTTTAAATATTTTACTGCATATTTTGTAAAACTATTTTTTACTAATGGCACATTAGCATCCTTATGGATGTTTGAGTTTTTAACATACATGGGAGCGGCTGTGATTATTCAAAGAACTTTATTTTGACGCCTTTGATTTTTTTCGATATTAGTTGAATACTGGACCTGCCTGAAAAATACTTTTTTCATTTGACTGAAATTTATTAAAATAAATTTTATTCTGCTCTTTACAATCTCCATTTCTGTATAATGCGTTCCTGAAGATGGTTGTTATTATTAAAATATTGGTTCAAGACCCACCTAAGGCCATCATTTCACAGGGCCCCCATAAAACTTTTTTAAATTATATTATGGTTTACGAAAATGATTAAAAAAAGGATATAAACAAGAAAAAGCAAAACATAAATGAATATGTTTATAAAGTTAGCTCTTGAAAAAGTGGAGTGCTTTGTTTGCATGTTGGAGAAAGCTCTTATTGTCAGCAGAAAATAGTCCTCCAAACCGGGAACACCCCATGCAAAAATCAGGCATCCTGCTCCTTTTGGAGCACATTTTTTACTGGGATGTCACATTCTATCATTATGGACGAAACAATAACAGTGCTGCGTCAAGTTAACAAACATATTTTTCCTAGCACAAGTGTTGGAACTTTTAATTTGAAAAATTATAAACTTTTTTAATGCCGAAACGATTATACCGGTATTAAGGGAAACGGTATCAGTGATGATAAATGAAATTCCCAAGATTGTACTTAATTCAGTAAAAAATTGTACTTTTTCAAATCTTATTGTACTTTAACCCAAAATTATTTTTTTCTATTGATATACGTAACTATGCTTTGAGAGCTGAGAATATCAAACTGTGTAGACATTTGGCAAGTCATTATGAATTGTTTGATGCTACAGCAGCGCTTCCAAATTGTGGAAGTTTACTTTGAAAAAATAAACCTGTTCGCGGGCACTTTTATCAAAGAATTGTGTTTAGTAATTAGTGAATAAAAGGCTACGTCAATAAGCAAAATTGCTGTATTTGAAGCGAGAACAATTTCAGGAAGTTTTTCTGTAACTGGCCCCTCGTTCGTGCGCTTTAACGCATCTGGATAACTTTTTATGGAGCTATTTTAGGTCATTTGTTTATTGGAAGCCAATATTCAAGCCAACACTTACGCCAAACGGCCAGATTTTTTTAGACAGTGGTCGCGGTAGACATATGCCTAAAATAAAATTTTAAAAATAAATGCCATGAAATTATCTACCAGATTGTAATACAAAATTGCATTCCAACCATTGCTTTCCTACAAGAAATGAATAAGCGAGTAGTCACATTTTTCATTTTGGCGTTAATGAAATGATACAAAGATATGACCGAATGTGACCGAACACTTGATTTCGGTAATTTCTTTCTATCATTTTCTTAACACCAAAATGAAAAATGTGACTACTCGCTCATTCATTTATTGTAGGGTTGTCTTGTGTTATCATTTTATGTTCTCGTGCAGCTAAAACAAAAATATGTAAAAAGGAGTTTAGACGAAGATTTTTTAGCTTGTTTTTTAGACTTGAAAATTTTTTTCCATATTTGCCGACAAATTTGGTACAGCAATTCTCTGATAACTGGAAACATTAGTTCATTAATTTCATTTTTCAATTATCCAACCTTTGACCAAAATGTTTATATATTAAGGCATTTGAAATTTTTAAATTGTACTTAAAATGCCATTGGAGTACTTCAGTACTTTTTCAATGCTAATAGTACTGAAAAAAGTACAATTGTACCGACTTTATCATCCCTGAACGGTATACGTATACCGGTATTTTATGCAAAAAACTAATTTTAGCATCGGTATCAATACCGGTATTCAATTTAAACGGTATTGGTATCGTTATCACTTGCCAACATTGCCTTAACGTTTTTTATTTGAGAGGGTTTATATAGAACCTACGGTCAGTTCTAGACCAATTAGCACAAAACAAAACCCGCATTTTCGTACTTAAAGCAAAATAAATTTAAACTCCAACTTTGATCTTAAATATCTCTCCATTAAAAAAAAAATCTGAAATACCTCTACCGGTTAAAAATTAACAGACTTTTGGACTATGAAAAACAATTCTGATCCACTGTGCGCTGGAGCTACACGCCTTTCCACATAAATAGAACGCCCCCAAAAATGGTAGCAGCTTAGAACTGATGATGTTTCAAGATTATTTTATGTTTAAAACTAGTAAACAAGTATATCCGGTCAGTACCAGAGTGTACCTTATTTGGGGTCCATGGGCCATAATGGACCTGCCAGAACAAAATTATGTGATGAGCAAGGCCCGAATTTTTATGCAAATGCATATTTGAAGTCGTCAGTCTGAGAGTACCATATTCGAAAAATCATTGCGAATTAAGTGCAATTTTTGCATATTTTGCTTTGAATGCATATTTTTGCATAAATTGCTGATATTTACATAGTCTTTTCGTTCTCTTACAAGGTAACTGTTTTGTAGCTTTTATTTTGAATAGATGCATTTTAATATTCATTGATATGCAAGATATTTCAACCCCGTTAAATTTGTGCGGTGTTTGTTTCATTTAAATAAGCGCATTACAAAGCAAACTATATTGCGGGTAAGCGATTTTTCGCTTATGCAGATTTTCTTTAAAGGAAACAAAAGTGCCTTAAAAGTTGTTCAAACTAATACAGAAAAATATTTCATTGCAATTATGCAATTTTTTTAATTGAAAAGCGTTCGCTTATCCGAATTCGACCAAATGGAGTTATTTGAGACCAGAGTTGGTAAAAAACTGGTATAAAACTTCTTGCCAACAAGCAGTAATTGTAGCAGTGTTTACAAACGTAAAATTATTTAAAGGAATAATTTTATTTTGAGTACTTAGTAACAATTTTAAAGTAGTAGCTTTAAAGGACCTCTCATAAAATAAAACAATGATGCTATAACATCATAACACAGATCTAATTTAATGATTTGGAAAATGTGTTTTAGACATTTTGCGCTGATAAAAAGGTGCTTTAGACTAACAACCAGTTGAAATAGAGATATCTAAGGCCAACCAACATAACCATTGTTTGTCAACGCCAGTACAATCATCTCTTTAACATAAAAAGCAGTTGTTGATTATTTTGAATGTTTGGAGAAATACTTAGAAAAATAAAGAAATCGATTTATTGTTCCACAATTTTTCAACATAGTGCTCATGGAAAATCATAAACAAACACGACAATAAACAATGTTGACCAAACGGCGGTAATTGAAATAAAAACAACTGCTCTATTTCTATTATTGTTGCCAATTGTACTCGAAATGGCCATCGAACGTCCAGAAGAAAAGAGAACAACTATAATGAATCTCTCTATTAGGCAACACCCTCAATCAACTAAAGTGCATATATACAGCAACATTTTATAATGGTTTAAAACTGTTTTCCAAAAATTGCTAAAAGCCCAGGTGCAAAAAAATATTTCTCTTTAAAGAATTTTAATTGTTTGATTTTAAATGAAGAATAACTTGCCGGAAAAAACGAGAGTTGAGACACATGATAAAACACATGCTGGTCATTGATAAAACTACAAAAATATGTTTGTGATTTATAGCCAAGTTCATGGGGACCAACTCACAACAAAAAATATGTTTTGAAATATAAAAACACATAGTTTTAAACACTTTCCTGTATAATTCCACCAATAAAGTGTAGGAGTCCTGCACACAAACTATGAAACAGCACAGACCAACAAAATGAGTTTTTGTTATTATCCCTGCAAGCATTTAGAAGATTATGTAAAAGAAGAATCGACTGGGCGTTACTTCTACTTCACTTCTGGACGAAGTTCTTTTATCCATACATTCTTTTTATATACATAAAATTGCAAATACATGTTAAAATTAATTTAAGTTAAAAACTCAAAGGAATTTTTCTTTTTCGTAATTAATTTTGTCATTTCTGCTTTTGTAAGTTAAATTGCAATGTTTTTGGTTTTATTTTAAATATCAATCTAATTTTTTTTTTTAAATAAATAAAGAGGTAATTGCTATTAAGGATTGTGATCCCAGCGAAGCCTTTTAAGTTCTCAAAAAAATATCATTATCAGTCTTTCGAATTTAATTCAGTTGTCAATTGTTTGAAGAAACAGTGGGCCAAATTATTTTTACTGCAACCTCAATTAAGTATAATTTCAATTTTTCGATATAGAAGACAATTTATGGTCTATCTCTTGTTTTACTAATCATCCACAGCTAGCGTTGCAAAAGTTTTCTTTTTTCTCTGCAAATAGTACAAAAGAAACCCTTATCTACACACTATTGCGCTAAAGGCTTTAGTAATAGTATATACAAACAAAATATTTATTTATTAAAAAGAATAAACGAAATTAACATATTATTTTTTTATATATAGAATGTGAACCAGTGTTACCACCAACAAAATTCAAAATTACACTTGAGATGAAGCAAAATGACCCGATTTATATAAAATTACACCTGATATAAAATTGAAGTTTTATTTAATCCTAAAGCCTATAGTACACGGAATGTAAAAAGTCACATGCGCATGTGGTTCTGACGTAATTTTGTCGTCATCACACAACACGAACTTGCTATTGTGGCTTTGTAGTGACGTCAAAATTACGTCAGAACCACCTGCGCATGTGGCTTTTTACATTCCGTGTACTATAGGCTTAAGACATTTTCAAGAACCAAAAAAGAAAATCAATACATATTAGTCAAACCTTTGAGATTCTTATTGTAATTTAAAATACATTAACAATAATAACATTAAAAACTTAAAAGCAATTCATAAAACTTAAAATAAAACTCCTAAAATAATGAGTTTAACTTCCACATTTGGTTGCATATATCTCATTGCAATTCCTTTATAGTGAGTGCTTTTTAAGCCCGATAGAGCTAACGAAAGGTTATCTGTCAAGCGAACTGTCATACTGCTCTCACTTTTTGCTCAGGCACATCATCATGAATAGATTCATGCTTGAACAACGCCACCAAATTATCCAAATTTACTTTAAAAATCAGCCATCGATTTTCGCAACTTTTATAGGCAACTTCATGATTCAAAAACGAAAAGTTAGAATCATGTCAATAAGACATGAGTCGTAGGAACTCAGACTAAGGGCCTTAAATATTCTTCAAACTAAAGCATTGAAAAGTTGCCAGATAAAAATAAAACTAATTATAAAGTTGAAATATTGGAAACATATCTTTCCCCAGGCTAGTTTTTAGATTGAATAACTTTTTTTCAATAAACTTGAGGTTCTTAATCACTATGATAGTCATCTTAATCCAAATCTATGAGTCCATTTTGAGACATTCATTACAGAACTTTGGAAAATATATATTAAATGATTGAATACTTTTCTTAAAAAGAAACCGAGACTGGTGCAGAAGACTGTGAATTTTTGTATCAACAATATTTAAAAAGAAATAAATGTCTTCACTGAAATCGAATCTTTATTTTATTTGGGTATCTTGAGTTATTTTTTTTTAAATTACACCTGAATTACACCTAAGAGAAATTACCCGCGCTCTACCCACGACAGTAAAAATTATACCAAATTCGGGTAATTACGCACAAAGTGGCAACACTGATGTGAACATCTTAACCTAAGAATAGAATTAAAAACATCGCAGCCAGTGCTTAAATAAAGTTTAAACCTTCAACATGGTTTTAATTATAAATGAATCTTAGAGCCATTTTTACGACTTGGCGTTATTTAAAGGTAGGATGTCATCGAAGTATAAAGAGTTTTTGATAATTAACACTGGTAATTTATTTTATATTTTTAATAAACTATTTGGCTTTTTTCACATTTAAAAAGCCTTTTTCCATATACTATTTGAGGCTATCAGCGCAGTGGTGTAGTGTAGAAATGGTGTAACCCCAGACTACTTTTTAGGAGATAAAGAGGAGTTAACACTACACAGAAAAAATTATTGCCGAATTATTTTCAAACAAACGCTTGTTTGAATATTTTTTAATTTCTACAAATTTTTTTACTGATTCAATAAATATTTTTGTTTGATTTTTATTTAACCAACAAAAATGTTGACAACTATTCAATAATATAATATACGCGCTTTTGGTTTCAAGTTTTCATAATTTTGTATGAAATACTTAACGCTCTTTAATGTTGTCGTTTTTTGCATTTTTTGTTTTTATTATTTTTATTATTTGTTTGAAAAAATCAGTGTTTTTTTTAGTAAACAAAATGCAAATAAATTGTTTGAATATGCGAATTTGTTTGTAGGACCGATTTCAGACAAAAAATGTTTTGATTCTACAAATTTTTTGTTTGAATTCGAAAAATAATTTTTTCTGTGTACTCTTGGATTACAGTACTTGGTTGTTACGGCCCGAGCAAAAACTATGTTTCTAGCGACATCTGTTTTGGATACGAACAGTGCAAAGCACATATTTTACACGAGAACAGTAACCAAATTAAATTGTGGGTTACACCACTTCTGCGCTGATAGCCTCATTGAACGTAAGTGGTAAATGTTATTTTAGGTTAATGTAAGTGTAAGAAAAGAAATAAATATATAACATTTTCGAAAAGCTGCCAGAAAAAGTAGCCCTAACAAAAAAGTCCAAATCAATTTGTGAAAAATCGCCCTAAAATTTCGAGTGAATTTGCATAAAAAAATTACCCTATTTTTGGGCGATTTTTCGTTTAACTTTAGTTTACAAAAAATTTTTGGACGATTTTTCGTTTTCTTATTTTGACAAATTCTTCAATAAAAAATAACGTGTCACCCCTAGTTAAGCAACTTTAAGTTTCAGTGCTTGATATATCATTATTCATTAAAATCCCGAATTCAACACTTTTTATGAAACTCTGCGATAACAAATGCTTGTAGGGATTAAAAGATATCCTTTTGTGAGCATTGTGTAATAGTGCAAGACAATAATTAATGCACATTTATTTTGTGTGTGCGCATGTGTTGTGTAAGTAAAAGAGAGAGAGAGAGAGAGAGAGAAAATATGTCAGTATAAGGAGAGATCGTACACACTTTTGGCACACTCAACAAACTCGTATGTCAAAAAAAAAAAAAAAATAAACACCGAACAAGGACTGAGCCTAGTCGAGTGGATGTTGGAAATTAAACAAATAGAAACCAAACGAAAATCTTAAATAAATTCACGTGTGTCAGTCCTTCAATTTAACATTATCATTTCCACCCCTACATATAAGACTGACCTGACCCCCTTGCCTTAATCAGTCCTCGGAAAATATTAAATGACCCTTTTGTTTTACAATTATAAAATTTAGAAAATAAATGGCATTTTTTTTATGTGATCTGATATATAAAACAGTTAAGGCGGTTTTTAACGTTTCTTTGTAATAGATGCGTAAGTAAGATCATTCATTGTTCAGTTTCTGACAGAAAACTCCCCTCTACATTTGTGTTTAAATTCCACATTTCTTCTTAAACCGTTTACTAACTTAGTAATTCTTGTGTAAGTAGTGGGTGTTTTTCAATTTGAAACATTATTTCTTTTGCTCTTGTTCACTTTTAAAGGGTCGAGCGATAGTGGTGATTGTTTTATAAACGGCTTTTTGTTCTTGTTGAAAATTTATGTTTTTACTGAAATTGAGATGACATTTGACTCGTGGTTGAAAACTGTTTTCTTAATGGATATTTGTCATAAAAACCAAATGTACTTTAATTTTTAAAATGCATTTTTAAATGGGCAATTAAGTAAGATATTTACAAGAAGTGTTTAAATAGTATTGAGTCCATAATTCAATCACAATATAAAAAAATACTCTCTTTTTGTACCCGGCAGTTACTGGTTTTGCAAAATCCAAAAAATTTTTGAATTTAATGTGAAACAAAAATGATCAGAAGTATTTATGTCTTTCGCTCTACTTTGCATACAAATTACCATTTTTTGAAAAAAATCAAAACAATCACAGGAGCAGAAAGAATGAAAAATAAGAATTATAGTAAATTTTTGGCCTTTTCTTTAACAAAGAGCGACCTTAAGCTTTCATATAAAATATCAATTTCTGGGGACGATGCCCGATTATTGTTGAACAATAACATGAACCCCGAGAAGTGGGACACTTTTTGAATTTCCCGAGATTTTGAAAACCCCGCTTACAAGAAATATATTTATTTATGGGTTGAGATTTGTATGCCCTGAAAAATTTTAAATATGCGCTTAAAATATTCACTAAAAAAATAATAAATGTGCACTAAAAACTTAAAATATTTCCATAAAATATCGTTCTTTAATTTTAATAAAAACAAAAATATAACAAATTCAGTCTATTGTATCTTTAAAAACTTCAATAAATAATTTAAATTGTTGTTAAATGTTGAATTAATAAGTTCACTTAAGTTTTTTTTTTACTTATTTTAGTATGAGTCGTACTCAAAAATTAAAGTACGAATAATACTTAAAAGTACTTAAAACAATCCACAATGGGATAATTTTTGAAAACCAGTATGCGTATGTTTCAAAAGTAAAATAAGGAGCAATAATTCCCATATTCTTTTTGTTAAAATTATTTAGTTAAATACATCAAATTTTCAAAACCATATTGGTTATGCAGCTGGTGACTTATAATTGAGAATTCTTTTGTAAACAAAGGCCGGAATACAACAAAAAAGAAATAAACATGTGGAACGGGTAAGTAAAATAATAATATTTTTTCTGGTTCTGTGGGGTTATTGCTTAGGTTAGAATGAATCTAATCTCACTCTCGGATTATTTCAAGTACGAATCGAGATTAAAAATCTTAGAAATTTTTTAACCAAGTACAGTTTGATTGAGATTAATAGTCTTAGAAATTTTTTAACCAAGCACAGTTTGAGATTAAGTTCATCTCACTTTTAATTACGTCAATCCATTTCCGGCTTGATTTAAGTACGGATGGGTTGATTTGTTTTTTCGGTGTATTGATTTATCTGTAGTAAAACTTTGTCTGTTCAGACGCAAGAAACTTTTGTGCACAAAAATTATCGCTCAACTTTTTTAAATGCATAATAATCGGTATTGTGAGGTCATTTAATTTATTGTACTTTGCTTAATTGATTTTTTTTTAAAGGAAAAACATGTCATGCTTACATGGCTTTGAGATTTTAGTATATAAATTCTTACTGAGCTACCTAAACAAGAGCGGCAAGCGTTTTTTTAAACATGAAAATTCTATTGCGAATACATTTTCAATAAAATAAAACGACCGAGCGATCTACCAAATACGATTTTCCCGCCGGGTGGTGTTAAATTCGCGTTTTAAAGGTTTGTTTCGCATAAACTGTGTGAAAATGAAAATTTTTGACATAAAACAGACGCTTGCCGCTCTTGTTTAGGTAGCTCAGTTAGGAATTTTTATTATTTGAAAAATTTTTTTCGCCGAGAAAGGCTTTAAAAAAAACCGCAAGAAAAATTTTAAAAGGGCAGATTGGGGATATTTTTATAACTTCAGGATTTGGTGCATATTTAAAAAGAAGATAAAGTTTAATTGATTGTTTATGGGTTTTCGCATTCATTTTTATATCGTGGTCGTAGAAGCGCAATATAAACCCATAAAACAAAATCCAAATAATTTTAAAAGTTTGGTTTCTTGCAAAATACTTCAGGAGACAATTGTAAATTTCCAGACTAAACAACTATGATTCATCGGAAAGGAGAAAGACTTTTCAGCAAATATGGCGGCTTAATAAAATTCCTAAATTTGGCCCTGCCAAGGATATCCCTAGATGGGTCAAACAACAAAAAATTTAAAATGTTGATAAAAAACGACTGCGTATCTTGAAAAAAAAGTTCACCTTACTTAAAGGTAACTTTATTGCGGAATTTTCTTAGTAATTTCAATAAACTTAACCGTTTTTGAGTTACGCGAAAATATGTTGTGCAACCTCGTCCATTTTCGAAAACAAAAGCTTACCCAAAAAAAAAGGCTAGCACCATTGGATTCAGCATACCCAATATATGTTCAAACGCCAGTCCCCCGCCTCACAATACTTTGATGTAGAACAAAATTGTGCAAAAATAGTAGGAATCGACCCAGACAAATAATATTTTGCATTGAGGTATATATGATAATAAAAAACACAATTTCAAGTTTATTATTCCGTCAAAAGATGCATGTACCTCCTTTTTTAAATTTAATACCGCAACCGTTGAATTGTTGAAAATTACCAAATCTATCTTAATATAATGTTATAATTTATGTACCTAATTTTTTATAATTTCTAGGAAGGATTTTTGTATTTTAAAATATCCTTTTGTAAAAAAGATCACAAAAATATTTAATCACTACGCTATATTCCGTTTAAATTATATAATTATAAATATAAAAGAGTTTAGTGCCAAACAAACTGAAGGATACGCATTTCTTATACATGTATGTATGTCCTTTTAAGGAAAATATGTATACATGAAGGGAAAATATTTGATATTTATTTAATATTCAATAATAGCAAACAATTATTAAAGGATTTTTAAGAGTTTTTATTGGAGACGTATTTTGAAATCTTAAATCATCGGAACTAGAACAAAGCAAGTTTAATTTTCTGATTGATGCTAGCAGCAAGTGGGTCATTAGATTTTTATTAGTGTTTCGCCTAGAAGATTTTCTTGTATGCGACAGTCTAGCATTTCCTTTTATTTGGTGTGAAGTTTCAAGTGCTTCTTCTGACAAATAACCTGTAATTATTAAAAGAAATAAATTTGTTAAGTAAATAAAACTTTAGATTGTAATATGTAAATACATACATTTTCAATGATACAAACAATTCAAATATTTCATGATTAAAATATTCCATACCAAAATATAAAAAACAAGTACAATTTGGTGTTCCGGAAAAAGCACAAAAAATTACACTTAAACTCAAAATGTTGTAAATTTTTTTCTTTACATCAAAAGGCAACGGAGCATATATTCTTTAAAAAAAAAAAACTGAAAAAACGGTGCACTCAGTTTTGTTTAAATTTAAAGTAAATATTGACGATTTCCATATTTTCCAAAAACAACCTGAATTTTTTACGGCTTTATAATAATGTCTAATAACGGTAGAGATTTTCTTGAAGTCAATTTCTTTAGAACGTTTATTTTTAAGCACAGTACAAAGAAAATAGGATAATTTTATCGTACAGAATAATATTTATAGCTTTAAATGTAAAGCACTAAATTATAAAAAATAATAAATGCGTTTTGGGCCTCTAAAAAAGATCATATATCTCTAAGTTAGAACTAAAATGTGGTTAGTTTCTCTTTTGATTCTTAATGGTGGACACTTGGTTGGCAGAGAAAATTTAAAAAAGTGTTCACTTAGATTTTTTATTTGTCCATCAAAAATTTGTTTTACTTTTTTTCAGTTACGGCAGCACTTTTTTAAGATTCATCCAGAGCATTACAAATACATACTTTAAATAAAGTGTGGGCTCATATCAGGGAAGAATGTCTTTTTAAACAAATCCTAACTAAAAAATTATGGTACTTCTTTAAAATAAATTTTTAATAATGAATTAAGTTAAATTTTTCTTGTAAAATTGTTTTAAAATTAGGACAATTTTAGCGACCTCTAGCAGCGGCAAAACACATTTAACACAAAAAAGGTTCTTCCTACATGTTTTTAAGCATTGGAACAACATTGTTTCACCTTATGTTTGTATATGGAACAAAGTACTATGCGGCTTGTCTCAAAAAAAAAAAAATGTAAAATTCAAAAAACAACGTTTTTATTGTTCCTTGGGGCATCGCGAACAACAGTTGTTCTACTATTCTTTCATAATTGTCCTATCTGAAAACTTACCGTTATTTTTTAGTTGTTAAACAAAGTTGCCAATTAAATCCTACAAACCTCAAAATATGACTTCAATTGTGTTTGGAACGGTTGTCTCTTTATTTTTTGCAAACATACAAACGTCAACAAATTTCACCTACTTTTTCTCCTTGTCCCCAAAAAATAAAATTAAATCCCCAAATTAAAAAAAAAAAAAACAAAACATATTTAAAATTTTTTTTAAAAACAATAAGAAATTCACAAAAATCGACAAATTAAATTTATAGTAAAAAAATTTATTTTATATTCAACATTTTTTATTTTTCGAATTTATTCTATGAGCTAAATTTCAGTTATGTATTTTATAAAGCTTTTTTGTAATAGTCATATTCCTTCAATTTTTCAGAAATGACTTTATACACTATCAGACTATTATATTGTATTTTCTTGTTACATTTTACCTTAGCTTTCCGTTGGAAAGTCATTTCTGAAAAATTGAAGGAATATGACTATTACAAAAAAGCTTTATAAAATACATAACTGAAATTTAGCTCATAGAATAAATTCGAAAAATAAAAAATGTTGAATATAATATAAAGTAACCTTCAGAAGGAAATAATTCCCAGTTTCTATTTGTTAAAATTTATTTTATTTAAAGCGAGCGACTGGTTTCGGTATGTTTTTTTAATCCTTTTGATGCGATACCAGTGAGGAATTACAAGCAGAACAATATGGCGTTTTTGAAAACGAATGAGCCAATTTATAAGAATTTGGAGCTTGTTCAATCGTGTTAGCCATCCTTTGAATCAACAATAAAAATACATATATCTATATTGTGGCATCGAAATATTGGTTAAACTATTAATAAATATATATCTTGCATAACCTGACCTTGAGCTTGATTTAAAAATAAGAAGAAATAAAATTAAAAGGTCGAAGAATATAGACTAAATAACATATATCTATCATTTATTTCATACTTCATAAGTACTAACCAATAGCCTAGCATTCTTTTCCCCAAACTTTATTTTATTGACTTTCATATTGACTTATTTTTGGGGAAGACAAATTTGATTTAAAATTGTCTTTTAAAACTCAAAAATTGTATGTGTTGTCACCGATTTTAGATTCTTTTCATTCAAAGTTATGCTCCTTTTTTTGATATTTAATGAAAGAAAAATAAGCTTAAATAATAACAAAAAAAGGGAAACTATATTAAAAATTTGTAAAATTCCTAAATTTTTAAGTCCCCAAAAAAGCCCTAATCCCCAAAAGACTTTTGTTGTCCTTTTTCTCGAATGAAATCTCCAACTCCCCAAGTCTGGCAAGCCTGATTTTTAAGCAAATACCTGATTTTTGCCATCATGCTGTGGTGTTTTGAAGCAACTGATAAAGCCGTTAATAAGATAATTTTACAAGCACTCTAGAAAGGTATTACTTAAAAAATCTGATAAAAAATTTGGCAACTAGAGGCTGAGGTGACTATATATGTCACCTGAAGTAGCACAATATGTCCCCAAAACAATAAAATAGTTGGGAATTTATAGCTTGAAATTAAAAAAATACAACTTTTTTCATCATTTTTAGAAAGTTTTAACAACTTAAATGTTTTTCGCTCTTTATTTTAAATTTCATTTCAATCATAAGATGCTTTACATTTTCGTTGTTCTAATTAAGGATAAATTTGTAAAAACTACATTTGTTTTTCATTAAGTAATTCATTACAATATATAAAACATAAAACAAAAGTCACTACTTATTTTCATTTTCCTTATTTTTAAAAAAGCTTTATAAACAACGCGTTAAATATAAAATAACAATATCAAGCGAATTTGTATAACGTTAACAATATTGAAAATTGTGAAAATTGCGTGATCCTAGGCAAAAGATCCTTTCTTTTTATATACACAAAAATTACTACAACCACAACGTATTGGACGAATTTCCCTTAATACAACTTAATTAAATTTTTTTAGTTCTTAATTTAAAAAGAGACGTTAAAACTTATAATTATCGGATGACTATTTAAAAGTTTTTAAAATTTTCTAACAGCCAATTTGTCTAAATAATTGTACGCAATTGTTATATCAATTTCATAAAATCACTTTATGACAATTTTATGGCCCACGGCACATACCAAATAAATACACATTGAGTCGCTTCTGCTACAGCACCAACCACTACAATCATATGCCACTTGACTACGGCAAATGCACCAAACAAGTTTCAACAAAAGTAATTTTTGTTCAACTTAATTAATAAACTACGTACTAAGTACGAGCGGACATGAGTTGATTTAAAAAAAAAAACAAAAAGTTCACAAAACAAACTTAAATTTAATGTGAGCAAATAATGTACGTAATTCGGAACGCAATGACGTTGGGACATTTGTCAGTTTCAAATTAACTGTCGTTTAATAATACGACTTGCTGACAGGTACGACTAACGTTTTAGTAACATTCAATCGTTTATACTCTCTGCATTACTTTTGGAGGTCAGCTAGAATGTAGAGAAAAACACACAGCACGCTGCAGCGATTGCTGCCTTCCAATTTGATCTGTTAAACATCCTGCAATTATTGCCCGCAATGATGCCGATGAAAGAGACTTTAACAAAATAATTTATTAAACTGTTACTATAACTAACATAAATGATTTACTTTAAAGTTAATAACAAATAGCAATTAAGTATTTTTTAAAAACTAACAGAGCCATTACGTTTGAGATATATCTCGGCTTTTTATGTTACATGTGTGTTTTTCGTGGAATATTAGGGGTATAGAAAAGCTTTTCATGCTGGAATGATTCTCACACAAAACAAAAACAAGTGATTATTATAAACTGCAAAGACTGGAATTATTCTAGCCTCACCCTGCCTTTACACATGCAAGTAATTACTTGCAAGTAGGCTATACGTAATAACATCGAAAATGTCGCCGAAATAATCGAATGTCATACATTGCAGATTTATCTGCATTTTGCAGATTTAACACCCCAAAATTGCCAAAATGCAGATTTGAAGATTTTTGGTTTAAAATTGTAGATTTTTTAGATCGGTGTAACTTCTTTACATTGTCACTTATGTTTATACTATTTCCACTTCTTGCATTGATCTAATTTTACACGAAATATTATGGATATGTACCTACAAATATATTAATTTGTACTTATGTATACAAATCTTTAATAGTTTCAAAATTTGGGTAGATATTTTTAATGTAACAATACCCAAACATTTTTAAAACTTTTCTGTGTTGACAGACTACCATCGATTTTAATTTCCAGAAAATTTGTCGTATATTTTGAAATTAATTGTTATACATTATTTTTCGGTTAATTGCACATCAAAATTTGCACAACTTTTTGTTCAATTACAGAAATCACGCATAATTGGAACTACTAATGAATTAAAAGAAATCCCATATGTGCACTTTAAGTTTTTCAAAATAATTTTTTTTTACCTTAAACGATAAAAATGCAAGTAACAGAAAAAAATGTACACATCTGTGTATACGCAGGTATTTATTATAGTAGGTATGTACTATTAAATGCACTATTTATGTGCACAATAGTTTTACAAAAAAATAAAATTTATAAACTAAAAAACAATTCATATATGTATTGGTTTTACAAAAAAAAAAACAAAAACTTAAAGAATAAAAACTATTCATATGCATATACATACAGCTCTTCCATTCACGTTAGTATTAAAATATTACATAGTGCTTAAAAAAATAAAAAAAGGAACAAATAAATTCATATTGTACATATTCACACTTTTCGAGATCATTATTTAAAAAAGAAAAATAAACATGTTGTTTACAAATGATGTCAAATATGTATGTGCAAAAATGCCAGATTACTTTTCAATAATAATGCAATTAACCGGGTAAAAGTAAGAGGAAATCTATTTTTGATGACATGAATTTTGAACCAATTAAGCGGGAAAATCAATTAACCGGGTTCAATTATCCGAGGAAATTTACATGGTTTTCGTATGCAATATGTATTTGCCCGATCATGTGTTTTGAAGATTTATTAAAGATCTTTTAAATCTTGGCGCAGCTTTTGCAGATTTTTTGATGAAAGACTATGGTTTGCTGATTTTACCTCTAAAAGTTCTGGCAACAATGCATACAAGTTGCATGAATGTTTACACAGTCAAGCAGCGTTGCCATTTGTCAAGATTTCCCTTTTTTGCAAGTTTTTTGAGATGCCAAAAAGTTTTTAATTTATTTAAAGTTTTTTAAGTTTTTTTTCTAAATGCATAAAGTTAAAATTTAACTTAAAATTTGCAGTTTGTTGTATTTAAATATTAAATGATGTTTTTAGATAATTAAACGATTTTATATTTTCTCACTCCCTTATTTGAGCAACATTGTTTAATTGTGTATACTAGTGCTTGGATACTATCGATATTATCGATAGTTCAAATTTCACTATCGATATATCGGTATTACTATCGACTGAATGTTTGTACTTGAGCAGAAAAACTTAAACTAGTTTCTTATCAGGCTACAGTTTGTTGTTTTTATAACTTTATTGAACGAATGAGACGCACGTTATTTTAGATGACAGTTTTTAAAAATTGTGCTGATGAAAAGCACCTTTCTAAAGGAACCGAATTAGCAATGACTATAAGATATTTTATTGCAACTTTAAATAATTTTCCAAATTGGTTTTGATTCTCCATCCAAAAGGTATTCAATATAGCGGTCTTTTCCTAAAATGGTCGATCATTGTTTTATTCTATATTCGCAATTGCATATGTATATGCATTTTTTTTTACAACATTTCAGTCCCTATACAAATTTCGACGAAAGGCCTTTAATTAGCAGTAAAAAAGCATATCTAAGCAATCCATACCACCTGCCATTCTTGTTGTTTGTATTCAGCGCAAATTAATAATAGCAAGAAAAAAACTGTATGTCTTCATAGCTGTAAGTTAAATGATAAAAATATCGATATTTTTCCTATCGATATTTTCGATGTTTTAAGACTATCGATCGTTTCCCAGCACTAGTGTATACTCCCTGTAAGTACAACTACGTGGTTTTTTATTTCATTATTTGGTAAAAATTATTTTTTCACCGAGTTTTTTTTTAAACTTATTTGCTATCTTATCTCAACTTAAGATGTTGTGTCAAAATGCCACAGATATGTTATGTTTTTTTTAAATATATGTATGTTTGTTCATGTATGTAGTTCCTTGTAAACTATTTTGTATATAACAAGGCTTCATTCAAATGTGCTAAATTCCCATTTCATACTATTGAGAAACTCAAATTTATTGTTGAAGGTATAAGCTATTCCTATGCGCATTTCACTGGTTGCTTAGGCCAGATCGTCAGGAAACTTCATCCAAAGATTTTAGAAAAGCTAAAGATCTTATACAAATAAAACTGTTAAGCGAATAAGAATTATAAGCCTCAGTTAAACTTGTAACAATATCAAAGCTTAAACAAAAACAACAACAATAAACAGTGAGTTTATCTTTTCTTACAGTCCCGACTACAATTTTTCAGAGTTTTTTTATATCTTTGAATAAAATAAATACCTAATTCATTTTGTTATTTTCTTTTAAAAAATTTCATTGAAAAAAAAAGTTTTTTCTTGCGTAAACAAGTTTTTTTCTAAGATATCAAGATTTTTTTTAAATATATGGTAACGTTGCAGTCAAGTGAAAGTTTCTTATAAATCAGAGTTACCAAGTGCGAAACACTAAATAAACATTTCATTGCTAAATAAACATTTGACATGAATAGTTATTATTACTTTTTCAAATTAGACTGATGTTTAAATACTAAACCAATTGTCTACTTTATGTATAAATGCAAAAAAATTTAGATGCTAAACATTATCAATATACCAACAACTATGAATTTTAAGAGCGATGTAGAGAGTGGCTGTGCAAAACAATATGGATATCTAGTTAATAAGACTAAAGCTACGGTCACACTTATTTAATATTTGACCAAATAAGCGTAGCCCCTACTTTTGTTAATAGAAAGTAAATTTAACATGGCCTTAAAGTTACAAAATAAATTTTGAATACTACTAGACATATCAAAAACGGTTTTTTGAAAGGAGTGGTATTATAATCAAAATAAACATTGGAATTAAAGGAAATAATTATTTAGTTTGCTTGTTGGCCCGCTTTTTTCGTCAAATAGTTGACAAGTGTGACCGTAGTTTAAGCAATACTCAAATTAAGTACAATCACGACGATGGTAGAAAACACTACATAACTAATAACAATTTATGTGCGATTTTTTATTACAAAATTAGTAAGTTCTTGTTGGTATTGTTATAACTGTTTTAATTTTTGTGATCTTTATGTTTATATTGATGTTTTAAACTTATGTATATTGTTGTTTTTAGACTATCCCTGATGATGATATTCAATGAATATCGAAATATTGGAGTAATTTAAATAAATAAAATATAAAACATTTATTAAAAAACCCTATGACCTCGAGCTTGATTATTTATTTCTTTTGAGATTCCAAATTGAGAAATATTTTTAAATACACTTTAAAAAAGTTAAATCTATAATTATTATTTCCGCAATCAAGTAAATTTGGTAACACTGTTTATGTTTTAGTAAAAAAGTGTGAGTGTGTTGAGTTTTTCGAACTTGCACTTGCATTCGTAAATGCCAGGTTAAATGGATTACTTGTCAAACTGAGCAGAACAATTGATTCAGACAAGAAGGAGTTGATCTTCTTTCTTTTTACTTTCATCATGCTTGTTATTAAAGGAGTTTACGTTAAAAGAAGACTTTCTTAAAGATATAGCTTAAAATATTGCACACTTCTGATATCTGCCCAATGGGCAATAATGCAATAATAATTTAGATTGTATTTCAGTTCGAATTAGTAATGTAACAGGTATCAAAAACGCTCCTTCTAGTTTCGGTCATAATAAACTCTCCATTTCGTTTTCTGTGTAATTTTCAATCGATATCAGTCAATCTACCAAAAAATTTTATTTATTTTCTAAAATGGACTTTTGATCAAATTGATATCTACGGGTCACTATTCTTACTTCTACAATTAAAATATTTTCATTGTTTTTCTTTTTGTAAATAAGTTGAAAAAATTTTAAAGTGCATGCCTCGAACAGAATTTTTGCTACTTATGGCTTCAAACTTGAAGTAATGCTGGAAACTATGGCGAAATATGACAGTATAGAATAACAATACTAGATTAAATTTTTTCTTTTACTTTCTCTCTAATGTGAGGATATTTTGAAGGTAAGTTTCCTAAGTATGTCCAGCATGGCAATTAAAGCTAATTATATGTCTACAAATTAAGAATCAAAAAGCGATTATTAAAAAAGTGCTATTGTGCTATTGCAGTTTTAAATTTACTCGAAAACTTCCAATTTAAAAATACTGTTAAATTCTTACTGCCGTATTCATAAAAAATAAAATAACTTTAAAATGTGCATAAAGGCAAAATTTTAATTCTATCTATTTTAATATTTTATGAGAATGGCACTTATGGCCAATTTTACCGACTGTATTTAAATAATAATTCATATTTAAATATAGATTTTCATATAATTTTGTTTTTTTTTTTTATTGACATGAAAAACAAAAATTGATATTCAAATACCCTCCATCGACAGAATAATTCTGGAGTGGTCTTCATATGGGACCTATGATAAATTATGAATAGATCTTAACCAAATTTGAAATTTGAATTTTTCTAGTCATATAAAATTGTGGCAGACCAAAATTTATAACAATAGCATTTTTCGGTTACGGCTTAAGACGTACTAAAGTGTTTTTCTTTATATAGGGCCAATGTACCAGAAATCACAAAGTCAAATTTCGCGAAGATTGGTCCATAGGCGCCAGATAAAGCACATATGACACTATGATAGATCAAATTTTATTTCAATAACGTTCTTCGTTGCTGTTTTAGGCGTACTAAACTGTTTTCCGAGAGTAGGCTTTATATGGGGAATGTAAATTATTATTTTGTGATTTGATTTCTGGTTATTAAACTGCTTAAACTATAAAAAGATTGAGGCAAACATGTGATAACAACATTTTTAAACATAGAAAATATTGAAAGAATAAGACTTTTAAAGTATAAAGTCTTTTAAATTGTAATTTGACTTAGAATACACATTCGAATTAATATGAAAATTTATATTTTTTAATAAAATTAGTTTTTCAGAGTTTTTTTTTTGCTTAACTGTGCACTAAAAAGTCACTAAAAATTTCAATTGAAAAGTCGCAATTGAATAATTGAATGTTGTTTGTTGCATTAACAGGATGCGATTAATTTGCTTATGTTAGTAAAAATAATAAATGCCAATGATTTCAGTTCTTTTAATTCACTAAATTTTCAAAAAAACTAAAAAAAAAATTTAGAAAGAGTATCATAAAATATTTATGGAAAAGTTCATAGCTCCAGCGAAAATAGAATGGAAAAAACTTGTGTTTGATTCATATTATTTATTAAAAATTTCATTGATTTGGAAACTTTTTTTATGTAACTGTTTTTAACGTTAGAAAATGTATGTAATAAAAAACAAAATAATAATTTTAAAATTTATTTTGTATTACAAATTAACTTAAGAATTCAATTTAAATTTTATTTAGACTGATGTATCCAAAAACCCATTTATCCATCCAATATTAGTCTGCACAGTTGAGAGTAGGAGGTGGTTTCAAATTTATTAGGTGGGGTTTGAAACAGTAACAAAAAATAATAAATAAACTTCTAATAGAATTGTCATAGTGTTTTATTATTATTTTTTACTGCGAGTGTGTTTTTGTTGCTCGTTGAAGGTGCTTTAGACATGTTTTCAACTTTGTAGTAAATTATTCATTTGACGTTTTTGTTGCTGTTGCGGCGGTAAAATACGCCTCTTTCAACGCCCCATTTATCAATATTCATTAAGTGTCGTTTGGTTTGCCTGGAACAGTATTAAAAACAACTTAACTCTGGGAACGTGTTTTAATAATTTGCAATCATTTGAAATTGTTTAGATCTTTGACACGCTGTTCAAAAAGTTAAGCAGGAGCGGCGGCATCGTCAGAACATTTTTTAAGTTTATTGAAACTTGATTTGGGGTGGTAATCGTTATTAACTCATCTGCTAAATTGATTATTTTAAAACTTATAAGCTTTAATGAAGTAAGTGAGAGTTGTAGTTTAAGTTGCAGCTTTGTACAGAAATATGTAAATACTAAACATTTTGAAGGCAAAGAAATAACAATTTTTTATTAGGCCTAATTCCATATGCATATGAGAAAATTTCACAATTAAGAAACTGACGCATTCACCAGCACTTAAATATTTCAGTGTTTATATTTTTAATTAGGCTTAAGTTCATTAAATTTAATTTTCATTAAATTATTTTTATGAAGAAAGGAATTTTACAACATGAAAATTAATTAAAATTTTTATTGATAATTTTTCATTCTTGACTCAATCTGGGCTCGAACCCAGGTGTTTACGGACAGGTTACCCTGACATGTTTCGATTGCAACCACTCAATCTCTTCAGAGGGCTTGCCGTTTAACACTCGCAGCCATCGACGACTGCTGACGTCATTAGTCAAACATCAATCCTTAAACCAAATTGTATTGAACCTTTTGGTAGATCGAAATTTGCTTTTGAATGATTATCTATTTTAATTTATTTTAACATGTTATTCCTTTACTTCTCTTTTTTCGTACTTTTTGTCAAGAATTCTTCTTGAAGTTCAAAGTACATATATTTTTTTTGTTTTTTCATTTTTTTGTCTTTCTTTTTCTTGTTGACCTTTTCAGCACAACTTGAAGGACAAATGCAAACATAGAGCTCGTGCCTTAGCTTTAACAATTATTAGTATTGTGGTTATTTTATTGAACTATTTATGGTTTTTAATCCAAATTTTTTAATATTTTTAATTAGGCTTAAGTTCATTAAATTTAATTTTCATTAAATTATTTTTATGAAGAAAGGAATTTTACAACATGAAAATTAATTAAAATTTTTATTGATAATTTTTCATTCTTGACTCAATCTGGGCTCGAACCCAGGTGTTTACGGACAGGTTACCCTGACATGTTTCGATTGCAACCACTCAATCTCTTCAGAGGGCTTGCCGTTTAACACTCGCAGCCATCGACGACTGCTGACGTCATTAGTCAAACATCAATCCTTAAACCAAATTGTATTGAACCTTTTGGTAGATCGAAATTTGCTTTTGAATGATTATCTATTTTAATTTATTTTAACATTTACTTCTCTTTTTTCGTACTTTTTGTCAAGAATTCTTCTTGAAGTTCAAAGTACATATATTTTTTTTGTTTTTTTTTTTTTGTTTTTTCATTTTTTTGTCTTTCTTTTTCTTGTTGACCTTTTCAGCACAACTTGAAGGACAAATGCAAACATAGAGCTCGTGCCTTAGCTTTAACAATTATTAGTATTGTGGTTATTTTATTGAACTATTTATGGTTTTTAATCCAAATTTTTTAATATTTTTAATTAGGCTTAAGTTCATTAAATTTAATTTTCATTAAATTATTTTTATGAAGAAAGGAATTTTACAACATGAAAATTAATTAAAATTTTTATTGATAATTTTTCATTCTTGACTCAATCTGGGCTCGAACCCAGGTGTTTACGGACAGGTTACCCTGACATGTTTCGATTGCAACCACTCAATCTCTTCAGAGGGCTTGCCGTTTAACACTCGCAGCCATCGACGACTGCTGACGTCATTAGTCAAACATCAATCCTTAAACCAAATTGTATTGAACCTTTTGGTAGATCGAAATTTGCTTTTGAATGATTATCTATTTTAATTTATTTTAACATGTTATTCCTTTACTTCTCTTTTTTCGTACTTTTTGTCAAGAATTCTTCTTGAAGTTCAAAGTACATATATTTTTTTTGTTTTTTCATTTTTTTGTCTTTCTTTTTCTTGTTGACCTTTTCAGCACAACTTGAAGGACAAATGCAAACATAGAGCTCGTGCCTTAGCTTTAACAATTATTAGTATTGTGGTTATTTTATTGAACTATTTATGGTTTTTAATCCAAATTTTTTAATATTTTTAATTAGGCTTAAGTTCATTAAATTTAATTTTCATTAAATTATTTTTATGAAGAAAGGAATTTTACAACATGAAAATTAATTAAAATTTTTATTGATAATTTTTCATTCTTGACTCAATCTGGGCTCGAACCCAGGTGTTTACGGACAGGTTACCCTGACATGTTTCGATTGCAACCACTCAATCTCTTCAGAGGGCTTGCCGTTTAACACTCGCAGCCATCGACGACTGCTGACGTCATTAGTCAAACATCAATCCTTAAACCAAATTGTATTGAACCTTTTGGTAGATCGAAATTTGCTTTTGAATGATTATCTATTTTAATTTATTTTAACATGTTATTCCTTTACTTCTCTTTTTTCGTACTTTTTGTCAAGAATTCTTCTTGAAGTTCAAAGTACATATATTTTTTTTGTTTTTTCATTTTTTTGTCTTTCTTTTTCTTGTTGACCTTTTCAGCACAACTTGAAGGACAAATGCAAACATAGAGCTCGTGCCTTAGCTTTAACAATTATTAGTATTGTGGTTATTTTATTGAACTATTTATGGTTTTTAATCCAAATTTTTTAATATTTTTAATTAGGCTTAAGTTCATTAAATTTAATTTTCATTAAATTATTTTTATGAAGAAAGGAATTTTACAACATGAAAATTAATTAAAATTTTTATTGATAATTTTTCATTCTTGACTCAATCTGGGCTCGAACCCAGGTGTTTACGGACAGGTTACCCTGACATGTTTCGATTGCAACCACTCAATCTCTTCAGAGGGCTTGCCGTTTAACACTCGCAGCCATCGACGACTGCTGACGTCATTAGTCAAACATCAATCCTTAAACCAAATTGTATTGAACCTTTTGGTAGATCGAAATTTGCTTTTGAATGATTATCTATTTTAATTTATTTTAACATGTTATTCCTTTACTTCTCTTTTTTCGTACTTTTTGTCAAGAATTCTTCTTGAAGTTCAAAGTACATATATTTTTTTTGTTTTTTCATTTTTTTGTCTTTCTTTTTCTTGTTGACCTTTTCAGCACAACTTGAAGGACAAATGCAAACATAGAGCTCGTGCCTTAGCTTTAACAATTATTAGTATTGTGGTTATTTTATTGAACTATTTATGGTTTTTAATCCAAATTTTTTAATATTTTTAATTAGGCTTAAGTTCATTAAATTTAATTTTCATTAAATTATTTTTATGAAGAAAGGAATTTTACAACATGAAAATTAATTAAAATTTTTATTGATAATTTTTCATTCTTGACTCAATCTGGGCTCGAACCCAGGTGTTTACGGACAGGTTACCCTGACATGTTTCGATTGCAACCACTCAATCTCTTCAGAGGGCTTGCCGTTTAACACTCGCAGCCATCGACGACTGCTGACGTCATTAGTCAAACATCAATCCTTAAACCAAATTGTATTGAACCTTTTGGTAGATCGAAATTTGCTTTTGAATGATTATCTATTTTAATTTATTTTAACATGTTATTCCTTTACTTCTCTTTTTTCGTACTTTTTGTCAAGAATTCTTCTTGAAGTTCAAAGTACATATATTTTTTTTGTTTTTTCATTTTTTTGTCTTTCTTTTTCTTGTTGACCTTTTCAGCACAACTTGAAGGACAAATGCAAACATAGAGCTCGTGCCTTAGCTTTAACTAAAACTTTGACTAATGACGTCAGCAGTCGTCGATGGCTGCGAGTGTTAAACGGCAAGCCCTCTGAAGAGATTGAGTGGTTGCAATCGAAACATGTCAGGGTAACCTGTCCGTAAACACCTGGGTTCAAGCCCAGATTGAGTCAAGAATGAAAAATTATCAATAAAAATTTTAATTAATTTTCATGTTGTAAAATTCCTTTCTTCATAAAAATAATTTAATGAAAATTAAATTTAATGAACTTAAGCCTAATTAAAAATATTAAAAAATTTGGATTAAAAACCATAAATAGTTCAATAAAATAACCACAATACTAATAATTGTTAAAGCTAAGGCACGAGCTCTATGTTTGCATTTGTCCTTCAAGTTGTGCTGAAAAGGTCAACAAGAAAAAGAAAGACAAAAAAATGAAAAAACAAAAAAAAAATATATGTATGTACTTTGAACTTCAAGAAGAATTCTTGACAAAAAGTACGAAAAAAGAGAAGTAAAGGAATAACATGTTAAAATAAATTAAAATAGATAATCATTCAAAAGCAAATTTCGATCTACCAAAAGGTTCAATACAATTTGGTTTAAGGATTGATGTTTGACTAATGACGTCAGCAGTCGTCGATGGCTGCGAGTGTTAAACGGCAAGCCCTCTGAAGAGATTGAGTGGTTGCAATCGAAACATGTCAGGGTAACCTGTCCGTAAACACCTGGGTTCGAGCCCAGATTGAGTCAAGAATGAAAAATTATCAATAAAAATTTTAATTAATTTTCATGTTGTAAAATTCCTTTCTTCATAAAAATAATTTAATGAAAATTAAATTTAATGAACTTAAGCCTAATTAAAAATATTAAAAAAGTTGGATTAAAAACCATAAATAGTTCAATAAAATAACCACAATACTAATAATTGTTAAAGCTAAGGCACGAGCTCTATGTTTGCATTTGTCCTTCAAGTTGTGCTGAAAAGGTCAACAAGAAAAAGAAAGACAAAAAAATGAAAAAACAAAAAAAAATATATGTACTTTGAACTTCAAGAAGAATTCTTGACAAAAAGTACGAAAAAAGAGAAGTAAAGGAATAACATGTTAAAATAAATTAAAATAGATAATCATTCAAAAGCAAATTTCGATCTACCAAAAGGTTCAATACAATTTGGTTTAAGGATTGATGTTTGACTAATGACGTCAGCAGTCGTCGATGGCTGCGAGTGTTAAACGGCAAGCCCTCTGAAGAGATTGAGTGGTTGCAATCGAAACATGTCAGGGTAACCTGTCCGTAAACACCTGGGTTCGAGCCCAGATTGAGTCAAGAATGAAAAATTATCAATAAAAATTTTAATTAATTTTCATGTTGTAAAATTCCTTTCTTCATAAAAATAATTTAATGAAAATTAAATTTAATGAACTTAAGCCTAATTAAAAATATTAAAAAATTTGGATTAAAAACCATAAATAGTTCAATAAAATAACCACAATACTAATAATTGTTAAAGCTAAGGCACGAGCTCTATGTTTGCATTTGTCCTTCAAGTTGTGCTGAAAAGGTCAACAAGAAAAAGAAAGACAAAAAAATGAAAAAACAAAAAAAAATATATGTACTTTGAACTTCAAGAAGAATTCTTGACAAAAAGTACGAAAAAAGAGAAGTAAAGGAATAACATGTTAAAATAAATTAAAATAGATAATCATTCAAAAGCAAATTTCGATCTACCAAAAGGTTCAATACAATTTGGTTTAAGGATTGATGTTTGACTAATGACGTCAGCAGTCGTCGATGGCTGCGAGTGTTAAACGGCAAGCCCTCTGAAGAGATTGAGTGGTTGCAATCGAAACATGTCAGGGTAACCTGTCCGTAAACACCTGGGTTCGAGCCCAGATTGAGTCAAGAATGAAAAATTATCAATAAAAATTTTAATTAATTTTCATGTTGTAAAATTCCTTTCTTCATAAAAATAATTTAATGAAAATTAAATTTAATGAACTTAAGCCTAATTAAAAATATTAAAAAATTTGGATTAAAAACCATAAATAGTTCAATAAAATAACCACAATACTAATAATTGTTAAAGCTAAGGCACGAGCTCTATGTTTGCATTTGTCCTTCAAGTTGTGCTGAAAAGGTCAACAAGAAAAAGAAAGACAAAAAAATGAAAAAACAAAAAAAAAATATATGTATGTACTTTGAACTTCAAGAAGAATTCTTGACAAAAAGTACGAAAAAAGAGAAGTAAAGGAATAACATGTTAAAATAAATTAAAATAGATAATCATTCAAAAGCAAATTTCGATCTACCAAAAGGTTCAATACAATTTGGTTTAAGGATTGATGTTTGACTAATGACGTCAGCAGTCGTCGATGGCTGCGAGTGTTAAACGGCAAGCCCTCTGAAGAGATTGAGTGGTTGCAATCGAAACATGTCAGGGTAACCTGTCCGTAAACACCTGGGTTCGAGCCCAGATTGAGCCAAGAATGAAAAATTATCAATAAAAATTTTAATTAATTTTCATGTTGTAAAATTCCTTTCTTCATAAAAATAATTTAATGAAAATTAAATTTAATGAACTTAAGCCTAATTAAAAATATTAAAAAAATTTGGATTAAAAACCATAAATAGTTCAATAAAATAACCACAATACTAATAATTTCAGTGTTTATATAAATAAAAAAAAATTTACAAACAAATTTTAAAAAGTGCTTGAAGCAAATATTGATTTTAGGATTTTGAAATATATGTTTATAAAATACATTTTCACATTAATCGAATGTGCATTCTAAGTCAAATTACAACTTGTAAAGCTTGCATACTTTAATAGTCCTATTCCTTCAATACTTTCTATGCACCATCAGCATTTTTGTTTGTATATTTCTGTTGCAATGAGAAATACACTCCTAGATTCAATTCATTTATAAAATTTTATAATTTAACCAGGACATAAAGTTTTTTAAAGCTTTTGCAATAAGATCAGATCTTAAACTCAGTGATGCCAGAGGTCCATATTTATCAGCATTTCGCAGATTTTTTACCCTAAATTTTTGGTTTAAAAATGCAGATTTTTAAGCTCGGTGGAAACTTCTTTACATTTTCACTTATGTTTGCACTCTTTCCACTTCTCGTATTGATAAATGAAATATATCAACCATTCATGGAGGAACCGTGTGGAAATAGATTCATTAGTAGGAACTTTATTCACAATAGATTACTTAAAATTTAAAAATTCGCATTGTCTTGACACATTTATGTCGCAGGACTTCTGTCATCTGAATTTACACGAAATATTAAGCATATGGGCATTTCCATTTTGACGTCTCGTGATTTTTGTACCACAAAATGTAAAAAAATTTAATGAAGAAGTCAAACTTGTAAAAAGGGTTTTATATATACAAAGTAATGAAGTAGCATTGTATTCAGAAGAAAAAAAATTACAGTAATCGACGCTAAGGATTTGCAGATATAAGCAAAAATCTGCGCTGGCGTGACGTTAAAAACGGAAGTTGATTTTGACTTGCATTACAAAACAGAATAAGACTGCGAATTGAAAAGATGTTTTGTTTATAACCTTTTTTAATAAACTTGGAACTAATACAGATTTATTTTGCAAGCTATAAAATTTATAAATCTTTGCTCGTTTTAAGGTAAAGATGGGCATTTTCATGGGCCAGATTGCAAATAAGGTTGTATTTTCGGACCATGTTGTTCAATCGTTATCCCTTTTGTTACTAAATGTAGAGCAAGTTGCGCTTTACACCAAAATATAAAAAAGTAAACTATACATATAAAATTTGTTGAGAAACAATTTAAAATACTTTTGGCGTTACGTTACAAAAAGTAGACTTTTCGCTGGAAATGCCCATATCTACCTACGTATATATTCATATGTACTTACGTATAAATATCTTTAATAGTTTCAATATTTGATCTCATGTAAATTTTCAATAATATTTTAATCAACATATCAAGCAATTATCTTTTAATTTGTTGTTTAAAATAATGGATAGATATTTTTATTGTGAAATAACGTTGATAAAATCGAACATGTTTTGAAATCTTTTCTGGGTTGAAAGTTAAAATAAATAGTTCCTTTTTCATACCTCGTACTTCGAGGACAATTTATAGATATTTACGAGAACTACTTATTAAACTACCATCGATTTTAAATTCCAGAGCAGTGCCATATATTTTTAAATGAATTGTTATATATTTTTTTCTAAATAAGCTACATAACAAATGTAATAATTTTTTTTTGATGATATATCGAAGATTTTACAGATTTTTTGATGAAAAATTATGGTTTTTTTCTGATTTTGCCTCTTAAAGTTCTGGCAGCACTGCTGACGTGTCAGTGATTAATAAATTTCTTTGTTCCTATTTTACAATATCCGTATAATTTTATTTTTATAACAATCAAGGCCCATCTATCAGGTCTGCTTACTTGTACAAAAACAAAAAACGATTCTTTATAGTTGTCAAAAATTTACTGCCCCATATACAAAGCAAAAGGAAAAAACGTGTATGTGTGGCATACCATAAACGTAAACAACGTATACATGCACTTGTAAGTAAAATGCAAGCAACTTTTGACAAATAAAAAGAACATAAACAATGATCATCAGGCTTCTTGCGCAGACCTTTTCAATGGTCCTTGATAACAATTTACACATATAAACTGCAGCCTACTTACTTAGGACGGAAAAATTATGACAATTGTTTATCAATATAAATTTAGATATGATAACGCAAACATAAAAACATAATAATTGTAATTTTACAACATTTTTATAACAGTCAATCGAGTTTTCGCAACGGTTCCAATATGCGATTAACCCAAACTGGACTAACGTGTTTCAAATACTAATAAACAAAACAAGATCAATTAAAGAACAATTTATTGCTTAGTCATGGTTCACATTATAAAGTTTTTTTTTTAATTTCCTTAAAACTTTTATTCGTGGCTACACGTCGAATATTTTTTAATAAAATCCTATTTTTTACATGTTTATTTTAACATTAATTATCTGTTTTTTTAAATTTCTTAGCAAGTCAAGCGAGGTAGCCAAAACGTTAATGAAAAAATGTAAAATGAGAGAAAAAGTGAACAAATCACATCCACCTTTAGGTTGATATTAACGAATCAAAAAACATATGAAAATTTTCAAGTACGTGAAAGCATGTACCACATGCTATTCTTCCCTCCTATCTCATCAATAAACTCAGACTTTCTGAAAGAAAACTTTTTCATTGTGTGAACCTTGATTTAAGGGTAAATGCAATGTACACACACATTCGAGTAGAGTTATTCATATGCTACAACACAGAAAAAATATGTTTTTATTAACCAAATATTTTACCCTCTGTACTGATATCCTTTTAAGAGCTAAAACATTTTCAACACATTCAAGTTATACATACATGTGATATTTGATTATTCCAAACTGTTACAATATCGTTTTATCATTTTAATGAGTTCAACTGACCATTTGAATGAAAAAAGAAATTAAACCAAATAAAACTTTAACTATCAATGCACATTAGGGCAAGAACACAATTGTTGGTGATTAAATTGGCAATTTGTAGATGGCTAGACCGACTGAATATACAATTTAGTATGTTGATGGGAGAACAGTATTCGAGTTTACGTTTTGATTATGGATCCCGAATATCTCTTTGGGTTAATCAATAAAATTGTCAATCGTATTCTGGAAATTTCAAACAGGCATCTGGTTTGTGTCTCAAAATAAATTTTTTTAAAAGTATTTGTTTAATTTTCCGGTTTAATGTTGCCAAAGAAAACATTGTCATAGTTTGTTCTTGAAAAACAACAAAAATTTTTTTTAGAAAAAATTTTTCATTTATAATGTCAATCGACCCAGCCATTAGGAAGTAACTGATTTATTTCCTAAAATATTTGATTCTGCCCCACCGTGCAACATAAGATACACTACAGTATATTGCACTTACATTGGTTTGTCTTGCCACACACAATCTTTTATACTAATTATAACTTTTTTTCATTTGATATTGTTGCCTGCCACTTTTACTCCTTAATGACTTCGTCTATTAAGAAAGAAAATTCAGCAAAAGCACAAAAAAATCTAAAATATATTTGTTTAGTAACATGTTTGGAATTTATGATTTTATTACTTCAACGAATACGAATATAGAAAAAAATTGTACATATTTCCTCAACATGATTTTTTCTAAAACAATATTTCTCATACCCATTGTTCTAAAGAGTTGCAACAAAAATAACGGCTTTAAATTCCTCTGACTTTCGAAAAGAAAATAATTGCTCAAAATTCTATAAAAAAAGATCTTGAAATAAATGATTCGAAAAAGTATTTATAAAAACTTTGGTAGACAATTTCGAATTCTTTTAAATACAAAGCAAACAAAAACAAAAATAATTTTTTTTAAACTTCTAAGATGATGACAACGCTATTCAAATTTGCCGACGTTCAAGAAATACATACAGCGTCCACGCAGCATGTACGATTTATTCATGCTCCTGCTTTTGGTATCTACCAAATTCAGTAGCCACCTTTATTAGCATTAGGAACACATTAACATCATTGGTTCAATGTATTGGCATTTCATCAAAAAGAAAAGTGAAAAGAACGATGGAGCGACGAAAGATGCGAACAAGGTCACAACTCGTCACCATCATATAAAGGATTTATAGAAAACAATTGGGGGATTGTTAGAGGAAGTGTTGCCATATTTAAATTAAAATAAAATTCGAAATCTTTTTTTGATTGCTTAAAAAACTTAAAACTGCTTATGAACATTAATTTTAAATTTAATTTTAATTCGTATTAAGTACAATTAGAGGTTTATTTTGAAATCGCAATAACAAAAGATTTTTAAATTAATTGTGACGGAGAAATTCAAGCATAGTTTTTTTTCTTTAGTTTATATTGTGAAACATGGCAACTCAATTCTTTAGTTTACTAAATTAACTAAAACATTAAGTGGCATTTGAATTGGTTTGTTGTATGGATGTTCAACGTACAAACGCATGTGATTTAAATGTTTCTCATATCATTTCCATGCATAAAATGTTCTCTTTGTGTTAGTAACGAAAACGAACTTTATTTATTTATTCACGTTTAAATGCGGTAAAATGAAGGATTTGATGAAAAGATGTCAATATTATGCGACAAGATCCCAAACAAAAAAAAAAAAATAAAAAAAACTCCAACGCAAATGACTTAACTTTTTGCTAAATTTGTTGGATGGAAGAAAAAAAGGAGTGTGTTTTTAAGAAGGTCGTGCTAAGCAGAGAGAACAAAAAGTTACAAATATTTTCCGATTCTCAGCAGCAGCAGAGAAAATTATTTGATCCTGGCCGCAAGCAGTACTATTTAAATGCGTATGGAGCCAACAAAAAATGCTTCAGAATTTGTAAGAAACTAAAACATAAGTAGCAAAACTCAAGAACAAATCATCATTTTTAAACGTCATCTCCGTGACGATCATCATCATTGTTATCAAGCTCCAGTTTTCATTATATTGGTATGTTCGTACCGGCTTCAATATTATGAAGAGAGAAAACTACTATTCCTGCTACTGTTTGGCAAATGAATGCATCCAGTGTATTGACCAAGTTTTGACTTTATTCTTTCAACATGTGAATGACAATGAAGTTTTCCGTTTCTTGTTGATTTACGAAAGATTTCAAATGTTGCTACTTAGACTGATGCTGCTGACTCTGTTGTCTGCCGTATTGTCCTGTTTTAAAAAGATTTTGATTCTTGCTGATGATGACGAAAGCGTCAGAAATTGATGGATGTGCATTTAGACTCAGAATTTTTTTTTGCTTTGCTTTTTATCTCTTCCTAAACTTCTTTTAATACGGCTTTTGTTAAGTTAATGTATGTCTATGCAATTGTGTGTGAATAATCAAAAGGCGGCCGCTTTTATTTGAAGCGCAAAAAGTGTTTCATTTGCAATGATTTCTAAATTTGCTTTGCTTTGGTCAAATTGGAACTAGAATTTAGAAAAAAACCAATATTTGAGGGTAAACTTTTTAAGATACTAGATAATTACAAATTTGTATAAAATATTATTTTTCCCGAGTTATTCGCTTTTTAGCGAACGAAATTACTCACGGTCTTCTCTGGGATGATTCATTCTGAGCAATGAAATCAGCCCAAACATCGTTGCTTTTTTAATCATATTGATATTGAGTGTTACAGGAAATAAATTAAAATAAACATTTACATACTACATACATACATAAGTATGTACAGTACACCCCAGTTGGCCAAATGGTTATAGACGCAAATGTCGTCAACGATGTCTTCCGAACATTTTTGAATTTGTCCCCTATATAACATTGATCGCGACAACTTAAGTAAGAAAACGTGTATATTGTCGTGTTAAAAATCGTATTTACGACTTTTTTTGAGACATTTTTTTAAATTTGTATTGAATAGTAATTTATTGAGGACAACGTAAGTAACCATTGCATGCATTTAGTCGTGTTTCAAACCACATTGATGACAAAATGCATGCAATTGTCGCTCATCTTGTCTTTAATTATACTTTGTTGAGGACAACTTAGGTGACCATTGCATGCATTTTGTCGTGTTTCGAACCACTTTGACGACAAAATGCATGCAATGGTCGGTCGCTTACGTTGTCCTCTACTAAAAAAAATTCAAAAATTTAAAATTAATATTTCTTGATGTTTTCCTTTTATTATCAATATTTTTAATAATAAAAAATATTAAAAAATAAATAATCCTGCCTGTTTAATATACATATGTAATTATTTTGTAAATTATAACGTTATTCGCGGCTGCGTTTCCATTGTGAAATTGGAATACGTGAATTAATAGGACAAGAAACACAAAAAATAAATGTTTCTGCTGACTACATTGAGTCTTAAAGTGTGCTAAACCAACTTTATTGTTGTTTCCATTAAAATTTATTGGAATTTAGCAGGTTTGCACATTATGTCGACGATATATTAAGTTCAGAACCCATCCCCTTATTAATCAAAAGCCTATTGGAGGTCTGACTGTCTTCACACATCCAGTATCCACTATTTTCGAGCCCAGTCTCTCAAACTCATCGGCCATTTCATTAGTTTGGAATTCAATAGTTGGAATTCACAGCCCATCAAGACCCTAAGAGCTTTTAGTAAATATATCCTCGAGGTATAGCCATTTACCCGTTCCCCTTATTCTGGATATATCGGCAAATCTGAAGTATCGCCAATATATCAGTATCGGTGTTCGTTGAATCCCTAATTGTCACTTACCTATCGGCGACTAAATCGTAGATAGTGTCAACAATATTGTCATCAACGACACTATTAAGGTAATGTCGCTAATCGGGCATTAACGACTTTATGAGAAAAAAGTCGTTTATATAGTCGCCAGTGACAACTTTAACCACATTGTTACCCATATGATCATTAACGAAAATATGCATAATAATGTCGCTCATATTGTCGTTTACGACTTAAGTGCCCTTTGTTCGAAAAAGTCGTCAACGATTTGCATGGGCTGTCGCCAACATGTCGTCAGGGATTTACTATGGGCCTTGTACGCGTCCTCGACGTTGTCTTGAAGACATGGCCAACTGGGACTATTTATTATAATTTATTCTGCTCGAATAGAACGTAAAAATTACTATTACTTCTGCTCGATACAATTAAAATATGGCACAATTGTCGTTTTTGCTCAAACGCAAATACTGAGTTAGTTTCGCAATAATTCACGGCTTTAAATTTTTTTTCACAAAATTAAAATTTTGATGTTTTAAACACTTGAGCATTTTTGAATACAAATATCAAGAGTATAAGAAGTTTTTCTGAATAAGTTAGTTATGCAATATATATTTTTTAATGCCGACTTTGACATTTTTTTGTGTGTTATGGTCTCCTAAAGCGGCCCATACACTTGCAATATTATTTTATATGATATTCGCCATAATATTTCAATGTTGTCCTATATTATGCAATAAGTCGCACAATGGTTTCATTCATTCAATAAAAAGGTGAACATTACCTATAAAAATAACATAAACAGCATTGTACAATGTTATGTAGCCAACAAATTTCACTTTCATTTCGTTGTGAAATAAAAATCAAAAGTCTTTTAATTGTTGCCAATATAATGTGCCACCATCGAATATCACATACAAATTGGCGATATAATTGTACAATACGTAAAATTTAACAATTTAGTTGCAAGTGTATGAGCCGCTTAATTATTCCTTACCCAGACCTTACCGCTGACGTCTATAAACCAAGAGTTGCGCAAGTATCTTGCCGAGTGTGAAAGGGGTCTAACTACAAAAACAGTCGAAAATTAAAAAACTTTGACCAGTGTAACCGTTGGTGCTACTAAAGTAAAAATTTGCCATTTTTTACTAACTAAAGAGATATTTTTTGTACTTTCTCTCTTATTCAAACTCCCAGCTTTAATGTAAGTTATTCTGTTTTAATATATGAAAGTAAGCTTATATGATATATTTTTTTTTGCCATGCGTGGTTAGCTTATGTATGTCTTGCAAATAATTTAGGTACACATTTGTACATATTAACTATTTGCAAGCAATTGCACTTGGCAAGTGCCACTTGCTATTATGCTTGTACTCCCTGCAAATAAAGTTGGAATACCTGATCCATTTTGATCAAATGGACTATTTCCTGGACTAGTCCAATGTAATGCAAGAATGGACCATGTCATTTTTAAAAAGTGTTTGAAGTGAGTCGACATGTCTTCGTGTTTTAACGACGTGTATAGTTTTTAAACGACTTCAAAACGAATCCTCTTAAGTATACCATGGAGTAGTTTTAAGACTACTCCTTTGTAATCCAAAGCTAGGTTATATGGTCCTACCCTAGGACGTCGTAATGTTAAATAGGCCATGATCTGTCCATACGTTTGGGTTACTTTTGGACTAGTCCTAGTCCCTTCTGGGCTACATTTATAGCATGTCGTATGTGTATAAATCAGGGTTGTCAGATTTCGTCGATAAACGGACAAATTCGCCAAATTTAATTTTTTTAAAAATCGCAAAAGTTGATTTTTATATAACATTGAAAAAAAAATTTTAATCAATTCTTACAATCAACAATTTAATGGTTTATGGCTTATTTTATTTGTTATAGGTATCGTTAGTAAACTATTTGTTATTTTGGATTTGTATACAGGTATCAGTATACAGCTATAGAAGTTTTTATACCGGTGTATATTTTCCTCTAAGCTAATCCCGCAAAGCTCTACGCTTGTCTGCAGGAGACCAGTCAGGAGTTGAACTCGCAACCCCCGCACTGATAGACTAGCTCAGTACCAGCTTGCATGCAAATTTGTTAACTTTTAAACTTCTTTGTTAACAAATTTAATAAACATTTTAAGATTTACTTTAAAAGAACATAGTAATTCATGCATATGTTGTTATATGGCGTTAATGTTATTTTTAGTCTGAAGGTGAATTCGAATTGCAACTTTAATTATCTTCATCAAGATCTTTGCAACAATTTTTGCTAATTGAATCCATCTTTACACATACTCCTTTGGAATGATCAATGATATATTCTCATTATTTCTACTAGCGGAAGTGTTAAAACTTCTAATTTTTCTACTCTTTGAAATATTTAAATAAGTTATACATACATATAACCTTGCTGTCTTTCCGAAAAATTCTGCTCTTCTGATTTTTTTAATGAATTTTTTGCTTTATAAAATTATTTTTAGGCATTTGTACTACGATTTAAATGATATAAGTGCTGGATTACTATCGATATTTATCGATAGTGCAGATTTCACTGTCGATAATATCGATATTACTATCGTCTGAATCTAATTTTTACAATTTTTGTTAAAAAATTCTGTTTAATAGAGCATTATTGGTATAATAATTGTCATAAAATTTTTTTTATTACAGAAATCTTATTAAAAAACGACGTTTAAAATTCTTTCGTTTTCAATTTCCATGACACCCCTGATAATAATAATAATAATAATAATAATAATAATAAAAAGATAAAAAATTTAATAAAATTTAATCTTAATCACATTAGATACTTTCATATCCTAGTTTTTTTACATTTAATTTGTTGTACCTGATGAAGTGTTTTGACAGCCTAGGGAATTTTTTTAATAAGCAGTCGAAAATATTTCGCATATCCGATGATCTGTGAACTTTTTTGTTAAAGGGATTAAAACAAAAAGATGCAAATATATCATTTTGCAGCTTGGCCTTTTTCGGAGCTGTAGACATTGTAAAAATTAATTATGGTAATAACACACGTCTAAACTGTAACGCTGTTTTTGAAAATAATAAAGTACCCTTTTAACCAAATATTACTAATAATAATAAAAATAAGCCACCTGTATATTTTTACCTTTTAAACATAATATTAAAAGACTTCCTCCACCCACATTTTAAAGGCAATTGTCATCAAATAATAAATAAACTGTTAATTTGGAGAATGGCCATTCTATATTTCCACCTGATTAAAAAACTTGTATCTGGGGCACCTAATCATCTGTAAAAGTTTTGACGAAATCGGCTAAATCAGTCTCAATTTATAATAAATTTTATAAGCCCATAAAAAACTAGACGTGATAGAACTAATCTGTGGACAGATTTGGATTCAGCACACTAAATTCAATTAAATCACATAAAAATGTTCTTGTTCCCGACTTTTTTTCATTTTTTTTTTTATTATTTGTGACCTCCCTCGAGAAAAGGGGCCCAGTATGTAAAAAACAGGTTTGGACTTAAGAGTGGATTCTTGTACCTAAAAGGGTGTAGAATAAGATGAAAAGCGTTTTTCTCAAAACTTCATTTTCACACACTAGTTCCCTTTTCTCGGAGAAGGTCACATATAATGTTCTCTGTCTATTTTTGTTTAACATTTTGTGATTTGAAATTTTAAATAAAATACCAGGAAATAAAGCAAGTTATTGTTAAGAGCGTATCAAGACGAGATTTGTCATAAACGAAAATTAACGATTTTAAAACAAGATTTTTGAAAATTATTACCATAGCAATAAATTCAAAAATAGTTTAGTGCGTTGCATTTTGCTATTTTGTTTAAGACTTTTTTGAAATAGCGTATGTATTTAGTATTCTTTATAAATTCATTTGCATAAAAAAAATTTTATTTCGTAAACAAACAAAGTAGTGTTCTTGGACTTGCAGTGGTCCTTAGAACGAATTAGACATAATTGTCGTTTACATGTTTCCAGCAATGACAAAATTCAGACAAATTGGTAATATATTTATATGGGTATTCTGCTAAATACAGTACAAATCAGTGATGGAAAGTTGAAAAATTTAGATGGTACTGACCAACAAGCAAAAGGGTACTAATTACAAGATTTCGGTATATTTTTCAAATTTATTTTTTTGTTGAAAAATAAACTTAAAAATATAAAAGTAAAATACATAATTTTTTTGCTCATATCTCAGCCATTTACGGACTGAGCTGGTTAAATTTCAACAGCAAATTTCTGATGAGAATATCTGACATTAAAATATACCAACAAGCGGTGTTGCCATAACCTTATGATAAGAATAATTTTTGCAACAGGGCTGTGGAGTCGGTGTTCAGGTTTTTGAAACGGAGTCGGAGTCGAAGTACCCACAAAAAGTTCGTGACTCCGACTCCAAATTTTTCGGCATAAAAAATAAAAAAAAAATATTCTAATAATATCTAAAATTAAAATTCTTTACTATTACTAAATCATTTTCTTGCTATATTTAACCTTTTGAAAGGTTCTGCGTAAAAAAAGAGTTTAAAGTCAAATAAGGACTAGTCTCTTAGCATTTAGGATAGCTCAGGAGTCGGAGTTGGAATTTCAGCGGTTGGAGTTAGTACTTTTTGTTGACGACACTACAACCGGTTGTCAATACTATAAAAAATGTCAGCGCTAAATTTCTATAAAAAGAAGCATAACAAGAAAAAAGTGCTAAAACGGACGTGGGGGTACAGTGGTATTTTTGAAAGTTAAAAGTACTGAAAATAGTACCATAGTACTTAATTTTCTATCACTGGTACAAATACAAAACAATTACAGGACATTAAACTTAATGCAAACAAACACGGAACAATGCTCTAAAACACAGTACTGTTCTTTATGATACAGAAGGATGGTCACCGTAGTTATAAATTTACGAAATAAGAATTTTAAGATATAAATAGGGTTGGGTTTTGCTCAAATCACAGAAATAATTATAAGTAGTTTTTCATCAAATGGAAAAATTGTTTAAATTGACGTGATAAATGACATTTAATTAACATTCTAGTTGTTTTAAAATAAATTTAAAAAAAAAATTCTTTGATCATAATCTGGCAAGTGCACGGCTAAAAAAACTAAACTGGCAACATGCTTTATTTTTGCGAGATCAATAAAGCAAGTTGTGTTTTTTTCACTTTGTTTTTTCTAAACCTACTTACAACTAACTACAATTAATGTTGGAAGAATTCTAATCAATTGTAGCGGGGAATGTAAGAAATGACAGACTGACCGTTTATTGTTGTTGTTTTTGAATAATTAGTATTGTGGTTATTTTTTTGAACTGTTCATGGGTTTCAATCCAAATTTTGATATTTAAAGTTCATCAAATTTAATTCACATTAAATTATTTTTATAAAGAAAGGAACCTTACAACATGAAATTATTTAAAATTATTTTGATAATTTGTTTATTCTTGACTACCGCTTGGCCCGAACCAGGGCTTTTACGGGCAGATTATCCTTACATGTTTCAATTGCAACCACTCATTCGCTTCAGAGGGTTTTGCCGTTTAGCACTCACTGCCATGGACGACTGCTGGCAGTCAATAGTCAAACATCAATCTTTAAACCTTTGGTAGATCGAAATTTGCTTTGAATGATTATCTATTTAATTGATTTACATGTTTTTTTTTGTTTAAGCTATGATATTGTTGCAAGTAAAGCTGTTGCTTATGATCGGCGATGAAAAAAACTTTTACCATTTATTTCTGTTCGTTACATATTCAAAAGTTAAAAATAAAAAAGTGATGTATTTTTATTCTGAAGTATTAAAAATGTTCATTGAAAATCAAACAGAGATAATAAATTTTCATTACGAAGAGCAATTACGTGTACGATATTTTTTGTTGGTGCGTCTTTTACCAATACAAATAAGCTCGCTGGCTTGCAGAGAACATGGCACGTGTAATTGTCCGTGCATGGTGTCCGGGTTCTGTTCACATATCTAGGTGTTTATCGCTCATCTAATTGGATAAGTGCTGCAGTGTCTCTTCTCCTTAAGCGAGCGTGGCCGCTATCGTTTAAAATAATTCAAGGTAGTGGGTTCGGATGCAATTCGAGCCATTTTAAGTATTTTACTACATATTTCATAATCACAGTTTAAACTAATGGAACATTGAGACTCTTGTGAATATTTGAGCTTTTAACATACCAACCGGCTGCTTGGCGATAATATATACAGGGCATCCTCTATAATTGGCAGTCTGATTGCCGCCACAGTTGCTACATATTTTTATGTTGGGGTCGGTTTTAGACTTATCACAAAGAACTGTGCCATGTAATTCACCACATACTACGCAAACAGGCGGTAAATAGCATTATGCCTTAGTATGGCCAAATTCTTGGCAGTTAAGACATTGCACGGTGCCATTCCTTTTGTGCGGCTCCTCTATAGATATTTTTCTGTATAGAATATATTTTAAATAAAGGACGAGTTCGTGCAAACTTTACTCAAACCATCCAAAGACTATCTTCAACGAACCTTTGGTTAAGATCGGTCAACCCGTTTTCGCAGTTATTGCTGGCATCATAGTGTGCACCTCTTTTTATATATTAAGGTAAAAATTGGGAGTTAAGCACGATAAACAAAATCTTTTTAATTAAAATTTTTTTGTATTCCCGAAAAATTACTTTATTTATTATATTTTGTACCAGCCAGTTATGAAAAACAGTTAAAACCAATTTAATATTCCTACAAAAATTTTTTAAAATTTATCCTTTTTTTACTTTGATTTAAATTTCGCTGATAACTTATTTAAATTTTTGTAATATCTCTTAATTTACACATTCTTTCCGATTAATGCCAAACTTTATATCAAATTGTGCAATTTAAGTACCAAATTTCTAACGTATGGAATTTGACGTTTATAATGGTGTACATAATTAGTCTCTTACACCGCCACATCTAAAAAGGGTCTGAAATATCCTCAAAAGTTTGTGTTATGAAAATAAATGTAGATGTAAGGAACATGTTATTTTGTTTTGAATTATCTTAAACAGTTAAAAATAATAAAAAACAAATATTTTTATATTAGAAAAGTATAATTTTTAAAGATATTAATCTTAATCGATTAATTAACATAAATTGTTCGAGTTATTCGTTATTCTAAATTGGTTTTTTTAATTATTCGATCAAATAATGGCGGAACAATTCCTCGTTTAATCGTTGTTCGATACTCTTGTGACCACAACTGTTGTTTTAAAGTGCTCACTATTATATTTCAAAGTAGAAAATGATGTGACAAAAATTAATTTTATCCAAGAAAACGATTTGAGGAAACCACAGTGCATTGCCAGTGTGTTTTTGGTTGGATTGTTAAGTTTATTAAACCCTTTTGGCAAATTGATTTATTGAAGCCACAAATTGCTAAATGTAACCACCAATTAATTTATGAAAACACAACAAAACGACCTCTAGACAGCGATCTTCTGCAAACATTAAATGACAACAGTAACAGCATTGCAACAGCCGACTGCAATAATCGCTGCAATTCCACAGCAACTCCGTAAGAGTGTTGCCGGTTCTTCTATCGAGTGGCATTTAAAGATTTTTCATTTTATGGAAATACGATAAACTATAATTAACTAACTAACGAGAGCAACGACGTCGATGATGGTGATGATGACATTTGCCTGGTAAAGGACGCCAGGTATAAATAAGATTTTTGTTTTTATTCGTAAAATTCCAGAGGGCGTAAATATGCTAAATGTGAATGGAAAGGGGCGTGGTTGAGATGTAAATAAATTTAATTTATACAACAATATGCAAAGATTTAATTTATAGTTATGCCAAAAACGACTTCAACAAAAAGACGTAAAAAGAAATGATTTTAATGTACAAAAATAAGATCCTTGGATCTTTCCCTTTTGTTGCTATTGATTTCTTTTGGAGGTGGAGTTTGAATAAAAGAAAAGTGAATATTTCTTTTTGCCTGACTGCATTGAAACCAACTCTTTTTGAACAAGTGGCGCCCCAGACAGTTGAATATGAACAACAACTGCTTTGCAAATAAGAGAATCGTGTACCATGGCGACTTGTACATGCAGAAAACTTGCAAATACAAAAACTTTTCATTCAATTATATTTGGAGGGAAATAAATACCAAATTAGTTTTCCTGCAATTGTTATTGTGCGAGGGTCGATTTAAAACAATTACAATTATCCTCTATATGAAATATTGTGCTTTATATCGGTAGGGAACAAATTGGTTTATTTTGAATAACATGATTGAAAATAAATAGTCCTTGTATTAAAGCCTTAACAAATATTTTAATTTGATTATGTATTCAATGTACAGGGGGTGCCGCCATTTAAGTTAACATTAGTCTTGACAGTTCATATTTGGCAGTCGTGAAGAAGCCACGTGGCAAATTTTTTATGGAAAAATATTTGATAAACCAACGTGCTTTAATCGTTCAAATATTTTATCAAAATCAATCATCGATGATGGTGACGATGAGAAAATTACGTGAAATTTTTGGGAGAAACAACGTGGCAACAAAACGCACTATTAATCGTGTAGTGAATGATTTCGAAGAAAGATGGTCTGTATGTGATAGGCCCAAGCATGGACCACAACGTGCTGCAAGATCGGCTGAAAACATTACTTCTGCTCAAGAAAGTGTTCAAAACAATCCATCAACCTCAATTCGACGCCGTGCTCAGGAGCTCGGTCTTTAAACAACAACTTTGGCCTTAATTTTGCACAAGGATTTGCATTTGTTTCCATTAAGGATTGAGTTGACACAAGAGCTTCTTCCACAAGACCATTTACGCCACCGTTAATATGCCAATATCATGTTACAGCTCGCCCAGGACAACCCCGATTTTAATGAAAAAATCATAATGAGTGTCGAGGCACATTTTCATTTCAATGGGCATGTGAATAAACAGAATACAGTATACGCTCGGAAGTTCGAACCACTTTATTTTTAGGGAGATTCGAATTTCTAGATGGTTTTTTTATCAAAAAATTTAGGTAAATTTGACCATAAAGATATAAAAAACTGTGTTTTTTTTCATTTTAGTTTATTTAACATAAAAACTAAAAAAAACTTAACGAAATATAACAAAAATAACAATTCAGTTCGTTTGACTTTAGTATGTATAAAATAAAAAGTATTTTTAAGAAAAGTTAAAATAATACATATTTTGAATTCTCACTCAGTCTATCCTAATCATAAAATCAGTAATATTAGTCTGATTTTTAGGTCTTTGTATTTCCGATAAACCTATCACCCCTATCGTGAATAAAAATTCCTTGGGAGTTTTTTCCCTTTTTCCATTTTTCCTATGTTAATTCAATTCTCAAAAGCATCTTAATTCCATCGTTCGATTTCTCTTGCAGATATACAATTATTCGGATCAATTTTAATTTATTTGGACAACGTCATTATAGTCCTGATCTTTTTCCAGCAACCGTGAAAGAAACTCATCATCACCACTTTTGTTTTCGTCAGGGTCCTAATTGAACAACTTTGAGCAAAAATTTTTTAAAGCTGTTTGCGTGACCTAATCACAATCTTTCTTTACTAAAATTTTTGCATCTTTGATTGAATCAGATTTTAAATTTTTGTTTAGTTCACCATTCCCAGCAATTAGTTTGGCTCGCAATTTATTTCCATAAATAAGTTTGGTTAGCTTTACTGGATTTTGGCCCATAGGCAGCAGCGCTGCTGTAACATTTGGAGGAAAGAAGTATGCCACTATATTACTAATATGTATAAATAACGTTTACATTTAATTCATTAATAAAGGTCTTATGTAACCAGTAATCCAGGCATTTTTTGAAAAATCGTAATGTAGTGGGTTGTTAAATTTGTTGAAACTCCTTGGATTTTTGCCTTTTCCAATAACCAATGGCAATAACTTACAGGAACCATCAGAATTTTCCCCAAGTAAGGAGATAGAAATTCTTTCTTTTTGGGTTTTGGGTCCTGGAGCACCTTTTTCGGAAGCTTAAACATATGTTCTTTCTTGCAGGCAGCGGTGATATTGCCCAGTTTTGTCGACATTATATTTTTGAGATTCCTCTAGGCCCATTTTAGCACTAAGTCTATGAATAAAAGGAGTGACTGGAGTAGTGTCGCTGGATAATATCTCGCCACTTATTTTAAAAAGGCGAATTCCATGCCGCTTTTAAAAATCGGTAAAGCATCCATCGCTTGCCTGAAAAATACTTTAGCTTTCTCCTTTAATACGGGTCCATTTAATGTCGCATTTTTCACGTTGATTAAGAAGCCACTCGTAGAGACGACTTTCCAAAGACAAAGTGTTTTTCTTAAGTTTGTTTGTCAAAATGTAATTTTTTACAATAAAAAAAAAAAAAACCGATTGGAAATTCGAATTTTGGATTCTAATTTTAGAGCGCCAAATGTAATGAAATTACTGACTCGAATTTCTGGAAATTCGAATTTCTGAGAGTTCGAATTTCTGAGAGTTCGAATTTCTGAGAGTTCGACTTTCTGATCGTCTTCTGAAGTCGGTTCTGGGTAATGGAAAACCCTCAAATTATTGATCAGTCACCTTTGCATCCATAAAGTGACAGTTGGACCTTATTTCTTTGAAAATGAAAACGGCGTAACGGTAACTGTGAATGGGGAGCAATATCGAGATATGATTGAAAACTTTTTAACGCCACAACTGTATGCTTTTGGCTTGATTAACATAAGGTATCAACAAGACGGTGCCACATCGCATACTGCCAGAATTACAATGGAATTACTGTGAGTATTGTTCTTTCCCGGCGGACACCCGTATTATCTTAATAACTGTAAATAATTTAAAGTTACTACATTTAAGATATTCGGATATACTGACATAAAATTTGAGTTTTTTGAATTTTTTTTTTCGTTATTCTGTACGATCTATAAGCGTCTTCACAAACATTTTGCTTCATAATTATTGATAATACATTAAACATTAAAAAAAAATGAAATTTTTTTAACTGTTTTTTTAAAATTGTAAGTCATATTAACCATCACCTACGTTTTAGATTATAAGGTTTAAAATTTCGTTTTACTTTTCGTTAGAAAAATGTCAAAATTAAAACTAACAAAATGGACAATTTTTGAAAAATGCGGAAAAATATTGCTGTCTTTGTTTCCATTGGCAGTCTTTAGCAGCCTTTTTTGGTATTATGAAATTATCTTATCACAGAACTGAACAAAAATTTAACTAACATTTATTTTACATGGTTCTTAAACTATACATACACTTTTTTATTTATTATTTTTTTTTTATTAAGTTTTTTGTCACGAACTTACAAAGATTTTTTATGTTAGATCGATCAGCTCCAGTTAGCTGACAGTAAAGTTGCAAATCAGCTGCTTCATTTTGTTGTATGTGAACGAATGAGAACGATTATCGTAAGAAGTAAGAAGCAACTTAACCGTAACGTCTACATCTGTAGAAACTAGATTTTTCTTACTTTTTACTGTACGTTGCCATTACTGTTACTGTCAGCTAACTGGGGCTAACGCCTTTTGTAAATTAAAGTAACGATCAAGGCAAATTCAACTGCAAGTGGTGTCGCAGCTACAGCAATCCAAAAACAACAGAAACAACATAGGATTTTTTGAATTGCATTGTGTGCTTATAGCTCGAAATGTCGACCATTCTTAGCAAAACACTAACAAATCAAAAGAAATAAGCTCGAACTGTCAAAATCAGATTACGTTTCGACCTCACTTGTTGTTAATTTGCCTTGGTAACGATATAATAAATGCGAGTTCTTTTTTTAATAGAAGCTAAAATTAAAACAAATTTTTTTTGACTGCATTTAAGAAGCTGTGAGTATCGTATGTGGTATGTTGGGAGAATGTGTAAGTACGTATGCATGTACATGTAAATTACTTCGCTTTTTTCTAGTTAAATTTGTTGCAAAGTTTCTGTGCAGCCATTCCCGCCCATGCTTGATTAAATAATGTGCTTTTACCGTTATAAGGAAATTCACATTACAAAAATCAATCAATCATGTGTAAAACCTTAAAAAATGTTTAATAAACCAATAACCACAACTCAATAAAATTTAATTTAATTGACTAATAATTCATATTTCACTTGAAATTATATTTCGATAATTTGAAAACAAGAACGAAAATAAAATACCGGCACGATAGATATAATTATGTATGTATGTATTTACAATTGTGACTAAAAAGGTAAATAGAATTGTGTGTGTGTGTTTAGTCAATTGTTAGTCCCGTTGTCGAGGGGTTTGTTTTTTTATTGTTAATGTGTTGTTGACTTTGTTTTTAACAAATTATAACTGTATTACTTAAAATTAATATTTATAACGGCTCTTGTTTTGCACCTTGGTTCTCATAATTTATTCAGTTTACCAATTATTTCTTTTAGTGTTTCTTTGGAAAATCAAACAGTTTTTGAAATTATCATTTCCTACTTGTGTACGCAAGAGGGAGGAGGGGGAGATTGTTTACTGTGGAATTTGACAATCAAATTTCATACATTCGGAACAGGTGTTGACCAGTAATCAAAATTGATATTGCGCATGATGTTATCAATATAGTTTTCATAGAAATGTTGAGAAGAAAGTTGCAACCAATATTTAATTATACCCTTCACCGCAAGTGAAAGGGATACATGATTTGTCAATTCATTTGTAATTTGTATATGATATATACACATGTATGTATGTATGTATGTATAGAAGGGTTACGACTTTTTAAAGCTTTTGCAAATTTAAAATTTTATGTACCTACATGGCCTAGCTAGTCTATCAGCGCCGGGGTTGTGGGTTCGATTCCCGCCAGAGACTCTGGTTTCTTTCCTGCAGACAAGCAATAAAAAAAAGCTTCGCGGGATTAGCTTAGGAAATTAAAAAAGAAAAAAAACCTTTCTTTTTCGCTGCTTTGGAAAAGTTTCTTTTTTATAGATATGCTGTGTACTTTGTTGTAGGGATTGGTAAACGAATGCTATAATCAATTTTCGATTTTGCGATCGATTTTTTTATTTCGATTTTTAAAATCGATTAATCGCGGCTCAAAGTCAATTTCAAAATCGTTTAAAATAAGCTTGCAAATTTATATCATAAAGGGGGATACAACTGCATTATTTTTTTGCCATAACTTGAGAAATTTTACTAAAATTTTTACAGTGGGTAGAGATGACCAGCAGCCGTATTCCTTAAATCGCTAAAGCTAAATCCTATCGCAAAAATCTATAAAGTTGATTTAGCGATTTTTGGCTACGAATGCAATTCTGTAACGTGCATTGCTAAATTTGGCAATGTTATACAGGATTCCCATAGTTTAATTCACCAGCTGTGTGCCTATAATATTATGTTGATTTTCACAGAGTTAATTTTCAGTGTTTATTTCGGTATGATACGTTTAGGACTGTTTTGTTTACTGTCCCTGGATGACTTAAATTTCTGAAGAACGAGAGGACCTATTTTAAAGTTTGAAGTATACCAAGGGTACTAAGTAATCTATATACTTATATAAAATTGTAACGTAAATGACTGACTGACTGATTCATCATCGCACAGACTAAACGCCTGATGCTAAAAACTTGAAATTTGTACAAAAGGTGCGTGTCTCCCCAAATCAGTCCACTAAGACAGGATTTTAGGAAATTCGAATGTTTAGGGGGTAAAAAATGGTAAATTCGATAACCTTATATCTCCAAAACTAAAGGAGATACGAAAAACTGTAATAATGTTCGTTGTTCTTTAGAAAAATAAAAGGACAGGTGTTGGTACTTTTTATGAAATTCGGCTCGTTTATAGAGAAAACGAGTAAAACCTAAATTTTGATACTTTTTTGTCACCCCATCTATCTTTTGAACCATAAACCTAAAAAGTTTATACCACATTCGAAAGGAATATAAATTTTGTTACTTTTCGAATTTAAATGTTTAAGGGATGAAAATCGTAACTGTTTTTGGTACCTTTTTACAAAACATTTTTCTGCATTCATTGACATATTCGTAGTAAAGTATGGGCCCCCTACAACACTGCAATTTGTGATGCTTTAATGGGGTGACATAATGGTACCAAAATGGAAAATACGGAAATTTAATATCTTTATTCCGCTGTTTGGTTGTACAACTGGTATTTTTTTAATGATCGTAAATATTGAGCCTTAAAACATAAAATTTAACATGAAATGTCCTGAGATACGAATCTATAAGAGGGAAGTTTTTGGTACTTTTTTGTATTTTAACAGGTACTTTTTGAATTTCCGTAGAAACATAAAATTAAACATGTAAGATCGTGTGTGAATGAGAATCTGTTAGAGTGATCTTTCTGGTACCTTTTTATTCTTAAACTGTTACTTTTTTTTATTAATTTGGTACCTTTTTTAATTTAATGCTTATTGTTGTTCATAAAATAAAAAAAAAGCAAACATGTTGCCGGTACTTTTTTGACATTCGGCTCATTTAGGTAGTAAACGGGTAAAACCTGTATTTTGGAACTTTTTGTCCACCATCTATCTAGCTTTTACACAAATACGCATAGAAATGAAAATTATATAACAGTTGTAACTTATCTAAAAAATTCAGATGCACTTTTTCGAAATTCGATAGTTTAAGGGGTGAAAATTTTACCTACGTTTTACATCTATTTATCTTTAATCGCACAAACCTCCAAAACTAGAAAAATTAGCGGTATAAACAGGTAAACTCGCTAACCTCTACTACGCTACTTTTTTGAGTTACGGCCTTTTTGGGATATACACGGGTAAATAAAAATAATATCACATACGTAGGTTATCTAAAAAATACAAATACAGATTGGTACTTTTCGAAATTCAAACGTTTAAGGTGTGAAAATCTTTCCTAATTTTGTTATTTTTTTAAAACTTTTTCTCCATCTATCTAAATAATATAAAATTGTTAAGTTATAGACTAGTTCATCATCACACATCCTAAACCCCTGAAGCTAAAAAACTGACTTTAGGACCGAGGCTGACCTCTAGCCAATTCGATCCTGCTAACCTCAAAAATCCAAAATTAAAAGAGATCCAAAAAAATCAACACTTATTGTTTTTCATTAAAAAAATAAGTGGACAGGAGTCCAAAAAACCTGTACATATTTTAGAATTTTTTTGTCACGCCATCTATCTTTAAACCCAAACAATTTTCCCCATTTACTAATTTATAGGCTCAAACTACAACATTAAATTTTTGGCGCATAAATGGCGAGAAAAAGTATCAAAAAGGATAATACGGGAAATTAACGTTCTTTCATTTCATTTTGTGTTCAACGAATGGTACTTTTTTGTTTAAACCTTGGAACATAAACTTTGGCATATAAATATGCTCATGAAAGAAAAGGCCCGATTACAAAGTAGCGGGTTAAATGCTAGAATTTAAACACGTTAATACCTAGAAAAGTAAACTTTGACATACAGATATGTCCATGTAGAAAAAGGAGACGCTAACGAAGTAGCGGGCTAAATGCTAGTAGGTGCATACATAAATATGTAACACTACTTTAAACTTGGCCAAATCAAACAAATTTTATCGGTTTAATAGAGAGTAAGACTAAAAATTGCCGAAATGTTGATAAAAATAAAAAAATGGATTTTAAAAGATCAATAATCGATTTCAGGTTGCATAAAATCGATTTTTTTAGATATACATACATAGATATACAAAGATGGAAAGTTGGTAAAATAAAGAGAGAAATAGTACACAGAAAAAATTATTGCCGAATTATTTTCAAACAAACGCTTGTTTGAAATTTGTTTTAATATCTACAAATTTTTTTACTGGTCCAATAAATATTTTTGTTTGATTTTTATTTAACCAACAAAAATGTTGACAATTATTCAATAATATAAGTACCGGTTCACACACGTCAAGTTTGACTCGTCAAGTCTTGAGTTTTTAGGAGAGAGGGGGAAAGAAATGTCATTCTCTCTTCCCTTCTCTCCTAAAAGCTGAAGACTTGATGATTCAAACTTGACGTGTGTGAACCAGCACTAATATACGCGCTATTGGTTTCAAGTTTTCATAATTTTGTATGAAATATTTAACGCTCTTTAATGTTGTCGTTTTTTGGATTTTTTTATTTGATCGTAAGCAACACGTCTTTATGTGAAATATAAGAACAACAACACAAAACACATACAGTCTATTTTTTGACGCTTTAAAGAAGTACAACAATAAGAGAGATGATAAAATAGCGTGACGAGGTTTGTAGTAAAAAAAAACAATAGCAGGTAAAAAAAAACGTTTAACTCTTTTTAAACAACAGAAACACCAACAACATTATAAGAAACAAAATAAATTTTTGGTAGGTTTCAAAGTTGGTAAAAAAGAATGAAAAACAAAATTCCGTATTCAATTTTTTAAAACTGTTTAGTTGAATACATCAAATACAAGAATAGAATGATGACGAAAAACGTATCGAGTCGGTCCGATGTCGTTGTTCGTTACATTTCTTCTTCTTTAAGCCTAGTACTCTGTTCAAATTTGTGAAAAATGTTGAGCAACATTTATTATTCCACACGAAAATTTTGACATGCATCAATGTTACCTATCATGCGAGTTTGTACGATTTGAAGTTTTTATTTCTGCAAAGTATGCGACATTGTTTTGCGTATGTAAACAAACCCCACATGTATTTAACTAAAAATAATTTTTTTTAATAAAAAATTTAACAAAAAAGAAGGGAAATATGGATAAAAAACTGTTACCGGTTGTGTTATTTAATTTTGTATTTCTTATTTAATAATCAGTTCATACCTTTTTGCTTTTGCTAGAAAATTCCACGTGAAATAAATGCAGCTTGCATTATTTCGCCGTTGTAAAAAAATGTTGCCAGAAACATTTGAGAACTTTTTCACAAAATGAACAGCGTACAACTCTATCAACATTATTTCATAGATATTCGTCACAAGTTTTTTTCATATGTGTTTTGACAGCATTTCACGTGAAATGTTGAACAGAGTACCAGGCTTTAGCCAAGGAAAGGGTACAGCAACAGTGAGTGATGAAGAAAAACATTGTGTGCATAAACAAGACTTCGTTCAAAAATTATTCCAACAAAAAATGTGTCTCAAAGCCAGCCGCCGCGCCGCTCTGCTTCTGCCTTCATCTTCTTCTTCAGTGATAGCTTGGGTGCGCGTCATTGCTTGTGCAACAAATTTTTGTTTGATTCAGCAAAATTATTTGTTTGAAATTTATATGAATTTCAGTAAACTTTTTGTTTGATTCTGTAAATTATTTGTTTGAAAAAATCAGTGTTTTTTTTCAGTAAACAAAATGCAAATAAATTGTTTGAATATGCAAATTTGTTTGTAGGACCGATTTCAGACAAAAAATGTTTTGATTCTACAAATTTTTTGTTTGAATTCGAAAAATAATTTTTTCTGTGTAGGCAAATAAAAGCCCGAGAGAAATCCTACTCAACACAAATTTGGTTACGTGCGGCCAGCACCCAGTCCCCTGACGTGGATCTAGGCCATCGCCATTACGAATCCTATGACACTCTCAAGTCCGCAGCCGGAGACATCCCATAATTCGCTTAGGAATCTACTGCCTAGCCACCTCAGCCTGTTGCCCTGTAGCCTGGGACATTAGAACAAGATGTGCTCAATTGGCTCTAAATCGTCCGGGTCCCTACACAACCCGCACATATCCGACCATTCGGATGCCATCCTCACCGCCATCCTGCCCATAATGCGGTGGCCCGTGGTAATTCCTATCATGGTCCTAATGCAGACCCTAATCCTGCACAGCAGCGACGTCCGAAGCAGACTTCCTGCATAGTCAGGACCAGGGAAACCACAAATTTGCAATTGCATGAGTTTCCTTGTGCGACCAAACAATATATTTATTCGTTTTAGATCTTTTTATGAATTTTGGCATCGATTTGTTTATGTTTTTTTTACGGTTTGCAGCATATTTTGCATAATTTAGTTCAAAGAGCCTTTTTGCATCATTTTTTAAGTTTATAGCGCATGTTTTGCCTTTTTGGGGCACATATTGATACATTTTCAATATTTTTAGATGCCTCAAGAGCTCCCGCAATAAATAAGAAAAGAATAAATTTTTTTTGCGAAATTCTAGCTTTTTAACTGAAAATATCTATCTGTATCATAGCTGTTAAGTAATGATTAGTAATCGTAATAATTACTTATTAGATTACTTTTTTCATAAGAGTAAAGTAATGATTACAATTACGATTACTTTTGGTTTTGCATGATTACTAATTGATTACGATTACAAGTAATCAAAAAATAATCAAAAGTACCGGCGATTACTACAAAATAATCAAAAGTAATCATAAAATAATCCGATTATTTTCAACGATTATTTTTTGATTCTTTTTAATTACTTTCAACAATTGTGTATTCATTTGCACTAAAAACTTTTTAGAAACAGTTGATAACCTGTTTAAAGTTTTCATAATCAATAAATTTTAATACATATATTTATTTTAAAAATAACATATACAGCACGTAATTCAAAATAGCTGAAGAAAAATAGTATTTTTTTTACAATAATTTTATAACAATTTTTGATAATAAAAAAACAAACAAAAACATTTTATTTACAAATGCCGAACAACGATTATTGGCCGAATAACCGGTCGGACACTTATAATAACATATTTTTACAATTGGCCTTCATTAAAACTAATTTTTCAAAGGAATAATCAGACAATGATTGTCGCCTTGGACTGTTGACGATCCCGGCAAAAGAAAACAGTCGTTCCACTGGAGCTGAAGATGTGAGGGGAGTATTAAAGTATATAAATGCTTCCTTTAGCAAATCATATTTTTGCCAATTTGAAGAATTGATGCTTTATAGCGGATTGTCGGTCAGGTTTTGTATGGTCTTGTGAAGAAGGACCTGTATCAATTTCATCATCTGTAAAGTTAAGTCACTAAAAATCAAACAAACCTTAAAATAATACACGCATTAGCTCACCATCAAAACTAAAATCAAAAAATCAGGGACAGCCGATAAATTATGTTCAATTTCATAATTAAATGTTCTGCAATTTTTGGCGTAAAAACTGTAAAGTGTATCCAAAACTGTACTGGTTACATTCTCAATGGTTAATTCCGGCAATTCAGGGCTTTATCTTTGTAACACCTTGAGCCATTTCATTTTGATGCTTTGAGTTAATACTGTTGCCGCAATCGCGATATTTGCCTCAGGCTGCAACGTGAAATATGGTTGAAACCTTTGTCTCAGCCGTTGTTCCATTTTCAAAATAACTAGGGATATTTGTTGCAGCTCCTGTTTCCTACTTAGTTTATGTAGCCTATTGCTCAACGTCACAAGAGTCGGTATTAAGAATCCTGTGTTAAAACAAACATCAATCTTTAACAGTATTTCTGGCGGTTCGAAATTTGCTGTAATGATCATTTTTAATTTATTCACATGTTGCTTCCTTTCTTCTGTTTTTCGTATTCTTTCTGTCAAGACATTGTCTTGAAAGCCTGAATACATTTGTTTATTATATTTTTTGTCCACTTTCGTCGACATTTTATTTGTACAACTAGAAGCAGGGTTTAAAATTCAGTCGCCAGTTTTTTTTTTGACAGGCAACTATACTGAAAATAGTTCGACGCATCAATTTTCATCCACACTCATACTTAAATCAGTTGAACTGTATGCGCACAGTTACTGAAAAAACAGTAACAGAATTTACTTTTTTTTCAGCAGTCAAAAGAATTAGCAGCCGACTCCCTCCATTTCATACACACACACTGCTGAACTTGCGACTGAAACACAGCAGTTGATGTGTTTACAGTTGACGTAAACATTTTTTTTTAGTTTTCAAAACAGCGTAGCTAGAAACTGGCAGTTCGACTGTATAGTCGCGTAACACAAATTGGCTGGTGACTATATTGAGTTCTGTATAGTTAAAAACACATTTGTTTTGTTTTTGAAAAGAAAAGAGAAATACAATTACATACATTTGTATGCATTAATAGAATGAAGAAACTTATTTGTAATGTTTGTAATGTCAATTATAATACTTTTTATTAAAAAATATTTATTTTTGCTTTATTAAGGTACATATTTAATGAAAAATTAAAAAAATGTTTTTAAGATAAAATAAAAATAAGATTTTGTATAGAAAAAATAGTAAATATAATAATTTTTTTCTGTTAGTTTTAAATATTATAAGTTTCCACTAAAATTATTTATAGGTAGTAATCTAAGTTTTTTTTTTGTTTTGTTTATACATATGTACATACATACATATGTATGTAGGCATTTTAATTATTATACATTTATATTGATTTATGTCTGTAGAACATTGTCCTTAAATTAGTTAATTCAAAATATTATATAAAATTAGTTAAGTATTATTTTCAAGATTTAAAAACTATTTACAAAATATTATTATAAAAATTATATTTAACTAGGATTATTTCTCATATAACTAATAAAAAAGAAAAGACTTAAAGTTATGTTTTGATGTACTAAATTCCATAACAAAAGTATGCGACAATTTTTTAAATAGAGTTCAAGCTCTAATAAGAGGACTATTAAATAAAAAATTAAAACGATGCAGTTGAATAAAAACATTTTATGGACACGAAGATTCCTGCAGAAACGTTAAAAGCAACAATTTATGTGTAAATAACCTATTTACATAAAATAAATGTGACAGTAGGTAAAATTTTTGGGTAAGAAGATGTTTTTTATTGATGTCTTAATGAAACTTTACCATTTTATGGTAACTATTTAACGTAAATTTGTCCTGTCAGAATGCCTTTATACATTTTTTGCAGGCAAACTCAGGTGCGCATTTGGTATTTTGTAAAAAGTTATGATATACCATTAGGTAGAATAAAAATGTATGCACAGATATTTGAATGAATTGTTCTGTTGCTTTTTCTTATTGTACATTTTTCTTAGTATTGTGGTTACATGATTATCATTGTGGCAGGCAATAACTGTAAAATATTTTGCACTGGCAATGCAAAATATATACATATATTCATATAGGTAGATAGTTTTTACTGAAAGCAGTTCATAATTGGTGATTGACGACGACGAAAATAACACGCAGTTTATTTTCAAACAGTGCGTCAACATTAGTGTGCCGCAAGTTATATGGACAATTTTTTTTCGTTTTTTCACTTTTAAAGCCCCTTAGATTGATTCCAAATTAGAAAAAAATAATATATAAAAAAATTTAGATCGTTTGCATAGTTATTGGGCGTGCCTTGAGCCCACAAAATTTGCTAAAAATGCTATTTTTCTCACTATGTGTCGCTTTAATTGTTGATAACTTCAGTAATATTTATTTTAGAGAAAAGCTTATTCACAAATATTCTAGGGCTATATCTTATGAACAATGTTGCTCTGTATTAGTTTTCTTTAACATTAATATTTAATCCCGAAAAAGCCAAATTAAAAAATAACACCGAAATTTTCACATATCTACGCATTCTTTGCCTGGTGATTACACTACGTGACAAATTTTCAACAAAGTCGTGACCAAATGAATCTAACAGCTAATCTTTATGTAAAACTTTTCCCTGAATCCGAATATGAAGTCAAAATTATCAAAAGTAAAACAGTTTTTGAAATATTTCAAAATAACCATTATTTGTGTTTTTAAAAAAAAAGATGTGACTGAAATGCAATTATCTTCAAAAATTTTAAACGCACTATGTATTTCTTTCTTTTTATGGAGAGGTTATAAAATTTCTTAAATAACCATGGGTCGTTTGTGAAGATGAGTCATTAAATGGATGAGTTATAGTGGACAAAACTTCAAACTTTATCATAAATTTTATGATTTTGTTCAATTTTGCTCTTTTCAAGTTATTTTTTTGTCCCCTGTCCCGTGTAACTCTGTCATTTCTTGAACAATCTTACCAGTGATATTATACGTAGGGAAAAATCCCCATTCGTAGGGATTTTCTGCAAAAAAAAAATAGCCATAGGGGAAAAAGGACAGATTATTTTAAATCATTAAAATGTAGGGACTTTTCAATAATGTTAGAAAACTATACGTTTAGTAGCTTTTTTCGATTTGTGATAGCATACTAATAAATTTGTTAATACGGCAGCAATAAAAATTGTTAAATTTCTTTGAGTCATCGCTTGCCGTCATTTCAGCTTTGATTTTAACCTAATTTTGTGATAAGCTCTTTTAGAAGAAAGGAGATCTGTTGAATGGTAGTTTGATAATTATTAGTGAGTTTTTATCATCTAATTTTTCAATCGTTAATTATAAAGTTTTTGATTATGTTTTAAATAAATTTTTAATCGTCATGTTTTTTATTTTGAACAAAACAACAAAAGTTATAGGGATCGTGGAAATAAAAGAAAAAAACATTCGTAATTTAATTTATTTTCATTAATTGACAATAATTTTTGGGCTTCTAGTTTCGCCAATCTTTTTATTTCTTCGTCAATGAATTATATATGAATCCTTTTTCAATCGCTGAACGGATAAATCAGTTTTTAATCAACAAAAATTATCTGCGAAGACTTATTCAGGTGATTTTTATAAAAAATTATCATCCAAATGCTTTCTGGGAACAACTTTAAATAAAATTTATATCCATTAATACAAATGGATTTATTTGTTTTGCTAAATATCATTTGAAAGTTGTAGGGATTTTTGTAGAGAAAAATAGGTTTTTTTCTGGACTGCGTAAGAACTTTTCAAAAAAGTGTATAACATCACTGATCTTCACTAGCAATCCATTGTTATTTTAGTAATTTTATTACCTCTCAATAAAAAGAAAGAAATACATAGTCCGTTTAAAATTTTTGAAGATAATTGCATTTCAGTCATCATCTTTTTTAAAAACACAAATAACTGCGTTTTATTTTCGTCGTCGTCAATCACCAATTATGAACTGCTTTCAGTAAAAACTATCTACCTATATGAATATATGTATATATTTTGCATTGCCAGTGCAAAATATTTTACAGTTATTGCCTGCCACAATGATAATCATGTAACCACAATACTAAGAAAAATGTACAATAAGAAAAAGCAACAGAACAATTCATTCAAATATCTGTGCATACATTTTTATTCTACCTAATGGTATATCATAACTTTTTACAAAATACCAAATGCGCACCTGAGTTTGCCTGCAAAAAATGTATAAAGGCATTCTGACAGGACAAATTTACGTTAAATAGTTACCATAAAATGGTAAAGTTTCATTAAGACATCAATAAAAAACATCTTCTTACCCAAAAATTTTACCTACTGTCACATTTATTTTATGTAAATAGGTTATTTACACATAAATTGTTGCTTTTAACGTTTCTGCAGGAATCTTCGTGTCCATAAAATGTTTTTATTCAACTGCATCGTTTTAATTTTTTATTTAATAGTCCTCTTATTAGAGCTTGAACTCTATTTAAAAAATTGTCGCATACTTTTGTTATGGAATTTAGTACATCAAAACATAACTTTAAGTCTTTTCTTTTTTATTAGTTATATGAGAAACAATCCTATTTAAATATAATTTTTATAATAATATTTTGTAAATAGTTTTTAAATCTTGAAAATAATACTTAACTAATTTTATATAATATTTTGAATTAACTAATTTAAGGACAATGTTCTACAGACATAAATCAATATAAATGTATAATATTTAAAATACCTACATATGTATGTATGTATAAACAAAACAAAAAAAAACTTAGATTACTACCTATAAATAATTTTAGTAGAAACTTATAATATTTAAAACTAACAGAAAACAATTATTATATTTACTATTTTTTCTATACAAAATCTTATTTTCATTTTATCTTAAAAACATTTTTTTAATTTTTCATTAAATATGTACCTTAATAAAGCAAAAATAAATATTTTTTAATAAAAAGTATTATAATTGACATTACAAACATTACAAATAAGTTTCTTCATTCTATTAATGCATACAAATGTATGTAATTGTATTTCTCTTTTCTTTTCAAAAACAAAACAAATGTGTTTTTAACTATACAGAACTCAATATAGTCACCAGCCAATTTGTGTTACGCGACTATACAGTCGAACTGCCAGTTTCTAGCTACGCTGTTTTAAAAACTAAAAAAAATGTTTACGTCAACTGTAAACACATCAACTGCTGTGTTTCAGTCGCAAGTTCAGCAGTGTGTGTGTATGAAATGGAGTGAGTCGGCTGCTAATTCTTTTGACTGCTGAAAAAAAAGTAAATTCTGTTACTGTTTTTTCAGTAACTGTGCGCACACAGTTCAACTGATTTAAGTATGAGTGTGATGCAAATAAAATACAGTTCATTTTTTTTCAGCATGTTGCTGAAAATAAATGCAATTTTTAGCAAATTTCGACTGCTTATAGCAGTTGTTCGAAACCCTGACTAGAAGTACAAATGTAAACATAGAGCTTGTGCCATAGCTATTTTAAGGAACAATTGTGATTTTTAGTTGAACTGTTTAATTCAAATTTTGATATTTTTAGTTCATATTAGAGTTCATTAAATTAAATTCATTAAACAAATTTAATGAACTCGAGCCTAACTAAAAATATAAAAATTTAAATTAAACAGTTCAAATAAAAATCACAATTGTTCTTTTAAATTTTTATTTTTTTTTTCAAAACTTCAACGATATCTCTGAAACTACTGGGCACATTTAAGAACAATGTAAGCACAACTTAAAAATAACATTGTTGCCGAGTTTCGAAATGTCGAAAAATGCAGATTTGATTAAATATCAGTGACCTCAAATTAGTAAAAATTAAGTTCCAGGCCGAAAAACTGTTCCGCAGTGTAATTAATCAAATCTTAATTTTGTTCCTATGTTTACTTCCTGCGACCCCAACAACGGGTTCCGTTTACAAACACAAGTGTTTTTCGCACTTCTGATTGGATAAGTACTGAAGTTTCTCTCCTACTTAACCGCATGTGGTCGCCATCATTAAAATTATTCCGAGCTGGTGGGTTTGGGTGCTGTTCAGCCTTTTTAGATATCTTACTGATTGTTTCGTGATCATAGCTTTTACTGATGACACAGCGAATGTGATGATTCGGAGAATTTTTTGTAGCTGCCTTTGGTTATTTTCTAAATTGGAGGCAGAGGCAGTGTCCCATAACTAGGGAAGCGATTTTCATGCAAATGCATGTCTTCTTTCGATAGTCTAAAAACGATTATCTTTCCGAAGCATCGATTTGTTTTGCATATTGTTGCATATTTTGGTGAAAATGCATATTTTTGCAGTTTGATATTTTTGAGTGTTTTTTTTTTATTTTCATATTATAAAAAAGTTCTGAAAAACCATTAAAAACAAAATTTTAAACTTAATAAATAAAATTTTTTAGAGCTTTGCTTTAAATACAATATTTTCAATATTTCAAAAAAAGATGCTTCCATTTTAAAACGATGCAGCTCCTTACATGGTTTTAAAAAATTGTATCTAAAACTGTTACAAGTTACTTGCTTAGCACATGGGTTATACCGCGTTGCAGAGAAATTTAGAAGCCAGGGCCCAAATCGTCGCACACGTGTTCGAATGAACTTTCGTATCGAATAAAACTTCGTCACGTATCAAAAACGGGATTGCGGCATTCGAAAGTTTTCGAATCGAAATTTGTTTAAAAAATGTAATAGATTTTATGCTTGTATATAAATCAACAGTGTTAATAGTGACTTCGGCTTATCGGTTTTCTGCGCTTGCCAAAAAAGCAACGCAAAATTTTAAAAAATTCGGAAAACTATAGAAATTCGAAAAATTTTACAAATTCAGAAAATTTGCAAAAGTTTTTAATATATCAAACAAGCCATTAAATTGATTAAAAGTCCCTACAAGTACAAGGAATGGCAAAAATTCGATAAAAAATTTTTAATAAGCGGAAATTCGCAAAAATTTGCAAAAAGCTACATGAAAGCAAAATTGTTAAAGAAGTAACGAATCAGATAACTTACAGAAAAAGTCGCTAATATTGCGAACATAGCAAAAATTCGCGAAAAATTGCAAACTTGGGAACAAACCCTAAAATTTATTTAAAATCGCTAAATTGTTAAATAAAACAAAATTTCAACAATTAACAAAAAAAAAAAAATTTACAAAAATAGCGAAAATTCGCGAAAATTTTTAATAATTCGATTAAGCCATAAAATTGATTTAAAGTCCATAAAAGTATACGGAATGGAAAAAATTCTGTAAAAATTGCTAAATTAGGGGAAATTCGCAAAAATTGCTTATAGCGGCATAATAGCAAAGTCTACTATGTATTAAAAATCGTTAAAGCTTTAAGGAATCAAAAAACTTACAATACAAAAATCGCTTCTATCGCAAACATGACAAAAATTTCTGAAAAATTGCAAGACTAAATGTAATTATTTTGTTTTCTTATTGCTGAAAAAAGTTTAATACTTACATTTTAAGCTATTTGTTGAAGAAATCTAATAATTATTCTCAAAAAGTGTGTAAATTGTTTGTAAAAAAACAATTAAATGTTTTTACGAAAGCTCTTAACCTATCGAATGACATTTCGAGTAAAGGCATTCGATAGACTACTCGTTATCGAATGACATAATCTCACATTTCGATAGAAGTTTTTTGGTAACGAATGGGACGATTTCAAAAAGTAAAATTTCGATCAAAGTCACTCGATCACGACTGCGACGATCTAGTCCCAGTTCGATAATTTTGCAATTTTTAATGAAATGTATCCCTTTTGCCCCTTCCACCGCATCCAGTAGTAACTAGATGGGGCGTGGCTAAATGTTTCAGAACTCTATTCAAAAAACTTTCAGTAATTCAAAAATGTTAGAAGAGCTTGTTGATGACCGATGAATATGCAATTAAAAAAGTAAAAGAAATATTAAATTAAAATAACATCAGAAGTCAATAAGCATTTGCATTTTCCAATTACGGATTTATTGGTGGAACAATAATTCATTAGGAGGGATTTAGTTCACTTACAACTCAAGTCAAATTAATTTATATTGTAGAAAGTAAAATAAAAAGTGAGAAAGGAAAAATAGCCTGAAAAATTAAAAAAAAATCCAACACGTTTTGCAAAGGATTTAAAAAGGATTAAATAAATAAAATAAATTTAAAATATTTTTGATCTGATCTGGAATCAAGGTGGGATCTGAAAATAATTTTTTTTAAAAAGTATTGTTATTGATCAAGTACAACACAAAGTTTTTCTTTTAATAAAACAGTAAAGACTGTATTTCTTATATTTTTGTTTTTAGTAAAATTAAAAAACGAATTTTTATTGAAATTTTTAAGTTTTTATTGCATATTTTTATTTTTTTGGGCATATTTTGGATTTGGTTGTGCATATTTTAAACGCATATTTTCGATTTTTTAGTGCATGAAAATCTCATTCCTACCCATAACCGAATAACGTAGCATGTTATACTTGACAAAGAAAAAGATTTACCTAAATAAATATTTTTTTTGCTTGGAAAGACAATTTTACCTTAAATTCATAATTTTTACCTGACTTATTTTTTACATAAACAAACATATCTACACTAACATATGAATACCTCATCTGCTCCACTAAATTGCGCTTAGTTCATCTACACCTCCACCACCAGCTTTAAAATCTCCACTTAAACTAATCTATTCAATGATCAAAAACTCATTATATTAAATAACCGCCAATAGTCGCAAAACAGAAACCAAAAACTAAGAAATTCGGTGGTTCACTCCACCACAGAAACTCCACTCAAAGGGATTTTTATTGCTGCTGATGTTGTTGTTACTTTAATGACAATAGTGTTAAGTTTCCAGTTAAGGAAGCGTGTACATTAGTATCTATTAAACCAAAAAGCTTAAAGATCTTTAACGATAAATATTCTAAAGATCACGTATCTGATTAAAGTAAGTTTTTACTTTATTTACAATCAGTTTTTTTTTTGTTTTCTCTCACTTCCACTCTCTTCCACAGTCGATATTAATGTTGTGACTTTGACTTCTTCCAGTTCATAAGGAAAGTAACCACAATCGCATTGAATGCTTTTTGTTTTGGTTGCTGCAACATGTTGTGGCTGTTTTCTTTTTTTTTACAAAAACGTTTATGAGCGTAATAATATTGAGGAAAAAAGTTTAGTTGAACAAAAACTAAATGTTTAAAATAATGTGTTGATGGTTATGCACGCGCTCACGCGGCTAGACACGATTTTCGATAGATTTAACCAAAAATCAGAACTTGTTTTATAAGTGAGCTTATTTATTGGAAAGCAATGCATTTTATTTTAATTGGCATATTCTTTTTATCCGATTGCCTGGAAAACTAATTTTTGACTGAGAGTTTTGTTTTGGTATAAAAATAACCGATTTATGGTTTCATAAATTGTTTCGATAAACTTTATATAAGTAAAAGTGTTGGCTGGAAACATTAAGATTTTTTTTTTTTATTAATTTTTAGGCATGTAAATATAACACACGGCTTCATGCCCTGACAACATTAATCCAGAGCCTCTAAAAGCAGAGCCCCAAACAGGTTCATTCCTGCTCCAGAGTGTGACACAATGAATGTGGAACAGAAATTAACTCTCCAAAGAACTGAAGGATGGCTTGATTATTAACATACCGAAGAAAGATGTTCTTCTTCTTCTTCGTTGCAAACATGGTAGATTAAGAATTAAAAATCCTGTAAAGACCATATAAAAGTGAGCAACAAGTGGAATGGGGATTCCCTCTCCGTGGCCATCATAGATATATATTAGGATATGATGGAAAGCATGAAAATAGTACAAATTGAATGAAGCTGCAAGGACAGGTCTCAAAATAAATATTCCTAAGACAAAAGTAGATAGAATAAACACCACATGCATCAGTTTTTTTTTTGTCCAAGGCATCCAAGTTCAGGGCGTATACGACTTATAATATCATGACAACGACCTTCGGATGACATTCCAAATCGCACTTTGAGAACTAGCTTGCGGACAACTCAGCAGTGTGTGAATTTCGCTATAAATATCTACTGGAGCGAAGCGTGCAACATGGCTACCAAAGATCTAAACAACTTGCAAGTTTTCACCAACAAACCCCTAAGAAGAATATTGAACATTTTCTGGACCAACAGGATATCAAACACACAACTCTGCGCTCGTACTCAACCAAGCCAAATGACGGCCGACCCACACTTGACGAAGACAGCTTGACTTACAGACCTCAAGATCTGGCAAAAGCTGGAACGAAAGTAACAATTTTAATTAAATAGAGAAGTGATGGAAAGAATTTTGTTGAGGCCCTATAAATCAATATACATATCGCTCATTTGCTACAACGTCGTCATAAATCAAGTGATGGATAGTGACAAATGCTATGATTTTCTTTATATTAAGGGAAATCACGATGGGTGTACCAAAGTGTGCAAACGATGCGTGCCAAAATACACAAATTTGCTCAACACATGTTGCAACAACAAAATGTACGTACATATTTGCAATTTGCTCTATTTACTTCGTTTGCACTTAAAGAAACCATAGGCAAGCTTAGTAGTGCATATTTGCTCACTGGCAAACAAATGTAAACATGTTAAGCGCCATATTGTTTTTAAGGAAACTTAAAAAATGAAAATTTTTTTGGGTTTTAATATAAAAAAGAAAATTAAATTAAAATAATTTAAAAAGAAAAAAATTATTTTAATTTGCTTGTGTAAAATTGTAAACAAATTCATACTTTTTACAGTGCTGGCAGAGGTATATAGAGTATAAAATTCCCGTATAGAGTATAAAATTCATCTTTATATCTTTAATACTTTCACCGTTTAAATAGAATTTCTCTTTATTTTTTCTTAGGGTGCAAGAAAGTCAAAAAGTTTATTTCGAAATTTTTTTTTTTAGTTATAACGACGTTGCAGCAAATGCACGATATGTACAATGTATACAACTTAAAAATTATTGAAATTTCCTAAAAACTGGTTGTTTTATTTGGCAGTGCCAAAGCTAAAATCGAAGGCTTTCAAAATGTACATAAACAAAAAAAAACATTTGTGGCATTTGGATGAAATGTAAATTATTTTCTTGTAAAATTAAAAGAAATAAAAAAAAAATAATTGGAAAATTTTTTCGAATGTGCTTCTTTGAGTGTTTGCTATGTTACAGAGGAGAAAATCCTTGCGCGTGGCCGAAGGCCCTCAATGCAGAGAAGCTGTATGCCATGTTCGCACGGTGCTTTGGATTACTTCGCTTACTGTTTTTATTGCGCACGGCATTTTCCTAATCGGTTTGGACAGTTCTTCTGCTTATTATTTTTTTTTAATACCCTTCACCACAGGTGGAAAAAGGGTATATATAAGTTTGTCATGCCGTTTGTAATTTCTACAATATTGATTTAAGACCCTTTAATGTATATATATTATCGGTTCTTATAAGGGGAAAAGTGGATTTAACGATGTCGGTCTGTCCGTCTTACGCTTGAAATGTGTTTTCCGGAGACTCCAGACATGATAGTAGTCTACCATCGCTTGCTATTAAAATTCAGCAAGATCGGTCCACAAATGGCTGAGCTATGAGCAAAAAACCACGACTACCTCTAATTTTTTCCAAAAATCCCTTGTGGTTGTTGTATTTTTATTACTTTTTGCTGTATATCTGGGGAACGGCAAAAGCCAAAGTTTCCAAATAAGGTACCTACACACATTTGGGTTGTCAATACACACCATCCTACAAAATGTGGGCGGGATTGGAGAAGTGGGCGTGGTACCTCCCGTACAAAAAAAATTCAAAATTGTATAAAAATTATTTTTTATTTTTTCGAGTTGATTCTATGAGCTAAATTTCAGTTATGTATTTTATAAAGCTTTTTTGTAATAGTCCTATTCCTTTTAATGCATTACATTCTGCTGGTGTCTAATAATTGTAAATTTTTCTGTACATACAATATACTTCATTGCTATCCAAAGGACAGCTAAGGTAAAATGTAACAAGAAGATACAATATAATAGTCTGGTAGTGTATAAAACCGTTCCTAAAAATTAAAGAAATAGGACTATTACAAAAAAGCTTTATAAAATACATACTGAAATTTAGCTCATCGAATAGATCCGAAAAAATAAAAAATGTTGAATATAAAATTTTTATTTATTTATTTTTTTGCTACTTTGGATTCCATTAAATTTTATAATAGAAAATTACTTCCTTTACTTTTGTTTACTTTTTTTGATTATTTATATTTTGTTGGGTTTTTAGCGCTTTGACAGCCGATACAAATTAGAGATCACATTGATTTTAAAGTAATCCACAGGGTAATAAAAATTTAATTACGTACAAATTTATATATGACGAATTATGTAATTTTTATTATAATTAGGCTGTGAATTAGGATTGAGAGGGTGAATAAAGAAAAAACACTTTGTGCGAACATGGTATTAGTAAGTGATTAGGGATTTTAAAATTCGGAATTTTTTGTTTTGGACATATGACCCTAGCCCTTGCAAACTACTTTGTAAGAATTACACTGTATTAAATGCAATTTTTTTACGCTGAATTCAATGATGCTCGTCATTTTTCGAAATAAGCGCTCGTATGCGCGATTGAAAATTACAATACTAATGTACCACAAATAGGGGTGCAACATCGTTCTGAAAAACATCGATGTTTTAAAATATAGATTTTTCCACGATAACCATCGATGTTAAAAAACATCGGTAAAAACAGAATACATCGATGTTTCAACATCAATGTTATGAATTTCTTTGCATAAATACTTACGGACTGCTTAAATTCATCCTTGCTACTAAAAATCTTAAGGACCAACTATAATATGCATAAGTTTCTGTCAAAAATTAACAAAAGTCTGTCAAATGAATTTAAAAACACAAAAACAAAATCAAAAAACATTAGATTCCGTACGGAAAGTACGATCAGTTTCGCGCTTTGCTTAAGCAAATGACAGATTCATAAAACTTGACAAAAGTTTTCTTTAGTACAATACGGTATGACACATACGATTTACATGTATTCGCAACTTAAGCCAACTTAAGCATATTATAGTTGGGCTTTCACACTTGTTCACACAGTCTCCAAAATTGTTTAAGCATTTCTTTAGTTTACAAAAGGGGTTTCCCCTTATTACATATAGTTATGCCATGCATAGTATGCATGTATTCAAAAACATATGTATGTATATGCTTTGAAAAACACTTTATATTTTTAAATAATTGAAAAAATAAAAATTAAAAATTGTTAATATATTATAAAAAAAAATTAAATAAATGAAAATATTAACAGGACGATGTCGATGTTTTTTTAGTTTTGACGCCGATGTATCGTCCATCAAAACATCGATGTTTATGAACGATATATCGATATTTTCTAAACATCGATGTATCGTTTGCAACCCTAATCACAAAACGATATTTTTATACTTTTGTATCATTATTCAAAGTAAGAGCTCGCATTTGTAAACAAATCGCGAAAAAGTAACGGAAAATTGGAATGATTTCAAAATATCGTTTTATGGAACATTTGTATTCAATTTTTTTATCGCGAATTCGAGCGCTTACTTTAAAAATCGCCTAGGGTGTCCAGCTAGTTACTATTTGCGTCGAGCACACTGTTATTAAATAAAAATTTTTAAATAAAATGCTACCTTAAGAGCTAAAACTGTTGAAGTCATCAATATACTGATCGATTATTTGGAATTTGTCGCTGTTTGGAGCATGAATTCGCATAGCCTTGGATTTGTTAATGGTAATCTGAAGACCAGGCCTAGCCTCTTGTTCGATAAGACTCTGGATTTTTGAGATCATCTCGGAATGTCGGTATAAAAGAGCACAAAGTCGTCCAGATTCCCCTGAAGACCAAACGCTATTCCACGATGCAAGGATAGTCATTTTAGAGGGACATGTCCGCATTTCAGTGCATTCCATATAGTATTGTGTTGTAACGTGTAGAAGAACCATTGATAGTCAACAAATGGCAAAAATAAAGGCTTACGCTGCTCAACGATAGTTCGACGACCACTTTAATGCTGCTTATATGATCCACATAGGACCTGTTTGGACTGAATCCAGGCTGTTTCTTCTTAAATATGGTTCAAGGGATTGATATGCGTTTGTGCAGTATCACTTATCATTTTATTGCTCAAAACGATTGTCAGATTAATCGTTACTATTTAATTGTGCATTCTTCGTTTTCCAATTGAGGGCCATTATAACAAGTTGCCGATAGGAAAAAGTACGAATTTGTCCCACGTATGAAAAGTTTTTCACTATTACAACATTGACTTAAAGTTAAGTGAGCGATATGTTAAATGCACTTATATAACAAATTCATACCTTTAACTGACGGCAATGACCATCAGTTTTTATTATTTATTTATATGTAGATTATTAGAATTAGAAAACATTATTACTTAGACGTTACCAAGGTCTACAGATTATACATCCAAACAGACTAAATTTATAATACAAAATGAATACAAATAACTTTTAATTTAATAACATCTGTCATATGAAATTCTCTAAGGTGACAAAGGAAGGCATCGTTGGCATAACCAGGGGCCTAATGCTGGCAGTCGTGATCGTTTACTTTCTCTATTGGAAAGAAATTTTATTTCTAATTCTTTCAGTCGAATCGAAATTATTTTTTCAGTATTGTGAAACTCAAATTAATGCTTAACAACACTGAAAAAATAATTCCGATTCGTTCAGAATTAAATTACGTTCGGATCGAGAAAGTACACGATCACGACTGCCACAATCAGGCTCCAAATCTGTAGTAATTTATACTTAAGACCGGAAAGTTAAGAGTTGACCTTTCAGAATCAACTTCAACACGAATCAATCCCAGAAGAAAAGATATACTCAGCATTACACGAGGGCCTTAATAAGGACCTGTCTCTTAACAAATGACGGAAAGAAATATGAATTCCATCTGAGGCCTCGTAAACTAAAAATTAAAAACTGGTTTTCGCACCGATTCAATACTGTTTATATGGATTAAATATTAAGAGTCCCATACAAAATATCCATATTCAAGAATTAGCCGAACTTAAGAAATATAAAGTTGTCTCGCAATACGTATATCGTCACCTAAAAGACGAAATAACCAATCTGCAGTTTTCAAAAGTTTACAGGAGAGGGAAAAAACGTTATAAAATTGGAACTATTAACGATACTGAAACGAAAATTACACATTTTGATTAAAATGAAACCGGTAATACAAATCGGGTGAGAAAATTTTGTTTTTCTAATCATAGCTTATGTTATGACACTTAGGTTTTTTGGAATTGTAAAAATCTGAATACAAATAACCTATCTGCAGTACTAATTAGTATGAATAAATAAACATTTCTTTACACATGAATATTATATACATTAAATAATTAAAGTAGTAGTTTATTTTGCTGGTTTAAGCAAAAACAAGTACTTAATGTTTGTTTAAATTACACTATGCAACAAAATAAAACTTTTATCGTGATTTTTCGTGATTTATTTTTCTCTTTTTTTGTGCGTAACGGTCCTCTAGGTAGAAAAACTTTGGCATTTGTAATATTATATGTTCAAAATTTTGCACACATATGCGTTATGATATAAGGAATAAAAATCCATAAAAAATCAATTTTGAAATTTTTGCAGATAGGTTATTACGTCTTTTAGATGACGATATGTAACAATAAATTCCTTGGACCTTCGTTTCATCGCCAAATTGACAGTTAAAGCAATCTGATCTCAGAGAACAAGCCTGTGATTTAACAAAAAGCCCAATTTAGAAGTTTTTTCTAGTTTTTCCAATTTCGTTTTATTACTTTAATTCAGCACATTTAAACGGAACTTTGTAAAGTCATATGTTTACGTTAATTAATATATACATACATCCATTACATTAACAACGATTAAGAAAAAAATTTATTTCAAAATTAAAGAATTCGAGTTAAAATGAAAATTGATTAAAGCGGCCGTAGGGGAAAAAACCCCAATGCAAAATCGGCCAAGGCAATGCGTGAAAAATTGCTCAAAAATTTTCCATAAACATTTTTCCGATTTCGCATAAGAAATACAACCCATTTTTCATTAGTTTTTGGTCTCTTTTTCACCATTTTTTGAAATTTTCCATTTTTATTTTTGGGCCATTTTCGTTTGCTTTGGGAGATTTTTCGTTTGAATGATTTTTTACACATTGGTTTGGATGATTTTCAAATATTCATGTATATAATAAATAAACAGTTTGGCGACGTTTGCATGTCATCTGGCATTTTATATCTTTCAATCCATTTCAACTATTTAACTTTTTAATTGCAATGCTCCCAGTAAATTAATTGTCAATAATTTATAAATTATTGGTATTGGTGTGTTGTTTTAGGGAGTTCCTAATTTACTTAAGGGGTTTAATCAATGTTGGTTGAAATGTGTGTATTTAAAAAAAATGTCCTCAAAACTCAAAATATAAAAAAATTAAGTAAAGTTTTGGAAACAGATGAGTAGATAAAGACTAACCATTCTCACACTAAGCATAGCATTTAAAAAAGAATACATAAATATAATAAAATACGTCCCAATCGAAAATTACCAACCGAAAATTGCCTTTAGACACGCGTCCGAAAAAATCATTTAACGTTAGTTTTACCGTCATTTTATTTTAATTCATTTTCAATTTTTGTTATCACATTTATTCAAACATTAAGACACCTCCCTTCTATTATTGCACTCAGGGACACAGCGGGTTATAAACGATAATAAAAAAGGACACAGTATTACCCCCACCCTTGGGTGTTGATAAAAAATAAACAACCAACAATTTAGAAATAAAGTTTGAAACCACAAGTGAAAGAAGTGACAGACACACCAGGACGAATGGATAATGACGCCAAATAGTGGTTGATGACAGTTAAGGCAACGATAAAATTAACTAAAACGTCCACATTTACTGCATTCGTTGTGATTGTAATACAAATTATGACAATGTATTCTATAATAAGTTGTGATATAATTGGACAATTCCATTCTATGAAAAGGATTATAATACTACATTTCATTGTTTATTTCAACAGAAAATTAAAAAAGTTTAGAACGAAAACATTTGATGCACAGTGGGGGATATTAACAAGCAAAAGAGTCCGATTTTAAACAAATTTCACAAAGTGAGTGTTCCCCAGTACACTGAAAGAATTTTCTTCACAATACCAATGAATTTTAACATTAATCCCCTGAAAAATTGCATTAAAAAGGAACCTTCGTTGGATCAATGAAACCTGTTTCATTAAAATGTATTTAAAGAAACATTACATTAGATTTATAAATATTGATCATTGGATGAATAAAATATATTTATTAGATACAATGATTTTATTTCATAGTATTCATGAAAATATTCATTAATTTTATGATAAATATACAAGATTTTAATGACACAATTTCATTTGAAATAATATTTTTTTAATGTTTTATTTAAAAACAGTTGACCTTTCAAGCCGTAAACAATAATAACACTTAAAATAAACACTATTAATAAAAAGGTACACAAACAGCCATATAATGGAAATCGAGTAAAATTTATATCAAGGGGAATTTTCAGTTAAATCTTTGATTAAATTATCGTCGTTTTTTTATTTTAAGATAAGTTCAAATGAAGATAAGCTGTACACATAGTATGAAGTATATAAAACAAAATTAAATAATGAACATTAAACACCGGATCGTTTTCAAAGTTTGTTTGATTTTGATTTCACTCGAATTCGAATTCCAGAACATGGCTGATAACTATTTGTTTAGCCACACATTTATTTTTTTTGTATTGCCATTTGAAGAATTTAATAACTCTATTACTTTAGTTGTAAGCAAAAATGTTTGGAACATTTTGCAACGTTCTTCAAAATTTAGTCTTCTTAAAATTTTAAACTTTATTCGGTCATAAGTTCTTGTGAGTAGAGATTATTAGAAATACCTTAAGTCCTTGCACAATAAGTATTGCTAGTTGGCATGACTAACAGCTGAGATCAATTAATGTAAATTTTGTACGTTATTTTTATGGTATTTTTTAAAAACTGTACCGCATCGTGCTAATTGGAATGACTGTCAGCAAATTATAAATGTTTTCCTTACAATTTTTTTTTAGTATCAGATTTTTATTAATAAACAAGTAATTCTTAAAAATTTTTAAACTGGATAAATTCTATTTCCAGGCCGTATGGCAACCCTAGTATTCATAGAGTTATTTGAATGTTAAGGTGCCCGTAGACGACATACTTTTTACATCTTTACAATAATTTTTTTTATTCATTGCAATATTTTGCTTTTATAAAACATATTTTAAATTCATAAATTAAATGGCATATTACATAAGGTGTATGAAATATTTAAATCTTACATTTTTTAATAATCATTTAAACAATTTTAAAGAAAACTAGGATTTTGTGTTATTTTTTGAAAATAGGTAGGTATGAACCTATTTTGTTTATATGTTCCTAATTAAATTTTTTTGTTTAAGTTGGACAAGTTAAAGTTTTCATACGAAATTCAATGAATAACAGTGAAATTTCATTTAGACAATGAGCATGTTCATTACCCAAATGAAATTTTTTTTCATGAAAATGATTCATTGAATATATGAAACATTTTTCTTTCAGTGAAGGCTAATTAGTAGTGAGCTAGTCTTTCAGTGCGAGGCTTCCGTGTTCGATTCCCAACAGAGACTCTCGTCTGTGTCACACAAAGTTAGCATATAATTTGTAATTTTATTTGGAACTCTTAATAAAAAAATAAATAATAGGAATAAGCAAAGTGGACACCTCGAGTTATTTTTGTTCTCTTTTTGAATGCAATATAATATAAGTTTATAAATGTTGCTAGTTAAAAGGGAAAATGTTTCCCTTTTTCTAATTGTTATTCTTATTTTTAGGAAAATTTTTAATTGGAAACATAGAAAATGGTTTTTCGCGTTTAAAAATAAATTTGTCAGTTATCACTTGGATTATTATATAATCCAATGGATTTCGATACAAATCCATATTTTTTTAAGAAAATTTATTGCTTAATTACAAGAGAAATACATGTTTAAAAAATTACTTTTTTTTAAATTCTAACAAAATCTGTTAAAGCTTTTTTATAAGCCAAAAACATTAAATCTTGTGCTGCGGTATGCAATTTGAATAATAACGGTATAAAAAAAAACTCTACCACGAAATATTGCACATGATATTGGATAATGCTAGAATTCCAACCCCGATATATTTTCAGTAATGGTGTCCACATACGAGCTAGGAGAATATTTACCGCAGGTCTCCTTTCAGAAGCGCGCTTAACACAAATATGAACGAGAAACGTGAGAAGGAAAATTTTCTTTCGGCAAACTAAAGGATTGGAAAAGGATTTGATTATTGTTATAGATGGGAAAAGGGTTAATTCCCAATTGGTAAATTCCCAGTAAAATGGATAAATTGGGTAAAGATATGTAAATCAAACACGTTGCTTTAAGAGCACTGATGTTGGATGGATGCAGATAATATTTCCTTGCAATCTCTTTTTTAGGATAAATTTCTTGGGTTTCTTCACTCTGCTAATAGAATTAAATATCGCTCACACACTGGTCTGTTTTAATATGGGCGCAATTCAAAAGGAATGCCATGGTTTGATCCAACTCTTGGGTTTCTTTTATACTAGATTTTTTTTAGCACAAAATTAATTTTAGATTGGAATCGAAATCGATTTACTATTCCCTACCTTGGACATGTTTTCAAAAAAGATTTTCGGTTATTCATCAGATATTAATTGACGCGAGCTTAGTGGTTGAACAGACTTCGATGAAAGATTATTAACTTGAGTAGAAATTTTATTAGAAATTTCTCGTGTCACCATATACTAAAGATAATTCATTAAGGCCCTAATTTTGTAAAACACAACGCAACGACAAAGAATTACATTGAAAGCAAAAACAAATTCATAAATATTTTGTTATTTTGCTGTTGCCTCTACCAGAAATTCACATTGGTTTTTAAGATTTCATACGCCTCATTGCTTGTGGCGTTGAAAATTTTAAAACGGTAAATAAATTTTTGCGCAAAGCAACAACAAAATTACAAAATATGTTTGAATTTGTTTTTGCTTTCAATATAATACTTTGGCGTGCGTTGTGTTTTACAAAATTAGGGCCTTAATGTTTCGTCCAGATATCTACAAGGAACGGATTTTGTGTCATGGGTTAGTTTCGCATATAAACCTAAACCTTTCTCGCAACTTAGTGCAATATATCGAGTCATAAACGCAAAAAAGCTTCAGAGAGAAAAACAAAATTATACTGTCGAAGATTTTTACATTTTATTTCATATAAATTTTATATGAAGGTTGTCGCTTACGATAAAATTGTTTTTGCTAAGAAATTGTACTGGTACCTTATGTGACGATGACATTTTAGGAGATTATGCAAGTGTTGCTAGTAAAGTCATTTATAAAAAATACGAAAATTGAAAATTATGTCGCTTAAGCTTTTTTTTGCGGTAATGTTTCGATATGCCGGCTAAATGTAGTTTTATAGCCAATTTACACTACAACGAAATTTAAATACTTACGAGATTTCGAGCCAAATCTAGTACTTCTGGACTAGATTTTCACGAAATCTACTCAAAATTTAGTAATACTTACGTACTTTAAATAAAAATAAAAAATATTTGAGAAAATTTGAAAAAAAAAATATAAGAGAGAAAAAATATTGGTAAAAAAGTGATGTTGATAATAAATAAAAGTTATTCAAATTTTTAATGTCTATTTCTTTTTGTATTTCTTTGTGTTACGCAAACAACTTTAAGTCAGTTGTTTTGTTATAAAATGTCAAAGAAGTAGGTATAATGTAAACGCACTAGAAATTGAGGAAGATTTCAAATGATATCCACTAGATGTCGTTATAATGAAAATGGTTTATTAGTCCAATTCAATCAGCTTTTAATATTCTTTAAAAATGAATGCAAAAGTAGAAAGTAATCCTACTTCATGCGTTCGATGCGTTATGCATTTTACGCATGTGCTGTGTAACTTGTCAATACAATTTTACACTGGTTGAACTTTTTTGGCAGATGCATACATTCATCAATGCATTGTACGCGTGGTGTGGACATCAAACTTAACCCTAGTGTAAATACCCACCCAACTTTATCCACATTGTTTAGCACCCGGGTTACCCGGGTACCCATATACTATAATGTATTAAATAATTATGAAATAAAATCAAATTTTTTATCTTCTTAAAAGCATATTAAATTATATTTAGGTGAAAATATGATTTTTTAACTTTGTATTGCATAACGGCTAAAATTTTTAATTTTTTATACAGGACAGTATTTTTTAGTATAACAGTTGAACATTTTTGGTCATAAATGATATGGAAATGAATCTCCGTATTAAAATAATAACGCTTTGGCAACTCAACTTAAGTAATTTTATGATACAGAATTTAGTTTATTGAACTCTTTGAGCAGTTCAGTTAAACGTTTTATCCCATAAAGTGTATTGTATTGTGTTGGGTACCGGGGTACCCAAATTTTTTTGAGAATTAAAGGAGCAAAAAAATAAATATAATATCTGAATTCGCTTCTTTTAAGGTCAATAACGACGATCCAGAAGCTGGTTTAAAAATTTTTAATTCTTAATATATTTTTTTTATGTACATAAATATACCTAGGTGGGTACAATGGTACCCTGGAATTAACACAAGGGTTAAGCTACATTAAAAATTACATAGCAACTGATTGAGACTTAGTGATTGACATAATATGCTGCATTTAAAATTCAATATATCAATTGATATTTATAAATATTTAATTTGATTCCCAAAAAAGAAACATACTTGATCTATAATTACATATTGATAGTTCAAATTTAATATATCAATAAATAGATATTGAAAATAAAACTTGCTATAATTATTTATTAGTTCTTCTGTTTTATTAAGTTTTATACTAATTTACAATATTTGAGGTAAAATAGTTTTGCTAATAAAAAATATTATCTATTCATGGCTTTCTTTTTTTCAAAAACATTTCAAAAACTTATTTAATTCTTTTCACTATCTAAAGAAAACGCATTTCACCTTTTTATGTACAGCGATTTCATGGTAATTTAAATTTTACAAAGCAAATAAATGCCCTTTCTTTATTAAATTTCCTATCTGTATGTTTTTTGATCATTTAGATGATTAATTATCCTGAATTGTAATTGCTCCCTTCAAAATATGATTTGCATAAAATTTTTTTTTTGCTTATTTGCCACACACGCACACACAATACTAAAAGAAATTTATGAGAATGGCAAAATGAGAACGTAAACCATCATTAAGTGTTTTTTCATTCTAACGACAAAGACATTGCAGGATATTCATCTCTGGGGACTTCAGACGAGATTCGATTTCAGATAAATTTTTTTGTTTGAAATGCAGAAAGAGCAAAAATTATTATTAACCTTTAAGGTGGCATTTATAAAATAAAACGGTCTTTGTCACAACCTGAATGCCCCTAATAATTCAGTTTTGTTCACACTGCATTGGGTTTTAGTGTAAAACAAATGCAGGAAAAAAAACTTCCAATTCAATATGGCGTAAAAATGCAAAAATCTATAAGCAACAAAAAAAAAATAAATATAAATAAGTAAACAGAAATGAAACTTTAAGTCTCCACTAAGACATTTTGTTTATACTTTTACATGCCACAAAGTCGAAAAGAGTTTTTGCATGTCTGAGTTTTTAAATGCAAAATCAGAAGAAAAATGTTGCAGACCTCTACATTCAACTGCCTCTGGTTCTTCTTACGAGCAGCAGTACAGCCAGGCCAACCAACAGACAGGCAACAACCAATCAATCAAGTTTTTTCTTGCTGCACTCTCTTCAATACATGCAGCAGATACACAACCATGCATAGGTGTGTACATGACGATTTTAAGGCAGAGGACTAGCCGGGAGTGTAATGCTGGTATTTATGCTGCATCATTTACATTGCAAGGTGCAAAAGAAAGCCAAGTTAATATTATGAGTTTGTTGTTATGTTATGCATGGTTTTTTGCTTTGTGTGATGCTGCATACATAAAACTGTTGTGGCAATGACAGTCGTCGTCTTAAGAATGATTATTATTTTCAGTTATCATCAGTACCAGACAGAGTCAATGCAAACGGTGCCTGTTTTTTTCTGCTTCGGATCAGATACAGCGCTGTGTCACAACCTATGGCAGCCATTGGAGTTAGTCGTTTGTGTATTTTTCGTGTTATTCCAGTACACCAGAGAGACTCCACTTGGACGCCATCTGCATTTATTGAAATTGCTGTTTATGTGAGTTTTGCATTTTTATTTTTTCTGCCACATCCATCTCTTCTACTTCTGCAACAGTCAACTGTGGTATATAATTTATGCATTTTTGTATTGGTGGTTTGCTTTTGTTAGAGTTTTTGTTGTTGCGACTGTTGTTAGTACTTTTGCTGATGTTGTTGTTACTTTTGTATTGCATGTACACATGTATTTGTGTACGTACATACGTGCATGTGCAATTTTCTGTATGTCTACTAACTGACTACTTCTGTGCCTCTGTATGGTGGTTTGTTAAAATAATCGATGATTTGTTTTTTATTTTGCAGTAGTTTGTCACTTAATATGCAACATTTTTTGTATTTATCTGTTTGTATGTCGGTTTGTGTAATTTTTGCAACAACTCTTTATGTATGTTTGAAAAGCCATTAATCATGATGTGCTTGTGATGTGCCACATACGATTCAATATTCGATTCGTACCTTTCACGTAGACAGAACAAAAAGTAATTTCTAACAACTTAAATGAAATTGTTTCTCAAAGTTTATACACATATGCATGTATGTATCCGCTCCACGTTTCGCCTTTCTAACACGACTTTTGTGATGATTGCAGGTTAATTAATCTAAATTTTTACTATGAAAACCCAGAGGTACTTCTTCAAAATTGTGTTACATTGTCTACACGATCAAGTCAGTAAATTTATATTTTCTGAAATTTGCATATTTATGATCAGGCAGTGATGGAAAATTGAAATATTTAGATGGTACTGACCACCAACCAAGAGTACTTTTTTTAACATTTTGGTTATATTTAACCATTTTTTACATTAAAAAAAATTGTAAATTGCCACAAAATAAAAAATCGATGCAAAAAAAGTGGCAGAGCCACTGTATCATAATATGATTGTTATGATTAGCATGACAATAATATGATTATTTCTTAACTTATTATGATTAACATGACAAGAATATGATTAAGGAAAAATTAGTATGATGTCATATCCCGAATATATTTGATCATAATATGATTCAATAATAATCGTAATATGGTGACTACAATCATGCATCTTATGTTTTATCTTTGCTCAAACCACCATATAATGAAATTGAAAACATAACAAATGGGTTCAAGAAACCTTTTACCATACCGATCGATTTAGAATTGCTCTTTAAATCGATTGAACGATGTCCGTCCGTCCATCTACCTGTCTATTTTGCCCTTGTGAGCAAAGTAAAGCATCTTATTTTATTAGAATTTGCAACTTAAATCATCTTATCAAAATTTATTGGACTTAATCAAAGTTTAACTTGAGCTCCCTTACAAATATCACTTCGAAAAATAAATAAATTCTTTATTAATTTTGGTATTGGCGACGATAACGTTTACAATATATACTATGCTATGTTAACATTTTGTGCTGGTAGGTCTAGAGGTCACTACAGTTCCTATACAATTTCCCTCCCAAAATCACTTTTAGACGAACAGTTTTGGATATGTTGAAAATTGAATTTTGATATGTTGACATCAAGAAATATTTGGCACAAAGAACTCATATATATCGTACATATGTATATGTAAATAAAACTTAACTTCATAGCAAAATGTTGTTTTCTGGTGGGTCTATGACTATGTCCCAAATAGGGCACAATCCCGAAAATACAGTGGTGTACGGTATCATATGGTCGTTCTTGAACGGTTATATTCTTTACTTGGCTTGCAAAAAGTATTAAATTTTTAAATGTTCTGTATACAAAAAATACATTTACATTTTTGGTTTTTAGGGCATATTTTAAACTAATTTAAGAGCATATTTTCGAGTTTTGAACGCATATTTAATATATTTTTTATTTAGTAATTTAGCAACTGATGCCAAGATTGAAAGACGACTGGCAAGATTGTCTTCGTACGCAGTCTTTACCTGCTTATTTTAGCATTTTAAACAGCAGTAATATGTGCGAGTGTGTTGGAATCAAATTATGTCGCAGGAAATGTTTGTGTTTTTCTACAATTTATAATTTAAGTATGTTAAATATGTGTGTATGTATGTATGTATGTATGTGTATATGGATTTTTGTATGTCGGTTGGCTGGCTGTCTCCTGGTTGCACTGCACTCGTATGTTTTCTGTGCTGTGTGATTCTCTTATTTGTATGTTCTCAGGATCATTATTAAATCAAATATTTCTTTCTACTTGTATTTTTAATTTCTTTTCTTCGACTAACATCTTGTCTTATCTATTCCCAGATCGAGTGTGTGAGTGTGTGTTAATATCTTTAATTTTTGCTACTTGACTTTTTCCAAAGGGGAAAAGTACTAAAATAAAAATATTCAATAATTATAAGAAATTCTTACTGAAAAATATGTACTGTTTTTTTCATAACTGCATACTTAAATATGTATGTATGTATATTAATATACATAAAAACATACATACATTGGTTTTTATAAAACTAAATTTATTAAAAAAACATTTTCAATCTTGTCATTCATAAGACACAAATGTCTGTTTTTATAATTTTTTACAATCAAGTTTTTTAATTGAATGAGAATCTTTTTATCATGAATATGAATCCATATTCAGAAATGGCTAGAATTCGAAAAAAGTCTATATGCATATAACATAACATAACATGTTATATTTTAATCCGAAAAGTGAAGTGTAAATGCAGAATATACCTATTGTCACCAATTAAAAATCGAGTTTACTTAAGATTGAACTATTTACAAATTTTAACTCTGCTGACAATAATGAAACTGTTACAAAAATATGTAGCAAAATTTATTGGCTGACAGAAATAAAATGATAATTTAATTTAAATGTAAATTTTCATACATATAAAAATGTTTAAAACTTTAATTTAATTAAAGTTTTTTTAATTTTTTAACCTGGTCATGTGTATACTTCCAAAGGTACCAACTATCTCCATTGGAAAATTGCATTACAATTTTATTAGAAACTATTTTGGGGAAAATTGTGTTTAGTTATTTTTCTAGTATGAAAATAGATGGATAATTGACACAGCTTTCAATTAATGGGAGAAGGCAGAATATGCTGCAGTTTTAATTGTACTTTGGCAACGCCCACTTCTTGTTAACTTAAATCGTTGTTAGTCATGTGATCTTTAAAAAAGCTTTAATTAAATGTTTAAATTACACACAGACATGATTTCTTACTTCATGTTCAGGTATTTTGTTGCACAAATCGAATCAACTTCATGTTTTTAAAAAGAATCATTTAAATTCCAGAATATTTGTTAACAAACCGAGTGCAATTTTAAATTGTTTCAGTTGTGTTTATTGTTTGTTTGAAATTTATTTTTTATTTATGAATTTACTTTCCATAATTTTCAAATATTTTTTTTGAGTGCGAACGAGTTGTGTGTTTCTTATCTTATTCGTGTGTAATTCTAACATATTTTATTATATTTTTTGAAAAATTTACTTTTCTCACCTCAAAATGATGTAAAATGTTCATTAAAAAAAGTGCATGATTGTAAGTGTGGCTTGAGTTTTCGAGTGTTGTTCCCATATTTAAATGTTTTTGTTTTAATAATTGATAAAAAAATTCAATATTCTTAAATATATTTGAGTATATGTGTATGTATATGTACGTTGTTGTTAGTTTGTTATCTCCAGGGCAACCAGAAATATGCTCTAAAAAAACACGTTTTATGCGCATTAAATATGAATTAATTTTCAATTTCAATTTATAATAACATCTTTATTTCATTTTGTTTTAGTTTATACATATTTTCAAGGATTAAGGTATTATTTTAAATATTACACCAAGTGAGATCAGTAACTTATGGCGATTTCTTTTCTGAGAAATATGTTGCATAAATGTTACATTCTCTATCTCTTTTGTGTAGAGCATGTAACATTTATGCAACATATTTCTCAGAAAAGAAATCGCCATTAGTTATGACTTCTTTAAAGTTTTTTAAATAATTTTAGAGGAAAAAATAGGAAAACTCTTTAAATATGCATTAAAAACTTTAAAATATGCCCTAAAAAATGTTAAAAATACGCCCCAAAAATTCAAAATTTGCTAATTTGAAAACAAAATATTCAACAATTTATTAACACTTCCATTAAAGAAAAACAATCTTAAAATTAAAGGCCATACATCAAAGTATTTACAGACGAATTTTCGAGATTTTACCCTATTTGCAAACCTGTCATCGGCTAACAAAAACAAAGTTATGTTGAAAGGTTTGATGTTAACATTTAAAATGAAGTTAAATCTGTGTTAAAGCGGGAACTTTGTGCAAATGTGAACCGATTCTAAAAGAATTTAATTTGCATTAAAATATTTTTGGGGCGAATGCAAACCAAATACCAACATGATTAAGTAAATGGCTTATGGACACAAAGAGTCTAATTTGGAAAGAAATTTTATTGACTTTTTAGATAGAATTTGTTCTTAATACAATGAAAATGTATTCACCAAATGTTATCAAATTATCTACATGATTGTAACTTGTACTTTGCGCACAAGGTTAACAAGGACGGACAACCAGCCAGACGGAGGGCATCGTTAGATCACTTTAATATATTGGTCCAGATTTCAATGCATTAAACACATCGCCAAAGATGTATGTAATTGATTTTTCCTTAATTGGTGTTTATATGTATATACAATTTTATGCCTGGATTCATAAAATTTTTTAAATTTAATAAAGGTTTAAAGATCAAATTTACTATGAAAATTATCCTTAATAAACGTTGGTTAAATTTAATAATCGTTTATGAATACGGGGGTTCAAGTTGAAATAACATTTAAACTTAATGACAACCCGCTTTGTCTTTCAAATTAAATGTAGATGGTGAAATTAAAGCGACACGTTGGGTATACACATAGATATTTTTTTATACGTTGCGAAAGCTCTCTTTGTGGTGAAATATGCAAAAATATGCACTAACAAATCGATGCCAAAATTCATAAAAAGCTTTACAATGGATAAATATATTGTGTCTGCGTTCATTGGTTGCACAAGGAAAACCATGCAATTGCATATTTTTGGTTTCCCTGGTGATCTTTTTCTACTTACACGCTTTTTCTAGCGTTGCAAGTGCATAAAGTGCATACAAATTTCTTTGGTTAAAGGAATTCCTAGAAATAAAGTCGGGGAAATATGATTAATACGACCAATTATTATTATAAAAACATTTTAAATAAAAAAGTGTTTGTGTTGTCTTATCAGTTTGAGTTTTACTGTACCAATACACATATAATTTCTTTATTTACATTTGTTTTTAATTTACAAATATTTATCTAATTTGTTCTAAAGGTACTTACGAAAGCGATATTGATCGTTATGGAACAAATAATTGTGTTTGTCAAATAAAATGTATTTTTATGGTTTGTCAGGTTTAACACTAAAAATAAGGTTGTAAAGTAGAGAGGAATTCCAATATCAGTAATTTTATATTTTTAAAACTATGACGCGGTTGGAGGTTTTTTTTAACTATAAGTTTTTTAATAATCTAATTAATTTATTAAATTTCAAAATAAAAAAATGCTTTGATATTTTTAGTTATGGATTCGGAAACTACACTTTGTTTATTGTAACAATTTATTGTTGCCGTACACAAATGATTGTTATTTTTGGAAACATTTCAATGTTTATCGCAATTATAAATTTGAGTATAGTTGACCGAAAAATAATAATTTTTCTAACAACTAAATGACGATAACTTTTAAGACATATTATATTACCACTGTTGCCCACTTTTCTTACACATTTCCCGCCAAATCGAACTTCAAAACCGCTAAATATTTAATTTAGCGGAATTGTTTTTAAAAATACTGTTTAAACCTTGACATTTTCAAACGTTTTATATAATTCGAGATATAAGCTGTTTTTTTAAAGGTATATGGCTCTCAAATACATTACATACTAAGGTTTCCACCTTCCATAGCAATTTTATTCGCCAAAAAAAAGTTAGAGTGATGAATTTTGCTGTGCCGAATCTTTGATACCCTCCGCCTACAGTTAGAATATTTCCGGAGTGGTCTTTAATGGGACCTATGGCAAATTATGTTATATTATATCTTATTAAACTATCACTGACCAAATTTTATTATAATAGAACACAAATTGAGAGCTTAACGGTTTTACGCGTACTTAAGCTTTTTTCGAGAGTAGGCCTTATATGTGGCCAATGGAAAGTTATGGACCCATCTGCACAAAAGTTCTAGTCATATAAAATTGTGACAGACCTAAGTTTATTACAATAGCATTTTTTGTTACGGTTTTAGGCGTACTTAAGGCTTATAAGTATGATTTTTAATCATATAGAACGAATTTGTGCAAAATCATATATCAATATGTGCATTCCACCTCCAGTTTTGCTAGTTTTTGTAATAAAATTATTAATTTTTTAAGGTGGTTGTTCCACATTTCATTCATACCTACTGAACCAATTTTGCGGGATTTCAATCCCAAAGTCTGCTTTCACGCCGGAGGGTTAAACATGAATATAATATACAGTAGAATCTCACAAATTAGAACCACTTTGTGCACCGGGCAGTTCGAATTTCTGAAAAGTTCCAATTTCTGGACATTTTTTTTACAAAAAATTATAAAAATAATGAAATAGTGATAGATATGAATAGTTGTGTAAGCTTTACTTTAACTCAAAACAGTTTTTTTTTAATAACATTTAATTAATTAAACATATTAGGTATATATTTTTTTATTTTTCACATGTATGAACGCTTAACTTTAACCTTCAGTTATCAACTGACCCAAATTTGTACAAGCATATAAAATGTCATACGCATATGACCGAATTATACACACCACCAATAACTCGGTGATTCCCCGTTTTATTTTTACTTTAATGAGCGAGGAAAATTATTTGTAGTGAAAAAAAGTAAAAATAAATAAAAAATCCAGAAATTAGAACCCCCTGTTCTAATTTTAGAGCGTTTAATTTGGTTTTTCGCCTATTAAGTTCAAAATCATAAAAAAAAAATTTTCCTTGTATAGAGAAATAAAAACCAAAAAAAAAAACACTTCCAGAAATTAGAAACTCAGATCGTCAAATACATTGAAATGTCCGGTTCTAATTTCTGGACGGTTCGAATTTGTGACTGTTCGAATTTGTGAGATTCTACTGTATGTATGTTTTTCTTCTTGTTCTGTTTATTCTACACACAACAGTGATGGAAAATTCAAAGTGATAAAATAAAGTTGCATTCGTTTTGCCAAAAACTTTATTTACGAGGTTAGAGCTAGGCTTCCTAGCAATTTGGAAATTTCACAAAACGTTTCACTTTTTAGTAGTCGTTATATAAACGATGTATTTATTTGCGATAAACACTTTTTAAAGATGTAGCCACTGTGTCAAAAATAGCAAATGGCTTGAAAAATATTAGGAATTGTGAATGGAAAAATAAACAACGATTTTGAGTCATGTAAAAAAGTAAAAAAACATGCAGTAGGAAACCGTACAAAAGAACGCAAAGACTTTAAAAGTAAAAAAAAGAGTCGATACTTAGTATAAGCAAAGTGTTAAATAAATTAAAAACGGCTGACAGAAAATGCTTTTATAACGAGCGGTGTGTAACCTGCCGTTTTTCATGCGCTTTAGTTTTCAAACGCACAACACTCGTCTCCAAATATCCGCGTGTTTTGCACTTTTACCTCTAGTGCTATGCAAAAAGGTTTGACTAAGTATCAGAATGCAAACATACATGTTTTTTCTATTTTACACCTTATGCGTGTTTTTTTTATTCAGAAGCGTGCATAGGTTCAAATATTTGGATAATATCATACGCCAATTGTTTTATTAAACGTTGCACGATTTTAATTTAGATTTATTTAAACGATAAATTATAAAGTTTTTTATGAAAATATAGGCTGTCATTAAGTTTTATAAACAACCGACCGACCATCATTGCAAATTTTCGGTAATTGCAACAGGCAAGATTTTTTCGGGTTACAAAAAGCTCGCACTATATTCCTTTAAAACGGTTTTATGGCCAATTCAAACATAGCTGATGGATCATCATGATTGGATGATATTATTTTTATTGAAGATAATAATAATACAATTAAATGGTTTTTATACAAATGTAAATATATTTATTATTGAATCTTAAAAAAACTGTCCCCATAAACGCCATCGCCTTTTTTTAAATTTTGAAGGTATATAATATTCGGCATAGCCGAATGCAACTTGTATTGCGTTTAAATAAATTGTAAAAGTGGCTTAGTGCTTTTTACGCTTTTTTACGCTCGAAATAGTGCTTTTTATTGCTTTTTTTAATTTTAAAGTGCTGGTTGCTCTTAGAAAGTTGTCATCATTGATTAAAACCCTCATTTTGAAATTTAAGTTTCAGAGTGGCACTACCAACGAACAGGTTAATCTTTTTTACACTTGATTTAAGAATTTTATACTTATTTCAAGAAATTGCGGGATTGATTTTCGAATGTAATCCCATTCACGATTGTTTTGAGTACGTTTTAGTGTAATCCGTACTTGAATTTTTAAGTACGAATCGTACTTAAAGTAATCAAAAAAACTTGATTTATCCCGAGTGTTTTTCTTTCTGTGTAGCTGGGAAACCAAAACCTGTCTAAAAAATGGACGGGATTGAAGAAGTGGGTGTGGCACCGTCCGTGCAAAGATACTCTACATTTCTGTATATCTGGACAGGAAAGAGATCCAAAGTTTCTAAATTTAGTATAAGGTTAGGTTAGGTTAGGTTAAGAAGGGTTATGTGCCCAAGGGCACACCTCCACTCGGAGACCAATTCGGTCCATTGTGTATCCCTTCAATGATAGAAAGAGAAAAGTTTAGTTTAGTTTAGTTTGGTTTAGAAAAGAAGTATGAGGTGGATAGATTTAAGAAAGTTACAAGAAAGTTAGAATGTTAGTAGGTACCACCAGGGCTGCCAGTTTAGGGGTTTTGACCCCAAATTAGGGGGTTTCTTGTTGATAAAAGGGACAGAAAATTGTATTTGGGGTTTGGGGTTTGCATTGGGGATATTAAAAATAAAACTGAGGATTTTTTGGGGAAATAAAAAATATGAGCTTAATTTTTCTATAAAAGACAACTAAGTTTAATGCAGACATAGTATGTGTCACATACACATTAAAGTGGCTATTTTTTGCAACATCACTTGATATCAATGAGCACCGGTCAAAAAAAGTTTCGTTTTTATTAAAAAAAATATCTGATAAGTTTGAAGTTAATCTGTCAATAATTCGATTATGTACAAAAAGTCCAAAATTTGCATTTTCCTGAACAACTTCATGTGTATAAGAGGTGTTCAAAAAAATTAAAGTGAACTCTAAAGCCAATAAATGGGCTTATTGGTTCATTTGTATATAACAACATTTAATATGAAGTTTGGTGACGATTGGGTATAGAAAAGTCGATTGAAATGTAAAATAGTGTGTACAAGGCAAAACAATCACTTATTTAAGTTTATGGACAATTTTTTAATTTCGTAAATGTTTTTAGTCTAGATTCACAGAAAAAATTAAAAATTGTCTCTAATCACCAATTTTATACTGAATTCATAGAATCAAGCAACCCATTTGTTGATTTTGCACCTATTACCAAAATGATAAATATTGTAAAAATTTTATATATTGAATATTTTTTTTCAACAAATTAAATTTTGAATTTTAATTAAAAAAATGATCAAAAACAATTTCCAACAACAATTTCACAAGTTTAAATTATTTTATTTTAAACGAAATAATTTTTTGTTATTTGAATATTATTTTAATTCAAATTTTATTTCAAAACGACTAAAATGTTAATTAAATCAAAATTATATTTTTAATTTTCGTTCAACAAAAAAAATAATTGATTCAATTATTACATTAATTAAGTTTAAATACTTTTTAAATCATTTTCTTAATTGATAAAAAACTACTAATAATTGTTTCTGTGTTATAAATAATTCGAAATGAACATACCATTATGCTTTTAAAAAAGAAATAAAAAAAAAATCGGTTTAGAACTAGTAATAAATGATGGCTCCAGACCACTAATGTGCCAATTATTACTTGACCGAGAAATGCGATCACACACCTTAAATAGTTTTAAAATTGATTTGTGCAATATAATTTTTTATTCAAAAGACTAAAAATTGTCATATAATAATTACGCATTACATGGATAACTGCTGCACGTGGGAATGTAATCCAAACTATAATATCCTCATTATTTTTTAATAAAAGTGAAAAAAATATCAATTTTGTATAATAATTTTTCTAAAAAATTAAGTGATTTTGTGGTCCCATGTAAATTTATTATAGGAAAGTTCGACTGTATATAGATATTTAAAAAAACAACTACATATTTCCTTTCGATAGAACATGGTTCAAGTAAAACTTAAATAAATAATATTCAAATTATCCGTTAAAAATGATGTATTTTTTACAGGGGCTTATTTTGGGGATTCTTTCATTTATCGGGGGATATTTGGGGAAATTTATTTTTTAATTTGGGGAGAACGAAAAAAGTACCTGGCAGCCCTGGGTACCACGTAGAATTATACCCTCTCTACAGTCCCCTCAACAAAAACACCCGCAATATTTCCCTGACAAACCCCGGTAGATCAGAGGGATTACAGCCAGCGATGCACCCCAGTTAGTCGTGAAACCTATCTTCTAGCCACTTCTGTCTGAGACCCTGCATCCTAGGACAACGGCATAATACATGCTCGACCCTCTCCAGCGTTTCAAAATCATCACAAAACCTGCAGAAGTCCGGTATGGTGTTGTCTCATTTGCCACATAACAGGGCAATGACCCGTCGAGAACCCTATAGCCGTTCTAAAACCACCTCTGTCCATTCCCAGTAGAACCCTGGATGCCCCCGCGTCCAATCTGGGCCATAGTGCCCTAGACACCCTGCAATCCGGTCTATTCCCCCAGGATCGGTTAACGTCCTCAAGTAATTTCTCCCGTATCACCCCATAGTAGTAACATAAGGGGCTTTACCCCCCTTTCCCTTACCACTAAATCCAGATTCGAGCCACCTCTCGCGAGTTCGTCCGCCACCTCATTTCCATCAACCATGCAGTGTTCAGGTACCCAACACAGTCTTACATTGAATGACTCCATGAGTTCCCTAAGAGCATTCCTACATCGAGCGACCAGGCAACCTTGCACCGTATAATTTGTCAATTCCCTTAGCGCCGCCTGACTCCCGGCGTAAATTGTTACCACAGATCCACCCACGATGTGATTCAGTATCACTTCCGTCACCCTCCAGTTCGCTGGGATCTCAGCCTGGAAGACACTGCACTTATCAGGGAGTCTGAATGACCTTTTCACTTCGGTGTCCGCGATATATACACCGGCGCCAGTGCCGGTTTCCATCTTGGATCCATCCGTAAATACTGCCCACCCCTCAAACAGTCTATTGGATCCACTCCAAATTTCCCTATCAGGGAACTCCACTGGTGGTGTTACACCGAAGCCCAGTGTCATAGTCCTTTGATACGAAATTCCCTCGAGAACAATCCCAGGACCAAGAAGACCCACCTCGTACAAAATTCTCGAGTGATCATCCCACCAAGGTTTAACTAAGGAAGACTCGTAAATTCTAAGTAAGTTCCACTCCTTACATAATGCCACACTCCTTACATAATGCTCAATTGCACTGCCCGTGGAGTGCTTCTCCTTGCGCCTGTGATGCCAAGAGATGAACTCCTTTAAACCTTGCTAAGAATCTTCCTAAAGCTATCCACTCTCAACGCACTCCACCAAACGGTGCATCCATAATTAAGTACAGGCCTAACCACCGTGATGTAAATCCAGTTTACCATATCCGGCCTCAGACTCCAGTTCTTACCGATGAAGTTCCTGCATGTGTAGTATGCATTGAGTACCCTTCTCATCCTCTCCTGAGTATTTGTTTTCAAGACAGTTTGCTGTCCATAAAATTACCCATGCATCGAGTTCGCCCAGTATCACCTGAATAATTTCCTCGATCGTGGACAGAAATTTTCCCCTGACCAGCAGAAATATGTCGTCCTCATAGGCAACAAGTTTCCTACCCATGGAATCAAATGATCTGAGAATCCCGTTGCCGACAGAACCCCCTTGTGGTGTCCGCCTGGTAACCCTCCTACTTATCACACGATCCCCCAGGCTCGAGTTTATAATCCTACTGCTAAGCATGCGCACTATCCACTCTACCAGAAAGTCTTCGAATCCCAACTCCAACGAATCCCTAATCGCCTCAATCCTAATGTTATTAAATGCTCCTTCTATATCCAGAAACGCGGCGAGAGTATATTACCTATGCCTCAGACCGTGCTCAATACAACCCACCACCTCATGTAACGTACTATCAACAGATTTACCCTTAAGGTAGGCATGTTGAGCGTTGCTAATAAGGCGGGTCTGAATATTACCCCTATGATAGAAATCCATTATTCTCTCAAGAGTCTTCAGCAAGAATGAAGACAGACTAATAGGTCTAAAATCCCCCGGTTTCGAGTGTCCCGCTTTACCAACCTTGGTAATAAAATCACCCTAACCTCTCTCCACCCCCTAGGCAGATACCTCCTATTAAGGCACTTCCTGAATATATTCACCAGCAGAAATGATGCATCATCCGGGATTTTGCAAAACATGGCCGGAAAAATCTCATCCGGACCTGGTGATTTATATGGGTCGAAAGTATTCACCGCCCACGCCAGCATCTCCCTTGTGATCATTTCCTCGCCGCAAGCGGAGGTATGATCCGATGTCATGGACTTCACGTCTTACTGACCATCTTCCATACCTCCGGTTTCCATGCACCCGGGAAAATGCGTCTCCATGAGTAAGGTTAGGGTCTCAGAGCTAGACTCAGTCCATGAGCCGTCATTCCCTTGGGTGTAGCCCAGGGCCTTAGGGTCCTTGGACAAAATCCGTCGGAATCATGACAACTAGTTGACATTATCGATGGATTCACAAAATTGTCTCCATGATAGTCGCTTTGCCCTTTTAAGATCCGTCTTTTACCTGTTGAACTGCACCCCGTGATTGTTCCAATCCTCTGGTGCTCTCGTAAGCTTGGCCCTATTATTTAATAGTTTCCTAACCGTAGACCTTTGAACCTGAAGTTCCCTGGTCCACCATTTAGGCTGTTTTCGCCTGCCCGGAAATGTTACCGGGCAGGACTGCTCATAGATTTCCCTTAAAAGATGAGTGAACTTGTTCACAACACCCTCCAGATCAGTCGGCAGCATGTCGCCCAAGGCTCTTTGCGCCAACCCAATTCGGACACTTTCTCTAAAGGAGTCCCATTTGTCTCCCTCGGGTTCCTAAACGGAGCATCCATAGGTAGGTCAAAATTCAATGTGAAGGTAATACGACTATGGTCTAAAAAAGTACAGTCCGTTGCCACCCTCCAATCAAAAACAAGTTGCTTGTTACAGTTCACCAACGTCAGATCTATCACTGCCTGCCTATCCTTATTTCTAAACGTCGGTGTGTTACCCATATTACAGATAATAAGATTGTTATTAGTTATAAAATCAAACATTAACTCACCCCTTTTGTTTATATCCGCGCTCTTCCATTGGCTATGATGAGCATTAGCATCGCAGCCCAATACAAGGATCGCGCCCTGCCAGGTGTATCTATCGCCTCATACGGCATATACACCAAAGCCAGTGTAAGAGTGCGCTTACCTTAGGCTTCTCTATTTACTACGGTCATAAGGGCTACGTCCGTCCGAGTGCTTGTGAGCAAGGTTATCAGTTCGGCTGAAGCTGCTTCACAATGGTGCAGTTTTATTCGCACCACTAACAGCTTCTTTGGTCCTGTCATGTTTAGGATATCGAAACCTGACCGTACCTAAACCAAACTTAACGGCATAGCCAAATAAATCCCTCTCACTTTTTGTGAGGAACAACACGAAAAAGTTTCATTAACACAGGGATAACATATTTTTAGAAATGGAATATTTAATAACACCTAAAATCTGATCAGATTTGTTTAAGCCCCATAGAACTTGAAATTGTATTCATGGTGATTTGCCAGATTGTTAAAACTGAGGGCAGTGTAAAAGTTCGTTTGGCAGTCCCTTTCGCAAGTTCTACCGTGCATCGAAAACAGCCCTTACATATACACGCACGACTTTTGGTGCTTTAAATAAGAAATGCCTTAAAAAAAATAGCTTTATTTCATCGATATTACAAATAAAAACTGTTTTACACTAGAGGCCTGGTTTGCATCGCATCGACTTTTTTTTTAATTTTAAGTAACCCTATATTATAATTCTTACTCCCGTTTTCACAACTTACCGATAGCTAAAGGTAGGACTTTATCGGCCGTTTAAAAAGTGGTCCTCTTTCCAACCCACAGACAGACACACAGACATCGTTAAACTTTATATGGTATAAGATCAATATTTTAGAAATTATAAGCGGAATGACAAACTTCCACCTGCTTAAATGTAAAAACTATTTCCAAAAAAGTTTCAGCTTGCTCCATTTATTTAATTGTAAATAGTTTTAAGATAATGCTAAAAGAAAATTATGGCTTTATTCAGACAGTTCAGAAAGCTGCTAAAAAAAACAAAAAGTGGAGCTTCTTTCTAAATATTTTTGAATATATAAAAACGTGTGTGCCGTGAATGTGCATCTAAAACTCAAGAACCACTGGACCGATTGACACCAAATTGGACACTAAATTATTTTAAGTGGCGCTGTTGTCGTGATATTTTTGTAACGATTTGGCTAAAATTCACAAAATATGTTTCTGTGGTATTTTTCAAATTTAGAAAGTGGAAAAATGTTGTTAAAAATACGAATTTTCATCTAAAAAACCTTTTTATTTACGTTTTTAAAATTTTTTATTACACGTAAAGAAAAAACATGGTTGTGGTAAACATATTCTAAAAGCAACATATTATGATAAGATTCATGGTTGGAGTCACCATATTTAGATTATTATTGAATTATATTATGACTAAATATACTCGTAATATTATATCATAATATTTTTCACTTAATCATATTACTATGCTGTCAACCATACTAAGTTAAGAAGTAATTAAATTATTGTCATGTTAAACATATTATTATCATGTTAATGATAACAAGCAAAGAAATTAATCATATAATTGTCATGTTAATCAACAATTTTTCTTATTAAGGGTATTCACGTCTCAAGTTGCACCCTTGCGAAAAAGCAAAAGTGCAAAAATATAACAACAACCACACAGACAATTAGTTGTGCGTAAATTATTTTCTTTGTGGTTGTTGTATTGTGTTTGCACTTTACCTTTTTTGCAAGGGTGCAACTTGTGACGTAAATACCCTTAATGTAAATCAAATAGCGGAGTTCAATATAAGGTTTGCAAAAGAGCAAATGCAAAATCTGTGGTTGTCATGGGCGTATGTCCATTTTTCCAATTTTGAGATGTTGATGCCAATTGCCTAATTTTAAACGCTATTTACAAGTGTCAAAACATTTTTGAAAAAAGATGGATCAATTCCGAGTTTTTAACGTAATGACAAAGTTTAAAAAGTGCAATACCTACCCCATAGTATGATCTAGAATGGTTTTTCGGCTCTCCTGAAAAATTTATTTTAAGACAAACGCGGTTGCCCATGAAAACCACAGAAATATCGTAACACTTTTATAATATATAACGAAAAATCTGTGTGTTTTGTTGTTGGATTTTACAAAAAAAACTACGATATTTTACATTTGCACTATTAAATCACTAATACTGAATGAACTCCGCTAACATTTTAATTTTTTTAAACTTATTTTTTTTATTGGAATTTATCTTTTAACTGTTTTTGACCGCACACATATAAAATTAACGACACAACTGATATAAAATTATTTCACAAATGGCGCTAACATAATATTATTAGCGTAAAAATAGTTTGATTGTATCTTAAACAAAATATGATAAATGTATAGAAAGTTATCTTGTTATGGCTATTAAATATCATGATGTGGTTGTGAGTAATATAATGTGTTTTGAAAGTTATCATAATTGCAGTTGTTAGAAAAATAATCCTTTTTCGGTCAACAACACTCAAATTTATAATTGCAATAAGCATTGACATGTTTACAGTTACTTTAATATTGTTGATATATAAAAACAACAATTATATGTGTGCGACAACAATTTGTTGTTAAAACATGTTTACTATCTTATCTCGACTTAAGATGTTTTGTAAAAATCCACATATATTTTGGCACGGTAGATAGTAGGGTATTCATTTAATCGGGGTTTTGCTTTAATCGGTTAACCGCTCGATTAATTAACCGAGGTTTTGGTTTAATCGGTTAATTTTGTTATTGATCGGTTAACCGATTAATAAAGTTTTGTTATATATTAAGTAATTTCAATAAATAAAAAGGCATAAATGATTTATTATTTGGTGTGTATTTGCAAAAAACAAACAATAACATAACCAACGAAACAATTCTTGGACTATAACGAGCAAAAAAAAAATTCAGAGATGTTTGAGAAATCGCAAGCAACCCATAAAACAGAATTTCTTATTTCTTAAAGTTTTCCAGAATTTCTCTAGACACATAAAATCTTCTATTTTGCCATTGCAGTCCGGTTTTAATTTTTTAAAATTGTTAACACTTCTAATTGTTTCGAAAAATTCTGTTAAAAGATTGTTTGTGCTCCTAGCGAGAGTTTCTGCTGTTGTTAGGTCATCATTTGACTCATCCTGGCAAAGCTCATCAAAGAACATTCTGCAAAAAATTAATTTCCAAATTCCTTAGTTAAGGTCGTGATACACTATCCTGCACAATCGTACGATTCATTCACTGGAAAATCTGACAAATTTCTATCACACTCAAAAAAAATCGCAACAAAAGTCTGTTACAGGTGCCACACTATTACACAAAAAAGATGCTTTAAATCAATGAAGCCGACATTGTTGTTTTCTTATCAGCTGTATTAGAAAATACAACTCTGATCGCATAGAAACTATCATTTTATGAAAATTTTTAAAAACTTTTGCAAGTCGGTCAGACTTGTCAAAAAAATCTGTCTTTTAGTTAAATTTTTAGGCCACACTATCATACTTTATGAACACACACGATTTTTTTGACATATCGTACGACTAAATAGGATAGTGTGTAGTGACCTTTACTGATTTTGTGCTGTATTTTAAGAGTTTATTGCTATAAGAAATATATTGTATAAAAAATAATTTCTAAACATACCTTTATTTTATGAGGCGAAACTAATAGTTAAAAACAAAAAACTATGTTGAAATACTACTTATTTTCGACTGAAATTAATCGGTTTAATCGTTAATCTAAAATAGCCTATTTTAAATTAACCGGTCAGTTAATCGGGTAGTAATTAATCGGTTATCGGAATGAATACCCTACTAGACAGCGCTGGGGTGAAAGTATTAACTAAATTTTCCTTTATTTCAGTTTTTATTTTTATGTAGAAAATCACGAGCTGCGCCGGTACCAAACAGCTAGTATTTATTATAAATGAAAAGATTATAACATTGTAATTGAGTGTATAATTTTGTAATATTCGACAAATTATAATAAAATTTCTTTTTTTCAAAGAAATTTTGTGGGAATAAAAAAATTACAACTACAATTAATGTTGGAAGAATTCCAACCAATTCCAGTGGGGATGTTAGAAAAGATAAACTCATTATTGATTATTATTGTTTTTGTTTAAGCTTTGATTTGGTTACAAGTAAAACTGTTGCTTATAATTCTTATTCGCTTAACAGTTTTATTTGTTTTATATCTTTAGTTTTTCTAAAATCTTTGGATGAAGTTTTCTGACGATCTGGCCTTAGTAACCAGTGAAATGCGCATGGGAATAGCTTATCCCTTCAACAATAAATTTCAGTGTTTTTATCAAAATTAAAAATTGGGAATAAAGCACGATAAACAAAATCATTTAAATATATTCTCGAATCTTTCTTTACGTCCCCACATGCAATCTTGTATTTGTAAAAAAAAAATTCAATTCCCCAGTTGAGACTTGAACTTGAACAAAGAAAAATTTTTTTACTTTTGCACAAACTAATTACTGTGGGAAGTAACTACCAGGAATAACTTTATGAATTAGTGTAATATAATGCGGCGAGTAATGATTATTTGATATTATTATTTCACCGATACAACAAGATATACAAAATCTTTTAGACTATAGTAGGGATAACAGGTACAATAAAATGTTTATAACATGGTACTTATTATTTTATATAAAACAATTAATAAAAGTGTTGAAAAAAATAATAAAAGAATTACAATAAGGAAAATTTTAAAACATAGAAATATTGAAAAATTATTATTACAAGTGGTATAGTGAATCGATTCGGAGACGAACCAACCTCCAGTGCAAGGCGAATTCAAACAGGTAAACTCATCTCGTCAGCCGTTCATCAGCTGTTTCCACGGCGAATTAAAAAATATGGTCAAACGTCAAAATATTGTTTTGAGAAGAAGTTGAATGAAAAGTGTTAAAAATATTATTTTTATAATAAAAAAATTTCAAAACTGCGAATGATTGAAGTGAATTTATTAATTTCTTTTATAAAAAAGTAATAATTTTAATTTGCAATAAAAAAATTTTGACAACCAACCAGAAAATTGTATAAACAAAATACATGGGGCTTTTTGTAGTTGTAGAGATGAGTTTACCTGTTTGAATTCGCCTTGCTCCAGTGCATATGTTATATTCCAAGTGAGAGGTTGACAAACAAAGAAAGATATCGTTCTTAACTGGTTTGCCAATGCTGATTTATATAGTCGAAATATTTTTTTATTATTTGATAATTGGAAAAAACCAAATTTTTATTTATTTGTTTTGCATATGTGTTAGTATCAAATTTGAACGCTTATAACTCTGAAAATATTGATCAGATTTTAATAAAATATATATTGTGCATTTCTGGCAGTAAATACCTTTCAAATGGTGTATTTTTATTCTAGTCACTGGGCAAACAGAGGAGAAAAGTGTTCTCAACTGTTTTGTTTTTGGAAAGCAAACGGCATCCGCCAACATAAAAATGATTTAGAATATTTTCTTAAAAGTAAACAAATTGATGTCATGATGGTTTCTGAAACACATTTGACCTCAAGAAATACGTTTAAAATTAATGGTTATATACTATATGATACCAAGGACCCTCGAGATAGAGCTTGTGGAGGTTCTGCCATTTTAATAAAAACCAGAGTCAAACACTACCTCATAGGTGATCATCGTGAAGATTATCTTCAAGCAACAAACATTTGCGTTGAAGAATTAAATAGAAACGTAGTAATCTTATCGTTATACTCCCCACCTAGATATTCAATATCAGAAGGCCAATATTATAATTATTTTAAATCATTAGGACCTTGTTTCCTGGCCGCTGGCGATTATAACGCTAAACACATTCATCCACGCACTTATATGACCGCCTGGCGTAATCGCCAAAAATCAGATGCAGGGGAAAATAATGAAAGTGCTGATGGCCCAGTTAAAATGGATAGTTGAGTGTTTTGTTTTAATTATTAAGTATATTTTCAAAGAAATTGGTTTTTGAATAAACACCTTCTGGGGGTCCCGACTTATAACACCAAAGGGTCGTGTTCTATTTAATACTATTTCTAAAATGGATTTGAATGTGATAGCGAGCGGACAACCGACATATTGGCCTACTGATCAGCAAAAAATACCAGATGCCATCGATTTTGGCGTGGTTAAAAACATCCCTTTAGAAACGATTTATGTTGAAGCTTCCTTAGAATTATCTTCCGACCACACACCAACAATTGTTACTTTAATGAACCCCAATAGAATTGTATCTCCAACTGGTTACTTAGCGACGCCAGCTACACAAATCAATTGGCTAAAATATAAAAAATATCTCAGCACCCATTGCACAGAAAATATTCCGCTTAGTTCACCGGAATACGTAGATCGCGCTATTCTTAATTTTGACAGTTTTTTGAAGCTAGCTGTGCAACATTCCAGTATGACCCCAAAAAAAAACTAAAAATATTAAAATTTATTCCACAGATGTTGAGCGTCTCCTGTCTGAAAAAAGAAGAGCTCGAAGAGAATGGCAATTGCACAGATCCCCTCAACTAAAGAGTTTATTAAAAGAGTGTACAAAAAGGCTAAGAAAGTTACTACAGACTCAGAAAACGGCTTCTCTGCAAAAATATCTTAAGGAACTTGATGCAACTCCGCAACCAGACTACTCATTATGGCGTGCAGCTAAAAATCTAAAAAGGCCAGTCGCCTCTAAGCCACCATTAAGAAACTTGAACGGAAGTTGGGCAAGAAATGATAACGAAAAGGGAAATCTGTTTGTTAATCACTTAAAAAACGTATTTACCCCAAATATATCTCACGATACTGCGGTCGAGTTACCACCTGTTCCTGCTAGAACGGCTGTTCCCCTAAGATTTGAAATAAGAGAAATCGAAAAGGCAGTTTGTGAATTAAACCCCAAAAAAGCCCCTGGTTTTGATAAGATCAGCAACAAAATGCTTTTGGAGTTACCCAGCACAGCAAAGAAAATTATTCTTTTAATTTTCGATGCTATCTTACGTCTTCAATAATATCCTCAAAACTGGAAAGGATCACACAAAAGTTGAGTCATATAGGCCTATAAGCTTACTTTCTAATACATCAAAGCTGTTTGAGAGGCTGTTAGTGTCAAAATTAACTCCAATTTTAAGTGAAAATAGATGTATACCTAACCACCAATTCGGCTTTAGAAGAGAACACAGCACAATTGAACAAACCCATCGTATAGTAAACGCCATAAGAAAAGCCTTTGAAGAAAGAAAATATTGTTCCGCTCTCTTCATCGATGTTTCTCAAGCTTTTGATAAAGTCTGGCATGAAGGCTTATTACATAAATTGAAGCAAAATTTTCCAGCAAACACACACAAGCTGCTAGAAAGCTACTTAGTCGGTCGTCAATTTATTATTAAAGAAGGAAAATTCTTTAGTTCACCTCAGCCAATTGGCGCTGGAGTCCCACAGGGCAGCATTCTGGGGCCTCTATTATACTTAATTTATACTTCGGACATGCCAACGAGCAACTACACACAAACTTCAACATTTGCAGACGATACAGCTTTTCTAAGCGTCCACGAAAACAGTTATGAAGCATCTCGTTATTTACAGGATCATATATTTCAACTAGAAATATGGCTATAACAGTGGAGGATAATGGTAAATGAGCAAAAATGCGTACATATAACATTCACCTTGCGGCGGGAATCATGCCCCCCTATTAAAATCAATAATCAAATAATACCTCAAAATTCGCATGTAAAATATCTCGGTATACATTTAGATCGCCGTTTGACGTGGAAAAGCCAAATAGAGGCAAAATTAACTCAAATGAAACTAAAAGCCATACAAATTCATTGGCTTATTGGAAGAAACTCTGTTCTTAGTCTCGACTGCAAACTCCTACTTTACAACTCTATCTTAAAGCCTATCTGGTGCTACGGTATTCAGTTATGGGGCACTGCCTCGGCTTCTAATATCGATAAAATTCAAAGGCGCCAAAATAAACATCTTCGAATAATCACAGCTGCCCCTTGGTATGTTAAAAATTCAAATATTCACAAGGATCTTAATGTTCCATTAGTTAAAACTGTGATTACGAAATATGCAATAAAATACTTAAAAAGGCTCGAATTGCATCCGAACCCACTACCTTGAATTATTTTAAACGATAGCGGCCACGCTCGCTTAAGGAGAAGAGACACTTCAGCACTTGTCCAATTAGATGAGCGATAAACACCTACAAATATAAGTGAACAGAACCCGTGATGAAAAAATTGTTTGTCTGGCACTGGCAGGACATAAAATAAAGTATTAGGTTAAGATTTGATTAATTATTGTGAGTTCATATTTACTATATGAAGATTCAATAAATAAATAATGAAAAAAAAAAAAAAAAAAAAAAAAAAACTGTTTTGCCTTAGCCGATTTATATATAGATTAAGAAAACAATTTTATTATTTCATTTCTGAAAATATTCGCATTTCTAATTGTTTGAATTCTGTTCTGTGGAAGTCTGTTCCACAAACGGACTGCATTAATGAAAAACTGCCTCTCTGATACCTGACACTTGTATCTTATACTTGTTAGTAACACCCGCGGTACAAATTGCAACCAGTTGTACAAGTATGACGGTGTTTTAAGATATATGTTTCGGTGCAGTAGTATTAAAGTTTTGCTGTCAATTAGATTTGAGAAAGTCAGGCAAAGCGAATCTGGTTACGTTGTTTAATGAGCAGCATAGTAATTATTTCTTAGGAAGACAGATTGAAAACGGTTCGTGGAGTATGATTTCATGAGTGAAACCGAAGTAGTGCAAGAGATAAACTGTTTTATTAGTTTCCTACAAAGCACAGAATCATTAACTGTGTCAAACGCCTTTGCGTGATCTGAACCAACATCGTTACCATTCCATTATCTACATATGTATGTATATCACTGCGAATATCTTCGGAGACATCAATTAGCGCAGGTACACAACTGTGTTTTTACGAAATCCAGATTGCTTATCATTAAGAAGATTATTCCTTTCCAGGTATTTGCACAATTGTTTATGGAAAATTTTTTCAAAAATTTTGGAGAGTTAGGAAAGTATAGCAATAGGTCTGAACTCAGAGTATGGTACTGGTATTATTTTTACATATTTCCAGCGTGAAGGAAAAAGAGATGTTAAGATAATTGTGTTTATTAAAGGAGCATATAGACGACATGTTTTTGTCATCCGACATGTCAAATTTTCAAGTAACATGTAATTGTGCATGTCTGTCAAAATTGCTGTTTTACATATGGTTTATAATATTCGGTCACAAACGTACATGTACATGCATACATGTACATGCTTCTGACATTGTCTCTGTTTTTTTTTCGCATTGTTATTGCAGAAACCAAAGTAGTGCTCGGTTTTAAAATAGCTTGCAGCCGCCATGAAATTTTTTATTTGCGCCGTAAATTAGTTAAGCCATCTTAACATTTTTTCTTTTAATTCAAAGATACCAATTAAGGATTTTATAATAAAACGGTTTTTATATATCGACACCTTTGCGCGAAATTATCGTAAGTTACAAAAACCAAATTTTACAGGACAGCCATTTTTCTTCTTTTCTCTGCGTTCGCTTGCAATATCAAAATGAAAATATACATTCAATTTTTAGAGCAACGAAGTGGAATTCGCCTACAATATTTTGTCAGGTGACTTCTCTTTGAATGTAGAACAAGATTGCATCAAAAACTCAATTTCAAAAATATTGGCATATACGATAATTTCGCGCAAAGGGGTCGATATATATTCACATAAATTCTATTCAATGGTAAGATGATCAAACATATCTCGGTATTGTAAAAAATTAACTTCAGCCGGCTAATGATTCCGTCAATAGTGGCCGCCGCTGCCTGTTTCTTCCCGTCATAGATTTCTGATGTCAGATGGTTTGTCAGAAGAAAATAGAGCACGCTCTAGTCAAAATTTTGTCAGATGACTTTGCGTCTGACTTTTACAGAAGCAAAGTTAAAAAGGTAACACACGACATGCATGTATTTTGCAGTGGGAAATTTGACATGTCAGATGACAAATACATGTCGTGTACGGTCGCCTTAAGTGAGTTAAGTATGGTAGGATAATTCGCAGTAGTATCTTAAGGAATTTCGGATTCATGTCGTCACACCCAATTGCATTTGACTTAGTTGCTTTCATGCTACATAAAACATCAATGTCATCAATGCAGTGAAATTTAAATAAATCATAGTTTTGTAAGCCGGGGCTATTATTGTACTGATATAAATTATGTGTATTTAAGTTTGTTGCAGTTGTAGGCAAAGATAAAAAGTTTGATTAATATCATCTGCATTAAGATTTATTTGCTTATTATGATTATTGGTCCTTTATCTTATTACTCTGGTAAAACGTTCGGAAAAAGATTTATATTTTGCTTTTTTGATCAGGCAATTGACCTTATAACGCTCTGCACGAAAAACTTCCAATAGAGACAATGTTTTGAAGCATTTCCATTTGATTTTTTATAAATGACGTAAACCATGGCCTCGTAGTTGTTGTAAGAGGCACAGATGAATTGTATAAATACAAAATATTTTCTTTAATAAAACGTAGCTGATCATCCACGCACTGCATGCGAAATTTACTCTTTCAGTTTATTGAAATGCATTGATCCTCGAGTTGTTCAATATTTATTCTTTTAAAATCACGAAAAGTGATATACTCAGTTTTGCGGGACAAAGGAAAACCATAAATAGTATAAATCAGATCATGCCGAGAAAAAAAGGAGCTGGTCATAGTGCAAAATCTTAAATTTTTAGTTTACAAAAATCAAATCAAGGTGAGTACTGCAGCTGTTTGTGAAATGATTAACAGATATGAGACCGAGTTGTAGCATATCATCGGCAAGTTTATTATCTTCGAACAAGTTTGAGTTAAAATCGCCAGCAATTAATAGTTCCGCATATGGTTCAGTTATATATTGCAGATTAGTTAAAAACGAAGCTGTGCCAACGTATCGATTGGTCCCATAAGCACACCCAACATTTTCTGCCATATGATATTATTTTAACAAGAATATATTCAACTTCTTCTCCAGTAATAGATTTGCATTTGACCTCCACGAGATTTTCGATCATAACAGAACATATTGCAGCCTCTTATTTGAACTAACAATTTGAGAGTTTTCAAATGCAAACTCGCCGATCTTATTCTTAAGACTCTGAGTGTTTTTATGGCAAGCATGCACACCTTCTTTCTGCTTAGCGAAGATGCGGACCATGGTCAAAACGCTGTCACTGATACAATCATTAACAGTGCTGCCACAACCAATACAATTTTTACAATCAAAATTTTTGAAAAAGTTACCAAATGAAAAAAAATTTAACCAAATTTAAATGCCCTTTATTAATTGAGAAAATCGTAAAAACAAGAGTTAACCCCGTAAAATTTCCATACAAAATTCAGTATATTGAAAGTTAATAAATTGAATATTTTTTATATGCCAGTTATAAATACCAAAAATGGAAAATTGTTTTCGGCTTTTTAGCTGTTTTTGGCAGGACTGTCAAATGTGGCGATTGCTTTATCCTTTTGTCAATGGAAATTTAAATTTAAAATCAAGAAAAACTACGCTCATTTAAAAAAAAATAATTAAAAATCTCCATTGATTAAAATTCATTTGTTTTCGATTTCAGAACATGGCGTTTTTAATATAAAAATCAAAAATGGCAATATTTTCTTAGCAAAATTATTAAAAAAAATCATTTGGTTGCTGTTTTGAAAGGGTTTTTTGTTTTCGACAAATTATAAAAAACTTCTGTTCATTGGTAACAAATAATGAAAAAATCGTATTACAAAGTAGGTACAAATAATTCGAGCTCGTAAATTATTGTATCAAGAAAAGCATATTCGTACGTATTATTATTTTAGAAAAAAGTAACCAAAATTAAAAAAATATTCACATCTCCACATTGAAAAAAATATAACCAATTTTGGTTAGAAATAACCAAAAACGGCAGCTCTGATCATTAATGCAACATAATTACAGCAATTCAAAATATATTCTAAAAGTAGAATGTTAATAATATTTTAAAGAAAGTATATAAATAGATGGTATTTTGTTTTAATAAAATAGATACCTACCCCCGTATTTATAAACGATTATTAAACTTAACAAACGTTTATTAAGGCCAATTTTCATACAAAATTTGTTTTGTAAACCTTTTTTAAATTTAAAATATTTTTATAAATACGGGCGCTAATCTATATTTTTTATTAATGTAAGTACATTATTAATAATAGAAACAAGACATTAATAAAGAAGAAATTCATTTAATTTTCTAAATATTCTATTAGTTTAGGTATGTTTTTGTTTTTTAAAATGGAGGGTAGTTGTTGGTAAATTATACATAAGTAAAGTGTTTGGTGGGTGGTGATTTGATTGTAATTTAATTAGAATATGCTTGAATGTGTATTCAGTTTTTACATTTGAATAATACAAAGTAATTTAAATAAACTTAATGACATACATAATTATTTCTTAAAACATTCCTGGCACGCTTTCTTAATTTATTCTATTTTTTTAACAACTTTGCATTTTTCAATTAAAATAAAAGCAACGAACATTCTGACACAAGTGTGTATGTTCGTATCACAGTGTCTTGTTAGTTAAACTAATTTTTGGCGTCATGGTTAGTTAAGTTTTCATTAAAAGAAGTGATGGAAATTAAGTAAATTTAAATATGAAGCTGAATCGCAAACAAAATGTGCTTAATTAGACAAAACTTAACATTCGCTTCATCGTACAATTTGTCATAGTTGAGGAAATAGCGATTTTCATAGACCTCGAAAAAAAATAAATTTCACTGAGCTGCTAAAAATCAATTTATATTTATTAAATTTATCATTTAAGCATAACTTGTTACCACAAATTTTATTAAAACTTTTATGGCAACAGCAACATTTACAAAAATTATAAAAGCGTAATTAAATTATGTTCAACTTAATTTGAAAATAATAAATTAACTTTGCTGTATCTTGTTGTTACTTTTACGATCAAACAATATGTGTCACATTGATATTGTTGCTGAGCGAGAAATTAAAATTAAATCGATAAACACAAATACGCACACACATACACATATGCATGCAAGTAGAAGTAGGTATTGCGAAACAATTAAATGCATCTAACAAAATTAATAGAAACAAATAACAAAAAATATAAATTTGTACATCTCATGTTCGTTACTAAACATTTATGAGTGCGATTGTAAGTTGTAGAATAATAAAATTTACAATTATAAGATACTAAAATATACTCATATGTATTTCAATAAAGATATTGGATTCAGTTAATATTGTTGTATTGATAGATATGTGTTACCACCTCAACAGGCAGTCTGACTGCAACTCAGATATTCATTAAACTACGCCATCTAAATACAGTTGGATCAACAACGACACAAACCCCAAATTGTATTCTATTATTTGACAATGTTTTTTCAGGGTTTTTTTTTAATTAACAAGTTAATAATCAGTTCCATGTTTGATAAGAAATTTAAAATACAAATTTTAATTAAATTATAAGGATGGATTTGTGTTTCTAAATTCCAATAATTTGACAATTTCTACTGGCTGAGTAAAATGTATGTATGCAAAGGGTGTTTTTCAAGCTCGATTGAACATTAAAGCGTACAAAATAACGAAACAAATTTAATTTAAATCGAAAAATTAACATTTGAAACTTAATAAGAGCAGACATATGGGAACCTCGGATGTTCTGGACGAAGCGCACTCTAAACGTTTGTTTTTCCGAGCCTTCCAGGCCTAATGTCAGGTATAACGCAAAAATCTTTTCAAACAATAATTATTGAAGAATAAGGTTTTGTCAGGATGTATGTAGTCTGTAGGGTCTGTTCTGGATTGACCTCAGCTATTATCCGAAAGTTTCGTTTATTAACAAATCCGTTAACTGTTTGATCAGGCTAATCGCAAACTACAATTTTGTCGTCTATAAGTTGCGTGAATCGAAAATTGATTTCCAAATCAAATTAGGTTGCGTTCGCTTGACAACTAACCCCTTCTAAAATGCTATCGAGCTAAAAAAAACACCCTGAATACAGCTAAACAAACATATAACCATTTCATTACTGATGTTTTAATTTTTGAGTTGATAAATATTAAGACACATAACAAGTTTTTTTCTAAGTTTAATTAAGTTAGTTTAAAATTGTTAATTGAAAATGGATACAAAAATTAAAAAAATTAAATATATTTTTGTGGAAAAAACAAACGCCCACGAGCAAATTAGATATTAACTATTGACGTTATTGTTTAAAATTGTTGGGCATTTATAAATAATAAAATGCTCCACATGAATTTAAAACAGTCATACGATGAATAAATACTTAAACGAACAAGAAAGTAAAAAATTGAAATTTAAGTACTGTGGGAAAATCTTAAGAAAAACCAACTGATCAAATAAAATTAAATATTATGCAACCAAACAGATACAAACTAAAAACATTTTTAGCGCCATGAACAAGAATTTTGTAAAAAACTTAATTCATTTATTCAGTTACAAACTAAATGAACATATAGATGACTGGACTCCCTCTTTTGAAACACGGTATTAATTTCTCATGTCTGTTTCAGCCGCCAACTTGGTGTCTTTGCGTTCATTAGGACGGCCAATTATTCAATTGAAAAAACATTTAATTTATTGCAATATAATCAAATTGAAAGATCAGTGACAAAAAAGGCCTCTTAAGAATGAAAATACAAATTCATTTAAAATTTAATTAAAATTGCGTTAAAATTGAACCGCTTCATAAGAAAGAAACAAAAACTATCATGAGCACAAGTTTTCAGTGATAAAACAGAGGAAATCTGCCAACTCTTTCGTTAATATACATTTTGTTTAGATTATAAATAAATTAATCAATAGTCAAATAAATTAATAGATATTTAATTAAAAAGAATAAAACGTTGTTCATGTAGAACCAATTAAACATCTGTTCATTACAATGAAAATTAAATCAATCAATTTAATTATATTATTCACTTAGAAGTAGAGCATTCATTTGCTAAAGACAAACATGAGCAATTTGGAACAGCATATGGCTTAAGTTGGACGCCTTAGAATTTTTTCTTTTAAAACTTTAACCGATTTGAGTTGTAAATTATGGTAAAGTAGCTTATGTCGAGTATTGCAGTTTGCTGATATCCTCAGGTTTGTTGAAGTTTTTTCGAGGAGTTTTTTATTTAAAGTCTCTATATTATCGTATTAGATCAACTTTTGCAGAGGCTAAAGATTTTTTACCTTTTCTAATTCGAATAACTCAATTTTGTGTTATGCCGACTTAAGCTACTCTTCCATATGACCACAGATTAGGGTGGCCAGAAACCAATATTCAAATAACTGGACAATATAAAAAAATTTACCTGGATCTTGTAAAAATAAGTGGAAAATCTAAAAAGTTCAAAAAAAATTATATTTGATATAATTTTTTATACATAGCGTCACCTAAAATCAAAAAGGCCATAAGAAACAAAAAAGTTCAAAATCTATTCTTTCTTGCAAAATAATCGTAGGCGCGAAAACACGAAATTTACTGGAGAAGATTTTTTTCTAATTATCTTAATGTCTATCCGAAAATCCAAAATTATTTGTGCACTATTTTAGGTCTCTGTTCAGTACGTCTAGAAATCGACCAGTACATTTTATTGATACGATTCCTAAAATCGGGCTAAAATTAGAATTCTGGATTGTTTTTAATTTATTTAATACTTAAGGTGCCCTAAATGACCTGAACCTCTGGTGGCCCACAGATCCCTAATATTAACCTTAAACTGGAATACAAGTCCTTAATTAGCACTTGGAATTTGATTTTAATCGGCCTAACCGTTTACAAAAAAATTTATTTATTTTTGTTCTTAAATCTCTTACTGTGTGTGATTTACGATTTACTGAATTTACTAGACTCTTGTTTTAGTTGCAAGCAAATATATTTGAACAGTTTTCAAACTTTCGTCAAAATTAAGTATTACAATTTCGGAAGGACACCCTTTTCCTTTCTTGTGAGTTTAGATTATTTCAAATAGTTACTTACAGTTCTTTCGAAAAAGCCTTGCAAATTGGTATGGAAAATACAAACGAGATCCATTTATGTATGTATATAGATTTTAAACGCTACTTTTATTGCATTTTTGGACATAAATTAGAATATCTTTGTAATTAATAAGCAAAAATATTTTTTAATATTAAATAAATTCAATTTTAACTGGAAAAATTGTATTTAAGATGGTAACTGGACAATCTCCAAAAAAACGACTCATTTGGGTACCGGTCCAGTGTTCAGCGTTAAAACAAGATTACTCCATAGGCATCGGTGCAGATTCTAACTATTTCGGATTCCTGGTAACAATAAAGATTTACCTTAATCCTACCTCAGTTAAAACATCATGAAAGGGCACTTGTGTTCTCCCAAAATACTTTACTCCAATTTCCCTAAGACTAACAGCCGTACCTAAACAAGAGCGGAAGGCGGAACTTTTTCTTTCGCTTAGCTTTAACGCTAATACGCCATACGTAAACAAGACCGTTGCACCACAAACAGTAGTGTTAACTTTTTTGTTTAATAAAACCCACATAATAGAAATAAAAAAAAGAGAAAAAACCACTAGATTGAACAAAAATAGCTAAATTTGTTATTATTTATTAACAATAGCGGCCAACTTCACTATTAAACGCGCTGTCAAAATCTGATTTTCCAATTGCAAAGCGTTGACGCCGCGCTATTTAGGGATGCTTCATACAAATTGTATGGGCATGAGAATTTTTGACAGCTAGAAAACGCTTTCCGCTCTTGTTTAGATACGGCTGTAAGGCATTGGCATAGAAGATGAATTTTCGTTTGTTCCTCCTCTCCATTCCGACAGCTCCTACAGAAGTAATTTTAATTTAAGTTCATTGTGTGACTCTCAATTTAGTTCCTTTTTTGCGAAGTAATCGAAATATATTTTGATGGAAAGTCTGCAATTTCAGATAGTGTTTTATCTTTATTTAAAAATAAATTGTATTAATTCTAATCAAATAAATATCAGATAGAATTTTTGTTTTCAAACAATACTAATATTTCATTAACTGCAAATTGCCTTAAAGCCTTGTTAAATCTACGAGTATTGAAGAAATAAAATATTTTTATTTTAATATTTAGAATTCCTTCTTAACAATTATGACAATTTATGGCTCATTAAATGCAAGAAAACAATTTAAATACTAACTTCGATAAATCTTACAACTTGCAACAAACAACGCAACATGACTGGGTTCTTGTGCTACGTTTCTAACCCATACCATAAACATACATACATACATACATACATACATACATATAATGTTGCTTAGCAGCGACAACACAAGAACAGACACCGACAAAACAACAGCAACAACAAAAACGGTTAAATTTTGTTGTTGTTCTTTTTTATTGTTGTCACAAGAAAAGTGTCATTCCATCACTCACTTAAAGTATTCATCCATTAATTGCCCCAAAGCCATTGAAGTCTCGAGATGAGTCGAGTCAAGTCGAGTGGAGTGGAGTGGAGTGGAGTGGAGGCAATTGAGTTTGCGATGCCATTATAGAACATCATACCAGCATACAAAACGACTGCATTGGAAACGAAAGATGAGATTGTCAACATGTAAAAAGCAAAATGATGAACATGCCTCAAAAAACAAAATTGCGCAAAATGCAAAAAGACATGTAAAATGATTGGAATCGGTGGATAGAAGGCCTATAGGAGAATGAACGGAGGGGGATGGATCGACATTCAGACAGATAATTTTGCAACAATTATCATGAAGAGATGTGATGAGATGCTGATGTGAATAAAACAAAAAATTAAATAAAATAAAACGAGCGAAAACAAAACGAGGAAAAAGTTCAATGTTGTCGTAAAATACATATTGCCAACATAGAAAACAGTGATTGCAATGCAAAAAATTGTGCCATGAAGCAGAGCTTTAAATGAATGATGGCAGTATGTTATTTAAAAAAATCACAATTTGTAAGTTGTTCGCAGTAAAGTTCAAGTTCAAGGAACAAAAAAACTTACTTAGAAAAGACTTTAACTTAAAATCTACTCCTTTAAAGACCATCTCTTAACCTAATGCAACTGCCAAGAGTATTTATATCCAAGATTTAAATCTTTAGATCTCACACGCAAAAAAGTTTACAAAATGGAGTCAGCTTAAAATCATACAACAAATATGAACGTTCTTCCTTCTTACGCAGTTTCTTAGACTTTTTGTTTGTCATTTCGATCTCTGCCAGTTTAATCAGTCAAATCCTGAAACTCGTATGTAGAATTCAAGAACACAATGCTTTGAAAACAAAAAAACTGATTTAAGCAAAATGGTAAAACCAACTCTCATGATTGGATGCATATCAAAGTAGACAGCACAGTACAACTTGCAGTCAGTTTGTAGTCCTTTTACCATAAAGCAAACCAATGAATCGAAACAAAAAGTGCCGCCAGCAGCGCGTTTTTTCTTCTTCTGTTGACATAAACTCAAGCATGCATAGATCTTTGGTACACCAACTACTTGAACTTCTGCGTATATGTATTTGTTCTTAGTTGAAAAAAAAAAAATGGTTGTTAGTCGTTGTTACAGTACACTAAGCCTTATATCAACATGGAATGCCGTGATGGTTGATATTCTTATTTGCGATTGCCAACTTTAAAAAATAAAAGAAGACAAATTCACAATTTAGGAAAAGCGGTGCAGTTTAATTAAAACTCTTCGTAATAATATTGAATGAGAGCATACTAGGAATGCCAAGCGTAGAATGGTGAATCCCGAAATCACGGGATTTTTAATTTATCAACTTTTATGTTTAAATTTTCAAGCTCCAAAAGAAGTTTTATTCTGAAACTAAGAAAAATAATAGTTGATATATAAAAAAATTAATTCCGGTCCATTAAAATAAAAAAGCTTAAATTTGTTTGAAAAACATACATAGAGATACATTAATAAAATGAATTTTTTTTTAATAAATAAACATAAACACTATGTCGACATAGATGTATAGTTTTTAACTCTGCTGTCGAGATCGATGCGGGAGTTCACTTCACCGTGTATTATTGGCGTCACAACTTAAGGTAGAAGCATACCTTCGCGGTATTGATATTTAAGCTTTGGTTATATCGACCCCTAATAGCAAAATTGATGTTACCAACAACATTTTAAATTCTTGTTTTTTTAAGAAAATCGATAATTTTTGATCATTTGCATCATCTCTAAAAATCTCATATCTCTGAAAGTACCGTTACAAAAAAAGAGCAAAAACAATTTCAAACGAAACGCTAGCCTTGAAGCAAACATATTTTAAAAAACCTTCTCCTGTATGATTTTATTTTTGATGGTTACATCATTTTTGCTATTAGGGCTCGATATTATAAAATCCAGAGACCGTAAATAACAGATATCCCGCAAATTTTTAAGTAAATTTTAAGTGAATTTTAGTTCGCTATGAGTCATAACTTTTTGCCTAAACCAAGCCAAACATTTGTTTACAATAAGCAATTTTTGGCTTGGACGAGAATGGTGCAAAATTTTCTTAGTTCAAGACATATTTTCTGGTGATTAATTTGAAATTATATTACGTTACTTTTCCTGAAATATCAGAAAGGGCTTTTTTAAAATGTTATGTTTTATAAGCACTGCACGGCAAAAAACAAAAAAAAGCCGGGCTAGAGAACTTTATTATGTGATTTTAGTTGACTTTAGCGTGCTGAATCCAAATAGTTTATTCAATTTCGTCTAGTTAACATTTTGTTTGCTGATCTTCATGATTTTTATTAATAATGCACATACCTGCATTTCCGATAAATGATAAAAATGTGTACATACTATATTTACTATACTATACTATATTTCGGTGTAAATCTTTGTGTTTCATTTATTTTTATTAAAAACGATTTTTTTGATGACCAGTGTAATTAATAAAACTTGGTTCTTAAGCATTTAATTAAGTTTTTAATTTAAATTTTATTTAGCGCTCTTTGATACGGGTACGGTCTGCTTATACTGTCATAAAACATGAATCAAAGAAACAAGATTGCACATTGCGCAGGTCCGTTATTTTTGTGTGTGACGAAGAAATAGAATTTGTGTGTGTCTTAAATTTTTTACAACAAACACTCATTTTTATTCTATGCCCAACAAACACGGAGGTTTGATTTCAAATTGAAAATGATTTGAAATCAAACGTTTTCTCAAACGACAAACGTTTGATAATGATTAGAAAATCATTTGAAAATCATAGCGTTCTCAATAAAAAGGGGAAATTATATTCAAATTGAAAAACGCCTTTATTTTCAACTTGCTTTCAACCGTAATTCTCAAATGTTTTTCAAATGTGGATTATAATACAATGTGGAATATAAATAAAACTATTTATTGAGCTTTTATGTTGTATTGCCTCTTTAAATATTTTTAAAATATTTTCCAATCAATTCAGATCCTGAAGATGAACAGAAGATGTTCGAAATATATTGGTCCAATTTATAAAAAAATACAATAAAGTTTTTTATTTCATTGGATTTAAAGAGGCAATACAACATAAAAGCCCAATTAATATAATTTGATCCAGCAATACAAAATATTAATCCAAAACTATTTATTTTATTTTTTTTTAATTTAAATTTATTATTTATTTAAATAAACTTTGAGATAAACATTCGGTACCATAGCTAAAAGATGAAATAGTGTTCTTTCCGTCCTCTAATTCTTGGAAAGACAAAATACTTGTCTCCCTTTTATTTTGAGGATTGTAGCACCGCGATCGTTTAACAAACTTTCTTCACTTTCCCGTTTTATTATTTTTCTTTTTTCGTATTTTTAATCATTGTAATTTCTCACAAATAATTTTTATTTTTCACAAGAAATAAACTGTTCACTTAATATTAAAATTTATTTTTAATAGTAAAACACATGTAACCACAAAGTAAAAAAATTTAACTTTAATCGCCATTTTTAATGCTTGCATTTATTTTTCGCTTTAGTATTGCCAAGTTTATTTTTGATTTGATTTTAACATTTGACAAACATTTGACATCAAATTGATAAAACATTTGATATCAAATGTTTATTTTCAAATCATTATCAATTTGAATTTAAATGTTAAATCCATCTAAAATAGAACTTCGTCTAAAATATAACTTCTTTGATAATTTTATTTTTCTTTTTCATAAAATAAAGCACTTTTCAGGAGTTTTTTTTTTCCGCCTAAAAGAAAACTCATTGAGTCGTCATAAAATAAAACTCTGAAGTTTAATTTTGTTAACTTGCGATGTTTTTTATTCTGTGTAGACTTAGACCTTTTTACTTGTTAAATGTGTTTTGTTTTCAAAGTAATTTTTGGGAATACAAAATTTATTGGCTTAAGCAAATGTGCGAATACATGTTAATTATATGAGGCCAACCATATTGAACTTAACGAAACTTTTTGCTAAGTTTAATGAAACTGTCATTTGCTTAAGCAAGGTGCGAGTCTTATCGCATATTCCGTACGGAATCATATGTTTTTTATTTTGTTTTTGTTTTTTTAAATACATTTGAAAGACTTTATGTTAATTTAATATAAGCAAGGCTATGCATATTATGGTTAGGCCTTAAGATTTCTGTATGACGTGCTAAATTCCCAATTTTTCATATTTGATAAATACACTGAAATTTATTGTTGAGGGAAAGCTGGCCTCTATGCGCATTTCACTGGTTGCTTAGGCCAGATCATCAGGAAACCTTTTCCAAAGATTTAAGAAAAGCTAAAAATATAATACAAATAAAACCCTAAAGCGAATAAGTTATGTTATGTTTATATTTTTCGGCTTGAGGTCTGTTTCATTAAATAGAATAAAAATAAAAACTTTGGTATCGTTTTAATATTTATTATTTATTAATTCCAATATTTCTACAAACTTTGTTGGTCATCTTCAGGGAAATAGTTATGATTTAATATTCAACGCAATGTTAACGTTATTATTATTATTATTTTAATTCAAAATTTATTTCCAAATAACTCAAATGTTAAATAAGTTTTTATGTAAAAAAATAAGACCTTAAGCTCGAATATTTAATTTACGTATAAAATATTTTCACTTTTTGGGTTAATGTTGATAATTTTAAAAAATCTTATTAAGCAATTTTCTTTTTCAAAATTTCTTGCAGAATTGGCAACCCTGCACAGTGGTCAATTCCGGCCAAAAATCCTAAACATTCTTCTTAATTTTATTAATTTAATAGCTGAAATTTGGGGTTTCAATTAAGAATAACATATTTAATCCTTTAGATAAATCTTTTTAAAAATCCCAGAATTCGGGATGTTGGAAGAACCGATCCCGTAACCACGAGATTTGTCGGAATCCCGGGATTTTTCGGGCTCAATATGCTTGTTTAACTTGCAACACTTTATTTATTTATTTATGAATTTTTAAAAGGGTTTAAATATGCATGTTGGAATTGGTTCTTTTTCATAAATTATTTTATAGATTCATTCCTAAGAAGATATACATATCTATAGCTTCAAAGTTAACCAACAGTTGGCTTAAGCAAAAAAGTATGTGAACTATTGGGGGAATAAGTCTATTGTAAAAAGAGTTATAAATTGAAATTCAACTAATGGAAGCACATTCGAAAAAATGGTCAATGGTTGCAAGAATTAAAGAACGCTGTACCTGACAAAACATAAAATGTTCACCAGAGCCAAAAAAGTATACAACTTAGGAACATGAATTTAAAAACGTATTTTTTTCTCGCTTTATAAATTGGCCATTTCCTCTCAAGACAATTATTCCCGGTGATTCTGCGACTTACAGCAACCGACTTTTCTTCCACAGACCTATAAAATACTGCAACTACAATTGTTTTTTTTTAAACAAAAAAGTGTGTTTTTTTCTGATAAAAATTATGCAAAAAAACGTACACAGAAAAAATTATTAGTAGTTTTTTGTCAATTAAAAAAATTATTTAAATAGTATTTAAACTTAATTAATTTAATAATTGAATCAATTATTTTTGTTGTTGAACGAAAATTAAAAATATAATTTTGATTTAATTAATTATTTTATTCAAGCCAATATTTCGGCACTTCTTTGAGTGCCTTCTTCAGGTTTTTTTTTAACAAAATTAACAATTGTTTTAAACAAATTTAACAAAACGTGTGTATTAAAATTACAAAATTAAAAAAATGTTTGTATTTGAATATAGAAATATTTTTTAATACATACTTGATAAATTACAATATACATACTTAAATTTGTATCTTCCGTTTCTATTTTTATAAATAAAATGACTATAATTTCTATAAAAAATAATAAAAAATACGTTTGGCAGAAAAAATAGTAACACTTTATGTGCTTTAAATAAGTAGAACGAGGGCCTAAATTCATTACTTGCTATGAACAAACAGACAATTTTTCCACAATGTTTATTTAATTAATTAAAAATTTTGATAATATTTTACAATTTGTTTCATTTAAGTTTAGAGACTGAAAGTTCCGAATTTTTTGTAAATTTTAAAAAATAGCTATTTATTAAAAATAGTTTAATCAAGCCACTTAATTGTTAATTTGTACAGAAAAAAATTAAATTGATTTCAACTAAAAAATTTGTGCCAATAATTAAGAAATTAATTCAAATTTGGACTAGTAAACAAATTAATAGTATCAATTAAATATTTTTGATATTAACAATATTTTCTTCAGTAATGTTGTTAGATAAGTAAACGTTTAATTAACTTGATTAAGTTTTTAACTAAATGAATATTTTTTTTCATTAATGTATTAATAAAAAAGAGGTGGGGGAGTATTTGGGCTGTGTGGCGTTACTGTTTAGAATACAGAAGAACCTATTGCACATTACTTAAAAAACAAACATAAATAAAATTAATAATTACAATATATAATGCAAATTGTATCAAAAGTAAAAATGTTTTTGTAAACTATCAAATTCTACATCACGTCGATATGAAGCTAGTGATGAGCAGTGTAAAAGTCAGTTCCTATTAAAGATCAATAGTTATCTTAAATTTAATATTTGTTATTATACTACATTTTTTTTAATATAAATGAGTTTGAAGTACAAATATGAATAAAAATTGATTAAAAACATAACATAATTTGAGCCTTATACCTTTTTTACACTTGCATACATTTCGGAGGAACGCATGGAAGATGTTGAAAATGTGAAATACGCGTTCACACTTGAAACATCTAACATCCACTATCAAGAAAAAATTTCACCAATTCTGAAAAAAAAACTTTTATTTTTTTAAATACTTTTTTTCTACAAAAGAGCCAACATTTTAAAAGATAACACCAAAATGTATTTAGAACTCATTTTGTTTAATAATATAAAAAAAAATCAAGCAAAAAATAAAAAAACTTAAAAAATGTTAATGCTGCTTTCAAACCAAATGCCATTTTGTCAGAGAGCCCACAATAATAATAGAATTCATTGCCACTTTTCTAGTGATTACACTAAAATAATCGGAAGATGTTGAATGAAATACAATGAGATAGGAACATTGTGTAAAGATGTTGAAAAATTTTGATTTTTAAACCAATGTAGTTCTTATGGGAGAATTCCAACATCTTCGCAAATTGATGTTAAATGTTGACAAGTGTGAAAAGGGTATTTAATTAAGCCCACATTAAGCAAAGAGCTAAACTCTACAACCGACAATGATTTATTTTTAATGTTTTTATTTCGCCCTAGATTTTTGTTGCTGTTATATATCTTCAAAATCGCAATGTCCAGTTTGGAGCTTAGAGCTTTATTAAGACTTAAATTGTAGTAAATTTTGTTTCAAGAAATATGGACTGATGGTTCCAATAAAAAACAAAGATCCAACTGTGTTTTTTTTCTACTGTTGATGGCTATTAATATGGTACTGTTTACTCAATTCGACATATTTGTAACAAATGACATAGAGGATTCGAATTAAATTGCAAGCTTAAGTAAATAGTCCTGTAAGAAGAGGATGTGGTGTTAAGAAGGCAGAAAAAACGTACCGCCTTTTTCTTTGTGAAATTGTGTGTGTAAGTCAGAGTCAGTTGCCCACAAAACTAAAAAGCTTTTGTAGAGATGTTGAAAATTGCATTTAAAAAAATGTTAAATTTTAAGTGGCTTAAGTTGTATTTTTCCTCTTTATTACATTTTTTTGTTGACATCTTCGGAGATTTTATATTTTTTTCCTATGTCATTTGTATTCTCGTCTTTTTTCTTTACGTGGTTTTCAGAAAGAATAGTTTGTTTTAGGTTTTGCAAAATACTTTTTTATTTTGTTGAAATATGTTGCCCATGATGTTTTGGAGCCGCCTTTTCCTTTGTATGCACATTTTTTGTTTCTGTTTTCGATTTTAAAGTGTGTGTGTGTGCTGTTTTTTTATTGCATCAATGATTAGGTTTTTGTCGCCAATCGGAATGTAAGAGATTTTGTAGTTGAATTGGTTGGGATAAAAATGTTGAGTAGAAAAACTTACATAAAATGGCTTATAAGATAATATTTAAGATTTGGTTGTGAATGCGTAATATTTTACAGGTTTTTCATTATTAAACAAATTAACTCAAAATGTTTTTTAAAATAAGTTTATTCCTTCTACAAAGTCTCCAAAACAATTAATGGGCACGAATAAGGGAGTTTAAAATAACTATAACTTTAAATAAATTTTACAGGAGACAACCGAAACACCAAAATATATTTTAACACTGCAATTAATTAAAACTAGGCATTAATTAATTGTTTTATTTAAATATCTATGGAAATTTCCTTACAGACTATATTACAAAATATAAAACATATAACACTAATAACAGTTAATTACACTGTGCTAGTTGCAAAATTAGACAAGCCGGACAGGGCACATGGCGTTTTAACATAAGGCTGAATCCAATGGTGCTAACCGTTTTTTTTATTTAGCTCTTGTTTTCGAAAACGGAGGAGGTTGCACAACATATAACTTAAAAACGGCTTAGTTTATTGAAATTACTAAAAAAAATAATTTTTTTTATCAAAATTTCGAAATTTTTGTTTTTTAAAAATTCATAGAAAACCTACTAACTTTTTGCAGACTAGAAATATATTGAAAAAAAGTCCCATAAATGCCCAGGAGTCGTCGCGCTTAGTAAGATAAAATATATGACCGACCTCAATTAGTTTTTTGAATTTAAATCAGCTGAGGACTTGATGGGGTAATTATACACTGATAAAAAAATGCTTCTTCATGATGATGCCCTAACATCAGAATTGTGACATCAATGTTACTACGGATGACATCAATGATGCAAAAAGTAACATCAATCCAATGATTAACGTCTTCGTACAATTTTGTAATTTTTTACGTGTCATCTATTTTATGACTATAGTGACATCATGATTTCAATGTATTATAAGAAGCAAAAATTCCTATATTCTATTTTTTTTAATTATTGGGTTTAATACAAATTTTTAAAGTAGAATGATTACGAAAACCATATGGGGCATGGTGCTGGTGTCTTATTTTTTTATTTTATTTATTCGTAATTCAACAAACGGGAAACAAACATATTTTACGGGTAAGTAAATAATAATATTCTCTCACTTTGACTTAAGTCAATTCAAATGACTTTGAATTAATGTGTCCTTTCTTCGATGCTACGTTCGTCATTTCTGTAATGCCGATGTGTCATCCCATTGATGACATAATTTAATTTTGACCCTGATTACACTTTGGCCAAGTGATGTTAGGTTGACTTCACAATGATGAAAAGTGTCATGGGGTCAAAAACGAAGACACTTGTCATAGTACTAATGTCAAAATACATCAGCGTTATGACGCCTTTTCTATCTGTGTACATTAGCGTGGAATTTGCAGCAATTTTTGTTAAAGTCGACTTTTTATATAATGATATTTTTAGGTTAGTTTGGTGTTTTTTGGTTTGGAGATTATTAAATTGCTATTTTTTGCTAGTGGAAATTGTTTTTGTTTTAAAGACGATTTTTGGTGAGTTTAGCCAATTATTTATGTAAAGTTTATTATTTTACTAGCTTAATCCGGTGCGCTTCGCTACCATGTAAAAATAAAATAAATATATTACTTTTTGTTCTAAAAAATTTTTGTTAAAAAAAATAACCCAGGTAAGTTTTCTCTTTAGGGATTTAAAAACGAGAAGTTTAATTTTTCACTTTTTTGAAAGATAAACATGTATTTAAAATTTCTATTACTTCAATTGCTAAATAATTACTGTTCTTGCCATTTTTAATTTCATAACCTACTTCCAAAACTATTTTTTTTAAAAAGTACGAACAGGAGATCTTGTTTTTTTTTTGTTAAAATCTCACATTCGTTAAAATTTTAATTCTATTTGAGTAACTGTAAAACTTATGTGGGGACTGTTAAATATTAATATAACTGTTGTATAATTTAACTAAAGCTATTTGATATTAAGCATGTGTCATTGAAATTTTTATCATGTTGTCTAATTTGTAAAATGTTCTTCTTCTTACTTTTATCGTTCTGAATTGTTGTTAATAATTTTTTTAATAAAAAATCTTACAAAATACAATAGGGACAATATACAGGTTTTAAACGATTTTACCCCCAAAAAAGTCAAAAATAGAAAAAATAAATCCAGACACCCACCTATCCGCTTGTTTTTTGCGTACTTTAAAACAAAGTTTAGCTTATTTTTCTATTTATAGTGGATAAGGAGATAGGTATACAACCAATACTCTACCCCTTTTTAACCTTTTTGCGTTCTAAATACAAAAATAGCTTAAGAAAAAGAAATAATTCTCATATTTTAAATATTCGAAACGATTTAAAAAATTTTCTTTAATTACTTAATAACTTTTGTCACTTTTTTTCACATGCACTATTTAGGTTATTATTCACTTTTAGTTCTTCAATAAAATGTATCAAGGATTTTTCTGTTTTGGGTGATTAACCATACAGTTGACTTTTTGCTGTTTAAGTAGCATGTTTACCTTGAAAATGTCAAAGAGAAAAGTAAAATGGACGAACAGCTCAATAATTTACGTAATACATTTTGCACGGATAGAAACTGAAGAAAAGTTCAATAACCTTCTTGTGGTCAAGTGACAAACACTCACAATTTGTAAAAGGAATTTATGTGAATGTGTTTAATACCACTGTAGACTCTAAGACTTAAGAGAAAATATCTAAGCAACGTATTTTAAGCGCACAGTCTTTAATATACGAGGCTGTTTCGAAAAAAATTGTTTGAAGAGTTCCACACAAAACGATATAATTCCACTTGAACAACCTTTTGTATACATCAATATATTTTATTAGGACAAGAAGATATTAACGCATATTTTCTTGAAATTTTTATTGATATGCCGAAAAAATACTTGTATACGTATGTACTCATGTATACATATCATAAAATAAATTCATTTGTACGGAAATAGGCTTTTAAGTATGTTGCCGGTGTCACACTGGTATAGGGATTATAAAAATATTGATGTGTAATAGATATATAGAATATATCAATGAGTTAAGATTTTAATATGACAGCTAAATTTCTTGAAGATCGTTCTAATTTAGCTTTATGTGGCCAGAAATAAAACCTTGTGAACATAAAGTAAGAAATAAATAAAATTTCGTGATAATCGATCCATTCAATAGAGTTTTGTGTCCATAATTTACCATATGCGTCCAACATGAATCCCCTCACGAAAATAAATTTAGTTTGGCTTTGTACAAATTAAGTTTTATACGAATATAACTAAAGGCATTAAGCAATTTTGTTGTCGGTCAAAAATTTAACTGATGTAGGTCTAAACCAGCGTTTTAAAAACTGCAGTTAAAGGAGAAAAACTGCGATTTCGTCAACTCCTTCATTTGTCATTGTTCAAAAAAAACTGTAGCTTTTACTTCTGATTAATTAAATATAAACCATCACTATTAGACCAACTCAAATATCGAAAAGATGTACACAAATTTTTGTTCGACAGTTTTTGGTTTTGACTGCAGTTTTTTAAACCCTGGTCTAAACCGCGACGAACTTTATAATTAATTAATTAATAACTTATAGTTTCCATATCAAAGTTTCCCTCAGCCGAATGTTGCACTATTAACAGGGGCCTGATTCTGATTCGAAAGCAATTAAATATCTAATTATTTCAGTCAACACTGAACGAATCGGAATTATTTTTTCAGTGCTATAAAGCATTAATTTAAGATTCACAATACTGAAAAAATAATTTCGATTTGACTGAAAGAATTAGAAATAAAATTGCTTTCGAATCGAGAAGGTACTGGATCACGACTGTCATAATTAGGCCCCAGTTCTTAATAAAGCAAATTAAAATCAAAACTTTTTTACTTATACATACATAACAACATTTCTAACAGATTTTAAAATTCCTTGGTGATTTGTTTTAATGAATCAATGTTTGGATTTAACATTTTATTTTGTATATGTGATCAATCTTACTTCTGAGCTTGAAATAGTTAGTTCGCTGATATTGCAAAAACGAATTTTAAATGTTTATTATTGATCTTATTAGAGAAACGGTTTTACATGTTGACTGACTTAACCCAATCTGAATAAAGTTTTAGTAGCTGTTGTCCTACTTCTATTTGTCAAGTTCGTCTTCAATTTTAAAGATTTATAAAAACCAATCTATTGTGCCGTAGGTTGTTAAAATCATGGACAAATTTAAATGTTTATGTAAGAAAAAGACTGCTTAAAAGTACGCGAGGATTCGTTACTTGTATAAATTCGACCAACTGCAGTTGTGTGCAATCATCTGATATGTGAACGGTGACCATCCTTTCCATGTTATACAGAAGAGTACTGTATTTTGGAGTACAGACCATACAGAGATGAAAAAAGTAACGTAAGAAAAATAAAGAATTTATTTGCGGGGGCAACTTTCGAAGAAGGAGAAAAAAAGTGTTTTTTGGTATTAAAGTAGCAATGCGTAAAAACTGGCCGCTACAATCAACACAAATTGCGTGATCAAAACGAAAAGGCAGCTTTCGAAGAAAAAGTCAGAAAAAACACAATATTTTCTGTCTCGTGACGCCTCTGTGGTCTTAAGGTAGAAGTACATAACACGCGTTAGTGCGCGCGCGCTTTGTAGACTTCTGTCAAAAAAGTTAAGTTAGTGTATTTTAATAGAACAAGCTACATGCAAAATATTTTGACGTGTTAGCACCAGAAAGATGGTTAACTTTGAACTTTTTAACGGGTTGTGTATTTTTGACAAGTAATCAGCTGACAATAAAAAAAAATTAACAAATTTGCGAATCGTAAAAGAAAAATTTATTCAGGAGCATCAAAAACATACAATATTTATATAAAAAGAATAAATTCAATAAAATAAATAAATCTTGATATACTTTTGAATCCGTTTTCAATGCTCAAATAAAAAACAGCTGACAGGAACGGTTTTTGTAACGCGTGTTGTGTAACTTCCAATTTTTCAGGCGCTAAGGTTTTTAAGTCTGCTTTTACACGTTTCATCTTTTGATGCTCAACTCTTATGTTTTTAGGTGAGAGAAGAAAGAAGAAAGGGGGTTAGTACGGAGATGCCTGTACTCGGTCAGTTCGCTTTGTGTTTTTATTCGTTGGTATATGCACAACGATGACTGCATATAATTGTTTTCTTTTCTTTTTCTCTTTGATTCGCTATTAATAAAATTGTTGTTGTTTTGAACCGAAAAAAGTTGAAACCGATTGCTACGTGTGAATATATTGGCATCTTTAAAAGGGAATTGAAAAGAAGTTGAGCATCAAAAGATGAAACGTGTAAATTCAGACTAAGCGTTCGACAAACGTCGACGAATGAACGCGTGTTATGTACTTCTGTCTTTAGTGTTTTATAGCTTTGTTCTGTGTGATTTATTTTTCAGAGACAAATCTGTAATTGTTGTGTATTTAATAGGGTGTTCATTAATTGGGTTTTATTTGTGTTCGATTAAACGACTAATCAATGTTTGGCATTTTAAACTTATTCGATTAAATGAATAACATTTTAAAATGAATCGATTAATCGAATAATTCTTAATCCAGATATTTTATAAATTACGAGATTTTTTTTCGATACCCTGCGGGAAATTGGTGTCAATTGGTCCAACAGACTGGTCCTGGGATTTGTGAAAATAGAAGAAGTACAAAAAGAAAAGACTCGTGACCAGTGAAAGAAGAACCAATCCCTTAACTGGTTTATAAAGAACAAAAAGGTAGAAAAAGTAATGAATTACAGAACAGTCTTCAGCGGTGATGTGACACATTTTTTGGTAATTTCTAAAATTTGGCTCTTAAATTTAATTCTTGGACTAGTTTTATTGAAATAATACTACATTGTATTTAAATAATACTACTTCTTAGTTACTAACACTAAGCAGGTTCACTGAGAATAGGTCTGTGATTGGTCAAATAGTGTCAATTGACCCCCTCCAATGACAACCCCATGTAAAAGTGATAGGTCTTATTCATATAAAGTGTTAGAACTGGAACCGGTCCCTACCACCAAAGACCTATCACGGGACTACTTCAGTGTCAGTTCGCTTCCCTCTAGGGTAATTTTAGAAAAAAAATAGTACTTGAGTAAATGTGTTAAATTGGAGAAGATGTTGAAGAACATTTACGTTAATACATTTTTGGACACCTGTTACATTTAGCATTATTAGATTTACCCTTCATACAATATTTTTAAGCCAAACTCATTTTAAAGAGAGAAACGCATGAGCTATTTTGTTAAAAAAAATACGGGCGTGTTCTAGAAATCGAAATGAAAGTTCATAAAAATATTCCATTTTATCTACTTCATTCTTTAAGTATCTTTATTTTTGAAGAACAACATATAAAACTACGATCACCTACGGTCATTTTGTAAATAATTGGATTTTAAATATCGTTCGATTACAATTTTACTCCATTTCGATTTCTAGAACATTCCCGATAAATTTATATAAATCTTTGAGTTAACATACCTTTGTCGTTGTTTCTTTTGTGAAATGAATTATTAAATTACTCACTAAATGACTCACTTAACATGACTGGTTTTTTTTTTTTATTCCAACGGACACACACATTTGGTTTTTTTTTTTTTTTTTTTTTATAATTTCTTAGCTTATCCCGCGAAGCTATATGCTTGTCTGCAGGAAAGAAACCAGAGTCTGCAATTAGCTCCTTTTTGATTATTCAACTTAAAACTTTTAAAACAATTATACAGTTAACAGAAATACTATATATTATTATTATTCGATTAACTGGTATAAATGCTTCGATTAATCCTTTTATCGAAATTAGCAATTTTTAATTATTCGAACAATTAATCATCTAAAAATATGTCTAAAAAAAATATTAAATAACTTAATCAGTGTAAAAAATCTCTCTTAACGCCTTCTTTATTTAAGGGATCACTTTAGGCTCATAAACACTCTTTTCGACACTAACCTAGCATTTACACATGCCACTGCCAGTTCGAAAAACTCAATATACTCACACTATTTTACTAATAAACTCACATTTTGCCAGTGGTAGCAAAAATTGCATGCGAGTGGAAATAACGATAAGCAATGTTACCCTGTTAAAAATTTAATGCAAATTTGCTGGATTGTTGTAAAATTGTAAATTATGTTTTAACTTGTTAAATGTATTATTTTATTTTTTTTGTATTTATAGAGCATTAATATTGTTAAAATAATGCTTATATAAATAAATGTAAATCTTTTCCCCAAAAAGTGCCTAAATGATTAACTCGATAACTCTATTTGGGTTTTTGGTACTTCTTTTTTATTTGAGAAATAACAAATTATCTCAAGTTGACGCCTCAACGACATTTTGAAAAGGAACTCGCAGTGGCATGTGTAAACACAAAAGCCAATGGCATGAGATTCGACTATTTCGAACAAATTTTCGTGAATAACAAGTGGAATTTTTTCCCCATGAAATTCCTCATTCCCCTAGAAGGGGAAAAAGCAATCGTGAATTTCATGTTAAAAATTTTTCACGCTATCAGTTCCAGTGATGGTAAAAATAAGAAGACAGATTAAAACTAATTAAAAATCAATGAAATTTTTGTTAAAAAATAATAAAGCAAAATATTTAGTATTGGAGGGATAGTTTGATTACAACGTTAGTTTTTTGCACTTTTTAAATTTTATGTAATAAAATATTTTCCAAAATTCTGCCACCACGTCTTTCAAAAGCTTCACATATCCGCAGGCAATATACCTGTTGTTTTGCATTTCGTTCACCAATATATCGGTTTATGCCTCATTAACGGATCAAGCCCTTCGTATTCGATTTATAGGAGGAACTACTTACATACATGTTCTGCTCCCTAGCAAAAATATAGTAAGGGAAATGTGAACAAATTACGAGGGAAAAAACTTTTCATGATAAGGGGAATTGTTTCACATGAACATTTTTTCATGTTATTATTCCACTTTGAATTACCGTTTGTTCATGGGAGTTTTTCATGATCGCAAATATGTGAAAAGGGGATAAATAATTCACGATAGAGGTGAATATGTATAGATTAGTGGCATGCCACTACTTACATGTGTAAAGGCAGAGTACCGCAATACAAAAATTCTAAAAAGTCATTTAGTTTTCAACAAAATTTCCAATAGAATTTCAAAATAATACCTGTTAAACATTTTGTAAATTGTTGTTTTGCAGGATATTTATTTTCAAATATGTATCTCATCCTAAAATCGGTTGTATTATTTTTCGATTGGCCATTCCTTCCTTGAGGCTTTTCTTACTTCAAGTTCATTTGGATGGTTTTTTAATAAAATTTGAAATTTGGTTGCAACTTTCAAAAATTTTAGAAATAATTTTGGTTATAAAACGGCCTAAATTTGAAACATTAACTCGTGGAGGACGAATCACTACAAAGCCAATGTATGTTTTGCAGAAAATCAAATTTTTGAGTTCTGCACTTTAGTTTTAGAAATGTGGTAGCCATAACTATGGGCCTTGGTTACATACCCAACCAAACAAAAAAAATTAAATATTTGAGTTTTGCTATGGAACACCTCATTTTAAGTGAAATGTTTTTACATACTTACATACATACTTTATTTAAAAGATCACATTAAAATTTAATTTTGGCCTGGTTTTAAAAACTTTCTTTATATATTGTTGAAAAGTTTTAAAAGAAAAATTGGGCTACGTAAAAAATGTGTTCTTAAGCATTGCACTTTAACCAGACCTCGTTTAATAATTTACACAATACAAGCATACATACACAAAAAATATAAAACAAATAAGAACATGTTAAGGTCAACAATCTAGATACATATGTACATATAAATATATATAAAAACTGGTACTGACCCTTTAATTTTACATATTATTACAAGTATACGCAGGAACACACAGACAGTCCGACAGACATACACCTGGGACCCGTTTTGTTTTTCTTCCTGAAACGTGCATTTATTAATAGAAGCATCAACAACAACAACACAACATATTTCTCTGTGGTTGCCATTAAAAGTCGTGTTCGATTTTTTGACAACCTGTACAGTATACACCCAACCACCTCCACACACTGCCACCGGCATGGTTGGAGCAGCATCCGTTTTTGTTTACTTTTACTCACACATATTTTCTCAGTTACATACTTTATTTGTGTCTGTACTTGCATGTTGGTTGGCGTACTTGTGAGTGAATTGTGTTCACATATTGTATGCGACTTTCATTAGTTCAGACATTTATCGATTAGTTTTTATTTCCTCATTTCCTAAAATACATATTTGCTCGTCTTTGTTGTTGTTATTTCTTTTTTTTATCACATTTTTCTTATTTAAGTTTTTTTTCCCAGTAAATGAAAATTTTTCTTGTTTCACTTTATTTTTTTCGGCTAAGTTCAATGGTATACGTGGTTATATTGGTAAATCATTTGTATGTAGACCATAACATGTGTAGAGGCAACCATAATATGGTTATGGCTTCGCGATGGAGGACTAATTTAACCCTAAAATGGTTGCCGATAAATAAATTAAACATAAAATGTTTAAAATGTTCTTTAAAAATTGTTTTGTTGGAGGTGAACATATTTAAACATGTTTCTTCTCTCCGTGTACGTATGTGCATTATACGCGTTTGCTGTGTAACTGGTCAATACAATTTTACACTGATTCCACTTTTTTGACAGATGCACAAACGCATCAACGAATTGAACGCGTGGTGTGGACCTCAAGCCTAAGCCATTCTTCCTTGCACCATAGTCGTGAAATGTTCTCTCACTGCTCAATCATTTATCTATGTATTTGTTGTACTGAAAGCGTAAAAATTTTGTAAATTTTTAGATTTTAATGCTTATTTTTAATGAAAAAATAGAAGTTCGGAAAAACATGTAAAATCAATTAAAATGGATAATCATTCAAAAAGCAAATTTCGATCTCCCAAGGGTTAAAATACAATTTGGTTTAAGGATTGATGTTTGACTATTGACGTCAGCAGTCGTCGATGGCTGCGAGTGTAAGACGGCAAATCCATCTGAGGAGATCGAGTGGTTGCGATCGAAACATGTCATGGTAACCAGCCGCCTGGGTTCGAATCTCAGGTCAGTCAAGAGTGAATGATTATCAACAACAATTTAAATTAATTTTCATGTTGTAAAATTCCTTTCTTCATAAAAATAATTTAATGAAAACTAAATTTGATGAACTTAAGCATGATTAAAATATTAAAAATTTGGATGAAAAACCATAAATAGTTCAACAAAATAACCACAATTCTAATTAATGTTTGTGAAAATAAAAATCATTTTTCTGGAAATTTTCACTGCTACATTATCTGACGTCATTCCTCTAGTTAACAGCCTTTGAACCAGTGTTCGAAAATAAACACTAAATATTGTTCCTTAGCGTTCGATGCGGTAGACTTGTGGAAAACACAAATGCTAATAGTGTTTGTGTAGACAATCATTAAGAAAGTAACGTTTCCCTGTTAGTCATCTTTCGAACACAAAAATTAAACTCAACAAAAGATGACAACGTTTAATTCCGTTCGGGTTTTTTCTTAAATCCACAAACTTCATTGTGTTCACTTTAACGGGTAAAAATTTTTGTAATAATTCACATTTATTTTTGCCGAGAGGTCCATCATTTTTGATAGGTATTCATAGAACCCAATCAATTACTTTGGTTAACTATGCTTAGAAGGGGCGTAGGGTGTGATATGGTCGGGTTGGCCCTACTTTACTTTATAATTTGTTACGACTGTTAAAGTGCGCGTGTGTGAGTGGGGTCCATCTGTCAGTTTGTCGGTCATTTTCCATTTGTTTTTTGTTTTTATGTACACGACGACATGTTGTCTGCAATGAGACAAAATATCTTACAGCCAAAAATAAGTCGAAGAACAAAATTGTGATGACTGTTGCTGTTGCCGACACTACTCTCGACTGGTGTTACTAAATGTGGACGATGGCATTGAACTATTTAGCGAAATTACAGTTTCTCCGTGTTAACGGCCTTTGAAGTTCAATTTTTTTTTTTTTTACTTTTCATCTTTATCTGGCTGGTTTTCTTTTAAATTGTTGTACTTAATAATAAGCGTTTGCTTGATTTTGACTCTTTCGTTACAAAATTGGTGTATTCTTAAAGATGTGGTTAAAAGTAGTTCCTTAGAATTTGCTTTTGTGAGTAAAATCTTTGCACACAAATACATTTTGTCAATTTTATGAGTTGAATCATTTATTTCAGAAGCCCAATCAACTAAAATTATTTCAAAAATAATATTATTATAGATTATGAATGGCCTACTTTAGTCCCACCGTATTATGCAAGAAACCGCCAATTGTCTTTCAATGGGTTGTACAGTGTTCTGCAATTTCTGTTAAGTGCTGAAAACCTTTATGAAGTAAGTTCAGACTAATGAAATATTTGACGAAAATATTCTGATATTTGCTTGAATTGAAACTGTGTGAAACAAAAAATGTTTTGTTTAATGTTCAAACTAAAATGTATTAACAAAGTGACCTCAGTGACAACAATGAAACAATAGAAAAAACAACAGGCATTTTGTTGCTAGAATTGAGACGGCAAATGTCAAAATGCCTTTATAAAAAATGTAAATAAACAAAAAAAATTACGCCAAACGTCACACACGAAGAAAATCACTGCAAACAGCTGCGCTTGTGAGGCCACTTTATTAGTACATTCTGGTTCAAACTGAGCTCAAATATTTGACAATTTTTGTTTGTTAAAACAGTTGGCAAATAGTGTCAAATAAAATAAATTAAATCATGCTTGCCATGCATCAAATAATTATTTAATGAAAATGTTCCAAAATGAAAATATATTTCCCAAATAGTAATGAGCGCAGAAGATAATTTATTTGTTTTATTCTGTGGAACAGCATTTTCTTTTATAGTGTTAGAACAGGAAGAAAAGAAAAAAAATACATAAATATATATGTATGTATTTTAGCGATTTATATTGTATTTTTTTCAGAGATTTAGCGATATCTGTTTAAAAACAAAATGTAGGGAAAAACTAGAAAAATTTTTCAAAAAAAAACGAAAATTGCTCAGTTAGCGGAAATTCGTAAATATTTGCTAATAGCGGTTTGATAGCAAGGTTTAATTAAAAATCGTTAGAGCTGCAAAGAACCACAAGAAGAAATCGCTTCTATCGCGAACATGGCTACAATTCGCGAAAAATTGCAAACTTGGAAACAAACCCTAACATTCATTTGAAATCGCTAAATCTGTAAAAAAAAAAACAAAATGTCGGGGAAAAACAAAAAAAAAAAGTGTTGCAAAAGAAGGGAAAATTCGCGAACAATTTAATATTTCAAACAAGCCAAAAAATTTATCAAATGTGCCTAAAACTATAAGGAATAGCAAAAATTCTATAAAAATTGCTGAATTAGCGGCATGATAGCAAAGTCTAATAATTATTGAAAATCTTTAAAACTGTAAAGAATCCGAAAACTTACAGGAAAAATTGCTTCTATCGGTTACATGGCTGAAATTATTTGTCGTGGTTTGCTTTAACAATTTTTTTATTTAATATTTTGTGTTCACACTTTGGACAAATATTTTTTTTTTTTTTATGTTAGTTAACGTGTCTTACAATATTTATAAGAACGCTACTCCAAGTGGAGCTTCTAGCAACAACAAATAATACATTTTACAATATATTTACATTAATATTAATTGCAGTTAATAAAGGGTTAAAGCTAAGTTTTCTTTTTTTTTTCTTATATAGATTGAACAAAATTTCTAAATCTTATTCTATCCTGCGCCAAGCTTCTCAATTGTGCCCATGAAACCCGTTTCTTGTAAACTCCTCTTCAACAGATCTTCGCCAAGTTACTCGTGTTCGCCCCCTGCTTCGATATCCCTGTGGATTCCATTGAAAGGAAACCTTAAGGTGTTATGATACTTGCTATTTTTTGTATTGGATTTTTTTAGGATTGACTGAATGAAACAACAAATGCGAGAAAGAACAAGAAATACAATTTGGTTAAATGTAAACAAAACAAACAATACTGCCCACGTTTTTTCCCCACAAAAAACCGTCATTAAAGTTAAAAATCGCAAAAAAAAGTTAAAAACCGTTTCATTCGATCAAAAACTAAAAAAATTGGCAACAGTGCTAACAATTAATCTGGAAATGTCAATTTTAAGTTAAACATTTTTTTATTTTTTTTGACAGTCTTAGATTATTTATCGATAACACATGTTCCTCGTGAACATTATATTTAAGTATATACTTGTTATATTAAGGTAAAAGTTACTATACATATTTAAATAAATAAAGGACATATATATATATATATACATGTATATTTGTTTGACATTTCAAGATTTTTTATGATATAATCATACTCTTTACACTTAGTCAGTTTTTCTATGCAAATATATTTGCACTGTTCTCCAATATCGAAAAAATACAAAAAATAGCAAGTATCATAACAGCTTTAGCAATGTCTCAAATATTTGTTTGCCGGCAAATACTTTTATTTGCTCAAAATCAGCTGTTACTTTATTTGACACTCAAAAATATTTTGTGTTCAGACTACGTAAATGAAATATTTGATTTTTTCTACCAAATATTTCATCAGTCTGAACGTACCTTTAGTTTTAAAATTAGAATGCTTTCTTTTAGTTTTCCGATGATTTAAAAAAGTGGACTTGACGGGTTTCTGAAATAAACGATTCATTTCAAGTGATTAATATGACCTATTGTGGACTTTAGTTTTTTCCTTGTTCTTCTAGAAATATTTCACATTACATATTTATAAAAATCGTTGTTTACATTGTCAGACTCTCATGATCTTGACATGATCTTTTATCGCACATCATGTTGTAGATACAAACAAGTATGTAGCTGTTGTTTTTTTGTAAAATGCACCAATGTTACGCATATGGCTACTTGTCGCTTCTATATTTATAAATGTTGGTCAATGTTGTTGAATACAAACAACAACAACATCAGCAACATCAAACTATTTAATATACGCAAAAACATACATAAGTATGTGTAAACTAGAATTTAATTCAGTTTTTTTTCAATTTAATTTTATTCTTAAAGCCTCAATGGAAAAATAAAAACATTCTTTAAGACCATGTTTAAAAAAATAATTGTTAAAATGTTTTAAATAAACAGTTAAATAAAATAGTCAGTCGATGCAATTCGGAATTCACCAGTTAGTTTAAATTTGTTATTTTGTTGTTTTTGCTGGTGAAGTAGTACGAGTAGTATATAAAAAAGTGTTTTATTAATATTCATTAGAGAAACCGTGAGAAATGTTTATTTTGAATTAAAAAAGAGATAATTGTTACTCTGAACAGTAAGGACTCCAAGGAATATTTTAATGAAACCCATAAACAAAAATATAATTCCCTGCTTTCGAGTTTTTCTTAACTAAAACTTATTAAAAATATTTAAGATTTTTTTAAGTTAATTTATTAAAAAAATGTGGGAAATAAAATAAAATTTTAAAACAAAATAAATTTATATTTTTTATTTTAAAATTTGTTTATACTCATGACCTAATGCCGAACAAAATTTTGGGTTTCTGACTCCAGTTCAAATAAAATGAAACAAAGTAAACTGGAATCACAAAGATTTCCACTAATTATTCTATAAAAGCTGCAAGAATATTTTAGATTATTATGGAAGAGAACTGAAGATTCATTTTTGCAATGAACTTGAATATTTTTCAAGATTAAAATAAAATTGGTACGAAAGCTTGCATGGCTTTGAAAACCAAAACGATCGATCACTTGCTGTAACTAAGTTAATGCAAAAAAAATGTATATTGAAAAAAAATTAAACAACAGCAGCATTAACTTAATCTACTCCCTCTTTAGTTTTAGACGTCTAGATATTTCCAGACAATTTATAAACTTTATGAACTTCTGTAAATAGTCAGCAGACTCCCACACCACCGTAAGAAAGGATACTGAAATTTGCGCAGTTTTGTGGAATTGACTACACCAGAGATTCATTTTGTAACGTGCTTAATAAAATGAAATAATAATCATCTTTTCGTTTTTTATTCTTTTGTATGTATAACCTCTTTGGTTTGAATATATTGGGATTTAAAGCATCTGAAAAGGCACTTGCGTTAAAATTTTCTGTTTAACTTTTTTAGTTGAGAATAAAGATCGACATATACTGATAAGCTGATATTCTTACCACAAAGCAATTTACTACCTCGTGCTTTACCAGATCTTTTTTTTTCTTTTATGTTACTTAGGCAGTCATAAGTACAACTGTAAGTACAGTACAAATGCATTTAGATTCAATCGTATTAACAAACGTTTCTGGCCAGAGAAATTTATAATTTTCAAAATTGATTATGACATATTATGTATCTGGATTATAGGTATTTCTATACAATTGTAATGTTACTGACTGATTGGATGATTCACCATCGCACAGCTTAAACGCAGGAAGTTTAAAAATTTAAATTTGGACCGGAGGTTAGTATCTTCTCAAATCGAACCAAGTAGACGGGATTTTTGAAAATTCGAATGTTTAGGGGTTAAACTAAAAGAGATAAAAAACAATTTTATTATTTATCGTTGTTCTTTAGAATAGTAAGCTGACAGGTAGGTGTCAGGTACTTTTTTAATTCAGCTCTTTTATTTAGTAAACGGGTAGGACCTATATTTTGGCACTTTTTTGGTACCTAATCTGTCTTTTGAGCCAATAAACATAGAAATAAAGATTATGTTACATTCGCAATTCATCTAAAAAATACAAGTACAGATTCGATACTTTTCGAAATTAAGGTGAGAAAATCGTAACTTTAATTTTAGGTACTTTTTTACAAATCATTTTCATGTTCATTCATTGATATATACGAGTTAAATTATGGGCTCTTAATACAATATTAATATTTTCGATACTTCAATTAAGAGAAAAATGCACCAAAAAAGGGAATACGGGAAACAAAATTTCTTTAATTAGCTTTTTGGTTCTACAACTGGTACTTTTTTTAAATATCGTTAACATTGAACCTAGAAACATAAAATTCAATATGCAATGTCTTGAGTGGATAAGAATCTATGAGAGGGAACTATTTGCTACTTTTTTGTTCTTCAACTAGAATTTTTTTGTTTTTGAGTTTCGTAAATATTGGACCTAGAAACAAAAAGTTAAACATTCAAGGTCCTGAGTGAATAAGAATCTGTAAGAGGATTTTTTGGTACTTTTCCGTTCTCTAACTGGTACTTTTTTAATGTAATTGGTACTTTTTCTCTACCTTTTTAACTTTCATCCCACCACCTAACACTTGAAATTTGGACCGAAGGTTGGTCTCTTGTCAAATCGATACACTAAAACGTATTTTTTTGAATTCGAATGTTAAGTACGTAAAAAGGGTCAAACTATCTCCAAAACTAAATTCACTAACCTCATATTTCCTGCACTAAAAAAATACAAAAACAATTTAATATTTATTGTTGTTTATAAGAAAAACAGGTGGCTGGTACTTTTTTGAAATAAGTCCCTTTTTGGGAGTAAGCGGCTAAACCCTGTATTTTAAAACTTTTTGTCACGCCATCTACCTTTTATTTGTATTTATAATTTAATACATATTTCTCCATCTACACGTAGAAAAGAGCAGCATACTATGGTTGGTATTTAACAATATTTATGTTTGCAGGTTACCATATTATATTTAAATATGAACATTGTATGTTTAAATCAACAACATTTTTCCCTAAATCAACCATAATATGGTCAAAATTAACCATATTTTAGTCAATATTAACTATAATAATGGTCAAAATAAACATATTATGTTCAAGATTTACCATAATATGGTCAAAATTTCCCAGAATTTTGAGAAAAGTAACCATATTATGGTCAGGATTAACAAAAATATGGTGAATGCTAATCAAATTATGGTAAATCCAATTTTTCAATTTGTTTGTTAAGCCTGGTACTGTGTTCAACATTTCACGTGAAATGCTGTCAAAACGCATATGAAAAAAACTTGTGCGGAATATCTATGAAATAATGTTGGTAGAGTTGTACTCTGTTCATTTTGTGAAAAAGTTAGGAAATGTTTCTGGCAACATTTTTTTACAACTGCGAAATAATGTAAGCTGCACTTATTTCACGTGGAATTTTAAGCAAAAGCAAAAAAGTATTAACTGATTATTAAATAAGAAATAAAAAATAAAAATAACACAACCGGTAACACTTTTTTATCAATATTTATATTCTTTTTTATTAAATATTTTAATAAAAAAAATAATTTTCAGTTACATACATGTGCTGTTTGTTTACATACGCAAAACAATGTCGCATACTTTGCAGGAATAAAATCGTCAAATTGTACACACTCGCATGAAAGGTAACATTGATACATGTCAAAATTTTCGTGTGAAATAATTAATGTTGCTCAACATTTTTCACAAATTTGAACAGAGTACTAGGCTTTAAGTGCAAAATTATAATTTTATTTAATTTTATATTCTTGATAGGTGTTACGTTCCACTTTTATAAAAAATCCCATTTGGTTCATATTCCAGCCTGTGACGACATTTATATTACCATATTTTCTGTTCTACTAGTTTTTTCTACGTAAATTTAGGTGTTTTAATCAATAATTAAAATAAAATGAATGAGAATTTTAAGCAAACCAAGTAAAATGCAAACGACCAGAATGTTGTTGCTTTTTAAGCATATTATTTTAAATTTAAATTAATTATACAATCACGGTTGATAAAATTGGTACAATTGTACTTTTTTTTAAGTACAATTCAAAGCTAAAAAGTACGCTGGAACCCCCGTAAATCATTTTTATTTGATTTAAAATAGCAACTCGTATTTTCTGACCAATGAATATTAACGGAGTTCAGTGTTTGGTGCAAATGGTCTGCGAAATAGAAAATGCCGAATTTCGTATCTTTTTTATAAAACTTAAAGGAAGCTCTCAGTATTTTGTTGTTGGTTGCAACAAAACAGCTATCATATTTTGCATTTGCATTTTTGCAAGAGCATTTGCACCAAACACTGAACTCCAATATTGTGAATAGATTTGTTGCACTTGTTCATTGGACGATTGCATATGCCACATTCTGAATCAAGTATCAGCGGCAACATATAAGCTTGCATTTTCTGATGATATTGATAAGTTTTTTTAAGATATAGAAGTGGTTCTGCAAAAGTTCTAGTAGAAGAAAAAACTTCCTTTCATTTGGAACGGAAACTCATTATATTTTGATATATTCGTCAGCAAGATGATTGGCACGTCATTAAAGTTTTACTCTAAATGATTTTGAAGGAGATTTTACAAGCGCTAAATAAAATTTCATTGAATCTTTCTACTCCAGCTTATAAAATATCTTTCCTGTTTGTGCTGCAGTACATATTGAAAATTGTTAACACAATAAATTTGGAAATGCCACCCATATGCACATTTTTAGAACGCTTAAAATTTTTGTGTCGTCAGTAACTGATTGTAGGTTATTAAATTCGTTTTCCGTACTGTTAAAATTGAATACAAATATATGTAGTTATTTTACGAATAATTTTATTTTCCAACATTTATGGTTGTTATTCAAAAAACAAACTACCAACAAATAATTGTTTTTCGTATTTATTTTGTTATTTAGTTTGATTTTTGTCATTTAAAATATAAAATGTATATGCTTTAAAAGTTTAATATATAAAAAAAATTAAAAATAAAATTTAAAATCATTTGTTTAAAATGAAATGTAAATGATCCGTTTTTTAAATGAATTTTAAGTTGTATAAAATGAATTATCGTTTGAATTTAACTACATAATATTTTAAGTGCAGAAATGACATTAAGAAATGAAGTTACCTTCGACGACGACATTTTAAACTGGCAAGCAAAATTCACTCCAGAAAATGTGATTTCAGTAAAAACCAGTATAGTACAGCTTTTATTAAATGTAGTTCTAAATGAAAGTGCAAATTATTATAATATTTATAACGACTTTTTAGCTTTGTCGGATATAGATGCTTTACAAAATTTTAAAAACGAAAATATTTCTGCTTTTTGGTCCAAAGTGACCACAATGAAAAATAAACTAGATCAGTTAAGGTTTCCAGCGAAATGAATATTTTCCAATCCAGACTCTTCGGCAAATGTGAAATGAAAATGTTCATGCCAAAAGATTATAAAAACAAAGGAACATATGTGCAAACGGTTTCAAGTATAGCCAAAGCAAAACTTTTTCTTTTATAAGAAAAATGATGAAAAATGATTTAGTACTATTGGGGCCTAAAAAGTACAATTTCAAAAGTAGGTTAGTACGATGTTTGTTTTCTCATTTATCATCCCTGCATACAATGTTTTAAAATATTACAATTTCGAACATATTATTCTTATTAAATATTAACCTCAACATGTTTGGACGCAACTATAATATGGCTATAGCTTTTGGATTGATGAATTTAAACATAATATGGTTACCGCGATAATAATATGGTTAAGGTAACCACAATATGTTTAAGTGTATGATTGAAGTTTTAATTCATTTAAGCATTATATTGTTAAAATCAACCATATTTGAAGTTACAAGGGATGTAAACACTTTATTGTTAAAAATATAGAAACAAAATATTATCAATCGTGACAAAAGTTTTTTGAAGAACAACAAAAGTTTGTTTGTTGCCATTGCAGGGACCATACTATGTTTTTTTAACTAATCTTCAACCATGTTTTTTCTCTATGTGAACAGTTATTATAAAATTATAACGTTACTCACTGATTCATCATCGCACGTCCTAAACCCCTGAAGCTAAAAAGTTGAAAATTGGACCGGAGGTTGGCCTCTCGCCAAATCAATCCCATAGAATGAGTTTTTTTTAAATTTTAATATATAACGTGGCAAACATGAGGTAAAACGGGAAAACTCGCTAACCTCATATCTGCTAAACTTAAAGAGACACTACAAAAAAACTTATTAATTAAACAGGTAGACATACGTTTGTAATTTCTACAATATTGACCCTATAAAGTTTATACATTCTGGGTCCTTATGATAAGAGAAATTAAATCCGTCTGTTTGTTAAAATGCTGTTTCGAATGCCTCAAATGCGATCTAGATTGTTATATACTTATATCACATATGCTCTGTTAAAACTTTCAATTGAAATTTAGCCAGATCGGTCAACTATTTCCCCTGGCCGCCATACAACTGTCCTACCAATTTAAGGGTTTATAATATATATAATAATATTTTTTGCAGGTAAGGTAAAATGTAGCTTTTAAAAATAGGGGTTTTACGCCACTGTACAGAAGGCCTATCCTATAACTTATACCTTAAACTTAATTATTTCTTGTCAAAATTGTTCATGGGATTCAAAAACTTAATTAAAATGGTTTCGTTTAAATGTTCCAAATTACCATTTCGTACTATTGACAAACTGAAATCTATTGTTCATAGAATAAGCTATTCCTATGCGCATTTTCTTCTTTTAATGAGCATTAACTACTTTGTATGACATTTCAAATTAATCCTGTCTTTTGAACAGGGCAAGGAAGTTCATGCACTTAAAATCGCAAAATGTGCGCATAAAACATGCTTTTAAACGGCACAAATAAAACTAAAATTTATTTATTTAGCCTTAATTCATTCAATCAATTTTACTCATTCCAAAAGAGCAAAAAAAGTTTCAAAAGTAGTAAACCTTAATATAATGTTTTATTTATATAAATAAATAATACATTTATTTATAAAGTAATTAAACGTTAAACTCATTCCATTTGGACTTAAAACTTTAACTGATTTTTGATTCCTTCAGCGATCCGATGCATGACATGAGCCCAGACATAACCGTGCATATCGCGTTATCAGCCAAGAAGAGTTAACTTTTATTTTAATTCAAGTATTCTCTTTAAAGCAAAATTGACCAAAAAAATTATTTTTTTTTTAAATATTACTTAGTATGACGAAAACATGCTTTTAAAAAAATATGTACTAACAAATTAATGCCATATTACTTGAAATTTTGTGACTCGCAAAGATATTAACTTTAGGTCGGTCTCAGAGTAGCGACAACAAACATTCGTTGCTCTGCTTATGAACATCTCTTCCAATTGTTGTTGTAAGTAGTTGAAAATCTTAAACATTTTTGTTTGCTATTGTAATGTCAACGAAGTCGAACGAATATTTTACAAAGATATACATATTCACAATCTATTTTTAATAACTTTCGCTTTAATCCTTAATATTAATATTTAATAAAGTGATATTTCAATAATTTTATTTTGAAAACGGCAACATTGGCAGGGATACATTTCTTAAAATATTGTCTTTTCTTTACAGTTTTCAGAATTTTTGTTTTGCTTTTCACGTAATCGCGTGCGTTGCATTTTTCAGTTTATCTTTTCATTTTGTTTGTTTGCTTCTCCACTCATTCATTCATGTGCCTGCTTCCTCATTGCGTTATCGTGCTTTATGGCAAAAAAAAAAAAACTGTTTAGGTAGGTATAGCAATAATATTACAATCATCTTAAAATTGTGTTTTGGACTTAAAACATTTTAGCACGCACTGCTAGTTTTTTGATTAATTTAATAAATGTTGAATTTTGGGGTTTAATCAACTGCGAGGGAGTTTAATTAAAACTCAAGTGAAATTAACGGTAGATTTTTTACAAAATAAATATGTATGTTTATTTTTCTACAAGTTTTGTTACCAAATCTGACTTGGCGTCCTATTAAATTAGATAAAAAGTCTTTTACGGCCAATTTCACCAAGTTAAGTTACAATTATCTATCAGTTTTAACTGTCAAATCATACTATAAACTGGAAGTTAAAGTAATAGTTAGTTTTAACTGAACTTGATAAAATGGGCCGTTTTTAAAATGCACAACATTTTAATACATATGTATGTATATGCATGTTAATGTACCGAAAAAAAACTTAATAATATGCACGCGAAAAACACAAACTAATAATGTTTTATTAGTTTTATTAAATGATTTTCGAATGTCACACAAAACTGTAGAATATATTGAAATTACCCTGCAAATATTATTGGAGTACCTGATCCATTTTGATCAAATGGACTACTCCCTGGACTGGTACAATGTAATGCAAGCATGGACCATGTCATTGTTAAAAAGTGTCTGTAGTGAGACGACATGTTTTCTTTTTTGAACGACTTCAAAACTTGTCCTCTACAGTATACCATGGAGTAGGTTTAAAATTCCAATATTTGGCCCCTGTAAATTTTTTAGTCCCAAAATTCACAGGGGCCAAAGGTTGGCTTTTTTGGGACGAGACGAGTTGTTATAAGGACAAAACTGAAAAGGAATATTTTGAAAAATGCCCAAATAGCATTCTTGGCTATCGATAACATTTTAGGTATTTTAACTTTTATTTTTGGTTTGAGAAGTATGTGTATTTTATTTTTTTATACAAATACAAATACTTATATACTTAAATCAAAAAACCAATTATAATCTATAAACAATTTTAAATTAAACAATATTAGTAAAAATTTCTTTTTAATAGCTTTGGGTTTCATTTTCCAGAAGTTGTTTAGCTTCTTCCTCTAATTCGATTGAGGTTGATTTCCATTTTTTCGAATTCTGGACATATATGGATCTGATGTGCACAACAAAATAGTAATAAGATCTTCATTAGTACAACATCTGGACATTTTTCTTGTGTTATGCTCGCGGAAGAATCTGTAGTCTTGCGCTTCTTCAGATAGATCTCCAATTGGTAGCGTATTGTGTTGAACTATTTGTTCCCCATGGTATACAATTTTATGAACTGTGGTTGGCATATGTCTCCAAGAGTATTTTTTCTTATAAAGAATTGCTGTTTCATTTTCATACTGGGCAATTTTTTTTGCATTATTCTTTTTGCTACATGATATAACTTGTAAAATGATCTGGAATCGTCTCATTAATTCAAAATGATAGATGCTGCAGTTTCTGGATCGGAAAAGAATCTCCTTGCAGTGTTTCCATCGTTTGAATTTCCTTCTCCTTGTTTTGGCTGATCAATTATAAGGCCTAGGTGAAGGTATTTTTCTTGAATTTGTTTTTTTTGTTTGCTTCCTTTTTTCCACATTTTCTTTGTTTTTTTACTCACTGTTTCGCCTAATGGGCCAAATTCCAAATCATAACCCAATTTAAGAATATGCTCCATAAAACGAATTCTGGTATGAAGAGGGGACATTCCAAATTCGTATGCTTCATTAAAACTATTGTCTTGTGATGGGGGTTGGCTGAATTGACTTGATGTCTTTTGGCATATGGTACAGCTTGACGAAGACTTTGTTTCGGTTAATGCTTGTGCAACTTTTCCATCGATCGTTGTAAGGAACATTTGAAAATTAATTTCAATGCATTGGTCATCAAATTTAAATACTGCCGGTTGAAGTTCTTTAATTTGATCTTTTATTTTTCGAACTTCTTCAGTTATGACATCTTTAGTTTCCTTTTTGTAAACAAACTTTATTGGTCTGCAATACTTTGTTGAAGAGGGAATTTCATTTTTCTATACATCCATTTCTGTAACTCTACTGGTTGACGGCTCTAAGCCAATATAAGTTTTTCTTAAACGTAATGGAACGAAAGATACCATGAATAAGTTAATATCAGATGAGTTTTCTGAATAACATTGCTTGTATTGTTTCTGACCAGAGCTTCCATCACATCCCCATTTAGAAAATAAAGTGATGCTGCAATTTTTAAGTTTTTTTAAACAGTCAGCATCAAGTGTATTTAATAATCGTTCTGCAGTGTGTTCGAGAAGAGCCTGCAATTTTATTTCTGCTGAAGTTGAAGTTACACTCTTTTTTGACAGAAACTAAATCTCGATATGCTGGAAAGATTCCACAATTTTTTCCATTGGTTCGCTTTCGCAGTTCTGTATACTGATTTTTTGTCAGTTTTAAATCCAAAAATAGTGCAAATGCTTCTTCTGGAGTAAATTTCATTTCTTCAGTTGGTGTGGGCATACTTGTTAAAATCGTCTTTGTGCGTTTAGGGTTCGCTTCCACGATTTTTTCAATTATTGCAATTTTCGTTTTCTTATTTTGCGTTGGTTGAATTTGATGCAGAAATGAATCCTTTATCATACTATGAGAAATTTCTTCATTGATATTTGCAAGCTTGCGTCTTCGTGATCTTTCACTGCAATTGTCAATTTGTTTTGCGGGCCGACCCACTTTTCCAGTTTCCTTAGCGGTTATTGACAGCTTCTTAAAAATCAGATCATTTCTTAGCCATTTTTCGTTGCGTAAGTAAAACGTTTTCTTGTTTCTAGAACATTTAAGGAACCGTTTTCTTAATGTAAATGAAAAATTTTAAATTTTTATCTTATGAACTTTGATTTCTTGTTCGTTGCATAATTTAAAGAATGGATTAGTCATTATGTGTAACACAAAATCTTTTTCAACTTTCTGTTGAAAATATATGTCTGCGAGAACTTTATAACTGAACTTAGCCATTGTTTAAGCAATAATGAAGGTAAAATTATGAATGCATGCATTTTTATACTCTTGATAGAAGTTTTTTTAAATTATCTTTTGTTACCACTTCTTTGAAAAATAAAAACCCTTTTTTAAATACAAATTTAATCTTTAATTAGCATTTCTTTGAAACATAAAAAACCCCTGTTTTCACACTTTTTAAAAGGATAACATACCGGCAATAAATTAACAGGTAACATGTAGATAATTTTCACGTAAAATATAACTGCGTGCTAGTTTTTTACCATTTACCTGTCCTTCCATTTTTTTAAATTAAGTTGCAATTTTTAGGTAATTAAACTATTTAGTTTATGTTGCGGCTATTTACTAATGTTTAACCTTTTAACTTATTCAGAAATCTAACGTGTTAGTCTATTTATGTCGCCCATTCGTTTTGCAGCATCCGTTCACCCACAATAAGTTGATAACAATGGCAATACCTTTACCTTCTCCAAATTAATTGATAACCTGACGTGCTAGATAATTAATGTGGCCTGAACTGCTTTATTTGTCGAAAATTCTTTAAGATTCACCTTCTTTAATTTCAATAATGTTTCCTTGCAGGACTTATTTTTTGAACCGAATATCTTACCTTGGGTCACAGATATTGCTGTAGTTCGCAAGACCGTATCCAAATGTGTGTACAATGGGGTATAGAAATCTAGGTTAGATTCTGGACTACAAGAGAGTATAGATTTTGTTTGACGCGTTTTGACGGGCAGGACTTATGCTCTATAAAGTAGGAAATTTCCGGGAAATTTTGACCACGTATAGCTAATAAAATAAACTAATACACAAAACTTATTCTGTCAAAAAATCTTAAAAAACAAAAAAGTTATGAGCATTTCAACTTCAAAAATTGACTCAGAAATTCAAAACTATAACCAAATATTGAGAAAGTCCATTTCGGACCACCCTGTTCTCAATGAAATAGTTGAAATAGGGTTGAAATTGTTTGGCTCCCGAGGTTCACTAGTATTTACTTTCACATGAATAAAAAAATTTTAAAATCGGAGAACATAAAAAAAAATTATTTTGGCCGCCTTCTCAAAATATGAACCAGTGTGCCTCGCGCAACAAAACTTATTCGATTTCTGTCTCACAAAGTATTATGAAATAAGTTAGACTTGTGTGATAGTGTAAACTAGCTATAATCAACTGGCCAAATACATGTAAGTCATATGTGTGAAACCGTCCATATTGAGCATAAAGAAACTTTTTGTTAAGCTTTTTGAAACTGCCATTTACTTAAGCAAAGTGCGAAGCGGAATCAGATGTTATTTGAATTTGTTTTTTTTTAATGCATTTTACAGGCGTCTCCTTCATTTTTGACTGTTGCTTAAGCTAAATCATGCATATTATAGATGATTTCGTTTAAAAAGTTTGTTAAGACTTCAATAAATATTTTCTTCTTAATAGTTTTGATATTTTCTATTACGTCTTCTATGATGGATAAACATTCATGCAAAGCACACAAAACAGAATGTAACCAAACACGCTTTAAGAAAGAAAATGTTCGATGTATTTTTATTTTATCATTGCATTGACTCAAAACCATTTCGTTTTTTTAACGGCAGCCAATATGATAAATATGCGAATTTATTCATGCAAAATACATTAAAAAAACATGCTCTGGGGCCTAAATCTGGTAGTCGTGATCGAGTACTTTCGCGATTCGAAAGCAATTTTATTCGTTCGGTATTGACTGAAATAATTAGATATTAAATTCCTTTCGAATCGAGAAAGTACTCAATGACGAGTGCCAGAATTAGGCCTCTGATGATTCGAATGTGCTTATTCTTGTAACAAGTAAATTCGACCCGGGCTCTATCCCCCGATTAGTCAAGAATAAAATTTATCAAATAAATTTTAGTTCATTTCATTTTGTTTAAGAATTATTAGGATTTTAGAGTTCTTTGAATGCCTCAATATAATTCTCATGTGAATTTTTTTTCCCATAAATCATTTATTTGTTATTCAGTAAAAAAGCAGGTCACCATTTTATTGTCTTGCAACAATGGAAAACTTTAATAATTTTTAATAACGACTTAATGCAAAATAATCAAAATTTTTGAAAAAGCCCTTCTGTTTCCAATACACGTCAGCATGTAATATGCAATGTGTGCAATGTGTATCTGTATTATAAAAAAACTAGCGTTTAAAATATTTTGCAGATAGTTAAAGTTGCAACATCTACTCATAATCATTGAAAAATAATCGCAACACTAGTCACAGAAACGATAATGCTGCTGAAATTGACAATAAAAACCACAAACCCACACAAGTGTCAATTGAAAAGCGAAATCAACCAATGCCAATAGATATGTTTGTATGTACTTTAAACCTTAATTTTGTTTAGGCCAAACGAAAAATTATTCCTTTGAGGCACAAGGAAAATATTTTATATTGCATTGATTATACAAAAAAATATAATTAAGTTAAATATCAAAAATACATATTTCTACAACAACAGCTTCATAACGACTTTGTAAAATATTAACAATCGATATTTAAATTACTTACAAAATTTACCAGACCTTCAGGGTTAATCTTCGGGTTTCATTCTGTATCCCTTGTGGAAAATATTTGTGCAATGAAAAAAATATATGATTATTGATCGTCACTAAAAAGAGACTAAACTTTAAGACAATTGAAGATTGGGCTCCATAAGCCAAGAAGCGTTTCACGCTAACAATTCTTGGCATTGTTGTTGTTGCCACAGTTTTTGTCATCGTCATTCTACTCTACGTTATTTTAATAGCAACAAAAAAGGCGTGAAATAAAAACCCGGCTTAAATTCAAGTACTTATTAAATAGTTGTATCATTGTAATGCTAGACCCCTCTACATTCGTAACACCCACCCACCCTAAAATTTTAACTCAATCTTTAAATATTTGTTTAAAAGCAACAGTCAATTCGCAAAACAATATATTGTGTCAGGGGTTCTCAAAATGTGCAACTATTCAAATCGAACAACTTTATCCAAAATCAACTTGTTGCGCTCTGCAACAGTAAAATATATTTATTTAAAGTTTACGCTTAAAAGCCATGCAAATTCATTAGAAAGTTGTTAGAGATAACTAAAAAAAAAACTAGTGAAATTAATGTAAGAACAAAAATATTAATTTAGGAATCAGGTGTAATATGAACATTATTAATTATCTTGCCATTTTCCATAAGTTTTTTATGTTAATGCTATTAACGCAGTAAAATGCTTTTTTAAAGTTACTAATCGGAACTATAAGTCAACTTAATTAAAATTTTACTAATCAAATACATTATTTATGTAGACATACTTAATTAACTTTTCTTATTCTCTTATTCTTATTTAAATTTATTTTACTAAGAAAATAAAGTTTTTTTTTTAAAGGGTAACAAAAAAAAAGCACTAAAAACAATTTCAAACTCTTAAAAAACAAGAAAATAAGCTGGAAAAATTAAAAAAAAGCAATTTAAATTTTTTGTTTATGTTCCACTTTATTCGTTTTGTTCAACAAGTTGTTACAGTAAATTATTAATTGATTCAATAAATTGTCTATTTGGAGCCAGCAATTTCTACGTCTTCAGATGTTAAGGGAGCATACTTAAAATTCATTATTTGCTTTGAAGTACATTTTATACGAATGGAATCATAATTCCGCTAGCTCCCAAAATATCCCCAATATCTTTACGTACCGAAAATCCTTAATTTTTTAATAAAACTAATTTAATTTTCTTATTAACTTTGTCTCCTTTATCCCCTGGAACATCGGACATTTTTATTACTGTGTCCAAAACTATATTTACTTCGAAAACCAATGAAAGATGCTTTTGTTTCCAATTTTGTTACAACTTCGTGTTAAAACCCAAAATTTGCAGCAATGAACAATATTTGGTTCTGAAAATCACTTTCATTTCAATATATATGATGGTAAAAAGACGTTGCAGAAAGAGTATTCGTGTATGCAGAGACTGTGTGCCTGAGGAGTAAAATAAAAATTAAGTAAGAAAGTATAGTAGGCGGTCAAGCCCGACCTTGTGATACCCAACACCGCAGTATTAAAAAACTATTTTTTTGGGTGTATGGCTATATGAATAGGGATCTATTAATGTTTTAAATTTCATTTAAATCGGTTTGATAGCTTCTGATAGGCAGAAATTGAACCTATTCCGGAAAGGAGCTTGTATGGGGGCTATATGAAATAATGGACCGATTCTCCCTTGTTACAATTAGAACCTATCTACCAAATTTCATTAAATTATTCTCAAAACTGCGACCTATTCTTTGCGAACAAGGTTACATGGACAGCCAGCCAGCCAGCAAGCCGGACGGATGTAAGGTTTTAACCAGTTGTGACTCCAAGAGTACAAATAAATTAAGGCATAAACAATATATTAAGATTTTTTTTTTTGATGTCAGAATACTTAATTTATTGCAAAAATTTGTATACGATTTAGAACCGACACACAATTTTATTCGTCTAATGCTTGCGCGATCAAATAGAGGCATCAAACTTATTCTAATTATTTGTATATTCTGCTCGTCTTTGGAACCTACTTCCTAACAATCATCAAATTAACAGCAACACTCGTGAATTCGAAAGACTTTCGATTGAAATTTTTAAATAAATAAACAAATCTGTTAAATTCGGTCTTTTAAATATAACATATTAAAGCTATGTTCACATTATTGGGGGATTAACAAGGTGTCATAAAGTGATATGTCTAAAAATAATAAAATTTTATTTTGCTTGTTAGCCAAACATCAGAGTCCTAAGCCGATCTAATTGGACGCCGCAAGTGTTTTTTTTGCGAAAATTGCTAGCCGCAGGTAAAATTCGGATGTTAGCCGGATAAAACTATACCTTCAACAGCGACGGCTACAAAAACATAGGCGCTCTGCTCAGCAGCTCAGCGCAGGTCTCTTCTTTGGGGTTATTTGAAAGGAAAAGTCTACATTAATAAGCCTAGAACCATCCAGCAATTAAAAAGAATATAAGCGACGAAATAAACAACATAACACCTGAAGTTTTGCGAAATGTTATGGAAAATGTGTTGGAAAGAGGACGAATTTGCGAAGTAGAAAATGGCGGCTGTAGGAAAAATCGCCCAAAGAAAAATGACCCAAAAAAAAAAATGAAAAATCGCCCAAATGTAGAATCGGCCAATAGAACATGAAAAATTACCCAAAAAGTTCTATATGAAATTTTGCCCAAAAGAAACGAAAAAGGGCCAAAAAAAAACGAAAATTACCCAAAAAGCAGAAAAGAATTTTTTCAAAAAAAAAAAAAAAAATGAAAAATTACTCATTTTGCAAAAAAGTGTTTATGATTCATATAAATTTAGTTACATACAAATGTAAGATTTTAAGTGGGGTGTCAGAAAGCCATAGAACATAAAGCCATATGGCGTTAAGTCCCATTCCATTGAGACATTAGGGCATATGCCATTAAGACTCAATATAATGAGACTTAACGCCATAAATTTTTTTCCGAAAATGAGACATAAAGCCATATTTTTCAAAGGATTTTCTCCTCTTTGATAAAACAAGTACCAGCTTCGATAACTAAGCTTCTCTGCACAGCCGGCCTTCGGCCGGGCGGAAGGATTTTATCCTTTATGGTATAACAAATACTGGCTTCGCTAACTAAAGCTTCTCTGCGAAATCGGCCTTCGTTCGAAAACAAGGCAGATTTTAGAAGCTTTACTTAGCGAAGCTGGTACTTGTTATACCATAATGGAAAAAATACTTGCGCCCGCCCAAAGCCATCTGTGCAGGAAAGCTTTAGTTAGCGAAGCCGGTGTTTTGTTATATCATGGAGTAGATAGAATCCATGGACACTATGACACTGGACGTTATGACATGCCACCGTTTAAACTATCCCTTTATAAATATCGTTTAAAATGTTTAACAATTTTAAGAAATTGCAAATAATTGAAAAAATGGACAATTTTTCATACAAATTTATAAAAACGAAAAATCACCCAACAATTACGAAAAATAGCCCAAAAAATTTGGCTTATATTTCATATGAATTTAGGCCCAATTTTACATGCAATTTTTTTGGGCGATTTATCCTAGAGCCGAAAATGGCCACCACTTGCGAGATATTATTTTTCATAACCAAACTAAATATATTTCTTGAATAAAAAGTTATAACGAATTCAAACCCCTTCGTTAATTTTGGGCCACCCTGTACTAAGAAACTAGACAGATTTCCGTTTTTTCCTCAAAAGAAAGCTTAAGCATTTTCCTTAAAGAGCTTTTTGGCCGCTCAGTGGGATGCGAGTGGAATATCTATCAAAATAAATGTTTTGTCACACAAAACAACGCTTTTCCGATTATTAGCATATCGTCGCCATAAATGCAAAACAACGTAACATCATGGTCAAAATTGGGTATTCTGTTTTATATTCTGTGGTTGGCTGTTACGGACAAACCTTAATCAGCGCGTAAGTCGTAAGATTTTCTAGCGCTTAGCTTTAAGGCTGCAATGACAAACTTAAATACGAGCGTCAACGCTGCGACATGAATAGTAATATTAACTTAGGTTATTCTGTAAGTGATCAAACTAAAAAGTATTGCAGAAGTAAAAATAAAAAAGTGGTGTAAAAACAATAAAAATCTGTTCTATAATCAAAAAAAAATATATATTTTTTTAATAAATTTAATTACAGAAAAGTTCTCTTTAGTGAATTTCTTTCTATATTATAACGCTCCTACCTTTTATGAATTGATTTTAAAAATACTGCTTTTTTAACTCTCTTTATAATAAATTTCCATACAGTAAATTTTTCTTTACAGTGAACAAATATATCAAATATAAATTTGACTCTAATGCATTTTTGTCTCTAAATAAGGAATTATTCCAAGAAATTAATGTTAGGAAAAAACACTCTGTGATAACAACAATCGCCCGTGTTCAACATTAGAAGTATTTAATGAAGAAGATTGTATTGCAAAACCAAAATATAGACGAACATGTTGGGATTCTTCCCAGCACTTTATCAAATATTTATAAAACAATGTAGTTCTTATAAAAATTATGATTGAAAAAACCTTTTGCTATTTGTATTGGTATGTGGCAGTGATATGTTGATCAAAGATAGCTAATATTGACTTTTTATTTATTTATTTATTCCCATCTTCAGCAAATTATCTAATTATTGCTCTGAAAACTCAAATTCAAAGCATTTTCATTCTTGTAATTTACCTTTAAATAAAAGTAGAAATGGCGGCAAGCGATCACTCAAGGAAATTTAACAATTTTTAATGTTGGCCATCAACATTTTTATTAGACAGCACAATAAAAATAGCAAGCAAAGTTCTATTAATTAAAGACACTTTTTGTTTACGAAGTAACAACAATACTTTTCAACTATTGTAAAATGTTAGAACATTATGACAATACAACATGATAGCACACCTTGTGAATACCCCATATGTGTATTTGTCATGTGGATTGCCACTTTTTCACATCTTAAATTTATACTTAAATTTCTGTGTACAGTACATATGGCATTTTTGATTATGAACGAGTTTTATTTTCAAGTAACAAAGTATCTGACATCAGCTGTTTTATATTAACAAAATTAATTGTGGCGGCAAAAATTAATTGAAATTTTAATAAATATAAATTATAATTGTAAATAAATAATAACAAAATAATTGAAAAGTAAGGATGTATTTTTATGTTTGATAGCCCTGTAGGAAGTCAAACACATTTTTAAGTAACTCCAAATTGGTTTTTTTATAACCAAATCTAGTATGGCATTTTTGTTTGTTTGCGAATTCTTTGTTTAGATGTCTAAAAAAATTATAACCACAGCTGCATCTTCCAATTTTTTATGATTTTTTTTAAGAACAAACATTTTGAAATTTTGCTAAAATGTTATTTATATTTTGCTTAAAAAAATTATGTTTCTAAAATGACTAAAATGAGAAAAACATTTAAGCTTTTTTATAGATAATTTTATTGCGGAATTTCGGTTTTGTTTTAGTTTATTCAATAATAAACAGTTTTTGAGTAACGCGTATAACTATATGTTGTGCAACCTCCTCCATTGTTGAAATATCGGTTTATCTCAAGATAAACCGTTACCAACACTTAACACTTAACTTAACACTTTAATAAAAGATAAAGGAAAAACTTGTTAAGAACTAACTATTCTACAAAATAAATATTTTCTAAGTTATGAAACATAAAAGTTACAACTTTTTTATTGTGAACTTTCCTTGTTAAGTAACATTTAAATTAGCATACTGTTATTATAAAATATAAATCTTGTTGAATAGAATATTCAAAAAAAAAACAAAAACAATAAACAAAATCACAATTACCCATATCAAGAGAACAGGTAACAAAGCCACAAGACTCAAAATTTATTTATTTCACAAAGCTCGTCCCCATTTTTCCTTACCAGTAAAAACACAATTTAGAAAACCTTACCCCCACCAGATTTATATCGCAGAACTTTAGCTTTCCTTAATCTCAGTCTTTCGTTAGATTCAGTCGAATGTTTCAAATATTGTTATGATGGTGGCTGATCTCAGAAGATCTTTTGTTGCGTAAAGAGTTTAAAAAGGGACATATTCCAGTTTATCACATGAGAGCTAAACTGATTACAACTAATCCGTATGAAGAGAACAATTAACGAAAAACTTCCAAAATTTCGCATGATTCTTTGTGATCACTAGGGTCACTAGGGTTCGGACTTTTAAGCAGTTAAAATCGCATTTTATGCGCTTAAAAATGCAATAAAATTTTAAATATATGCGCAAAAATCGAAAAAATATACACTTGCGTTTTTTTTAAACACATTTATTAGTGAAAAAAAATACATATAATTAACAAGAATAACAAAAATAACTTAAAAAACGTAAAAATTCAGTCTCATAAACGTAAATAAGGCACAATAACCACAAAAGTAGAAGTAAAAATAAAATAAAACACTAACGGCCAATTTCACCAAGTTCAGTTAAAACTTACCTTCAATTAAAGTTCCAGTTACCAATATGTTTTGACAGCTATAACTGACAGTTAATTATAACCGAACTTGGTGAAATTGGCCTTGAATATAAAGAAAATCCAAAAGTTAAACAATCATGTAACTTAAGTCACATGTTAAATTTAAAATTAATTAAGAACAAAGATTTTTTTTAATATTTTCAATAGTAGAGTTCAAAAGAAAATAAAAGTGAAGTGATAGGTGCATGATTAAATGCTTAAATGAAGTTCCTTTTCACTACGCTGTTTGTAAAAAATTTATATAACATTTTTTTTAAAAACTTTATTAAGTTTACTACGAAGGCTTTGCTAAAGTAAATATAAATTAATTTAATTTGCTTTTTCAATGAATTAGATTTCTCATTTCGAAATAGTACCCAAAATTTTAAGACACAACCATTATCTGAGCTTTTATATTTGATAAATTTAAAATGTTTTTATTGATGCTGTTGAATCCTTCCATCCATCTTTCTTTGACTTAATAAAAGTTTTCAGCATAATATATAATTGCTGTGAACCACGTTCCCCACCTGGTTGTATAAGGCTGTGGAGGAAGACATAAATTGGAACACTTCTCAAAATATTTTTTCCTATAAGAAATCAATGAAAAAAGTTGTCTCATATCTCTTTTGCAACATGGTGCGTGGCAAAAACGTAATCAAAACAAAATATGCACTAACAAATCGATGCCATTTTACTGCAATTTTTTTGATTCTCAAGGATATTTAGTACATGGTAATCACAGACTGACGGCAACAAATATGCATTTGCATAAAAATCTGGGCATTGGTGGTCACTCTACTTGAATGGTATATTTAATTGAAACAAATATATTGCACTTGATCAACAAGCGAGTATTAATTTAAAATTTTTGTTTTATTTTCACTTTTTCGAAAAACATCGTGCTTGGTATTTCCTTTTTGGATTTAATTTCAGAGAAAAAAATTGTTTTACTTCAAAGTTTTTCTTGGGAGTCAAAAATTCATTAACCACGATTCATTTAAATATGTGTTTTACTTCTGCTGAAAATGTTTAAGTTTCAAGTTGATCAATTGCGACATGTACAGGCATATACAACTTTTGAAAATAATTTTTTTAAAACCCTTTATAGGTATTTTGAATCAAGAATGCATTCAAATATGTTTATCTTATAAGATCAACGATGTTGCCAAGTTCGCCTTCAATATAACCCAATGTATTTTATATTCTCTTTCACTCGATTCCTAATTGTGTTTTAAATGAGAAAAAACATTAAGAAACCCTGTCACCGAGTGTTTGCTTACAATGTTGCCTGTCCCATAGTTAAGGTGGCAGCACAAAGATTTTTTTTTTCTGGATTAAAGTGTTTTTACTGCAGTTTGTTGCAGTCGTAACTGTTGCAGTTTAAACACTGTTGAGTTTTGATTGTTTATTTCAAGTATTTTATACCTTGTCGTCACAGTTGTTCATTTCAACACCATCTCACCATCACCAAACCAACAAATAAAATTGTATTGAATTGAAAACTAAAAACTTTAAAAACTAAAACATTTTTTTTATAAACTCTTCTTCTTATGTTTTGTTGTTGTTGCTTTTGATGTGTTTTATTTTTTTCATATTATTTTTCAGCATTTGTGTATTTATAAGTGTATAAATGTGAGCTGAACTCCTTAAGGTGAGAAATGAGATTTTAATCGGACGTGTCTGATTTCAAATGAGGCATTAATGGGGGTTACCATTTAGTATTAAAGAGGCAACTAAAATAATAACAACAACATCGACAAACAATAAGCTTTTTTGTTATTGCTGTAAGTTTATTTTTTATTCTCTTTCAGATTGAATTTTTCAGCTTCATATTTTACTACTTGGGATTACCAACATTTAACTGTAATGTCATTTAATGGTGGTGGTGTTTACGTATGTGCAATAACCCAGTTGACCAGATTGTCATAGATGGAAGTGTCATCTATGTATATTGTTATCGGGGTATATAATAATTGTTTCTAAATTATATTGTGTATTGAACTGTTTGTCTATTAAATATTTCTTGATTGGCATGCAGATTTTTTTATTTTAACATTGTTCCTTAACTTGTGGTTAGTTCAACATAAATACATATTCATCTTAATAGATTGCATATGGCAAAAATTGTTTTTTACATAATATTTTTTTAAAATTATGTATTATTAAAAAATTAAAATAAGAAATAAATAAAAACACATAAAATGCTTACACCTTTATACTGATTATGGCGCACCCTTTTCAAGTCATGCTACTATATGTGAAAGTATATGCATACTTATATATATAATATCGGTTATTAGTATAAACTTTGCATTCAATATTTGACACGATAAATACACATTAGTGCTAAGTGTAAAACGTAGATATTAATTTGTACCATTGTAATGTAGAAACATGTATCACTTTGTAAGGGTGCGTGTTACCTGATAAGTATTTTACACAATAATAATGCATTTTTATTTTTTAAAAAAGAAAACACCATAAGATTTACAGTTCCTAGATAGCAATACAAGTACAGTTTAAAGCTTTCGCACACAGTTTGGTATTTGTTTTCATCTTATGAAATCCAGACTTCTTCGTAGTATTTAATGGCCCGTTCGTCGATAACGAATGAAGGCTTCGTTCGCTTAACTTACATGTCAAACAAAAACAATATTTTATAATTTGTTTTTGTTTTAAATGTAATTCATTCCTTATCAACGAACAGACCCTAAATAATTTTCAAAACCTTTTATTCTGTATGCTGCCAAACAAGAATTTCTTTTAAAATGTCATAAGAAATGTCTAAAGGTCTTGTTACCATCTTCAACGTTTTCCTGAAGGCTTGGCGATCTGGGATATCAGTAGAAATTAATGAAGTGTGTATATGTCGGATTGCGGTTTTGGGAATAAGGAATAGATTCTTTTATACATATGATAATTTTGTAAATAAATGGAAGGTAATAATTAAAAAATTTTAATATAAATATTTTTAAAGCAAACAAAAAGCAACAATAAGAGCAAAATTTAAACGCAATTTTTAAAATTAATTAATTTTTAGCATTCTGTCCTGGCCATTTTTAGAATTTATGTTTTGTTGCAACTCGTACATAATACAAAAACAAAATAAAAAAAACAAGGATAACAAAGACATTCATTGATTTGTTCTTATGTGGGTTTTGTAAAAAATGAACAATAATTCTGAAATTCTTGTGTCACAACCCAGAATCAAATAATTGCAAAAAACACATGAATGCAACACAAATCCTCAAAAAGCATCTGTTAAAATTGTAATCGCGATAAATAAACCCAAAATAAATGTTATAACACTCGTAGTTATGTTTCGAAAATTGAACTGATTCAGCCACCCATATTTTCAATTCCAAAAAGATGTCCTCGAGGCCATTTAGACAAACCAGACAAACACACACAACAATTGCAGCAATTGTTGCAAGCAATAATAAGCACGCACAAAAACAAGATGATAATGTTGCAAGATTTCGTTATGCTTGCCACACAGAAAACACCAACTCGTACACCGGGTGTGAATTGTTTACTGAAAAAATTTTATTTTTATTTATTTATAAGTATGCCTCACAATATTTACTCAATATCTGGCTGGCTATGCGCGTGCGCATGCAACTCTTACTTTTTGCTTTCAGTTTCAACATATTTGTTTGTGTGTTTCGTGTTGAAACCTTAGGCCTTTTGGTCCTTCTTCTGTTGTTTTGAATTGAATTAAAAGATAAGAGAACAAAACTAAACCCAACAGAAGAAAAAATTTGCAAACGGAAGCCAACGTATTAAGGATTTTAAACACATGCAAAATAATCTGAAAACACATATGACTGGATAAAAAAAAACAATTTCAACTGCATAACACCCTACACTCGAAAAACTAAAAAAAATTTTGTAACACTTACATTTGATAAAATTTGTTAAAAGAATTTTTTTTTCAAATCATACAAAAATTGTTCGAGTTATTTGAATTGTCCAGCCATTAATTATTATGCGAGGCAGCTAACAGTGTTATTTATAAATTAATATAAAACTATGCAAAATTATTTATTTACATAACATCAATTAAATAAACCGCTGAGATTTTGCCCTACGAGATAAACAAAACTTCATGTCGTTACGTAAAACGCAAAACTAAAACAAAACTATAAATGGAATTTTTCATTGATTATGAGCGATTTTATTAACAAAAAAAAAAACGTTCCTATCTTTCCAAAAATCCTTTGCGTTCATACGATGATTTTTAGTGTATGTTATTTTTTGTTTACGGTAGAGCCTCGAAAAAGACCTCAAGTGAATTGGCTGTAAATTGGTAACGTATTTTTAAATCAACAAATTTTTCGTTTCATACCTTTTTACTGTAATCATACATCGAAGAAAGTTTAGGCGGATTCAGCAATTTGTTCCGAACACATAAGCAAATTCGCCTTTAAGGAAATAAAGAAATAATATCAAGTGCAGAAGTTCAAGCCAACTTCTGAAGCTTGTCTGCGGCTTGAAACTTGCAGACCGAACAGAGTCCTATCTGTAAATAAGTTGTAACGCAAAACTATTTTAATTTAAAAATGTATGTACGATTTGAATGTGCAGGCCTCTGCTTGTATATTTGTATAAATATTTCGATGATAGATGGTGATATCTTTCAATCGATTAACTAGACATTTTCGGTCGTGAAGAGTTAGCAACACAGTTTAGAAATTCCATGCTGGTGAGGGTTGTCAATTTTAAATGGCTTGATTGGGGGGGTTATTTTGTAAATCTCTTCAACTTGCTTTAAAACTTTCTTCATATGAACATACTTTGTAAGTGATGTAAAGGATTTCAGAAAATCTGTTTTAATTTTAGATTAAGAAAAATTTCCTTCAAGTTTTTGAAAATGTTGGGCCATAAGTGTAATTTCAATAATATTAACAACAAATATTTAAATTATATTATTATTAATTAAAAATACAGCAACGCTTCGAATTTTATGGCTTCAAAGTATATTTAGCTATTTTTAGGCGCAAAGAGCTTTGGCAGCACTGCTTACGATTGAGTCAAAATCTTTTGCGGTAACTTTATGTTGACATCAAGTAGCAGACAGTTTGTCGATACATTGAGAATATTGCCATTAATTTTTTATAAATTGTTACGAAAACTTATAAAAAACTAAAAACCAACGAGTTCGTTGGTCCAAGAAACGATAACGTTTTAAAAACTTTTGTAGGCTTTGAACAATTTTAAAATTAAACAAAATTTTTTTTTAATTGGGTGTCTTCCTCTTCTAACTGATAAAAAAAAGTTGTAACGACGAATATGACATTTTATGTGCCAATCGACTTGTCGTTTTGAAATCTGTGGATAGCCCACTTAAATTTTTTGTAAATATCACCTACGAGATTTTGTTCAGTGTAGAATTCGCCTTCACTTCCTCTTGAAGGAAGATGGTGTTGTTGGCTGTCTTTAAAGTACATTCTTGACGTTTTTTCCCACATTAACTGCAGAAGCAGAAAATAAGGCAATGTTGCTGGTGCAACTATCATCAGTAGATGGACGAAGTGATGCTGGCACACAGTAGCTGTGCGGTAAAATGTTCAAGTTCTCATGCAAAACAGCTTGTTAACCAGCACTTGTACGTAAATTTCGGTGTTTTCGTTGATTATAAAATATAGTATTTAATTTTTTTTCGTGCTAGAGCCGTGAATTATTTTTCGCAAGTTTGGCTGTGTGTTTTATAAAGAGCATAGTCCTAAGCTCGTGCTCCTTTTTTAAGTCATGCTTTTGTTCTTGTTAAAACAAAAAAGTTTAAAATGCAAGAAGATCTTGTGCATACGTGTTGAATTTTATTTCGTTTTTTTGCCACTGGGTATTTTTTTTTTGCTATGGTGCGTTTTTTTAATCTATATTATCATCTTGTGAATTGCAATGCGTTTTTTTCCTGTGACTTAAACTTTTTTTGTTTTATGTTTGTATTTGGTTTCTGCTTTAAGCATCATTTCATGTTGATGCGTGCCCAACTTATTTTCGATAATAAGATCATTTTAGCTGTTTTAGATGGAGCAACAAAAAAAAGGAAGATTTTGAAAAGTGATATCTTTAATATACAAGAGGACCGTTAAAAGCTACATTATCTTTGTTAATAAGAAGATGTTGCGGAAAATGCGATTAAGCTTATCTTTAAGGTTATCATTTGTTTTTCCTTCTCCATTTAATTGAAGTAAGGTGAATTTTACTTTTGCAACATCGAAAGTTTATTTTTCAAAAGATATTAAAATTACACTAGCCTACGCAATAAACATTGTTTGCGCTCCATTAAATCAAAACAGTGCGATGATTAAGAGGTTTAGAAGTTGATTAAAATCTGTTTTTAATTTTAAACAACATTTACACTGCCTGCCATAACTTAAGCCGCACTCTAGTTTGAGGTATTATGACAGCAGGAATTAAAACGTGTCCATAGATGCTAAAACATAATCTCGAAACTAGTAAAAATTACGTACTTCTTTATTTTTATTCCTTCTTCTTTTTTAAATTTAAGTTTAAAAAAAGTTCCCTATGGAAAGTCTAAATAAATAAATTGGTTGAACCTTCTCTTCACCAATTTAAAAAATGTTTCTCCTATTGTGTACTTACCCATGCAGAACAAGACAATCAGCACGAGCTGTACCGACGTTGTGGGGGGGGTTTATTTACAATGTAGTTGCAATATTGAATTGATAACGCCAAATAAGCGTCTTCCGACTTTTGTTTTCAATATTGTCACAAACCCGGCAATTTAAATTTACAACACTGAATCACTAAACATAAAAAAGTTTAATATTAATATTGATCTGATAAACTGAAAATATAATTCCCATTTATAGTGCATTAAAACTTACAAAAAAACATTTTGACTTAGATTATATAAAAAATTGGAAGGCTACAAAATTTCGCTTTTTATTATATGCAGGGCCAATAATTTAAAACAATATTTTAAATTGTAATCAATATTGGCATTTTTTACTTTAACATTGTTATCTCAAAAATCATGTTTGAAAAGCATATTTTGCGAAAAAAAAAAATACTGATTGAGCTTGTTGAATTAATGCCACATTTGTATGGCTTAAATTCGCAGAACATGAATATTAACAATCTCATTCATATTACAGATGATGTAATGAATATGGGAGCGTTATTATCAAAAATAGTCTTCGTTTTTTTTAAAACTTTTTTTAAGTCGCCCCCCAACCATTTGCACAATTTCGAAGAAAACTACACATTTTCCACTCTAACAATTCAGAACAAAAAACTAAATTTTTACTTATTATACTACATATTTTAATAGAAATGCTAAGTACTCATTAGGAAATATTAAGGATAGCTCGGAATCAAGAGCTTGTTTTTCCTCTGTAATTATTTGTGGTTTTAAAATTACAACAACCCATCGTTATAATATATGTTTATTACAAAATGGATATATGGGCATTTCCAGCGAAAAGTCTACTTTTTGTAACGTAACGCCAGAAGTATTTTATAGCTTGAAAAATAAATCTGTATTAGTCCTAAGTTTACTAAAAAAGGTTTTATACAAAACGTTTTGCTCAATTCGCAGTCTTATTCAGTTTTGTAATGCAAGTCAAAATCCACTTCAGTTTTTTTAACGTCATGCCAGCGCAGATTTTTGCTTATATCTGCAAATCCTTAGCGTCGATTACTGTAATTTTTTTCTGAATATAGTGCTACTTCATTACTTTGTTTATATAAAAACCCTTTTTACAAATTTGACTTCTTCATTAAATTTTTTTACAATTTGTGGTACAAATATCAAGACACGTCAAAATGGAAATGCCCATATTCTCAAAGTCACAGAAATTGTGGGTAAATAATTTTCTCAGAACAAACCTAACGAAAGGTATTTTTTTTTTTAATAAATAAATTTTACGAATATCCACTTTCATCAAAAGAAATTGGATTGTATAACGTCAAAAAATTTAGACAATAATATCGAGTTTGAAATACATATTCACAAGGTGTCCTATGCAGTCATATCGTCATAATGTCCTAAATAATATTTAACAATTGTTTAAAAAAAATATTGTTGGGTTTCAAACAAAATAAATATTTTAATGCTGTGCTCATTAATTCTTCATAACTATACAGTATAAATCTAAACTATAAGCGGTTGCCAACAGCAGTCATATATATTTCTTGTAATTATTTTAAAACATATGACTTTACAACTTTATGACAACCTTATGAATCCCCCAATTAAATTTAATAATAAAAAATAGCTGTTACTATTTTACATAACTAAATCTAATGTGCATATGTAACTAAATAAATTCGTTAAATAAACAGGTCAAATATTTCACATATTGAAAAAAAGGATATGGGAACATCTTATAAATATAAGAAAAAACCGCTTAGAAGAAAGTATGGCAGAAAAAACATGTCGTTCTCCATAAAAAGTATTCTGTATTTATTAGGTGGGTAAGGATCCGAGAAGGCATAAGGAAACAAAAAGAATTGATTTATTACACTGTTCAAGAAATTTACACTTTCTTTTAGAGAAGCTGGGTACCTGGCGTTTTAACCTAATTCCGGTACGCTGAATCCAGTTGTGATAGCCGTTTTTTTAGGTTAGCTCTGGTTTTTGAGTTATACAGTTATTTCGAAAATGGAGGAGATTGCACAACATATATCCGCCTAACTTAAATTCGTTTACATTATTGAAATTACTAAAAAAAAAACCGGGGCCAAATTTAAGAATTTTATTAAACGGTTGAAATTCTTAAATTTGGCTGCTGTAGTGCCTAGGATGCCCCTAGATGGGTCAAATTTTTGGTCAAACAACTTAATTTTTAATATCAATAGGTTATTTCTAACATACGTACCCACTATATTTATATACAAAATAGGCAATACAGATTAGAAATATATTGACGAAAAAGCCCTATAAAAGTTGATAAAATGTATGACCACCTCCATTAGTTTTATGTTCTTTACATTTTCTTAAAACATACTTGCCATATATCTCCACCCCTTAGGGGAGATCCCATGTTTTTTCAACTAGCACAGTGTTTTTAATAAAAAAAAATTTACATCACTTCAGAAATTAAAATTATAAATTACGCTGAGTTCATGTCACATGTGTCGCCCGAATTCTTATGTTGGTTTAAGGAGTCAGCCCATACACACCGACATACGATGCGATAAGATCGGAGCTTAAAAAACTTAAAGTACTGTATTTTGGGAGGTGGCAAATACTAACATCCATTCTTTTGTGAGGACGTGCTTTCATTTTAGTAAAAACTGTTTATAAAATATGAGTTTTTTTTAAATTTTTTTAAAAAAATTAAATAAAAAAAATATGCTAGAAAAATGATGTCAAGAAAATTTTCATGAAAAAGAGATGGTTTATTTTTTAGGAGGAAGGAGAAAAACTTACGATTTCTTTTTAACATTTTATTGAAATTATTTTTAATTTCGGATAAAGAGAAAAAAAAAAGAATTGGCACAAAGTTTATTTCTATCTTGACATCGAATTTTATTCTTTTGATGATTTTAAATTGATCATTTCGAAGGGAAGTTTGTTTCAACAAATTTTATCTCCACTTTCAACCTCTTTTTAAATAAATCAAATTCGCAAATCAATTTCAAAATCTCGGCATCTGGTATCAATTTGCTTCAATCGGGTAAATTTATAAATTGGGCTATTAATCGGAGAAAACTCTTTTTAAATGTGCAATAATTTCTGCCTAGAAAGTGTTTAGCAACTGAAACTGAAACTAAGTTTATCTTTGTGCATAATCAAATCTGAATGAAATATTATCCATGACGAATCCTGATATTGTGATATAAAAATTTAGAGTATTCAAATTAAGTGAAACATTGGCAAATTTTATGAATATTTTATTATTATCTAACTTTTATTTATTAACACAAACAAATTTTGGTTATCAAAATTGACAGCACAAATTACTAAAAGCTTGTTTCATTTTAAATTAGAATTTTTTTTTTTTTTTTTCTTTTCATTATTTATTTATTGAATCTTCATATAGTAAATATGAACTCACAATAATTAATCAAATCTTAACCTAATACTTTATTTTATGTCCTGCCAGTGCCAGACAAACAATTTTTTCATCACGGGTTCTGTTCACTTATATTTGTAGGTGTTTATCGCTCATCTAATTGGACAAGTGCTGAAGTGTCTCTTCTCCTTAAGCGAGCGTGGCCGCTATCGTTTAAAATAATTCAAGGTAGTGGGTTCGGATGCAATTCGAGCCTTTTTAAGTATTTTATTGCATATTTCGTAATCACAGTTTTAACTAATGGAACATTAAGATCCTTGTGAATATTTGAATTTTTAACATACCAAGGGGCAGCTGTGATTATTCGAAGATGTTTATTTTGGCGCCTTTGAATTTTATCGATATTAGCAGCCGAGGCAGTGCCCCATAACTGAATACCGTAGCACCAGATAGGCTTTAAGATAGAGTTGTAAAGTAGGAGTTTGCAGTCGAGACTAAGAACAGAGTTTCTTCCAATAAGCCAATGAATTTGTATGGCTTTTAGTTTCATTTGAGTTAATTTTGCCTCTATTTGGCTTTTCCACGTCAAACGGCGATCTAAATGTATACCGAGATATTTTACATGCGAATTTTGAGGTATTATTTGATTATTGATTTTAATAGGGGGGCATGATTCCCGCCGCAAGGTGAATGTTATATGTACGCATTTTTGCTCATTTACCATTATCCTCCACTGTTATAGCCATATTTCTAGTTGAAATATATGATCCTGTAAATAACGAGATGCTTCATAACTGTTTTCGTGGACGCTTAGAAAAGCTGTATCGTCTGCAAATGTTGAAGTTTGTGTGTAGTTGCTCGTTGGCATGTCCGAAGTATAAATTAAGTATAATAGAGGCCCCAGAATGCTGCCCTGTGGGACTCCAGCGCCAATTGGCTGAGGTGAACTAAAGAATTTTCCTTCTTTAATAATAAATTGACGACCGACTAAGTAGCTTTCTAGCAGCTTGTGTGTGTTTGCTGGAAAATTTTGCTTCAATTTATGTAATAAGCCTTCATGCCAGACTTTATCAAAAGCTTGAGAAACATCGATGAAGAGAGCGGAACAATATTTTCTTTCTTCAAAGGCTTTTCTTATGGCGTTTACTATACGATGGGTTTGTTCAATTGTGCTGTGTTCTCTTCTAAAGCCGAATTGGTGGTTAGGTATACATCTATTTTCACTTAAAATTGGAGTTAATTTTGACACTAACAGCCTCTCAAACAGCTTCGATATATTAGAAAGTAAGCTTATAGGCCTATATGACTCAACTTTTGTGTGATCCTTTCCTGGTTTAGGTATCATGGTGACTAAGGAAACCTTCCATTTTTGAGGATAGTATTGAAGACGTAAGATAGCATTGAAAATTAGAAGAATAATTTTCTTTGCTGTGCTGGGTAACTCCAAAAGCATTTTGTTGCTGATCTTATCAAAACCAGGGGCTTTTTTGGGGTTTAATTCACAAACAGCCTTTTCGATTTCTCTTATCTCAAATCTTAGGGGAACAGCCGCTCTAGCAGGAACAGGTGGTAACTCGACCGCAGTATCGTGAGATATATTTGGGGTAAATACGTTTTTTAAGTGATTAACAAACAGATTTCCCTTTTCGCTATCATTTCTTGCCCAACTTCCGTTCAAGTTTCTTAATGGTGGCTTAGAGGCGACTGGCCTTTTTAGATTTTTAGCTGCACGCCATAATGAGTAGTCTGATTGCGGAGTTGCATCAAGTTCCTTAAGATATTTTTGCAGAGAAGCTGTTTTTTGAGTCTGTAGTAACTTTCTTAGCCTTTTTGTACAATCTTTTAATAAACTCTTTAGTTGAGGGGATCTGTGCAATTGCCACTCTCTTCGAACTCTTCTTTTTTCAGAAAGGAGACGCTCAACATCTGTGGAATAAATTTTAATATTTTTAGTTTTTTTTGGGGTAATACTGGAATGTTGCACAGCTAGCTTCAGAAAACTGTCAAAATTAAGAATAGCGCGATCTACATATTCCGGTGTACTTAGCAGAATATTTTCTGTGCAATGGGTGCTGAGATATTTTTTATATTTTAGCCAATTGATTTGTGTAGCTGGCGTCCCTAAGTAACCAGTTGGAGATACAATTCTATTGGGGTTCATTAAAGTAACAATTGTTGGTGTGTGGTCAGAAGATAATTCTAAGGAAGCTTCAACATAAATCGTTTCTAAGGGAATGTTTTTAACAACGCCAAAATCGATGACATCTGGTATTTTTTGCTGATCAGTAGGCCAATATGTTGGTTGTCCACTCGCTATCACATTCAAATCCATTTTAGAAATAGTATTAAATAGTACACGACCCTTTGGTGTTATAAGTCGGGACCCCCAGAAGGTATGTTTAGCGTTATAATCGCCAGCGGCCAGGAAACAAGGTCCTAATGATTTAAAATAATTATTATATTGGCCTTCTGATATTGAATATCTAGGTGGGGAGTATAACGATGAGATTACTACGTTTCTATTTAATTCTTCAACGCAAATGTTTGTTGCTTGGAGGTAATCTTCACGATGATCACACATTAGGTAGTGTTTGACTCTTGTTTTTATCAAAATGGCAGAACCTCCACAAGCTCTATCTCGAGGGTCCTTGGTATCATATAGTATATAACCATTAATTTTAAACGTATTTCTTGAGGTCAAATGAGTTTCAGAAACCATCATGACATCAATTTGTTTACTTTTAAGAAAATATTCTAAATCATTTTTATGTTGGCGGATGCCGTTTGCGTTCCAAAAACAAATTTTTAAACAGTTCATGGTTTATTAAGTACAGCTTGCAATAACATCGATTGCATTCTAAGAATCTCCTGCATCATATTACCCATTGTGTTTGTAAAATTATTTACTGTTTGCACTAATGTTTCCATGGTTTTTTCTAAGCGACTTAAATTAGAAACTGGAGTTTCGTCATTACTTGGCGAGGCCCCTTGCATTTGCACATGGTTTGATTTTAGGACGTTAGCGTAAGAGGTCCTGTTATTACCAGGCTGGGGGGCTTGAATTGCATTTGTGTTTACTTGGTTTGCAACCTGCATTTGAGGGGTATTTGTTTTCGGTCCAACCGTTTGCTTAACGATATTATATACAGGGCATCCTCTATAATTGGCAGTGTGATTGCCGCCACAGTTGCTACATTTTTTTACGTTGGGGTCGGTTTTAGACTTATCGCAAGAAACTGTACCGTGTAGTTCTCCACATACTACGCAAACAGGGGGTAAGTAGCAGTATGCCTTGGTATGGCCAAATTCTTGGCAGTTTAAGCACTGAACAGGTCCATTTTTTTTGTGCGGCTCTTCAATTGTGATTTTTCTGTATAGAATATATTTTAAACTATAAATGGGATGCGTTTCGTTTTTTTTTAACTTAATGTCGCCGGGCTCTAATTCTACACGAAAAAGTGGTTGAGGATTTTTTTCCCTATTTCTAATATTTACCACATGTTTTATCTTGAAACCTTTTTCTTCCAAGAATGTTTTAATTTCCTCTGGGTCTACGCATGAATCAATTCCTTTAATCACCACCTGCAGACCTTTACTGCTCTTGAGTTGGTATGTATAAAAACTTTTTTTAAGTGCCTCAAATTTGTTCACTATTTTGCGAAAATCATTTTCATTATTTACTTGAATTTTCGTTTTTACCTCGCTTTATTGCGGCTACATAAAAAGAGTTTTCACCAATCAACGAAATTAAACTCTTTATTAGATCATTTAAGTTATGCTCCCTAAGATATATCGGGGGAGGCTTGGACGATTTTATTACGTTTGGTGCTTCAGAGGATTCATCCTCCAGAATTGCAAAGCGATTTTGGGAATTTATTTTATCAAAAAATGGCACTTTTGAGGCCGAAGCAACAGCTGAAGATGTAGGGCTGCGACCCCGTTTAAGGACTGTTATATACCTGTCCATACCAACTTGGACTTGAGGCTTTTGACAACTTTTTACAGGGGGGTTTTCCATTGCATTTGTGTTTAAGTGCATGGTATCATTTCCCACTAAATTTGTTTTTGACGTCGCGGCAATACTTTCTGGCCTGGCAACACTTGTCACCAGGTCTAGTTTTAGTTTTTTTAATGAGTCGCTATCCACCGTTTGTGTAAATACCGAGGGTGAGAGGGAACGTGTACGAATAATTGGCTTAGCCGTTAGGTAGTTGATATTGTTTTGTTTTGTTTTATTTATTTCATTATTTTCATTTGCATGAACTGTTACATAGCAATTTCTCTCGTTGAGTTTTATTGTTGTCTCATTGTTTTTGTTCATACAAAATATTGTTTTTGTTTTTCACCGTAACTTTGTGCTTTCAATATTTTTGTTATTTTTTTTTTATTTTGTTCTTTACAAAATTAAAATGTTTTTGCAAGATTATGTATACCTACATACATACATAAGTATGTATGTACATATATTCACTTATATTTTTTATTTATCTTATTAATTTTTCGTTTTTATTAATTGATCACTTTTATGCTAAATAATTTATTTAAAAATTATTTATGTATTTTGCGTTCATTCGCGGAATGTTTATTTTAAATAAAAAAAATAATCAAATTTAATTAATTCAAATAGTATGCGGGTTTAATAATACACGTCTGTATCACAACAAAGCACAAACTGAACTGAAATTAGAATAAAACAATTTTTTTATTAATACATACATTTATATTTTAATACATGTATGTATGTATATTTAATACAAAAACAATGAGAATTCACAAAGAACATACACATTTATGAAAAAAAAAACAAAATAATAATTAAAAACTGAACTGGCAAAATAAAATAAAGTAATTTGAAATAATAAGATTTAATTTAATAAAGTAATTTGTTTTTATTTTTGTTTTTTCTTTACCCACTTCCCAGCGGTAAATTTTGAAAGGACTGAAAGTGGAAGGCCTGTTTGAATGCCTCTGCACTCCTTTCTAAAAGATTCGCTTCGTATGATATAATGCCTTCACACAGAAAAAAATACTAATGTAAAATTAACATGGAAAAATGTTGATTGAGAATCATGTTAAATTTCTGCAAAAGTATGCCCATTATTTAAATTTATCATTATTTCATATTAATTTTAAATTAAAAATATTAAAATAATCCTAAATCACGCTTATTTAATATTATTCACTGTTAAAAAAAATAAAAAAAAAATATTAAAATATAAATAAATATGGATTCGATATTGAATCCATAAAAACCTGTTTATTATTAAAATTAAAAGTTTATCTTGTTAAATTACCATGCATACATAGTTAAGTATGTTAATTTTTTTATTTTGATTCTTAAATAAGAAGACAATTCCCGTACTCTCTTAATTAAAATTATTTAGTTAAATAGTACATCAAGTTTTCAAAGTAGAATGATGACGAAACCCATATCGGGCCATTCTGCTGATTGATCTGTTAACAAAGGAGACTACAAAATAAGTGAAACATGTGTTGTTACAGGGGTAAGTGTTTTGAATTATTCTTAAATGAATGTATATGTTGTCTCTGAAGCTTCTTCACACCAATTAGTTTCTACATGAAATTCACGTTGTTTCAACATGAAATAACTTTCATTCAACGTGATTCGGATTGTTATTTCAATATAAATGACATTTTGCTCTAACTTTACTGCAATGTGAAATTAACACGAATCATAGTTATTTTAAAAGAAAAAAATGTTGTTCGCAAGCAATTATAAAATCAGGTTGAATTAACATGAAACACGTATGAAGCAAAATCACCACCGAAAAATTTTAAATCAACCTTGTTTTCGACGTTTTTAACTTGATTTTTTTCTGTGTGTTCAGAAATATGCCTTCTAGAAGGTATAAATTGCTTTTAGAAAGACCTTCCAAAATATCCATTACACATTCGCTACTCCCTTCTTTAAAACCGGAGAAAGGAAGTTGTTCAATTTTGATTTTGTTTTTTTTTTGTTTTTAGTGACATTCTGTACTCCCTTTGGGAAGGGTCTTTCCCTCTGTTGTTCAATTTTTATCTTTTTTATTTTTTGGTCTCTAACATTTTAAAAATAATTTTATACAATTATTTTTGCACGTAGTCCCTAAACGCGTCGTTTGTCTTATGTAAACGTATACGTTGCGAATCAGCTGTTTCGTTTTCCCTACTAAGTTTTTGTATAATAAGTAATAATAACTTCTACGTAAACATAATGTTGCGTTGCGGAAGAAACTGATAAAATTAAAATTTTCCCCCGTATTAACGTAAGAGCTGTGAAAGAATTTTATCTGACAATAAAAAAGAATAATTTAACAAATTTTTTAAATCATGGAGGCAAACTTATTGAAAAGTTTATAAAACATACAGTATTATATGAAATAAAGAGCTGAAGCTTGGAATTCTATTAAAAAAGTTTTAAAGAAATAAAAAACAGCTGAAAAAAGGCTTTTATAACGCGCGTTGTGTAACTTGTTTTTTTTCATGCACTAAAGTTTTTAAACGCCTTTATGGAAAAGAACCGCCAGGGCGTAAAAGATTTGATTAATTTTTTTCATTTCATATACTTTATATATGAAGATTGTGATTACTCGTATTTTTAAGCAGAAATCGTTTTTTGTTAAGAAAATCGTTTGATCGAAAACAAAAGTTTATTTTGTGATCACACAAAAAAGCGTATAATAAAATAATCACCAAAAATTGTATTTTTATATAGAAAATACAAAAATAATTTAAATGGCTTATAACTCCTAAAAAAAGAGTTTGATCGAAAATAAAAGCCTGTCTTATGATTAAACATATTTTTGGGTAAAGTTGTTATTTGGTAATTTTTTTACATTTGCTTGTATGTAACTTCCAAACGGAACAATTACTTTTTTTTACCACTCAAATTTTTAATCAACAATCAATTTTTTATAGAAACATTTAAAACGCTAGTTATTCCTTCAATAAGTTCTTAAATTAAAAAATTCGCTTATTTTGTGATCAATAGTATTTTTTTTTTTAAATCAATTGTTTCAGAAATGTTAAACGCTTGCAATTATTTTCCCTATGTAAAGCTTATTTTTTAGAATAACATCACGCATAAAAATAAATATAAAATCTTTTTCTAAAAATGTTGGAGAACAGTTTAAAAATCTACTTGACAACTTATAAATGTTTTATATAAAGGAATCTTGGAATTTTTTATTATAAATTTTGAAAATAATTTTTCTGTGAACTTTTAAAAAATTTATTTAAAACATAAATTTAATCCAACTAGGACATTTTCAATGGAAAATGGAGAAGAAAAATATGAATTAAAAGATGTGGTAGCTTTTCCAATCGGTAGTTCTTACCTTTTAATTCCTATTTTGCATTCTTACCATTGAAACTGTATGTATGTTACTAAATGTCTATGAAATTTAAACTAAAATTTTCAGAAGTCCTTTTAAAAAACCTTTTTTTATAGGTATTCAATATGTACTTCTTTTGTATGTTTTCATAGAGTACTTAAATAGAAGCCCTTTTTTCAGTGCACCTTTGTAATGCCTTTAAACAGTCCTTTATTAAAAGGCGTTCTTAAAGACATGCATCAAAAGGGCTAACAAAAGAGCTTCTTTTGAAAGCCTTTTATAGTTACTGAAAGAAGAAGGGAGTGTAGAAGTCCTTGCTCCTAATGACAACCTGGTTAAAAAATATATGAGTATGGAATGCGAAGTGGAGAGCTTGTGTCTGCCAAATAAGGCCTTCTATTAGGCCTTTTAAGTCATTCTTTTTACCGCTGGGTTACAACTACATTTAGAGTTGACCAAAAATCAACGCATTGTAGCCGGGACTGTAAGAAAAGATAAACTCGCTGTTTATTGTTGTTGTTTTGTTTAAGCTTTGATATTGTTACAAGTAAAACTGAGGTTTATAATTCTTATTCGCTTAACAGTTTTAATTGTATAATATCTTTAGCTTTTCTAAAATCTTTGGATGCAGTTTCCTGACGATCCTTTCAACAATAAATTTCAGTTTCTCAATAGTATGAAATGGGAATTTAGCACATTGGAAAAAAACCTTGTTAATTAATTTTTGAATCCCAAGAAAAATTTTGAAAATAATCGATTTATATTTTTATTATACAGCTTAAATTGCATATTTATATGAAAAAGTGGCCACCCTATTTTTTCACGTGTGCAGCCAACTTTGATGTTTTGTATAAAAATATGTTAAAGTTGCCAAAAAATATGAAAAATATGCAGGTATACAAAATGCACGTAAATAAGGATTTTGAAGAATAATTCCAGAAAATATGTATTTTGGGCAGTTAAGTCAGAGTGCAGCTAACTTAAATTTGTTTGTATGAAAATAATTTTAAAATGCCAAAAATGTTGTGCAGTTAAGTCAAAAGTGCACGTAAACAAAAGGCAGTTAAGTCAAAACTACTGTAATATTTTTTAAAACTTAATTTAAATAACTACGTAATTTAAATCAAATAAATAATTTTTTAAAAAGCTTTTGTACATGAAAAATAATCTCTAAACGTCAACCGAAGTTAAAACATACTTGAAGGATGCCAGTTAATTTAGAGAATATTCATTTTCTAACACTAAGTATTTCCGGGGCAATGGCATTTCAGATTCCTCTGATATCTAGCTAATGTGAGAAGGCGCTCAGTCATGCCTGAATGGTTACAGTTCATCTTAACGTCTCAGGCAAGTAGGTAAATAATCATGAATATTTACTAAAGCATGACTGCATCGTGGATGTGGTGATTTAATCCAAGTCCACTGTCTGCCTGGAGGCGATGCTTGCAGCCTCAGCTCCAGGATCGGATGCTTTAGCCCAATCAGTTACTCATCTTAAATTTTAAAGATTACAGAAACTACAACAAATGAATTATGGCCCTATGCTCCTTATAGGAACTACGGGAACTTGGCATAAGTGGCGCCTAGAATTTGATGTCGGATTCTAACATCACCAAAGTCACTAATGATCGAACTACAAATGGCAACGCAGTGTGCAAAAAACTAAAATATAAGTTTTCAGAGGCGTGGCAAAACAAAGTGTTGCCAGAAAAAGCTAGCAAAGTGGAAACAATTGATAAGAAATATTTTTTTTGATAATATGTCCATGAAATGCTGCTGAATCTAACTAAAATTGTCTAAATTTATTTATAAAGCCTTACTGCTTTTCTATTGAACACTGTTTTAATCTACCAAATCGGTGCAAAAATAGCGAAGTGAAAAATTGTTTAGTCCACCATTTTCCAAGAAACGGGTTTTTATCGATAACTTTCGACTTGGGGGTCGAATTTCTAAAAATTACAAAATTTTCTATTAAGGTAGGTATATATTCTACACTAGAGCATTAGTAAATTTACACTGTCACAATATTCTTAATATTATAATTTTAAAAATTAATATTAATTAGATTTATGTTTAAAAAACAAAGTATTCACATCTTTTGTGGAGATTTTTTAATCAGTTTGAACCAGACCAGCAGTATAAAATAGGCTGATGCCAGTAAACAAGCGGATCTGAGTCTCTAGAAATATTAGGAGATGTAAAACATATATCTTGTGTAGTAGAACCACAGCCTAGGATAGTCAGAGGCTCATTCTCCTCAGATGCTCCTAAATATTTTTAACAAATGCTCAAAAAGACAGGGGTGTTTTTATGTAGTTCGATTCGAAAAGAGAACGATTTCGTAAATTTTGCATTTCATAGTACGATTTTCTGAAAATTATTTCCGAACGTTCGGTAACAATTTAATTTGTGGAAAAAGTTGCTAACTCACTGGCTTTAAATGACCAATATGAAATAGTTATTGCATACCTTTCGAACGCACTACACAATACGATTTTTTTCCGAATCGAAACTTATTTTCGAATGGTTTTTTCGATTAAAATCAAATTATGTACATAATAACTTCAACAGTTTTGACATGCAGAGTCATGTTAAGTAGCTCAAAAATAAATTTTTTGATACGATTGAAGTCGTTTGAAGTTGAGACGATTGAAACTTTGTATTAAAAGTCAAGAATTTTATAAAAACAATTTAGAGCTACTGCTAAGTTAGTTGCAAATGTTTATGATTCTGGACTGCTCACCATCTCTGTTGAATAATTTTTAATGAATTTTCCTAATCATTGTTCCCGCACAGATAATCGACAATCTTCTGATCGAATAAGTGTGGCAGTATCTCTTCTCCTTAATATGAAATAGTTTGTTACCCCCCAAAGATATGAAGGTCAGAGTGTGATAGCTATTGAAATCCTACTGGGTCACTTTTTATTTTCAATATGCAAAATACAATAAATCATGAAAAAAATTTAATAGCTGTGATGATCTACATAAAAAATATTGGCATTGGTTTAATTGGGCTTTTATAAGTACGAAATGCCGCAAAGTTTTTATTAAATAAAATTAAAGTCTTTACGTATCATAATTTTTTTTTGGTTCGTTTATTTCTTTATTGTAAATAATTTTTTTTAGTTGAAAACCTCTCTATTTAACTCTCTCTCTCTCTCTTCTCTATAAATCGTCCATTTAAATTTTTATTTATTTAAAATTTTATGGAAAATTTCATATAAAAGCAAAAGCACACAGAAATCATGTATTTTTATTGGACAATTTCGAGCGCATGTGTCCTAGAGAACTCCCCCTTTTATGCAAACTCTCCAGCTGAAACACACATACATTATGCAATATTACAATAAAAAACACATTGTTGAAAAAAAAACTCACATCGGAACACATAAAAAATACAAAACAAGTGCCTGTTCTGATACCATGGGCTCTAGAGTGTCAGCTCCTTATCAGACTCCCACCAGCCCTAAACATACCGCTTAAACTAGTGCGGAATAAAAAAAGAGTTTTCATTTTCCTTTTTTAAGCAAAATAAATTTTCAGCATATGTATGGACAAAAGAATACAAAAAACTTCACATTTTGCAAATCAAAATAGATTTCAATGAAAAGATAAGCTTTTTACATATTTACCAGCCACTCACTATATAGTACAATATACTTAATAGCAAAAATGTGCAGGAAATGAGGATGATAAAAATAAAAGGAAAATAAGAATAAATGGTGTTGGAAAAGATTTGATTATAGAATAGTAACAGTAGTTTGTAGAAAATACACACAATGTACGTACATACTTTTATAAATACATACATACATACATATATTTAGAATACTTATGAAAATGGCTAAAAAACAAACAACGAAGCAAAAAAAAGCCTTTTTTTATTGTCTCACATAGACCTAAAAAGCATATGAACGAACAAAAACTCACACATTTATTACCAGAGCGAGTATGTACGTAAACTTGTGCTAGAGCATAAATATGTATGTAAAAAAAAAAAGTAAAACGAATGGCCAAATGGTTTTAACACATCATTTTTCATTCCATATTGAATTGGACCTTTTTCATTCACTTTTTTCTTCTTTTCATTGAACTAACAAACTGCTTTAACAACCCATACACGAAGGGAAAAAGTGGAAAAGGAGCCTAATGCATTGTACTCTTCTTCGTTTAATAGCGAATGGACTTTATATGGCTTTGGCCATCTTCATCGTTATTTATAAGACTCCGGAGACCCTTGAGAAGCATATTTACAGTATTAATATTCGTATGCTTATGGAACAGTCCATATAAAACACCCACAATTTTCAAAGCAGAAGTATTTTGTCCTTAAGTTTTTTGCAACAAAAGCTAAATATTCGTATCTATGGAAAAAAATGATATGCACACAAGTACTTTTTAGACGAACAAATTGAAAATGAACTGTGGTATATTTTATCAGGCAATAATTTGTTATTTCATTATTATTTCATTTCATTTGAAAAATGAAATAATATGTAATACTAAATATAACGGAAATAAACTAAAAATTATTGTTAAATAAAAATTATCCAACAACTTTTGCATTTTGAGTTTACTTTTTTTATTTTCCAAACCACTGTTCATTTTGTACCAGACTAACAAACAAAATTAGATTAGATTTTATTTTCAATTATTTATTTTTTATAGCATTTTCAACTTTTTGTGCTTCATATAAACATTTACTTAGCATTTTCAAATATATGTACATATTTTACTCTCTTTGCCAACTTTTTTTACCTATGGAACAGCAGCCAAACATCCACTTACTCATCTGAATAAAGTTTGCATTTGGATCCTCCTTAACATCAGGTCTCTTCCTACTCTTACCAATTTAAATTCTCTTATTTTGTGTTTTCTTTTCTAAACTCCTGCCATAAATTGTTACATACACATAGACACAAACAAGGCTTCTTATATTTTCGCATTATGCTCAAGTGAAGAAGAAAATAAAAAATAATTTAAAAAAAATTTTCATTTTTCTTCTACTTCGAATTTATTTTACGTTTTTAACCCACAAATGACTTTTGTATTGTAAAATGTTGCATACATATAGGGGACAGGGTATAACAGCAAAATGTGTTATTTGAGTAACTCAACAGCGCTAACTTAGTGCTTCTTCAAAGACATATCTAGAATCGGCCTTTCAAAAATCATATCATTTCTTTATGTTAAACAAAATTCAAAGATTAGAAAAAAATAAGTATATATTTGGATTGACAAAAAAGCTTTGATTTTCATCCATCGTCTACAAACCAAGAGTTGCGCAAGAGACTAGCGCAAGTAACTTGCCGAGTGTGTAAGGGGTCAAATTTGTTTTTTCTTTATCCACTTACAACTTCATTTATAGTTGACAAAAACAACCAATTTTAGCCGGGACTGTAATAAAAGATAAGCGCACTGTTAATTGGTATTGTGTTTTTAAGCTAATACGCTTAACAGTTTTTTTTGTATAACATATTAAGTTTTTCTAAAATCTTTGGATGACCAGTGAAATGCGCATAGGAAAAGCTTATCCCATTAACAATAAATTTTAGTTTATCAATAGTATGAAATGGGAATTTAGCACATTTAAACGAAACCTTGTCAATTAATATTTTGATTCCCAAGAAACACTTTGCTACGCCAGAAATTGTTTATCCAGCGAATTGCATAATATGTTGTTTGATTTTTATTGACAAAATTCTATAATACCAATAAAAGTCCAATCCATATACTACAAGTATACAGTTTTTTGAGAGCATGAAAGAAGCAGTAATCCAGAATGGATAATATATAGAGAGCTGCCTTTGTTTCAATCAGTTGTTTTTTAACAATTGATTTAAATGGGGTAAAAGCTTTTTTGGTATTGTTATTGAATATTGAGGGATCAAAAGAATTGTTTTTTTATTTCGTTAAAAAAGCCATTGTTGGTCCAGCTTGCCAAGAAAAACGTTTTTAGCAACTTAGAAGAAATTTTTAAATAAGCTTAGCGGATATGAGGCAAATTCTACTCGAAATGCTAAATGATTGTGGTGAAATTCGGAGGCAAAAAGTGACAAAGTGTAAATAAAATAGTACTTTCAATGCATCTCCTCAAGTCTTTTGAAATAACATACAAAAGGGCTTTCTATAACTGAAAGCTAAGGCTTAATTGACAGTGCTAAGTAAAATATTAATATGTAGATAAAATGTTAAAGATGTCATTAAAAAAGATTTTGTTGCAAGTTTAAGATTAATTAAAATAAGGAATAGTATATGTGAGTGTTCTACTTGCAAGCACCGCTAGGTTAAAAAAATAAAGATTTTGTGAAAGCCTCCATTTTATTTGTTTTTTAAAATTACTTCCTAAGCCATTATCTCGTAAGTTAAGTGCAATTACTGGTGAATTATTCAATGCTCCTGAAAAATTTTTATATGTTTTGGCATTTCAATTTTTATTCATTTGATTGCGTCATTCTTAACAAAAAACTTCAGAGAATGAATAAAATATTTCATACGTTCCCGGGAATGGAAACTCTAAAAAAATAAAAAAACGAGCCCAACTTTAGCTTTTTTTTAAACAATTTTTATTGACTTCCTTAAATTTATGTGTTAGAATATGGTTGTATAATGTGATTTAGAAACTGTTATATGATGTTTGATCTAACAAACTATTGGCAAAAACAAACAATTTTTTAATAGAACTAGTGGTTACCTTTCAGACACAAATATTTGAGTTTGCGTTACAAACATAAATATGTATGTACGTTGAGTATCAGTTGTACGATTTTATTTGATAATACAAGATCGCTCTTAACAAGGGCTGGCTTAGTTTTGAGTAGTTAGACTCGGCACCCACCCAAATAGTTTTTTTTTTTTTGTTGGGTACTCAATGCTCATTACTCTTACAGTCTTATTTTTCAACAAAAATCAATGAAAACTGTAATGGCTAAAATAAAACTTTGTTTAAAAATATAATACTAACCATGATAAATTAATTGAAGTGTCAGCAAAAGCACAGCAAATACATCATTACACCAACTAAAATTCATGTTTTTTTTGTAATGTAGCTGATTACTGCAAAAATGTTTTTAAACAAAAACAGAAAACGCGTACTTTTTTTCAACGTAAACAACACTTTGGCAGAAAATTAAAAAAACAATACAAAAAAGGGAATATTGCTATAATCGGCAATGCCGAATCTTATATACTCTTCGTCATGGAGCGATTAGAACATAAAGTTATATAAATACCGTTCTAAGGTATAAACGACCACTTTCCAATCCCTCCCATAGTTTTAGAGAAGGTGTGTATTGATAACGCAGCTATGTGTACCAAAATGTTATAGTTTTCTAAAACTTTTGATCTTTCCCGTCTCCAGATAACAGAAAAACAAACGGAAAAACGGACATCTTTAAATTGTTATGTGTAAACCGCAGTTTACGTCTAAACTAAAGGTATTGGTGATTCCAGCCCTGGGTTCTGATTCAGATTGAGCGGTATTGACATCTGGAGGCGCCACCGTCATCATGTTTTATTTTTTAAGTTTTTCTTTAATTTCGTTAAGTTTATTCTGCTTAAAAAAAAATTTTTTTTTAAGTCGAATCATTTTAAGGCCATATTGAACGGTCGTATTGTGAAAGCTTGAATTTGAATTGTGTGGACATTTGAATTTTTTACCAATTAAACACGACAAGTTTTATAACGTTTCAGAAACAGAAACAGTATTAATTCTTTTGAAAGTGCTCATTGAGTTTTAAATTCTTTTGCCTTTTTATTATTTCTCCTTTTGTAATGTCACCAAGTTGTCTGGAGACTTTGCAGATATTGACGCTTTATCCCACAAAGCCAGCCCTACATACAGTACACACTGTCTGAAGAACGTACTCGACGTTTTTAAACGCAAAAAAAGTCTAAAAAATAAAAATAAAACAACTTATATAAACAACAAGGATGATAAGTGACATTTTCAAATTGTAGTTTTTGCCATTTGCATTCGCTAAAATGTATGCGAATATTTAAAGCGGACTATAACTTGGACTTTAATTATTAGAGACCTTATGAACATAAATTATTTTTTGCTTATAACGTATATGCGACCTTCTCCGAGAAAAGGGAGATAGTGTGTGAATTCATCTTATTCTACGCCCTCCTAGGTACCAGAATCCACTCTTAAGTCCACACCCGTTTTTGCCACACTAGGTCCTTTTCTCGGAGAAGGCCACATATATGGAACCAAATTTCTAAATCAATTTCTTCTATAAAAACTTTTAAAGATCCTTCCCTTTTATTATATACTATACATTTTTTTTTATTTGGTAAATAAGGATATAAAAATTAATGATCTGGTTTAATAATGCCACCTGTTTATTTCATCATGATACTACCAAACTTCACTAAATATTATTTATCACCTCCTCTAGAAGGAACCGTTTGAGAAATATATAAATTTAAGTTTCTGTTTCTATGTACGTACACACACATACTTATTATGATTTTCAATGACTTTTATTCACATAAAACTCCATAGAAAAGTTGCTGCTAAGGAAAAGAGACCAACAAAATTTAAGTCTGCATAAGAATGAAAGAGATGGAAATAATTTAGGTTCCTTCAATTATTATTTTAAAAATTTATGAAAACTTTTTATACTGAAGTATTTTAATACTTCAATAAAAACAACTACACTTTGTCCACATACATGTACATATAGTTCTATATATTTCATTGGAATATAGTGATGGTAAGTGCTTTCTTTGCTATTGTATGAACAAAAGTGTATAGGAAGTATATCAAATGGAATTAAACTGTTCTTGTTCAGTAGTCACCAGGAGTGTAGAATTGAGTTAGCATGGGTGAATGGTTGGTTCAATAAGGGAATTACTAAGTTAAGTTGGTTTACTTTATTTGGTCATATTTTCAATAATTCAATTTAATTCTTTTTGCTCATGTCATTAAAATATTTGATGAGTGAAAAGTGCTTTGAAGGTGTTGTAATTTTAATTTACTTATTGCATAGTTGGAACCAATACAAATTCACTTTTGGGAATTCTAAATATATTATTAAGATTTTTCATGCTTAGGCCACATCATTAGAAAACCTTTTTCCAAAGATTTTCTAAAAGATAAAAATATTATACAAATAAAACTGTAAAGCGAATAAGAATTATAAACACTAAAATGTTTAACCTGTTACAATATCAAAGCTTGAGCAAAACACCAACAATAAACAGTCAGTTTATCTCTTCTTAAATTTACAGCTAAGTCTTGCTTTGTAAAAAATTTAAAAGTCGCTGTTGTTATACTCCAAAAACAAAAGTTTATCCCCAAACAAAGGGCGGCTATGTAAAAATATTTATTAGCCAATAGATTCTCCATGACACCGCTTCAGATATTGCAAAGTGCAAAAATTTCAAGTTTAAGAAAAAGTTTCCATATATTTGTTAACTTTTTTTCTTACAGAAATGTAAATAATACTCTGCTAAATATTTATAATTTGTCATTTTCGAAGATTAATTATTAATAAATGCGTTTTAGTTCTTTTAATTGAAAATTAAAATAAATAAACACACTTGTTCAACTAAGTAAACAAACTTTATGGAAATTAATTAATTTATTCACAAAATTTATCTTATATTGTTAGTTAAGAACTAAACCGCTTAATGTCTCCTGCATTTATAGTTCACAACTAAAAGTAGTAGCAGAGTACCTTTATGCCATGTTCGCACGGTGCTTATTACTTCGCTCTCTCTTTTTATTACTTATTTGAATTACCATGTTCGTACGGCATTTTTCTAATCGGTTTTGACAGTTCTTCTTCTTCTTTTTTTAAATTATTTTTGCTAAATTTAATTGTTTGTTTGCGGTAGAAAATATTATTTCAAAGAATACATACACATAAAATATTTATTTTCTTTTTTGTATTCCATTAAATTTTATAATATAAAATTACTTCCTTTACTTTTGTTTACTTTCTTTATGTTATGTTTTGTTTGTTTTTTAGTGCTTTGACAGCTGTTGATGGAAAAAACCGATAAAAATTAGAGATCACATTGATTTTAAAGTAATCCACAGGGTAATAAAAATTGAATTACGTACAAATGAGATAATCCGCTCTCAAAATTTTGTGTGACGAATTATGTAATTTGGATCATAATTAGGCTGTGGATTACGAATGAGAGAGTGAATTACGAAAAAACGCTGTCGTGCGAACATGGTATTAAGTCAATTCTAAAACATTCTTCGAATTATTAAAAAAAAAAAAAAAAAAACGAAAACGGTTTACTACCTCGTTGGCGTAATTAAGGGAATACGTTTAAATTCCTCAGTGAGGTAATTAAAAAAAAAATGTAATGTAAATTAAAAAAAAAAAAGTCAAGACATAGGAATTTTTATATTAATCAGCTTAATCTTTAGAGATAGCAATACAAAACAATGGGATTTGCTGTCTAAAATTTTATCTGTAATGATTTTTGAGATGTCCTGCCATATCCCGCTAACAAAAGCGTACGCAAACATACAAACTTCTGATCAGGGAAACCGTAAATATGCAATTGCATGGTTTTTCTTGTGCGATCAAAGAATGCAGAAACAATATATTTATCCGTTTTAGAGCTTTTTATGAATTTTGGTATCGATCTGTTTGTGAATAATTTGCATATTTTAGCTATTGCTGCATTTTTATTGCACACGTACTTCACGTTTTTGAATCATATTTTAATACATGTTAAGCAAATAAAAAAATTGCTTAACATTTGGTTAAGAGATGAATTTTATGTTGCCTTAATTTCGCCTCTATATTTAATTTTCACTCTACAATTGTAAGCCAAAGCAAATTTTCATTGAAGATAAATGTTATTCCAAACTGTCAAGTTTTGTATATGGGGGATTTCATAATAAGTGACAAGTTTTGCTAGCACCAAGTAATAAGTTACATGGACGAGAAAGAACACTGCAAATGCTAAAAATTTAAGAACCCACGTCTTGAGTTAGAAATTATTTTTTTATACATAAGCTACTCGCAGCCCAAACACCGACCAAAACAGCCTTAAAGGAAAGACATAAGCTTTCTTTCGAAGAAAAAAAACATTCCCGCTAAAAAAAATAAGAATAAAAATTTAAAAAAAAAAATGTTCTCAATCGACATTTTTCCATGTTAATTTTGCATTGGTATTTTTTCTGTGTGTCAGATCCTACGATGTGGCCGAATCTCATGACGACAATATACACCCAACCTTTGTTTAGGGCCGGAGCTATCTAACGTCCGATGCTTTAGGAATAGCCACAGGCCTGACTTTCCCCTCGATCAAATGTGAAAATCAGCCTTTCATGTGGCAGTCGCCCTTCCCGAGGTTTTGTGTATAAACTAGGGTGTTCAAATAATAGAGTTTCATATTTGTTCGATTATTGATCTAAATGAATAAAATTTTAAAATTAATTGATTAATTCTAAATCCAGAAATTTTATAAATTACCAGATTTTTTTTTGATAATTTAAAAAATAATTAGTACTTTCGTAAATAAACAATTTTTTTTTTAAATAAAACTTGTCAATGTTGCTCCAAATTGTTGATTTTAGATTTTAAGAGTCAAAATAACTTTTGATTTCTTGAAACTTTCCACAGATATTCCATTCTCTGCTATGTTTCTGAAAATAGTTTCCTCTAGAGAACCGATCGAAGTATCTTGTTTGAAATATTTATTCATTGGACCATTTGCCCCATTTGATTTTGTTGGTGGAGTAGCTTCTTCAAGTGAAAGTAGTAAATTAGTAAAGTTGTTGAAGAACATTAATACGTTAATACATTTTTGGACACCGGTTACACTTATCATTATTAGATTTATCATTCGAACAATAGTTTTAAGCCAAACTCATTCTAAAAACGACCCTGTAATGAAAGTACATACAAATATTCCATTTTATCTACTTCATTCTCTAAGTATCTATATTTTTGCAAGAACAACTCTTAAAACCAAGAAAAACTACGGTCATTTTGTAAATAATTGGATTTAAATTATTGTTCGATTACAATTTCACTTCATCTCCTTTTCTAGAACATACCCGATAAATTAATATAAGTCTTTGAATGAACATACCTTTGTCGATTTCTCTTTTGTGAAATGAATTATTTAATTGTGTTTTAACAATAATATAAGCTCAATTACTCACTTAACATGACTCTTTTGTTTTTAATTCCAACGAACACATAGATTTGGTTTGTTTATTTGACTTAAAACTTAAAAAAAATCATACAGTTAACAGAAATGCTATATTTATTATTATAATTCGATTAATCGGTATAAATTCTTCGAGTAATCCTTTAGTCGAAATTAGCCATTTTAAATTATTCGAACAAGAATTAATCGGCTGAACACGCTTGTATAAACCATAGAAAACACGGGATTCCCAACGTACACCCCAAAGGGAAAGCATTCTCCATGCAAGAGCATCATCTTGATAAGAAGACAGCAGCCACAAACGCACCCCGATACCTCAACATTTCATCTGCTCACTACTTGAGAGTCGTCACTGGTCTATAACCAGTTCTTCAAACACTACCCTACAAGAAACGAATGAGCGAGTAGTCACATTTTTCATTTTGGTGTTAAGAAAATGATAGGAAAAAATGACCGAATGTGACCGATAACTTGATTTCAGTAATTTTTTCTTATCATTTTCTTAACAGCAAAATGAAAAATGTGACAACTCGCTCATTCATTTCTTGTAGGGTATCTATTATCAGACTGATAAATCTTCATCATACCATCAATTCCAATCAGGGCTGCCAGATAAATTTGTGAAGAAATCGTCAATTTCCTGAGAAAATATAAAAAATCGTCTTTCACGTTTCGAAATTCATTAAAAAAAATCAGATAACTTAATATTAATTTTTTTTTCACAATTTATGTTCGATTTTAATAAAAAAAATTACTTCATACTCAATCGTTTTCAATCGTGTAAGAGCTACTGGGAGTCTCATGAAAAGCGTCTTTGATCGTCGATGACCGCATTTTTTAATCGTAGAAGACTCCTTCCACGGGAAAAACGCGATACGAGTGAGATTCTTCCATAGCACAGCGAAAGACGCTTCTTCAATCGCTGTGGGAATCGTCTCAAACGTGGGTCAAGATTATCTAACGAGTCTTTCATGTCAAAAATCGTATGAGACTCATGTAGATATTATCTTACAACTCGTGATTTCGATTAACAATTGTCAAAACTATGATTTATACAGAGAGTCGTTTAAGGTTCATTCGATATTGGTTTGACGAAAGATAAACAAAGTGTAACATTGTTCTTTTTGTACTCTGAGAATAATCATTTAAAGATTTTCTTAGAACTTTCATATTACAGCCGTACCTAGACAAAAGATTTAAATATAAATAGTGCGGCATCAACGTTTTGCAATTGGAAAAACCAATTTTGACAGCTCGTTTAATAATGAAGTTGGCAGCTATTGTTTATTAATAATTGCAATTTAGCTATTTTTGGTCAATCTAGCGTTTTTATCTCTTTGATGACGCTCTTTCTTAGGTATGGTGTATCAGAGTAAAAGCTGAGCGAAAGAACACGTTCTGCCTTCCGCTCTTGTTAAGGTAATGAACGAACGTGTAAGAAAATGTAATGTTTTATTCATACTTTGCAGACTGAAAAAAAGAGTCACTTTTAAGAAAAAAATCGGCAAATCGGCGCTTTGCTAAATTTGGAACAAAAAAACCGACAAAATGACGATAAATCATCAAATCTGGCATCCCTGATACCAACACAATATATAGATGAGACTTCTGGTATTCCTATGGTCTCTAACAATCACAATAACTTCAGATGACAAAAGGGTACTCTGGTAAGTATTCCGGCCTCAAGAAATACGAAAACTTCAAGAGCCATAACATTTCGGATGTTTGTCGCATCCTTAGCATGCACGCACCATGATCGCTCTCCACGGATTTTAAATGTCCGAAGGGAGAATATCTAGCCTTTGTTCCAAAAGGAAATCAATGGCAGACCCGGGGAGGGGTGCTGGTAAAGTAGCGTGCACAGCATATGAGATTGGAGGACTAAACTTTGTCGATATTGCATATATATAAATAGTATTCAGTGTTTTCAAAACTTATTAAGGAAAAAATTATAGATTATGTTAAAAAAATTCTAAATTAATGCTAAATATTTTATATGAGAAATTTAGACAGATCTCCATTAATATGTCCTTCCGGTACAACGACGACCTGTCAAATTACCTATAATAAATGAGTGTGAGATACTTGACAGGTGCAATCGAAATATGCACAGCACATAAACTTAATGTCGCCTATGCTGAACTTGTAACAAATTCTTGAGAAAGTTATATATTGTTTTTAGTTATGCCCGTAATACTTCGTGCTTTCTTTTTTCTGCGTTTTCCAGAAAACTAATTTCAGACAATATCGCATTTGCAGTACTTGCAAAAGGTTTCTTCTTTAGGTGCTTGCCCCAATCTTTGCGAAACTTTTGTGAATAGGTTTTTACTGATTTTTTAATATTTTCTCCGTTTTGATTTTTAATTCATTGAAACATTAATGATCATTTACATTGTTGCATTTTTTAGATCTAATTTAATGTCAGAATCTCGTTTTTTGCTTTCATATTTGTATTCAAAAATGGAATATATTAAAAATATCACAAGAACTAAAAAATGCTACGGATTTTTATATAATGCTATAAAAAATGCTACATGCTAAATCAGTTTTTTTTCAAGCCAAATGACTTGAAAAAATGCTAGATCTATCATGAAAAATGCTAAATTGGCAACACTAATAGTACATATTTAAAATAGAAAGGCCGGTCAATGAACACTTTGCATGCAAGAAAGCTAAATATAACGATAGACTTAGATGGAATTATCTTGTCGAAGCCCTATGATCCCTAAAGGAATAAAATAAAGTAAAATAAACAAAGATCTTTTACAGTAACCTCATAATATAATTTTGTTTTAGCCTGTCCATGATTGCCCACAAATGGGGTACTCTCTCGAATATTTGTTTTAAATTATGTAGCGTGGCTACGTGTTTAATTAAGCATTTGTTTGATTTTGCATAGCTTTTGTTATATCAAACAGCATTTAAGAATTTGCTGATACAGTTAATTACCTAACGCTTATTTACCTTGAGTTTTAAATACCCGTTGTTTTTCTTCGATTTTTTCCAAATAAGAACCTACGTTTAATTGCTTTACGCTTAACTACCCAATTGCCTTACAAATTAAAATTCCAAGGGCAATTCCACGCAAAAGTCTACCATAAATGGAAAAAATTAATATTTGATTTTGGTAGTGAAAATACTTAAGTATGGTGGCAACATAATGTTACTTTTAAGTTTTTTTAGTGGCAACAATTTTTTGATATTTTTTAAAAAAATTTGATTATATTTTTCTTATTTCTAAAAAGGGTTTGTTTTGAATTTTTTTAGTTTCAATTTTGGTTTCTAACTTATTATTAGAGTTTCAAAAATATCATTTTAACGATTTCAAAAATTACAATTTTGTATCTTTCAAATAGTTTTAGTGTTCCTATTTTATGCGCTGTGATTTCAATTCTAACGTTTCATGTACAAATACTGACTTTTATACTACACAAAGTGAGTGTAGTGCCGGTCACGTTTTGGGCTGTAGTGTCAGTCACAATTTATTTAACTAATAAATATTTTTTTAAATAACTTGCCGCTGTCATTTCAGCATTTTATAATAGTTTGATTCTTGAACTTTCGATAAAAAAAACACAAATTAAAGTTATTACGTAAGTGCAGCGGAAGATTATTGAAGTTTATAAACACTCTCGAAAACGACTTCCTTTGGTATGAAGTGTCAGTCATGTTTACATTTGACTAAATAAATGATATTTCAAAATATCGTTGGTTGCCATTTTTTCTATATCGGATAATTGTTGAAAAAAATTACTAATCGTAATATAAGACAACACACAATGTTGAGTCAGTCACATATGGAATTGCCCCCAAAACAAAATTACACTTAAATTTCATTCGTTTAATTGCCTCAGTACTATTTGACAACAACACAGCAAGTAATGCAACCAAGTTTACATGTTAACAATTTGAAAATATACACTAAAAATCTGTAAAAAAATATGCCCAAAAAACAATAAATGGCTTATTTGAAAGCGAAATAATCTACAATTTAATATTTGTATTAAAATAAACTTTATTCTGTGCTCACCAGAATAAAGTAATGTTATGAGTAGGGTGATCGATCGAATAGTATTCGACCGGTTTTAACCGGTTATTTTAGTTTTGCCCAAGTCGAATATTTTAAAATGTCCATTTTTCGAATATCGAATAAACCGGTTATTTTAGTAAAATTACCCGGTTATTTTAGTAATGTGTAATTTATATACTTATTCCTTACTTTTGTTTTAAATGCACCCGTAATTTAAGTATTTTTCTAATTGAATATTTGCAAACTTAAACTTTTTATAAAAAATGTCAAAACAAAATGAACCAAAACTCAAAAAAACATTATGAGCAATGTAAATACAAATCGCTAATATAAGCGTGTGTTCTTGTAACAAAAACCAAAAACAATATAAAGTACATACTACAAAAAAAGTTCAGCTTAAAAAGTAATAAGCAATTGGACAGTATTATAAATACTATATATATCTTTACAAAGATGTCATCTCTGGTGATATTTCGAACTGACTTAAAAGAAAATTGTGCTTAATCGACCCTAAAATGATAGATAAGTTGCAAAGGTTCTTTATATCACGACTTATTAATCACTTTTAATTAGTCTACAAGCTTGACAAAAATATACGCCAAGTAAAACTTAACAGGGTCAAGTAGATTTTAAGAGACTGCAAATAATACTTTACTAAAATATGCTGCCAATAATGAATGAAAAACTCTTAAGCAGTTCTAGCACATCTTCATGCTTAAAACAAGAACATAACGGCGGAATCAACGTTATGGGAAAATTCATCAGTTTTATTTATTAAAACACCAAGAACTTAAAATAAAATTGAAGGAATCAAAAATGTCCTGGAAGGGTTTAAGTTGTGTGATCGACGAATTGACAGATATTTCATACAAAAAGCATGTTCATATTACTATTGTTTCTATAATGCTCAAACCAAAAAAAAATTTAAATATATAATCCTGGATAAGAGGGTTAATTAACTTTTTATTACAAAAACTAATTTGATTTTTGTATTTTTATGTATTCAAATAAAAACCGGTTAACCGGTTATTTTAAAAATGCTTAACCGAAAACCGGTTTTTTTAAAATAGCAACTATTCGGAATATTCGATAACCGGTTATTGAAAAATGTCGAATAATCGATCACCCTAGTTATGAGGTTAGGAATTATATAAGAGTGAATATTTTAGGGATTGAAATTTGAATGGAAGCTGTATGTTTAAATCTGAACCGATTCAAACCATATTTAATTTGCAGTGAGATATTTTGGGCTAAATTTAATCTTAATATGACCATGATTAAATGGTTTATTAACATAAAAGTTTGCATTGGGTCTATGTGATATTATAGACCGATTCTCACATTTTACATAGGTTTCGTTCTTATGACAATTAAAACGTATTTACCAATTTTTATAAAATTATCTAAAAACTACTACTTTTACTTTACGCACAAGGTTTACATCGACAGACAACCAGCCAGATGGACGGATGGACACGAAAATATCACTTTTAAAAGTGTTTCTGATTCGATCAGGTTACTTAACGATGCGCCTAGATTTCTATGTAGCAGCACACATTTATATAATTGCCTTTTTCTTAATTTTTGCATATATTTATATAAAACTTTACAGTTTGGAATAACATTTGTCTTCAACGAAAACTTGCTTTGGCTTCCAATTTAAGAGAGAAAATTATATGTATATAAGCATTTTTTTTTTGCTGAACATGTCTTAACATATGCTTAAAAATGTGAAATATGTGTGCAAAAAATGCAGCATTAGCTAAAATATGCAAATTATTCACAAGCAGATCGATACCAAAATTCATAAAAAGCTCCAAAACGGATAAATATATTGTTTCTGCATTCTTTGATCGCACAAGAAAAACCATGCAATTGCCTATTTACGGTTTCCCTAATCATAAGTTTGTATGTGTGCGTACGATTTTGTTAGTAGGATATGACAGAACATATCAAAAATCATTACATATAAATTCTAAGACAGCAACTCCCATTGGTTTTATTGCTATCTCTTTAGATTTAGGTAATACATGTAAAAAGTCCTATGTCTTGACTTTTTTTTAATTTATCAAAGTTAAGGTATCTTGTAAATAAATACGTTTAATTATCTTAATGAGGTAGTTAAACGTATTCTTATAATTACCCAACGCAGTATTTAAGCGTATTCGTTTAAAATGCTTACCCCGCATATATACCCAAAACTATTGCCGTTTTTGGCGAGGTAATTATCCGTGGAATACTGTAACATTCTACTACGACTTTTTTTGATGTATGTAAATTGCAGCTTGTACTTTCCGAACAAAGTTTAAATGGACCAGCCATCCGTACAGAAACACGGACAATGTAAAATCGATTGAAAGGGGAGTCTGATAGGTATACATACTTAAAATAGGGGCAGATACGATTTTCTTTAATGTTAGACACATCAGCATAAACGCATAATACACTTATTTTTTTTTTAGTGGAAAGCGTTATAAGTTATGCTAAACTGCAGCGCGCAAAAAAATTACTTGGGCTTTTCTACTGTGCATGCTGCATACATGAATGATATGGAAACTCTCATGCGCAACCCATGTTAGTTAGTGAACATATAAATGAAACAGCAAGAAGACGATTCTATGGAAAAGCTTAAATGATATATGAGGTGGCACTATCAGACATACCAGTCAGGCCATAATAACGAAAAGTATCCTGAAGTTTTATTTTACATTTTTGATGAGAAAGGGAAGCGGTGGTACAAAATTACCAAATGAAAAATTATTACTTAAATAAGAAATATATTCTAAACTGTTCCTTTGAAACATTCTAAACGTCGTTGTTTCTCCTACCGCTACCCTCTACTTTAAAGAGCTGGAAAAACCATACAGAGTCATATCATATTCCATAGTTCATTGCATTTATTTTCTAGTATTTTTCATGTGCTGGTGTGGTAGTTTGAAATTAATTTTTAAATATTTATGAACGTAAAAGAATGTAGAACGAAAGCATAGTTTTTGTTGCTTCAGGGTTCCTTTTGCCCATTTACTCCAAAATGTAGGCAGCACAACCATTTATTTTAACGTTTATTTTCTTCTTAGCTTATTTTCTTTTAAGAAGGACTGACTTACCGAAGGAAGAAGTAAATGAATGCTTGTATACTCAGCGTCGAAGGATTCTTTACAAAACAGTTTTTTTTTGTTGTGTTTACATGTGTGAGTGCATGTATGTATGTATGTATATATGTTGTGTTTGGTTTATCCTTCAATAACAATTTTCATTTTTAATAATTTGTATCGGTTTTATTGAATTTTAAGCTTATTATTTATTTCAATGGACTTCTTTGGCTAAATGAGTGTATGCTTAGAATCCTATTGTAATATTTATATTGTAATTGGAAATTTAGTAAGAAAATTAAAACGGAGAAAAATAATAAATAAATATAAATCAAAAAATTATTTTTCGATAAACTTTTCATTAAAATTGAATTTAGTCGAAAAGTAAAGTCGTAATAGACGAAATATGTACTAGGGTTGGGGCGAATATTCGAATTCGCATTAGCATTTGCGACCTATTCGCTTATTATTGCTGTTTGCATTCGAATTCCCTGAAATGTATTCGAACAAGTAACAAACGTCAAACTAACGAATATACATACATATTAGAGCTATAAAGCATTAATTAACACTTATGTTTATTTCTAATAACTTGGACTAATTAAAGACCTTTTGCACAAAAATAATTTTTGGCTTCAAACAGAAAATTGGAACTGAATTTTTATTGCAATTCCTTCTATAAAAATTTAAAAAAAAACAATTTTTTTAATTTCGATTGTTTTGTACACTGTGCGACAAGATTTTTCAAACTGACCAGATTTTGAAAATATAGCTTAAAAAAATACACGTATCTCTCATAATAATATATGAAATTTTTATGAAATTATGAAATTATATTAAAATTTAAGAAATGTGACCATAATCTTTGAACCCGGTGGACCGATGTTGTTCATTTTTTACATAGTACATCTGAGAACAGTACGAAGTACTTAAGCAAAAAATCTGGCATCTCGATTAACTGGTGTGGGCATAATCGAAACTTTCCCAAGTGATAGACAGGTGGATTCAATTTAAATATTGAGTTGCGTGTAGAAACGGGAAAGCTAAATTTTTAGAATCTGGCCAGGTTGAGCCCAAAAGTTGAAATTGGTCGAATAGTGTTATAAATGCTAATTTTTTTTATTAATTTGGCTTGTTTCCCTTTATACGGATAAGGTTTATTTTCCTAGAGATTTCTGTTATATTTTGATATTTTAATTAGACTTAAGTTCATCAAATTTAATTTTCATTAAATTATTTTTGTGCTCATCAGGACCTGTAGAAATATTATTTTCTTCAGTAGGTTTCATTTAATCTCCAACAAGAAACTGTTTGTCTGATGCAACATTCAAGAATCTGATAAGGAAACAATTGTTTTGTTAATTAGTTTTATCTAATGTATTTTTTTGGTTTGAATAAAAATGGTGTATTTCGTATTTTAAATACATACATATGTACATGTACATGCCGTGAAAGTATTTTGTATTTGAAATACGCACAACAAATGGAAGTATTTTGTATTTTAAATACATGACCACAATTATTTTGTATTTTGTATTTTAAATACCGCAATCCATCTATTTTGTCCAACACTGCCTACAACAAACAGATTACAATTTGTATGTCGTAGGGTAATCATTTAATCGGGCGAATGCTTTAATCGGTTAATCCCTCGATTGATTAATTGACGTTTTAGTTAATTTTATTATTGTTCGGTTAACCGATTAATAAAGTTTTTTTATAAATTAAGTAATTTTAATAAATAAAAATTAAATATTATTTATTTTTTGGAGCTTATTAGTAATAAACAACAATAACATAACAATTCTGGAACTAAAACGAGCAAACATAAATATAATCCTGAACTATGTAACACAATAATATGTAACACAATTTTTTTAATTAATACATACATTTTATGTATTCATTAAAAAACAAACTGTGAGATCATTTTATTAGTAATTCCAATAGTTTAAGGAGAACTTACAAAATATTCTTTTGTAAAAATAATTTGGTTAAAATGTTAATCGGATTTAATCGACTCTTTTCTTTAGTTTTGATAAATTTTGACTTGGAATAAATTCTTTCACTTAACGTAGATGTTGGAGAAATCGAAAGCAGCCCATAATACACATTATCTTATTTCTCAGTGCTTTTCCTAGATTTATTTAAACATATAAAATCTTTCATTATGCACTTAGAAAAAAACATGTTTAAATATCGTCACTTCCAACTAAACTATGAAGAAAAATTTAAACATATTATTTAATCGACTTAAATTAACCGGTTTAATCGTTAATCGAAAAAAGCCAATTTTGAATTAAACGATCTGTTAATCGGGTAGTAATTTATTGGTACACCGATCAACGGTTAGCCGAATGAATACCCTCGTCACCTAAAATGCAAAGCAACGTATGATCAAAAAATTGCAAAATTTTAAGCTTCTATCTTAAAAAATAACCAAGTTATTAACAAAATTCAAAATGACGTATAATCAAGTGCATAATTTTCTTAAACAAAATAACGTATCAAGAATAACACTTGCCAAAGAAAAAAATAGCAGAATATTGTTTTAAGAACACAGCTAGCATTGTTTTTTTAAATCAAAATTGTGTATTCTGTTATGAACTGTAACGGCTAAACCTAAATCAGCGCGTTAAGCGCGGAGCTTAGTTTTAAAATAAGAGCGCCAAAGCTGTGTCATGAATAGTTATGTTAGCTTATCTTGCTTAATCAAACCCACGGAATATAAACAAAAAATGGATATAAAATATCTAGATGAATCAAAAATAGCTAAATTCCTATTACTTTTTAACAATTTGTGCGTTCGTTTACTTTTCCAGGAAAATCCCAGTAAAATCCAGTAGGTGAGTTATATGAAAATTTTACAAATTTACGTGTACGCGAACGCATTTCAGTAAAATCCAGTACAAATTTTGGGGTAAAGGAACGCAGCTAATATCAGTTAACTTTCTCACTTAACGTGGCGTCTAAATCGGATTTTCCATTTGCAAAGCGTTGAATCCGCGCTATGTGGGTTAATGCCAGGAACAGAATAAAGTAGTTGTAGTTGTAGTTGACAAATGCTCTGTTTTCGTTTTTGCTATAGCGCAAAAAGTTCCAAGTTTCGAATTCTGCCCTTCAACTGCAACGACAACTACGTATTCTGTGAACACTACTTTGAAACTCCCGTTTCTAACTATGAGCAGCTTGGAGCGCTGATCGTAACGTTATACTACAGCGACTATTCTGTTCCCCACTTAACTTAATACATTTTGTACGAGCATGAGAATTTTGACTGATAGAATATGCTTTAAACAACAACCTTAATCAGCGCAGGTTGCTCTGTTGGTGATTAAACTGAAATTTATTGCATATAAAAATAATAAAAATCTGTTCTAATAAAAAAAAAAAAAAAATTGTAACTCAAATTTCGTTGACAATTATTGTAACATAAAACGTCAAATTTGGTTGTCAGAAGCAAAAAAAAAAAAATAGTAGCGATTGTGTGGGAAAGAATTTAAGTTTTTAGCAAATTATAATTGAAGTTAAAGAATTAAATAATTAAAAATAATCACTAAAATAATTTTTTTTTAAAAAATAATCATATTGAAGATTCATCATAGGGAAGTTCGATTGTACATCTTTCTTTGCTGTTGAAATGAAAATTTAATGAAGTTACTTCTTTACTAATTAGTATGTGATTATTTTACGAACAAAAAGTTTTCATCAAATTCCCCATTTTTTTAAAAATACAACCTCTGTCATCGGTTCGAACGATTGCGTAAATCGTAATACACAGTACAAATTGTTCGAACTCGTAAATTATTTCTTTCGAATCGAAATACGCAGTAATTCCCAGAGCAGCTGCATAAAAGATTTTTCGGATTAGATTCTGTAAGAGATGATTACAAAAGTTATTAATTAAGAAAACGCTTATTCGATACGAAGAAAATAATTTTTTTGGAAAGGAAATGCATTACAAGTTTTGAAGGAAGTGCTAAGAAAATTTAAGTGTCTAGAGATTATATAATGTTCCTTCCAACCGTAGAAATGAAACGTGTTTTCTCATTGATAAAAATTATAAATAGGCTTTCAAACGATTCTGTAAATGCTTACCTTTTTTGGTTTTATATAAGCGATGTTGGCTTTGAACTCATTCTGTGGCAATAAGTGTTTAACACGTTTATAGTCCACAGCTCTCATATGGGCTGTAAATAAATAAATAAAATTTTTTCTTCAAAAACAGATCGCATTTTAAGCTTATACATATACATATACAAAATTCCTTTTATATCTCAAATTTGACTACGGTGTTTGCTTATCCTGTAAACTTATAAAAAAATGATGTTACGTTATTTTGCATTTTAGATGACATATATATAAATATAATACATATATATATATATATATATTAGGGTGGGTCAAATTTTTTTTGCTTCAATGGCATAACGCGATTTTTGATGTATGGGTCATTCAAGAAATTTTGCCAAAGAAACTATAGGTTAAAAATTAATTTGAATTATTTTTGAAAGTCTTTCTTGCTGTCAAGTATATTTAAATGTAACGGAATTTTTGGATCAGGCAGCGGTGGATCATTGCCTTCTAGATATTGTTTTAGAAATTCGTATAATGCATGCAATTGAAGTTTTATGATTGGTTTGTTCTAAACTCTCTGTTGCATCGGATCTTCCACATGGTTACGGTAGTGTAAAAATATTTTAAAGCTAAGTCGCGTATTTTCTTTTAATCGGACTTTTAAAAGTTTGAGGCTATTTAAAATTTGAGATAGCATTTTGAGAAAGTCGAATATTCGTAAATTTTCAGAACAATTTTGTCAATTTTCCACAAAAAAGCGATAAAATTAAAAAATCTGGCGCCTATTTCTAACTATAAATGGATTTCCTGACGCAAAATACCACAACATACACGTTTGGCTTGAGCTTGATTGTTTTGGAAAACTACAAATTTGAAAAAATCCGTGGGATGGAATTTTATTTTTGACCTATGGTTTCTTTTGCAAAGTTTCTTGGAATGACCCATATAACAAGAATCGAGATGTGCCTTTGCAGTCGAACTTCCATAACTCGAACTTCTCGAATTCGAACTAATAAGATTGACAGTAGCTCTAAAATAATAAACAACATACAATTCTACTTTCGTAACTCGAACTTCCATTACTCGAAGTTCTCTATAACTCAAATCAAATAAAATGTGTTTTTTATAGAGTGACACAAGTTTTAATAATTTTTAACATCAATGAAACGAGCTTTATTGCAAAAAATATTTTATGAAATTAATGTTTATATAAGATTTCCACAGAAATGTAAAAAGTTACGTGTGAAAAGGGCCGTAATCAGTTGCCAAAAGAGCTTTCGAAAGAAAAAGAAGTGGCAATGTGTAAAAACAGGCCGCAACAATAAACACAAATGGCGTGATCAAAACAAAAATAACAAAACACAAAAGAGAAATGCAAAAAGGGCAGCTTTCGAAGAAAGAGACAAAAAAACGCCAAATCTTCCGTCTCGTGACTTACCTGTTTAGTAATCTGTGAAGATTTCTGCCACGGGTGGCGCGTAGAATGCGCAATATGGAACACCAATTTTCAACAAATTTTCGCATTCTGACCATCATCGTTCTTGAAGACATATGGGCCAATGACTCCGCCAGCCCATAAAGGGCATCAAACAGTAATATTCTGTGGATGTGAATGGTGTTTAGACAAAAGCATGCCGATTCTCCTCATTCCAAATGCAACAATTCTGCTTATTTACGTACCAACCAGTACCATTTACGTTCAACCAGAAATGGGCTTCAATAAAATTAAATTTTGAATGGACATTTAAATTTAATACCAATTTGTAATTTCAACAATTTGCACGCGATGCTCTTGTGTTAGTTGATTCATAATTAGCGTTAGTGCAGAACTGTCATTTGCGCTACATGATAAATGTTGTATTATCATGGAAAATAAACGTATTTTTAATGTTTGTGGATTGGGGGAAAAAATATATAAGCTAATCAAAGCAGTCGGAGGTGGATTTAAGAATAAGGAAGTAGTCGATAAGTATTGTGTCCCAGCTAGTACGGTCTTAGCGATTTTTAAAAATAAAGAATTATTTATCAAATCGTTTAAGTCTCGGTCTACCTTTCTAGTAAAAGGATTCAGGCCCAAATGTACAAAAATATCGACATGGTAGTCCTTAATTGGTTTACAGAAGCTATAAGTCAAAACATGCCGATATTTTGCTTCATTGTAACTATATATGCATACTAAGGAATGAAGCTTTCAAGAAGTACCTGTTTTGAAGAAAAGATATACAAAATGAACGCACAAATTTGCAATTGATTCTTTTTTTTAACAAGAAAATGCTGTAACTCGAAGTCCAATAAGTCGAAGTTTTTTTTATGGAAGTTCGACTGTATTTATATAAATTTATCAATGTTAAAGCAAGCGTACACCGATCGGCGGCGCAGTATTGTCTGCTTATGGGAGATGTCCATCTATGAAATCGATAAATTTAATGTACGAAAAGGGAACTTAGAAAAACATGGGACTTAGTAAATTATTCGCCTTATGGGATCTTTCCGGTTAGAATAGCTTTCCGGGAGTAAAGCTTTTTTAATATACGTATTTAAGTATGGTCATTCTACAGTTTTTCTTTTCCCGAACTTTTTTGTTTCTCTAGAAGCGGGATAACATACCCAACTACATCGTTATATATTGATAAATGTCAAACAGTTTTGCCCATTTATGGTATTTACAGGATGCAACTTCTCGCATACGTATTCAAGTGTCTGCACAATATTGGACATCACACTATACATTTCATGAGGAACAATCATGTGATTAATACAAGAAATAATGAAGACTTAAGAATCGCCTGGTGTAGGTTGGAAACTACCAAACAGCGCGTGGAATTTATGGGAAGTCGTGAATTTAATAAATTACCCCTAATTTTAAAAAATGAAAATAGAATTTCCGTCTTTAAAACACTTCTTAAGCAACACATTCGGCAATATATAAATGAACTTTTTATATAATGTTATTGATTTAAATGATCTCAAATTAATTTATTTAACTTTTTGAAATACATATTTTTTCTGTTTTTCTTTTTTCTGTATTTAACATATACTTTTACGGAAAATAATATTATGCCAACTTGTCTCAACAATGCATTTAAGGCGCTGAGACCAACAATTGTAAATGAATTAATTTGTAAATAAATTTGAAACAAAAAAAAAAAATTTTAAATATCCCGGAAATAAAAAATGTAAACAGCTGGTTAACAATTTTCTGAAGTTTCAAAACAATGACCGTTTTTTTTTAAATTAAATTAAACCGAAAGTCTTATAATTAATCACTCTTGTACATACTGTGGTTAGGGTTATTTATGAACAATATTTTGTGTTTTTAAGATTTTCCACAAATATTATTTCCCTAATGATGCCCTCTTAAATTCTTAAAGCTTTAAGACCGGAAAATAAAAACAAAACCAGACAAACTTAAAGAAACAAATGGTAGACATGTTGTATCGATTAACTGTTAAAAACGTTTAAATACTCAAGTGTAACGCACAGATATCAAGCACACTTACACTATCAACACACACACATTTAAACACGTACTCATACTAGTTTGTATATGGAAAATTCTTTTACTTTTTTGAGCACAAGTCTTAAGAACAACTAAATACTATTTAAGATGAAGAAAGGAAATCAAAACAAAACATCTACAAAAAAAAAAATAGCGAACGTATAAAAACATAAACAAATACAGATACAGCTAAAACGTGCATACACAAATACATACAAAGAAATGAAGAAAACACCAAAGAAAATAATTCAACTGCCAGTTGTGTATGTGTGAATTGTGCTAATCAATGAATTAAAGAGTCTCGAGCAGACTCGTACAAACGCCAAAATGCACTAAAAATTAAATACATACAAATGAAAATTACAACTTTAAGTATGTCTATATAGAGGACGAAGCAAACCACTAAAGAGATGGACGAAAAGAACCAAGAACTAAAAATTCAACAATAAAACAAATACATATGTACGTAAGTATGTAATACAGTACCAACCAAAGTGAAATTGGGGAAAAACAACTTTTCTGGCGGTAGTTTTTTTTTAACTTTATCGAATGACAATTGCAAGGAAATGAAAGAAGAAATAAATTGGAAAAACATACATTTTGTTTGATTTTAATCAGATTCATTAAGGAATCAAATCGTTAGTTTAGTGAAATAAGTCAGAGGATAATTTAAACCCTCTATAAAAATATCGTGACAAAATAATTGTGTCCTGTTTGTTGGTTTTCAATTTTTTTTTATGAATAGTCAGACTTTTCGCTGACTAAAATTTCTTTTTTATCTAGTTTTGATTTGCGTACATACCGACATACATACATATGTACATACATACATATGTACATACATACATATGTACATACATACATACATCCATACATAGGTATGTACTTATTTTTTGGATACACAAAACTTTGACTTCCCAAAACGATTTTACTCTTTGAAGCTCTTTTATACAATATTTAATGAGAATAAAAGAAAATTAAAATAGAAAACTTTAAGTGCTTCAACTCTGCCTAATAACTCTACACAGCATCCAAAAATACATACATAGTTAGTATACATATATACATCAATATACTTATAAAACGAAGAAATAAACAACGAAAACACAAACCAAAAGAGAACTTAATAGAAGCAATATAGTGTTACCATTAAAAATATTCCACCTGAATGTCTCCTGAATTACACATTCGATTATGAGTTGGCTGCATATGTTTTGTTCTTTCAGAGTTTTTTTTTACTGTTAAGAAAAGACAAATAAATAAAGTCACCGTAGTAAAAATCACACAACAGCAACACTGAAACAATGCCGACATAAAATACATACTTTGAATGGGAGAGAGCACTGAACGAACGTAAGAAGGGGATCAATGGAACGATGGGCTCCATTAGCTTTCGCCGAAATGTGATTGTATAAACAAGAGAATATTTTCGATGGAGACATGCGCTCTCAATAGTTTACCAAATAATGTGCGTTTTTGTTTGCAAGAGTTTGTGTGTGAGTAATTTGGATACAATTCTACTCTGATTGGCTGCAAAATAGTGCGCTCTGCATCATTGGAGCAACATGGACAATACACTCACAAAATTAAAAAAAAAAAATGCAAGATTTACACATAAAACACAGAGGAAATACATGCACACATTTTTTAATACAATCGATGCCCCTTTTTCTTTTCTTTTTTTCCACAAAACGACATCTAAAAATCTCAAAATATTTTAAAATAAGAGAAGAAAACTTATGTATGTTTGAGCAAGTGGACTGTATTCTCCTCCACATATTTAAAAAAAATTTTATAAGTTCACTTTTGTTTTTTGCAATTGTGTTGCAATTTCTTGTGGGTTATGCTTGGTTTTTCAAAGAGGACTTCGTCATCACGGCATCATCACTAACCGCCGTCATCTGTTGCCAATTTTTGTTGTCTTTAGTCTGCAATTCTTCTTTCCCAAGTAAGTCAGTATTGGTGTTTGCTCAAGTTCCATTATGAACCATCACTGTTTCTTTGTTTTTCCTTTTTTTTCTCTTTGTTTCGTTGGAACAAAACACAAAAAAACGGCTTGCAATACTGTGTTTTTATTATTGTTTCTCGGAACGTGTTGTTGTTGACAGATTTCAATGTTGCTGTGCTTTCTTTTGAACTTGTTTAAGATTTTGACTTTCGTCCAAAAATTCTTTTTCCGAAATGTGCGTTTTACACATTTAATTGCGTGAGTGTTAATTAATTGTAATTTTTGACATAAATATGATTTATTAAGCCATAAATAAGTACGTGTATGTGTACTCGTTCCTAAAAAGCCGTCGGTAAAATGAAATTGTTTTAAAAAGTTTATAAAATTGTATATACAATTATAAAAAATTAAATGAATTTTAACTGATTCAAAGATTCATTATTTAAAGTTAAAAATGTAAAAGATGTATCGAAAAAAAAATCCGTAAAAGTTTTAAATATAAAAGAATCGTGGTGCAAACGGGCATAACAAAACGGAACAGAAGCTTTCAAAATAGGTAAATAATTATAACTTCCGCTCACTGACTTCCTTTTAAAGATCCGTCTTAATTTTATGGATAAGAAAATTTTTCTTAAAACCTATAAAAACATTTAAAAAAATTATTAAGAAAAAGGCTAATAATATTTTCTCAAGGCATTAGAAAAAAATCGTAAATATTATCTCAATAGATCGGAGTGCCTCTTAAGCCTTGTTGGTAGTGCGCTAGTCCATTAGTGTCAGAGGCATGTTTCAGTACAACGGACTGAATGTCTATGTAGCTATTGCTTGGTTAATAAGTGAGAATATAATTTGTTATTCTATTTGTAATCATAATAAATAAATAAATAAATAAATAGATCAGATTTATATATATACATGCATACATATGTAAGCACCTTTATATTTTGCGGAGACAGAGTACCTAAACGTTGACTTATTGTTCATTTAGAAGTTAGTAAGAACGTTTTAAAATTTCGCTGCATATTTTGGTTCGTTTGAAGAATAAAAACATTTTACTTTTGATCATTCATGTATAGGATTACTACGTCCCTGCAAATAATATTGGACCACCTGATTTTGATAAAATGGACTTATCCATGGACTAGTCCGATGTAATGCAAGCATGGACCATGTCATTGCTAAAAAGTGCTTGTAGTGAGACGACATGTCTTCTTTTTTTTAACGACGTGCTTTCGTTTTTAAGCGACTTCAAAACTAGTCCTCTTGAGTATACCATGGAGTAGTTTTAAAACTACTCCTTTGTAGTCCAAAGATGGGTTACATGGTCCTGCCCTAGGACATCGGTTTTTTAAATAGACCATGTTTTTCCATACGTTTGGGTTACTTTAGGACTAGTACTGGTCCCTTGTGGGCTACTCTTTACACTCGTGTTTGGACTGGTCCCATTATTTGCAGGGGTTTCTTCGATTCCTATAATTTTTCATTCACATGCGAAAAAAGCGTTTTTTATATTGTTGAGGGCTTCGGTAATTTACATGCATACAGCAGGAGCAGCCTTTGTTTGTATAATGCCTTAATATTTGTTATGTCTGACATATTTATTTGTTGGTTTTACAAGCCGTTCTTTTCCGTTGAAAAAATATTTAAAAAAAAATCCGAAAAACTTTATAAGCAGTTTTGTTAACGTTCACTTATGTATGAAAAATTATTAAAATCGAAGAAACTAAATCATCTCACACATGACCTAAAGCAAAAAAGTTTGTTAACTATTCTTCAAATTAATGAATGAAAAAGAAGTTAAAAAATTTAACATTTTTCATTTTTGAGAAATATCGAAAATTTGCGTACAAGGAAAATTTGAACCTCTTCTTAAGGCTACTTTACACTATAAGACTTTGTATTAATGCATGTCAAAAACCCATACGACTTCATCGTTTTTTTTTAATTTTTCTGAACAATAAATGGCGGTTTGCACAAGTTAAGTTTGAGTCGTCAAGACATGAGTTTTTAGGAGAGAGGGGAAAAGAAATGGCATTCTCTTGACCCTTCTCTTCTAAAAGCTCCAGACTTGATGAGTCAACTTGACGTGTGTGAAACGGCACTAATACTTTTCATTTAGTCAGGGTTGCATTTTAACAAAAGCGTGTTCATGTGCGATAGCGAAAATAAATGCTGTATTAAATTAGATGTATTGGCAGCATCAAAAAAACTCATTAGATTTCTGTCTTACAAAGTATTATGGAATATGCATGCGCCGCGTGGTAGTGAGAAGTAAACGTTATTAATATTAAATTCTTTATTTTGATTTGTATTTCTTTTTAAGATTTTATAATGATTTTTTTTTTAAACATTACCAATATTTTTGTAACGTTAGTTTACCAATCTCTATTCGGTTTACCAATTATCTTTTAAAATACTGGTTCTCAACGAGTCTGAATGAGATCAATTGAGGAAAATGACATATTAATAAAGTACAAAAATTTCGATTTGATGGAATTATGTACAAGGAACCACTGAACTTTTGACATTGCACAAAAAAGTTGGCTTCTATTTTTTGATTTGCATTCTTTATGCAAAAAGTTAAGATATACTCGTAATATGGAATATGTACAAAATGTGGCATCGATTTCGAATTTTCAATCATAAATTTCTTGATCCAGTGTGCAGAAGTATCAGCCCATAAAATAATATTCAACCCTCATTTTACAACAATCACATAATGAAAACTGCTACTGCTCCTACAACAATTGACTCAAAGAACAATGTAAAATATCCAAAGGCCCTCTCTCAACAACCAAAATACATTATTTTAAAATAAAATAAAAAATGATTGAAATTTTATATAAAGGAACAGCGCCAACAACAAATTTACAGGACAAAAACAAAATTGCCACAGAGTAGTTGGGTGGGAGTGAGTTCAAACGATGGTGAGGTAAACTTTAAACGTGCGTACAACAGTCATAAAAACAGAGCATGTTTAGAAAAAGGTAATGGAAAAAAATTTATGTTTTCTTCTTTTTCCGTCTAGAAAAATTTAAAGCAAACCCAGAGGGAGTGGGACAGGACTGTTTTATTTTTTTCCGTTATTTCTTTGATATTTTTTTTACAAAACAAAAATTTTTTTCTTCATCAGTCGTTTGTCGAAAGTCAATCAAAAAGCGTGTCTCGTACTCATAAATTAAAAAAAAATAAATATATATTTTAGACCAATCGATATGATATTTTACTCTTGACCAATAAAAAAGCCAAATCATATATAGAATAAAAAAAAATTTAACTGTAACATAAAAGTAAAAAAGTCAAGTTCGCACTGTTTTAAATTTACCGCCATTTAATCTCGACTTTCAACACACCATAATCGGCAATAGTGGGACGACAAAAAATGGATTTTTTTATTAACTGGCAGTAAGTGAATGTGTGTGCGTATTCGTTACGCGGCGTTAACTTAATATTACTTGCAGCAAAATTGTGTGGCACAGACCCTGTCCGAACATAGAAGAAACAATGAAGACGAAAACGCGCGTTTTTTCAATTATTTTCAAACAAACAATTAAATTATATAAATCACTTCACATCAGTAAGCAACAACGTTGAAGCAACAACTTGTAGTAAAAAGAAGAAGAACAGGCAACGACCAACGTCAATGTTACGCGTATTTTTTATTAATACGATTCTTAAAATACGATGTGGACGATGTCTGCACTTACTTACGTCGTCATTTAAACCTTTTTCCCTGAAAACATTTTTTACCGCGGCTGTTTCGCTGGATTACACTTTTTTCTTAAATAAAATAGCATTTAATTTTGTGGACTTTAACCAACATCATCATCATTCCCACCATCCTCATCTTTTCGTTTGGGTGCGTATCTTGTTGTTGCCCCTCATTCTTTTCTAGTCACTGTGTAATTTTGTATTTATTGTATGTAACGTAGTTGTTGCTGTTTAAACGTGTGAATTTTAACGCCAATATGTCTGACAGCGTCTGACAGACGTGTCAAAATAGTAAAACATTTTAACGTCTCTCATTACAAGTGACTTTAACTCAACTATACATTGAAGTGAAAAAAAAGAAAAATCTTTAAGATAGATTACATTTTTTTGTTTATAAGATTAGCGGACTTAAGCTATTAGATATATGTACACACAAATGTATATGTTCTATTTATATGAATCACGGCAAGTGTTGACACTGTCAACTATCTGAAACGAAAATTTGCAATAACACCACTGTGCTAGTTCAAAAAATGTAACCAGCGGGCAACCAGGCGGGTAAACCTAATTCAGGTATGCAGAATCCAGTGGTTCTAGAGTTATAATAAAATAAAAAAAAACCTTAAATTTATGTATGTTCTAGAAGTTTGTTTAATTTGTTATTGCCCCAATCAAACGAGTAGCTTTAAAACTTAAAAAGGCCACAACTAAACATAATTGGGTGGTTCACTGAAGGCGGAATATAAGGTTATCTGGTTATGTAGTTATATATTTAAAAAAAGAAAAATATAAAAATAAATGTATTTTGTTGTTGTTAACATAACTAAATAGCCATAACTTGAAAACCAGCCTTTCGTGAACAACCCAAATGTTTACAAATAAAGTTCCATTAACAAAGTAGTTTTATGAAGCACAATGGCAATAAAAAATAGCAACATTATCCGCTATTGCATGCAAAAAACAGTGACATATTTTAAATTTGTTTATGTAACAAAAAAAAAAGACTTACTGACCTAAACAAGCGCGGCAAGCGTTTTTTAAAAATGAAATTCTATTTGAAATACGATTTTAATAAAACAAACTGACTTATCCATCCGGGTTGTGTCTAATTCGAATTCTAAAGGTTTGTTTCGTATAAATTGCATGCAAAAGAAAAGTTTTGACACACAAAAAACGCTCACAAGCTTTTATACTTTAATAGTCTTATTCCTTAAATATTTTTCCAGGCACTATTCGATTATAAGATACAAAGAATGCTGACGAAGGCTGTAGCGGGCCAGAAAATGCATTACATTCTGCTGGTATCTAATAGTTGTTTAAATTTTCTTTACAATTAACTTCATTGCTAGCCAACGGATAGCTTAAGTAAGCCTCGTAACAGAAATATACAAACAAAATTCTGATAGTGCATACAAAATATTCCTGGAAAAATATTGAAGGAATAAGACTATTAAAGTATTAAAGCTTTTGAGAATTGTAATTTGACTAAGAATACACATTCGAATAATATGAAAATTTGTTATTTTCGTAATCAAATCCTCATTTTCCCGCTGGGTACTTAACATATTTGGTTACAAGTGTGATTTGTGATTTTTTAGTAACAGTGATTAAATTACAGGTACAGAAATATCACTCATCTCAATTGTATATGCTGGGTCCTTATGAGGAGCGAAGTTGCTTTACCGATGTCCGTCCGTGTGTGTGTAGAAATGGGGTTTCGAGGACCCCAGATACTATGAAGACTAGGGGGTTATATATTTATATAACATATACGCTGTATTTATTTGCTGTAGATATTCAGCCATGAGCAAAAAGTGTAATGCCTTATGGCATTAGTAATTGTTAATTTTTTCGAATAAATCAAGCTTCCCCTTTTTAGAGCACAACATTTTTAAGAAATGAACATCAAATTGAATTTTTTAAAAAAAAACTGAAAACAAAATTAAACCAACTGTCTAAGTTATTAGAAATGTGCTTGAAAAGTGATAAACAAAAGACATCGTTACACTGTGTTATAGAATACAAGTTTTGTATCGAATTGATGACGACGTCGATGAAAATTAATGCTGATATTTAATTGATGACGACGACGTTAAATGGAATAAGGGTGAACATTTTTTGATTTTTGTTTTGACATTTTTCATAAAAAGTTTAAGTTTACCCAATATTCAATTAGAAATATACTTAAACTACGGGTACATTTTTAACAAAAAAAAAACAAATATATATAAAGAAACGTATATAAATTAAACATTACTAAATAACAGTTTTATTTTAACAAAACAACCGGTTTATTCGATGTTCGAAAAGTGGACATATTTGAATATTCGACTTGGGCTGAACTAAAATAACCGGTAAAAACCGGTCGAATACTATTCGTCCGATCTTTCTATTAGATACCTTCTTCTATTTTTACTGCCTGATTCTGAGCGCGAAAGAATTCTTTCTTTCGTTATACTACATTAAAAATAAAAGCAAAATGTTTAGAATTTTTTTTTTGGCTTTAAATTTTATTATTCGAAAGAAAGAATTCTTTTGCACTTCGGAAATAGGCAATTTATGTTTTCAATGTTTTCACAAAATTAGCCTACGCTGTCCTTATTGTATTGCAAACGTTTTGAAATGGAATTTGTTTTATTTTGAAATGAAAGCTAAAGCGATCAAGAAAAACTGAGTTTGCTGTGTAACTGTGTATTTGGCATTTTTTCATGTGAATATCGATTTTTTTAGGTAACTATGGACATCTCTGTATTTTAAACCTCTGAAGAATAAAGTTTCTAACGATCAAAATCCTCAGTCACACAATCGCTCCATACAATAATACTCTTTCTGTAACGTACTTTTACCATCATAGTTTGTGACGTCTTATTTCATTTAAAATAGAGTTTTTGTATAAAGAAACGTCTGTTTCTTCCCCTTATCACTGTTTTTGGTATACTAATGTTTTTTTTCCTTTGGAATGCAAGTGATTTGCGGGACCAAATATTGTTCATTTCTGCCAATTTTTCATTGGTTTCCCAAGTGAATATAGTTATGGACACTGTAAGAAAAATGTCCGGCGTTTCCAGGGCTGCCAAAGTTGGGATTTCATGCTAGCAAAAAGGACAAAGAAAGTCATTTGGGGATCTAAAAAAAATCGGGGATTTTTGGAGATTTTTCACATTTTTTTATTTACGCTTATTTTTATTTGTTTAGTGTATTAAATATCAAAAAAAAGTAGCAAAACATTTACCTTGCTCTTGTCAAAAACTAATACGGTGTAAAGTGTCCTAATTAACATTAAATACCATTTTTGATGAGTGCGCAAAAGCGACTCACTAAACTTGTTATTATTCTTGAATGAGTGTTTTCAAGAAGAATTTAAAAAAATTATCTAAAACCGTTGACAACACATACAAAAGGTTTGATCTTTTTAAAGACAAGCAGATATGTCTTCCATAAAAAGAAGTAAATGTAAAAGACAATATAATAAAGTTTGAGACAAAGAGTGCTGCTCTATAGGTAATTAAATTAAATTAAATAAATTACGGATATACATATGTATGTATTTTTATTGTTGATTTAAAGGATGGGTAAAACCGATTGAACAAGCTCCAAATTCTTATAAATTGGCTCATTTGTCTTGACACAGCATATTGTTCAGCTTGTAATTCCTGAGTGGAATCGCATAAAATGGATTTAAGAAAACATTCTGAAACCAGTCGCTACAAACCAAATAAAAAAATTTTTTATTTGGGATTTTTGGGGATTTCTATTTAATTTTAATAAAAATTTGAAATTTGGTCAGAAACAAAAACAAAAAAAAAATATTAACTTTTTAAGAGTTTGTTTTTTAATTTGGGGATTTTTTTCTATTTTTTGTGGACAAGGAAAAAAGTACCTGTCAGCCCTGAGTGTTTTAGGGGATATAGGTATAGTTTTTCTTTTGCCGGACATTTTTATTTCGCTGGAAAGCGGGATTTATTTTTCCATTTCCTGGGATCCCGGGAATTCCCGCTCAATAAAAATCGATGCAAATATTATTTATTTTAATTTATTTGAACAAATAACATTTCCTGAGATCAATTAAGTAAATACATAGTTATATACATGCATTAAACAAAGAGAAAGTACTTAATGGAATCTTAAGATCTTCATGTTCAAAAGTACACATGGGCAAAATATTAGTTATTTTGTAGGATGTTTAAGGAAGATATAGCGAAAATACTTTTTGGTTATCTCTTTTCAATGTGTAATAACATTTGGAATAAAAAAACTTTCAATCTGGGACATTAAGACAAACTACAACCGCAGAGAACTGATGATTACATTAAATTCCGAGTAAATTTCCATTAACCTTTAAACCATAGTTGGGGGTAGTGCACTAAATATTGATTTAAATCAGCAGTGCATTATCAATAAATAAAACTGCAAAGAAATTAGTTTGCATTTTTTTTTACCAGCTTTAGTGGTGATTGCAATTTTTTAACCACCACTACAATTTTTTAGTGATATTGCAAGTTTTTTCACTATAACTTAACGCCAGAATTAATGAAAAAATCTGCACTCAATTCAAATAGCGCAAATTTGGAATTGCAATCAAAAAAGCTGCATACAAATATTGTATCACTAAAATTAAAAAAATGTAACTTTGTATGTGCATGGTTTTTGATTTTTTTTTGGAGGACATGCATAAGTAAAGAACATTAAACAAATTGAAATTTTGTCAATAGCGGTATAATGAGTGCCCCGGTGGACTAGCTGGTAGCGAGCTAGTCTATCAGCGCCGGGGTGGCGGGTTCGATTCCCGCCAGAGAATCTGGTTTCTTTCCTGCAGACAAGCATAAAGCTTCGCGGGATAAGCTTAGGAAATTAAAAAAAAAAAAATTATTGGCTTTAATCACACAGTACAACACATGATTTCGGGACTCAATTCTGATAATTGCTTATGAAAGTAGACCCAAAAAGAAGCACTTCCGCATCATTAGTTTGGTCATGGTACCTCAATTAATTATTTAAAAATTAATTTGCAGTTAGTTAGTATCGTATAGGGGAATTTGTCACGTTTTAGGCTCTTTTGTCGGTCATAACTCGAAAACCACTAGTCCGAATAAGCTGAAACAAATTTAAAAAAATTAAGAATTACAATTCCTTTAATCTGTTCATACAACGTTTCGCTACATAAGCAACAGTTTCGCAGTTATAAATAAATGTATGAAGAAAAAAAATATTTTTTGTCCCATCTTAGCCACAATATAATCCATTTCGATTTGTGTTAGCGGTTATGGTCCATTATTTTCAATATCGGGTGTCCGATCAGCATCATTCACATCGGTCGGATTATTGAAAACGGTTTCGGCTTGCAGGGACACAGTATCCAGACTCGGAGGTTTAGGTGTATCGGTACCAGCAGCGCGTTCAACTGGAAGTGTGGCAGTAAAAGCAGCAATGTATTCTTTTGTTTTTTTATTAATCCAGGACGAGAATTTATGCATGCGTAGCACCTGGATTCATCATGTCCAGTTAGGTCTTCCACCCAAATTACTGGCTTCATAAAAGAAAACTGTCCACCTTTTCCATGTATCCACATTATAATGGTATTAAAACAATTTTTGCACACTGTGTTCAGCGTAAAATTTGCACCACTTAAATCTGCTTTATCAAAATAATGACAATACGCTTTTTTGAATTCCTCAGTAATCAATTTTTTCGATCCAGTTGGCCTCTTTTTGGAACGATATGACCACAAACGAAACAAAAATTATCCAATTGTGGGCACTTGTTATTTTCCATATTTAGAAAATAAATTATATGTTTTGTTGTTATTCACTTTTAAAAACCGGAGAAAAATTCACTTGGACTTCTCGCGTTCGTCGACTCTTGTTAAATGACAAAAATCGATCAAAGAGCACCTATAAATACTACAAATATTTCAATATTTTACTGGCAGTTACTTATGAAATATGTTTTCGAAACGTTCCAAAACATTAGCACTCATAAATGTGGGTGCAATTTCGGTTAAAAAAATAATGCAGGTAACTAACGGAAAAACCCAAATAATTAAAAAAGGGCACTTTTTTTTTTTTAATTGCCAACTCACATTTATTAACGCTTATTACTTTGCTACCGCAATCACAAAAATCAAATAACCTTTTATTTATTACTTTTTAATTCTGAGAATCATAATAAAAGTCATCAATGTTTTTTTAAAGAATTTTGTGGATATCTCGAGAGCAAATTTTTGAAATTCATTCCTTTAATTAATTGTGAATAAAAGCGAAACGCGTTTATCGGTTTTCATTATTTACGTGTCATTTTGTTCGTAGGTTATGCGACTTTACGTGAAAGTAATAGGACTTGACACTTTTTTACCGTTTTGAATTTTTTTATGAATTAAAAATAAAAAATTAAAATTTTTTGGGCAAAAAATATTTTTTTTCTTCATACATATATTTATAACTGCGAGACTGTTGCTTATGTAGCGAAACATTGTATGAACAAATTAAAGGAATTGTAATTCTTAATTTTTTTTTTGAATTTGTTTCAGCTTATTCGGACTAGTGGTTCTCGAGTTATGACAAACAAAAGAGCCTAAAACGTGACAAATGCCCCTATACGATACTTACTAACTTCAAATTAATTTTTAAATTGTTTATTGAGGTACCATGACCAAACTAATGATGCAGAAGTTCTTCTTTTTGGGTCTACTTTCATAAGCAATTATCAGAAGTGAGTCCCGAATCAATCACCTGAAAAATGTTGTACTGTGTCATGAAAAAACAAGTTTTTGATTTTAAATTTAGTGCAACAATTTTAGTTGCACTCAAATGAGTGAAAAAAAGTTGCAATAAACTGATGATTGCTTTTTTTTAAATCAAACTATTTTTTTTTATTTAAAAATTTTTTTAGCATCTCTATCACTCATGCTTAGTGAGGCTGCAAATTTTCAATTCATTACTCAACATCAAAAAAATGATTGCAATATTTTTGCACTATCACTAAGTGTGAGTTGAAACAGCAAAATGAGTGCACTACAAATAGACTTCAGCACTTATTGGCACAGAATTAATTCAAAGCCAACACCATAATATAAAACCATAAAAGTTAAATTATTTAAACAATTTATTACAAAATATTTCTTTTAAAATAGGATTTTAGTTCAGAATAAGCATTGACAGAATCGTTTAAAAGCCTATTTCTGATTTTTATCAAGAAGCTTTCAATAAGAAAACACGTTTCCTTTCTACGGATGCTTGCCTTTATAGTCAAAGGAACATAATATAATCACCCTTATTATGTTTGGCGTATTTTAAATACGCCTACGACTGTTTGGTAATAGATTAAAGAGAACGTGAATTTATTTCCTTTAATCTATTACCAAACAGTCGTAGGCGTATTTTAAATACGCCAAACAAAATAAGGGCGATTATCTAGGACACTTTCAGTTTTCTTGGTACTTCCTCCAAAATTTGTAATTCCGTTTTTAAAGAATATACAGAGGTGTCATGGAAATCGAAAACGTAAAACGAAAGAATTTGGCAGTCCTTTTTATTAAACTTTTAATCTAATTTGTACAATTTTTGTTAAAGAATTCTGTTTAATAGAGCATTGTTTGTATAATAATTGCCATATAGGTTTTTTATTACAGAAACCTTAGTGAAAAACGACTCTTAAAATTCTTTCGTTTTACGTTTTCGATTTCCATGACACCCCTGATAATTTTTTAGAATCGAATTAAAGTTTTCTTTGTTAAAAACTTTTATCATCATCTCTTACAGAATCTAATCTGAAAATTCGTTTTTCATTATATAAAAAAATATTTTTTTTTTGGTGTATTTCATAGACTTTTTTCCAGATGATAACGATTAGAAGCAGTTATTTAAACCAAACAAAAGAGAGAACAAAATTTAATTAAATCCAATCAAAAATTCAAAATGCGTTTTTATGGACTTAAGACCTTTTTGCCTAATTATTTGTCGACACAACTTTTTTACAATTATAACAGCAGCTAAGATTCCATAATTAAATTTAAAAAACCCCGGGAATTCCCGCACAAATTTTCCGGGATTTTTTCCCCGTAAAATGTGCGGGATCCCGGGATTTTTGTCCCGGGAAATCCCGTGCGAAAAACACTAGATATAGGAGGCAGAGTAAATAAAAAATTTAAATCAGCTTTATTATAAAATGAAGTATTTTCGGTACTTAAAGATATTTAGGATAAATAGAAATTAGAAATTTATACGAATTTTTATATAATTCAAATGTGATTTCTAAAAGTATAAAAGTTTTTGAGGATTGTACACAAAAAAAATTATTGCCGAATTATTTTCAAACAAACGATTGTTTGAAATTTTTTTTAATCTCTACAAATTTTTTTACTGATTCAATTAATATTTTTGTTTGATTTTTATTTAACCAACAAAAATGTTGACAACTTTTCAATAATATAATATACGCGCTATTGGTTTCAATTTTTCATAATTTTGTATGAAATATTTAACGCTCTTTAATGTTGTCGTTTTTTGCATTTTTTATTTGATCGTAAGCAACACTTCTTTATGTGAAATATAAGAACAACAACACAAAACACATACAGTTTATTTTTGGACGCTTTAAAAAAGTACAACAAGAAGAAATATGATAAAATAGCGCGACGAGGTTATTAGTAAAAAAACAAAAAAATAGCAGGTAAAAAAAAGGTTTCATTCTTTTTTAAACAACAACAACATTATAAGAAACAAAATAAATTTTTGGTTGGTTTCAAAGTTGGAAAAAAAAGAATGAAAAATAAAATCCCGTATTCAATTTTTGAAAACTGTTTACTTAAATACATCAAATACAAAAATAAAATGATGACGAAAAACATATCGAGTCGGTCTGCTGCCGTTGTTTGTTACATTTCATCTTCTTTAGCCAAGGAAAGGATACAGCAACAGTGAGTGATGAAGAAAAACATTGTGTGTATAAACAAGACTTCGTTCAAAAATAATTCCAACAAAACATGTGTCTCAAAGCCAGCCGCCGCTCTGCTTCTGCCTTCATCTTCTCCTTCAGTGATAGCTTGGGTGCGCGTCATTGCTTGTGCAAAAAATTTTTGTTTGATTCAGCAAAATTATTTGTTTGAAATTTATATGAATTTCAGTAAACTTTTTGTTTGATTCTGTAAATTATTTGTTTGAAAAAATCAGTGTTTTTTTTTAGTAAACAAAATGCAAATAAATTGTTTGAATATGCGAATTTGTTTGTAGGACCGATTTCAGACAAAAAATGTTTTGATACTACAAATTTTTTGTTTGAATTCGAAAAATAATTTTTTCTGTGTAATTTGACTTATACTACATTTACATTAGGCCGAAATCTTGTAGATTTGATTTAAAATCTTCTTCGAAATCTAGTGCGTTTATATTATACTTTTTTGACATTAGCGGGATTTTGTTTTTAACTATAACAAAACAACAGACAAAGGTTTTTTCGTTACACATACAAACACAAAAAGAAATATACATTAAAAAATTTGCATTATCTTTTATTAATAATCAACGATATTTATTTTATCAATATTATTCGTCTCTTTTATTTTTTTACAATTTTTATAAAACTTTTTAATTTTTTTTTAACAATTTTTGTTTTGTTTTTTTTAAATGTCATTTTTTCTTGTGCAGGGAAGTATTTTTTAGTGCTATATTGAAAAAACCATTGTTGCATTATTAAGTACTACTAGATTTTGAGTAGATTTCGTTGAAATCTAGTCAAGAAGTAGATTTTGTTTTGTATGGGAAATCTAGTCAAAAACAACAAGATTTGGCTCGAAATCTCGTAAGTTCTAGATTTTGCGTAGGTGTAAATGTAGTATCAGAATACACATTCGAATAATATGAAAATTTGATATTTAGAATATTTTGGGATGCTAATGGAATTGTGAGTCCAATTGTATAAAATATACTTCTATACTAAACAATAAATTTGAATTGCTTTTTTTAAGAGCTTAAAACTGTTTTAGTGCTTTTTTCGGTTGCCCTATATATAACATTATTTCAATAAATCTGCAATAAACAGCCTGTACATTATTTTGATCGAAAATGGAATCAAATATACCTTAAAAGTGGATATAATGAGCTCGGAAAGTAAGGGATGCAGGTTTGACTTCTGCTATAGACTCAGTTTTGTTTCACTTACAGTGTACAAAAATCAAACATGTAAACAATACACAGGATATTCGTGCTGTGGTCGTGCGAATTTCCTAGGAACAAAAACAATACTAGAGAGAAGCGTTGCTAAAATGTTTTGTTTGCTTATTCAGCGTTACCGTTATGCGACTAAAGTCGAATTTTTGCCCCTTTTTTGATTACCTTTCCACTTTTTTGCCCCTCTATTTTAAGTCCCCTTTTGTATCATTTTGTATAATTTTGTGCCCCTTTCGCCCCTTTTTGAACGAAATGTTTTATATTGGCAATCAATTAACACAGATGAACCTTCCAGCTTTTATATATTCGTATGTTTTACTCTATCGCATAGAAGAGCATCCGCCAAACGGATTTTTTTAAAATTAGCTTTATTAAACAATAAAATAATTTGAAAGTAGATACCTGGCAGTCCATGATGAACTTATTAATAAATATAGATGTATATTTTCAAGCAAAAAGTAAACAACTTTTGAAAGCTCAAAAGAACAAAAACAATGATCATCAGTCTTCTTGCGCACACCTGTTTAATGGGCCTTGATATAAACATATAACAACTAAAGAAATAAAACGTTAAACCTTATTAATTAATTATTTTTTCTTTTTATTACTAATGTTAAACTATTACTTTTAAGCTTGTCCTTTTAACAAGAATTCAGTGTGTTTTTGTATTATAGATAAAATCAAAACAAAAAATATCGCTCTATTCGGCAGTATCGAATCTCATATAAGTACTCTTCACAGTGGTATGAATAAAAATCGAACCACTACTAACTTGTCCTAATAAGAAATATCTGATCTAAGTTTGGTGCTAAAGCCCGTATTTTGGGAAGAATAAGGTTTTTATAAGTCTATTACTAATGGCGATTTCTTTCACAAAATTATAAGCGGTTTGAATTATGACAGCCAAAATAAAACATTTGTTGTAGAAACACAGTAGTAACAACCAAAGTTGTAAAACAGCGCAGTATTAACACTTTAAGTTAAAGTAAGGATAAAATATGCAATATGTTTTGCACGTTTTACATCAACATATTCACAAAAGAACTTAAACATTTTTCCCACGGTTGTAATTTTTGTTCAAACGAATACAAAATGGAAAAGTTCGTACGGGTTAACTTGCAAACAAGACTTTTATTTTCACTGTGCATATGTATGTACATTCGAGCTCCTCTAAAGGGAATTTATATACAATGAAGCTCTCCATATAATGAACAAAGTTCAAAAATTAGTAAAATGTGATCTTATTTATAAACAAATGTGCAAAAAAATGTAAGTTCAGTACATCAAGGGATACATACAGATTTATTATTAGGAGGTTCGAATATTTCTGCACTTATATAATGTATTATTTATGCATAAGAAGAGGTTTATTTTTTGTCTCGGTTATATTTTCAGTGAAAATAACTTACTAAATATAAACATTTTCTAATTTTTAAAGTTGCCCCTTTTTTCTCAGAATTCCCCTTTTTGTGCCACTTTTCTTTTGAAAATGCTGTATTTATTCCTTTATCAATGTAAAAACACACTGCAGAAGAGTGATGGTATTTATGGCATAGTTGGAGCATTTGTGGCACTATTGAATGTTGCTTGGCCCTTTCGCTCTTTTTTACCCTTTTTAGATTCACATATATTTTTGTCGATTAGTTATAAAATGACTTGCAAAACAGCTGATTTTGCTTTACACTTTATGTTTGCATTTTGCAGTGGAAAATTTGCTTACTGCTGTCTAAGACCACCTTAAATGAAGGTTGAGCAATTTAAATGTAAAATCAAATTACTTTTAACAACTTTTATATGGGCGAAAAGTCTACTTTTTGTAACGTTACATTAAAAAAAGTAGACTTTTTGCTGAAAATGCCCATATTTACCTTAAAACGAGCAAAGATTTATAAATTTTATAGCTTGAAAAATAAATCTATATAAGTCCAAAGTTTACTATAAAAGGTTTTATACAAAACATCTTGCTCAATCCGCAGTCTTATTCAGTTTTTTAATGCAAGTCAAAATCCACTTCCGTTTTTTAACGTCACGCCAGCGCAGATTTTTGCTTATATCTGCAAATCCTTAGCGTCGATTACTGTAATTTTTTTCTGAATGTAGTGCTACTTCATTACTTTGTATATATAAAAACCCTTTTTACAAATTTGACATCTTCTTTTAATATTTTTAACATTTTGTTGTACAAATATCACGACACGTCAAAATGGAAATGCCCATATACATATGTAAGTATATTTATTCGATGACAACTCAATTCCCTGAAGGAAATGTCGATAGTAAAATTGTACTGATTCACTATTGACTTCGTCACCAGTATAACTGACCAGTTATATCCCACGCAATGATTTCCTGAAGTTAATGAAAATTAAATTTGATGAACTTTAGCCTGATTAAAAATATACAAATTTAGAATAAAAATAATTAATTCATGCTTTAATACCGTATGTGTTTTACATACTAATTAAATATACAAATTTCTTTAGGTTTCAAGATGACATCGGTACTCGTGTCGTCATTACGAAAGTTTCGATATCAATCATTTGAAATCGTCTTTGAAAAGCAAAAAAGTCTCTCTAAAAATTGACGCTCATGTGTATGTTAATTATTGCAAACATGAAGATAAAAATGTGATGTTCAAAACAAAACACACAATTCTAAGAAAACAATTACCATACACAATACAGCAACAATTTTAGTAATATGTACATTATTACAATAACAACAATAGCATTTTTAACGCAAAGAAAATAAAATACAACAAATTGACCGCCTTTGATATTTAAAACAAATTGGCGGCATCTTTTAATATTAACAAATCATTTTAGGGTTTCTTAATAGTTTCGGAAATGAGAGCAACTGGTCTCCGACCCCTTGAGCACTCGCTAAGGAGAATTAAAAAGAAGTCCTCTTTCTAATAACTTCGCTATGCCGGGCACATGGCGTTTTAACATAATTCGGATACGCTGTTTTTTTAGATTGGCTCTGGTTTTCGAGATATACCGTTATTTCGAAAATTGAGTTGGTTGCACAAGAAATATTCGCGTAACTCAAAAACGGCTAAGTTAAATAAAACTTCCTTTAAGAAAAGTAAAATAAAGTGGGGTTGATCACACATTTTACCCATCTAAGAAAATTCTAGGCACTGCAGCAGCCAAATTTAAGAATTTCAATCAACCCCGCTTTATTTTTCATCTTAATCATTTATTTCTAGCATACTTACCCGCTATCTCCATTCTTTAAGGGGGCTCCCATACAAAATGTTCATTGCAGACTAGAAATATATTGAAAAAAAGTCCCTTAAAAGCCCAGGAGTCGCCCCTAGTAAGATAACATGTAAAACCGACCTCAATTAATTTTTTGTCCTTAACATTTTCTCGAGGCATACTTGCCTCTTATCACCACTTTTTAGGGGGGACCAATACAAATATTGCGTTTTAGGAAATTCTTAAATTAATTGAACTTTTGATTTTAATCAGTTATGGCTTGTTTTATTTGCAGCTTCGTTTTTTGTATGTCTTTTTATAGAAGCCTAGCTGCATTTTCCAATTTTAAATGAATTTTTAAAATACAAAAATTTCGAAATTTTGGCAAAAAAATTAATTTTTTTTTAAAATTATGTGTCAAAAACGACTGCTCATATTGGAAAAAAAATTACTTTTCTTAAAGGAAATTTCGGTTTTTTTTGTAATTTCAATAATGTAAACCGTTTCTCAGTTACGCGAATATATGTATGTTGTGCAACCTGCTCCATTTTCGAAATAACGGTATGTATCGACAACCGGAGCCAATCTAAAAAAAACCGCGAGCACCACTGGATTCAGCGTACCCGAGTTATGTAAAAACGCCATGTGCTCGGCTTGTCGCAAAAAAACGTGTACATTTTTTCTTTTTTTCCTAACTCTTCACTAGTCATCATATGATTATAAGAAATAATGTAATCAAAGGGCTTTCTACACTGATTGCTTAAAAACACTGTTTAAATACTAACATCAGCAGTCTACATCTAACACTAACACGATTTTAGTGTTAATATTAGTAAATTTATGTCTCATGAAGACTCGATTTTAATCACGAAACTTACTGTCATTAGTTTATAAAAAAAACTAAAATTATAACTTGTGTTTAACCATCTTTTCATGTTTGTAGTATTTTGCTGAATGCAACTGACCTTGAAAGGGCGCTTTTCTAATTTTATGTTATTTAAACACTTTCCCACAAAGTCTTTAGTAATTTACGAAAATGCAACCCTGTCATGATAAGTTGTTATTGTTTTTTGAAAATGTTCAAAGAATAATTAGATCAGGGAAGCATTTTTGAAAAATACGTAAGACTTTGTGGGATAGTGTGTAACGGCCTTTAGAAGTTTAAGTTATTGTTAAGATTTTTTATTAATACAAGTTGTGCACTACTTGGATATACAAACAAAGCTAATTGTAAGTTTGTTGGAATTAATAAAATTGTTTAACTCGCTTAGGAAACCGAAAAGAAAGTCAATTTGCATTTTTGGTTTCTTGTATTGAAAACAACAATAAAGTATGTATTTTGTTTTTTTAATATGCTTCTGGTACCGAGAATTATAGCCTTTTTACACTGATCAACATCTAACGTCAATTGGCGGAGATGTTAACATCTTTCCATAGGAAATACACAGGGCTAAAAACCAAAATCTTTAAAAGATGTTTCTATCTAATTTAATTCCATTCTACACATTTCGATTATTTTAGTGTTATCACTAGAAAAGTGGCGTCACTGCCAAAAAGACGTTTCTTTGAAAGCAGTGTTACCATTTGGTAAGTTTTCGCTATTATTGCAATTTTTTTTTTGGAAAAGATAAAACAGGTTGTTTTTGTTTTCATTTTGTTTTTTCTTAATCTACTTTTACAACTACAATTAATGTTGGACGATTTCCAACCAATTATAGTGGGGAATGTAAGAAAAGATAAGCTCACTGTTTTCTGTTGTTGTTTTTGTTTAAACTTTGATATTGTTACAAGTAAAGTGGTTGGTTATAATTCTTATTCGCTTAACAGTTTTATTTGTTTAATATCTTTAGTTTTTCTTAAATCTTTGGATGAAGTTTCCTGACGATATGGCCTTAGCAACCAGTGAAATGCGTATAGCTTATCCCTTCAACAATTATTTTCAGTGTTTTTATCAAGAATAAAAATTGGGAACTAAGCACGACAAAAAAATCATTTAAATTATAGAAATAAATAATAGAAAAAATAACTATTAAAATTTAAAATGTTTACTGTCCTGATTAGAGGCGATTTTTTCCCAACCTCGTCTGGTAGCCCAATGTCACCTTTTTACAGGGCATTATCAACACGAGGCGTAAAGTGCAATCAATGCCTTATGCCATTAGTTAAGGTAAAAGTAAATAACACGCCTTTGTTCGTAGACGTGTGTCGTGCGTTTAAAAAAATTAGGGCACGAAAAATTGCAAGTTACACAACTCGCGTTACAAAACACATTTCTGTCAGCTGTTTTCTATTTGTTTACTTATTTGTACATTGAAAACGGTTTCGAAGACATATAAAGAATTTCTTATTTCGTTGAATTGATTATATTAATATATACTGTATGTTTTTTAACCTCTTCAATAAGTTTTTCTTTCATTATTCACAAATTTGTTAAATTATTCTTTTTTTTGTCAGCTGATTACTTGACAAAAATATACAACGCGTTAAAAAGTTCAAAATTAAGCAACTTTCTGGCGCAAACGCGTCAAAATATTTAGCATGTAACTTGTTATATGAAAAAACACTAGTTTAACTTTTTTTACAGAAGTCTACAGAGCACGCGCGCACTAACGCGTCTTATGTACTTCTACCTTAAGGGTACGTTCTTTTAGAATAAACCAAGCCACCCTTTAAGAGAGCAAATCATTTTTAAGAAAAGAACACCAAATTGCGTTTTTTTAAAGAAAGTGTTACATTTTTTGTAGAAAAGAAAACACCATTAATTTTTTGTGGTTTCAACATTTTGTTTGTGTTGGAACTACTTTCTTTTAATCAGGAAGAGGGAGAAGATTGGTAGTCCTATAGCATGTGCTTTGTTTATATTTTTATTTATTAAGATGGATAAATTAAACGCGCGTTCCTCTAGTTTTAACGTGCAAGCTATTGAATTGCTGTTGAAATTTCGGGCTTTCATTTTATTTTCAAATTTTTTTCAAAAAAACACATGTAAAAAATACAATTTAATGTTTCAACTAATGGAAAACAGAAAGCTGTAAGGTCCTGTTGTCATCTCACAATTTTTCAAAATTAAAAAAAGGAAATTTAATAAAAAAAGTCTGCTTACCCTAAAAATAATATAAATATTTTTGCATTTCAGTGACTTTAATTTTTTTGTAAAATAAAAAATAATTGTCGGCAATTGTTTTTGACATGCAAACAACAACAACATCATCTTTATATAAAAAATGCTGGTATCTCACATTGTTGACTATAAATTGATAAGATCGTTAAAAACTTTAAATAGACTATAAAAATATTAACAAGCACTAGAAGTGTGATAGTAAAACTATTTAAAAACTATCTTGTATGCAAAGAAATTAACAATTTTCTAACATTCAAACATTTTACCCCACTTGAAAGTGAAGACAAACTTAGAACAACGCTGTTTTATGCACGTTAGTGTTTGTCTAGTTCAAGAGCTGAAAAGGCCCGTCGCCGCTCAAAAAGCCACTTGATTTCAACAACTTAATGGCACATGTTAAAGTACTTGCTGGTTAAATATTCATATAAATTGCACATATTAAATCTGATCGATTTCTTAATAAATTTTTTTTTAAATTCTTTTAGAATGATTATTGTTTTAAACTAAGTAACTAATCATAAATCTAAAATTGTTATAATTTAAAAAGAAATTAAATACATGTGATTTAATGCATTTCTAGCATTATTGCATAAGTCATTGTTTTCTTATCTTATCTTATCTTATCTTATCTTATCTTATCTTATCTTATCTTATCTTATCTTATCTTATCTTATCTTATCTTATCTTATCTTATCTTATCTTATCTTATCTTATCTTATCTTATCTTATCTTATCTTATCTTATCTTATCTTATCTTATCTTATCTTATCTTATCTTATCTTATCTTATCTTATCTTATCTTATCTTATCTTATCTTATCTTATCTTATCTTATCTTATCTTATCTTATCTTATCTTATCTTATCTTATCTTATCTTATCTTATCTTATCTTATCTTATCTTATCTTATCTTATCTTATCTTATCTTATCTTATCTTATCTTATCTTATCTTATCTTATCTTATCTTATCTTATCTTATCTTATCTTATCTTATCTTATCTTATCTTATCTTATCTTATCTTATCTTATCTTATCTTATCTTATCTTATCTTATCTTATCTTATCTTATCTTATCTTATCTTATCTTATCTTATCTTATCTTATCTTATCTTATCTTATCTTATCTTATCTTATCTTATCTTATCTTATCTTATCTTATCTTATCTTATCTTATCTTATCTTATCTTATCTTATCTTATCTTATCTTATCTTATCTTATCTTATCTTATCTTATCTTATCTTATCTTATCTTATCTTATCTTATCTTATCTTATCTTATCTTATCTTATCTTATCTTATCTTATCTTATCTTATCTTATCTTATCTTATCTTATCTTATCTTATCTTATCTTATCTTATCTTATCTTATCTTATCTTATCTTATCTTATCTTATCTTATCTTATCTTATCTTATCTTATCTTATCTTATCTTATCTTATCTTATCTTATCTTATCTTATCTTATCTTATCTTATCTTATCTTATCTTATCTTATCTTATCTTATCTTATCTTATCTTATCTTATCTTATCTTATCTTATCTTATCTTATCTTATCTTATCTTATCTTATCTTATCTTATCTTATCTTATCTTATCTTATCTTATCTTATCTTATCTTATCTTATCTTATCTTATCTTATCTTATCTTATCTTATCTTATCTTATCTTATCTTATCTTATCTTATCTTATCTTATCTTATCTTATCTTATCTTATCTTATCTTATCTTATCTTATCTTATCTTATCTTATCTTATCTTATCTTATCTTATCTTATCTTATCTTATCTTATCTTATCTTATCTTATCTTATCTTATCTTATCTTATCTTATCTTATCTTATCTTATCTTATCTTATCTTATCTTATCTTATCTTATCTTATCTTATCTTATCTTATCTTATCTTATCTTATCTTATCTTATCTTATCTTATCTTATCTTATCTTATCTTATCTTATCTTATCTTATCTTATCTTATCTTATCTTATCTTATCTTATCTTATCTTATCTTATCTTATCTTATCTTATCTTATCTTATCTTATCTTATCTTATCTTATCTTATCTTATCTTATCTTATCTTATCTTATCTTATCTTATCTTATCTTATCTTATCTTATCTTATCTTATCTTATCTTATCTTATCTTATCTTATCTTATCTTATCTTATCTTATCTTATCTTATCTTATCTTATCTTATCTTATCTTATCTTATCTTATCTTATCTTATCTTATCTTATCTTATCTTATCTTATCTTATCTTATCTTATCTTATCTTATCTTATCTTATCTTATCTTATCTTATCTTATCTTATCTTATCTTATCTTATCTTATCTTATCTTATCTTATCTTATCTTATCTTATCTTATCTTATCTTATCTTATCTTATCTTATCTTATCTTATCTTATCTTATCTTATCTTATCTTATCTTATCTTATCTTATCTTATCTTATCTTATCTTATCTTATCTTATCTTATCTTATCTTATCTTATCTTATCTTATCTTATCTTATCTTATCTTATCTTATCTTATCTTATCTTATCTTATCTTATCTTATCTTATCTTATCTTATCTTATCTTATCTTATCTTATCTTATCTTATCTTATCTTATCTTATCTTATCTTATCTTATCTTATCTTATCTTATCTTATCTTATCTTATCTTATCTTATCTTATCTTATCTTATCTTATCTTATCTTATCTTATCTTATCTTATCTTATCTTATCTTATCTTATCTTATCTTATCTTATCTTATCTTATCTTATCTTATCTTATCTTATCTTATCTGAAGACGTACACACATTGTTTTACTTAATATGATCTTAAAATTATTTTAAAATGCAAATATTTTTCATTAGATTACAGGAAGTCGTTGTCTGAGGGTGTTATTTTCTGTTAAAACGTTTTTAAAAAATGCAATATTTAAAGTACCCCACAGTTTTAGAAATGACAATTTCGTCACAAATGAAGTTAATCTTAGGCCATTCAAAATGTGTTTGACAACGAAATGGCAGATTATAATCATTTCGGTATCACATGGCCTAATCATATCTGAGTCGTTTTATCATAACAACTTAAGTCAAATTTAAAAAGTTGAAAAAAATATTGTTAATCATACGAATTTTTATTCAAAAAAGATTTTTGTTTGCGTTTGAATTATAAACAAAATGTTTCTTTAATTTGGTTTATTTTATTGTTTGATATGTTTTTTTTTTAACTTAAAATGTTATAATAAAACGACCCAGATATATGGATGTGTCAGAAGCTATAAAGCCTAACTCCACTTTTCGAAAATTTATAAATTTTGTTGTATGTATTACTATCTAATTAGCTGTGAACTCTTTAAAAATTATTTTGTTTTTTTATAATTTAAATATTTTCCATTATAAAAATATCGGAATAGGGTTTTAATTTTATTTAATTTTATTCAGAAGCTACCAGCCAGATAAAAGAAAAATATACATAACAAAATTAACATGTAAAGGCTCTAAGTCCACTTTTTTAAGAAATTGGAATTTTAATGCAGTAATGTGCAATAAGTAAAAATACATTGTTTACAAGAAAAAAAAATTACATTTATCTAATTTTTTGTTGTTGTTTTGTAGTGATGAGCAAAAGCGCTAAGTCCAATTTATTACAAGAAAAAGCTCTAAGTCCCAATTAAAAGTACAGTTTAACCATTTCTCTCAAATTGTTCCATCACATGTATTTTGATTGTTTCTTGTCTCTCCTATTAAATTTTCAAATATGGACTTAGAGCCTTTACATGTTAAGCCAGCGATATATTGCATAAATATGAATTACTAAGCTTCGCGTGTTTGGCAACTTCCTTTTTGTAGCATTTTAGATTTTGGAAATCAATTTTTCAAACAATACTAATTTACTCTACTTTTTATTTGGTGTAGTTAGATGCCTTTTAGCTTCTGACACATCCATATAGTGAAGAAAATGTTACAAATCGACTGCAAACCTCGAAATAATTCAGCAGTTTTTTACAAATGTGGTATCAGAACCTTCTTTTGTGTATGCAAATTTAAAAACAATTAAAATTTTAATTATTATATGTATTTGCATGAGCAAATGTATTTATGTGCTAAAGCAAATCCCAGCGTTAAGAATGAATAAAGAGGCCTAATAGAAGGTATTTTAAGCAGACGCAAGCCTTCCTCGCCGCATTCCATACTTATTTATTTTTTACACAGTATGTCATTGAGAGCAAGACCTTCCACACTCTCTGGAAGGCCACTAAAAAAACTGAACAACTTCCTTTCTCCCTTCTTAAAGAATATTTTGGAAGGTCTTTAAAAAATAAATTTATACCTTCTAAGTAGAAGGCATACTTCTGAAGACAGAATATCATACGAAGAGAATCATTTAGGCCTTCAAAAATGTGTCTGCCACATGCGTATTTTTAATATTTACCGCTGGGATATTTGGTTATTGTAAATCTTTAATACAATTCAGCGGTAAGTATTATTATTTATTTATTTTTTTTTTTTAATTCAGCTTTTTTTATTTTTGCTCATCATGCACTTTTTTATTATAGGATTTTTAATTTTTATCCGATGTCGGTCCATTATCAAACAAATTATAAAACTATAAATTTTGTTATTAATTGTGGAAAAGCGTTAATTTTTCATAAAATCTTAGGTTTTATCCACTATAACTTAGGCATTTATTATCCGATCAAAGCTAATTGACCAATATTCAACGCGTAATTTAGTAGCCATTCACAAAAGATATAAATAACATGGTGCAACGGAATTTGGGTTATCGCCGCCAGCCTTTGCCGAAATATCTGCCCCCAAAATTTTGAATTTTTTGAAAAGGCGTTTGGTAAAAGTAAACAAAAAATATACTAACTGTGCTTCTGAGCTAAAATACTATTTCGGATGTCTTCAGTAGAATTGTATGGCGACTCTTTGCATAGAATATATTAACCCTCTAAAACTCATTTTATGGGGTCATTTTTGTACTTATTTTTAACTTCTCCACAAAAGTATACTTAAACGGCACTTTAGAGGGTTAACATATGCAACGAATTTTTTTCTGAAACAAATTTTACTAGGGGTCTTCAAAGACAAAAACATCGTGCAATGTATGTAAAAAGGATTTTCGAAATTTCAAGCATTGAAATTTTTGAATTTTTCGAAAAGGCTTTTCTTACATTTTTACTTTTTAAGCAAATTGAGATTTTGATGCCGTGTAGTAGAGAAAGGTGCACCTCGTCAACCAGCATGTAGCTTTTCTTCAATTTGAGTCTTGAAGTGTGTAAACCCAAATATAAATATAAAAAGTTTTTTGTCTCTCCTGTAAAATATGTTGAAACGGAGTTAGCAGGTTTGCATATAAACGTGTTTAATTCAAAAATGTATTACAATCGAAAATACAGCAAAACGTGAGGGATATACAAATTGCGAGGCACTAATTGTACTTTGAAAATTCTGTTAGGTATTGAACACTGAAAATAGTTAAAAATTTCTTTAAAAATTCCAGATAAAATATGACTGAAAAATAAATAAAAATTATAAAACCTAACTAAAATTTACATTTCCTGAAGCAAGAAACACGTTGTCAAAACTATTATGTACAAAGTAACTTAATATGTTCAAATTTAAAAGCTTTCAACAACACCTTCCTTCCACAAAAGAAAACACAGGTTTAATTAACTACAATTCATTTAGCAGATGAAGCCAAACAAAAAGAAGCACTTCTCTCTAACAAAACACCAACAAAAAATAAAAAAAATGCCAGCAATCCAAAACAAATTACCTCGACAAAGGTCAACATCATAATCCACCATGAAATGTATTGTTCACAAAAACAGCGTTAAAAATTTGTGTTAAAAAAAAACACAATAAAAAAGTAGCAACATAAATCAAAATTTATTTCTGTGAAGACGAATTTAAGACAACTTTAGCGCGTACGCAATCTGACAACACACCCACACAGGTGCGAAACCTCTCTTTACAAAAGAAACAAAACATAAAAAATAAAAAAAAGTTCCGTAATTATTGTTGTTGCGTTATTGCATAATCGCAAAATGAAGGTGCAATAACTTTTAATGTTGGCCACTTAGGAGTTAAAAATGAAATCACACATAACAACTCAATAAGCTGCAACTTGCCTGTTTAAGAGGCAGATAGATGGACAGACAGACACTCATAATCCTATTAAAGAAACGAATGAAGAATGTTTAAAATTACCAAAATTATCATTATTTTTACAACAAGCAGAAAATGCCACAATGGTGGCAGCAGCAGTTACTGCAACACCAACGAAAGCAATAACGAATGTCTATAAAACAAAACAACAAGTAGCTTTCACATAATTGTTTATCATCTAAAGCAACACCAACAGCAGCAGAAGTAGTACTTGCAACATCCACTGCAACACCTAGTGATGATGTAGTGTCAATCACTCAATCATCATTTCCACCACAATCATCAACAGAGAACTCAGAAAAACTAGACGATAAACAAAAAACAAAGTCTTTGTTGCAGCCACACATCAAAACAGTTTGCCACAAAATTGTAATAATGCATTTTTAACCTTCTCATCCTCTTTGACTTATTGTCGTTGTTGAAGCCGTTGCAATGACGTTGTAGCTGTTTTTTTTTTCATTTTGGTCGCTAACATCGTGTTGCCAGCCGTGCTAATGATCAAATTATTGCTACAGGCATTGACGACGACGATGATAATGATAGTTTTGATAAAGTGTCAGATACATTGCCGGCTAAAACTGCTGCCGCACTTGCTCACTGCAGCCAAAGCTTTATCATTTAAATGATAATTGTCAGTATAATTACCTGAAATTGAATAAGAAAATTCCTCTGAATAATTGTTTAACTGCTGCTGCTGCTGATAATGATCATAATGATGACGATGATGAGTTAATGTCACTTAATCCGCCACTATCATTAATGCCGTTTATACAAGTTAAAAAGGAATTTATAAAGAAAGATTATCGCCAAGTGGAATGTGGAGTTGCAGCAATAACATCAGCAACTGTTATGGAGATAAATGGCGAAAGATTTCGTCTAACTAAGCGCTTCTTAGCAAAAATGGTGTAAATACTTTTTTATTCCTTTTAAATATTGAAAAAACAAACGTATCTTTCTCTATATTTCATACAAAATCTAACTTTGTCTAACTTTAAATAATAATGATATGCATAAATTTGGTGTGGACTGCCGTTTGGTTTCTATTTTTGTTTTTCGGTATCGGAGCAAAAATATTAAAAATATATGTATGTACATGTAAATTGTATAACAATTTATTTGAAAGAGTAGAAAACCAATCTCAAAAAGAATTGAAATATATGGGGCTACGAATGGTCAGTTTCGCATTTGCGAACTAAACTCTTATTTTGCTATTTACATTCGCATTTTCTAAAACGTTTACAAATATTTAAGGCTCTGCCAACTTATTTAAGAAAATAGTACGCAAGTTCTATTCTACTCCTATGAAACCATACCATTAACTTTTTTGTTAGAAATGTGTACTATTAATTAAATATCAATTAACATATTTGTAAGTTTGAGCTTTTCTTATTGTTCAGTTTCAATCAATAGGTTTAATTGAAATGAGACCACCAGCAAAGGATGCTGTATAAAACGTAAACACAAATCAAAATATTTTTTTAATCAGCACAGTTAACTAAAACAATTAAAATATTGTTTGAAACCTTACAATATTTTAAAGTTTGTGTGTATGTTTTCATATTTGCAAATATACACACAACCATTTAAAATTTTTACTATCAACTGAGGTAAATTAATTGATACAATAAAAAAAAATTACTTGAAACAGCAATAGTGAATTGGTTGAAACAAATTTGGTTAAACTTTTTTCTGTGCAAGTAACAAAACTAGTTTATCATGACATAGATTTGCTGGAATTGCAGTCGTTGATATCTCTAGGACAAATGCTCTATGCGGTAAAAGGTATATGACGTCCGTATAGGCGAGGTAAAGGGGGTTTTTTAAAGAGTGGCACAAGTTTAAATCATAATAAAACAAGGAAATATATTTTTAATTGTAATAAAACGGGCTTTATTGGAAAGAAAATTTTATGAAATTAATGCTCGTAGGCGCGAGAAGGCGCAATCTGGAACATTCAGACCATCATGGTTTATGAAGACATCTGGGCCATCCGCCAGCCCATAAAGCGCACCAAACAGGCTGTAATAGTGTTTTGACGAAAGCTTGGGGATTCTCCTCACTCCAAATGCGACAAATCTGCTTATTTACGTAACCATTCAATCAGAAATTGGCTTAATCGAAAAATAATATTAAATGGAAATTCAGAATCAATTTCAATTTGTGCTGCAGCCCATTCGCCGAATTATTTTGATTAAAAATTTCAACAGTTTGCACGCGTTGCTCTGGTGTAAGTCGATTCATAATGAAATTTCAAAGCAAACTAAACAAAAGGCAGCTATCAGCTCAATAAATAGTGATGTTAACCTTTATTTTAAACAAGTAAATGAGAAAAATGTTTTGTGAAAAAAGTACCAAAAATAGGTACGAATTTTACCCCTGAAACGTTCGAATTTGAAAAAAAGGTACCAAATTCGTATTTGTATTTTTTAAATATGGTACGAATGTGATGCAATTTTTATTTATGTGTTCATTGATTTAATTTTGATTTTTACCCTTGTCAAATAAAGTCCTTATTAGCTTCGATCTCAAATTTTGTATGGGGAAGCATATGCTCTGTCAAGATAATTTTAATGGTTAAACAGCATTTTTTAAGCTGTCTATTATTTCTTAAATATTTGAACAACTCGTTATCTAAAATACAAACAACGTATCATCATAAAATTAAAAATTGGTTTTTAATTGATTACGACTAACTGCATTATATTTTAAGCTTCTTCTATCAATGGATTGGTTATCGCATTTTTAGCTTATTAATTTCTTTTGTTTTTTTGCTTCTCCTGTAAACTTATGGGAAGTTAAGTTACTTTATTTTGAGTTTTAGACAACGTTATAATATATGACGAATTATATTTTGCAACTAACTAATCCGCACAATTTCTGTCTTAAATTTTGTTGTCTTTCTTTATTTTATATCATCTGTTTATTATGCACAAAATTAAAAGTTAAATGGAATTTCTTTCATTTTATGTAATAAATTTACAAAAGGCTTCGTTACCAAAAAACACCTTCATTACCAAAAAATTTAATTAAAATATTGCTGACTCGATAATAATTCCTCCAGTTCTATGCGCAGGTAATCATGTCATTATATTTTTTTTTTACAAAGACACGGCAATAAAAAATGTTTAAAACTATTTAATATCGATTTTAAACATTGTCAACAGTTTTTTGAATTCCTCTTATTTAAACTCGATTAAATCTAAAATACTCCCTTGGGGTATTTTTGTTCAAGGTTCTTAACCTCTGCTGACAAGAGCTTTAAATGAACTCACTTAAAAACCATAAATATATAAAAATAAAAAGAAATATTTAAAACCTAAAGAGTAGGTAAATTTCACACTACATTTTAATAATCGAAAGAAAACAACAAAATGTTAAGAAAATAAAAAAGTATGTTTTCATTTTTAAAATATGCACCCTTTTTTCAATAGACAAAACAAATTAGGGGGATAATACAGACCCTTAACAGAAAGTAACCCTTTTCATAATGTGAAATAAAAAAACCGAATGAATGGTTAACAACTTTGGTTGCTGTTAATGTATTTCTTTATTTCATTTAGCTCAATCTCAATACAGCTCTTCCTTGTAGGAATAAGAACATAAGATTCACCCAGGCCATACCACAAATGAAACAAAATGACACTGTTACTTTCGAAAAAAAGGAAGATTTTAAAATACACTTTGCAAAATATTTCCATTTTATAACTGGGTGAGTGTTTTATCGCCTGAAACACTGTTGCTATTTTTGTTAACTGGTTTTTAAATGTGGGGTTAGGCGATAAATTTGTCAAAGAAAATAAAGCGAAACGGAAAAATCTCAAAAACATCTTCAAGTTTTATTACTTTTAAAATGTTCTAGGGTTGTTTTGTGTTTACATGCAGACAACCTCAGAAAAGGGTTTTAAACTAAAAATATTTTGGCAACGACCTTATGTTTTTAGTATCTTGTCATTTTTCAAGAAAATCTTCTTCCATCTATAAAAAACCAACTGTTGCGACATCCTGCAGAAAGAAAATTAAATAAATGTTATCACATTGTAAATACCTTTCTTTTCACTTGATGTGATTTTCCCCCTCTAAATTTTTTCTTAAATAATGGCAAAAAAGACTTCGACGATTTTAGGAATTTTAGTTAAACAATTTTTCAAAATATACATACATACAAACAGTTGATGAAAAAAGTCTAGATAAGGTTAGGTTCCATTGGCAGCCGTGATCAAACACAGCTCACGTGGGTCCATTAATAAGTTCCCGTTGTGTTACCATGTCACACCGTCTCCCATGGGTCCTATGTTAACTGGCTGCTAGTATTCCCATGCAGCCATCCGGTCGATTCAATAAAGGAGTGTATCCGGTTTACATCAACATAAGAGAGACAAGTTTTGTCCCCAAGGGCTCTTCGACCAAACATTTCTAGTCTTAAATCTCGAAGCCGTTTCGATTCAAGGTGGTGCCTGCATGCGCCAACGAATCCGCCATGCAGTTCCCCTGTTGTCCCCGTGTCCGGGGACCCAATTAAGGGTGACCAGTGAATGTCTCGGACAATTCTCGATGCCACCTTGCTATCGGTAATAATGTGAAAATCCTTTCCAGATATTTCACCGTACCGAATGCGTCTCGCGGCTGTGTGGATGGCCATTATCTCGGCCTGGATGACACTGCAGTGGTCCGGCAGCCATATAGGAATACTCTAGTTTAGCTGCTCGGAGTATATGCCAGAACCGACACCATACAGTGTTTAAGACCCATCCGTGAATATTCGAATCGCATCTGCGGGAATTTGTAGGTCGTCATAGTGGACTACGTTATCCAAAATGCTTACCGTGAAGCCAGGATCAAAGATTGGCTCGGGTTTAATGACACATTCGTATAGCCATTATACGTTCCTCGGGTGAATTCCCCAGTTTAGGCCAATGGCCCCTAGTTACAACCTTGGAAATGTTCGAGGCACCCAAGTTGGATTCGATACGCCTGAAGTGCAAGATACTGCTGACAAATTTAATGATCGCTGCGTCGTTTTCCAAATGTCTCATAGCGTTAAAAACCGATTCAGGTATAACGTTGTTGAAAGCACCCTCAATATCCAGGAATGCAACTAAAGCAAATTCTTGGAATGCAGGGATCTTTCTATGTGGCCCACCAATGAGTGAAGCGCAGTTTCAGTGGATCTTCCCTTCGTGTAGGCGTGCTGAGCCAGTGACAAGAAATTATGTCCAAGTTGATGGGACATGTGAGAGACGCAGGCAGGCTCTAAATATTGTCAAGAGCCATCGCATCAATATTCCCAGGTTCTTCTGGAGATCCGATGGGATAATACCATCCTGGCCTGGAGATTTAAAGGGAAGGAAGCTTTTGACCATCCATTTGACACGATGGCGAGTTATCGGAATATTAGAGATATCCCGGGCGCCACTAAATGTTCCCTTCCTGGGCACATCACCAGAGCAACCTGGGAAGTGTGTATTCATCAGGACTTCAAGGGTGTCCCGACAGTTTGTCGTCCAGGATTCATCCATCTTTCGCATATACGATGGAATAGCTGGTTTATTGTTCCAAACACCATTACGTTTTGCCTCATTAAAGAGTTTCCTGCTTTCTTTGCGTTTTTCAGCAATTTTCGCATTCCACCATATGGGCTTAGGTTTGCCCTTCCTGTCAAGTCTCTTACAGGTTTCGTTTGTTGCCTTAATTAAGACACCAGTCAATGACTCCACTGCGGAGTCGAGCATGGGCACACTGTCAATGTGAACCCGAGCACACTCGCCAGTTCCTTGTTCTATTCATGTAGGGTTTAACTGAATCAACTCAAAAGGAAACATTGAAATCAATATACATGTGATCAGAGAAGAAACAGTCCTTTGACGCGTTCCAATCGCTAATCATATCCGCGAACTTATCACTAATAAGCGTAATATCAGGAACCTCCCTTCTTTTAGTCACTATAAAGGTGGGCTCACTACCCCTATTAACTACTGTTAGTTCACTTTCCACTATGAAGTCCAAAAGCGACTCACCTCGTGCATTGACATCCGAGCTTCCCCAGATGGTATGATGCGCATTAGAAATAGCACATATTATTAGGGGGATGTTGCGCCTGTTAGCATACGACATCGCCTTCCTGGTTGTAGAGTTTGGAGGATTAGCACACTGGTCGTGTGCCATATAGCAGCTCATAAACCAAACTGTACTGGTTTTGCATTCTACTGCGACAGTGCAGGTGTTCTTATCGCTAAAATCAGAAAGAATGAAAGCTTTATGGGTATTTTTGGCCATAACACAAGCCCTGGTGTTAACTTGATCGTCTGCATACAGATTACTATAGCCGTCTAATCTGAGTCCGGAAACCCTGTCTTTATTCAACAATGGTTCTTGGGTGCATATAAGTTCTTCCGTGCCTGAAGCCAATCGGAGGAGAAGGGCAGCTGACGCCGCTTTAGAGTGATAGAGGTTAATTTGTGTAACCTTCATCATAGCTCATCGCTATTGACGACTGTGACGTTGGCATCCTCTGGGTCGTCGTCCGATTCCAGAAGGATGTCCTCATCGTCCGCCACTTCCATATTACCAAAGAAGTCACCCACAAGTCCACTGACCGATTGAGTGTCTTCATTGGCCGATGACGTAGCAGAATCGTCTTCCATATGCTCCGTTGATGCTGTTGTTGTGGTGGTAGTCACCGGAGCTTGAGGCTTCCCTTTGTCATCACCTTTGTAGACTCGGAGGAAGATAGTTCCAAATCAATAGAATATCTTCCCCTGCGTCTTCCGAAGTGACGGCAGAGAGTCACTATTTATTATAACACTGGCCTTCCTGGACTCTTTAACAGATTGAGAAACCCTCACTACTTTCCAGCCTTGTGTGGGTAGCTGGGGGTTACTGATCTGTATAATTTCCAGGATCTCCTTGGGGTCGGATGGCTCAGCGGGGATCTTGGCAATAGATCTGGGCCTTTGCGGTACATCGGCCAGAGGTATTGCCTCAATCTTGGTTCCCTGCCAACCTCCCCCAGAAACTCCACGGCATCCTTGTACAGCAGCGCTGAACACTCATCTGCACTGAAAAAAAAAGTCTAAATACAGCCCCAAATATTGAACGTTTACGAAAATTGTAAAAAAATTTATTGTAATATTTAAAGCACCAATAAATAAATTTATTTATAAATTAAAAAAAATTATTCATAAGTACAACAAAAATAATCAGGTATGTGATGGAAAACTAAATATTATATTTTATACGTTAATTGAACTGTATTTTAATAAAAAAATTAAGATTCTAATTCAAAAATGGATTTAAAAATTTGGTCGTAGTTCATCGCACCTGCTTAAAGCGATCATTTTGAAAGTGATCAATTTGCATAACACACCTGAATATGAAATAACAAAAGACATAAAATAATCATAGGAAAAACAGTCGTGGTCTGAAACTATCGATGGTATGCGATGCTGGGATACTATCGATATCGAGATAATACTTTCGACTGATTGTTTTTACTTTGGTAGAGCAAATTTAACTACAGTACTTTTCGTTTATAGTCACTACCGCTTTTAGTCACATTAGCGATATAGTCCATTTTATCTGTTTATTTTGCCGCTATAAGTTAATCTTTATATATAAAATTGTAACGTTACTGACTGACTCACTGATTGATTCATCATCGCACAGCCAAAACGCCTGAAGATAAAAACTAGAAATTTGGACCAGAGATTGGTCACTCTCCAGATCGATCGTCTCCGTGCAATTACTCCCAGGTGCAATAAGTCCCAAGGAAAAAATGAAATTAGACCCAACAATTTTTCATACAAAAGTGGGAGTAATTTCATTATGAAATAGCTCCAAGCCCTCTTGGTTTTATTTCATTTTTTTGGAAGTTATTTCATTTTTTGCCTGGGAGTTATTTCATAATGAAATAAAATCCAAATGAAATAAGTCCCCGAAAAAATAAACGTGGGAGTTATTTCATTTTATTTTGGTTTTCGGTGTTATTTCATTTGCTGTGGGAGTTATTTCATTTTTTGTAGGAGTTATTTCATATTCAATTATTTGCAATTTCTTAAAATTGTTTAACATTTTAAACGGTATTTAAAAAGGGATAGTTTATACGGTGGCATTTCATAACGTCCAGTGTCATAGTGTCCATGGATTCTTTATACTCTATGGTATAAGCAAGGGTTTTTTCTTTTCTGGTATAACAAAGACCGGCTTCGCTAACGAAAGCTTTTCTGCACAGACGGCCTTTGGACGGGCGCAAGTATTTTTTCCTTAATGGTATAACAAGTACCGGTTTCGCTAAGTAAAGCTTCTAAAATCTGCTACATGCTACCTTTAAAACAGTTGCTACTCATACATTTGGAATATTTTGAAAAGGTAAAGGATGTATGTTAAAAACGTGAAAAGAGGGGGAGTGAAGAAGAAAATCCTTGCAACCGGCTGAAAAATGGATATACAAAGAAGCTTTAGTCAGCGAAGCCGGTATTTGTTATACCATAGAGGGGATAATCCTTGTACAAACGATTGTGCGATGTGTATGGGTATTGAATCAAAGATCTCTTTTTGCCATGCAAGCACATAAAAACTTGCAATAGATGCGTGCTTAAACTGCAGGCAGCTGTAATTACAAGAGGTCAGGATACAATAAAATGCCGCATTTGTTACCAAAATGTCCAGGACTCGATGTAAGTTTTTTGGTAACCTGATATGTAAATATTTAAGTAAAACGAATATATAATAAATTTCTTTGGGAGTTTATTCATTTTTTTGGCCTTATTTCATTTCTTTTCGATGGACTGTTTTTGGAAGTTATTTCATTAATTTCTTTAGGAGTTATTTCATAATGAAACAATTTCCAAAAGTTGGGATTTGTTTCATTTTAGACTTGGAAATTATTTCATTTTTTTTGGGTTTTATTTCTTTTTTCCAGTTTGGGACTTATTTAATTTATTTTGGTATTTATTTCATTGGGAGTTATTGCACTGGGACTTATTGCACCTGGGACTTATTTCACAGAGCCGATCGATCCACTAAGATGGGATTTTTGGAAATTCAAATGTTTAGTGGGTAAAAAGGGTAAAAACGGGAAAATACGGTAACCTTATACAGTGAAAGCCCGGTTTAACGAATGATATAATGTTTAGACCTTTCGTTATACCGAGATATTCGTTATATCGGTCAGTAATTTTTTACCTTAAAATTTTATAAAAAACGGTGGTCCACAATTTGAAAAACATCAAAATTTAATTGAATTTATAATTTAGTGTAGAAATAAAACTTTAATTAATATTTTCACTTGGATATTACTGAAATCTTTAATTTTTTATCAAAAGAGATTCTTTTTCGATTTGAAATCTCGTTTTCGTAATGAACCAAACAAAACTACTAAAACTTTAACGAAAAAAGCAACACATCACACGTGTTCTTTAAATACAAAGCAAAAAAGCCAAAAACACACACCAAAATCTAACGGTTCTGTTATGATTTTTTTATTTTGCTTTGTCATTCGTTAAATCGGGATTATTTTTTTTTTGCAATTCGCTATATAAGGTAGTTAATGTAAAAATTTGGCCATTCGTTATATCGGATATTCGTTAAACTGCGTATTCGTTATACCGGGCTTTGACTGTATCTCCAAAACTAAAAGAGATACAAAAAAAAATGTAATAAATATTGTTATTCTTTAGAAAAATAAGCGGACAGATGTCTGGTACTTTTTTGAAACTCAGCACTTTTAGGGAGTAAACGGGTAAAACCTGAAATTAGGTACTTTTTTGACACCCCATCTATCTTTTGAACCAATAAACATAGAACCAAAGTTTATACCACATTCGAAACTTATCAAAAAAAAATACGAATATGAATTTGGTACTTTTTCGAAATTCGAACATTTAAGGGGTTAAAATCGTACCTATTTTTGGTACTTTTTTTACAAAAAATTTTCCTCTATTCTTTGACATATTCGTTCTAAATTATATGCTCCCACTACAATACTGAAATTTTTGATACTTCAATGGGGGGAAAAAATAGTACCAAAAAAGGAAATACGGGAAATTTGATATTTTTGTTCAGCTTTTTGGTACTACAACTGGTATTTTTTTGAACTATCGTTAATATTGGACATAGAAACATAAAATTCAACATGTAATGTCCTGAGTGGATAAGAATATATGAGGAAACTTTTTGGTACTTTTTTGTTCTTTAACTGGTACTTTTTGAATTCCCGTTAGTATTGGACCTAGAAACATAAAATTCAAGATGCAGTGTCCTGAGTGGATAATAATCTATAAGGGGAAGTTGTTGGTACTTTTTTGTTCATTAACTGGTACTTTTTGAATTTCCGTTAGTATTGGACCTATAAACATAAAATAAACATGCACTGGCCTGAGGGGATGAGAATCTATAAGAGGGAAATTTTTGGTACTTTTTTATTCATTAACTGGTACTTTTTGAAGTTCAGTTAGTATCGGACCCAGAAAGATAAAATTAAACATGCAAGGTCCTGAGTGAATGAGAAAATAAACATTGGTATACAGATATGTCCACGAAGAAAAAGAAGACGCTAACGAAGTATCTGGTTAATATTAAATATGATATAAAATATTTTCGTTATAGTCCATATGGCGATATAAGCACATTTGCCATATATGTCATCTATCAACAGTCATCAAAGGTAAAATTAAAGCAAATTAATGGCGTTTTAGTCACATTATCAATATTTACTAAGTTCTTTTTAGTTTTCGAAAACACAATCAATCCAAAGAAAGAAAGAATTAAATCCTTTTATTTTTGTCATCAACTCTTTACTCAAAAAAAAATCAGTTCTTGCCTTCGGTATCAGTTATGAAATGAATATCTTGTTATTTTATTTATTTTAACTAATTTTTATACGGCATTCATGTCTGTTGCAAAACCAAAAGCCTGATGTCCGTGTAATTTATATGAATTTTTTATTTTCTATACTCACTTAACTTGATTATACTCGAATTCAGTTGTATGCCTCATAGTGGCATATATGTATGTGAATTAGCCTTATAGTCACATTAGCGATATAGTCCACGTTTTTTCTGCAACTAAAGGATGTGACTATAAGCGAAAAGTACTGTAATATTTTATCAGTGTGTATCTACGTTATTTTAGATGACAGTTTTTGAAAAATACTTAAAAATTATTTATTTCTTTTTTAAGGATTACATTTTAACTAAAACTGCATGTAGAATGTATGTCCCCTTTTAGACAGGCCAAGTTAACTTTGACAACGTTTTTTTTTCTTTTGTTTGAATATATTATGTAAACAGAGTTGCCAGAATGATGATTTTATCATATTTTTTATTTTTTTTTGACAAATAATGGTTTTTTTATTTTTGGAAATAATGATTTACTTTAAGTTTGTTTGTACAAAAAATCAATTAAATTAAAACAGTAAATTTTTAAAACAATGAAGTTTTGAATCAGCTTGTTATTTATTGGTTTTGCATACTTTTGCACCCAGTGTCAAGAATACACAAAATTGCATCATTATTTCTGGGCATACAAAATATTAACAAAAGCATCATAAAATATCGGTTGTTAATTTTGAGAATATTGATGATATATTAAAGAACAAAAAAATCAAGAATGTAGTACCAAAAGGTAAAACTAATGGAACTTATAAAGTTTTAAGTTTGAAAATTCCAACTTCCATATTTATGATAATTTTTAAGCAAAGTATGTATATACATATAAGTGCTTAACTATTCCATTAAAAATTAATTTAGAAAAATACATTTAATAGAATATATATAATATTTAATTAAGAACCCGTAAGATTTTATATGACGTTGGAGCTTCATAGCTCCCAAACTAAAATCTTCTTCGAAAACAATTTAAACCTAATATCTTCTTCGAAAACAAATAAAACATAACAGCCCGACAAAAAAATAATAAGTGCATGGGTTCCAAGGATAATGCTCTGGTTCTTTTTAAGCAAAACATGTACGATTTTAACATTAGTGTGTCATTGGCGAGAATGGGTTCGCATTAGTTAAACGGCTCGTCATTAAAAGCCCAGGGATGAATTACGATTTTCATTGGTATGAAATATTTATTTGAATGAGGGCGAATTTTAACCAATAAAGTTCAATGATTCTGATACGTATTTTCATTAGTGGTCAATAATAATTTTTGAATGCATTATCAATTGTATTATAAATTAATAAAAGAGAAACATTAAAATACTAAAAAAACAAGGCATTTTGTACATTTTTAAATTGTTTATTAAAGTTTAAAACTTTTAATTTTTTAAAAGTTCGAAAAACAAAATATTATCCTAATGTTATCGATAGTTTTCCAGCACTAGTATGATATACATAGTTTTTTTAAAAACCATCGCTAACTATCGATAGTTTTCGATAGTTTTTAAAACTTACAATATTTCCTACAAAATACAAAACATTTATAACAAATAAGACTTTATGCTGTAGAATACGTAGAGTTCCAAGTAAATCGTAGCCATCGTCAAGACTTGCAATTTCGGTTGCTTAAATTTTTTAAAATTCTACTTTGAAATTGCATTAGTGTCCAGATTATGAAATTCTATTATTTTAAATTTTATATTATAAATACAACTACACCTACAGCCAACTTCAAGTTGAAAAGTGTGAGAAATACAAAACAAAACAGAATTGCATAATACATGAAACTGTGTACTCCTTAACAATCCTCTCACCTCTCTCACTAAAGTTGCAAGTCTGGACGATGACTTACACTTGCAGAAGGAAAATTTTTGTTGGATTTACAGAAATGTTTTATATTTCTTTCGTTACATGAATATCCCATAAATAGCTTAATATTATTTAAATAAAACAAATTGATTTGTATTTTTAAAACGTTTATTAAACAAAATTTGTAGAAAATATATTTATTCACTTGTTCAACAATACATGATTGTGCGATATGTATATATATCTGCTGTTTTCACATAACAAGCGATTGAACGTGTAGTAAAACTTATATTGTGAAAACAGCACAACAATAAAATACTGGAATTTACAACAAAAAAGTTAGACGATTTTGTATATTAAAAAATTAGTTACTAGCCCCACACATTGTTCTTTATCAAGGATAAATTCGGCGGAAGAAGACCTGGCCAAAAACTAAAATCAATGTTTGCTTTCTTTAATCGAAATATGGTGCAATTCAGTGAGGTTTGTTCGAGGTTGAATCGTTCCAAACAACTGTATGAAGAACATGGTCTAAGCTCTTAACAGTTTGTCGTAAAACTTCCTTGTGTCGTTGTTTACCAAAAAGCAACATGCAGCAATGTCCTGAAAATCAAATTCGAGTAAAATTAATATTGCACAAATTTCGAAAATTATCCTGTTTAAAATGTTTTAAATAAATTGAATAATTTCCCAACATACATATAATTTTTTAAGAATAATATAGGTACATATTTAAAATTCTATATAATATTGTATATAAAATCTTGTAGTGTTCTTCCCTAATCATATTATGTTTTTATAAATAAATTGACAAATTTTAAGTTTTGTTGAAAAATCTTTCAAGAAATATTTATTTTTAAAATTGGCTCTTAACGGGCTAATAAATCGGAATTTTTAATACATCATGTGAAAGATATTTCGAAGTAGTTTCTAATAATAACAATACTTCTTAGATCCAGTTTTTACCTAAAAAGTTATTGATAAAGGGAACGTGACGATTTTTCTTGTTATTTATAAGAAAACTGTTACTTTTTGGTTCAATATTTTCAATTTAATTGTCATCGTTATTGTAAAAAACATTTTTATTATTATTTAATGATTAATTATTAAACTTTTGAAATTTCAAAAATTCAAACTTTGTTGTGCAAAGTATTAGCAACACTACTGCAACTGGTTATCAAAAAATTCTAAGCAAAAAATTAAGACACAACTACAGCTTTAACAAACTTTTACATCCTTTTACAATTGCTCATTGTTTTATAAAATTTGCAATACTTAGTAATCCTCGTCTTCACTGCTAAGTCATTATCATCACATTGATAGCGATTTATATATATATTTCGTTAAAATTTATATTTAATCATAACTGGTTAGGTATTTCGTAGCTTGAACAACAACTTTTAACTTGTTTGAGACAATATTTAATATGAATGAAATGCCTTTAACGACATTTTATTTTGAATAAATTCATGACACTCAAAGTCCTCTCAAGAAATAACAAAAAGGGTAAAAAAAACTGTTTGCGTTTTAGGTACCTAAAAAGGGCTGCATCAAGCACTAATAGAGCTGAGTTGGCATCACTGTAAATCACATGTCATGGTAACCAGCCGCCTGGGTTCGAATCTCAGGTCAGTCAAGAATGAATGATTATCAATAACAATTTTAATTAATTTTCATATTGTAAAATTCCTTTCTTCATAAAAATAATTTAATGAAAATTAAATTTGATGAACTTAAGCCTGATTAAAATATTAAAAAATTTGGATTAAAAACCATAAATAGTTCAACAAAATAACCACAATTCTAATTATTTACCTTTCATTTTTCGAAAATGTTACTAAAGTTTTTTTTAAAAATTTGAGTCTTCTTCTACTTCAGTAATAATTTTTATGAAATTGAAAATGACGTTTATACTAATTTTGTTTACATGTTTTGAATGAAAATTTTAACAAAATGTTTCAAAAAAAATAATAAAAAAAATTTCTCTGTGCAAAATTTACAGCGTTTTCTTAATTGAAAATGTGTTCGCGAAAAAAATTGTTGCTTAATTGTGAACACCAAGTCAATTTAAACGAAGCCTTAGGTTTAAATTAACAATAATATGGTCTCCGGTGACAATAATATGTTTAAAATATTTGTGAAAAATAGTTTTGTTGGATGTGACCATATTGAAAAATGTTTTTTCTCTGGGTGTATGTAGATCGATGTGCATAGTTCTTAATTAAGTTATTAATAATTAAAAACAATACAACGAACAACAAAAAAATAAGCAAATAAAATAGCTAAACAGTTGTGAGAAAATTGAAAAGAACAAATAATAGGGAACACAATTTTACAACTTTTTTTTATCGTAAAACTCCATCTACTTCAATGAAACAAAAACTATAAAAAAATTGAACGGAAATCAAATTAAAAACGAATTTAAATTCATCAACAAAAAACAAAAGAATTTCTGAAAAACAATATTTATTGAACATCTTCTTAAGCATTCGGTCTGTCAGTCATCCATTGATTTGCTTAAAGTGCCTGCAATGATAAAACATTTAGGAAAAATTAGAAAAACCCATCAAACCACCAAATCAAATAACGCATAAAAAAGCGTTTTCAACCAGGGCCGCCAGGTAATTTTTTTTCTTGTTCCCAAAAAATTAAAAAAAAATCCCCAAATTACAAAAAAATAACTTAAAAAAGTATATATTTTTTTATTGATTTTTTTTGTGACCAAATTTAACATTTTTTTTAAAAAATAGTAAGAAAAATTTTAATAAGAAATCCCCAAAAAACCCCACATGAAAATTTTTAAAAAAAATAATTATTTTGTTTGTTGCGACTGGTTTCGGCATGTTTTTTTTAATCCTTTAAATGCGATTCCAGTGAGGAATTACAAGCAGAACAATGTTTTTGAAGACGAATGAGTCAATTTATTAGAATTTCGAGCTTGTTCAATCGGTTTTAGCCATCCATAAAATCAACAATAAATATGCATATTTTCCCCGACTTTTTTATATTGTCTTTCATATTTACTTATTTTTGGGTAAGACATAATCAAAATCTCAGGTCAGTCAAGAATGAATGATTATCAATAACAATTTTAATTAATTTTCATGTTGTAAAATTCCTTTCTTCATAAAAATAATTTAATGAAAATTAAATTTGGTGAGCTTAAGCCTGATTAAAATATTGAAAAATTTGGATTAATAATCAAAATTGTTTTTAAAAAATCAAAAATTGTATGTGTTTTCAAAGGTTTTAGTTTCCTTTTTAAATTTTTCTTTTTAAAACACTCAATCAAGAATAATTACATCAGTTTATTAAGAACCTTTTGCACACTTAACAAAAATATTAATCTTAATTAGGACCCTTTACACCGTATAGGTTGTTGATAAGAGTAAGATAAAAGTTTTGCTACTTTTTTCATATTTTATATACGAAACAAAGAAAAATAAGCGTAAATAAAAAAAGAAGGGAAAATATATTAATAATGTGTAAAATTCCCAAAAAAATCCCCGATTATTTTTATTAAATCCCCAAATGACTTTCTTTGTGCTTTTCGCTTGCATGAAATCCCCAATTTTGGGGATAAATCCCCAAGCCTGGCAGCCCTGTTTTTAACTCGATTACTACTGTAAAAGGAAATGTTAAAGTAAAAAATTATAGACAATAGAACATTATTACAAAGAGAAAAGAAATAATTATGATAATTGCATGCAACTAATTTGAAAATGAACCGCAGCATAACGCATCCTTAGATGAAATGCCAGCAACAACTTCAAAAAACTAAAATAATCAAATTTAATCTCAATAAATCTTATATTTTTACCAACATAGAATGCCAGAGACGTTTCAAAAAGTACTGTGTTGTACGTAGTTTGTAGATTCAGATATACCTACGTATGTTTGTAGTTGTTGGTATTGCTTAAATGTTTAATTATCTTAAGGGAAATTTAAGATATTTTTTCGCTTGTTGTTGCTACAGTTCACTAACAAATTACTCAAACTACATACTCGTCTATACACAAACCACAATACGAGTAACAAGTTCATTGATACAAAGACAAATTGGGAATAATTTAAGGTACCTGTTAATGGTCGTAGAATGTGATTGGGATTGGGAATAACTATTTTCTGCATGCACATTTATTAGGTAGCTCCACCGAAATATCTATTAAATTCGAATAAAGGCGAAATATAAGTTATGTACCAAAGGGGTCGCGAAAATCGATTTTATGTAAAAATGAGGTTAAAAGAAATAAAAATTCTGAATTGTTCTTTCGTGCTGTATGACCACAAAATAGATAAATGTAGTTCATGTCGAAAACTATCAAAAGAGATTACGTCGTTACATTATAAATGTCATAATATTCCACTCGAAATACTGCGACTTTAATGTTTGTTGTTAAAAACGAGCTTTGAAAACATTTTATAAAAATGTTAAAAGTAAATTAATTAATTTAAAAAAATATTATTATTTTTATTCTATGCATTTTGCATTGTAAATGTTAAAATTTTTACTCGCCCCATTAATTTGAAAGTTCAAAGCGAGAACTTAGTCACAGTAATTTTACAGACACACTTTTTCTGTTAATTGACGAGTAGCTTGCTTACGTGACAGTTAATACAGTTTAACACTTTTTTGTTTCAACTTATGACATTTCTGTTTCATTTCTCACATTTAAATCGAAAAGTTTCTAAATACGAGAGTAACAGAACAGGGGCACAGCACTCATCTCCCAACTACTTATTTTCCTTTTATTTGCCGTACATATAAATTCAATCAGCTGACTCCCAACTTTTACACGTATTTTGAGAAGTATATTGAAAAACCCATCGGACAGTTTTTCGGTCTAATAAATTTATGTTGACATTAAGTAACAGACATTGAGAAAATGGCCATAAGACAAAAACTTCTCGATTTATTAAACCTATTAAAAACAGGGCGATCCAATTTTGTGTTTTGTTCCCGCCAAATAATAAATTGCATTATAACAGGTTTGGCAAGTTTCGAAATACAACTTTCAGGAATTTAATACTATGAGCTTAGGTTTTTGTGAAGATTAGTTCACCATGTATTACAGATCCGTACTTCTTTCTCAATTGTTTTTTTTATGCTTTGAATTTGTAGTTATGTTATGTGGTTTTAAATCTTAAAAATGCCTGTTGTTAACTATTTTATTCTGTGTAACAGAACCCGATTGATAACTATGAGAAAATATTTAAAGCCGTTACTGTATCTATTAAAATCTTTTCAATATTAAAGAATGGAAATAGGAAAATTTTTATTGTAACAAAGCGAAATTATTTTTACCCTTCGACAATAAATACTTAGGCACAAATAATTTTAAAGAAATAGGCAATCGTATCATTTATCTTCAAGATTTGAATAGATCCATTTTTTTCTCCTCTTCATTCATCGTTTCTTTTCATCATTCATCACAACAACTGTTACTCATTCATCATCATTTGACTACTCTTTTCTACTTTGAATATTCCTATTTGCCTCTAATTCGGTTGCAACAAAACGTCAATCATCTTTTTGTTAATCAACATCATCATTAAAATTTACTTGCATGCACCGCCGCTCTTCACTTTGCTAAGCAAACCATTGTTGCTCTCCATATGCACCTGAAAATGTTAAAAAGGTTAAGCATTTCTTATTTTCGGATTAAGTTTGCTTTTTTCCTTATTCACCAATATAAAAATTAAGAAAATTGGATCGTATTGCCGTCAATAGTAAAAAGAAATTAGCCTGAAAAAATGTGATCGAGTTCGTATTTTTTTTAATTGTTTTATTAATGTAAATTATGTTGTTTATTATTTGATATAAATAAAAACTAAGGTTTATTTTAATTAATATATTTAAATAAAGTCTACTTGTTTTTTATACCCTTCACCGAAGGTAAAAGGGTATATGGGCATTTCCAGCGAAAAGTCTACTTTTTGTCACGTAACGCCAGAAGTATTTTAAATTGTTTCTCAAAAAATTTTATATGTATCGTTTACTTTTTATATTTTGGTTTAAAGCGCAACAAGCTCTACATTAAATAACAAAAGGGATAACGATTGAACAACATGGTCCAAAAATACAACCTTATTTGCAATCTGGCGTTACATTAAAAAAAGTAGACTTTTAGCTGAAAATTCCCATATTTACCTTAAAACGAGCAATGATTTTTAAATTTGATAGCTTGAAAAATTAATCTATATAAATCCTAAGTTTACTAAAAAAGGTTTTGTACAAAACTTCTTGCTCAATTCGCAGTATTTTTCAGTTTTGTAATGCAATCAAAACCCACTTCCGTTTTTTTAACGTCACGCCAGGGCAGATTTTTGCTTATATCTGCAAATCCTTAGCGTCGATTACTGTAATTTTTTTTCTGAATGTAGTGCTACTTCATTACTTTGTATATATAAAAACCCTTTTTACAAATTTGACTTCGTCATTTAATTTTTTTACATTTTGTGCTACAAATATCACAAATATCATTCTGTTTGTAATTTCTACAATATTTATCCTACACCCTATAAAGTGTATATATTCTGGGTCCTTATGAAAAGGGAAATTCAAATCCGGTTGTCCGTCTGTCCGTCCGTTCGTCTATCCGTCCGTCTGTCTGTCCGTCCGTCCATCTGATGAAATTGGTTTTCCGAAGCCCCAGAAATGACGGTGGCTTGGTTCTGTCAGGTATTTTTATTATAATTTTGCTATTGAAATTCAGCTAGATAGTTCCAAAAATGGCTGAGACATGAGCAAAAAACCGTGGCTACCTCTAATTTTTTTGAAAATTCGGAAAGATCTGTTCAGATACGAAAAAGTTATGACCAAAATTAATTTTTTTTTTAAATACCCATTTTCGGGAACCATAGATCACCCCGAGTCCACGTTTTATCACCAAAGGAAATGGCAAATTTCTTCTTAATGATGTCGGTATATCAATCTGTCAAATCGCTTACAAAATGGCCGAGTTATGCCCAAATGCTGAAATTCGATCAAAACTAAACTTTCAATATATTCATTAATCTTTAAATATATTTAATAGCACGCAAACATGTGCAAATAATTAAATAAAATTGAGCGATACATATTATAAAAATATGTATGTATGTATGTATATATACATTTATTTAGATGTATATATATAAGCTTCTGTTCTTTCCAAACTATGGTGAAGGGTATGTAAGATTCGGCATAGCCGAATAAAGCCGAATATAGCACTCTTAATTGTTTTTTTTTAATTTGTTTATTTAATATTTAATCAAAATTTATATATAATCAAACTTTAAAAAAGTAATAGTACATTTTGGTAACATTGATTTATTAATTTATTAATTTACATAAAATTGGTATTAAGTAATCTAATATTCAATGCGAGAAAAAAGTTGAAAAAAATCTCTCTACAATATTTTATAAACTAAAAGATAAGATCCTTGGTTAAAAGTGAAGAAAACCCTTATTCGGTGAGTCACCAATATTTTTTAATATACGGGTGGCCCAAAATTAACGAAGGGGTTTAAATTGCTTATAATTTTTTTTTTCTTTTCTTTTCAGTATTTTATGAAGGAGACTTGGGGAATTAATTATGAATAAATAAAAAATTGTATAAGTTGGGATTTATGTTTTTATCTGTTACATATAAATCTACTGTTCTTCATTGTTAATTGATTACTTGTAATTGTTTTTATGTTAGCTCGTCTATAGATGTGATTAACTATAGGTATGCCTGCTCCGTTTTGAATAAAGCCATGCCTATCGAGAAAAACTAATGCTTCTTTCTGGTGGTACGAATCCCTCCCGAAGGCTTTTTGATATGTTATCGTCGCTAGCATAATAGAGGACTAAGATTAAATTATTCTCGCTACGTTTAGTACTCTTTAATTAAATGCATAACAAAAATGATAATTCTGCTAACTTGTGCTTCGTTGTACAATCTTTGGTTTGATATGTATTTTTTGTAATTGCTATTTGCAGATCTGTATAAAGAGGTACAGCTTCTAAGGCATTTTCTTTCAAAAAGTCTAATTTTTTCCATATAAGATGGGGTAATGTTGAACCAAACTTGGCAACCATACGTAAGTATGGACACATAGTCGACTTAACCCTTGAAATCAGAAATTTTTAGTAAAATAATTTTTTATACATAAAAAGGCATTTTGAACCTTCTTCAATTTAAGATTAATATGGTCATTAAAATAAAGGAACTTATCCAGATGTATACCGATTATTTGTGGACTTCACGTTAAAGGATTTCCAATAACGTCTGATGTTGTTGTTGCATTTTCCCACCGGCGGGCAGAAAATTATTGTATTGCATTTATTCAAGTTAATTTTCATTTGCCAATCTATTGCATATTTTCAATAATATAAAAATACTTTTGTAACTTATCATTCATATATTTCAATTTTATTATCAGAGTGATAAATAATGATACCATCAGCAAAACGAATGATATTCTCAACTTGGTTCAAGAGTTCGTGTGTAAATAAGTTAAAAAGTATTGGCGCCTTTACAGTGGCCTGTTGAAGACCATTAACAATGATAAATTTCTTTTCATTAATTTTTTTTCATCACAAACTTGAAACGATTTGTTATTTAGCTTATTAAATATTAAGCAAATTAAATAAAATGGAAATCCAATAGTATATAAATTAATCCAGTGCCCATGTTCTGTAACTCTCGCGCCGAGAAACTTTTCGATTTAAATGTGTGAAATGAAACAAAAATGCCATAAATTGAAACAAACAGCTGTTTTTCTTAAGGGCCAAATACACTTGTCAAATGCTTGTCCAGCCGGCGAATTCAACGTGTACGTGTGCTGGACGTAATATTCACCGTCAAATCTAATTTTTTTGATTTTTCATCAAGCGTTGTCGGTGTCACACATACAAACACATTTTCACTAATACTACCACAATGCTTGATGAGTATTTTGATCAATGTATTTCGACCTTTACTAAACTGTGTCTGTAACTTTTTTGGCGAGTACTAGCTGTCACGTAAGGAAATTACTCTCCAATTTACAGAAAAAGTGTGTCTGTAACATTTTTGTGAGAAAAGTTCCCTGAACTATCAAAAAACTCACGAATAAAAATGGGGCGAGAACAAATTTTAACACTAAAAAATAATTAAAAATTAAAATGCAAAGAATAATAATAATTACATTTTGTTCTTGGCACATTTTTCCATTGTTAAATTATTTTGCTTTCAACATTTTTACAAAATATACGAATTTTTTCAAAGCTCGTTTGCAAACAACAAACATTAAAGTCGCACTTTACATTATTTGGTATAGCCGACGGTTGTATTTTGGCTGCCGTCGTTGAAAAATGTTCAATTTGAGCTAATTTTTGTCGCCGTCAACGATATGTGTTACTGACGTGCTGAAAGTCTGCAATGTCACAGCGGCTTCGGGTGCAATGTTATGACTATTATAACGTAACGGCGTAGTCTCTTTTGATAGTTTTCGACATGAGTTACAGACACAGTTTTTTCTCACTTTTCGAGAAACGATGGAATATTTTGTTTCACATCTTTTCGATGCGAGAAGTTCATACAAAAGTTACAGAACATGGGTACAGGTATCCAAACATTATCAAAGGTTTTCTCAAAATCAATTAAACAAGCCCTTGTTACAAGAGATTTGATAAAATTCCAGTGAACATTTGAAACAAGCAGATGTACTGCATGAATTGTAGAAAGTTTGTGTTTAAACCCAAACTGTTTCTCATTTATTAGTTTCCTTTTCTTTACACATATTTATTATGTCGTATTAATGCAAATTTCAAAAATTGTACTTATGTTTGGGAGTAGACTAATTTCTCTCATATTTTTGGGGTAACTGGCGTCTTTGTCTTTTTTTAAGGTATAACAACCACTTTAGCTGCTATCTATGCATACGGAAAGTATGAATTATTTAGCATATTGTTAAAGAGGGTAGAATATTCCAAAACAATTTTCTCTGGAGTATTGGGAATATTATCCAGGCCAGCTGACTTTTTTCCTTAAATTTTAAAAGTATATAGCAATGCATCTTTAGTTATAAAGTTATTAGCAGTGAAAGATTCATTCAAATCATTGGCATTTTGAAATGCTGTAAACGTGCATTCATACAGATTTTTGTTTTCTAGAAATCTATAGAAACAATTTTCGACTTGTACATTCAAGCTTTTATCAATATCGATCTGTTTATGAGAGTGAATCAGTGTTGCAAAAACTTGGAGACCAAAAATGGCTAAATTTACGAGAAAAAATGGCTAAAAATGGGCTAAAAAATGGCTTAAAGTTTTTTTTGAATAAAAACACATTCACATTCAATAACAAAACAGAAAAATTCATTTTAAAATGTTTACGATGAAATTTTAAGTTAAGATCAATTTCTTAAATAAGAATAAACGTTATTTAATATTTTGAAAGATATTTAAAAAATTAAATCATCGATACATTTTATGTCGTTATTGTTCATCTCATAAAAATCACTCGTGCGTATTAGTTTTAATTAATTTGAGGATTAATCACGACAACATTTACCCAACCTTTTGATTCCAGATCTACAATAAAAAACAAGTAGGAAAATATAGTCGGTCAACCCCGACTTTATGATACCCTACACCTCATTAGTACCTGTGTACCAAATTTTATTAAAATATCTGCAAATTTGCGATCTGTACTTTACGCACAAGGTTTACATGGACAGCCAGCCAGCCGGACAAACATCGTTTATTCGACTCAGAAAGTGGTTCTGAGTCAATCCGTATACGAAAAGGTGGGCTTAGTGCCAATATTTTAAGGTGTTACAAACATCAGCACAAACGCATAGTACCCTCTCCACTATTGGGGTGTTGGTATAAATATTTCATTGATAAAATCGAATTAACGGTTGCTAAATGTAACCTATTTTTCAAATTACTTTTAACGATGTTTACTTAGCGAAATACCGTCTCTACTTCAGCATTAGACCATGGAAAAGAGAGCAACTTTATAGTAAATTCTGAAATTTCAAAAAAAAAATGTTTGCCGCCTACATCTCTTTATTGAAATATTTGCAACCAGAAAGAAACGCCGATGTTTGTGTTGATCCATTTTTTAAATTTAATATTGGACTACTGTTCCTTTATTTTGAAAGATGTTTCATCATCATCGTTTATAGCAATTTTCAACATTTGTAAAAGTTGTGATTTAAATTAAAGGCATTTTAATTGTTAAAAATGTTTATTTTGCTTTTATAATTTTTATTATAAAATAAAAATTATTCTTTTAAAAGCAAAACGGCAAGAAAAATTTTATGGCTAAACAAGTTGAAAAATGGCTTAAAAAAATGGCTAATGGCTAAACGCATTTTTTAATGGCTAAAGAGGGTGAAAAATGGCTAAATCTAGCCACTAAATGGCTAAATTGGCAACACTGGAGTGAATTGACACAAAGTAGGCTCCAATAACGTTCAATTTCTGAGTATCATCTTTTACTAGAAAGTTGTTTCTAACTGTTCCAATACCTCAGGGTTTAATCCTGTATTTTTTATTACAGTTTCATTTTCCTGTGGTAGTTTAATAATATCCACCTTAAGAGGTTTTGTGAGTTTTTAAATTGTTTTTTTAATTTCACTAAACATTTCCGATGGGCTGTTTCATCCAATTTTTGTAAGTCTATCTTGGAAATAATTATTGACCGCCAGGCTAAAATTATCAGATATAATCCTTTTTATGAGTTTGAATTTGGTTTTTATAAGCTTTAATTCTAGCTGTGTCAAACTAATCTCTAGTCTATTTTGTCTTTGATAATGGTGACCAACTATTTTACTTTTTTCAGATTGGAGTTTTTTTGTGTTCAAATTAGTAAATATTTCCATTGGATTTTGATCCTTATTTTTGGACAGAGTCCACTTGTTTTGGAACTAAATTACGATTGCAAATACATATTTAAGTGAAAATTTATATGCATATGTATTTACAATTATCTAGTCTTAAATAGGGAAGTCATCATTTCGACGGCCTATATTCAATATCTGCTATGAACCAATTTCTTGAAAATCACTTTTTGATGGAAAAATGTTTGCCGGTGGCAGCAACATCTCTCTTTCAAAAAGAAAAAATTAATTTTGTACCTTTTTTAATCTTTATTTTTTTTCTACCAACCAACTTTTTATGTTATATCTGCCATCGACCACATTAATTTTATAAACTTATTAGTAGGCCAACCAAAAATAAGCATTTGCTTTTTTTTTTGGCTCACAAGATAGAATGTTTTTGATTGAAACAAATTCCGATCATAGAAAAAAAATTAGTTAGCGCTTTTATTTTGCCATTTAAAGATAATTTTACATTTTGCCATACGAAAAAAAACTTATTTAATAAATCGTTTCTTATTTATTTTTTTTTGATGTGCAACGTTTTTTTATACAAACTTAAAATATCAAGCTTTTTTGCACTGTAACAACTCTCTTTCTGAGTCCGGCTGGCTGGCCATGTTACCTTGATCACAACGTATAGGTCGCAGTTTTGAAGATAGTTTAATGGAATTTGGTACATAGGTTCTAATTGGAACGAGGGCGAATCGGTCCATTATTTCATATAGCCCCCACACTGAACCAACAAGGTATGTGGAGACAACGAACATTTACGTTTAGCAAACGAAAAATTTATTAATTTTCGGCCACTATGAATTTTTTCGTTGTTACAATAAATGACTGTTCTTTAAAAGATTTAATATTAATAATTTAATGAACTGTTCGTTGATATAACGAAAAATTATCATAAATTTATAATTTTAATTTAATGAAAGAATTTTTCAATTCAATAATCTATTTCGTTAACTTAGTGAACCTTTACGTTAATTCAACGCACAATTTTGTTTTACAAATTTGTTAACTCTATAAAGTTAAAAAGACTCTTAATTCAAATGTGTTTATTTATATTTCATTTTATATTTTTCCTATTTTTAAAAATTTTTTGAAATTTATGTATATACATTGTATATACATATGATGATACAGTACATACTTGAGTTGGAGACAAAACGTGGACTATATCGCTAATGTAACTATAAGGCTAATTCACATTTATGCCAGTATGAGGCATATAATCGAATTCAAATATAATCAAGTTATGTAAAAATGTATAAAAAATAATTTAAATAATAACAAGATATTTTAAATATAGTTTTTGTATAGTAACGTCTTTGTTTATTTTTTATTATTGTTTTAGCTTATAAGAGTTTCTGTGCATATATTGGAATAAAAGTGATTTTCGGAAACAAATATTGTTCATTTCTGCAAATTTTAGATTTTTACACGAAGTTTTAACAAAATTGTAAACAAAAAATCTTTCAATAGTTTCCCAATTGAAAAATCAATTTTATTAAAAAACGAAGGATTTTCGGTAATAAAAGATATTTGGGATATTTTGGGAGGAAAGCAGAATTTTGTGTCCATTCGTATAAAATATACTTAAGAGCAAATACTCAATTTTAAATATGCTCTTAACATCTGTAGATGTAGTAAAAACTTTTTCTATGTACAAGAACATGCTGACTCCAAAAATACAGGGATTTCTTTTCGAGAATGTATCGCAGCAATTTATAATTTACTGTAACAACGTATTAAACGAATAAAGTGGAAAATAAAAAATTGATTTAAATTGCTTTTTTTATTTTATCATCTTATTTTCGTGTTTTTAAATGCTTTTTTTAAAAGATTAAAACTGTTTAGTGTTTTTTGGTTGCCTTATTAGTATGAATACTAAACGAAGTTGTTTCCTACAACTATTTTTACATAAACTACCTTCACGGAAAGATGTTTATTTTTCCTTAAGTAATAAATTTCGTTTCTTAAAATAAGAAACACCATAATAATTCTTTTTATTTAAACTTTTTTCGTTTGTATTTAGTAGTAAAATTTTCTTAAATAAAGAAACAATTTGCTTTAATTAAGAAACGTAATTTTTGACTTTGATAAGATCATGCAAATTTTTCTGGTGAATTATTAAGTAACTCTTTCTGTGTGTTTATACACTCAGTCTTACTCATCCAGGGTTAGGACCGACAATGGCAGTGTTAGTAATTAAAAACAGGCATATTAAAACTGTTGCTCGACATGTTTTTAGTGCAAACAAAGTTAAATGAAATGATATGAAAACTCTTAAAATTTAGGAAATGTTAAATAAAAATGCTTTTATTTCGAGTTCGAGGCCAGTATTTAAAATAAATTTTATTTTATTCGTTGCCGATATTTCGATATTCTTTTAGTATTTGTATTTATTTCGAATACCTATGAGTTGCTAATACAACAAGACATAATATCTTACAATTTAAAGTATTAGAATCAGACAAGTTACATAATGTGATAATAATTGGACAATGAATATAAAAATTTAAACATTTAGACAATTTGAATAAAAAATAAAAAGTAATTGAAAATATTAATAAAAATAAAATATAAATAAAAATATTACTTCAAATAATTTGCCGTATTCACAAAACCCCTTGTATCGTTGTATCTATTGTATGTTGTATTAAAATACATAGTTCAATATTGGTTTTTTATACAACATACAATCAATACAACGATACAATGGGTTTTGTGAATACGGCAAATATTTGTGTAATTTTTAATTTTTGATAGTTTTTTTTAAAGTTTTAAGAATGAAAAAGTTACAGTATTACAGTATATACTGTTGGCCAAACTGCCGTCGACGACATTGTCGTCAACGATTTATGCACGACATGTCCTCTATCACTAAGGATTTCTGGAAGACAATTTTGAGAAAAATGTCGTGGACGACAAAATACTTGACATTGTTTAGTGAACTGTCTTTCAAAGAAGTTAATAAACGACGACATAAACAATAATAAGCAATTCATTTGAATTCAAAATAAATTGCAATTCATGTTTGCTAAATTCAAATGAATTGACTCAAATTTCATTCAATTCATTTTTTTGTTGAAAAGAATTAATTCAAAACTTATTTGATTTAGTACATAACTAAAGTTTTTGAAAAATATGTTGTGCTTTTTAGTCTTTTTTCTACATTTTTGGCGCTTTATCCCTTTATTGGAACAGCTTATGGTGCTTTTGCTGTTCTTAGATTTATCACCTCCGATTTATATAAATTTTGGAACAGAATGTTTTCTTTTAAAAAATTCCTTAAAATGTTCACACAAATCTAAACATTTAAGAATGAACTTTCTATTTGCCTACTAAATATAATAACTTCCAAAATGTCGCCGTCATTTTAAGTAAAACATAACCCAAAGATTAAATTGAAACCGAACAAAATAATATATTTTACTTAGTCAACTGCTGCAAATAACCATGTAAGAAATATACTTTCTTGTTGATACAAATTAAACATCATTAATCAATAAATGACGGCATCAACAACAAAATAAATGGAGAAAAGAAAGGAAAAATATTTTACCCATTATAGACGCGAATTAGGCTGAACGGTAAAGATACATAGTGACCACATGACGTATTTTCACACCTACCAGACAAAACAAACTCACAGACTGCTCCCACTCTAGAGTCGGAATACTAAACCATAAAGGAAACGCATATGCCAAGAAGTGAGTAAAATTTTTCAACTTCATTCGACTATTTTTAGTACCCCTATAACATTCTGAATACAAAAATACTAATATCATTTTAATCGCTTTTAACCAAATTACCAATTGAATAAAGTCCAATTAATATTTAAGATCTTTAAAATTTTCTCACCGCTGCAGCAACAACAGACGGCGACCATTTACATGGGATTTCCTTTAGAGGAATAGAAATATAAGTATGTTTTGTAGGAAAATACAAAGTTAAGTTGTGCATGAAATTTAATATACGTTTTATATGTTAAACATTTGCACTTTAACATTGTGCAACATTGAAAACCATGCAGCTCAGTCTATTCATTTTAATGCATCCATCTCGTTCCCTGCATCTTTAACATTTATGATGCATTTAAACTCTTGTTCAATAATGAAAGACGATGAAGAATATTAGATTTTTAATTAAAATAATTTTGTATGCAATTTAGATAATCGCGTTTTTGCGGTAACGAAAATGATTTTAGTTTTCATAAATGCGTGCGATATTTTACTGATCAGACACAGTGGGTTGGGCTTAATAGAAATGAACAACAAAATAAAAAGTACTGGACTAATCGATCGTCGTGACTCATGACCAACTTATTTAAATTTTATATGCCACTTGATCATCAATTTGCTGATATCTCGAGAAAAATAAAAACCCAATCGGACTCTCCAATAATTTTATTTGGGGGATTCACAAGGTGTCATAAAGACATATGTCTTAAAATAATAACATGAAAAAATACGACTGTTGTGAAAAACCCCTCATAATTTGGTGTGCTATTTTGAATTTTAGTCAGCTGATTTAAAACAAATATAAAAAATAAATATTTACCAAAAATAAAAATATTTATTAATTCTTATCCATGAATTAATAAATTAAAATAGATCTTACCTGACAATTTTCCATTTTTCAGACGCAAATTAGAAATAAATTTTATTTTGTTTGTTTACCAAACAGCAGAGTCCTAAGCCGATCTATTTTGACGCCGCAAGTGATTTGTTACAAAAATTGCTAGCCGCAGGTTAAAAACGGACGCTAGCCGGATGAAACGCTACAATTAACGGCGACGGCTACAAAACCTAATGCGGCACGGCTCAGCCGCTCAGCGCAGGTATCTTCTGATTCATTACGACAGCACAATAAACATAGCAAGCAAAGTTCTATTAATTTAAGAAACTTTTTGTTTACAAAGCAACAACAATATATTTAAAACATTGTAAAATGTTAGAACATTATGACAATATAACATGACAGCACACCTTGTGAATAACCCAATTATGTTTTATCAACACTATTTCGGTAACGATTTGAAATTAAACACTATAAACAGAGTTTTAACAGACAACAGAGTTTTTTTACATTAAATTTTATTTTAAAAGATTTTGTTTATCGTGCTTAATTCCCAATTTTTATTCTTGAAAAAAAAACACTGAAATTTTTTGTGGAAGGGATACACTATTCCTTACGCATTTCACTGGTTGCTTAGACCAGATCGTCAGGAAACTTCATATATTTTTATTAATTAAATCAGTGTGGCAAAAAGTCCTTAAGTTGACTTAATTTACATGAGAATTAATAACACCTTTGAGATTTTCATGTCCAAAAGTACCCATGGCCAAAGTTTCAATTGTGAGATTTTTCAGTAAGTTATAGCAAAATTTCTCCTTGCTTATCTCATTTCAATATGTGCTGTAACATTTGGTACAAAAAATTAAGGCAACTTCCGATCTGGAACATTAAGAACATTTAAAAATAAAAACTTAGAAAAAACTTTAGCTGCAGAGAATTGAGAAATTTCAAAAACACATAAAAAAAAACTACAAACAATTTTTTCCAGCACGTTTGCGCTATTGCCAAAGAAATATCAACCGAAACCACAGTGCTCTAGTCAAAGAAATAAGTACAGAAATATTTTTGTTTTTTTGTTGATTCCTGTTTTAAGTTTTAAGTTTGGTAAGCATAAACGGGCGTTACATAAGGGCGTTTACCGAAACAGCGAAAATAAAACGAAACAAATTTTTCTCAATTGATGTTGAATAGTCTTGCCAAACTTGGACATAAAACAAACGACCTTAAGATACCAATAAAGAATATTAACATCATCAGCATATAGAAACCAAAACTACAGTCAATTTTTGTTTTTTTTTTTATTGTTGTATGCAAGATCACTTTTTATCAGACTCCATAGACAATGTTCCCGAATAAATTCACTAAAAATAATACAATGAACATACAAATTGACAGACAGACATTAAAGCGGTTTTTTTTTGTTATACATAAATAGAAGCTTCCTTCTCTGTATGGCTAAAATTTAATATCTAAGATGTTTGCAACAAACATTACAGTTGAGTAAACTTGGGCAAAGGCGTTTAGATTGTGCTTTAAATCAGTACCCGTACAGGGCGCTGCAGCATCTAGTTGCCGTTTTCATCTTTATTTTTACAATGTTGGCTAAAAATTACGTGCAGTAATTCAAAAGGTCAAATGTTTATATTTAAACTATAGTACTTTATAGTTACTATAGTAAGTAAAATACCATAAAAAAAACGCTGCTTTAATGGAAATTGATTTACATTCTACTTTAATAACTGTTTAAGAGAGAACGAGACAAAAGTGTCCTTTGTGTTTTTTTCAATTTAATTTTTTCAAAAGAATATTGAATTTCGGTGGAAAGGAAAAGTAATTAAAGTGTTTCAATCTTTCAATCGCTCTAGGATTCCTATTTTTCGCAATACTTGATTTAGTGTTCTCATTCTTAGGAGTGCATACCTTTTTTTCATGCCCGAACATCTGTTGTTCAGAATAACATGAAACAGTAAAAACAGATCGTATTGAATGGAAACGAAAAAGATGTAGGAATTTAAGGTCAAATAGTGCCGAGTCTTTAATTCTCTTCATGGAAACTTAAACTTTTTGAGGAGTAGGCTTTTTATGGGATTTGTGACCAATCCTGAACCACTTTATAGAATCGCAATACCAATGCCCTAATGACACCTACTTTTTTCGTCTTTTTTTAATCTGAGATTGAAAGAGTGAAATGCATGGTTAGAGAGAGACAAATACAAAAAAAAAATATAAACAATTTTTTTTTAATTTTTACAGCCAAAATTAATTTTTTTATATGTACCTACTAGAGGTCTGCAAGAATAAATAAAAAGCAATTTCAACACACTTATTTGTTTTTTAATTACAATGTGTCGATCATCCAATGATAACGAAACAAATGAAAAAATAACCAGAGACAAAACAACAAAAACTCATTCTATTTAGTCAACTCAAGTCAAATGAATAAATTATTCAAATATAATTTGAATGTAAAATATGTGTACCTACACATTATGTATGTATGTGTAAGCTCAACTCTTATAAATAAAAGAAGCCACAAGCTTACACACATCTTATGGCAAGGTATTCAAATAAATGTATGCACATTCAATAATTCAAAAATTATTTGAATATTTTTTGTAAACTTGCTCTCTCTAACGGGTCATTCCAATGTTTTGTTATTTATGAATGCCTCTCATATTCATTTACAGTAAACAAGTTTTATGTTTTATAATTGTTTTATAATTGAAAAAATGTTGTGCACTTTGGGTAAAGGCAAACAAGTGAGTTATTCAAACAGACCTCTAGTACCTACATATATTGTTAATTAGTTATGATTTTTGTAGGTTTGATTACTATTAGTGTTTTTTTCAATGCTGCCTATTTGTCAAGCTTAAAAATTAACTAAAATAGCTATATTCGAGTATAAAAGTAATATATTGGCACCACAGAGTCATTTTAAGCTTGAAATGTCAATTTTAAGACATACATTTTTTTTATTTTTTTTTTTTGACAGATTGCACTTTTTTTATCGATAACATGTATAAACATTTTGACATTTTTGGATTTGTATGTACATATATAGTTGCTCTTGATAACATTTTATATTACAGTATATTTGCTCTGTTCTTCAAAATCATAAAAAGTCGAAAAAAAGTAGGTGTCATTAGGGCTTTATTACTATTCGTTACTGACTTGGGCGAGCTTAAGTCTATGCGAGTATTAAACAATAAACAATAAAACAATAAAAAACTAATCTGAACTTTATTTTACAAAAATAAAGGCATACGCGCTCCGCAATTTTGTTGTTTTTGTTGAGCTCGCGGAAAATGCAGTCCTCTTATTGTAGAATTTGGGTAATTTTTTAATGGTGCTGTGTTTTACTTGATATAACAATTTAAGTCTTTAAGGAAATTTATGAAAGTAATCAAATTTTTTATTTTATTTAACGAATCAAACAATTGTACGAAACGCCACTCCAATTGAAGCTTCAAGCTACATTTTAATCTCTTTTATTCAAAAATGTATTTTCTTTATAGTGTTGATTTATTTAAAGTGCTCCACTTTGAATTTTAAAAATCACTTCCGAATCATTTTTAATCCATCTAGGAATTATCATTTGATTCCGATTGTGTTGGTAGATAAAAATTAATCGTACAACTTTTCTGGTATATCAATAGCTTTATATCTAGTGAAATATTTTTTTGTTCCCCGAATTTAGAAAAACTTCCTGATCGTAAATATAATATTAGAACATTTAATTACATAAATGCCAACTCTTTGACTGGTACCTAACTCGAAACTTGGGCATTATCGGTCAATGGAAATTGCTGCAGAGAAACGTAGTTTTTTGTGGCGGACAATTGATGATTTATACGTAAATAATATGTGGATTCTACCGGATGGTGCCACTTGCCACACAGCTTGACAAACAATGAATCTTTTAAAATAAAAGATCAAACATCGCTTTATTTCTCGTAGAGGAAGAGTGAATAAAACATGTTTTCGGTTTTAAACGAAGTTAAAACTAATCCTCTTGTGTAAACAATGGAGTAGTTTTAAAACTACTCCTTTGTAGTCCAAAGCTGGGTTATATGGTCCTGCCCTAGGATATCGTAATGTTAAATAGACCATGTTTTTCCCATACGTTTGGGTTACTTTTGGACTAGTCCTAGTCCCTTGTAGGCTACACGCGTGTTTGGACTAGTCCTATTATTTGCAGGGATGTAACTCAATTTATATTACTTCTACATACAACATTCAACGTAAACAAAAATGTACATGCATAAAGCAGAGAACCAAGCCGACCAGCGTAAGCCAATCGGCTCGCCGCCGCCGCTTGATTTCTCCAAGCCGCGCCGCCGCGGACTTACAAGGCTTTTTGTACTTTTTTCAGCAAAGTGCTGAAATCGAAAAAATATTCAAAAGATCGTGTTTTGAAAGTGTATAAAAATAAACCCTTTTATACGCTTCATACATAACAGCACCATTTATCTTATGTACTCTTTTTTATATCAGAATCATTCATTTTAACTGACTGTCATCTATAAAATGTGTGTCCTCTGGCTTCTATGCGCATTTCACTGGTTGCTTAGGCCAGATCATCAGGAAACCTTTTCAAAATACTTTAGAAAAGCTAAACATATTGTACAAATCTTTTGTCTTTTCTTACATTCCCCTAAAATTGATTGGCTTTTTTCCGACTCGAATTGTAGTTGTAAGTGGGTAAATAGAAAAACCAAAATTCAAATAAATTTTATTTCACGGCTGCCCCCAGTTATTTCTGTCGAATCGTATAGAAAATGTCGTACCGTGCATGGGGGAATACGGCAACAAGTACAACAAAAATGGAAATTATATCTGAACGTGATGAAATAAATAAATTTTTAGCCAATTTTTATTTAATTATGGTCAATATCTTTTTTATTTTAATTTATTAAATTATCAAAAACTTTATTAAAATACAATAATCACAGCACAAAACGTGGACTTTTTTTAAACATATGTTTATGTTTATGTAAACAAAACTTTGACATAAACCTAGACAAACATTGCAAGAGCAAAAAACCGTCATCTGGCGTAGAGCTGCCACCTGTTTATTTCACCATGGTACCGTGCTTGTTCTGTTCATACTAATACTGAACTCTCATACACTTGCAGTTTGAAATTTTGAATAAGTTAGTGCAATGAATTTTTAAGTTTAAGTTTTGAAGTTAAATAATTTTTTTACTTTTTTCTTTATGTCCTCTATTTTCATTTTTAATATCTGGTAGCCTTAACTTATCTTCAGGAAAAACTATGAGCATAGTTTAAAAAATATTTAAAAATCTCCATCGATTTCAACTTTAATTGATTTCGATTTACACAACATGGCCGTTTCTTATATAAAAATCACATTTGTCGATTTTTTTAGAGATGCTAACAACATACAATGTAATATTTCATTAATTTTTAACAGATTTAATTCTGATGCTGACGACAACTTGTCGGCTTTATATGCAAACCTGCTAAGTCTCTTTCAGTAAATTTTACAGGATGTGATACCCTGGCAATAAAACTGTTACATATTTTCCCAAAAACTTTTTAGTTTAAAGAAAAAACAAAATAAAAATGGTGTGAGCCATTCGACTGTTAAATTTCTTTACGCATTTTTTGACATTTCATAACCTTCATACTTTATTTGAGTTCTTGACATGACGAAATACCCAGTATTTTAGTTCAAAAAGCCTGTATCAAAATGTGTGAACTTAGATATTTTCTTTTTATATTTAAAAGCAAAATTTCTGTGGCATTTTGACAAAACATCTAATGTCGAGATAAAATAGCAAAAAAGCTTAAAAAACGTGGTAAAAAACATTTTTATTAAATAATAAAATAAACCAAAAGAAAAATGTCTTTTATTATATAAAGTTTTAAAAACGTAAACAAAAATGTTTTTTGAATGAAATTAAACATTTTTTTTCAACTTTAAAAATTTGACTTAATATGTTTTGCCAAAATGCCACAGATTTAAATTGTACGAATTTCTCAATTTCCAATTTTATTTTGTGAATTTGAGCTAAAGATTTTCTAATTTTAGCATTTGATAATTTCGTAAGTAGTTTATAGGCACTATTTTGCCTAATACTCTACCTGTTGATGGTCTAAAGTAAAAAAAAAACAAATTCCAATCTGCAATCTAGGAAGAATTTTTAACGAAAAATAACAGACATAAACACAGCATGAATAGAATTGGAAAAGGCATGATAAAAAATTTATGAAATATGAAGATAAAAAATAATAAGAGTGACTTTGGAAAATGCTTTGCTAATACATTCAAACAGAACTGAAATTAATGAGAAGAGAATTATGTATGTGTATTTGAAAATGATAATGTGATGACTTGTATTAAGATTTAGCAAATCTCTAAGTCAAATTCCAAGTCAGTCGTACCGTTGTAAGAGTTTTAAGGTGAGAAATAAAGATCAACATTTGGTATACTAAGCATGATCCTCCTTCGCTACTAAGGAAATAATTACACTTACAGGTAAAAATGTGCAGGATTTATAGACAAACTACACAAACTGTGGCGCCGAAAATCAATTTTTTCTACCAAATAAACCGTTAGAATTAAGGTTAACTTGAAACATTGTGTGTAAGATAAATAGAGTTTAACGTCTTAAGGACTCAAACTGTTTTCACTAGTCTTTTTAAACAAACATTCACTCATACACATACGTTCTTACATCGAAGACCAGTTGTATCGAAATAAATAAATTTTGTTGCATTTTATGTATCTTTGAAATGCTATTTAATAGTGGATTTTCTTTTTGTTATTTTCCACTTTTGATTTGACTTTATTTTGCATTTTATTTGTTTAAGATAATAATCATTACGTTTTTCTTACAAGTCTTATCACCTGTAAAGGCATGACGAGGGGATAATTTTCAAGTAGCCGTAGAACCATTGTCCCTCCCTGCTTGAAATCTAGGTGTCCTGCTAATCCTCATCGGCGGTGCATTTGACGAAAACAAATTGTCATTAATTCGTAATGTGAAAGGTGTTAGCTGCACCTTTCATCTTAAGACAACAAAGGCCGGAGTACAAACAATTATCGGACAAATATTATTTGACACTCCTACTTCAAGACGAATTGTATTCAGGCTGTGCTTTAAATCAATTAGTATGTTTTATTTTATTGTTTAAATTCTTTGACAACAATTAAATTTCTCTATTGTATAAAAATGTATGGCAGTTGATCCGCAACGAAATAAAGAATTCTCGTAAGAAAAAGAATGTAGCCGATGTAACAAGAGATGGGACAATCAAAGTTCAAACATTTATTTTTCTGTGACGTGAAACATAATTTACATCTAAATACTGTTAATTAATTTTAACGTTATTTAAAATATATTTGTTTTTAATTTTGATAAATAACTACCATAACCTACACTTTTTAACCGGATTCATTGGTGAACCCAGCTTGCAATTGAAAGATTTCGAAAATGCCGGCATGTTTTGTAGGGGCAACAATACACGAAATTCTTCATAAACATGTTTTTCGTCTTTAGGACTTCTTTTTCCATCAACTACTTCGTCCCCTTTGCAAAATGTTTGAGAAAATTTTATGAAAAATAACTGATCGTTTGTAAAATTCAAATCCTTTAATAGTTTCGTAATGTTTTCCTCCCAACCAAACAAGTTTTTATATGTGTCATAACTTAAGTGAAGCATGGCATTGTCTGCCACATTCTCACGCATAGACAATGAACTATTGATTCTCTTGCCCAGGTAGTTAAAACTTTCATATTGATTTTTTAAGCAGAGCCAGCGACTCTTAAAGTTTTTCAGAGACTGGTAGGATAACCAGTGCTTATCGGAATATTTATAACCTTTGGAACTGAAGTTATGCAGAAAGCTCTCGGAGTCGAATCCATGAGCTATTTCATGGGCTATGACTACACCAACCCCTGCAAACTTAAGAGTAACCGGCAAATCTTGGTGATATAATGGCACTTGTGAAAGACCCATACTTATAAACACGATATTCAGTATATTGTTGTAAAAACCATTTGCTGAAAATGGCGAAAGAACGGGAGATGGCAACTTTAGGTGGACTGATTGGATTAGAACTCGTGTAAAATGAGCTTCTAAATTTTGCAGATTGGTAAACCAATTAGAACTTATTTGCATATCGTCATAGCGTTGCATTCTAATTGTATTTGAAAAATCTTTTTTCGGATACCCTGTAATAAGGTTCATGTCCCGAAGTTTTTGCTGGACATTTAATTTGGTTTCCATGCTTAGCCAATCATAATGCTTGACCGTGTTGAAAAAGTTTTCTTTTAGAGAATGCGCAATTTTACTTATTCCTTCAAGATTTTCCCCACTATAAAAATGCTTCTGAAACCAAGACATTAATGCGTAACGAAAGTATTTGTCTGTTAAGTCAAGGCATTGGTGCCTAAGAGTTTCAAGTTTGTCTGATCTGTTCATCCATATTGTGTAAAATTTCACTATGGTGCAATACTTTACATAGCTGCGTAATGTCGCAATAGGCGTTATCCGCAAAAAACTCTGTAGTTGGGCAATATTTTCTATTTGATTATTGATATGCCAAAAATTCTTGATATGACTAGAAAAGGCTTTTTGAAAGACCAAATCCCAATCAAGTGGGTCATTTTTGTGTTGCAATAAAAATTGATTTAGTGTTGCTCTCTCAGTCAAGTTGCGTTTTGTAGCTTTTTTTGTTAAACGTGCCTCAAATTTCAAAATTTCCTCAAAATCGTTGGAATTTATTTCAGTGTATTTTAAAAATGTCTCTTTTCGGGAACTAATGTATGCAAATTGTGATAGATATGGTTGAGGTGTATCTAAATAAATTTCATATGATCCACTTAAGGTTTTGGCTGCTTTAACACTTAACGGCAGTAAAGGATAAATACCATATGGAGACATAAAATTTACATCTAACCAGCCATCATTTTCTGAGAATGTTACTTTTTTAAATATATCGGTTTCCTCTTGCATCAGATAAACCAAACCTTTTTTAACACTTCTTTCAGTAGTGACACAGGACTTAAAAAATAATTTAGCTTTTTCAAAACTTTGGGAGCAGTTGGTTTTGCTTTCCAAAAACTGAATGGCCAAATTTTGTAACTCATTATTCATGGTCTGTATGAAAGTTGAATGACGTCCAACCTCTGGCACTTTTTGATTGTGAACCCAGTTACCACAAGCATATTTATAAAAATCATCACAAGGATCGATGGATGGCATCATGTTGTTAAGGATGAACAACCCGATATTGTGCAATATTTCAGACTTGCCCATTTTATTTGGTAAATGGAAAATATTATTCATGTTCTCGCCGGATTGGAAATCAAAAGAACTTTGGACTTTTTGCAGCAACAATGAAATAAAAACACCGTACGTTAGTTTTGCCTTGTACTTTAAAATAAATAGCATTTCTTTCCTCTCTAAAAGTTTTCTGTTCTAAAGCTAAAATGATACTAAAATAAAGACCTAATAAGTTATGAAGTGGTGATACATTTAACTTGAAAATTTTTAAAAGTAAAATTCGGCATACTCGAACTTTTCTTGTGCTCTATAATATCGGCGTTCTGTTGTCTTGTCTGTATCACTGCAGCGAGTTGGATGTTGGATGTTGTGTTCTTAAATTTGTTATATCTTTAAGTGAATTTTAGAAAGTTGTTCACGAGTTTCTAGAATTACTTTTGATGTTGACCTTGTCATCTGTCACTTTCCAGTTCTGTGATAAAGTGCCTTGTTTTCATGTTCCATTTTTAGATTTGTCGTATAAATTAGCTATATGAGGAAAAGGATCAGTCGTTTAATTTTAATTTATTGCGGTAAAAGGAAGCGCCAACAAACAACTTATTTTAATGATTTTTGTGTATAGAGTACAAACTCATTACGTTTAGTATTCACTTTATAAAGAGCCCGTTTAAAGTATTATTCAAAAATAAAATCGAACTTAAAACCAACAGATTTTGTAACATGCATAAAGGCTAATTCAACACGCTAATTAAAATAAATTTTTATGGCCCTAAACTAATTGTATGTAAAACCGTAACTATTCTGATAAAAATAGTTATCGCGGCAAAAATCCTAAGATGTTGAGAACAATTTCCCGGAAAAAGAGTAACAGAGGACATTTCAAAAATTCCGGGATGGGAAATCTCATATAAATTTTTATAAACGAGAGAATAATTTACACGATAATAATTATGAAACACTTAAAGGCTCAGTTAGGCGAACGTTGCTGTACCGTATCTGTACTGTATCAATCAGCTGTTCGTTGTTGTTATATGAAAAGCAATAAAAAATCTTACCGAAATGGAATGTACCGTAGTTGCAACGTACCATTCTGTATAAAATTGAATTTCATACCGGTTTTCTGCGAATTTTGGCTTTTCTTTTTAATAATTTCGTCATCCACACTTTATTTTAACTGGATAATTTTAGTAAAATTTTGTATATTAATAAGCAAAATTTAATGAAAAAGACAATATTCGACACAAATAACTCTTATATGAACTCTTACCTGTTGACATAACTTTTTTTTTGTGAGCCAACTGTCATTGCTTTCAAATAGGATAAAATCTCGAATAGTCTGTAAATGCTATGGTGTTTCGGCTTTTAGGATTATTTTAAATGGAACTTTTATTAAATTTTTGAATATTTTGTTTTCAAATTAGCAATTTTTTTTTTTTTTGGCATATTTTTAACAATTTTCAGGGCATATTTTCAAGTTTTTACTGAATTTTCAATGCGCATAAAACGCGGTTTTATAGCATATTTCTGGTTTCCCCGGTGATAACATATTTTCACTCTAAAAATAAAAAAAGTGATTAAATTAAAAAATTTATATAAAAATTTTAAATGAAAAGCGATTTTTGAAGAATAATATAAAATGTTCTGTTTATCTTTTCTTACATTCCGCACATCAATTAGTTGGAATTGTGCCTACATTAATTGTAGTTGTTAGTAGGTTAAGAAAAACAAAACAAAAACTACTTGCTTTATTTGCCGTATTCACAAAACCCCTTGTATCGTTGTATCTATTGTATGTTGTATTAAAATACATAGTTCAATATTGCTTTTTTATACAACATACAATCAATACAATGATACAAGAGGTTTTGTGAAAACGGCAATTGTTTTCGCAAGAAAATCTAAAACAAAGCAAGTTGCCAGTTCAGTTTTTTTAGTTCGTGCACTTTTTTTTTGGGCTTTTCTTAAGGAGGCTCCCATACAAAATGTTCACTGAAAACTATAAATATATTGAAGAAAAAGTCACATAAATGACCAGGAGTCACCCAAAGCAAGAGCTAACCTAAAAAAAACGGTTAGCACCATTGAATTCAGCGTACCCGAATTATGTTAAAACGTAATGTGCCCGGCTTGTCAATTTTTTCAACTAGCACAGTGTAATTAAGTGTAAAAAATTAGGATCTATAAAAGTTTTTACAGAAGAAATTATATTATATATTCACCCTTATTATGAATTCCACATGTGAAAACTTCCGAATAAAATTGTTTATTCACATGGGTTTTTACTTCGTATCATGAATTCCATGTGAAAAAAATAACATACGTGATTTAAAAAACCTGTGCCGCTATATTCGAAGTTGAAAATAAAAAACAATTACTGCCGTATTTATAAAAAATAAAATAGATTTGAATTGTGTTTTGAGAAAAATTTTTATTAAAATTTTGCCGTAAAACACATTTCAAAATTATTTTATTTTTTATGAATACGGCAGTTAATGTATTTAAGGAAACTGTGTTTTTTGAAATTTCTGAAATTAAATTCCATATTTGAATTAAAGATCGTTAATTAACTAAAAGCGGAATGATAGAAAAGTCTACTATTTATTAAAATTCGTTAAAGCTGTAGACAATCAAATTCGCGAAAAACACTATAAGGGATGACAAAAATTCGGTAAAAATTTTTAAATAACCGGAAATTCGCAAAAAAATTTTAACACCGGCATGATGGCAAAGTCTACTATTATAAATCGATAAAGTTGTAAATAATCAGAAACATTACAGGAACAAATCGCTTTTATCGCGAATATTGCTAAAATTCGCCAAAAATTGCAAAGTTTTAAACAAACTCTAAAACAAATTTGAGATCGCTAAATGAAATAAATTAAATTTATGAATTTGAAACGTTTTTTTTTAATTTTAAATAAAAACTTACATTTTCTTCCTTTTCCGACAGACAACTCTTTGTGAATTATTTTCGTTATAAGTTGTAAAAATATTTCACATGTGAGCTTTTCAAAATCGTGTTAAACAAATAAATTCTCAAGTAATTTATTTCGGAGTTTAACAATGTAAATATTCGGAAATTTTCACAACAAATTTTATTCATGATGGTTAATATTAAAAATAGGGAAAAAATCCCCAACCACTATTGCGAGTGGAGTTAGAACCCGGCGACGTTAAGCTAAATAAACGAAACGCATCCTATTCCCAGTTGGAAATATATCCTGTACAGAAAAATCACGATAGAGGAGCCGCACAAGAGAAATGGACCCGTTCAGTGTTTAAACTGTCAATAATTTGGTCATAATAAAGGTACGGTCACATTTGGCCAACAATTGTCAAATTTTGTTTGCCGGCATTTTTAAAAAATTAAAATTTTATTTGCTGGTCACACTACGCACATTTATTTGCCCATTTTTGTTTTTTCAAACAGATATTAAAAAGCTTCAAATAAAAAATGGGAAAAAATGTTTGCCCTGTGTTACATATAAAAATATTTGCCTAAAAATAAATATTTGAACAAATTGTCAAAAATAAAACTTAAATAAATAATATTACTTTTTTTAAAAATAAAAATTAACGGGAATTCCCAGGATTTTTTTTAATATAATTTTGGCAACTTTACTGCTGATAGGTATAATTGTAAATAAGTTGTGTCATGTAATAGATCTTAGCCGTTAGGCAAAAAGGGCAAAAGTAAGTAAAAAAATCAAATTTTGAGTTTTTGATTGGCTTTAATTAAATTTTTTTTTGTCTTTTGTTTTGATAAATTCACTTAAGTCTAGCACAACTTCTTCTAATCTTTAGGAAATACACTAAATAAATATTTTTCAATTTAACATAACGAAAAACTTCAGTTTCTGACTCAAGACATGTTTGCCAAACGTCAAAGAAATATAAATTAATATCCGATAATGTTTGAAATGTTGAAAGTAGAAGAGTAAAAATGTACAGAATATGTAATTTGTTTCAAGACCCAGAAAAGAAACGTGTTTAATCATTGAAATCTTCTTGATAAAAATTAGAAATAGGCTTTCAAACGATTCTGTAAATGCTTAATCTGAACTATTTTACCAGAAATATTTTGTAATAATTTGTTTGAACAATTTAATATTTTTGGTTTTATACAAATGCTGTTGGTCTTGATCTATTCTGTGGCAATAAGTGCTTAAGTCTATTTTTAAGTTTTATATGAGCACAATTAAAAACTTTGAAGGTGGCAATTCTCTGCGGTTATAGTTTTTTATATTTTAATTCCTAAACACTCCCCACTCCACAGATCGGAAGTTTTTATTGTTTCAAATGTTATTGCACATTGAAAAAAGATAACCAAAAAGTCATGTTGCAATAACTTCCTCAAAAATCCTACAAAATAAATAAAATTTTGTACTTTTGAACATGAAGATTTTCAGGTGCTATTAAACACTTTTTCCTTTTCGCCACAGAAATAAAAAAGTTGAATGTATTTAGAAACTTATTTAATTGATCTCAGGAAATGTTATGTGTTCAAATAAATTAAATTAAATAATATTTTGTTTGCATCGATTTCTATTGAGCGGGAATCGAAAAATAAATCCCGCTTTCCCGGAAAATGAAATAGTCCGGGAGAAGAAAAGCTCTTTATACAACTAAATTCAACTAAATTATGAAACTAAAGCATTATTCGTTACGGTTTTAGACGCAAGTAATAAATTATTTTAAGACCGTGGATCTATTGTAAATTATAGACCAATCTTCACGAAGTTATGATTACGATATGATTTTTAGGCATATAAATTGAGTTTGTGCAAAATTTAACGATAAAAGGTACATTCCGCCACCAATTAACGTTAGTTTTTGTAACAGAAATATCGATTTTTTCGAGAGGTTGTTTCACATTTCGGTCCATAACTCTTTTTCTACTGAACCAAAAGTGCTGAAATTCAATCCAAACTGCTTGGAAGATCTTGAACGAACTTGCCACAAAAATTTGTATTTTTCGTCGGCATCCTTTTCTTAATCAATATAACAATGTCCATCCTTCCGGCCAGCTGCCCATGTTAACCTTATTCGCAATGTACGTGTCGCAATTTTTGAGATAATCGGCTGTGTTCTAGAATCCGAATTCACTCGAAAGTGGATTACTTCAGCATTTTTTGTGTTCTGCAATTCACCTCCACATGTTTTTATTCGTTTTCAATTAGATTAGTAAGGGGTTAGTGAAAGTAAAAGGCATCGACGTTTATTCTTATATGTGAAAACATTTTTAGCAAAAACATAATTTTGGTTTTTAGTTTGAAATGTTCTTTATTCAATTTAATGAAAACAATATGTATTTTCACACAAATATCGCGAATTTTTGCAAATTTCGACCAATTTTCGCTATTTTTGTAATTTTTTTTTTGGTTTTTTAACCGATTTAGCGATTTCAAACTAATTTTTTGGATTTGCTTCCAAGTTTGCAATTTTTCGTGAATGTCCGCGATAGATGAAATTATTTCCTCTGGTTTTTAACAGCTTTAACGATTTTTAATAAATATTTAACTTTCCTATCATGCCGCTATTAGCAAATTTTTGCGAGTTTCCGCTAATTTAGCCATTTTTATCGAATTTTTGCCATTCCTTAGTGTTTAAGGGAATTTTAATCAATTTTATGGCTTGCTTGAAATATTAAAAATTATCGCTATTTTTCCCCCAATTTTAGCGTATCTTTGTTGTTCTCTTGGGCCATTATTAAGATAGCCCCGTATATAAACCGTAGTCAATTATTTTACAGGGCACTATCAAAGAAAACATCATAATTTTTTTTTTGAACCATGGAAAGATACACAATCTCGAGCAACGCGTTTAAGTTATTCAGGCTTATTTTAAAAATCAAATCTAAATGCATATCGTGCACTTCGTGTTTTTCGCTCAATTTTATGATGAGGCACATTTTCACCTCAGTGGATTCGTCAATAAGCATTTCGCCGATATTTTGTTCCATACATAATTAAACCATACCAATATTGTCATAATCAAAAGAAATGACAATAATTTCCTAAATAATTTGTGTTTTATTTAAAATCAACACCGGCCCTTAAAATGTATCCACCATTTAGTTAAACATCATTAGGAGCCATGAAATAAGTCTCCAAAAGTAAAATGAAATAAGTCCCCAATAAATAAAATTTTAGTACGCAAAAAATTTCACTTTCTCTAGATTCTACTGTTTGAACAAAAACTTAAATAAAGTTTTACTCTAAAGCTTTATAACAAAAACACCATAGCAAATTTATAAATCCAAGAAAACCGGCTGTTCTAACCAAACAAATTTAAATATTTTTCAAAAGTATTTTAGAACTAAAAACCTCCAAATAAAAGAAATTCCTATTACCTTTAAATCCTTTACAAATTTATCATAAGAAACAAAAAAAGGAAATATTACTTAACATTTAACACCCATTTTATTATAATCGATTAGTTCACCCCTGCTTCCTTTCTGGCATTTACGAAAAGGACACAAGGCAACCCTTTAACACCTTTATGCCACAAACATTAAAGTACTGCTACATAATCTTAAGTAAAATGAATACTCAAGTGTGTCTGTCAGGCACTGGTTACGCGTGCCTGCAAATATAAAGAGACCCAAAGAAAATGAAATCATCATTTTAATCAAACGATTCGGAATAAATAATCATCTAATAAGTATTAAAAAAACATTTACCTTCCTCCCTAAAGATGTATAAAAAATGGTATAAAGGGGTGTTTAAAAATAAAAAAACGAAAGGATTCTCGAATCAACATAAAAAATAGTTTCAATGTCAACAACCGGAAATTGTAAACAAATCCTGACGCGTGGCAGGAGTTACTTAAACGGCAAAGTTCATATTGAAAGTAAAAAATTAGAAATCAAAAGATCATATTTTATTTTTAAGACAGATGCATTTTTCCTTTATTTTGGAAGATCTGGAAACCAAGAAATCTATTGACAAGTTTTTTTACAAGAAAAGGATTGATTTTCTTTTTATTTCATTTGAATTAAAATTACTGAAAGGTGTTTTTATGAAGAATTTTAAATTTCAATCACTTTTTCTTTCACGGAAGAGGCGTTACGAGTTTAAAGCTGAATTATGTCTTAAGTTGTAATTAAATGTGTATCGAAATCGAAAGTGCATTACAATATAAAATTTTGCGTTAGAGAACACAACTTACTGGAATGAGAATTTCATCAAAATGGGACGATTGGACAATTGATTGCGTTAGAGAACACAACTTACTGGAATGAGAATTTCATCAAAATGGGACGATTGGACAATTGGAATAGTTATTATTAAACAAAGTAGTACAAGGCATATATTTTTTTGTTGGTAGCTGTTTTAATTTTTTAACAAAATATGTCTAGATGTTTAAAACTATCAATATTTTGGCTTTTTTAGAAGCAGAGAACTGTTGACTAAAATAAAATAAAGAATTAAATAATTTTTTTTTGGCATTTTAAATTTGGGAACGTCGCCACCCATGGACACTATGGCACATCTGAAAATGTCATAATGTCCGTGGGCATCGAGACACTTTGCAAATGGGCATTATGTCATTTTTAGACATGTCATTAGGTCCATAATTACTAAAGAAGTTGAATACAAAAGAGATAAAGGGACACGCAGAGAAAAAACATGTTTTATTATGGTCACAACCAACAAAACTATTTTTAAGGAAACTTATTTAACCATAATATGGTTGTCGATAACAATGATTTGGTTAAATTAAACATAATATGGTTAACATTTTTTTAAAACTTGTTTTGCTGTTTTTTCTCTGGGTGTATATATTAAATATATACCGGAAACACCTTTGCGTATCGGCATAGCCGGCCTTCGGCCGGGCGCAAGGATTTTCTCCTCTATGATTTAACATGTACCTGCTTCGCTAATCTCTGATCTGCCTCGTTTCCGAACGAAGGTCGACTACACAGAGACGCTTTAGTTAGCGAAACCGGTATTTGTTATACCAAAGAGGAGAAAATCCTTTTGCCCGGCCAAAGGCCAGCTATGCTTTCAAGTTGTTGACGTTATGACACTGCTCTGATGGACATTATGACTCTGCTCGTTATGACATGCCACCTTTCCCGTATATTGACAGCTTTTTACTACTAAGATGTACAATTATTATGTGTACTGTTTTTTCCAATATAAAATTATATTGTTTTTCTCATATTTCACAAATAAATTGCAAACGTAGTGGAGTTTGAGCGATCAAACAAAAAAAATTAGCACTCTGACTTCTTTTATATTTTATTTTCAAATTGCATTGTAAAAGGTAATAAAATACTTGTTCATGTAATTTTATATCGTGCTAATTATATCGATTTTCTTTGTTTTTAATGTAATATATTTTTAGCACTTTTTTGGCATATAAAAGTATTTGTTCGCAAAAATCTAGCTTTTTTTATATAAAGTTTTGGCAACACTGGGTTCGAGCTATTAAAGCATGATCCCCCTTTTAAAAATGAAGAACAAACATTTTTTTAATATTATTTTTGATATTTTTACTTTTTTGGAAAGTGCGATACATGACGAAAAATATGCATTTACAACAAAAAATTCCAAAATAAGCATTGAAGCAAAATATGAACTAATAAATTGAGGGCATATGACTGGAAATTTTGGGATTCGCGAAGATATTAACTAAAAAGGTGGGTCTCAGAGTTACGACAACAAGCATGAAATTGCATAAATTCCCTTTCCCTGACAATGACAAACTTACTAATACTTTTATTATGTACTTATTGTTTTTTTTAATAGTTGAATATCAAACTTTAAAATTTGAAGTTAAATCGTTAATAATTACCCAACAAATAATTATTTATTTGATTGCCAAACTTTTTTGTAAATGTTAATAACAGATTCTAACCTTTAGATAAACTAAAAAATAAATTTTGCTTTAATATGCATTAATGATTTTAAGCAGTTTTAATGGTAATAAATATATCGCACAATATAAGTACATATATACCTACGTTGACCATCCGCTCTTTATTATACAGAACAGTATTTTATAGTTTTGTTCTGTGTGAATTATTCTCTATTCAAAGACATTTATTTGTTCCGTATGAAATTAAATGTTCTGTATTTAGAGAACTACTCAATGAAATACACGCCCAATTTATCTGGCTTTTCTCATTAGTACATTTTTTTGGGAAAAAATTTTAAAAGTCTAAAAAATCTTACTTCATCCTAATTTATTTTAAGGAGCAAGCACATCAGGCTCATAAAGACCCTTTACGATACCAACCAATTAAAAACAATTAATTTTAAAATTTAAAAAGTGTGAACTGAGATTTTTGAGTTTCCAAGAATCCACTGCTGCCATTTTGGAAATGAAGGACACCTCAAGTGTATTGTATAAACGCGTTAAAAGGGTAATGAATTTCGAAAAAGGGTAAAAAACGAGATTAAATTCAAATTTGAACAAAAATGTTTGAAATTTGTTGATTTGCTTTGCATTAAAAAACTTAAAATATAAAAAAAGGATATTAAAATTTTTTAATAATTGATTTATTTCGTTCCAAATTTATTTAATTTTGATGAAAACAAAAACATAAAATAAAATACAAAATAAAGATAAGGTTTTATTAAAAACAAATTTCATTTTTTAATATATGTATATTTTACATAATCGTCATCATCGGGCCAAAACGGTTTTAATAAAATCCTTAAGGCTAGTTTACACTTTTATACTTTGTATTAAAACATGTCAAAAACTCAAGGAATTTGCAAAAGTCTGATAGTGTGAAAGCATGTGTGATGAAAATGGCAAGTATTATGAAAAAAAGTTCTAAACAATAATATTTTTCATTGAATCAGGGTTGCATTTTACCTCATGAGTGAGTGTTTTACTTTGTGTGATGGTGTGAACACAAACTGTTATGCTAATTGGATTTCTTGACAGTCGCAACAAAACTCATTAGATTTCTATCTCACAAAGTATTATGGAATACGTAAGACTTGTGCGATAGTAAAAACTTGCCTTAAGAAATTGTGAAAGATTGATTTGAATTATTTTTTTAGGCAATTTGTCGTTGCAATAACAAACTTTTTCCTGATTTAGGCCTTATTTAATACGCCAATTATGAATTGGTGAGCTAAAAGAAAGTCGATTTCTAATCTGTGGTTTGAAAAAATCATTATAAGAGATCAGTTATATCTGCTTCGTTCTTTTATTATATTATTCACACTAAATAGAAATATTTTTGGCAGCAATTTTAAACTTGAAGGAAATTTACTACCTCTTAAATCGAGTACGAGATATTTTGTTGCAAAATAGCAATAAAATTGCAAATAGACCAAAATCACCTGGTTGTAAAAAAAACATTAGAAACGCCAACAAAAAAAATGGAAAAGCATCAAAAAATAAACTTTTTTAAAAAAAGTTTTTTCGGAAAAAATAAAAGGGAAACGACAGCAAAAAGTGTCATAAAATCGTTAAAATGGCAGCACTGCATTGAACATTTTGTAAATTTATTGCTGGGAATTAATTTAATAATACTTTTCAATATTTTAAAAATAAAGAATTTTGATTGCAAACGTGCATATTTTTTTGCCTCATATACGAAATACAAGCAACCTTTAACAATTTGGAATTTTTAATACGCCACTTATGCTTACAATTGGAAATTTTCAAAAGAAGAAATTAGATGGCCGTTCTTGAAAGTTTCAAACAATGATTTTGGTTATAAAACATCCTAAATTTGAAAAGTAAGCTCGTGGTTGACTCATCACGGCAAATCCAATGTGTGCCGATATGATCTGTTTGCATAAAATCAAACTTTTGTGTTCTGTTTATTTAAAAAATTTGAACCCACAAACACGAATCGATGTAACACCATACCAAAATTGTAAAGGTTCCTTGAATTACACGTTGTACACGTTGATAGCGCGCTTGATAAAAACATCCTAAAATAAAAATCAATAATTAGGAATTTAGAGCATTTAAATTTTAAATTTTAAAATTTTAAATTTTAAATTAAGCTAAAACTTTAACCTTAAAAATTAACAGAACTCGCGTAACGTACCAAATATTTTAAATGAGTAGAAATATGTTTTAAAAATGAAATTACTTTTTTATCGCCAAATTTAATACTCGAATTTTTATTGAAATACAATATTTTGTTAATGATGTTTCCCAGTTAACTTAATTTAACTTGGCAATAATCATATATATTGATTGAAGTCCGATCTCGAAATAATTTTCTGACTTGTACGTAATGCAACTGAACTCCTATTTCTTTTAAAACTCTTTCGAATAAATACAGAACAACTTTATCATTGTGTAGGAGTGTCGACTGTAGAGATGACATTTAGTAAAACTTTTCAACTCGATTTAGAGTTAGTTTGTATATTGAGCAGTCAACAGCATTTTAACATTTGTCGGAAAGTATTTGAAATAAATATAAATTGTATTTCAAAAGTGTTCACTGAGCCGTGCAAAAATGTGGCTGAAATATCGTTACGCTCTAATAGGAGTCAGCTTGTTATGTTGTATACATGCAGCCGAACTTAATGTCTCCAACAGATTTAACTCAACTTCACCAGTCGTCTTTAAATTACCCACAGCAATTGATGAAGACGATTTATTGCACGAAATTGCTATTTTTATGAGGGACAACATGAATTTATCAGTCGATCCTTGTGAAGATTTCTACGAGTTTTCCTGTGGTCATTGGTCCCACAGCGTTAGAGTGCCACAACGTAGCCGAAATGACACCTTTTTACATGCCATACAAATGGAAATTCATGATCTAATGGCAGAATTTTTAAAGAATCCTAAGAAAAGAACAACAAAAACGGCGGAGGGTAAGGCCAAGCAATTTTATACATCGTGTGTAACGGAAGGCAAAGATCTTCGTTTTGGTGTAAAAACATTATTAGACAATGAAAAAGAAAACTTCGAAAAGCTTAAATTAAATGGTGAGAATGACTGGATGAAAATCAATTTTATGTCTCCCTACGGTGTTTACGCTTTATTGCCTTTGCAAGTGAATTACAGCACTGTCAGCCGCCAATTTGAAATTTCGATTAGTCCACCAATCCATCTTTTGCAACATTTCAACAGCTCGTTCTATAACGACTCATTTCAAATACTGGGTCTAGATCCGGAAGAATTTAAAATAATGTTGGAGTTTGAACGGAATTTAACTGGTAAAGTTCAGGAATTAAAAACAGTGGAGCGAGTAACCATTAATGAATTTTTGCGTATCCACAAAGAAGATGCTGTTAATTGGGACACATTATTTAAAGTAGCGTTCCGCGATCATTTGGAGTACGAATGGCATGTTAGTAATAAAGTGGCGAATTTTACCCACTTGGAACGGTTTTTGCGCAAATCGCCAATTGAAATTCTGAGCAACTACATAAAATGGCGTACAATTTTAAAATTTTACAATATATGGAGAGATCAATTGCCTGGCGATGAACATAGAGATCAAATATGTCGCCAGTATACAGAGTCTTACTTCACATATGCATTATTGCCCTGGTTCATAGAACTGATTTACGATGTGGGAAGAAGAGAAGATTCCTTAAAAATTGCTGATGCCATAAAAGAGCAGTTCTTTGCGATGGTAGGCAACTACACGTGGTTAGATGAGGAAACCAAGTCGAATGTCAGAACCAAGCTAAGAGCGATGGACTTTGTGGTTGGCTATAAAGATGCAATGCGTCATCGAGAAGTATCAGATCAGATTTATAGCAATATAGAAATTGGCTCGGATTGGTTTAAAAATTTACAAAACATGGAAACCTATAGGGCCGGTATACGTCTCAGCTCAGTTTACAAGACTATTGTTCCTCCAATGTTATCACCCTTTGATGTTAATGCCTACTATTTTGACTACATCAATACAGTGTTTGTAACTATAGGTATTTCCCAAATGCCTTTATATCACGTTAATTTTCCAAACTCTCTTAAATTTGGTGGCATTGGTATGTTAATTGGACACGAAATTGCCCATGGCTTCGATTCGAATGGCTACTTGGTTAACTATGACGGTAAGAGAGATCAATTGTTGTCATCTTCATCACTGAGCAATTTTAAAGAACGCTACAGCTGCTTAGAAACCCAGTACAATAAATTTATCTTTCATGGCATTCAAACTAATGGCTCTGCCACTATGCCCGATAACATTGCGGACAACGCGGGGTTACGCTTCGCCTATTACTCGTACAAGAAGCACATGGTTTCTCAAATAGAGAGCCAAGAAAAGCCTTTGCCTGAATTCAACTTCACTAACAATGAATTGTTCTTTATAAAATTTTCTCAGTCGTGGTGTACGGGAAGTGAGGATTCATTAAATATGCGGCACGTTAAAATGGATCGGCATGCCTACGGTAAGTTTCGGGTGTTAGGTACTCTTCGTAATATGCCGGAATTTGCTCAGACTTTTAAATGCAAGCTGGGTACACAAATGAATCCTTTAAAGAAGTGTGTTGTGTGGTAGTTTTTAAAAACATATTGTGAAGCTTTTATTACGTAATAAAAAAGTGAAAATTTCATGATTCTTTTAAGTATAATTTGAACTTGGAGGTAAAGTATAGTAAAAAATATATCTGCGGCTTCCTAATGAAGTGTACAATTAAGTTACAAGCACAAGAGCATTAAAATTCTCAATTTCAATCGAGATATGTTCGCGTTACTCAAAAACGTTTAAGCTTATTGAAAAAACTAAAAAACCGAAATTCCGCAATAAAATGAAATTCTTAAATTTGACCCTGCAGCTCCTGGGATGCACCTAGATGGGTCAAATGTATGACCAACCCCATTTTATTTTTCATCTTAATCATTTATTTCTAACATACCTACACGCTATCTCCATTCCTTAAGGGGGCTCCCATACAAAATGTTCAATGCAGACTAGAAATATATTGAAGAAAAAGTCCCATAAATGCGCAGGAGTCGCCCCAGTGGGATATAATGTATGACCGACCTAAATTAATTTTTTGTCCTTAACATTTACTCGAGACATTCTTGCCCCTTATCAGCACTTGTTAGAGGGGCTCCCATACAAATATTGTGTTTTATGAAATTCTTAAATTAATTAAAATTTTTGTAAATTAAATGAAAAGTTACTAGCAGATTTTTATCATTTTAGCTTGTTTTGTTTGCAGCTTCGTTTTTTATATGTCTGCAAAAAATTAGAAGCCTAGCTGCATTTTCCAATTTTTTGTGAATATTTAAAAAAAAAAAATTCGATATTTTATAAAAAAAATTGTTTTTTTTCCAAAAAAAATATTTGTTTCTAAAATTAATGCGTTTTTTAAAAAAATAGTTAGAAAAGGAAATATTATTGAGGAATTTCGGTTTGTTAGTTTTTTCAGTAAGGTAAAGCGTTTTTGAGTTCCTCGAAAATATATTGTGCAACCTCCTCTATTTTCGAAATAACGGTTTATTTCGAAAACCAGAGCTGACGTAAAAACGGCTGGCAACACTGGATTCAGCGTACCCGAATTAGATTAAAACGCCAAGTGTCCAGCTTGTCTAAAAAAAAGTGTTAATTTCGAGCACAGTGTAATCAATATAAAAAGTACGAATTTAAATTTCAAGATCACTGATAGTTTCGGACCAGAATATTTGTCAAATGAGAGATTTTGAAAAAGTTAAATATTAAAATAATTTTTAAAACTATTTATACTGTATGCCTGGCTGCAATTGCAATAAATTGTAAAATATTTTATTATATTGTGATTAAAAATCAAGTCGAAATTCTCCAATATTCTGACATTTAATTAATAGCGGCATTAAAAACAACTCGATATTGTCGAAACTTAACTTTTCATAGAAATTCGACTTATTTTGCTTACTATGCAATATATTCAATTCCGCCTTGTAATAATTGGCTCTTTTAAATTAACCCATTAAGGCCCTGCATTGCATTCTCGAAAAGTTCACATAAACCTCCCCTCAGACATTTTGTAATAACGTTATATTGTAATAAAGCACAGTGAAATAAAATATAACTCAATATCTAATCGACTTGGATTTGTATCATACATAAGATTTTTTTATAAAAAATTTTACTTAAATTATAAATTTTTCCTGTTTTTTGTGTACTTTTGGAATCTGCATTCGTATCCATAGAATACATATTTTGTTTTACAGCATTGTCATTTTCTATGTCTTCTCCCTTTCTTTCAATAACAAACTAAGAAAAATTTCTTGCACATGAAACACATTACACTTTTCCATTCGGCTTTTCCCTTAAACATTAACAAACTCAAATGTTTCGCAGCAAATGTTTCATAATATGGATTGGGAATAGAGTTTTTTTTCGATTCCCGGGAAAGCGGGAAATTTTTTTTAATCCCGCTCCATACAAATAATACAAAATAAATTTGTTGATAATTAAGGAAAAACTTTTTATAAACAAACTTTAGGGAACTTGATTACAAAGTAAGTAAAATAAATGCATAAATACTACAAAAATTAATTGTAGATTGAAAGCGTAACTTGAATTATTATTACCTTACGCTTTTATATGTAAATTCTATTATTATTATGCTCTAGATAAAAGATAACATAAACGTAACAATTTCATTCATAAAACAATAATAAAAACAATCAAAAATTGACGTACTCAAGATATGAGATCAAAAAGTTAATTCATAAAATATAAATCAAATATTTTAATAAATATATTAACATTTTTTAACGGCTTAGGAAATAACTTTCTGACACACTCAAAGCGTTTAGTGAGTCGTCAAAGAGAATATTTCTGAATTTTTTTACTGATTACCATGTTTCCGAAAATTTTCGTTAACTTTTTTTTACCGAGGTTGGACAAATAGTAAAAAGTGCACCGTTGTTGCATGCTTCTGATGTCAAGGTTAATGCCAAAAATAGCATCATCCGGACTACTTCTTACAAACCTTTTCATTCCATTAGGTCCATCTGTATTCTTGTGTTTTTCAAATTGTATATTGTAGTATCGTACACGAGTTTACTTATTTTTTTATTTCGGTTTCCCCGAACTTTACGGGTATATTGCCAAGCTGGTTTTTTTTTTTTTGTAGGCATGACTATGTTGCAATAAAGAAGAGATATGTCCATGAATTTATGTTCTTTATAAACTCTTGACTTCACTTAATATATTAATTATCAACTCTTGCACTGCCCATTCTGCTTTTAATAGATTTATTGCAGCAGGAGACATTGATTTATGTATGAACTCTCTTCTTGTAATTGATCTAATCGACAACCCATCCACAGATGCTAATTTTTAGAGAAAAGAGCAAAAATATCTGTTTTCTGAAACTATAAGCAATTTTTTAATTCCCGGGATCCCGCAAAGAAAATCACGGGAAAGCGGGAAATAAAATAATTGTAATCCGTCCCGGGAAACCCCCTAATTGGGACTAACATACGAACATTATTATTTCCAGACATTCGCGACTATTTTTATGATTGGATATATCCGTAATGCGAAAACGCCACACCGGCCCTTAACGATATTCAAAATACATAATCAGCCCAATTATCAATAAAAATTTTCCCTTCTCCCATATTTCCTATGAAGATTCAATTGTATGTATACAATCACTTGCTATTTAAAACAGCATAATAAAAACATGTATGTTTATTAATTGTTGGTTGTTGTTATTTATGTGTTTTGAAATTTTCGATTATTTTTTCACCTCTTACAAACTAATGGCCAATTCTCAAAATTCAGGATATTTCGCAGTGGGTAAATTCTCTTTGTAATTTTTTTTTCTTTCTTATGAACAAAGTGTGCTATGCCGAATATTTGATACCATCCACTGACAGCTTGTGTATTTCAGGAGTGGGGCTTATACCGGACCTGTGGTAAATTACACTGGTTTACAGCCAAAAATACCAAGAACGCCACATGCCAAGATAAGTTAATTGGGACCTCCTGAACACGAAAAACGCTGTAATTTTTTTTTTCCTAAGTACCGTTTTTTAGATAACGATACTTTTGTGTTTTTCGATGCATGGTCCCACTCAAACCCTTGTGGAGCCCAACCGAAAAGTCTAATCGAAACAAATGGCACATCGTTGGAAAAGTAATTTAATGCCTTTTCTGTCGAGGTCCCAATTAACTTATCTTGGCATGTGGCGTTCTTGGTATTTTTCGAAATTAAAAATTTGTAAAGCAGTGTTATGAACCGATCTTCAGGAAAGTTGACAGTGTGTTTTCTAGTCATATAAAACTGTGACAGACGAAAACTTTATTGTTACGGTTTTGGGCGTACTTAAGTGTTTTGCGACAAGGGGCTTTACATGGGGCCTATGGCAAATAATGGACAGATCAATTTACAAATGTGATATAGCAGTGCACCCAGTGCTCTCATCAAGATCGCATCTTAGTTGCAATTGCTTTAATCCTTTGGGCAAAGAAATATTGTAAAGAAACTGAAATAGTTTTTAGTAGCAAAGGATAAAATGCGATGTTTTGGAAAATTTGTAAAACTTAAACACTTCTCAGCTACAATAAATTAAGTGTAAAACTAGTTATTAAGATTTCAATTTATAAAATTATTCATCTTTTTATTTTTATTATTAGATATTATTATAATTATACATTCATTTAATTAATATTACAAATTAATAAAAAGAATTTAATTTGTCAACATTTCTTTAGAGAAAAGGCTATTTTATTCCTGGGATTAACACATTGTGGACATTACAGTATCGAAGGTATAAGAAGCTAATTGGATATGTTGCATACCGTCGGAAAGGTGAAGTTGTCTAGTTTCTCAGCATACGTTTTATTTTTAAGGCTTTAGAAACACTTTAACACAAATAAGAACAAATTCAAGATATTATTTTTTTATACATTAGCCACTTGCGGCCCAAAGAGCAACCAAAACTACCTTAAAGGAAAATACATAAGCTCTCTTTTGAGCAAAATTTTTTACAAATGCGCTTTGTTTTTATAGCGTTAAAGCCCTACGTTTCGTTTTCGCATCCGATTAGCATAAAAATTGTTTGCTTTTATATTTGGTTATAAAGAATCAAATTTTAATGTGTAGTTTCATCATTATAGCTGAATGGGATCATGGCTCGAGCCTTAATCGGTTAATACATATTCATAAAATTTTGCTGGTAGATCATAGCTAACGCTATAAAGCATACCAGTTTACTCATATTTTGATTATTGGAACACCATTTAATTGTTAATAATGGTGAGTAGTGAATAGGTTTAGGGTTTTTATATTTGACTCAAAACTTAAATTAAAAAGGCTGTAAAAACAGCTATTGAAAACCAAATTTGGAAAGACTGCAACAAAAATGAAGGATCTAAAAAATGAAAGATATAAATTATATCTGATACTGTTGGGTGTCTTTGTGTCTTTCTAGTAGCCGGAGCAATGTTAGTGACTTAATCTTGATTTATAACAGATTTCTTTAAACCTACTACAATTATATTAAAAAAAATATTTACCAAAGGCTAAAAAATATGTCTTTTAATCATACCTTGAATACCAGTTTGTTTTTTTTTATATTTTTCGGTACCTTTGACGCGTGAATTAATATTTGGGAAACTTCAGTATGTGCATTTCCAACACTTTACTGCGATTTTAACCAAATTTCACCTATTGAATTAACGTAATCAAAATGTACTGGATTTCAGACCAGAATTATATATTAATTCCTGTCCTTCCTTTAACGAGTATAGGGCCGAACTGTGCAATGTATTTAAATTTTATATTCTGATCAACTACTAATATAAGGATTACTATCGATGAGAAATAAATTCCCACATTCTATTTGTGTAAATAATTAAGTTAAATACATAACATTTACAACAGGCACTAACCAGTTATAAGATACTAAGAATGCTGACGAAGGCTGTAGCGGGCCAGAAAATGCATTAAATTCTGCTGGTATCTAAATAGATGTATACATTTTCTGTACAATTTACTAAATCGCTAGCCAAAAGATAGCTAAAGTAAGCTTCGTAACAGAAATATACAAACGAAAATTCTGATAGTGGATAGAAAATATTCCTGAAAAATATTGAAGGAATAAGACTATTAAAGTAAAGAAACCTTTTAAATCGTAATTCGACTTAGAATACACATTCGAATTAATATGAAAATTTGTATACAAAGAACATTTTCCAAAAATTACACAATGTTCAAATTCTTGTTTTGCTTAGGTGCAAACTCAAAATGCTTTAAAGCTATTCGGGAAAGTTTAAAGTCAATAAAAAGGATTTAAAAAAATCCCACAAATGGAATTGACTCCTCCTACAGTTGCATAATATCTTACTTTATCACATACAACTCAAATGTCATATTTGAGGCACTAACAAAAGAAAAACACATACACAAAATTAAAAAAAAGAAATTATGCCGCAAAAACTCACACACATTCATATCACATCAGTATGAAAGTATTAAAGAAATATTAGGAAGTATAAATGCATGTGCTTAGCGTTTGGCAGGTAATTAATCTTTCTTTCCTCAAAATTGAAATAAATACGTTACGTTACGTTACTTACAATACAGTTGTTACGCAATAACCGCCAAAAAATTTGAAATTTTTTGTAAAAAAAAATGTTTCCTTTCATTCAGAAAGGTGATATTCTGATCTAGTCTGCAGACATCTTATTTACTTGGGATGTGTTAACTCACAGCTTGTTTTAAATCCTTCTAAAGGATTTAAACATTACAATTGTATTAAGTCGTATGAAACTGTTTAACATTAAACGAGATGATGGAGATGATGCGAATTTCTTTTCTAGTGCATCATAAATATTTTAAAAAGGATACAAATAAAAAAGGGGTTTCCTTTCAATTGCTGTTGGTTTGTGGCTGACTGAATGATACGTACATTCATGGTCACAATCGAAGGAATCCATGTACGGAGGCAACCAAATGTACATGTACACAAATCAAATTGAGCCTGAAAACACAGATTTAATTTAAGGTTTTTTCTTTTTTTCAGTATTTTAACAATGTAACTGATTTCTTTTATTTCATTCACTTTGCTACGTACATTTTGTGGTACATTTTTTACTTTTTTTTTTTTTGCTTTTTTATTTTATAAAATTGTGTTTTATTTATTTCTTAAGTTCTTGTGGCTTGTGTTGTGCTGTTTAAATGTGTTGTGCAACAGCTGCTTGTTATTAACTGGCAACATGTGTGGGGATGTGTGTTTCATGGTTACAAAGATGCGTTGGCGAAAGGATTAAATTGTTACAGTTAAAAAAGATTTCTTTTTTTTAAGGTTCCTTTATATTTTTATCGAATAAATTCAAAGAAATAACAACAAACAAAGAAACGCATTGTCTGCAGTTTTAAGGTCGGTTTTTGTTAAAACAAATTGATACATTTAATAATATTTAAACAACTGCCGTATTAATGAAAGTAAATATTCGTGGATTATTATGCGTAGTCGACGGATATTCTTAAAAGGAGCTTAAGCAAATTTAGAATATTGTTTAATAAATAGACTATATAAATTTGTTTTGCAGATATAACTTTTATAACGAAACTATCGGCATTATACTTAAAAAAACTTATAACTAGTTCTCTTAATGCGACAGTAAATAAAGTACTAAATAACACATGTATTCAATTTAATGGTACCAGGAACAGTAGAAAGGAAAATACAAGTATTTGCTACTAAATTCTTTAGTATTAAAGTAATTTTTTTAATTAAACTATACTCAAAAGTCAATTAATTTGTTACACATGTCAATATTTAACTCATGATTAATACTCAAATCAAACGAAAGTATCTGAAACGCCGTCTTCCAATCAAAACAAAAGTCATTGAGGGATTTGTCCCAATAAAAAATTTACGTGGCTATAGAAAGTATACAGTTTTTCAAACGGTATGTCCCTTTACATCGTATTTTTTAATCAATCAATGTCATAAATTATGTATCTAAATACATGTAAAAGGAACAAAATGAACAAAAAGCCAATATTAAGTCAGACTTTCTCCTTTTCACGCACACACTCTATAACAAAACCAGACGCCCATAAAAAGGATCTCTACAAAACCGAAAAAGTGTAAAAATGTTGTAACAAATTTTGTTTGCAACACTCGTGTTGCAAATTTCTCTTTAAGCGTGCAATAAACAAAATGGGCTTTAAAAACAAACTATTTAAAGATGAGTAATTATTACTAAATTTATGAAAAAGAAAGAAAAAGCAATGTGTATTGGGGAGGATTTTTTGTTGCCTTTTCCACAAATATGATGAAAAAAATACCCAAAATAAAAGGGTAATGATGAGCCAATAATACATTCTTTTTTAACTGGTAACAAGTGTTAATAATGATGTTGTCATGATAATGTTTAATAAAATGTTACTCGAAAGGGGTGTTAAAGGGTTAATGATATAACGTAGTGTATACACATATGTATATGTACATATGTACGTTTATTTTTAGCATTGCATTTTTATTGGGTTTTTGGGTAAAAAAAAGGATTTTTGGGCTGTTTTATTTTATTATTTGAGTATTATAAAATTTATGAGGTGTCATTTTATTAAGTTGATTAAAATGGAATTATGTTACTTATGTTTCCCTCATAAAAACAGAGGTTTGAAAACACACTGCATATTTGTTTTATTTTACTATTTAGCACTGCTCTTTCATTTCTCTAAAAATTTATTAACTTCTCGGTGTTATTTCTCTGCAGGGTAAAAATAGGTGGGAGAAAATACAAGAATTTTTTTTTAACTATTAAAATAACGGAAAACGAAATAATATTTACTTCTTCAATATGTTTTTTTAAGCATCCTTTTATAATTTTTTTTTTTTTAACATTTTTTAACTTGTTAAAAGCTAAATCTGATAAAAAAAAACTAACAATTTAAAGTGATATTTTCGGCTGCGACGAATCTTTGGTACCCTCCACCCACAGTTATAACATTTCGGAAGTTCGCTCTACATTAGATCTAAAAATAACTAACCAATCCTTATAAAAACTGATGTCAGTATTATAATTGGTTTCAGTGTAGACAAGTATTCCGCTGGTGAAAATTAAAGATTATTATTAGTTTTTCGCCGACTGCAGGACTAAATTGGAAAACTGTATTCGAAGTAGCTGCCTAATATTTAATATTATTGTCTATAAATTATACATACATTTGCTGTGAAACAGATTATTAGTTTAAGGCCCGTTTTCACAACTTACCGATAGCTAAAGGAAGAATTTTTCGGCCGCATAAAAAGTTTTCCATTATTACAACTTTACCTTTACACGAACCCTAAAATGCTTTATCTCACTCACTTTAGGTTAAATTTAAGTTTTAATAATGGAACACTTTTTATAAGGCCGGTTAAAGTCTACTTTTAGCTATCGGTAAGTTGTGAAAACGGGCTTGAAAATAACTAATTTTCCGCCGCTAATTGTGATTATTATCCAGTGTGTTCCAGAGACAAAACCAAGACAACAAATTAAAATATTGAAGAAAAACATAACTCAGAATAAAAATAGATAAATGTTAATTTAAAAAATTAAGCATTTTAATTTTTGAAAAATAGTTCGTGCATGAATCAAGTACTTTTTCGAAAATATTATTTCGTTCTGTACCAAAAGTTACGAAAAGCTGGCCAAATATAACAAAATTAAACATGTCACATTGGGCCTTCAAAAGTTACGAATAAATTAAAAAATGCAACCACACGACATCACTTGTTAAGACTTATTTTAAATTATGGGATAAGAAATTATCATAAAATTGCATGGTGTTATTTCTGGCCATATAATGCAAACTTGGACCGAGTTTTATTAAAATATATACATTGGCTACGGTTTTAGAAGTATTTAAAATATTTTCGCTTCTGGGCTATAATGGGGCCTATGGTAAGTTATGGACCGATCATCGCGAAATTTGAAAGTGGGATTTCTAGTCTTATAAAACCGTGTCATATTAATAATTTCCGAGAGTGGGCTATAAATTAGGCCTATGGCAAATTATGGAGCGGTCACGAAATTAATCGGAGTGATTTTTTTCTCCTATGGTAAATTATGGACCGATTCTGACAAAATTAAGAAATAATTATTATTATTATTATCCAGACAAATTTGTGCAAAATCTTATATCGGTACGTGCATTAAGCTGCCATTTATGTTAGCTTTTGTAGAAAAATTAACCATTTTTAAGGTATTTGTTTCTAAAGATGGGCAAATTAAAAAATATATCGATATTTTTAAGGAGTCTCGATATTAATTAATTAAAAGTATCGATATATCGAACGTATTTGCCTAAAATTATTACCAAATTTAAAAAAATAACATTCCTTTGTACAATGTTTTTCAAATTAACTGCCTGCATGTCTCTCAATTTCGGGATTACCGAATTCGATATCGTTCGAAATTACAATTAAATTTAAATGGGAATTTCGATTAATATCGAATACCGTAGTGGTTAAGTCTGACACTGGGTAAACGAAACTTGTGACACATACTTAACAAGTAAACTGTGCAATTTTTTATTTTAAAAAAATAATGAATTCGACAGTCGTAAATAAATATCGATGAATTGATGTATGGATATTTAAAAAATCGTTGATAAATATCGATTATAATTTATTTAAATATCGACATTTTGAAGTTTGAAATATCGGCATTTAAAGCCTATCACTAGTTGTTTCATATTTGGACTCATAACTCTTTTCATACTGAATCGATTTTTCTAGATTTTAATACCATACAGTTAAGGAGAACTAGAAAGTGAGCATGATTTAAACAGATGGACACAACTAAATCGACTTAGAAATACTAAGGGAAGCAGAATATATATACTTTATGGGGTCTGAGATGAATATTAAAAGAGTTTCACACGGAATGACAAACTTGGTTGACCAACAGTCACCACTTGTGGTGAAGAGTATACAAATCTAGTGTCGCAATGCTTGGGTTTGAACTCCTTTACAACGGCTTAACCGATTTTTATAAAACAAAATTTATGTATATTTGGTAAGCGTGAGAACAGGTCACGAAGTATATTTCAAACCGCTAGGTCATTAGGAAGACCCGACCCAGAAAAATTGGTTATATTTTTTGCCAACATGTTTTGCTTGTATTAAGGAAATCAACAGAGTTGAAATTATTGTTGTTATTCGTGTTTATTTTTGCCGGCGGTCATCGTCTTCAGCGGCACATTCCACTTGAGGTCATAGAATCCATCACAACACACTTAGAATACATTCGTTATTTTTTATTAAACAACCAAAATATTTATTAGAAATAATTTGTATGGAAGAGCAACGTTTGCCGGGTCAGCTGTAATGATATAATAATTATTTATTATTTTTCTTTTCTTTATAGACTATTGACGCAATTTTGTACTGAAATTAAAAATGGAAAATATGAGTTTATATAGAAAACTAGAAAGAATCAAACAGGAACCTATTGAGTCTGAAGGCGAAGAGAATTTGAATAGTGAAAATTGCTGTCATATTGCACATCAAAAAACAAGTATCGAAAGAACATCAAGTGGGTGGTATCTAACAAGTGAAGAAGTTAATGATCAGTTTAATACGTATGCGGTTTGCAAACAAAGTTTTGAAATAAACAATGAAATGAATAATAATTTAAACAAATGTAAACCTTCTTCACATCATGAGCAGCAAAATCAAAAATGGCTGTCCATGTCTGAGATCAGCAAACACGATCGCCCCACTCTTCCAGAAAATATAATTAATATTTCTGATTTACTTAATCAAGATTTTACTCTCACACCGCAAACTATTTTAAATAGCTTGAGCTCTCATACTCAAGACTCTTTTATAAGCCCAAATGAAAGAACCATTCTAACATGGTCACAATTATTGTCAAGCCAGATAATGCCTTTTTGGATACCAGAAATTGCAAAGAAACATTATAATGTATTTACATATTTGCCTCCAAAATTTAAGGAAAACAATGAAAAATTTACAGAACGTGATTTGAAATCGCAAATAACCCCACCCCAATCACCATTAAACGTTTTACCGGCATTCTTGTTGCCGCCACCAATTATGTTGCCACAACATTTAAGACGCACAAGAACACCAACACCGACAACTACTACTAACACAACAGCAGCAGCTGTTGCCTCTTATGAAATGACAGATTTATTTGCAACGGCACAAGAGCAACCAAAAAAATATCCATCTAGTGTTACTGACTCGTCTCCAATGTCTCTAATATCGGCAAGTAGCATGGAGGCGAACTTAGAAGCAATTAATAACATCAATTCTTTAGATGGGCAGCCATTATTGTTACATAAAACTGTCGACAGCTTTGCCGCTGCTGCGTCTTCTTCTGCTTTAATTAAGGACAAAGACAACAACAGCGCTAAAGTTAAGCAGAAACAAGACAGAGAAAAATTACTGTTCTCTGACTTGGTATTAAATTCAAAATGCATGCAGTCTGACATGTCTGCTGTAACGAAGTCATTAACCCAGAAACAGCAAAAGCCAGGCGACACACAACGAAATAAAAAGGAATCTAATACTCCGCCACCTTACACAACAGCAGTAACAACTAAACAAAAGAACAACACTCCTGCAAATATAAAACAAAAACAAACACCTTCTCTACCTCATAGTCAATGCTGTATACCACATCCACACCCACCTCCAACTACACTGAAACAGCAACAACATAATGCTTCACCTTCTTATGGAGAACAGTTACTATTTGCGCGCAGTTTCCATGAGAGAGATCGTTTAATACGAGAGCACCAATTAAGACAACATATCCACAGCAGTATACAAAGTTTCAGCAAATACCCTTTGGAAACTTCAAATATTGCACTCGATTGTGCCGTTAGTGGGTATTTAAACGATGATTTAACCTCGCATGTTAAAAGAACGACAGCAGCATCATTTCCAACAAACAACGGATTTCATCACTCGATCTCTTCAGAAAATCTGAACAATTTAAACAGAAACAAAAAAAACAACAAACTTCTAATAAATTTGCAAAATAATGACGAAGACATCAACCCCACTTCCGTTGGCAATTGTTCTAAAGGGTACAATCTTGCCTACGAATACGTTGCCCATTATCATAGTGATAATGCTATTGAAACCCGCCACACTACTGCAAGCACTTCTCCTATACCATATGCATATTTACAAAGGGAGAAGGCAAAGACACACACAAAATCGTTCAGTCGTTGTCCTCAGGAGATTCAAGACATTTCTCCAGCTGCAGACAATTTTAAGCTAAATATATCAGGTAAATATAACTAACGTTCCATAACTTTTATATCTTGATTAGGCCGGCTTCACAACGCAAACAACACCTTTGCTTGCCATTCATTGAATATTTTTATTCCTAACAATATTATGGATAAATTATGACTTTCATAACAAAATGCTAAAACGTTTGTTCAAATTGCCATAAATATTTGTTTAACTAAAAATTTCATGAATTTATATTAGACAGAGCAATTGCCAAATTGTTGCTTGTATTGTGAAAAGGGCTTAAGTTACATATGTTCATAATATGTAAAGTAATGTACATGTATGTATTTCAATGTAGATGTGGGTGGAAAACAACAAACTACTAATTAAACAAAAGTTTCCTTAATAACACAGAGCGACAGTAAACATAATCTTTTAAGGTATCCTAGCGTTTGAGTAGATCCTTTTGTAATTTTTATAATTTCCATTGTCCCCTTAAAAGCCCAAGTTAACAATAAAAAGAGAATTTAATTAAAGTTCATGGGCAAAAGCATTTTTATCCAAGTCACTTTTTCTCCACATTTTCATTTAGGAGCAGGCTTGGTGAGCCAAGAAGTTAAGCTTTGTAAATATGAGTTAATGTAAATCATAAAAGACATTTAAAAAAATACCATTAAAAATTTCTCTAATTTTCATATACTTTTTAAAACGTTATTAATGTATATTTTTATAAAAAAAAAGTTTGCATAAAATCAACTAAAGCCAATTAAATAAATTAATTATTAACCTTGCAAATTACTGCTAACTGCACTAAATATTTTAATTTCTTGTTATACTCAAAATTTTATATCTTTTTGTAAATATTTTAGTAATTTCAAAAATTTTATTCCACGAGATATAAACTTCACTTTCAAATTTTAAAATTAGACGGCACTAGGCCATTTATATCCAAAACCGAGGAATAGCGTTTGTTGAAAAAACAAGCATTTGTCATGTTGAAATCTGGAGGTTTTTAAGGGAGTTTACTTTATATATGTATGTACATAAATAGTTTATAACGCAATCTTAACCGCATATGAATTTCAAAGATAAACATAGATGTTATCCTAAATGTGACTGAATACGTTTTTGTACAATGAAGCTAAGAAACAGACTGGAATGCAAATACCGCCATTTTTAATTTCCATCATTCAAATGAACCCTTTTTATCGTGAATTCTTTAAACCACCAATCCAATCTGAATATTTAAATAAACATTTATGTAAAAATCAAAAAACGCTTCATGACATGAAACTGGGCTTTCAATGAATTGAAAGTCACCCTTATTTAAATAAAAAACTACCCTGTAAAAAACACAAATATAAAGTTAAAATCCATTTAGCAATAAAGCCATCTTTATATGTTTTTTTTTCATTGTGGATATTTTTAAGTTTAACATGGATTTATAATTTTTTAATTCTTGCTCCTGCAACAAGCTTTTACTTTAAAGTGTATTTTATTGGATTTGAACGGGAATTGAACGAACTGTTAATAGACACAGCCACCCACATTAACCTGGTACAAGGGATTTACTACAATCCTGACAGCTTTTCTTTACAATACTATAATTTTTATGTTTAAATCTTGTCAAGAATTCCACTCATACTCAGCAGGTGGTAGCAGTGATACCAGTGTTCTCTGAACTTTTTCTTTTTATTGTATTTCATTGTAAACAATTTTTTCATAATTTGATTTTTTAGAAAAATATTTTTGAAGAGGGTGTTTCAGTTTTTTAAGAAAATTATGTTTCTGGTCAAAGGTTAGCAAATACAATAATACAACAACAATAACATCAAAATAATATTCGTTTTGTGGCCTACCCCCTGGCACCATATTTTTCAGGTTGTAACAGCATTATCGTTACTTGAGAAGGGGGGAGAGAGTAGAATGAGAACTTTTATAAAGTGTTTTAAAATTCCATTAAATTTGATTGTAAAAGGTTTTGCTATTCTCCATTGAATTTATATTATTTTTTACGCACATTTTGTTGCCACTTTTGTAAATTAATATTTAAACATTTATTATTTGAACCCACCACAGCGGCACACACAGGCAGGTAAAATTGGACATAGAGTCCGTTTGTGTGTGGCTTAAGACGAAATTGTTTACATACTTTTGGGGGACTTCTTTATTAAACTTTTATATGATATTTTATGGTTTATTATTGAATTTTAAAATGAATTTATTTTGCATGCATCAAAGTGTATATTTATTTGTGTTATGTAAATATTGTTAGGAGTTTTAAGGATTCTTTAGATATCGTGTATTTTTTTAGGAAGTACGACGTTTTTTTACATTTATCAAAGTTGGCTTCGACATTTTTCCACAGTTTAAAACGTAGGTTTATGCCATTTAATCGTGGAACAAAACATTTTTCAATTACGTGTTTAAACTATTCAATTTATCTTTTGCCTAAATGGTTTTGTAAACTAGCTAAATTGTTGCATTAAAACGTGTGATGATTCATAAAATCCAACTTTATCAAGTCAACCACTATCCTTACAGGGGCATAATATCAGAGTATTTTTGGAACCAGCTTGACGCTATGAAATTCGGCGACACAACCAAATGTTTGAGGTCCAAGTTCGGCGAGCTAGAATAGCCGCCTACTTCGCGCGACCAAAACCATATAAACTTTTTTTGTAACATTAAATCGCTTGTCTACACCAACATCAAAAGCAATATCAGTGGTATATCACATGCATATATTGTGCGCTCGAGTCTTGGAAATAAGGAATAGCGTATTCCTAGTGCAATCGATTCCGTGGCGCACTGTGGTGATTTCAAAAATTTTAATGCCATTCGATAGCAAACATATTAGAACTAAGGTATCCAAAAAACTATATAAAAATATTATTAATTGTCGGTGTGGCATGCTTCTGGAAACAAATATTTTATGTTGTTTCAGAAAAAATTCAATTTTTGCAAAAATCAGATCTAAATTATGATTTCTCGCAAACTGTTATCACTTATGCACCGAAAGTTGTTTTGCTATATTAGTGAGATAGTAGCCTTTAAGAAATGGTCACTGTATCATTTATAACCAGCGTTGCCAGAATTAAGATTTTATCTTGTTTTTAAAGATTTTTTTGACCAAAATAAGATTTTAAGACTTTTTACTCAAATTAAGATTTTTTTATTTTTAGAAATAAAGATTATTAACTTTAAGTTTGTATAAAATACATAACTTTTTTACAGTTTTTTAAACAGCAAATTTTTAAAACAATGAGGTTTTGCATCATATTTGTTGTCTAACTATTGGTTTTGCACACCTTTGAACCCATTGTCTGGCATATACAAAAATTCATCATTATTTCTGGGCATACCAAATATTAAATAAGCATCTTAAATTAGCAGTTGTTTATTTTGGGAATACTGATGAAAAAAAATTATTTGTGAAAAGAAAAAACGCATTTTTATAAAGTTTCATATATTAAAGAACAAAAAAGTTTAGGTATTTAGTACCAAAAGGTAAAACTAAGAAGCTTTTAGTTTAAAAATTCCACATTCCATGTTTATGATAATTTTTAAACAAAGTATATAAACATAAAGCTGTACCAACATTATTTTAATAACAATTCCATAAGTAATATATTTAAGAAAATCCATATATTTTCAATGAGCTCTTTTTAAATGCAATTTTCTCGAAATGCATCTATCTATCTATATATATAAAAATGAAAAATGTTTGTATGTTTGTTTGTTTCCCAGTGACGCACGTGTGTTATACGTACTGAAATACGTATGCTATACTTTGTGTGTACGGGGTACTCGGAAGTGTATAAACGTTTTTCGTTTACTTTTATATAGAACATGGCCGCTTTTTCATTGCTTACCATCAACCCACAAAGTGTACGAGAAAGTAAACGAAAAACGTATATACACTTCCGAGTACCCCGTACACACAATGTATAGCATACGTGTGAGTCCTAAAAATAAAATAGGCTACTTATTTTTTCGATAGGGGCAGGAGAATTGGTACCCCCCATAGGATGCCAATATTAATTATCGCATATCTTAAGCGCCGCTGGACGCATTTTGCTGAACTTTTTGTAGTAGGATCTTCTGAGCCCCAAAATTGAAATAAAATAGCAGCGGGGGAAGTGGTTCCCCCCATAGGACGCCAATGCTTAATATCGCATATCTTATGAACTGTTATAGTGAGAATGTTCAAACTTTGTGGAAGTCACTCTTATGGTATACTACACTTTTGAAAATAAAAATAAAGCGGGTAGGGGAGGGGGGGGAAACCTCCCATAGGATGCATATATTAAATATCGCTTAACTGAAGAACTATTAAAGGGGGAGTCTTCAAACGTGGTTAAAGCTACTACTATGGCAAACTATAAATTTCAGTATATTAATGGACGGGGTAAACAGGGGAGGAGCAGTACCCCTCATAGATAGAAATATAAATAAGAGCCACTGCACGCATTTGGTTGAACTTTTGGTAGAAGGATCTTCTGAGCCCCAAAATTGAAATAAAATAGCGGGGGAAGTGTTACCCCCCATAGGACGCCAATGTTTAATATCGGATATCTTAAAAACTGTTATAGTGAGAAAGTTGAAACTTTGTAGAAGTCACTCTTATGGTAAACTACACTTTTTAAAATAAAAATAAAGCGGGTAGGCGCAGGGCGGAAATACCTCCCATAGGATACATATAATAAATATCGCTCAACTGAAGAACCATTCAAGGGAGAGTCTTCAAACGTGGTTAAAGCTACTACTATGGCAAACTATAAATTTCAATATAAAAATGGGCGGGTTAGACAGGGTAGGAGCAGTACCCCTCATAGATAGAAATATAAATAAGAGCCACTGCATGAATTTTGTTGAACTTTTGGTAGTAGGATCTTCTGAGCCCCAAAATTGAAATAAAATAGCAGCGGGGGAAGTGGTGTCCACCATAGGACGCCAATGTTTAATATCGCATATCTTAAGAACTGTTATAGTGAGAATGTTTAAACTTTGTAGAAGTCACTCTTATGGTATACTACACTTTTGAAAATAGAAATAAAGCGGATAGGCGAAGGAGGGGAAATACCTCACATAGGATCGATATATTAAATATCGCTCAACTGAAGAACAATTAAAGGGATAGTCTTCAAACGTAGTTAAAGCTAAACTATGAATTTCAATATAAAAATGGGCTGGGTAGCCAGAGGAGGAGCAGTACCCCTCATATATAAAAATATTAATAAGAGCCGCTGCAAGCAATTTGTTGAACTTTTGGTAGTAGGATCTTCTGAGCCCTAAAATTGAAATAAAATAGCAGCGGGGGAAGTGTTACCCCCCATAGGATGCAAATGTTTAATATCGGATATCTTAAAAACTGTTATAGTGAGAAAGTTGAAACTTTGTAGAAGTCACTCTTATGGTATACTTCACTTTGAAAATAAAAATATAGCGGGTAGGCGCAGGGGGGAACTACCTTCCATAGGATGCATATATTAAATATCTCTCAACCGATAAAGTGGTTAAAGCAGTGTAGCGAAGCGCACCGGGTTAAGCTAGTTTTATATAAAAACGGTGTCAACAAACATAATATTAAATTAAGAACCCTTAAAATTTCATATGAAGTATGAGCTCCCAAACTAAAATTTTCTTGCTCAAAATTTATGTATTACATATGTATCTCTAATTTTATAGTTTAATTTCATTGAATGAAACTTCTTTATTTAGATGAACTTTTTTAATTTCTTATTTATTAAAAATAAAATGGATTAAAAATTTATTTTAGGAAGAATTTAATGAAAAAATATAGCTTAAACACAATTTAAACCTACAATCTAATTTTGCGTAAATGCCGCAATTATGTATTTCAATTTAAATAGTTTCCATAATAAGAAGTATGTTCTTTTAAAAAATTTAAATTTTTTACTTTTTTGCCCTTGTTATAAAAAATTTTAAGATTTTTCTCTTCAAAATAAGATTTTTTTTTCGCCAAATTAAGATTTTCCTTCCAAATCTTCGGGCAATGCTGTTTATAACTGATGTGCTATTACAAGTTCCCCCAGGTTTTATATTTTAGTTAGGGGTTAAAGACGTTTAAGTACCATCAGAAAGCTAAAAGTGTCCTTTATATGGGGTATATACCTTTGCCACTGTTTAGAACTGTCTGTTCAACACTTTTTTTGTTTTAATGAAGTTACTCGCAACATTTTTTTGCTCTTTTTATTTCACTGAAATACACAATGGCTTACGAACGTTTTGTTTTGAAAAATAATTCTGCAACTGATTCAATTCTTGAAACTGTCAAAGTCGGGCAGCTTTTAAGTTAATTTAAAAGACCTCTTAAATTGGTAACAAAATGAAAATATACTTAAATATTAAGGTTATCTCCTTAAGAAATATTCGGATAAAACTGATTTTTTGGGTTGATTTTTTAAAAATTGTTCTTGTTTTCTATTGGGTGGATTATGTTTAATATCAAACTGTTATCAGAGGTTTTCTTAGGAGTCAAAAATTTCACTAAAAAGATTTATGTAGTTTTAATGTGCTAAATTCTTGATTCTTACTATTGATAAACTGAAATTTATTGCTGGTGGGATAAGCTACTCCTATGGGTTAAACATTTTTTGGTAGGGAAGCAGACTTTAAGCAATGCTTTGTTGTATTGTTGAAAGCTTATGCATTTTTCTATAAGTAAAGTGGTTTATTCAAGGCAAATGTATATGCGTATAAAAAAAAATACATACGAATACTCATTTCAATACTTCACTAAAATGTGGCAGTGTTCTTTGGCTGATAAAAAATATTTTGTCCAAAAATAAATAAAAATGCTTATATTTTTTGAAAGAATGCCTTATGAGTATGCTTTAAGAAGTTTAAGTCAATTGACATTTGTGTCTCCGACATGCCATATCCAAAAAAAAATTTAATTTTTAAAACAAAAAGAATTTAATTACGTTAAAATTCTAGTAATTCAACACATCGATTTATATAAAATTAGAACAGTAATGTTTTCTAACCCAAGGTCAACAAGTTGGCAATAACGTCGGCAGAATATTGCTCATCATCATGTTAAAGGCATGGAAAATCGTATTTATGTTAACTCTTAATTTTAAAGAGATCAAGGAAGAAGGTGCAGTATAAAAATGACGTCATCTTGCAAAAATTATATTTATTAATATAAATTTTTTCTTATTCGACTTTATTTTTTAAATGTATATTAATTTGTTTAAGCTCTTTTTCACATAAAAATATTAATAGAATCTGGGAATTTATTTCTCATGTTGAGTAACGTTTATAATACAAATTTTCATATTATTAGAATGTGTATTCCCAGATTCTATTTGTTAAAATAATTAAGTTAAATACATAAAATTTACAATAGGCACTATCAAGTTATAAGATACAAAGAATGCTGACGAAGGCCGTAGCGGGCCAGAAAATGTATTACATTCTGCTGGTATCTAATAATTGTTTAAATTTTCTTAACAATTTACTTCATTGCTAGCCAAAGGATAGCTAAAGTATGCCTCATAACAGAAATATACAAACAAAAAATTCTGATAGTGCATACAAAATATTCCTGCAAAAATATTTAAGGAATAAGACTATTAAAGTATAGAAACCTTTAAAATCGTAATTTGACTTGGAATACACATACGAATTAATATGAAAATTTGTAATAAATATTAATTTTTATTATATTTATTTTACTTTTTTTTTTGTTAAAATAAAATTTATATTTTTAAATAAAAAAGAACACATGCTTAATAAAATTAATATACATTTAAATAATAAGAAAAAAATTATATAAAAAAAAAATTTCATTAAAATCGGTTTGAAAGTTTGCGAGAGGCATAAATTGCCCCCAACTCCCTTTGTGGTCATTGTGAATTTATATATGTTTTAAATTTCATTAAAATCGGTTTGATAGTTTCTAAAAGGCAGAAATTTCCCCTATCTCCTCTCTTGGTCCTATGTGTCGGCCCATTTTCAATAGGCTTGGTCCAATAAGCACCTTTAATCCAAATTTTATCAAATTATCTGCAAAATCGCAACCTGTACTTTGCGCGCAAGGTTACACGGACAGCCAGCCAGTCATCCAGCCGGACAGACATCGTTAGCTCGAATCAGAAAGTGATACTTTAAGGTGGGTCTAGGACCCATATTTTAAGGTGTTACACACATCAGCAGAAATCCATAATTCCCTTTCCACTATTGTGGTGTGGGTATAATAATAATTTTCGTTTAGAAATTTATATAGAAAACAAAAACAAATTTAAGTTTTTTTTTAATTGTTGTTTCAATATAAATTCCCAAACAAAAATTTGTATTAAAGTTTGAAAAAGAGGCAGTAATATCGGGTGGTAAATATTGACAGTATTGCCATTTTTGTAGAAAAAAATAATTTTTTAAAAGCGTTTTTCCCGGATTGGTAATCAGAAATGGGGACGCTTTTTAGTCCACTGTTTTATGATATTTTCGGTCTATATAACTTGAAAATGTCATTGTGTTTTATGAACCCATGTCATATTCATGGAATGTCAAACATTAAAATTATTATTTTTATAGTGAACATGAATGAAAGGGCTTTTAATATGAGTAAAAATATAATGATTTTAAGGTTTAGCATTCTTTAATTCTGACATGAAAAAAGAGACCATAATGAAGTTTAAAAAGTTCTTAAAACAGTGGACCTAAAGACATCCCGTTTTTTTGAATAAAGAAATACCACAATTCTAAATCTCAATCAAAAGCATTTTCATAAAAAATGCTTAAAAAAACATAAAAAGATAAAATTTGACCTTAACTTTCTCTATAACTGCTGAGCCGGTTTTAATAAAAGCAAAAAAAAAAATTGCAAAATTATCTTTATCGGTTCTAAAGTTACAGATTTATTTGCAGATTAAAAGCGATTTTCAGCCACTGTGCGGCGGTGATACATGTATATATTGGGAACTAAATTAATCATCATTCCCATAACTAGCCCTTTTTATTAAATAATTGAAAGTGTTTTGTTAAAAACTTTTACTGAAACTGTTTTGTTAGGAAAAAGTTATTTGTCAATTACTTTCCCAAAGATTTCGAAAATATGTATCATATAACAACTATTTGCGTACCATTTTTTGCATTTAAAACGGCTTTTCAATATTTTCACAAAATCCATAGCATTTTTTGGAAATGGTATTCGAAAACAATAGAACTCAGTTCTATGACTTAAAAACATCATATCATACCAGCTAGCAATTATATACAGTAACAAATAAAATACGTAACACAAAAATCTGTCAACTCGTTTTAAGTAAAAATATCACACCTGGTAAAAATCATTTACGCGAATACCACAAGCCGTCAAAAAAACAAAAGTTGGCGCCAAAAAAAACTCTACCAAATCCTTTATCAGGAATTCAATAACTTTTAACTCTATCATATGAAATGCCTAAAACACAAAAAAACAATTTAAACAATAAATGAAAAAATCAATAGAAATTAAAAAATATGTATGGCATTGAAAAGGGACTCTTCCAAACCCTTCATCAATGAAATTTATTTAAAATTATAGGTTTTCTAACCCAAAAATTAGATAAAAAAAAACAAAAAAGTCTAAACAATCATCCAACATTGGAAAAAAAAAATCAAAGTTACGGAAATGAAAAACTAAACAAAAGGACACTTTTTCTAAATAAAACAACAAATTTATATTAAAGAGCAGACAGAGCCTTCAACTTCCTTTTTTCACAACTTTGCTAGCCAGCACAAAAATTGCATTTTAATGTAAAAAATTGATTATTTATTACAGATTTCTTTTGACGTCTTATAAAAAATGAAATATTTTAAGAAAACTATTAAAAAACCCAAAATAAATCTTAAGATTTTAAAGCAAAAAAAAAATTAAATGAAAAATTACAAAATCATTGTCACATTTAAGAGGATCTTTATTGAACAAAAAAGATTACAGACGATCTTCGACGGCTTGAAAAATACGAAAAAAATATTTAGGGGTAGATATCTGACTGATGACGAGTTCGATTCTCATCTATATCCCTTTAATGTAGCAAAAATAAAAAACAACCCTTAAAATATTTGTTTAAATAATTTCAGTTCATTTTTTACCCAAAATAATTTCTTTTTATTCTGTGTGAGTGTACTTTCTTGATTGCACAATAAGGGTAACAAAAAAATTGTGTACTTTTTTACCCCAAAAATAAAAAATTCCTGCAATTTTTTTTACCTAAAAAATAACGTTTTTTTTTAATTATGTTTTTAAGGCGTAAATCATTTTTGTTTAAAGAAATCTATAAACCGCTACGCTTAATGAATCATAAGAAAATTTCTCATTTGTTTTCTTTGTTTGGCAAAAAATTAAATAGAAATCTTGTAAAGTGAAGCAAATTTTTACCTTAAAAAATGTGTAATTTTCCCCTGATTTTATACAATAGATTTTCCTTTTTTAAAAAAAAATAGATGAAGGTAATAGAAAACTGAGTTCGAGCATTGACATTTAAAATAAGTAACTGTCAAATATCGGCAAAGTATAACCGTTTTACCTTTTCCTTAAAAAAGAGCACAAAAAAGAAACGTATTTTTTGCAAAATTTTCTCACAGTTAATCGAAGATATATTTTGGGTTTATTTTAAATGATTTTTAAGCAGTTTTTGTTTTTTTACCACTTAGGAAGTTTAACGTAATAAACATCAACATCTAAAATATGTTTCGCATTTTTTTTATCGTGCGCAAATGAAGAGCAAGAATTTTTTTTCTAGTGGCGCTCTGATAAATTTTTTTAAATGTTATAATCATAACCGTAAGAAATATCCTGCGTTTAGGCAAAAAATTTACAATATTTTGACTTAATATCCTTTATTATTTAAGTTTACTTCCCAGCAAAAACATCACTTAAGCTATGTTCACACCTATCAAATATTTGACGTCCTACAAGTAACCACTAGTTTTATTAAAAAATTGGTTGCTTTCGTAAACATCAAGCATCATTTAATAGTTTCAAAATTAGATTATACAATTATCTTCTTACAAATAAAGTTTAGTTAACCTATAAAAACTGTTAATAAAAATAAAGCTTAAGTTTGATCAATTTAAAGGTCAGGCTTTAAAGAATGTTTTCGTCAAATATTTGTTAGGTATGAACATAAACAATTAATTCTAAGGACAATGTACATTAATTGGCAAGACGGGTTTTCACTGGGTTGTTTCCAATTTGATGCATTTTATGACTTTAAGATGATAAATCAAAGTTTCCTATTTCTATTTCAGTATTTGCTTTACTTCATTGCTGTTTTAAAAAAAGAAAAATTAATGATTTTAAAACAAACACTAGTTCAACACTTACTAAAATTCCATAACATGCAAAAAAGTTGATACAAAATTCTAACTTTTAGTATTTTTTTTACTGATGACTCTTAATTAAGAGAAAATTTTTGGTTTTAAAATGATTTTGTTATCTATTCATTACAAGGATTTTTAGTTTAACCCGGCTCTGTATGGACTCTATATTCAACCATAGTCCACAAAAATTATCCAGTAGTGTTAAATCGCATGATCGAGCCGAGTGCATATCGGTGGCCGTGTGATATTTGCCACCGTTTTGTTCACACCACATGTAAGAGATTTCCATTTCATTTTTAATATCGAGCTTTTGCAATACCTTAACCGACAAGAAGAAAATTTTACAGGAGAAAATTTTTTTATTATATCGTCGGCGTAATATGCAACCTACTAAATCCACTTTTTAAGTAAATTGAGATTTTGATGCCATGTGGCAGAGAAAGATACGATTCATCATGTAGTTTTTCTTTAATTTGTGTGTTGAAATTTTTAAAACCAACTATATTTTTGGTTTTCCTTTCAAGCTGCAAACATGAAATATAAAAAGTTGTTTGTCTCTTCTGTAAAGTGTGCTAAAAGGGAGTTAGCAGCTTTGCCTACAAAGCCGACGATATATTGTTTAAATCCATTAAAAAAGCAAATTTTGTATGAATGGACTTAACTTATTATTAATACGATTTTCGTATGACGTGCTAAATTCCCAGTTTTTCATATTTGATAAATACACTGAAATTTATTGTTGAGGGAAAGCTAGCTTCTATGCGCATTTCACTGGTTGCTTAGGCCAGCTCATCAGGAAACCTTTTCCAAAGATTGTAGAAAGGCCAAAAATATTATACAAATAAAACCCTAAAGCGAATAAGAATTATAAACACTCAGTCTTACTTGTAACAATATCAAAGCCAAAACAAAACACCAACAATAAACAGTGAGTTTATCTTTTCTTACATTCCCCTACAATTGGTTGGGTTCTTTCCGACTCGAATTGTAGTTGTAAGTGGGTAAAAAGAAAAAACAAAATTAAAAAACAAACAGCTTCATTCTACTGTCTTCGTAAGAAAACAACAAAAAAAACCAATTTGCCAATTCAGTTTTTTGCACGGGCACATGCACTTAACTTTTTTTACTTAAAACGCCATTGATCAAAATATTTTATTTCTGTATATTACTTTTCTATCTCTATATAGATATAAAAAAGAGACGATTTTCACAAAACTTTTAAAATATCTTCTATGGATGGTGATGAATGTTTGTTTGTAGTTTCGCTATTTTCCGTTAGTTTTGAAAAAAATAAATTATTGGTTTAATAGGCGTTTTTTTTAATGTGTTTTGAAAACAAAACTTATTTCTTCCTCTCCCTCCAAGTCTATACGCAGAAAATTAGTATCCCTTTAGTTTTAGGTTAGAAAGATACCTCATACCAAAAAATAAAAGTTATCCAATATTTTAAATTTGGTGTGAAATAATTTCCGTTGTAAAGTACAAGTCTGCCGGACTACGATTGGGAAGATTGTACTCACTTAGACAAAAATAAGTATAAAATTATATGCCAAATCAAACCCCATTGACGATCATTAGGGTATATGACCTTTTATCATAATATCATATTTATTCAAATTTAGTATTTCATATACGTTACTTATTTCAAAATATTTAATCAAAATGCCACAATCACGTCAAAATATTAAAAAACATTACAACTATCTCAAGAGAAACGCGCATTTGTTAACCATATTTTTTTTTTTGTTTAGCCATTTTTGTTTGCCAAACACAAGTTGTTTTTCATACTTTTGTGCGGAATTTTAGCGAAAAGCCTCTGTTAAAAAAATAAACTATTATTGTGCACTGAAGTTAAAATGGTGTTTGCTAAAAATTCGTAACGGTTCCTTGTGCCACCTTAAAAGAACAAAAATTATGTCGCTTAAGCTCCCGATATTTCCATGTAGGTGTTGTGAATTTGTGAATACCCTAATTGTTGATTACGTTAAATAATTGCAAATTCGGATCTTCTTCAGCACTGCGTTTCACGGCTGCGAGGTATTTTTTGAACGACTAGGTCAAATACGCGTTCGTGTTGGTAATTATTCATTCCTGCAAATATTATTGGACCATGAAATGGACTACTCCGTGGACTGGTCCGATGTAATGCAAGCATGGGCCATGTCATTGTTTAAAAGTGTTTGTAGTGAGTCGACATGTTAAAACTAATCCTCTTGTGGAGTAGTTTTAAATCTACTCCTTTGTAGTCCAAAGAAGAGTTATATGGTCCTGCCCTAGGACATTGTAATGTTAAATAGACCATATTTTTTCCATACGTTTCGGTTACTTTTGGACTTGTCCTAGTCCCTTGTGGGCTACTCTTTACACGTGTGTTTGGACTGGTCCTATTATTTGCAAGGGTGCTAACAATTGCCTAAGCGTTTCCTTTTTATGTTTAAATGTATATTTGTATGTCAACAAGTAAAATGTCAAAAAGAAAACTGCCATAAAATTAATTTCTTTAAAAAAAAAATCATTTTTGCACTTTTCAAATAATTAATTTTCTAAAAACGAATGGCACTTTTGGGTGAGGTAAGGATAAATAAATTTGCCAAAAATTTGAGCACGGTTGATTGAAAATTGTCGTGCCGCACGAGGGCTTAAGTTCGGTAGACCGAAGTTGGGGAAAAATGTTAAAAATGATTGAAAAAAGGTCGTGACTACTTAGGAGTCGTCCCTAGGGAGGTCAAATGTATGCGCAAGCCCCATTATTTTTGTTTCTTTATTCAATTGATTGAAAGGTCAAAGCTTTGTACTCATTTGGTTCAATTTGTAAAAGTTACAATTTTCTTAAAATAATTTAAATTAAATTTAAGTCAAAAACAATTAAAGGACCTAAAATTGTAAATACTTTTTTAATTCAAATTATTTGGCAAAAGGTTTAAAAATTAATGCAATAGAATCCGAATCATATAATAAAAACTTATGAAAGAAAAAATTTGATTATAATTCAGAAAGATCGCTAAACAAGTAAAAAATATTCAAGATTTAAACTTTACTTACTAACTGACTGATTCAGCATCGCACACATTAAATACCTGAAGCTAAAAAGTTAAAATTGGGAACTGAGGTTGGTCTTCTTAAAGTCGATCCACTTAAAATGTATAAGTTCACTTACCTCTTATCTCCTTAACTTAAAAGAGACAAAAAAAATTCAATTCGATATTAAGTTGTTCATTAAAAATTTTTTTGGTAATTTTTTTTTTAATTCGGGACTTTTGGGGAGTCAACAGCTGAAACAAATTAAATTTAATGAAAATTTAAATTTAATTTTGGAACTTTTTTTGTCACACCAACTATAAACATAGAAATTTATATTATAACATGTTCGTAATTTATCTAACAAATACAATGGAACATTTTATACTTTTTCGAAATTCAAACGTTAGAGAGGTGAAAATCGTACCAATTTTTTTTTTTACAAAACATTTGTCTTCATTAATTGACATATACACACGTATTAAATTTTGGGCTCACACAATACTAAAACTTTTAATACTTTAGAGGTTTTGTAAAAGGCTAGAACATCAATTTTGACTTATATATATATCCACAAAAGAAATTGAGACGCTAACGAAGTAGTGGGTTGAATGCTACTAAATTGTTGTGAAGAATAGAACCCGGGCAAATGCTAATGAAAATTATTTCTAGAGGTTTATTTGAAATTTCATGATTGAATGCAGTTATTATTAATACTTCGTATATTTATTTGCCGTAAATTCTTTCAATTTAAGTTATTAAAATTCTTATAGTATTTAATTTCTCTGTGGTAGAATCTATAAAATAAATACAAAACTGCTAGGAGTAGATATTCACTCACTATATTCAATTGTATTTTCAATGATATCTATAGCTTTTGGGTATAATTGGAGAATAAAAATTTTCCTAATACGACATCATCCACCAACCCTTCATGAGCTGCATCTTACGCAGTAACTTTCAACTTTCTGTAGTCAAACATACATTTTCAATTAAATTTCCAAACAAATCTTTCATGCAAAATATCATTTAACTTTTCCAAATTCTGCTCCAAAAAAAAGACAAGCCACTGTTCTTCAACTTGATACATTCCCTTTGAACAAAGGAAAAACAAAGGGAAAACTTTATTTAACGAACTCGATGCAAAACAAGATGTGGCCAGCACGATGGATACCAAATCCATCTAAGGGTTACATTTACATGTCTTGTTGTTATTGGGAATGTGTTGGATGTTGTTATTGTTGCTGATTAATTTTCTAACACAACTTGATTTGTGTATGTAGTTTTCCTATTTCTCTACTCATATTCGTATTTGCTTTTATTTATGCTTTTCCTATTTACATTTTAGTTTTTGTTGCCGTTGCCTTTGCCTTTGGAATAATGAAAATGTCTGTTTTTGGCAAATAATCAGGGAAAGAAAATAAAAGTAAAAACCAACTACTTTTACGTTGAAAATGTTTATTATTATAAGAAGCAGAGTTTTAAAAGCACACGGTGATGGTTGGGCTTATCGTTGAATGAAAATGTTATTTAATTTCGTGTATTTTATTTAACTTACAAACAGAATAAAGCTTAACGCTCACTAAAGTTTATAACTGAGACAAGTAAGCAGACATTAGAAGTTTTCTTATTTTATTAAACATTCTAATTCTAATGGCCATTTTCTCAAAGTATCGGTAAACTGTCTGTTACTTAATGCCAACAAAAATTTATTAGAGCGATAAACTTTCCGTTAACGATTTTGGGTTTCTGAATATACCGACAAAAACATTCTTTGCAGCTGGCAACACCTCTCAAAATACATGTAAAAGTTGGGAGTCAGCTGATTGAATTTATCTGTACGGAAAATTAAAGGAAAATAAATAATAGTGCGAAAATCAAATTTCTTTAATGTGCAGTTTTTCGTTGGGAAAAAAGATAATCGTGTAATGAGAAAACGGCCATTAGTGGTATTGCATCTAGCAAACATAATGTTTCCCCCAGGAAAATAATTAAGCACAAATTACTAGGGATGTGTCCATTTAAACTAGTTTTATTTCACTTCAATTGACCTGTTTTTTAAATGGAAAAATTTTGCTGAGATGGGATTCGAACTCAGCTTACTAAAAACAATGTCCCTACTTGTTAGTCTTGAATATTACTAACTTTTCCATGTCCGTTATAGTTTATTGACTCGTAAAAAAACATGCAAGCATAAATTTAAATACTTGTAAACAAAACCCTGCTCCAGTTGAATGTAAAATTGAAGGTTTCCTTATTTGTTGATTTTGTAATCCAGCCAACGGAGCTACGCAGGTTTTCCAATTCCCGTGTGAACTATAAGAAAGTGCTTTATGAATTGGTGTAATGTTATACTGCGAGTAGCGGTTAGCAGTTAATGCGTTATGGAAGTTGTTGTTAAATGAAAAAAAGTTTTTGCTAAAAAATTCAATTAAAAAGATTATTCATTTAAAAGCTAAATTTTTGACAGACATATTTAAAATCTTCGCAACAACTTAGTAAAATAAGCAGGCACGTACTAATTTTTACGACTTTATTATAAAATATCAAATAAGTAATTCAATTTTTATTTTATGAAGAATTGCCGAACGTAATTGTTGCAATAATGTTTTATCCAGGAGTATATTGTTGAGCAAGTGAAACTGGTTTATTGCATACGTGGAAGATCGGCTTTTCGACTTTTTTCAAAAGTTAAATAAGTCGGTTTTCAGTTAATTCCAAAAATAAAACAAAACATTTCTTAAAGGTAAGTAGCCAACAAAATATAACAAAATTGTTGAGCAGGCAGAGAGTTTTGAGTTAGAATTTTGGGTTTAAAAGACATTAATTAAATTGATTATTTAAGATTTCTCCCAAATTAACTTTTAATAAGTTTCGATTTTTTGGTGGTTCTGCAAGCCTATATGTCTGCATTAATTTGATTAAGTTTATTACAGCCGTTCACATTACAGTTAAGATGATTAAAGTGACAGTTGATTAAAAAATGCAGTACAGCTAACAAATTTATATCTATAAATAAAAATTATTTGCGATTAACTAACTTACTGTTTATATGTCCTTTTTTGTTACTGAAAATTCTAATTTTTATGTGATGCCGGATGGAAAATTTATGCATTTGGTAGCACCAAGGCCCATCTATCAGGTCTGCTTACTTGTACAAAAACAAAAAACGATTCTTTTTAGTTGTCAAAAATTTACTACCACATATACAAAGCAAAAGGAAAAAATGTGTATGTGTGGCATACTATAAACGTATACATGCACATGTAAGCAAAATGTAAACAACTTTTGACAACTAAAAAGAACATAAACAATGATCATTAGACTTCTTGCGCAGACCTTTTCAATGGGCCTTGGGTAGCACTGTATGTATTAAAACTTTTTATTTTTTAATGAATAATGAAAAAATTAAAAATTGTTGTGTATTTGTGAATTTTATTTCCACAATTTTTAATTAATTTTACTTTTGTTGTCGTACGAATGTGCCACATCGAAATAAAAACGTAGAACGGTTAAAAGTGTGGCAATGCTTTAAATCTTATTTGCAAATAGTGTCGTTAATCAGAAATTGTTTTCGTGAGTTGGCTATTCGCAAATAAAAATTTAAATCACTGTTTATGCGGCAATTTTCTTTACTTGCAATATTTTTATTTGCGAATAAGTGGTGCGTATAAACGTAGTAATATATGTATGATTTTGTGGACTACTCATGGACATATGGTGTTAGTCTGGGTTCACTCTCTGAAAGTCTTCTTGCAGATAGTTTAAGTTTATTGTAAAGAGGGAAAGAGAGCATGCTATGGAAAAGGAAAATGGAGATAGAAAAAAAATACAAAAACTTAATGATTCCGATCTGAATGATTCAAATCTTGACTGTCAAAAATAATAAAAATATAGAACTTAAAATTAAATAACACACAGATTACACATCGAACTAACTATGGGCTACACATGCGCATGAAAATTGCACACAAAATCTGTAAATACACATGGAAAGGTAAGGTAAGATGCTACATCAAGTTTTAATTATGTCAGTTTGAAGTGATTAACAAATCATATAAATGGTTGGATAATCATCTCGACTATAATGTGATAAGAGCTGTATAACGGTTGAGTAGATTAACTCTGCAAATGTGAGCATAGCATAAGACTTAATAATTTTTTTCCAATAAAGAAAAACGAACTTTATTCTTTTAGATACCTGTTTCCACAGAGGGCAAGACGTTGATTTCATTTCAGTCTTGTTGTCTTTATCATTACCGTTATTCTCTTTTTTTTTGTAGTTGTTGTTGTTGTTGATTATGTTGTTGCTTATCATTTGTTTACCACTCTTCTTAGTTAAGCTGTTGTAGCAACATCGTCCCAGTAAATGTACATCGTCCACACGTATGTTTATATTTATGCATGTATGTATGTGTGCTTACAGCCAAGTTTAATCAGTATCATGGAGTGCAAGAGTTTTAGAAATAGAACTAGACAACAGCAACAAACAAATACAAAAAAAGAAAATGATGCTAAAGGACACATACATATGTCCTGTATTTGTATACCTAAGAATAGACATGTATGTATGTATCTAAAGTTATTCACCCGTTTTGGAAGGGTATTGAAATTAGTTTGATTGCAAATGTCATTGAAATGTATGTATAAAAAAAGTTAAAAGAGACACAAACAAATATAAAACAACAGAATATTAAAACTACATTTATGTATGAAGCAGTTTCAGAACCGTCTTCTGTGTGGTGGGTGTTTGTTGCAAATTTAAATTTAGTTCATACTGGGACTGTCACTGCCATTTACAATATAAAATGAACATAATTCAATCAAGTTTTCCAAATAAATTTACGTCTTCATATAAAAGAATAATACACGAAGAGCATGGTACATAGAAACTTTACAATTGGCTGCATTTGATGAAGGCTTTTAGATTTTTTTTACCACACATTTATGACAATTATATTAAGATTTTAATTTTTAAACAACTTTGAACCACATAAACAATAATATAGCAACTCATATGCTAATAGCCCATTTTACTCCCATGCTACTCTCGACTAAATTTGACCTTGGCCAAAGGATCGAATAAGCTTATAGCATTTATATATGATAATACAAAGTATAAAAAACTAAATTAATATACATATCGAGCCCTTACCGCAGTAAAAGCTTAAGTGCCGGTTCACACGCGTCAAGTTTGACTCGTCACGTCTTGAGTTTTTAGGAGAGAGGGAAAAAGAAATGGCATTCTCTCTTCCCTTCTCTCCTAAAAGCTCAAAACTTGACGAGTCAACTGGACGTGTGTAAACCGGGACTGAGCAACATAACTTTAAATTTTCGTCTTTTTTTAATAAATAAATTTATTGGCAGCACTTGCATCATCTCCTAAAATATCATGGTCTCATAAGGTACCGTTACGATTTTATAGCAAAAACAATTTTATCTCAAGCGACAACATTCATACCTTTTTGTCGCTTAAGCTTTTTTTGCGTTTATGGCTCGATATGTATGTATGTTCATATGTATTAAAATGTATAAAGGTGTTCTAAATCGCAATAAGCATATCCAGATAAATAAAAACAATAACTCAAGTAAACCACGAAATATAAATAATCGCAGACATTTAACTCAACACAAACCTTCGTACAGACATGTTTGTATGTTCTTCGCTTGAATGAGAGCGATTTACTCACACATGCAAAGTTTGTTACAACAAGTCCTTTTTATGAAGGAGTAAATAAAATAGAATAAAAAGTAATTAATACAACATCTTAAGAAGGACAACACATTTACACACAAACACACTGTATATATAGCAACTATGAATAACAAAGAAGTTTAACAAGAAGTGCAGAAAAGGGGGACTGTAAGAAGGTGATGCTGTAAATCGAAATAATTATTATAATTGTCATGCTAATGTTGTTTCTCGCAATAAAAACACAATTCGCACCATATAATAGTGATTATTTTCAATTTTGTTTTTCCTTGAATCGTTTTTTTACAAGTTCCCAATAAAACCAATATTTCAATCAAAGAACAAAAGTAAATTTTGCTATTTCGTTATGTTTTTAGAACACCCGTATTAAATCAAATTAACATTATCCCTAAATATTATAACGAATTGTTACTGTTTCCACAACTACAGATCTCAATTATCGGAATTATGTATCATAAGAGTACACACTCCAATGAACTTCCATTTAACACCACTTAAAAGTTTTTGAACTGTTCTCGCAGTTGATAAGGATATGCATTTTATTTCCAAGCTTTCCTGTATAACTTCAGATCCACCCATTTAGTTGATACGAATTTAAGCCAATTGAAATAAATTCAAATTTTATAAACACATATAATAAATAAAAATATGTATAACCACCTTCAATTACATAAAATATAATCACAGAAATGTCTCGAATAGAGTGAGAGAGAAGATGCCAAATGAAAATACAGTCCAGGACAATAACTCATATTAGTATGTGCATGCTTGAAAAGAGGATAATTAAAAATAGATTCATACATTTACGACTGCGAATAGTGAGCACAAACTTATACAAAAAAAAAAATCAAAAATATTACAACTCTGCCTCTAATTCCACCCAGATTAAATAAATTTATTTAAAAATGTACATATCGTTTATTTTCTGCAACAACGGCATTAGTCAAAAATCGGATATTTTGACTTAATATCAGCAAAGAATTGTAAATCAGGTGTTTTATGAAGTGGTCATTATTTGATATGAAGATTTTGTAAACTCATCCCTTGAGAGAAGAACAAAATTTCCATTATGTTGTGTTTAAATTCAAAACTTTTAAGTCGTTTCTGAAAAATTTAAATTTTTCAGTTATAGCATTGTTGCAGCAAATGAGCGATATGTACATATATGCATGTACAATGTTTGCAGACATGTAAATGCTTGTGTTTATATATTAAATGCACATATGTACACGTATATGAGCGTATAATGCATATTATATGCATTTACATTATATACAACAACGAAGAGGCAAAATATGAAAATATACATTCCAAGTTATGAACATGTTTGCTATGACTTCTTATTTATTTCCATTTATCCTGCATAAAATGCTTTTTATGCATAAAAGCCACACCCATTTAAACAATGAAAAAAGTGATCAAAAAATAAAAAAAAAACATTAGAAATGCGCATTGCAATTGTAAATATGAAAAAAGCACACACATGTCGTACTAATGCGAAATGTATGCTAATAGCAGCACAACGACAAATGCATGTCCGCTATGCAGAGATGGAAAATTTATAAAATAAAAACAAAAAATTTTTTGTATTAACCATAAAAGTCTGGAAACTAACAGATAAAAATTATTTTTCAAACTTAATGAAGTTATAATGGTATTGCTATTACAAATTTATGTTATTGAAAATACGAGAATTTATCATAATTTCGTTTGTAATCATTATTAACATGAATATGAATTACTTAAAAATTCGGAAATAAATAGACGCAAAATGTCTACGTCTGGAGGAAACATAGTTCGGGATGGCCACATATGATTCAATATTGTTGCAAAGGCTTAGCAAATATTATTGTCTCTTTAATTTAAACACAAAAAGTTTTATTTCAACTATAATTACTCAATCAACATTTTTAAAAGGTTTTTTTAGCCATTCCAACTGTTTCTTTTGTTTTATGGCATGTTAAATTAAGATGATTAAATTTGAATAATTTGAGAAAATTTTAATTCGTTTTTTTCTTTAATAAATTTAGTTTTTATTCGATTATGGTCCATTATGGTTTTCGTTATTAATTGTGGTACAAAATATCCGAAATGACACATATTAATGAAAAGCGTTAAAGTTAGGCATTTTTTTATCCGCTCAAAGTCAATAAGCCACTAGATGAGACGTGTGCAGCGAAAATCATAAATGTACCGTTATCTGGTAAATGTCACGTGCTGGGAAAAACAAGAGTATGAAATTATTGCTTGATTAATTGAATAAGAGTTAATTTAATCGAATAGCGCAAATTAGTTTATTCAAGGAAAAAACATGCATGTCTATTTGATTTGATACTTTTTATATAAATAACAGAAATCAAACAATAAAGCAAAAATTAAGTTGAACAATAAAATAACAATAAATTTGAACTACGTAAATATACAGTTTTAAAACATTCAAATAAAATAAATAATTTAAAAACATTAAAAACCCTTCAGCAAAATATGCTGTTTTCAATGCACTAAAAGAAACGAAACAAATTTAAGGAAACAAATAAGGTTACGTAGATGGCGAAATACAATATTTTTCGGTGCCATTTTCGTGTTCAGCGATCCCAATTTACATTACAAAGCATCTAATTTTTGAGGTTGTGGCCAAAACTTTAACACTTGTGAACCAGTGTTAAGGTACCATTTAACTATATATAAAAAATGCGCTATTTTAGTACATACTTAATTTCGTATGGAATTTGACGTTCATCGTGATTTTAATATTCTGTGACATCCACATCTAAAAAGGCCTCTCATCTCAATATGTTCAAAATTATGTGCAATGAAAAAAAGAAAAAGTTAAAAACAGGTTAATTAATTTTAAGGTATTTATTCATTTGGAAATCTAAAAAAAAATATTAATTTTAATCGATTAATTGACATAAATTGTTGGAGTTATTCGCTATTTGAAATCGGCTAGTTTAGTTATTCGATCAAATAATAATTGTTGTGTGGATACTCAAGACAAAACTGAGCTCATATTCGAATTAAGCAATGTTTCAATGTAGACCTGTGTATTTCACTATTACAAAATCTATAATGAAATAATCGTAACCTGAAATAAAAACCAAAAATGGTGAAAATAATGGCCGTTAAATATTATTTGTTTAAAAAAATGCTTAAAAATTAACAACACACGAATTATTGTAAATATGTAGATATAAAAGTTTTTTGTTAGCGATATATACAGTAGAGCATAGTTAAAACCAGTGTTCGAAAATAAACAGTACATTATTTAACGTTCGGCTCACACACCCAAGAACGGTATCTATTATTTTAGTGATTGTGTAGACGAACACAACCCTTAATACCGTTCGTAACTATTTTCAAGAAGGAACCGAACATTATATAATGTTCTGTTCTTCATTAAAAAACAGAACAATTGTAGTGGTACTGTAGACAAACATTATATTTTAATGTTCCATTATGTTTATTTTTTTACATTGATAAAGAATCGAACAAACGAACAATTTTAGCAACGACCGCACCACGAACAGCTTGTGTGTGTATTGTGTATGCGTTTTGTTTGTGTAAAATTATTTTGCTGGCCTTCTGTTTATTCCGTATGTGTATTTTGTTTTTGTTAAAAATTTTTAGTTTTTTACCAGCCAAAAGGGACGAACATTAATGAACCGAACATAACACAATGAAGTTTGTGTTAAAAAAAAACGAGATCTTTTGTTAAGTTTGTATAAAAACAGTATTATTTTTGTGTTCGAAAGATGACTTACAGGGAAACGTTATTGTTTTAATGATTTTCTACACGAACACTATTAGCGTTTGTGTTTTCCACAAATCTACCGAAACGAACACAAATATCGCTCATTTACTATTTATTTTTGAACACTGGTTAAAACTAACTCGAAGGTACCAACTCTTTTATTTTTAGTTCACTATTTTTGACTTACATTTTTTTGAAAAATTATTCATTTCTAAATATTCGTTATTGGTACTGTTCGTTAAACATATTTGGTGTTCAGTATACATATATGTAGGTATATATTTTTAATTTGCAATGCATTTTATTTACTTTGTGTTTATTTATTTATAAGTCAAAAGTGTAAAAAGAAAAATTTACAGTTATTTTATAATCCTGTTTTAAATTTAACTTTTATATACTTATATTTGGGTAAACTAGTGGTAATTCATTCTTATATCTGTATTTTCCATTCCTGATTTATACACTATTTTAGAAGCATTACCTACACATACACAATTGGAAATATGATAATTTTTAACAATTACAAACAAAACAACATCAACAAGGATATTAAATTCAAGACTCTCCTCAAACAGGCTGAGAGTAAATGTATAAAAACGGTGAAATATGGTTGTCGTAGAAAAGAAAGTGGATTCTGTTTCTTTGCTTGGAGTGGTAAAGGGAATGCTCGATTCTTATTAGAATATATTCTAATCGGAGTGTGGATGACATTCATGCAACTATTGCTGCCAACAACTTTACCCCTAAGCAATTTGTGTGCAGAGCCCAACAACCAACAGCGCATGTACGAAAGATTTGTTAATGAAAAGGGGAAGTGGGACAAGACAGGGTTCGTTTTTTGTTATGCTTTTCAATGGTAACATCAACATTAACAGACGCACACGGATGTCAAATGCAAAAGACTTCAAAACGGAAATGTTATTTGTTTATGCAGATCTGCTTAAAACGCAAACAAATTAAGAGTGTGTGGAGAAAGAGAGTGAGAGATAGAGAGAGGGGAACGCATATGCTGTAGTAATATTTGTAATGTTGCACTGAAATTTAAGTAATTTTTCGGTATTTTTTAAAAAAAAATACAAAATAAATACAATCGGGAAACTATATCTTTAATGTAAGAGATTCGCTCACAGTGCGAGTGTGTTTGAGAGTTTCCTATCGATAGTAAAACACAAACATTAGAAACTAGCAGAATTTTTTATTGTGGTTCGAGTATGATAGTTAATTCCAAAAGCAAGTGTTATTTAGTTGCATTTTAACTGTGCACACAGTAAGACATACTTACAAACAAACAAATTATTTTTTTGTTCAATACCAAGAAAATATTAAAAAGTTTTTTCAAACCAAAAAAATATTAAATAATATTATTTTAAAAAACAAACTACAAAAACAAAGAAAAAATTAAAAGTGTGATGCAAAGTGCAGTTTTTGTTTATTAAAATTATTTTAAAAATAATTGCAAAAAGTGTAAAATTTTATTGAAAGTACTGAAAATGATGGTTCTACAACAACAAATGCATTGGAATACTCAACAATCAACTGCATCACCAGTACAAAACTCATCAAAAGCGGATTCAAGATTATTGGATAACTCATCTCCTCCCTATTTAAAAAGTGAGATTTTGGATGATAATGAGCAAGAGGAGCTACATTATCAGCAACACACTAACAATCACCATAACCGTTATAAACATCATGCTGATCAAGATAATGAGAATGTGTTGAATGGTGACAATGATGATGACCAGGAGCAGCAACAAAAACAAACATGTAGGTGTTTTAGATATTATTGTGTTAATCATCTATTCGTTTGAAATAGATTTTTTTTATAATTTCCAAATGTTACAATGACATCGGGTCTGTTTTACGTTTGGTCAAATTTAAATCTTTTCTTTGGCAACAAAAACTACCGACGGCATTTCTTTAAGCAAATTGAAAATTAATATTTTGAATAAAAGAGTCTAAAGGGCATGTTGTGGAAGAAATATAAATTTAATTATTATTCCTAAAAATCTAGACACGCAGTTGTTGTTAATAGATAAAAAGAAAACTCATGTCTTGTTCATAAAAATAAAAATATGCACTTAAACTGATTAATTTATCTGCCCTCACGTTCTATCCTGTTGCTCTCTGGGTGTTTGAATTTCTATTGTAAAATCAACTGGCAGATTCTTGTATCCATAAATTGTATCGAATTTCGGCAAAAGGCATTTGCATGTTAACCATGAAAGTTGTTTTTCTAAAAAGGAAGACAGTTACAATTAGAAATGGGTCACAGGCGTCTTAAAAAATTTCTAATGATTATTTATATACGTTTCTTACATATACATATGAAGCTATGTAAAGCAAAAAACAATAAATATTCAAATTTAAATCAGAAACTGATAACATTTGCTTTCTTTGCACATTTAATGTTTTCTTTCCATTTTTTCTGATAATTTTACGGAAAATTTTGTTACCTGTTTAAAAAAGGTGTTTCTGATGTCCCTTTTCAGCGTTTGCGTGTAGGTTTAAAAAAAATCATAAAATTTTCTCACAAAAAATTCTTGAATTTTTCTTTATTGTTTTTTAGAATAAAGAAATTATGGGTGTCCTTTTTTGTGCATCTTAAAAAATGCATTAAATTTTTAGGTATTTTTTCTCTTTTGTTACATGTAGTTAGTTAGTTATTCTCAAGGACAAAATATTTGGTTTAAGACCACGAAACCATATAAAGAAAATACATTTTAACAGTAGGTGTGCATAAGAATAAGTTGCCTTGATAATTACTAGGATTAACTTTTAAAAAACCAAGGAAGTTATAAAATCGTAAATTAGTCTCTTAAATACAGCAGGTATAATTCTATCCTAGAGCTATAAAATAAATCGACTTTTTAACAGCTGCAGAGGCATATGCATACATTTGAAAAATAAAAACCTGCATATTTATTTAGCACATCGAGTCAAGGAGACGAGAAAACCCTTAAAAATCTTTTTCCCCTGATAATTGAAGTTTACTATAAATGTGTCTTTATGTATATAAACACCAAGATAATCTAAATATTTATGTTTATTGTAGTTTCTTTAGAATATGTTGTTGCAAAAATATGTCCTTTTTTCTCGATTGCCTGTAAAGCTTTTTGCCAAACTTATTTTAAGGGGGTGAAGCAGAGCTTAGATATGAAAATATAATGTAGTGTTTATGGTTTTGTCTTTGTCCAAGATGATACCCTCTCGTGGGAGCTATAAATTTAATAAAAGCTGGTTGAACGTTTGGTCCATCTTGCCAAGTGAACCAAAACATCAAAAGGCAAACAAATACATACATACATACATATGTATACATTTTTCTGTAAGTGTATCAAATGGATTTCGTTAATCAAGCACTTTGCATCACACTTTTAATTTTTTCTTTGTTTTTGTAGTTTGTTTTTTAAAATAATATTATTTAATATTTTTTTGGTTTGAAAAAACTTTTTAATATTTTCTTGGTATTGAACAAAAAAATAATTTGTTTGTTTGTAAGTATGTCTTACTGTGTGCACAGTTAAAATGCAACTAAATAACACTTGCTTTTGGAATTAACTATCATACTCGAACCACAATAAAAAATTCTGCTAGTTTCTAATGTTTGTATCCAAGATTTTTTCATATACAGCATAAAAATACGTGTTTTTTCTTAATTTTAATTATTAATTTTTTGTCTGCTTTTAAATCTTTCTAGATCTGAGACACATGTCCAACTCACCTTCACCCATACGTTCGTTGTCAGGTGTGTATTTAATTATAATAAATTATTATCGTTTGCTTTCTTTTCTTTCCGTTATCTTTTTTTTATACATCTACTTATAATTCTATGACAATTACTTTAATTTACAAAAATATGCCAAATATGTATACGATAATCCTTTCAATGGTATTTTTTTAAACTCCTTGTAAAACGTTTGGCAATCAAACACGTAACAAATGTTAAATTTTCTTGCTTTTAAAGACACGTGACTAAAATTTACTAAGCTGCTAACGATCTTATCGTGTTTAAGAACTACCCTTTTTTGTTTGTAGACTACCAAAGAGGATCTGCTCCTATAAAATGCTGAAAAGGATGTCTTGCCTGCATTACTATCAAATCAATTTCCACAATTTTAGGTTTCTTTTGGTGCTACCCAATATTTTCTCTGAATGAAAAAAAATATTTACGCGTGCCTAAAGTAGGATATTTTATTGAATCATCAGCAGTATAAGAAAAAAAAATCAGAAACATCGCACAGTGCGTTAATCCCGTATAATGATTTAAAATTAATAGAAGGAGCTGTATTTACACAAATATTTACTGCAGCTAAGTTTTGATATACATATTTATAATTAAAACACAATCGATTGAAGGATATATGTATATCCATATATCCTTTGCCTTCTATTATATAACGAATGTATTCAAAACCGAAATTTTTAAATTTGTATTTATAAATTGAAAATTTAAGTAAAGATTACAAAATGCATCAATTTTAAAACTGCAAATGCATTTTACATTAAACAAGAACTATAAATGAAAAAAAAGGATCCATCTTAGTTAAGAGATTTTACAGTGGAGCAAATTTCGAGCAACTATTTAAAAGGCAATAAGGTTGTGATTTTATTGGTCTATTAAAACCTTTTTCACACTATTACACAGGTCTTACGTTTTTTGCCTTAAAAAAACTCAATGATTTTTAATCTGATTGTCAAAAAATCAAATGGAAAGCGCGTTTAAATATTTTCAGCAATGCTGAAATACGATTTCGCTTTTCTTTCACTTCTTTTTATTTTTTCATCCCTGATTTTCTTTTGTGCTTCTATAAAAATAAGACTCTGATGCAATACAAAGTCTTATGGTTAAGAAAAATTTCAAAAAATTGTGACAGCTTATTGTTTATATTTTTTCGTATTTTTCGCCATTTAATAACAAATTATTTTCACACAACATATTATACATAATACTTAGAAGTGTAGTGTAAAAGGCCCTTAAATAACTTAAATTTGTTTACAAAAATATAAAAAATAACCGTTTTTTATATAGTTTTTTGTACACTTATAAAATTGTAGAGAAACGTTGTAATTTTCATAAAAAAGACCCCTTTGCAGCATTTAAACATACATCTTCTAAGATCATATAAAGAAAATTAATTAAATTTCTGAACTAAGTTCCAAACCAATGGACTGAAAATAGATGGGAACTTGTTTCAAAATAATATACGTCCCAATGTAAAAATCAAATAAGTCATCACATTAAAAAAGAACTTGTAAGTAAAATTACAAATCTTTAAAAAAAATTTATTAAAAGTAGAGCAAAAAAAGTGTAAAAAATTTTCTATTTTCGCAGATCTGACCTTAATTGTCGTGTAAGAACTATTAGGTGATGTCGGGTTTACAACAACTGAAATCCAAGAATTGGAAATAGTTAAATCAAATTTTTAATTATATTTCTTTTAAAAAATTATTCATATTTTGTAGAATTTGCATACATATTTAATATTTCTAATACCGATACGATATAATTTTAACTAATCGGTTTAAAATTAAAAACATATTATTATTTTATCTTTATAACTTCTTTTTACTGTTTAACATAAATACATACTTTGCACTTAATAAATTTTAAATAAGGTAATTATTCTACAACTGTACTTTTTTTGGCATATTTTGGACCTTTATTGGTACCGTGGTACTACCTTACTTGGTACAATTTAAAAATCCCAACGTTACGCTATATGACAATATTAGTTTTATTCTTTTTTATTTTATGTGCGTTATTTTAGTGCTCAGCTTTTGTGGTTTAGTTGCAACGTGTTTCACGTCTGTTATGATTTTATGTAATGTAAAAGACTTGATCCCGTTTCCCTAACTTACCGATAGTTAAAGGAAGTTTCATTCTATATCGAAGGTACATTTTGTTTTCATAGTTGGTACAAAAACATAAAAACCTTTTTCAATCCCTGCTACCAGAATATACATATTTCTAATGCCCGTCATACACTTCACAAGTTCAATGCTCAAGTCAGGCACTGCGTAAAGGAAACTCCACCACTAGTGGGGAACGAGGTTATACTAAGTTTATCATTCCGTGTAATTTTCTTTTATATTTACCTAAGACCTTATCAAGTATATATGTATGTATATTAGGGTGGCCGTTATTTACTTTTTTTTATTTCTTAGATTCTCGCCCCCCAAATCGGTTCAGTTTTATGTAAAAAAAAATACAAAAAAACCTTGATGCAAATGTCATCCTAATCGGAAGACATCGATTTCAAAATTTTGTCACTTGACATTAAATCCGGCTTTAATATATTTAAAACGTATATAAAAAGTTTGGTATTTTGTTGTTATTTTCTTAATTATTTTCTAAAATATTAATTTTAGCAAAAAACTTTCTTCGAAGCTAATGTTGTTCACTAGAAGAGCTAAAATATTGCCATATATCATATTCTTGTAAAATGTTGTTTTTAAGAGATAGTAATATGCAAACAAATTACATTTGAATAAATGGCTTGATGGCAAACTTTGAGGGGCGGACGCCCCCCCTAAAACACAACTTCTCGCTACGAAATTTTTTTGTATTTTTTTTACATAAAACTGAACCGATTTGGAACCGATATAAGAAATAAAAAAAAGTTCTCCATACAACTAACGGCCACGCTAATGTATATGCTGGGTCCTTGAGTAATTCTAAGTCGATTTAGACATGCACGTCTGTCCGTCTGTTAAAAACACACTCTCATTCGAAAGACTCAACAGGCAAGAAGAATTTTGATGCCAAATTGTTTCTATGTATGTAGTTCTTACTGTTACCGGTTGTGTTATATTAATTTTTTATTTCTTATTTAATAATCAGTTCATATTTTTTTGTTTTTGCTTAAAATTCCACGTGAAATAAGTGCAGCTTACATTATTTCGCAGTTGTAAAAAAAATGTTGCCAGAAACATTTCGGAACTTTTTCACAAAATGAACAGAGTACAACTCTACCAACATTATTTCATAGATATACCGCACAAGTTTTTTTCATATGCGTTTTGACAGCATTTCACGTGAAATGTTGAACGGAGTAATCAGGAAAATGTAGGTGGTGAAATTGAAACAACAGATAGATATTTAAAATAGAAAAGCCAAAACATGGCGAAAAAAAAGAAAAAAATTGCTTATGTTGCTGAAGCTCTTGTAGGCGTCTAAAAAAATTGAACATGTGTCAAAATATGCCTGAAAAATGCAAAATATGCGCTTAAAACTTTAAAAATGCTGCAAAAGGCCCTTTTTACCAAATTATGCAAAAATGCTTTGAACGGTAAAATATGCAAAAGTATGCACTAACAAATCGATGCCAAAATTCATAAAAAGCTCTTAAACGGATAAATTTAATGTTTCTGCCTTCATTGGTCGCACAAGGACAAACATGCAATTGCATATTTTTGGTTTCCCTGGTTATGTGTTTGTTCTTTTTATTAAATGTTGTCAACTTTTTGTTTATGAGAAACATAAAAACAAGACAAACAAAAAGCGGTAAATCGCTGAATTTGCATTTTGTTTCTGTTTCTGTTTCTGTTTTTTTTGTTTATATATTGTACTTTTTTTTAACAGCGTCAGATTCGCTTTTTTCAATGAATTTTATTTGGCAGATCGCTAGGTCGGTTTGCTTTATTTAAAACGTATCTAAGAGCCGGTTCACATACGTTAAGTTTGACTCGTCAAGTCTTGAGCTTAAGGGAGAAAAGGAAAAAGAGAATGCCATATTTTATATTTGCTGAGATATCGTCCACCTCCTTCCACTGCAGCGAAACGAAGACGTGGCGGTATTGACCCCATTGTTTTAAAAAACATTTATAAATTTACTAAATTTTTTGTCGTGAACCAGTCTTCAGGTTAAGATATCTCAGAAAAGGTACAAGATTTTAATATTTGATTGAATAATTATATGTATGTGATATAGTCCATCGATTACAAACAAATACATACTTTTATGGAAAGCATTTTAAAAAATGAGACGCATTTCATCGAAAAAAACATCGATTCATTTTTTCAATGTCCATCACTAATTTAGATTCCTTTTTCACAATTTTAAATCAATATGCTCCGGTTTTCCGCGGTATATACCTAGACATCAGGTAAATACCCGGTAGAATCCCATCTATTTATATCGCATTTACAAAGGTAACATTCTATTTAGAGAATTGCTTCAACATTTTAACATTTTTGCAGCATCGCTTTAAAATGTGTTTGAAAATAATTAGACCGAAATATGTTATGTTTAATTCATCCGGTAACTGATTATATTTACTTGCTCCAGCGAAAGAAATGTGTTGTTCATAAAATTCAATCGACATCCTGTTATATTTAAATTTTTTGATTGCCTTGTTTGCGCAATTGATATATTCCATTGAAACTGTATGCTGGGAGTACCAACTCCTTTTAATGAAGGTAGAAGAAGGTATAAATTAGGCATGATCTTTAAACAGATTCACGGTATTCGAAACGCTAGATCATATTATATTTTCAGAGCTAAATTATTAGTCGATTGTAAAAAAGACATATCAGATGTGAATGTATTAAGGCGTGGTAAAGAAAAAGTTTGGTGATAGTATTTAATTTATTTTGATATTTTGAGGAATTCCAATTTCTGGTGATATTTTTGTCTTTAAGAAATTGATGTGGTTATCAGTAATTTTACATATTTGTCGTTTTGCAAATCGACCCGTATAAAAGTTTCTTGACATGCTTTCTCAAAAATAAACACTTCAAACACCTCTTAAGTCCGTCGGCTAGCGGTCTTGGAAATATTGCTTGTTAGAGTTTCATAGATTTGCAAATTCAATGGCAATTAGAGTACTGAATGAGCAGGTCGGCTTCGTTCTGTAAAAACAAAAACAATTATTTTTATGTCTCCTCGAAAAGCACAATTTTTGTTTTCAAAATATTTCAATATTTGACACATTTCGTACAAATAACCAATCTATTTGGCCCAAATTTTGAAAATTTTGCTGCTACCATTACTTAGATATGCAGAAATTTATACTGTCTCTGTATGGGAGGTACCATTCTCACTTCTCTAAACTACCCCTCGTTTTGAAAGATAATTTGTGTAGACAACTTAACTAGTTTTTCCAAATTTAAAAACTTTAGGAGTAACTATTATCCAGCTTTACAGAAATTGATATTGTCTTTTTCTTTACAGCCTATTTCCTTACTTCAGCACAGTTTTTAACAGATGTTTTGTTTTAATAGCCAAACTACTTGTTCTAAGTTAGGAACTTTTACTGTTATAGTTCTCCGGATATACAGAAATCAATATTGTCGTTATATGGGTGGTACCACGCCCATTTCTCCAATGCAGCACACTCTTTCGAAAATATTCTGCTTTTATTACCAAGTTTTTTTTTCAAATTTAAAAACTTTTACTGTAACCTTTCAGATATAAGGAAATTCATATTATTTTTGTAGGAGACGTTCCACGCCCACCGCGAAACTTTTTCAACTTTTCTTTCCATAAAAGCCATCCTCGGAATATTTCAAACAACAAACAGGAAAAATTACCAAAATACCGTAAATTTTTTTTTTTTTAATTTATTTTAAGATCATGAATATTTACCTCCTTAATCAAAAATAATACTTCAGTTTTATGAAAGGTTTATTAAAGAAAAATTCATAAAGAAATCGTTCAATAAACACTTTATGTACCCCACATATGTTTTATGAATAAAAGTATTTGAAATATTGCCCAACGCAGCTTAAGTCAAAGTCAATGATAACCGGTTGAGATATTTTGTAAAATTTGCATCTTTTAAGATGAGCTGTCAGAGGTGATTGTACAATACATATAAGCCAACTCATAAGTTTTTCTCAAAATAAAGGCTTGATCCGTATTGTCAAGAAACTATTATAGGCGATAGTTCTTTCTGGAAAATTTCCTGTTGGTATGCAAAATTTTATATCAACCGATTCGGTAGTCTTGTCATAAAAGAATCTCAAATACACATTGCAATTTATTAATACATAAAGAACTGAACATAATTTTGTTTACCTTTCTGCTCAATTAATTACATGTGTAAATAATTCGTTATATGTGGCAGATGCTCAAACACAAAAGCAAGAAAAAGCAAAAAAGCCGAGACATACTCTAAACAATTGACCCTTTTGCCTATGTCCAGTATAGAAACAAGTAACACATGACCTTTAAAACTGACCCACACATAAAATTCTATTTAACAATTTGTCACATTCAAAACAATAGAAATTTTATTGAAAATATAAAACAATTCATTTGAAAATCTTTTAAACACCCCCAAATAAAACACAGTCTTACAAACCCACCCCAATTTATAGGGAAATGTAGTTTTAATAATTTAAATAAAAAACACCTTATTGAGGGTTTCAAATAAATTTAAATACTTGAAAAAACATGATTCAGTGTCAAAACAAGGTTACAACCCCTAAAAACTAGCTGCGCTATTTGTTGCAACATTTATTCAAAAATCTACAAGGACAGTACGAAATGCTAATAGAAGGTTATGTAAATTATACGCCATTTAAATATCAATGAATGACACTTACCTTTTTTTCTGAATTCAACGTCCGTGTTAAATATTGTGACAACAATTAATTATATCTGGAATCCGACCAATTAAACGTGTAAGGTTTTGTTAGACAATTAAAATCCTTTAAATAAACCGATAACTGCAATAAAAAACAACAAATCATCGGATACTGGAACCCCTTTTTCCTGAAATGTTATATGTAAATGCAGAATTATTTAAATAAGGGTTAAAGTTCAATTTTTTATTGTTACCTAATCCTGTCAAATTAAAATGTTTCGCCACCCTGTTGGAATTGAAAAAAGCGCAACAGTTGTTATGACTTTTTATGCTAAAAGAAAAAAAGGTGCTGGCAGTATTTAAATTATATGCTAAATCATACGCTTTATCTGCCCAAATTATAGGTCTCATGAATAAAGGGTTGCGGGTTGTTTTTTTTTTAATTTTTTTTGTTGTTTAAAATGGCTTTCTCTTCTGTGTACGAGTATGGTAATCGGCTGAGATTGCGTGTTCTAAGTGTGTGTATTGTTTGTTCAAACATTGTGCAAACAATAAAAACAATTTGATTGGTTTTTAAATTTATTTTGAAATGATTACAAAAGAATTTATGGACTGATAATTTTATTGATTTTGCATCAGAGAATTGTTGGACTGAGGGTATTTAAAAGACTCCAATAAAGTTTTCATTCCCTAATGTCCACTTAATTAAAATATATAAATTTTTGATAAATAAAGATTAATCCATAATAAAAAAAAACATCTGCTTTTTTTTACATTAATTTTATTTTTTTTTATTATTATTGACAGGACAGCAAAAATAATAAAAAAAAAACGAATACTCTCACTTTCAATTGCACAAAAATCCTGCCAAAAATCAGACTATCATTATGTCAAAAAAGTATAAAACAATAGAAAAATATTGTAAAAAATACTAAACAATAGAAGGAGCGGAAATGTCATAAATTGTGAAAATGCTAAAAAAATTACATGACAGTTGTGGAATTTAACAAGAAGATTGCGGGCATTAATAACATGTTTTCCTAAAAGTTCCATGAAATAAGCCGAAATCATTTAAAATATAAATTATGAGAAATTTTTAAATTTAAATATTGGTATAAATCTCATAAATTAACATTTAAAACTTTGAGCCAATTTGGAATTGCCAGATCTTGCATTTCCTATATTTCAGAAAGATTTTGGTCACGGTCATTTCTTCGATTATTAGGAAATCCTTTATTTATTCAGAAAAAATTATTCAAACATTTAAACATACATAAATACATACATGCATACATATGTATGTATGTACATACATACTTACATATTTAAATGTTAGACACATAAAATTGACAATAAATAATGGAAATAAAAAACAGCTGCTCTGCACAATTCAAAAATACACAAAACATATCACCTGGACATCACTGATTCAGTATTTTGCTCTGTCTGTACAGCTCTCTCATGCCACAAGCAAATAATCGGCAGAGAAAATAAAACATGTGGCTTGCAGCATGTAGCATTAGTGGTGCATCGCGTAGACAATAAGCCTTAGGAGGTGCAAAATAAATGTTAAAATGCAGTTTTTCACTCTCTCTATTTGTGAGTTTAATGATTTATTTCTTTTGATTTGGATTTAAACAAAGAGTAATTTGAGCTCTCATCAAGAATAAAAGAAGTTTTGAATCCTTTTTTTAACACTTCTTTTAAATTTAAAATTATAAAGAAATCAAAAGGAATGTTACTCCTGGTTTGACTTCTTGGTAAAATTAAAAATTGCAACAAATACGGTCTGACTTGATTTTATTGTCCTGGAACCTGCCCTTCTCTCACTTAATACAACGTATAACCCGGAACTTTTTTTCACTGAAAACTATACATGCATATGCATATGTATGTTCTTTATACATGTTATATTTTGAAAACTGCATGATAAGCTTTGATTTATCTTTTTAAATATGGTGGCATATTAAACATTTGTTGTTGTGTTTCTTTGACTCCTTTCTATTTGGCTGTAGGGTGTTTTTTCTTGTATGATCGAACTATGGCCAATTTGGATGAGAATCACCCTTTAAATAAAATAAAAAGTTTGAATTTTAGAAACCATGTTAAAATTGTTAAGTACTGAAGGTTTAACAAATATTTTGCATTGTTTTTAATCCCTCAAATACAAGGGTTGCATTTCAATCACTTTAATACAGTTGACAGTCAAAAAGGGAGAGATTTGCTTGATGTTTATCCAGTGTAACGAATTTGACTAATTTTAAATGTACAATGCACAAGTTCTGTAATATGACAGCTTTAATCTATAGGAACTTTCACTAAAATATAATTATTAATATTATTTCAACCTTCTGTACTTTTAAATACCACGTAACCCTTTCACTCTCTCTATCTCTTCTTACAATTTTAGACTATTAAAATAACTATAAAATGGACCATAGTTATTCTTAAGCAAGTTATAAACTGTATAAAACTTTTAGCTGGCATGCACCTTTCTATTGCCCATAGTGTCCGATCAAGATTAATTTTTTAGGCCGATGCCGAAGGTCAAGAAAATTGCCAATAAAACTTCCAAGCTGCACTAAATAGTTGCACTAGTAGGTGGTGCTGACAGATATTTCATTATTTTCTTGCACTTCAATGTGAGGAATTAAGTCTTGCTTTTCACATGTAGAATCTTTAATTTCTTTTCCTTTTTTGTTCTTCAATATAATTTACCATAACCATTTTGGATAAAACATTTTGTTTGAAAATTTTTGCACAGTTTTGTAACATTTGCATATAATGGCAGTAAAATGTTCGGCCTTCGGCAAAAATCGGCCAAACTAATGCTGAATACGGATTATTGGCCGATTAGCAATTGTTGGCCGCTACCAAAGCCGATTAATCGGTCGGACACTAGCATATTGCCTTATTCTTATTTAATAAATTCTTTTTCTTATAATTATAGGTTATTCTTCCTTTCACGAACCACAAGATGATCTTGAGAAATATCGCACACCCTCACCTACAAATTTAAGCAACAAGCGTTGTCGGGAACTGGATTCCGAATTGGAAAATGAAGTGTTAAATTTAGCACGACATACAGCCAAACGTCAAGCTAAGTCTCCTTCACCCATCAACGAAACGTCGAACAACTTGGAAAATGTTTCCCAAAATTCAAATCCCACCAATCTATTTTCAGCTTTGCAAAATCCTTTGGCACCTTTGCTGCTTCAGAACCAATTAGGGTTGGCAGCTGCAACTACATCTTTTAAACCTGAAGAAATGCAACATGCTTTCCAATTGCAGTTGCAAGGTTACATGGAAATGATGCGTCAAATGTCCCCCGAAACTTTCCAAAACCCTGCTGCAGCTCAGTTCTTGTTGCAAAACTCACTACAAGCCATGCTCCAACTACAAGCTTTACAACAAATGAAACAGCATCAGCATCAACAAGTAAATGAGGAAGGATTATGTAAAAGTCCAATTAATGGCTTTAAAAGCTCTTCTACTCCTCACAATAAATCACCACTACGAAGTCCCTCATTGAGTCCAGTTTCCAGACATAGCAACGCTCGCCTTCAGACAACAAATGGTTCTATGCATACCCCAGCTGCAGCCAGCCAACAAACCACACCTCCAAATTCAGCTAATTTGCCCATGGGTCTAAGTAGTGCAGCCATGACGCCAAATACACCAGGCATGCCACCATCGTTTCCCTCCAACTCACTTTCTCAAGCAGCAATGTCTTTTTCCAGCACGCCTCAAAACTCCAAAAGCTGTGTAGCCAATTCTCTCTCTATGACAGCTCGCACACTAGATCAATCTCCCGAAGAAACCACTGACTTAGAGGAGCTCGAACAGTTTGCCAAGACTTTCAAACAGAGGCGTATTAAATTGGGCTTTACTCAAGGAGACGTCGGCCTAGCTATGGGCAAACTATATGGAAATGATTTCTCCCAAACAACTATTTCCCGTTTTGAAGCCCTGAATTTAAGCTTTAAAAATATGTGTAAATTAAAACCCTTACTCCAAAAATGGCTTGAGGACGCTGACAACACTGTATCAAAACCAGGCGGAGTTTTCAACTTAACCGCCATGACTTCTTCAGCTCTTACCACTCCTGAAAATATTATAGGTAGACGTCGTAAGAAGCGAACATCCATTGAGACAAATGTTAGAACCACTTTAGAAAGAGCGTTCAGTATAAACTGCAAGCCCATTTCGGAAGAGATCAATCAATTATCCGAACAACTAAATATGGATAAAGAGGTAGTGAGAGTATGGTTCTGTAACAGAAGACAAAAAGAGAAAAGATCTAATCCTTCACTAGATCTCGATAGTCCAACTGGCACCCCTTTAAGCAGTCATGCTTTTGGTTATCCTCCTCAGTCACTTAACCTTACCTCCGGACTTGAAGGTTCCTCGTTGTGCGGCAGCTCTATTAGTTCTCTCTCTCCTCACTACAATGGCAAACATGATTGATGCTGGTATACCCCCGAAGACTATCACAACGGTTATATAGATAACGTGGACTTAACCTATCGTTCAGGGACACACTTGACAGCCGATAAGCTAGACGCGTTAACGTCCATGCCAGCAGGCGACTTTCAAAGTCCCTTCAACACTTCCTATTTGCAGGAGTCAACCTCTGCTACATCCTCATGGCATAATCAAGCTCAGGATCATGATCTTCAACATCTGCATCAATCGCAAATGATTAGGTTTAACTCATCTTGGTCTTCGCAGACCTACTAAATATTTTACTCAGCAATAACAAAGTAAAAATTGTATATACCAAAACAATCCAACTCAGACACTCTATCTCCAACATTCCATTCATATCATGTATTTGTATCAGATATTTTATAACAAACCTAAGAAACCCCCTCCCTGGTCTGTTTAATATAAAATATATCTTTACTTTAGACAAGAACAACACACTTCCATTATTAATCTTAAGTATAGACGTTATCGAATTTATTTAAGCTTAAACAAAAACTTAACTTCATTTTGTAAATATCACTCGTTATTAAGTGAAAACAACAACAAGAAAGAGCATTTACCAATAGTTCCTAAAATAAACCACCCAATCTCTATCACTTCTCCATAAGTCTAGGATCAGACAGAGCGATTTTTGTTGCGCAACTTTTTCTCAATTTGCTCTTGAAGTCGCTGACATGTCCAAACACGAAGTCGTTTTCCTGCAACTTTCTTTAGCTTTACTGACAGTTGTGTGAAAGAATGAGTTCTTTCGCATTTACTTAAAAAGGCAGGTAATTCTCTTACAATTTGTATTACAGCGTTGTCAACTCGGTGCCAGTGATCGGTGCTGTTTTTCTTTTTAAGTTTTTATGCTATTTTCAGTGGCACTAATAAAAATAACAAAATTTCTAAAAGTGTAATTACGTAATAAAAAAAATTATAATGCAAAAACTCGTTAGCTTTCAACAGAAAGTTCGTTAAGGTCATTGCAAAAATGAGGCTTGAACTAAAATGCATTTACATTTCCAGTATCCTAAAAATACTGAAACATTGTATTATAATGACACAATTTATATCTACTTGATATGTTTAATTGATATTCTTAAGTAAGCGAACTGTTCGTTTAACTTGCATTTGAAATAAAAATATTATTTCAAATCTATAAACATATAAATCGGCTAAGGCAAAGCAGTTAAGAACACTTTTTTCCTCTGTTTGCCCAGCGACTAGAATAAAAAATATACCATTTGACATGAGTTCACATTATATATTTTATTAAAATCTGTTCAATTGTTTCAGAGTTATAAGCGCTCAAATTTAATACTAAAGGTACGTTCAGACTGATGAAATATTTGATAGCAAACTTCAAATATTTCATTAACGTAGTCTGAACACAAAATATTTTTAAGTGTCAAATAAAATAACAGCTGATTTTGAGCAAATAAAAGTATTTGCCGGCAAACAAATATTTGTCCAATGTGAACATAGTGTGAACACAAAAAATCAAATATTTTAGTAATTTTTGAGCAAACATTTATTTGATATTACAAAAAATTGTAAGAGCAAACAACGACAAATAATTTTAGCCATGTACCCGATAGAAGCAATTTTTCCTGTAAGTTTTCGGATTTTTTACAGTTTTAAAGATTTTTAATAATTATTAGACTTTGCTATCATGCCGCTTTTAGCCAATTGTTGCGAATTTTTGCTAAGTTAGCAATTTTCACCGAATTTTTGCCATTCCTTATACTTTTGGGGACTTTTAGTCAATTTTATGGATTGTATGAAATATTAAAATTGTTCGCGAATTTCCGCTATTTTCGCAACATTTTTTTTTATTTGGGTTTTCCCCGACATTTTGTTTTTAACCGATTTAGCGATTTAAAATAAATTTTAGGGTTTGCTATTAGCAAATTTTTGCGAATTTCCGCTAATTTAGCAATTTTTACCAAATTTTTGCCATTTCTTATACTTTTAGGGACTTTTGATCAATTTTATGGCTTGTTTGAAATATCAAAATTTTTCGCGAATTTTCGCTGTTTTTGCAACATTTTTTCTTGTTCTTTTCCCGACATTTTGTTTTTAACCGAATTATATATTTTAGGGGTTGTTACCAATTTTTCGCAAATTTTAGCCATGTTTCCGTTAACCATTGTCTTCCAGTTTTGTTTTTCTTTTACATACTCCTGTTCTAACAATATAATAGATGTTGCTCCACAGAATAAAACAAATAATTAGGCTTCTGCGCGATTTTTACTATTTGTGAAATATATTTTAATTTTTGAACACTTTCACTAAATAATTATTTGATGCAAATATTTGTTTTAGTCTGAACGCATGGCTAACATGAATTAATTTATTTTATTTGACACTATTTGCCAACTGTTTCAACAAACAAAAATTGTCAAATATTTGAGCTTAGTCTGAACATCAAACAAAATATTTTTTTGTTTCACACAGTTTGAAGCAAATATCAGAACAAATATTTTTGTTAAATATTTCATTAGTCTGAACGTACCTTAACACATATGCCAAACACATTGTAAATAATAGTTTTGTTTTTTCCAATTATCAAAAAATATAAAAAATAGGGGGTCGATTATTCGACAATTTCAATAAACCGGCTTTCGAATAGTTTGACTATATAAATCTTATACATATGTAAATCGGCACAGGCAAACCAGTTAAGAACGATATCTTTCTTTGTTTGTCAACCCCTCACGTGGAACATAGCATTTGGACCGGAGGTTGGTCCGTCGCCAAAATCGATCCCTTAAGACGAAAAAAATGAATGTTTGAAACATGTAAATTCATATACATATCCATACTTATATTTACTATATTTTCTTCATATCAAAAAAAACATTATGGCCGAGTTTCGACCATTGTATAAATAAAACAAACGAATTTTTCCCTCGTTGTCTAAAATCAGGCAGTAAATATGCCAATCAAGCGAATAAGCAATTTTTATTTCAAAAATAGCTAAACTTGCAAGTGAGCTGGATTTTTAAAAGGTGATATTGGTAGCTCACCTGCATATCTTTGCTATATATAGATTTAAAGAAACTTGTCAGCTAAAGAACATTGACGGTGAAACAAAAAGAGAGTTATCAAAAATTTTCTACCAATTAACAAGAAAATAAGTTAAAGGAATACGGGGAAGCTGCACTATTTGAGTTCGCTGCCGAACTTTCAATATTATGCACAATTGATTCTAGATTTGAATTTTGAGCTGAAGTGAAATGTATAAAGATGTAGTTTATATTAAGCCATTTTGTCACATATTCGAATTCGGAAGTTAAGAGCGTTTTTAGTGCAATGAATTTGTTAAAGTCCAAAATTCGTAATCGAACGTCTTTAGATGCAATGCAGTAAATTCTGTACTTCCTACATATCAAAAATTGGCAATAGAAATAATATTTAAAAAAACACAAGAATTTAATGGCCAGATAAAATTAATAATATTAGATATAATATCGGTTTTATGAATTTTGATATGTGATATTTTGAGCACGATCAAACGATTTGATATCAAAAATGTCTTTTTCGGTATCCTTAAAAAATGATTTCTGATACATTTTTCTTTCTCTTGTGTTATTGTAAATGTAAATTGAGCTGTATTTTGAACAGAAAATGAAGACTATAATTCAGAAATTAATTTTGTAAATCGCTCGATATTCATCACATTTGCTAAAAAACTATAATTTTAAAATTGATCGATTTCCGTTTTGACGTGTCGTGATACTTGAACCACAAAATGTAAAAATTAAATTAAGAAGACATAATTGTAAAAATGGTTTTATATATACAAAGTAATGACGTAGCACTGTATTCAGAAAAATCGACGCTAAGGATTTGCAGATATAAGCAAAAATATGCGCTGGCGTGACGTTAAAAAAACGGTTGTATTTTTAGACCACGTTGTTCAACCATTATCCCTTTTGTTACTTAATGTAGAGCTAGTTGCGCTTTACACCAAAATATAAAAAAGTAAACTATACATATAAAAATTTTTGAGAAACAATTTAAATTACTTCTGGCGTTACGTTACAAAAAGTAGACTTTTCGCTGGAACTGCCCACATCTGAATTAGTGATTGCTTTTGTAGGAAATTGTTGGCTTCTTATTTTTGTGGATTTTTATTATTATTTTATTTTCAAAAGCTGGAACTGGAAAAGAAATTTGTTATGTTTTTATAATTATTTTTATTTTAAATGTTAAAATGTACTTTTTTATAAAAGAATATTTAAAAATACATAATCATTTTTATTTTTAAATAAAACAAAAATTTTAAACTTTAAGCTTCTTTTTCGAAAATATGCATTTTTCCATTTGTGGAGTGTTTTGAAATTTAGAAGTTGACAACGCTGGTCATGTTTACATGTATGTTATCTTCTGGAGCTTTTTAAAGTGCTTAATATTACGGAATGACTTTTTTTATCATTCATCATTCTCGTGTTCTACAGTGCAGACGCAGAAAAAAAAATATGGTTGGGCATGGTTACGGCAACTACACTATATTTATTGTTGTCGTACACAAAAAATTTTTATTTTTATTAATTATATAAGCAATATTATAGTTACGTCTATCGCAATTATAAATTTGAGTATTGTTGACTGAAAACTAATTATTTTTCTAAAAGCTTAATAATGATAACTTTAAAAACATATTATATTGCTCACAACCATTTCATGATATGTTTTTAATAGCCATAACATGATACCTTTCTATACGTGTACTCATAATATATTTAAGATGCAATCAAAATATCTTTACTCTAATAATATTTTGTTATCGCCTTTTTTAAAATAATTTTGTATCAGTTGTGTCGTTTCTCTTAAATATGCCTATTGAATTATTTGTTAGTGAGTGGTAATTAAAAAAAGAAATTGTATTTACATTAAAAAAATTGAAATGTGAAAATGATTAATTATTAACTTATTATGATTAACATGATAATAATATGATTAGATTGAATCATAATAGGATGAAATAAAAACAAATAAGGATTAGGGGAAAAATTTTAAGATTTAATATTAGTCATAATATGATGCAATAATAATCATAATATGATGACTACAATCATGAATCTTATCAAAATATGTTGCTCTTAGAATATGTTTTCCACAACCATGTTACTTCTTTGCGTGCATTCTGCTTCCGTTATAGGCCATTGTAAAATGTTCATTCACGTTAGAATTTCGATTAGGGCCTAGTATTACAACAGTCAAGCGGCACGCCGTCACTGTCACTGTCACTGTGATCAATAACCACCCTGTAGTAAATTAAATAGTCAGTTGCAGAAAACACTAACTATAAGTTAACTATTTTTCAAATGACTACAAACTGCTTTAATTTACATGCAGATATCAACCAAACATATTGCAAAGAGGCACACGTAAAACACAAATAAAAGCAAAATAAGTAAAACAAGCATGCCATGAAGTCAAATGAAAAAAATATATACAAATTTTTTAAAATAATTAAAAATTAAAACGATTCAAATCTGTTTATGTACTAGAAATTATGTAGCGTATTTATTTCAGCACACTTATACATTATCATTTAAAGCAATTTGATGCAAAATGTTCTTAAATATTAATTTCTATATAAAAATATGCATGTTTGTTCATAGGAACACATATTTTTTTTACAAACATTATTTAAATTTTAAATAATTTATTATAAACCGACTATACTATTAATTAACTACAAATTGGTTGAAAAATAAGTAGTTAGTAGTCAGTTTAAAAGTCATGCAAAGATGGCCAATTGACTACTGCCTATGACATGCCTATGTTAAAATAGTGAGTCGTCGACAAGGAAAAAAGTCACTTAATCAACTAGATGTGGTTATAAAAAAACCAGTTTGAAGTTACTTATAAATGTGTTTGACTTCCTACAGGGCAGGTATGGGCACCACTACATTGAAAGCTTCCCTGCAAATACTATTGGACCACCTGATCCAATTTCATGAAATGGACTACTCCATGGACTGGTCCAATGTAATGCAAGCATGGACCATGTCATTGTTAAAAAGTCTTTGTAGTGAGACGACACGTCTTCGTTTTTTAACGACATGTTTTCGTTTTTGAAAGAAGTTAAAACTAATCCTCTTGTGTACACAATGGAGTAGTTTTAAAACTACTCCTTTGTAGTCCAAAGATGGGTTATATGGTCCTGCCCTAGGACATCGTAATGTTAAATAGACCATGTTTTTTCCATACGTTTGGGTTACTTTTGGACTAGTCCTAGTCCCTTGTGGGCTACTCTTTACACGCGTGTTTGGACTGGTCCTATTATTTGCAGGGTTTGCATGTGTGACATTGTATTGGCTTATTTAAGTTTGCATTTGTTGGTTTTATGCTCTTTTGCTCTTTGTTTTTTGTGTATGTATACACATCGTTCGCTCTTTTTGCATTTTCATTTTGCATTTGCCCATAACTGTCAATAACTCAATTTTGGATTTCTTGACTGCTTTACTAGTTTTTCAGTTATGTATTTATAAATACCACAAGATTAATTGAAATCGTTAACACTGCAAAAATATATTTTCGTTTTATTTTTTTTTTATCAATTCTTCTTATTTACATCATATATTTTCTTTATTTTCTGAAACCACAATAAACGAAACAGCGAAACAACGACTAAAAAGAAATGTCAAATATTAGTCTTCGGGAAAAAAAGAATGCCTGTACAAAATTATATTAACCGAGTACCGGCAACTATGATTCACTTCTTTTGCCTGCATTCTCCTTTAAACTCAAGAGTTGCGCAACAAAAATCGCCCTGTCGGACCAAACACTAACCAATACGCAGAAGAGACAGGTATACTTAAATCTATTAACTAGCAACAAAGTAAAATTTATGAAAATTTACCAAAATTAAAACAATAATTAAAGTAAATTTTATGTTATGACGTGTATAAATTTAAATATGTGTAAGCAAACATCTATGTAATTCTATTAAAATAAAACAACTTATAATAATATTTTATTTTAAAATGGTTTCATTTTTACACTAAACTTCTTGCCAAGGTGCAAAGCTGTGGCACGCTGGGAATAACTGGCATTTTAGGTAGAACTCCTCAGGCTGCTTAAGGTTATATTCTATAATTGTGACCTATTGAGAATTATTTAGAGAAAGAAGTTTATTTAGTAAAACAGGTCTAGCAATGTATTGGTAGATAGGTCACTCGAGTGTTTTGAGTTTAATATTTATAAGGAAAAATTTCTTATCCTAAAAGGGGCTCAAAAGACTTAATGATTCCGATCGCGCCAGATCAAGCTCGTTTTATCTATGCCAAACATGCACTTTTTCGGATTTTAGTAAAGCACACCAAATTTGGCTTCATAACTTCAAGTTTTATAAGCTTAAAATTTAAAATAAAAATACTTATCTATGTTATATGTGCCAAATATTATCTATAGTTATCTACATCTATATGAGATTTTTTGTCTTAAAGGGAATTTAAGGGACGGTCGGAAAGAAGTTTATGTGAATACAAGGGTGATCGATCGAATAGTATTCGACCGGTTTTAAGCGGTTATTTTAGTTTTGGCTAAGTCGATATTTTAAAATGTCCATTTTTCGAATATCGAATAAACCGGTTATTTTAGTAAAATAAAACGGTTATTTTCTTAAGTGTAATTTATATGCGTTTACCTTACTTTTGTTATAAGTGTACCTGTAATTTAAGTATTTTTCTAATTGAATATTTTGCAACCTTAAACTTTTTATAAAAAATGTCAAAACAAAATCAAGGCCCATTGAAAAGGTCTGCGCAAGAAGCCTGATGATCATTGTTTATGTTCTTTTTAGTTGTCAAAAGTTGTTTACATGTGCATGTATACGTTTATAGTATGCCACACATACACGTTTTTTCCTTTTGCTTTGTATATGTGGTAGTAAATTTTTGACTACTAAAAAGAATCGTTTTTTGTTTTTGTACAAGTAAGCAGACCTGATAGATGGGCCTTGAACAAAATGAAACAAAATTAAAAAAAAAACATTATGAGCAATGTAAATACAAATCGCTTATATAAGCGAGTGTTCTTGTAACAAAAACCAAAAACAATTCAAAATAGTACAAAAAAAAGTTCAGCTTAAAAAGTAATTAGCAATTTGACAGTTTTCGAAATACTATATACAATGTCTTTATACAGATGTCATCTCTTTAGATATCTCGAACAGGATTTAAAAGACAAAGTTGCTTAAGTTCCCAGAAATTATAAGTTCCAAAGGTTCTTCGATGTCTCGACTTATTAATCGCTTGTATTTAGTCCACAATATTGCCATACATAAATATACGCCTAGTAAAACTTGACCCTGTTCCAAGTAGTTTTTAAGAGACTGCAAATACTACTTTACTAAAATATGCTGCTAAAAATGAATGGCAAACTCTTAAGTAGTTCAAGCATATCTTCATGCTTAAAACTACAACATACCGGCGGAATCAAAGATATGGGAAAATGCATCAGTTTTATTTATGAAAACACCAAGGTATCAAATTGTGATCCACGAATTGACAGATATTTCATACAAAAAGCAGTATGACCATGCTATTCGTTTCTATAATGCAGAAACAGAATAATTTGAAATATATAATCCTGGCTAAGAGGATTTGTTTGCAACTTTTCAAAAATATGGCTGAAGTGTACTGATTCATATAGACATGGTTAAAGACCATCAATTTAACTGCCTGTTTTTAGAAAACGTAAACAAGCGAGTGAGTGAGAAATTATATTGAAAACAAAAACAAATTTTCGTTTTTTATTCTTATTTTCAATATAATTTGGAGAATATCTCAAATAATAAATTTATTAAATTCCTATATTTTTAAAACCAATGTTCACACCTGTTAAATATTTGACGTCCTATTTAACGGTTTCTTTACTACATTTATTTTATACATTTACAATTATCATCTTATACATAAAGTTTAGCAAATATGTAAATAGAAATTGTTTACTGGTCACGCTCTTTTTTTTGATTTTATTGTCAAATACTTGTTAGGTCTGAACACACCTTAAGTCATATTCGTGAATTGTTTTGTTTTTATTCTAGTAAACTTTTTATAACAAAGCCCAATTTGATTTATGTATTTTACTGTTTTCGAATTAAAATCGGCTAACCGGTTATTTTTAAAATGCTTAACTGAAAACCGGTTTTTTTAAAATAACAACTATTCGGAATATTCGAAACCCGGTTATTGAAAAAAGTCGAATAATCGATCCCCCTAGTGAATACTTTGTGAAATTTAAGACCGATTCTCACCATTTTCAAAGGCTTTGTCCTCAGTACAATTAAATCGCATTTATCAAATTATCTACAAAATTGCAACTTTAACTTTGCGTACAATATTTACATGGATAGACAACCAGCCAGACGGACGGATGGACATCGTTAGATCCCTTTAAAAAGTGATTTTGAGCTTTCTGCAAAAAAAAATGAACACCGCTGTTTTAATAATTTCTGAGTTGATATTGATACTGTGTGGTAAAGAAAACATTTGAATCCAGGGCCCTGTTTCTCAAAACTACAAGTAAAATACATTAAAAAAGCAACAAATTCTGTTTCAAATATATTTTACTTGTAGATTTGTAAGTTGTAGTTTTGAGAAACAGGCGACTGGGCGTTCAAATTTTTATTTTTTATTTTGTTTAATTTGTTACAGCTTTCAAATAAATGGCAGCATTTAAAAAAAAATGATCTGAGCCAGAGTATGCAAGTTCCGTAAGCTCTCTCTGCCAAAGATAAACTTTCTGCTTGTTTGATGTTTTTGCAGAAGAAACTTACCATCGTAATGTTGCACAGAAAAAATTATTTTTTGAAATCAAACAAAAAATTTGTAGAATCAAAACATTTTGTGTCTTAAATCAGTCCTACAAACAAATTCGCATATTCAAACAATTTATTTGCATTTGGTTTAGCTACTGAAAAAAACACTGATTTTTTCAAACAAATAATTAACAGAATCAAACAAAAAGTTTACTGAAATTCATATAAATTTCCAACAAATAATTTACAGAATCAAACAAAAAGTTTACTGAAATTCATATACATTTCAAACAAATAATTTCGCTGAATCAAACAAAAATTGTTGCACAAGCAATGACACGCAACCAAAATATCACTGAAGGAGAAGATGAAGCCAGAAAGCACAGCGGCGGTTGGCTTTGAGACACATTTTTTGTTGGAATAATTTTTGAACGAAATCTTGTTTATACACACAATGTTTTTCTTCATCACTCACTGTTGCTGTATCCTTTCCTTGGCTAAAGAAGAAGAAGCTGACCGGCTCGATATGCTTTCGTCATCGTTCAATTTTTGTATTTGATCATTGAAGTTGACATGACAAACGAAGCAAATGAAATAAGGAATCAAATACTACAATATTTTTAATTTGTATTTCAGTTATATTTTATTTAGTTGCGCAGATAAATAAATAAATAAAAATTCACCACAGTTCAAATGTTTATGAAATATTTTTGTAATAAATACGTTCGTAGGAATGTATATCCCTTTAACATTTTCATATGTAATCCATTTTAACGCATAAATTTAAAACAACAACTTTCATTGTAAATGCTTAATTTTTTCAATTTTAAGCAATAACACTTGATTTTTGAGAGAAATTTTTTTCGTTAGCAATTTCTCCATTGCTTCGTTGTGTCTCTTTTGTTTATTTAGCTGTTGTTCAAGGATTGGCTCTCTTCATATCTGTTAGAACTTTGTAATTCTCCTGCGACGTTCAAAGCCAATTCATTGTATGCAAGGCCCATCTATCAGGTCTGCTTACTTGTACAAAAACAAAATACAATTCTTCTTAGTTGTCAAAAATTTACTACCACATATACAAAGCAAAAGGAAAAAACGTGTATGTGTGGCATACCATAAACGTATACATGCACATGTAAGCAAAATGTAAACAACTTTCGACAACTAAAAAGAACATAAACAATGATCATCAGGCTTCTTGCACAGACCTTTTCAATTGGCCTTGATTGCAGTGATGCCAACTTTTTGAGAGCAAAAAGCACTTTAAAATTTAAAAAAAGCACTAAAAAGCACTATTTCGAACAAAGAAAAGCGTAAAAGCTATTTTTACAATTTAATTAAACACAAAACAAGTTGCATTCGGCTGTGCCGAATATTTTATACCTCCAAAATTTAAAAAAGGCGGCGTCGTCGATTGTTGACCACTTTCATTTAACAGTAACTTTGATTTGTTAAATATCTTTGGTTTTTCTAAAATCTTTGGATGAAGTTTCCTGACGATCTGGCCTAAGCAATTCAACAATAAATTTTAAAATAAAAATTGCGAATTAAGCACGACAAACAAAACCTTGTAAATTAAAAATTTTGTATTCCCAAGAACAATACTTTGTTATTTAATAATAAGGGTCCTCATGATATCGTTTATAAGTCTCGTTATCTGTGCAAACTGTGCATTTTTACGCCCTCGTAAATGAACTGTCAAAAATTGTATGAGAATTCATTTACACAAACTTGGTAAATTTGCCCAACAATTTTGTCTCGTAAACTTGCGCTGTTCAATTGTGCATTTATACAAACAGATCTTTTAATGATTTTAACGTCGTTTTCAATGAAAAATCCAAGTGTCTATAAATCACAGACAATAAATTCTAGCAATAATTTCAGTAAATTTGTCTTTTGGCTTTCTTTGAGCATTTTTAAAAGCAAATTTCTTATACATATTAATCACAAATTTAAACACAAATTTTTATATTTTTGAATTTTAATTTTTAATTTATTTTTGTATTGACGTTTCTTAAAAACTGACATTAATTGTTTAAAATTACACAAAAGTAAAAAAAGGGGCTTCATGAAACAAGACTCGTAAGTTTGCGCATTTGCACAAATGGCAATTTTAAGCGACATCATGAGGACCCTTAATGATTATACATACATATGTATTTATCTTCAATAAAAATAATATCATCCAAATCATTTGGATCATCATCAGCTGAGTTTGAATTGACCATAAAACAGTTTTAAAGTAATTCAGTGCGAGCTCGATTTTCGTGGCTTTTGTACGGTTTCCGACTGCATGTTTTTTTACCTTTTCAGTACGTTTTTTTAACATGACTCAAAATCGTTGTTTATTTTTCCATTCACAATTGCAAATTTTTTTTCAAGCCATTTTTTTTTTGAAAACAAAACATCGTTTTTAGTACGATTACTAAATATGTTGCCAACGCTTAAAAGTGTAACGTTTTATAAAATTTCCAAATTACTAGGAAGCCTAGCTCTAACCTCGTAAATAAAGTTTTTGGTGAAACGAATGCAGCTTTGATCACTTTTCTTATCATTTGAAATCTTAAAATCTCTACAGGCCTTCTCAACATTGTACCCAAAATAGCAAATCTCATCTAAATCATCCTCTATACAATCAAAGTTTTAAAAAATGGTAGAAAAAAATAAAAATTGTAAAAAGCACTAAAGGCACTCACGAAAAATTGAAAAAGCACCAAGTTAGTGCTTTTTCTTAGTTTGGCACTATGGAAAAAATTTTGGCGTTTTGAGGCATCAAAAAGCACCATAAATAGTGCCAAAAGCACTAAGTTGGCATCACTGCTTGATTGTATGTATATTTGCTTTTTAAGCAATTCTATTATAAGTTCTTTTTTATCTCTTTTAAAATGTATTTACTTTACATGTACTGAAGAACTGAGTACTATTTCTCAAAACTCCAAGTTACAAATCTATAAGTGAAATATATTTGAAACAAAAATTTTCAAATTGTTGCTTTTTTATGTATTTTACTTGCAGGTTGTAACTCGTACTTTTGGGGAATCGAGCCCTACTATTTGCACTGACTTCTTCATCTCCTGCACGCAGAGAAAAAATATGGTCAGGCATGGTTACGGCAACCACACTGTGTTTAGTGTAACAATATATTGTTGTTGTAAACAAATAATTGTTATTTTTATTAAATATCAGCAATATTATAGTTACTGTAAATATATTAATGTTTATCGCAATTATAAATTTGAGTATTGTTGACCGAAAAATAATTATTTTTCTAACAACTAAATTATGATAACTTTCAAAACATATTTTATTACTCACAGCCATAACATGATATTTAATAGCCATAACATGATAACTTTATATACATTTATCATAATAAGTTAAAGATGCAATCAAAATATCGTTACTCTAATAATATTTTGGTATCGCCATTTGTAAAATAATTTTGTATCAGTTGTGTCGTGTTTTACATAAACATATCGAATTATTTGTTAGTGAGTGGCTAAATAATAAAAAAATAACCATTAAAATAAACAAGAAATTAAAAAAAAATAAAGAAAAATATTAAAAAAGAAATAACAAAATAACCATTAAAATAAACAAGAAATTAAAAAAAAATAAAAAAAACATTAAAAATCGGTTGTAGTGTCACAAAATAAAATATCTTTGCTTAAAAATTTTAATAATCTTAAAGTGGTGGAAAAATTTGTGAAATATTGGTACAAAATATTCACCATTACTGGTAAGTTTTGTGTTATTTTAAGAGAAAAATAATGAAAACTCCATAAAATAATTTAGTATAATTTTTATTTAGTATAATTTTTATTGACCTTATCTATAATTATGTTGTTTTTTCTTAGAATTATCTAAGTCAGGCTTTCAAGGTCACAGTAAATGAAAAATAAAAGACTATTTATTCATAATTTTACTCCTCCGACGTTTCGTTGAGATTTTTTCAACTTCTTCAGGGATTTAAATTTTATTGAATCTGGCAACGTTATGAAAAATAAAGAACAATGTTTTTTAATTTAATAATTTTTTTTATAAATAATTGCGACCTACGACAAAAAGATTACAGTAACTATATTATGTTTTTTATTTTATCATAAGTATTTTTTTCCAATAAAAATATTATTTTTATAGTTGTATCATATTATGATGTAAAAAATTTATGTATAACAGTTCATATCACTTTGCATCATAATATGATTACTTCTAAACTTATTATGATTGACATGACAATAATATGATTACTTCTAAACTTATTATGATTGTCATGACAATAATATGATTACTTCTAAACTTATTATGATTGCCATGACAATAATATGATTACTTCTAAACTAATTATGATTGCCATGACAATAATATGATTACTTCTAAGCTTATTATGATTGCCATGACAGTAATATGATTACTTCTTAACTTATTATGGTTACCATGACAACAATATGATTACTTCTTATCTTATTATGATTACCATGACAGTAATATTATAACTTCTTAACTTCTTGATTAACAGGATAACAATATGATTAAGAGAAAAATATTATGATGTAATATTACGAACATATTTGGTATGATTAATATGATTTAATAACAATCGTAATATGGTGACTACAATCATGAATCTTATCATAATATGTTGCTCTTAGAATATGTTTACCACAACCATGTTTTTTCTTTGCGTGTGGTTCTCCTTTTGTTATATTTTCGATAACCGACAAATCGGTATCATGTGCTTTATTTGTTTCAAACGACAAATCTATCCATTAACGGCATAAAACTGCATCTATTTTCTGCAGCGGATGGTAAAAATGCCAAAGTTGTTTCCGTTTGGTATTCCGTGAACAGCCGCATTTAAGTTTAAAAGAGCTCTTACCTCTTCTTCTGCTTCATTTAATGGTTTTTCTCTACATGGAACTCCATCTGTTCATTTAAAAGCTCCTATTCTTCGACAGTTTCTTTTTTACACCTCTTTTGAAACCTAATTCCCTAAAAAAATACAAGAACAACAAAAGTTCCCATTATAAAAATATTACTAAAAATAGCGTTACCTTTCTCCAACCACTTCCACCTTTTAATTTCGGCCCGGAGTCATGTAAAGTCAATGCCAAATATTCCTTTCAGCCGGAGCACGTTGACTAAAATCACAAGCAATGTCTTTAAATCAACTATTACTTATAATCAGTGTTCGACACCCAAGAACGCTATCTAATTTTTAGTGATTGTGTAGACGAACACAACCCTTATTACCGTTCCTAACTATTTTCAAGAAAGAACCAAAAATTGTATAATGTTCTGTTCATCGTTAAAAACAGAACATTTGTAGTGATACTGTAGACAAACATAATATTTTAATGTTCTATAATGTTTTTTTTTGCATTGATAAAGAAATGAACAAACAAACAAACAATTTTAGCAACGACCGCACCACGAACATCTTGTGTGTGTATTGTGTATATATTTTGTTTGTGTAAAATTATTTTGTTGGCTTTTTGTTTGTTTTCGTATGTGCATTTTGTTTTTGTAAAAAAATTTTGGTTTTTTTAGCAGCCAAATGGGTCGAACATTAATGAGCCAAACCGAACACAATGAAGTTTGTGGTTAAAAAAAACCGAGCGGCATTAAGTGTTCTCATCTTTTGTTAAGTTTGTATAAACACGGTATTATTTTTCCGTTCGGAAGATGACTAACAGGGAAACGTTATTTTTTTAATGATTTTCCACAAGTCTACCGAACCGAACACTAAGAAACGATTTTCGAACAATGCGTATAATTGCAATTTGCTTGTAAATTTTTTTAAATAACTTCCGTTAGCTTTTCGTTGTAAAATGTAAAATGTAAGCATACGACGAAAAATGTATTATATTGCGGTATCAATAATATGGCAATACCGCAATGAATAATTGAAAATTTTGCTTCTGCACAAAAATTGCTTTCCGAACTCGCGAAACGGTATTATTGATTCTATTGCAGAAACATTTAAGAAAGAATATAAAAAATCGGTGAAATTATAGTACTCTTGACTTCTCACTCGTGATTATTTGAAGATAAAAAGGAGTTACAGATGATTAAACATATTATTATCAACGTATCTGCATTGTGCAAGATGGCTGAGTCGGCACCCTGCAAGGAACTAAGTGACATCCTTAGGTGTAAACTGAAGGATTTTATTGGTTTCATCTTTAGAACAAATGGGAATCAGTATATTTTAATGTTTTTATTCTACAGCACTCATCACTTCTAAAGGGGATCACAACTAACCCTTTAGGATCCTTTTCAAGGTTGTTTCTATTCTTCTCCATGTATTTCTTTGGCGCTAGGGCAGGACGCCCAAGGGCGTAACGCCCAAAACCAAAATTGTCATAACGCCCAAATCTTGTTATATTGCCCAAAACCAAAAAAAAAAATAATGACAAAGTGCCCAAATGCTATGTCACAACGCCCAAATAACAAAGTTTGGGCGTTGTGACATTTTTTTAAAAGTAAGCAGATTTATTCAGGTGTTGTGAAATTTTCTTAAATATCAATTTTTTAAGTAATTCTATTAATTTTAGTGAAACTGTATAATAAAAACAGTTAGTTTACTTGAAGATTTTGAAACTTCTTTAACAAAACAATCACAATTATTAAGCCTTCACAGAGTGCGGTCGTTAGTAAAAAATAAAACAATGTAATCGGAAAGTGTGGAGTTCGTGAGCGGAAAGCGGTGTAATTCCAAATTAATATATTTAACAAATGAAAAACAATTATACAAAAAAAACGTATTATAAAGGCATAACATTTTATAAATGTTATACATCCAATTGCAAGGCACGTTCTGAAATTTTAGAGGATGGAACGTGTGTCAAATCATAAAAAATCGCGCATACAAATCACCTCCAGCAGGAAGAAATTTATAAAGAATTGAAAGCAGTTGAGGACATTAAAAAACAATGTAGCAATCCTTCTGTTCTTTAGAGCGACACCAATGCCGCGAGTGGTATAAGAAAAGTTTTTAAAAGAGTTTGCGAGAGGTAAGTCGATTTAGAATATTACTCGGCGCGAGGAGGGGGGTGAGCTGCGTTCGCGTCCGACGCGAATAGAGCGGCGCGGCTCGGCGCGCTATCCACCACACTGCTACCTATCCAACGCTGTACAATATAATTTTTTGCTATATTTTAACTTATTTCTTAAATGTATAGATATTTTTTGTAACTGCAGTAATCAGAGTGGTACCCAAAATCTAGTTTTCACTAGCATGAGACGAAGCCTTGGAAGACTCTCGTCAAATATATTTTTGAAATCACCCTGAACTCCATTAGATGTCGTTGAATCATTCCAACACGAATTTATTTGGAAAACCTATGGTTTAACAAGGCACCAAATTAATCCTCGTCCATTTTATAAAGCGTGCATTTCTGAGCCGGCATTTTCGTATTGCATCTTTATGTCGGAGGCAATAATGCAGGGTATCACCGAATATATACCAGCAGGACAGAGACGGTATTTGATTGATGGAACATTTAAAGTGGTTCCAGCAGGCTGTTTCACTCAATTGTTGGTGATTTATATTCAATATTTAGATGATAAAGTGAATTTGTTAAAAGTTTCTTATTGGAAAGACACATCGCACGAGTTTTTGTTCAAATGTTTCGCCTGTGGTGCTTCATTTCGATACTACGCAACAATTTCCTATATATATATTATAAATATATAAATTTTCATATTATTCAGAATTCAAAGTCAAATTACAACTCTTAAAAAGCTTTTATACTTTAACTAGCTTAACCCGGTGCGCTTCGCTACACTGCTTTAACCACTTTATCGGTTGAGAGATATTTAATGTATGCATCCTATGGGAGGATTTTCCCCCCCTGCGCCTATCCGCTTTATTTATATTTTCAAAAGTGTAGTATACCATAAGAGTGACTTCTAGAAAGTTTGAACATTCTCACTATTACAGTTCTTAAGATATGCGATATTAAACATTGGCATCCTATGATGGGCATCACTTCCTCCGCTGCTATTTTATTCCAATTTTGGGGCTCAGAAGATCCTACTACCAAAAGTTCAACAAAATGCGTGCAGTTGCTCTTATTTATATGTCTTCTATGAGGGGTACTGCTGCTCCCCTGTCTACCCCGCACATTTTTATATTGAAATTTATAGTTTACTATAATAGTGGCTTTAACCACGTTTGAAGACTCTCCCTTTAATAGTTCTTAGTATTTCCCCCCCCTGCGCCTACCCGCTTTATTTTTATTTTCAAAAGTGAAGTATTACATAAGAGTGACTTCTGAAAATTTTAAACATTCCCACTATAACAGTTCTTAAGATATGCGATATTAAACATTGGCGTCCTATGGTGGACACCACTTCCCCCGCTGCTTTTTTATTTCAATTTTGGGGCTCAGAAGATTCTACTACCAAAACTTCAACAAAATGCATGCAGTGGCTCTTATTTATATATCTATCTGAGGGGTACTGCTCCTCCCCTGTCTACCCCGCCCATTTGTATACTGAAATTTATAGTTAACCCTCATAGAAGCTTTTACCACGTTTGAAGACTCCCCCTTTAATAGTTCTTCAGTTGAGCGATATTTAATATATGCATCCTATGGGAGGTTTTCCCCCCTGCGCCTACCCGCTTTATTTTTGTTTTCAAAAGTGAAGTATACCATAAGAGTGACTTCAAGAATGTATGAACATTCTCACTATTACAGTTCTTAAGATAAGCGATGGTAAACATTGGCGTCCTATGGGGAAACCACTTCCCCCGCTGCTACTTTATTTCAATTTCGGGGCTCAGAAGATCCTACTACCAAAAGTTCAACAAAATGCGTGCAGTGGCTCTTATTTATATTTCTATCCATGAGGGGTACTGCTCCTCCCCTGTTTACCCCGCCCATTTTTATACTGAAATGTATAGTTTGCCATAGTAGTAGCTTTAACCACGTTTGAAGACTCCCCCTTTAATAGTTCTTCAGTTAAGCGATATTTAATATATGCATCCTATGGGAGGTTTTCCCCCCTGCGCCTACCCGCTTTATTTTTGTTTTCAAAAGTGAAGTATACCATAAGAGTGACTTCAAGAATGTATGAACATTCTCACTATTACAGTTCTTAAGATAAGCGATGGTAAACATTGGCGTCCTATGGGGAAACCACTTCCCCCGCTGCTACTTTATTTCAATTTCGGGGCTCAGAAGATCCTACTACCAAAAGTTCAACAAAATGCGTGCAGTGGCTCTTATTTATATTTCTATCCATGAGGGGTACTGCTCCTCCCCTGTCTACCCCGCCCATTTGTATACTGAAATTTATAGTTAACCCTCATAGAAGCTTTTACCACGTTTGAAGACTCCCCCTTTAATAGTTCTTCAGTTGAGCGATATTTAATATATGCATCCTATGGGAGGTTTTCCCCCCCTCCCCTACCCGCTTTATTTTTATTTTCAAAAGTGTAGTATACCATAAGAGTGACTTCCACAAAGTTTGAACATTTTCACTATAACAGTTCATAAGATATGCGATATTAAGCATTGGCGTCCTATGGGGGAAACCACTTCCCCCGCTGCTATTTTATTTCAATTTTGGGGCTCAGAGGATCCTACTACAAAAAGTTCAGCAAAATGCGTCCAGCGGCTCTAAAGATATGCGATAATTAATATTGGCATCCTATGGGGGTACCAATTCCCCTGCCCCTATCGAAAAAATAAGTAGCCTATTTTATTTTTTGGGCTCACGTGATGTTACTGTAAAAATTTCAGGAAAATCGGCTCAGTAGTTTCGGAGTCTATAAGCCAACAAACAAACACACAAACAAACAAACTGACAAACAAACATACAAACATTTTTCATTTTTATATAATAGATAGATAGATAGATAAAGAAAATATTAAAGGGATAAGACTATTAAAGTATAAAAGCTTTTTAAGAGTTGTAATTTGACTTTGAATACACATTCGAATAATATAAAAATTTTTATAAATGTTACTCAACATGAGATATAAATTCCCAGATTCTATTATAAATATATGTATGTATATTTTTTTTTTTTTTTTAGATTTTTCCACTTTACTTTTATTGTTGTCGGATATTTCATATTTTTTTTACTTTTTTGGGCCTTATGACAGTTTTTCTTTTGGGTGTTATGGCCTAGACTATAACTTGAAAAAATATTTCGCCCAAATTCAATGTTATATAGCCCAAATGGCAAAGCAATAAAATTTTTGGTTTTGGGCGTTCTGCCCTAGCGCCTATTTCTTTACCACTTATTAAATGGATCACATAAGGTCATAACATTTTCCAAACCTACACCAACAAAAACAATGTCTACAAGCTTTAATTTTACAACATTTTGTTTTAAGAGACACTATTTTTGTAGCATATATTTACTACAGTAAAACCCGCTTTAGTACCTCCCCGCTTAAGCACCTAACCCGTTTTAGTACCCAACATCTGCAGACACTATGGCTTTTTTGTAAAAAATCGAACAAATTTACCCTTTTAAGTACCTCCCCGCTTAAATACTCAACCCGCCTAAGTACCATAATTTGTTGTGCATTAAATAAAATTTTACGTACGTTTTCCCCCGGTTAAGAACCTTTCTGAATACAATTGCTTTTTTAAAACGGCAACTCTTTATAATCGATTGTTTATTTATACCATTACTAACACTGTGCATGAAATTGACACTTTTTTTCGTGACAAGCCGGGCACATGACGTTTTAACATAATTCGGGGACGCTGAATCCAGTGGTGGCCGCGGTTTTTCAGATTGGCTCTGGTTTTCGAGATATACCGTTATATAAATGGAGGAGGTTGCACAACATATATTCGCGTAACTCAAAAACGGTTTCCCGCTTGTCTGTTTTTTCAACTAGCATAGTGTAATTTATCGAAAAACTCACATACATATCTGTCAAAATAAATATGTATGTAAGCAAGATATAAAATAAAGATTCGTTAAAATGCCTGGCAAAGGGCGAAAACTTACAAGTTTGACAATTAAGCAAAAAATGCAAATTCTTCACTTAATTGATCAGAAAGCAAAATCGAAAAATGAAATTGCACGACATTTTTGGTGCGACATATCAACTGTAAATAGAACTTGGAGAAACCGGCAACAAGTGGAGGATGCCGCAAACGCAACTTGTTTGCGACGTAAACGTTTACGTACGAGTCCGCACAATGACATTGAAAAAGCTCTTTCTCAATGGTTTGACCAGATGAGAGCTCTTAATACTGTGTTAACCGATGCTCAAATCCTCCAAAAAGCCAAGGACTTCGCAGCAAAATTGCATTCCAATTTTATGCCAACAAATGGCTGGCTATGGCGATGGAAACGTCGGGAAAGTATTAAGTTCATAAAAATAACAGGAGAAGAGGCTGATGCTGACACCGAAGAGGCGAATAGGTATCGCCAACAAAAATTGCAGGATTTAATGAAAGCTTGTGATCCTCGCGATATCTTTAATGCTGACGAAAGTGGGCTATTTTATAAGGCTTTGCCGAATGGAACTTTGGAAAGAAACGGTACAACAGTAACAGGAGGAAAAGGTCAAAAAGCACGGCTGACTCTTCTTTCTCGTGCAATGTTGACGGGAGTTACAAAAAATTGTTTGCTATCGGAAAATCGAAGAATCCCAGATGCTTTAGAGGAAAATCTATTCCTTTGCCTTACTACTTCCAAAATAAGGCTTGGATGGTAGGCTCTCTGTGGTCAACTATTTTAAAAGAATTTGATCGCGAAATGGAAAAGGAAAATAGAAAAGTTTTGCTCTTTGTCGATAATGCTCCTTGCCATAAGGTGGCCGATTTGAACCTCGAAAATGTGAAAGTTAAATTTCTTCCAGCGAATACCACGTCGATATTGCAGCCTCTCGATCAAGGAATCATACACATCTTTAAAGTTAACTTTCGACAATTAATGGTTAGAAAACAAAAACATTTTTTTTAGGTGGTGGTTCCACATTTTGATTCATGGCTCTGGTCCTACTGCACCGATTTTGCTGAATATCAATCTCAATCTGCTTAGGGTAACAACAAGCAATTTGGCACCAAGTTTGTTCATTTCTTTTGAGTTGTTCGAAAGTGAGCGTGTTTTCAACAGATTGACAGACAGATGGACATGGCTAAATTGACTTAGAATCACTCAAGGACCCAGAATCAGAGACCTGCTCTGAAAAAGATTTAACAACCAAGGATTTTTTGAAAACCATTTCGATTTTGGATAATAATTTGGATAATATTAATTTCTTAGGCCGGATTCGTGATTCAAAATTATTTTCCTGTTGACGACGAGGAAACACTAATAGATATTCCCATAAACGCTCAAGAGTTTGAGGAATATGTAAATTATAAGGATACTGAATGCTTTGGCTCACTTACAGAGGAAGAAATAGTGTCAAGTATTTTGGAAGATAACGCTGGCGAGGTGTCAGCATCTGAATATACTATGGAAAATACTATTGGAGTGAATCCGCCCTCTTTTGCGGAAGCGCTGACAGCACTAGAAACAGTGAAAAAATATATGGAGGGCAATAATCTTGAATTTGATGAACTCGAGATATTAGAAGAAAAGTTGTTTAAAAAAAAATTTCAAAACATGCGTCAAAAGAAAATTACTGACTTTTTCGCTATTTAAACCTATTTTTCAAATCCACTTTATTTTAAGTGATATGTATTATGTACACAAAATGTTCCTTTTTTAAAATGAATTTTTAAAGCAATATGAAATAAGTTTTTAATTAATATGTAAACAAAATATTTTTTGTTAAATAAATTTTTTGTTTCTGTTTAAATAAGTTATTTTCAATATTCTTAAAAATATTAAATGTTTATCTACCCAACAAAAGGTACTAAGCCGGGGTTGTTTAAGTACCCAACCTGAGGTACTAAAGCGGGTTCTTATAAGTACACAACCCGCTTAAGTACCTTAAAATGCTGTAAATTTTAGGCAAGGCACTTATGCGGGTTTTACTGTATTATAAATATCAAATAAAAATTTCCTAAATAAACAATAACCCAATTTAGATTAATACTTCCGTTTATTGATGCAATAATATGTATCAAAAGTTGAATAATAACATGGCACGCGCCAATAGTAAACAGGAAACAAACATATTCTTAGCTTTAACTTCCTCCAGAAAATTAAAATTGTGATAAGTGCGAAATAAAACTCTCATTCAATCGTACGACCTCACTCTCATGGAATTGCTGTTCTTAAAGAAGGTAAATTAAATTTAGTACATGAAAGAAGGCTAAAAGGATAATTGTCTTTCAGTAGTTCGTCAGTCTATTTCTGTTACTTAACAACTTTGAACAACTAAAGTCGCCATTTGTTTATTAGAGAATTCAAAACAGAATGCTGAGATCATAAATCCTTTAACAATTGTAAATAGAAAAGAAAAACAACAACCATATTTCTTTTTCCTCCACCCCCAAAGAAAAATATATTAAGGAAAAAGAAAAGGGTTATTTAACATTAAGAGACAGTCTATTCACACACCGTTTAAAATTTTACTGTTCATACAACTTGTTGTGGTTCTTAAGAACTGGACTTGCAACCCTTTTTGCCCTTTCAACTATTTTAATTTCTATAGTACTTATATTGAGAAAATTCACATGTTTTTCGGTCGTTTAGAAAATGTTTTACTTTGATTTGACAAAATGTTTTAAATGTTTTTTTTTTTTTCTTATTTTCTTTTAGATTTCAAGTTTTTATTGTAAGTTTTTTATGTTTGGGACATATTTAAATAAAAAAGCCTCTATCAAATGTTTTCAAACTTTAAGTATAAAAAAGATTTCCTCACAAAAAAAGGTCAATAGCAATAATTTGGTGTTTCGATTTAAAATGGTTTGTTTGTCAATTTATTAAATTGTATGTTGACATAAGTTCCTTGTTTTTGCGGAGTGGGGAAGTTATAATCGTAACTGAGTTACAGCCTAGTAAGTTCAATTTATTTGCCAAAGTAAGTTTTAACTTTGATTTTAAAAAATTTAGAAATTATTTTATCCTAATGCTTGATTCACAGTGTAGACAACAATTTTATCAGGCATTGTTTGCAAACGTCTTAATTTTCAAAAAAAAAAAAAATATTTGCAAACTTTCTATATCGCTAATTTTATTTAATGCAGTACACGCACAGAAAAAAATAGGGTTAAGCCTACAGTACACGGAATGTAAAAAGCCTCATGCGCTTGTGGTTCTGACGTAATTTTGACGTCACTACAAAGCCACAATAGCAAGTTCGTGATGTGTGATGACGACAAAATTACGTCAGAACCCCATACGAATGTGGCTTTTTACATTCCGTGTACTATAGGCTTTAGGCATGGTTACGGCAGCTACACTTTGTTTATTGTAAAAACATATTGTTGTCCTGTAAACATATCCATGTTTTTCGCTATTATAAATTTGAGTATTGTTGACTGAAATAATTATTATTTTTCAAACAACTAAATAATGATAACTTTAAAAACATATCACATACTCATAATCATTTTATGATATTTAATAGCCACAAATTGATAACTTTCTATACGTGAACAATTAAAAAAATACCGATTAAAAAACAAGTTTTAAGAAATTAAAAAAAATAAAGAAATTGTATTTACAAATCGAATCTGGGAATTTATTGCTCATGGTGAGTAACATTTATTATATAAATTTTCATATTATTCGAATGTGAATTCTAAGTCAAATTACAATTTTAAATGCTGTTATACCTTAATAGTCTTATTCCCTCAATATTTTCCAGGAATATTTTTTTTCTATGCACTATCAGAATTTTCGTTTGTATATTTCTGTTACGAGGCTTACTTTAGCTTTTGAGGATTGTAATTTGCCTTAGAATACACATTCGAATAATATGAAATTTATATAAATTGTATTTACATTAAAAAAAATTGTAAAGGGCCACAAAATAAAAAATCGATGTAAAAATATTTTAATATTTTTTTATTGTTGTGAAAGTGGTGCTGTATCAAAATATGATTACTTCTAAATTGATTATGATTACTTCTTTACTTATTATGATTAACATGATAAGAATATGATTAGATTGAATCAAAATAGGATGATATAATAACAAATAAGGATTAAGGGAAAAATATTATGATGTAATATTACGATTATATTTGGTCATAATATGATGCAATAATTATCATAATATGATGACTACAATCATGAATCTTAGCACACAACATTTGATTTCAGTTTTTACTAAATAATGTAAAGTACTTTCATTTCTGTATAATACAGGACGAATGGTCGCCGTCGTTATATTTCTATTTTTCTTCGATAAACCCTTAAATTAATTTTTTTTCCTAAGCTAATCCGTCAAAGCTCTACGCTTGTCTGAAAGAGACCAGAGTCTCTGGTGGGAATCGAACACGCAACCCGACCACTGTAAGACTAGCGCACTACCAACTAGCCAACCGGAATATTAAAAGACTATGGTTAATAATACAAATGAATGTAGTTTATAAATAACTTTGAAAAATTAAAATTTCAACAGGAGTGTTTGAATTACAGCTTGCCCAGTGTCCATAAAAAAACTTTATTTTCACGAAAATACCTTTTTATTACGGCGAAAAAAATTCTCAAAAGAACTGAGCAGTCAATATTAAAATTAATCGAAAAACAAAAGCATAGTACGCCAACAAATATGAAATAGTACGCCAACAAATTGTGTAAAAAATAATTTAGCCCTTTTTAAATTGTATATTATCCTCCTAATGAACAGTGAAGTTATACGCGTTTCTCACAGAATATTTTGGGTAAAGAATACTAAAATATTGAATGTTGTCATCAAATTGTAAGTAAAACGAGTATTATGAGAAATGTGTGGAAAATCATGTGTCCTATTGTATTTCATATCTTTTCAGTTAGAAAATTTTGTGAAGATTATAAATCTTTTATCTTATGAATAAAAAATAATTAAAATTTTTATTATCAGTACAAAGACAAATTTTTTTTTTATTGAAGGTCTAACGTACATACATACATAAATATATAATATACATATTAAGGCAATTCACAAAGTGTTCTATTGTGTCGTATAGGTTGTATTTGCTATAATTTTACGACTGTTACGACTTTTCATAGTTAAATATTATATGTCAATACAACTTTGTTACCAATGTATTTTCAGTGTGCTATTTTTTCAGTTGTTTTTTGTTCACGATTATCATTCATTATTTTTCTTAACTATTTATTTACATAATAAAAAAAATAAAATTTTTAAAATTTGTTGTCATTTCATTATGAAGTTTACGCTAATTTCTCATATGATAATACAAAAGGCTTTTCACAACAGTGCTATTAGGGCTAAAATAGTACTTTAGTACTTAGCCCCTTAGAACACTTTGTGAATTGGCTAATTATGTTTGTATTGCGTTTCCAGTTTTTATACACAAAAAACTTTCAACTGTCATTAGCCACATATTTAAATAGCTTATTCAAGATAAAATCATAAAATTACATTAAATTTTCGATTAAATTTCCTAGACAGACGCCTGAAGGACAAAACAACAACTTCAACTGAAAGTTCAAATTGGTCAACTGGTCACAAAAAATACCTTTAAAATGAGAAAATCATCGAAGTATAAGAACTGTTTTTTAACAATAAGCTTAAGGCAACGTAGCTGCCATTAAAATGAAAATTCTTTCATCACATATTAATACAAAGAACCAAGCCAAACCACCCTTTGCGAAAAAAATGCCTCGAAGACTTGAAAAAGAATGAAAATTGCTTTGAGTAAATACGTACACATGCCGCCTCCTTTTGTATAAAAATGCCCAGTTTAGTCTTATCAACCAGCAAACATACTTTTTCTCCCATCCTGTTTAAATACTCGCACCCATTACATGGAGTACAATGCAAAACAACCACAAGTTAAAGATTTCATTATCATATGAGTGCAGAGTGTGCGGAAGCTACCCAAATGTCTTTGCTTTGAAAAGAAATAAAATCGAAATTTAGCCATTTTACTGGCTAAATCAACATCTTTTAAATTTAATTTAATTGTAGTTTTCGATTTCTCTTTTTTATGCCTGAAAACAGACAGACACAAGCTGAAGGATTAAACCCCTTGAACATTCAATGAGCTGCAACATTTAGGACACTAAGTCTAAAGAACATTATACTACAACAAAAAAAAGTTTGAACATATAAATATATTGTTCAGTTCCTGCAACAACGTCATATGTCAAATATCAAAAATATTTAATTAATATCACTAAAACAAAATAAATCATACTTAAGCGCCCCATCCGTTAAACAATATACATATGTAATTGTATATGGTATTCACCATATTATTTTAATTTTGCCTTTATTATGCGATAAGTAGTACAATCGCCCACACAGAAAATAATACCAATGTAAAATTAACATGGAAAAATGTTGATTGAGAATCATAGTAAATTTCTGCAAAAGTATGCCCTTTATTTAAATTTATCATTATTTCATATTAATTTTAAATGAAAAATATTAAAATTATCTTTAATCAGGTTTATTTAATATTATTCACTGTTAAAAAATATAAAAAAAAATATTAAAATATAAATAAATATGGATTCAATATTGAATTCATAAAAACCTGTTTTATATTAAAATCAAAAGTTGATCTTGTTGAATGAACATGCATACATAGTTAAGTATGTTAATTTTTTTATTTTCATTCCTTAAATATGTTATAAAAAGAAGAAAATTCCCGTATTCTTTTAATTAAAATTATTTAGTTAAATAGTACATCAAGTTTTCAAAGTAAAATGATGACGAAAACCATATCGGGCCATTCTGCTGATTGATCTGTTAACAAAGGCGACTACAAAATAAGTGAAACATGTGTTAGAGGGGTGAGTGTTTTGAAGTATTCTTAAATAAATGCATATGTTGTCTCTGAAGCTTCTTCACATTGTTATAACCAGAGTCTAAAGTTTAGACGGAAGTGCTGATAGGGGATGGCCTGGTGCTAACGGTTGACGTTAAATAGTAATATGATGAAAATCGTTGAAACTTGGCCCTTTGTTGGAAAATCCGTTCTAGAGTTGTAAGTTGGTTGGTTGCTTTTTTTCTTTCTGTTGTAAAAAATTTGTTTTCCCTTTTGTTGTTGTTTTTTTTCTTTTTCTTCCAGGGGGTTGCAAACACTGTTAAGTGGTTTTCTTCTTATCCTTTCTTTTGTTGGAAATTGTTCGTACGCTGCAACCTTGATCGTAGGCGTTTGCAAGCGGTGATGGGGGTTTTAAAACCGTTTGGTGACGTTAATTTTAAAAACTTTTGTTGACTTTGGTTGTAAAAACGTTTGTTGGTGGTATCAGTTTTTTTCTTTAAAAAAAAAAACGCTTGGTGACGTTAATTTTAAAAACCATTTATGGACGTTGGTTTTTCGAAACTTTTGTGGACGTTAGTTGCAAACACGTTTGTTGGTGATATTAATTTTAACAACGTTTATTGACGTTGGTTTCTTTATAACATTTGTTGGAGATGTAAATTTTTAAGAACGTTTGATAGTTGGCACGTTGTTTTTGGTGAGACACGCGAATGTCTGCCTGAGGTAAAGTTGAGGTTAAAGCGAATTTGTTTTGCCGCCGAGATTAACATGCCATACGTGATGTTTGCCCTCTCATGATTTTAAGGTTAGGGCGAATTTTGCTGAACGACGTGCTAAACGCCATACTTGTTACGCAGTACATGCGGTTTTTCTGTTGACAGCGTTTTCTCTGTTAACTACGTCATCGATCTTTGATGTTGTTTAACGTCTTTACATTTGACCTTTGGTGTTTTTAATTTCGCTTTTTCTTTTGTTGTGCGTTTTTAATTCATTACATAAAAAAAATTTTTTTTTTTACTTGTACGTTAATTTGATTTTACACTTTTAGCAAAAAAAATTAAAAATTTCCTTATAACCATAAGTATCCACGATCACAGTTCCGAACTAACCACTTCCAATGCCGCCTAACGAAAGAAAATCGGTGCATTTTTAGGCTTTCTTATATGCGCATTGTACTGTATAAATTCTTTGGAATGTTCAGTTTATGCATACATTGAAAAATGGGGGAAACAATTGGATTTTTTAAAGCTTTAAGGACTTATAGAAAAATACATTATTTTGAACATCCTTGCAATACATGTAAGATGTCCTGATGTACTCCCCATTGTGATTCTATTCAAATGAAAGAGATTTTTTTGTAGATTAATAATCCAGAAAATATTTCAAAGTTTGTAGGGTAATTCGTGAAATATTAAGTAAATAATACAAAAAGTGGTGCTAATTATGCAAATATTAAATGTCATTATATCTTTAAAACTAAAGATATAAGAAAAAAGGTACTAATGTCATCGAAAATGGCACGGTCAATTAAACTAAAAACAATGGCAAGAACTCAGGAAACATTTGCTGTGTTGACCAGTGTTATTTTAATCTATTCTGCGAATGAATTAAATAATTCATCTTTTATAATAAAAATTAGTAGGCGCCATAAATTTTTATTAGGAAAATATGTAAAAGAAAGAACGAATAATTGGCACGACAAGAAACAATACATCCTTGTTCTGCAAATGTGGAAAAATACGTGGTAATCAATGCATAATTATTGTTCCAGATATAATTACCTTCTCGATTCCAATGAATGCATTATTATTTTTATAGTTGTATGTGTAATCAATTCCTCCGTTTTCCGCTGGGATGCTGAAATTTTATACATTTTGTAAACACAAAATCGAAGAACAAAAGACAATCAAAAGTGCATTATGGGCTTTGCTAAGGCGAATTCACTACAGGTGACAGCGGAAAGCCTGGGGGCCAATTCTTTCAGTAGTATACGATCGAGTACTTATTTGTACTTTGGAAATTTGTTACTTTTTGGATATTGAGAGTCTTTATCGAATAATATGTATCGAAACCTATAGAGTAAAGTTTTTTTTGTAAACAAAAGAATAAAAAAAGTTAGAATTTTTTAAAAACTAAAGAAAAAAGTAAAAATCAAAATTAAAAAAAATAATTATACCCAAAATAAGATTACGGGAAACTTTGCTTTTCACTTTTTTAAATGGTTTAACATTTTAAATTATGTTTTGTTTACATTTTCTTGAAATTTTTTAAGTGCTGTAATAATGTTTGTACAGTTTTTTTGTAACTGGCTCAACTGGGATTGATCGATGCTTCGTATATGGAATTTTTGTTTTTTTTTTTTGAACAATTAAAAACTTTTTTTATGTTGTGACTCACATGGAATATGGGCATTTCCAGCGAAAAGTCTACTTTTTGTCACGTAACGCCAGAAGTATTTTAAATTTTTTCTCAAAAAATTTTATATGTATCGTTTACTCTTTTATATTTTGGTGTAAAGCGCAACAAGCTCTACATTAATTAACAAAAGGGATAACGATTGAACAACATGGTCCAAAAATACAACCTTATTTGCAATCTGGCGTTACATTAAAAAAAGTAGACTTTTAGCTGAAAATTCCCATATTTACCTTAAAACGAGCAAAGATTTTTAAATTTGATAGCTTGAAAAATAAATCTATATAAGTTCTAAGTTTACTAAAAAAGGTTTTGTACAAAACTTCTTGCTCAATTCGCAGTATTTTTCAGTTTTGTAATGCAATCAAAACCCACTTCCGTTTTTTTAACGTCACGCCAGGGCAGATTTTTGCTTATATCTGCAAATCCTTAACGTCGATTACTGTAATTTTTTTTCTGAATGTAGAGCTACTTCGTTACTTTGTATATATAAAAACCCTTTTTACAAATTTGACTTCCTCATTTAAGTTTTTTACATTTTGTGCTACAAATATCACGACACGTCAAAATGGAAATGCCCATATGCATAAAAGCAAGCATACGTTCAAAACAATTTCGGTTATTAAGAAAAAACAAAAGAAGATTTCACAACTTGGAATGCAAGAAAGCGATAAATGCTGTTAAAATTACCGAAAAGTCTCTTCGTAGCGATTATTGCATGAATTATTTATTCAAATTGTCCTTTAAAAAGAAAACATGGCTAAACTGATTTGAAAATATTTAAGCAAAAGAAGTCGGTTAACTTGTACAATTTTTATTACATATCTGATTGTCTTTGTAGTCTACGAGTTCATACGGTTGACCCTAAGCATTATGTCGAATGCACAGAAAACAAATTTTCAATTATATTTTTTGTTAAAAAATTTGTTACTTTACGCACGACCTATTAGCAACAAACCAACATAAAACGTCACTAGAATTTTCCTTTTTGATTCTATCAAACCGATTTTGTTAAAAAAAAAAACAAGAATTGCAAATTAAAATTTTAAATGAACTTGTCTTACGAAAAAAGATACACATGTTAATGGATGATTAAATTGTTAAAGAAAAAGCCCAGAGACTAGGTTTGAATTTTAATTCGAAGATGGAAATAAACAAATAAGAAAATATCAAACAATCTTAAGACATTTTCCACTTTTTACATTATAGGCAACATTTGAAGAAAATGCTGCCATACGAAGGAAAAATCGACTGAATAAAAAAAATACATTTTATTAGTGTGTCCCGAAAAAAATTTAAAGCTGAAGCATAATTTTAAAGCTTATGGGGAAGAGTATTTTTGAGATTTTTTTCAGATTTTTTGGAACAGGTTTAAGCTACATACGTTCACTATCAAAGAAACATTTTCACTTGGTGTTCATAATAGACCAATAATTTCTTTTGCAACCACACACATTTTGCATTAAGAAACCGTTTGCAAATTTTAGCCACAAGAATGTTATTCATTTATTATTATTATTATTCATACAAATTGTTGCTGAAGTTCTAGTTGACTCAACTTTAGTTGCATTTTTAAAAAAGATTTTAGTTACATTTTTGTTCGAAAATTGAAAGGAAAATATATGAAATACTTTGGGTAGAAAAAAGAACAAAGCTTTAGAGGTTGCGGTCTTTTTTTGAGTTTTCTTTATAACTTTGTCAAAAACCACGATTTTCTTCACTTTTAAGGAAATAATTTAAAGAAAATATTTTCAAGCTTTCTTTGTGAGCAAAATTAATTTTACATTACATTACAGCTTTTCGTAACTTTGTAAATAACGCTTTATAATTTTTATGAAAATTAAAAAATAACTAATTCTAATTCTTTTCTGAAAAATCTGAAAAAAATCTCAAAAGTATTTTACCCTATTTGCTTTTAAATTATGCTTGAGCACTAGAGTTTTTCATTCCCCGAACTTTTTCATTTCCCGGGAATGGTGGGATTTATTTTTAAATTTCCCGGGATCCCGGGAATTCCGGGAATTCCCGCTCAATACAAATCGATGCAAAATATTATTTAATTTAATTTATTTGAACAAATTACATTTCCTGCGATTAATTAAATAAGTTTATAAATGCATTCATCTTTTTTTTTCTGTGGCAAAAAAAAAAGTACTCATGGGCAAAATTTCAATTATTTTGTAGGATTTTTGAGAAAGTTATAGCAAACTCTTTTTCAACGTGCAATAGGTTAGGTTAGGTTTAGAAGGGTTATGTGCCCAATGGCACATTTCCACTCGGAGACCAATGCGGTCCATTGTGAATCCCTTCAATGATAGCAAGAGAAAAGTTAAGAAAAGAAGTATGAGGTGGATATTAAGAAAGGTGGAATTAAGAAAATTAGAAAGTTAGTAGGTACCACGTAGAACTATACCCTCTTTACAGTCCCCTCAACGTGCAATAACATTTGGAATAATAAAAACTTCCTATCTGTGACCTTAGGAGTGTTTAGGAATAAAACCTTAAAAATTTATAACCGCAGAGAACGAAAGATTATATTAAATTTGGAGTAAATTTCCAAAAGCCACCTTTAAAGTTTTAAATTATTCTCCTATAAAACTTAACAAATAGACTAAAGCACTTATTGCCACATAACTAATTCAAATATCAAACATTATTACAAAATATTTCTGTTAAAATAGGATTTTAGTTCAGAATAAGAATTTACAGAATAGTTTGAAAGACTTTTTCTAATTTTATCTAGAAAATTTCACTGAGAAAACACGTTTTCTTTCTACGGATGTTTGTCTCTATAGCCAAGGATCATTATAACTATAATCACTAGACACTTTCAGTTTTTTAGTACTTCATTCAAAACTTGTAATTCGTTTAAAAAAACTCATTTTCTTCGAATCGAATAAGCGTTTTCTTAATTAATAACTTTTGTCGTCATCTCTTACAGAATCTAATCCAAAAGATCTTTTATGCAGCTGCTTTGCATATAGAATCATTACATTTGTTGATGCAAGTGGGAACGACTTTTTGGTTTTTATAAAATAAATCTGGGTTTAACTCTTCCTCTTTTAGAATTTAAACATTTACTATTACTTTACTAATCGTATATAAATTGACATCTCTTTGGCGTTTGGCAAAACTGTCTTAAGTCAGAAACTGTAGTTTTTCGTAATGTTAAATTGCAAAATATTTATTTGGTGTATTTCATGGACTTTTTGATGTGATTTTAACCAAACAAAATAGAAAAAAGTTTAATTAAAGCCAATCAAAAACTTTTTGTCTTACGGCTCAGATTCAGTTCATGACACAACTTATTTACAATTAAATCAGCAGTAAAGTTGCCATAATTGAATTAGAAAAATCTAGGGAATTACCGCCCAAATTTCCCGGGATTTTTTTTCCCCGAAATATGTGCGGGATTCCGGGATTTTTGTCCCGGGAAATCCCGTATGAAAAACACTATTAAGCACCCATGAAAATTAAAAAAAAAATTTTTTGAACACACTATTGTATGTACGCATCTCGCTCATTTGCTGCAACGTCGTCATATTTAAAAATTTTGGAGTTTGTGATGCAGAATTTTTGACTTTGTTTTTATTTATGTTGTATAAAAAATTCGCTTTTATATTTTTTTTACTTTCCCCGTTTGAAGAGAATGTGTCATTATTTTTGCTCCCACAAATTAAACACTTTAAACCAGTGTTACCGTTATGCGACTAAAGTCGCATTTTTGCCCCTTTTTGACAGCCGTGCCACTTTTTTGACCCCTTTGTTTTAAATCCCCTTTTGTATCATTTAGTAGTTTTTTGTGCCCCTTTTGCCCCTTTTTGAACCAAATTTTTTTTATACTGTCAATCAATAAATCCGAGCTCAATTTAAAGAGAAAATAGCATCTAATTTGAAAAAAATTAAAATAATTCAGGAAGGGCTATCTATAAACAATATAAACATTTACCTTAAATTTCTAGTATAGTATGTATTAAATATTATGAATAAATTAAACCTTAATTTTAAAACGAATCATCACAAATTATATATTTAGTTTCATCCACGAAAGATATTGTATTAGAAATTTTTAAAAATTTTTTAAAAAAAGAGTATGTTATGCAAACAAATATAGAACAAATTGATTTTTTGATGTTCTGCATATAAAAGAAACTCTTAATATATATATCGGCCACGAAGCCGAGCTAGAAATAAGTACTAACAACATCTTAAGTAGTGATATTGTAGAAATTAAAAACAACATTTTACTTTTTTACCAAAAGCTGTGGAAAGAAATTTTATCAAGAATTAATATTAGCGATAAGAGGCTGAGTTCATTAAAGGTTTTAGATCCAGTATTTATTAAGTCAGCTGAAGACATAAATTACTTTGAAATTGTTACCGTTTTTATTGATATAATTACTAACCCAGATGAATTTGTAAAAAAGTTCAAACTTTTAGAAACCAGATCAAACGATAAAAGCTATGAAGCAATTTTTAAAATATCTAAGCCTGAAACATTTTGGTACGAAATTGGCAATTTAAAAAACTGTTTGGGTGACAATTTATATCCAAACTTGTATAAATTTGCTTCGAATTTTTTTACTTTACCACATAGTAGTGCATCCGCTGAGCGGATTTTTTCTAAGTTAGCATATTTAAAAAATAAAGTGACAAATAGACTGAAAGTAGATACCTGTCAGTCTATGTTATCCGCTTTAAATTTGTATCAAAATGACTTGGAAGATTGGATTCCACGTGATGAATTGATTAATAAATATAGATTTACGTTTTCAAAAAAATAGATATTTAATAGTTGAAGAAACAACATAACACTGCAATTTATAAAAAAATGGATCTGTACCTGATATTAACTATCTTCCTATCAATACTTTTATATCCTTTTTCCACGAGGTTTTTTCGTAACTTAATTTTTTTGGTGCCAAATATTTATGTACATATACTTACATATATACATATCTCTATCTATTTAAATGTAAAGTTTTTTTGTATCAAATCATATTATGAACTATTTTTTGTTTTTGTAAGTATTGTTATTACACTATTTTAAGCTCGTTTTATTTACAAGTAATTAGTAACTGTTTTTGTATAAATAATTGAAATAAAAATTTTATGCAACAGTTCATTATCATTTACTTGCAAACAAGACATGTATTTTCACGATATATGTATATATATATATATATATATATATATATATGGGCGGGTCGATTTGTAGGGAGTGAAAAATTCACCAATTTCCCTATGATTTCCGTATTCTATGAGTTATTCCATGAAAATTTGCCGAAGGAATAATGGATTGAGCCAAAAAATGGCCATGAAGGTAATATTCTTGGACAAAATCATGAAAAAAATGGAAAAATGGTCCAAAATTTGGACAAAAATGCCCGTAACTTTTGAACTTTTTACCAACAAAAAGTAGGGGACTCGATTTTAACGATAGCGGTGTGGTTCCTTTGGCAAATTTTCATGGAATAACCCATAGAATACGGAAATTATAGGGAAATTGTCGAAAAATAAATCGACCCGCCCTAGTATATATGTATATGTGTGTTTTTCCCAAACAATTTGTAGGTATTATATACCTATAATGTATTTTTTTTTATAAATATGAAGTTTATTTTTTGTTATGTTTAGTTTTCGATGAAAATAATTTAATAAATACAAACGTTTTTTTTAAATTTTCCTGTTTTTAAAGTTGCCCCTTTTTTTCTCAGAATTCCCCTTTTTGTGACACTTTTTTTTTGAAAATCCCCTTTTTGTGCCCCTTTTTGAAAATTTTGAACGGTAACACTGCTTTAAACACGTTTATTTTGAGACGTATTTTTTGAGTAATGACGACGTTTCAGCAAATGCTATGTTCGCCAGGGTCCCCAGTTTTATTTTATACCTTATCCCCAATTTACGATTTTTCATCCCCAAAAATACCCAAAGATCCCAAAAAATAAAATAATATTATGTATATCAAAGGAAAAATCTGCATACATTTCTTTCTTTAATTAAATTCATTTATGTAATATTATTAACACTAATTTTATGTTTGTGGCATTTTGACAAAACATCTTAAGTCGAGATAAGATAGCAAATCTATTTAAAAAAAAACTCAGTGAAAAATAATTTTTATTAAGAAACTAAACCAAAATTAAAGAAAAATTTTGTTTATAATACAAAATTTTAAAAATGTAAACAAAAGTGCTTTTTTAATGAATTCGTATGATTAACAAATTTTTTTTTGACTTTTTAAATTTGTCTTAAAATGTTTTGTCAAAATGCCTCAGATTTATACTTTGAGTTCTAAATAACATCCACCAGCCATTTTACAATTGGAAAATCCGATTTTGACAGAGCGTTTAATAGTGAAGTTGGCCGCCATTCTAAATAAAAAATGGCAAATTAGCTATTTTTTGGTCAATCTAGCGGTTTTTTCTCTTCTTTTTATTTATATTATGTGGTTTTTATTAAACAAGAAAGTTAACACTACTGTTTATGGCACAAAGTTGACGCTCTTGCTTGGGTACGGCTGCACGACTTTTAAGGACGCACAAGAAAAATAATTATGCATCAATGGTTATCATATCAAAAACTTCTGGTTCTTCAGCCAATTTAATTTTGTTTTGTATTAAAATGTGTTATCGTTAAAGAAGGTGGAATAGGATTTTCATAGCAAACTGAATTATTTTTAAAGTGTAAGTGTTATTGTAATAACAGCATTTAAAAACTCATATTGCATTATTTTGCCAATTTTGGTTTTGATTCTATTTATAAAAAGCGTTACATGTTGGTACAGAAAGAAATTAAGTTGAAAAAGAAAATTAAAATGTATCATTGAGATGTTTGTATGACGTCCTAAATTCGCAATTTTCTATATGTATTTGATAAATACACTGAAATTAATTGTTGAGCTTTCCCTTAACAATATGGTAATAATGAAAGCTTTCTCATCACTTGTTAATTTTTGCTAGTTGAATTTTTACTAGCAAGAATTATTTTTGTTTTTGTTTACAAAACAAACTTTTGAAAATGTGTAAAAAATAATTTTCATAATTTTAAAATTAAAAGCTTTTAAATTTACTCTCTTGTTGCAAGTTTCTGCTAGAAAAGTAAATGAACATGCCCAATGTTCGTTTTGTTTAAATTTTCATAAAATCTTAGATTTGATTCACTATAACTCTGCAAATCCGATCAAAGCCATTTACCCACTATTCAACGGGTAATATATGGTGTTTTCTTTTCTATAAAAAATGTGCCTTTTTTAAAAAAAATGTAATTTGGTGTCTGTTTCTTAAAAATTTTGCTCCTGAAAAGCATGAGTTTTTTAGAATAAAACAAGCCACACCCTTTTCGGGAGCAAAATTTTTAAGAAAAAGACACCAAATTGAATTTTATTTAATAAAAGTCACATTTTTTTGTAGAATAGAAAACACCATTAGTGTTCTTTCAAACAAGATATAATTAATTTCAATCGAACAAGCATTTCACTCGGGATGGCGCCTGAAAAAAGTATAAATCTAAAAACACAAATGCGCCGTTATCTCGCATATGTGACGTTGTACCTGTTTTATATGAAATTATTAAGAAACGGTTGTAATCAATTGTTTTATTCTAGTAATTATGACGAGCTGAGTTCCAAAACTCGTTACTGCACCTGAAGTAATTTTTCACAAATATCAAAAAAATTATTATGTAACAAAACTAAAAATTAAAATTGGACTCTGCATAACATGAAAAAAATCATATTCTTTAATCTTAATTTTCCTCGAAATTTAAATTTTTTATCATTCTTGGTTTCTTCTGCCAAAGCATCAGCCTTGCTATCCATAATATCACGGTTAAACTATAAACTTTCTATGTTTTTGAAGAAATTTGTATAAGGTAATCGTCGTGGCTTAATCATTGCTTGTTTCTTCCTTTATTCAAATACTTTTTGGAGCTGAACTAGTTACTTTCTTCTTTTTTTTCTCGATAATGAAAAAGCAGTCCACCTGTTGCAATGGGTAATATTATGCAGGAAATACTAAGAATGCCATTTTGATAAAAGCCCGAATTAAACACTTCTTAATGTGTGAACATCGTGAGGATTATCTACAAGCAACCCTGAAGGAAACCTGGGTGCAAGTGTCTCCAAGTCACCAGTTTTGTCGACTATTTTAGTGACATTGTCTACAAAGTGTCTACACTTCACTACATTTGCCACTACATTTGGCTTTAATACGCAAAATTTTTTATCAATAACAACTGAGAAGTACAATTCCTATAAAAGTTGTAGAAATAATAAAAAAATATTGTTATGATTTCGTATTCGTACCAAAAGTGTAGACTACATTTACTAAAATGTACTAGTGATTCTCTGGTTCCAATGTCTACATATGTTCCCAAAGGAACTACCTAGTCAGTACCTAGTCAGTAGTACCAACGTCAGTAGTAGATTTCCAATGACACGCACATGTTAAATGTCTATTGTAAATAACATTGTCTGGGGTATAATAAGTCACTAGTACTGGTGACTGTGTCAATAGTGAATCAGTACAGATTCACTAGTGACATTTCCTACAGGGAACGAACATAAGTATGTATGTGTTGAAACGCTAAATCGAAACATAGTAATTTCATCTTTAAACTCTTCACCTAGATATTCAATATCATAAAGCCAATATTATACATATTATAAATAATTAGGACCCTGTCGATTATAACCCTGAACATACCTTCTGAGGGTCACGACTTATAACACCAAAGAGTCGTGTGTTATTCAACACAATTTCAAAAATGGATTTAAATGTGGTCGCGAACGGACAACCAACATATTCGCCTTCTAATCAAATGTCATCGATAAAGGCGTGGTTAAAAACATCCTCATAGAAACGATGTATGTTAAAGCTTCCTTAGAATTATCTTCCGACCACACACCAACAATTGTTACTAAAGGGTGTTTTTCTTTTAGAGTGATACAAGTTTAAATCATAATAGAACAAGGAAATGTATTTTTAATATCAATGAAACGGGCTTTATTGGAAAGAAAAGTTTATGAAATTAATGTTTAAATATGATATCTGCCATGTGGCCGCCACGGCTGGCGTGTGGAACACCAACTTTCAACTACTTTTCACATTATGAACATCATCGTTTTTGTCAAACAGTAATTTTCTGTGTATGTAATGGTGTTTCGACAAAAGCTTGTGGATTTTCCTCACTCTTAATGCGGCAATTCTGCTTATTTACGTACCCAGAAATGGGCTTCATCGGAAAATAAAATTTTAAATGGAAATTCAAAATCAATATCAATTTGTGCTTTAAATCATCATCTTCCTTTCTTGGTATGAAGGTAGTGGTTGTGATATAATGTGCCCAGTGGGCCACTTTTTGTAAGCAGAACTGGCACTGTGGGATAAATGTTACGGTGCCCAAATTAACCGAATTATTTTGATAAAAATTTCAACAGTTTTGACGGGTTGCTCTGGTGTAGGCCGTTTAATAATTTCAAAGCAAACTAAACAAAAAGCAACTATCAGCTGTTAAATGGGTCCGCAAATAAAGCAGTGATGCCAACTCAAAGTTGTGACACTCTAAAAAAAACACCTTTTATAATGAAACCCAATAGAATTGTACCTCCCTTTGGTTACCTAGCGATACCAGCCACAAACATAAATTGGTTAAAATATAAAAAATATTGCACATAAAATATTCCGCTTAGTACACCGGAGAATGTGGATCTCTATTATTAATTTTGACAGTTATCTTAAACTAGCTGTTCAACATTCCAGCATTACCCTAAAAAAAAATCAAATATAATAAAATATATTATACAGATGTCGAGCGGGTCTTAACTGAAAAAAGGAGAGTTCGAAGAGAGTGGCAATTGTAAAGATCCCCTCAACATTAAGCTGGCAATACTCGCTTTTTGCTGCATACGCAGCTGTCAAAAAAGTAGAATCTGTGTAGTTATACGTAGTAAGTTACATGCACAAAATCGTACATATATGCCTTGAGGCGTGAGAAGCAGCGTTCGAGCAAATCAACTGATTTTGACAAATAAAATTTTATTTTTACTTGTGCTGCTGCTGCATAAAAAGCGTTGCATGTAACATGAAACGTAGAACATATGTAAGTAAGGTAAGAAAGGCATGCACTGCGTGGAGGCGAAAACGCGTGATATGGACCTCCAGCTTAAGAATTTATTTTTTTTCATAAAAGAATGTACAAAAAGACTAAGAAAGTTACTGCAGACTCAGAAAACGGCTTCTCTGGCAAAAAAAATATAATAAGGAACTTGATGCAACTTCACAATCAGACTACTCATTATGGCGAGCAGCTAGAAATCTCAAAAGACCAGTTGTCTCTAAGCCACCATTAAGAAACTTGAATGGAAGTTGGGCAATAAATGATATTGAAAAAGGAAATCTGTTTGCTAATCATTTGAAAAATACCCCTGACAGGCATAGGATTTGTAAACTGTACTAGCATGGTATACTACATGTGTGTCAACCTTTACTACAATTAAACCATTAAACAAAGTTGTATATTCCTGGTTTATATACTACGAAAATGTACGTAATATAAATGTGGTATATTACGTACTACAAGTCTGCCATGGTATGTAAATTATGTCTGTCTGTCAGGGGTATAAGTCAAATTACAATTTATAAAGCTTTCATGCTTTAATAGTCTTATTAAATAGTCTTTTGTATATAAAATTGTGCAGAGTTTAAAACAATTTTAACCCTTAACTACCCACAAGTGTCTCGCGGACACATTTTTGAATTCCATTGCTTATAAAAGCTGAAGTATATATTTTCGAGAAACGCCGTTTTACCTATTCTACCCCGATGGTCTTGAGAATGGAAATGCGCAATCAGAATATTTGTAGCATAAATATTTTATTATTTATTATCAAAAAACTAAAAAAGTAGCGCATCAACCCACAAGTGTTCAATAGACACATTAATATCTTGTTTATTAAAATATATTGAGCTGGTCAATCATCTGAACCTGATTCAAAACGAAAGAAGTGTTGTCACAGTTGACCCTCAAACATATCTAGAACTCTCAAACAGTGCTGCGAGAAATGCAAACGGAATGTCTGTTCTGAACACTCTGTAAAAAACAAATATTGTAATAAAAAATTGAATTTTAATAACATTGAAGAAATTTAGGCTCTATTAGCTTGACAAAAATAGCACTCATTATTTGTAATGATTGCTTAAAAAATAACTAATTAAAGTTAAAAAAACAAATTCTAATGTTTACTGTCTTTGTTTTTCTTTTATGCCCAATTTTCATGATAGTATTTAAATCTATATTAAGTTAATTTTCATAACAAACTTAAATCGTATTTAAAACAAATTGGTTTTTTGAGTTTTATTTGAAAAGTCTTATTTAATTAAGATAAAAGTATGGTAGCACTACTAAATACAAGAAAAAAAATATAAAAAAGTGTAATTATTTACATGGTGGTCTGAAAAAACAGCTGACTGTAAATGCTTTGCCTGTTGTTGTTGTATTGTTGTGATATTGAGGCCACCTTGCTAAAATATTACAATGGAAACTTAAGTTGAAATTAAGTGTACCACATCGGTGACTTAAGTTTCACTTAAGTTTTTAGTGAAGAAGAGAATTTTGTATTTAAAACGATTTTAAAAATAAATGTGTTTTAATATCAATCCTGAAAATTGGCCATTAGTATCATCAATTGCTTTAATGAGTCCGTTGGACACTACTGGTCAGTTACGTTACAAAAGCATACTGGGTTGTTAAGGGTTAAAAGTAAGAAAGAATTGAATTTTGGGAGGTGTAAACAGGCTTGCCATATTTGCCGATTTATCGGCATTTTGCCGATTTTTTGCCTCTAAATTATCAAAGAGCCGATTTGCCGATTTTTGCTCAAAAAATGCCGATTTTTCAATAAACGACTAAAACATGGTAACTTTTTTTTTTTGTTTTTGGTATATTTTTAAAATTTTATTTGAAAAATGTTCAACTATGAAGTATGAAAGAACTAAATCCAAATAAAAGAAAAAAAGCCATCGGTTAAAATATATATTTCTATAAGTAAAATATAAAGAACTTTATATTTGAGTTTGAAAATGAATAGACGCTTACAAAGCAGTAAGGTTAAGCTAAATTTATATTCACTATCAATAAAAATAGTTTGAATAAAAAAATTATTCTTAAAAAATTATACGGAATTGAGGATGATGCAGCTATATCCGATAGCCAATCTAATGTAAAGGAATAAAGTAAATTTTCAAGCTTTTTGGCAAAAATTCAGATTTAAAATTTTAGTGCCGCATTTCCAAAAAATTATTTTCCTTCCAATCTTTCAAAAATTATGAAAGAATTTGAAGCCAAGTCAACCTTAATAGAACAAAATTTCGATTTTAAATTTGCAAGTTAAGTAATTCGAATTGTTTTGAATTCCAGGGGTCTGATTCTAAAAGTCGTGTTCCAATACTTTTTCGTTTCGAAAGCAATTTTAGTTCTATTTCATTCAGTCAAACTCAAATAAATGATTTACAACATGGAAAAAAAATTCGATGTGTTCAGCATCGAATGAAGCAATTAGAAATAAAAAAGCTTTTAAATCGAAAAAGTATTCGATCACCACTGCCGGAATTAGCACGTATGATTATGCCCGTAATTTCTACAAAAGTAAAGCTGGTCGTGTTCGTACCTAACAGTTAAATTTACCTTCAGTTTTCCTTTCAAATATGGCAGATTTAAACCATAGATTTCTATACAAAGCTCAAATATTCAACTCAAATATTTGTCTATAATAAAAAAAATTACCCTAAAGTACAAAATATATATATTTGTTTTTAATTAACTACAAATTATTTATAAACCATTTCTTTTTTTATTGATCATTCTGTTCCAAACATTAGTTAATGCTGAATTTTTCTGTTTTGTTATTAAAAATATGTTTTATTGTATTTAAAAGAGGTATTTTAAATTTGCCGTTTTTTGAAATTAAAGTGCCGATAATGCCGATTTTTTTTGGAAAATATTCCGATTTCTTATCAAAATCTTCTGGCATCCCTGGGTGAAAGAAAACCAAATTTTAAGAGATGTAAAAAAATTAAAATCCTCTGTTATGTTTTTAAATGATATTCGCGTTAAAAATAATTGCATTACACAGTACAACACATGATTTCGGGACACAATTCTGATAATTGCTTATGAAAGTAGACCCAAAAATCATCATTAGTTTGGTCATGGTACCTCAATAAATAATTTAAAAATTAATTTGAAGTTAGTAAGTATCGTATAGGGGAATTTGTCACGTTTTAGGCTCTTTTGTTTGTTTTAACTCGAGAACCACTAGACCGAAAAAGCTGAAAAAATTTAAGAATTACAAATCCTTTAATCTGTTCATACTACGTTTCGCTACATTAGCAACAGTTTCGCAGTTAAAAAAAAAATTTTTTTTGCCCAAAAAATTGAAATTTTTTATTTTTTATTTTTAATTCATAAAAAATCCAAAACGGTAAGAACAAGTGTCAAGTCCTATTACTTTCACGTAAAGTCGCATAACCTATGCACAAAATGACACATAAATCATGAAAATCGATGAACGCGTTTCGCTTTTATTCACAATTAATTAAATGTATGAATTTCAAAAATTTGCTCGAGATATCCATCAAATTCTTTGGAAAAAACATTGATGACTTTTTTATTGATTCTTTATTTTGCAAGAAAATAAACATTCCGATTCATATTAAAGCTATTCTTACACAGAAAATATGCAATTTTTATATGTTATGTATGCATGGAAACAAAATTTAGAACATTTTCAATTATTGTCACTATCCATCCTCGTTGAAGTTGACGCTTGTGGTTCTGATGACCTTATTTTCTTCGTAGGTTGTTCATATTCATGTTCTGAGTCTGCATCATCATCCGAGATAGACGTAATATTCAAGGGCATGTTTTGTTCAGTGTGTCCACAAATTTTAAACTGCATAATTTTAGAACTCCTCCAACAAACCTCCGCAAGCAATGCATCCAATTTATTGTCTTTGAATCGCTTTTCCATTGGCATGGTCACCTGGGGGAACCTCTCTCCTTGCTCGTCCGATTCATGAGCAGCGATGCCAGAAGTGCAGATTTATCTGCATTTTGCAGATTTTACCCCCAAAATTATTAAAATGCAGATTTGAAGATTTTTGGCTAAAATTGCAGATTTTTTTAGCTCGGTAAAAACCTTCTTTTCATTGTCACTTTTGTTTGTACTATTTCCACTTTTTGCATTGATAAACGAAATATATCAACCATTGATGGAAGAACCGTGGGGAAATACTAAGATTTATTAGAAGAAATTGTGTAAATATTTTTAATAGTTGCAATATTTGATCTCTTGTAAATTTTCAATAATAGTTTAAATAACATGTCAAGCAATTAACTTTTTATTTGTTGTTTAAAATAAGATAGACGTGATAAATCTCAACTCAGCCTGAGTTTCGGATAGATATTTTTGATTTAAAAAAATCTAAAAATTATTAGCCATGGTCTGAAAATCGCATTCGAGTTAAAATCGAACAAATTTTTAAAACTTTTCTGTGTTAAGAGCTCAACAAAATATTTCCTTTTTAAAACTTATATTTCCAGGACCACCTATGGATATTTATGAGAATTTTTTTTAAATTCCAGAACATTTTGAAAAAAATGTTATACCTTTTTCTTAATAAACTACATTTAAATGTAATAAATGTATTTTGAAGATTTATTGAAGATTTTTAAAATCTTGACGCAGATTTTTCAGATTTTTTGATGCAAAATTATGGGTTTTTGCTGATTTTACCTCTAAAAGTTCTGGCAACACTGTTCATGAGGTAATTGTGCCGAAAAGGTTTCAAGGTGGAAATGCAAGAAATGTAATTTTAACGTCATGGATGCGTTGATTTTTTTCAAAATAATACAGCAAGTTGTACACTCGTGTCTGTATGTCATCTCGCTAAACACGGTTCTTTCCTAAAACGCCATGCACATAGGTGGTTATAATGGTTCGAAAGCATATTTGTGAAAGATTCGCTTTTGATTAATTTTTCGTATGTCCGGTCCCTTGAGAATACCTGTTCGAAAAAGAAAAAAAAAACATTTACGAAAAAATTATTGGTAATGCGAATATATCGAAGTGAACAAATTTAGAAATGATAATATTAAAATACTGACAACGATACGTACCTTTTCTAATTTTAGCTTCACTGAGTTTTGGAAAGATGGATTTCAAACAGTCATAGGCGTCATCAATACCTTTGACTACCACTTCGATGAATTTCCCAGCTATTCCTAATTTCATGTGGAGCGATGACAACAAAATATCGGCTAGATCCTTTATCAAAGGTTTATTCCGTAATTTTAATTGTTTCTCGAGCTCGGGAGTTCTTGCTTTCCAATCTTTACATTGATATTGATATCCTGTGTATCGTGAATCCCAATTACAAAGGAAGCAGAAGTATTTTGGAAAACCGCCCTTTAATACAATGCCTTGTATTATGTTGACAAACTTTAGATCGCAACAAATCTTACATTTGTGTACATTGTAGTTGATTTTCTCCAAAATTTCGCCCAATGTTTCATACGTTTCCTTCATAGTTGTGCTGAATTCAAATGGAATGGACGGTTTTTTGTTCAAACTTGAAACTGAACCATCGATTAATAAATCCCAATATTTTTACTAATCCTGCGATATCATGGGAGTAGGTGAACGTATTTGCTTCGTCAAAGGAATAAAATTTCTGAAAATCAGCTTGGCGTTGTCGGTATGATGTTGTGCTGACATTTTGCTGTGTCAGTTTTCTGCTTTTCAAAAACGATGTCAACATTTCGGAGTTTTGTTGTGATGGTGCCATCTTAGCCACAATGTAACCCATTTCGATTTGTGTTAGAGGTTGTGGTTCATTATTTTCAATATCGGGTGTCCAATCAGCATCATTCAAATTGGTCGGATTAATGAAAGGTTTAGGTGTATCGGTACCAGCAGCGCGTTCAACTGGAAGTGTGGCAGTAAAAGCAGCAATGTATTCTTTTGTTTTCAATTGTTTTCTGTTTATTCCAGGACGAGAATTTATGCATGCGTAGCATGAAATAATTCCCAGTTTCTATTTGTTAAAATTGCTGAGTTTAACACATTCAATTTATAAAGTATCACTATCCAGTGTGACACAAAGAATGCTGACGAAGGCCGTAGCGGGCCAGAAAATGCATTACATTCTGCTGGTGTCTAATATTTTTTGGAAAAATTTGACATTTATTTCGAATTTTTATAGGTATCTAAACATTTTTTATATATGTATAAACTATTTTTCTAAAAATCTATAGTTTAGCCGATATTGGGTGTCCTTTTAAAAGGACGGTAGCTTAATACCCTACTTAAATTATTTTTAATTCGTACTTTGTTTTTATCTGAAAATAACGAAATTGCTCTTTTTTCTCAATAATAGAACAATAAAGGTTTTATAAAGAAAAAATTATATGTTAAATAAATGGAAAAACGATTATTATGTTTCAAGTTGGAGTGTGATACGGCAAGAAGCAATCCTTTGGATGTAAAGCGACATTACACTTGTTGGAAAAAAATTGGCCTTCTTATGGCAAAAGGTGCAACGAGTTTGCTTTTCCTTATGTTGTACTAGGTGCCCTTGTCCATCAAATCCTGAGTACATATGAAGGTTGGCGCAAACCTTGCCTGAACCCCTCTTTGTGGCTCTTTTAAAATATTCTAGTTATCCGTTTGAAATCACTCTTCTAAAAGCTAAATGATCCATATTTTCGCCATTTTGCTTCGCTTTGTCGATACAATGACAAATAAGCGGAAAATACCACTTTTTTCTCTAATATATGTTCGGTAGAGCCCGATGTTTTGGTCGGCTCTGTCAACTCCACCCATGTTTTCATTATACTTTTTGATAAGCCCTGGTTGTTGTATAGAAATTTTTTTTCTTAGCTTTTTGCGAATAGCGAGATTCTGGCAATGGTGGCAGAACTTCACAGTTGTTTGAAGCTATTGTAACAATAGTATTGTCTACCCACTTGTTAACTACGACTGAGTTGCCGACAGTGGTTGAATGTTGCAAAGAACAATCTTTTCCCAGTCTGTTTTCTCTCATTGTTCCCACTGCTTTAATATTTCGTAGCTTTAGCTCCTTTAGCAATTTTACTGACGTAAAAAAATTGTCAAATTATATTTCGAACGGGTCATTGGGGTACCTGACTCGCAATACATCAACAAATTGAAGGACAACACTGGCACCCAGTCCTAAATGCTTATATTTGTTATTCAAAGGTGTGGAAGGTCCTTGATAAGGCTTAAATCATAATATATATCCCAATCGAGTTGTGCCCGCCCATAACTTACAGCCCAGCCCCATCGAATTGGCTTGCAGCGGATAAACTGTTTAGAACCGTGATGACCAAAATATGGTACCATTGATTCGTCAACAATATGAAATTCTTGCAGTGGAGCATGGAGTACAAAATTTTTGCCAATAGCATCAAAAAGTGGTCGAACGTACGCGAATTTGTCTTGCTGTTGTAGTTTTGTATTGTCGCAGCAATGTCAATTATGCATTATGAAGCGGAAAGGACTTTTTGCCATCGCTTCACAAATAACCTCATTGCTGACGTCTTTAGCATATTCCCAATACATTTCCTTTCTTGGAACTCGAACATACCCACTCAACAGGAAAACTCCAACGAAGCCACGCATATCATCCTGCGTCACATCACCAGAGCGGCTATGGCTGACTGCATACATACTTGTGTATTGAGAGAGCAAGTTGAATACTTAACTTTGAAACTGAGTGAATCCAAAATGTCGATTTTCAATATTTGTATTAAAGACATTCTGCCAATCGACATGTTTTCACAGACATATTTCTAATTCATATGTTTTCCTTGTTGAAATGTTTTCGTTTTTGCTACTTAATGAACTTACTATATCGTTAGCTAAAATGCAAAAGGGCGTAACAATATAATTTTACAGGAGAAGCAAATAACTTTGAAAAGTGAAAACTATAAACATGTCAGAAAAACATGCATTGATAAGTTGCCCATGGAATTCTTCACACAATTTTCAAGGAAACCCATTTCATTATATTTTGATAGAAAAAAATGTTTAATTACGTTGTTTTGCATATATCAAATTAACACACTTGTAGTTACGTCGCTTTGTTTTTTTTCAATAAAAACTTAATTTTTGATCACAGAAGTGTAAAATTTTGACAAGTCATGTAGTTTAATGGCATTCATTATAATCAATCAAGAACTCGATTTTGAATTTTTTGTTAGATACGCCTTTTTGCATTTTAGCTAACCATATGTAGAAATATTTGAAAATCGACTTTTCTTAAAAATAACTTTGTTATTTTTGAAAATGGTTCCTTGGGGCCTCGAAAATATTAATTATTCTACGACTTTTTAATTTTTGGCCTATCCGTTATTTTTCTGTTGTTGAAGAAAATCGCCAATTAGACCCTCAAAACCCCAAAATATGATTTAACAATGCTCTACAATTTTGTTAAGAACGGTCGTTTCTCAATTTTTTGCAAACATACCAACCTCGAAAAATCTCAAACAATGGCAAATTGGTATAGTTATTTAGCAAATACCACTGCTGCTCTATCAGTTTTAAGACAACTGACAGAGCAGTTAACAGGATAATGTTACAAGCGCTCCAGAAAGGTTTTACTTATGAAAATCCGGTAAAAAAAAAATATGGAAACTAGAGGCAAAAATATATATAAATAAAACCAAAATATCCCATAATAAAACAACGAAAACACTCGAATTTTAATTTACAAGCATGAAAGTATGTACGTGATATTATAGTTTTATTAGTATAAGATTTATTGTTTTTACCCGATTTTTGTTATCAAATTGACAATACAATAAAATTAAAAACTATGAATTTTGTAATAAATTGTGGCTCGAAACATCTTCCGAAATGACAGTAAAAGCATTTTTACACTGATCAGCATCTAACATCAATTTGCCACAATTTTCGAAGATGTTAACATCTTTCCGTAAAAAATGCATAGGGCTTAAAACTAAAGCTGGAAGACAGCATACGCAGCTGTCAAAAAAGTAGAATACGTAGTAAGTTACATGCGCAAAAGCGTAGATGCCTTGAGGCGAAAAGTAGTTTAACTTTCTACTTTTGTAAGCGTCACAAGCAGCGTTCAAACAAATCAGCTGATTTTGGCAATTTAAATTTTATTTTTACCTGTGGTGCTGCTACATAAAAAGCATGCACTGCGTGGTGGCGAAAACGCGTGGTATGGACCTCCAGCTTAACATCTTTAAAAGATTTTATTCCATTCTACATCTTTCGATTATTTCAGTGTCATCACTAGAAAAGCGGCAATATATTTTATTATTATTGTGGCATCACTGACAAAAATGCTGCATACATTTTATCATTTTAATATTTTACAAATTATTTCTTGATTAGTGGCGACCTTTTCTTCATGCAAATTAGTATGTATGTACATATATTTATCATTTATCAGAAATCCAGGTATATGTATCATGTATAAAATAAGATATGAAATCATGAAGATCAGTAAACAAAATGTTAACTAGACGTGATTGAATAAACCATTTGGATTCAGCACGCTAAAGTCAATTAAAATCTCATAATCAAGTTCTCTACAACTTTTTTTGTTTTTTGCCGAGCAGTGTTAATAAAACATTAACATTTTTAAAAAGCCTTTATTGATATTTCAGGAAAAGTAAAGTAATATAATTTCAAATATACACGGAAAGAATTATTTACTAAATCACTTGAAAATATGGCTTGAACCAAGAAATTTCTCTGATCGTCTGTTAAAAACACGCTCACTTTCGGGAAACTCAAAATACAATAAAAAATTTTTAATTTGATTTCGTTTGGGATTGAAATCTAGCAAAATCGGTTCAGCAGGATAAGAGTTATGAACTCAAATGTGGAACCACCACACTAAAAACTTACGCCCTAATTTTGTAAAACACAACGCACGCCAAAGTATTATATTGAAAGCAAAAACAAGTTCATAAATATTTTGTAATTTTGTTGGTTCTTTGCACAGACATTTATTTACCGTTTTAAAATTTCCAACGCCACAAGCAATGAGGCGTATGAAATCTTAAAACCCCATGTGAAATTTTGTTAGAGGCAACAACAAAATTACAAAATATTTATGAATTTGTTTTTGCTTTCAATGTTATTCTTTGTCGTTGCGTTGTGTTTTACAAAATTAGGGCCTTAATAACTTTGTTACAAAAACTAACATAAATAATGCACGGATTGATATACGATTTTGAACAAATTTGTTTTATAGGACTAGAAATCACACTGTCCAATTTAGTGAAGATCGGTCCATAATTTACCATAGAGCCAATGTAAAGCGTACTCTCGGAAAACAGTTAAATATGTCTAAAACCGTAACAAATAATTCTAACGTAATAAACTTTGGTACATCGCAGTTTTATAGGTCAAGAAATCCCAATTCAAATTTCGTTAAAATCGGTCCATAGCTAAGCATACATAAGCTCCACTCCTAAAAGATTCGGCACAGCCGTATGTAGCACTCTAACTTGTTTCTAATGCAACTTACTAAAAAAGATTTACAGGCTTTGTATATTTTCTTTTTTTAATGTTCATCTTTCAAAAATTATAACATCGAATAACTGTTAAATAATTTTAAACCAAATTGTACTAAAAAAGGTTCCTAATTTGATCAAAAAGTTTTTGTTGCCAAATTATACACTATGGGACAAACAAAATGCCAATCATTTAAAATACATAGAAATTTTGTTTTCAAATACATATTCAGAAACTCAAGAGGCATTATAAGAATCAAGTATTTACACTGCCTAACTAAACAATCAAATATTGTTTTATACATAACGAGTATGTATGTATGTACATTAGGGTGGTCGTTAACTGTATGGAGCATATTTGTTTTCTATTGTTCCAAACTCTTAACCCCCCCCCCCCAATTCGGTGGGAATTGATTAAAAACGACACCAAAAAAATAGGCAAACGCATATCTTTCGTTTCTACCATACCTCCCGCTTTCTTCATTTCTTAATTGTCAATACAGACTAGAAATATATTGAAGAAAAAGGCCCATAACTGCCAGGGAATCGCCCCTAGGGGCATAAAATATATGACGGACCTTCATTAGTTTTTATGTTTAATATTTTCTTAAAACATGCTTGCCGTTTATCTCCACCCCTTAGGGTAGCCCCTGCAGCGCCTTGGATGGCCCTAGATGGGTCAAACGTATGACCCATCCCACTTTATTGTTTATCGCCATCATTTGTTTTTAACATACAAAAATTGCAATACAGACTAGGAATATATTGAAGAAAAAGCCCCATAACTGCCAAGGAGTATAAAATGTATCACCGACCTCCATTGGTTTTTTGTTTTTAACATTTTCCAAAAACATAATTGCCCTTTATCACCACTTTTTAGGGAGGCTGCCATACAAATATTGCGTGTTATGAAATTCTTAAATTTAATGAAAATTTTTCGTCTTTTGTGAATAAAGTCAAAAGTTGTGAACAGATTTTAATCACTTATGGCTTTTGTTTTTGTTTGCAAATTCGTGTTTTATATGTTTAAAAAAATTGTAATTACAGCTGCATCTTCCAATTTTTTACGATTTTTCTAAAGAATAAAAATTTTTAAATTTTCTAAATTATTATTTTTTTTTTTTTTTGCTAAAAAAAATATGTTTCTAAAATGAGAAAAACCTTCAAGCCTTTTTAAAGGTTATTTTATTGCGGAATTTCGGGTTTTTTTAGTTTATTCAATAATAAACCGTTTTTGAGTAAAGCGAATATGTGTTGTGCAACCTCCTCCATTTTCGAAATAACGGTATATCTCGAAAAAACGGTTACCACCACTGGATTCAGCGTACCCGAATTAGGTTAATCGCCAAGTGCATGGCTGGTCGGTTTATTTTTAATTAATAATAAAAATGTTTTTTAACAAAATTAAAGATACGTAATTCATAGAAAATGCGTTACTTTAATAAATTAAAAATTTGATTTTTTTTAGTTGCTTATTCGATATTTTTCAATTTATTTTGTTAAATAAGAGATTAAGGAAAACCTTGTTAAGAACTATTCTACAAAATTAATATTTTCTAAGTTTTTTTTATCGATACCCACCAAATTGGCTGGTAAGACCTAAAGAAATACAACTTTTGATTATAACGGCCACCCTAATGTCCATACATCCATACATACATACATATGATGTTCATAAAAACAATAGAGAGCAATGATGATGACGGCCATTCTCATCAAAGATTATGATGGCGTGTAAAGACAAAGTACTTGGGTTTACACTTGTTTAAACAAAAAAAAATTGGATGCCAATAAAGAAAACTAGAGATTAAAAAATGACTGCTTGAACATTTAAAATGAACAGAATTTGTACAAATATTTACTTTTAAACTGTTGGAATAGTAATAAAAGGGGGGAGAAAGGATAAAAATTGAAAATAAAGCTAGAATGACCTTTTTTATCAAATTACGTTGACATTTCTTTCACAGTCAACAAATTATGTTTATAGGTATGTATGTATGTATGTATGTATGTAGAATGCACTCCTTAAAACATTCAAGACATCAATTTTATTTGTTTAAAATTTTCTAAGACAATCAACCCCTGTTAACAACACGCGTGCCAAAATTAGAAAAAAACAAAGTCATGATTACTGGAAATCTCTGCAACACCCACACCATTAATGTTTTGATGCAAAGAAAAACATTCCACCGGAACAAACTCGATTATGTTCAATCCCTTACACGATTTGTATACTTTTAACTAACCATTCGGTTGATTTTTTAATATGTCGTCCAACAAATGTGCAGATAACTTCGTAACAACTTTAAAAAGGTTTTTGATTTTTGTGATTGGATGAAAGTTACTTAGAACTTTAAGGGTAATTTGCATATTATACAAGTAAAACACGAACCATTAATTTGGGAATGCTTTTACTCTTTTGTTGAAATTGGTTATTAACAACGGACCTTTTAACGATATTAAATTAAGAAATTGTTGATAAGGTTAACAAACGCTTTTGAACTAACGGGAACGATTTTCTGTTTCACCGATTGTTGCCGGAATTCAATTTGAATTTTATGCTATGTTCATACGACGATAGAAACCACTGGTTTCGCTATCTGAAACTAGATTGCCAAACATGCTGTTCATGCGATTTATTCCTGTTTCATTTTGACATTTTTTTTTTTGTGTTGTTAGTGTGATTTTTTTTTAAATATGTAGATAAAAAAGTAAATAAAACTTAAGAATACATTATTTAATACTTTTATTAATATTAAAGTATTATAATAATCACTTTATTTTATTAAAAATCAATTTTTATTTTGTTTTTTACTTTGTTTTGATATTTTTTGACAGCTAGTTCAGATAAACTTACGATAACTGTTATCAAAGTTGGAGATGATACATTACATTTTTCCTGTTTCGCAGCCTGTTTCAAAATGAAACGACCTGTTTCGCTCTCAAAATTGTCTATGGGAAAACAAGTCGTTGCAATCATGTTTGGGGCGCGAAACAGGAATAAGAGAGCGAAACACGAATATTGCTTTCCGTGTGAACATGGTATTAACAGACAAAACATTAAAACTATTCAAAATTAAAAAAAAAATGTTTGGTTTGATAACCGTAGGAACACAATTGCACCATATGAACGTAGTAAATTAAAACATATAATATTTAGCACAAAAGCACACAATAGCTGACGTAAACGTAAAAGCATATCTACGTCATACATTGACTTTAATCTAATTCTAATTCATTCTATACAAAGGCACACAAAAGCTGACGTAGACGTAAAAGCGTATCTACGTGAAACGCCGCACAGTGGCTGAAAATCGGTTTTCATCGGCAAAAAATCTGTAACTTTTGAACCGATAGCGATAATTTTGCAATTTTTACTACACTTTTAATTTTATTAAAACTTTTTTTAGCAGTTATTGAGCAATTTAAGGTCAAAGTTGAACTTGTGATGTTTTTTTGAATTTAATAAGAAAATGATTTTGATTGAGAATTATGGTATTTTGTATCTTAAGGGGGAAGGTTTTTTAATTGCGCTATTTAAGGAACCTTAAATTTACTATTTGTTTACTCATATTGAAAGTCCTTTCATTAATTTACAGTATAGAAATAATAATTTGAAGGTTTATATTCCATGAATCCGACATAAGTTGAAGTTATGTAGACCCAAGAGATCTTAAAACAGTGAACTTAAAAGCATCCCCATTTTTGGTTAAGAAATACCCCAAATTCCCAATCCCGGAATAATGCTTTTAAAAAAATTACTTTTCTTTTACAAAAATGGCAAAACTTACCACTCGATATTATTAATACGATTTCCGTATGACGTGCTAAATTCCCAGTTTTTCATATTTGATAAATACACTGAAATTTATTGTTGAGGGAAAGCTAGCTTCTATGCGCATTTCACTGGTTGCTTAGGCCAGCTCATCAGGAAACCTTTTCCAAAGATTTTAGAAAGGCCAAAAATATTATACAAATAAAACCCTAAAGCGAATAAGAATTGTAAACACTCAAAGTCTTACTTGTAACAATATCAAAGCCAAAACAAACCACTCGATATCGATCAGAATTTTCCAGAAAATCATGAACATATTAGAAAACATTTCTTTTCTAAATTAATTTAAATCGGAGTGTTGTATTTCTAGAATTTTTTACTTAAATAAATTTTATTTGCTTAAAAAATTTGATTTTTTTAGATAGGGCATGTGGGAGAAACAAATGTAAAATTGACTAAAACTTGCTTTTTCAATACATAACGTTTTCTTTCGAAAAATATAAGCATTTTTATTTATTTCTGGAGAAAATATTGTTTTATCAGCGAAAAAACATCTTTTGGTGAAATAGTAAAAATGAGTATTCATATTTTTTTCCTTTATGCGCATATACATTTGCCTTGAATAAACCAATATTCTAATAGAAAAATGCATAACCATTTAAAAATGCAACATACCATTGCTTAAAGTCGGCTTTCCTACCAATATAAAAAAGATATCAAATATCTCGAAAGGAAAAAGACAGTTTCAGTTCGCAAACCATTGTGTTATATTTCAGTAAAATAAAAAGAACAAAATAATGTTGCGGGTAATTTTATTAAAATGCACAATGTTTAAGCATGTTTAATGCTAGATCTAGCAGTTTTTAAAGGCATTTGACATGAAAAACACTGATATAGCATGTAGCATTTTTTAGATCTTGTGATTTTTTTTATATTTTTCATTTTAATACAAATATAAAAGAAACAAGTCAGAGTGCTATATTCGGCTGTGCCAAATCTTTAATAGCCTCCACCTACTGTTCGAATATTTCAGGAGGGATATCTATATTATGTCTATTTATTATTAATTTATATTTATAAAAACAGACATCAGCATTAAAATTGGTTGGTTTGAGGTTTAGATCTATATTAAATTATTTAGCAATTTAAACTAGCTTGAGTAACAGTTTCAATTAAAATTTTGTTATGATAGCATTATTTTTATCGGTTTTAGGCGTACTAAACTGTTTTCCGGGAGTAGTGTTTATATGTGGCCTAGGGTAAATTATGGACGGATCTTCACGAAATTATACAGCGTGATTTCCAGTCGAATAAAACAAATTTTCGCTAAATCTTATCTCATTCCGTGCCTTGTTCCACCATTTATGTTATTTTTTGTAACAAAATTAACATTTTTTTTTAGGTGGTGGTTCCACATTTTGATTCATAGCTCTGGTCCTACTGCACCGATTTTGCTGAATTTTAATCTGAAACTGCTTAGGATAACTAAAAGCAATTTGGCACCAAGTTTGTTCATTTCTTTTGAGTTGTTCGAAAGTGAGCGTGTTTTTTTAACAGACGAACAGACAGACGGACATGGCTAAATCGACTTAGAATAACTCAAGGACTGTAACGGACGACGAGACTTTCTATTGCAGGAAAACCATTAGATACCTTTATACCGACTGTGCTCAGAGAAAATGGGGTGATGATCTTGTTTTCCTTTGATAGAATCCACGTTACAATAAATTTAAAGTTAAGGTAGCTTTAAAAATATTAAGAAAACTGATACTAACTATAACCAAAACAAAACAAGGGAAATAAAAATGATAACCAAAAATTAAAATAAAACTCGTGAAGTTAAGATAATGAACTAGATGACATAAGTTCTTAAGGCTCAAAACCCAGCCCTTTTATTGCTATCTCTGCCTACATATTCCCAGATAGCCCAAAATTATTGTACTAACTGTTCTTTCAAATATTTCGTGAAATATGAAAAAATATGTTATTTAGTTATAAATTTCAATTAGAATTTTTTCTGTTTATTTATTACACATAATAAATTAAAATTTAACATTGTCTTGTTTATTTTTTTTTGTATTTTTCTATGGTTTTATGTCTAAGAATTTAATTGAAAAAAAAAATTACTTAAATGTGTTGTGTTGTGTTGTTTTAAGGTCAATTGAAAAATTTGAATAAAACTCACCAAATTACAATACGATGAAACAGCAGGCCTGATGTCCATAGATGAGATGTAATAAAGTAATATTACTGTTCTGTTCTTATTTTATAAAATGTTTACAATAGGTGTTGTGCTTTGAAATAAGACAACAAATTAAATTATGTTTGACTAAATAAGATAAAAAAAAATACAAAAAAAAACTATTAACAATAAAATTGAAAATTAAAATTTTTTAAGAACAAAATTTACATACATATACTTACAACCATTTATTTTTTTCCCCCCTTTCTCGTTTTGTCTTTTTATTCTGGAACATTACCATATATTGTGTTTATAATTTTGCTAAGATGTATTATTGCCCTTTCCAAGGACAATAAACATCCTTTCAGCTTTATAATATATCAACCAAATATTAACTTAAGCTTAAGGTGGTTCTTGGGGATGTTAAGTTAATTTGTATGTATGCTCGCCAATTACCAGCCTAAGGATGCCCTGCCCGTATGTCACCTCCTTGTACCAAGAAATATAGGTATGGGAATGGTAACAAACTAAAAGGAATGCGCACTTGTAATTAAAGCTAAACTAAATACATATACCACTTAAACAAAGATATAAAGCTTACCTCTTAAACAAAAAAATCTGTTCACAAATCCACAAATTATATTTATGTTTATTTATTAAAAATAAAAATTTCCTGGTTTTTTTTAAACTACAAATTATGAACGTTCCTCCAAGAAAACTTTTTATTAATGAAAAATTTTCAATTGATATTGAAAAATTTTCCTATGCTACCTATTTGATAAAAAAAAATATATTTCATTTTACATTTTCAAATTCAAGCTACCCAATAAACTTTCCCATGAGACCTCACAGGACCCAGAATATATATACTTTATGGGGTCTGGGATGAATAATAAAAAAGTTTCACACGGAATGACAAACTTAATATACCCTCCCTACAACTAATTGTGGTGGAGGGTATAAACATAAGAGTACAAAAATGTTGGGTATTTATAATTTTAGAAAATATTAACAGAAAAGCGCTAATGTAGCGCTCTTTTTAAAAGAAAAGCGCTAATGGATAAATAAAGAGTCGTTTTTAAATTAAGAAAATATAAGAAATTACTTAATAACGATTATTCGTAAATATTTAACAATAAATTTATAAAAAACATGATTGGTTGTATACTTTTAGGTGGATAGCTCCTTTCATATGCCAAAACAATTTGTTGTTAATGTCATCCAACCTATTATGAATATGGATGCTACATCCTATACCATTCCAATGACTGTGGAAAATGTTCGCACTAAAGCTGATATCAATGGCATGTTTAACAGCATTTCTAAATACAAAGGAGCCACTTTCATCCATATGACTAAACATATTATAGGAACTGAGAATTTTATACCATTTTTGAATGAAATTCTTACAACTCAATTAGAAAAACTAATTCTTAAGTAAACATCAGAATATAATACCAATTTTTTTGTTTTATTTTGTTTATTTTAGTGCATACAAAACCATAAATCCTTCGGATCTCTCAAACATTTTGAAGAAGTACTGGCCTGATGCATATATTGAATACTTTGAAAATTACTTCAATTCCTTTAACACTCAAGTGGGTTTACCTGTGGTCACTTTTAAACGTAACCGCAAGGACTCTGTAGAAGTCAGCCAAAAACGTTACTTATTGAAGGAGTTTTGTTCTGCTAACCACAAACTTAATTATACTGTTCCTATTTCATGTACAACAAACTCCAAATTCCATACAGCAATTTAAGTGCAAGTGTGCCCAACCTGAGCAAGTGTGTTGATCCGACCGTAAATGTGGTTCAAAGTGTGAAGTCGTCTGAACACAGGAATAATAACGAAAAACCTGGAACATCTCGATCTGCATTAATAAATACAGGAGCTGTGCCAAAAAGTACTAAAGTGCAAACAGGCATGGACAGATATATTACAATAACTAAGAGAAAGGCTAGCCCTAGGTCCACCCAACAGGAGCGCATGGCCAAACAATACAAAAGCTCTAACGTAGTCTCTTTGCCAACAAATGGTAACAGATTCTCTGTACTATCCATACCTGACGATGAAGAAGCAGAATCAGCTAATGGAACAGCCACTAAAGAAGTTAAACCGCCACCCATCTATCTGCGGGAGCAAACATCAAATAGCATAGTCAACATGTTGACTCAACTTGTAGGTAAGAATAATTTCTACGTCGTTTCTATACGGCGCGGGCAAATTCAAGAGACCAAAATTCAAGCCAGTACAGAAACGAACTTTCGTATTATATCAAGACACCTGGACGCAGAAAAGAAAAGTTACTATACATATCAATTAAAAAGTGCTAAGGGATTGATTATTGTCATAAAAGGCATAGATAGTTCTGTTCCTATAGAGGAAATAAAAACTGCCGTAGAGCTAGAGGGGTATGAGGTAAAATCTGTTCATAACATTTTGAACAGAAATAAAGTTCCTCAACCAATGCACCGCATCGAAATATCGTTTGATTCATCGGTTCTCAAAACCAAAAATTCAGTTCATCCCATATACAACTTGCGCTACCTACTCAACAGAAGAATAACTGTTGAGGAGCCATTAAAACGAAAGGGCCCCTCCCAATGCACAAACTGTCAGGAATATGGGCATACAAAATCATATTGTAAATTGCCTCACGTATGTGTGGTTTGTGGCGACGCTCATAAAACCGCCGAATGTAATCGTTCTAAAGCTGACCCGAATGTTAAGAAATGCAGCAACTGTGGCGAAAATCACACGGCAAACTATAGGGGTTGTAAAGTCTTTTTGCATTTAAAAAAACCTGCTTTTGTTCAAAAATATACTCACTCCCAATATGGTCCGTCAAATGAGCCCAGCCAAGCCGCTGGCTCTATTGCTAGTACTACACAAGCAAATAAACAAAATCAATCATATGCCCAAATCTTAAAAGGAAACCCTAATGCGAAAAATCCCCCGAGTACTTCCAACACAAAGCAACCTCCATACGCTAATGTTCATAGGGAAGGTCTACAAATGCCTTCTGGAAATATGCCTACCTCAATAGAAAATTTAATTCAAACTATGAATAACTTCATGGCCACTATGCAGAACATGTTTCAGGAAATGATGCGAAACCAGAACATGCTCCTGCAAGTTCTACTCAACAAAAAATGAACCAGTTAAAAATATGTTTCTGGAATGCAAACGGGTTATCCCAACATAAACACGAAGTTACAAACTTTCTTCATAGGCATGAAATCGACGTACTTCTTGTCTCTGAAACACACTTTACTCATAAAAACTGCTTTAGGGTAAATGGATACCTTACGTATGACACAAAACATCCCAGCGGACGAGCTTGTGGTGGCACAGCCATAATTGTGCACAAACACATCAGACACTTACCATTGCCAGAGTTCGAAGAAGATTGTATCCAGGCCACATCTATAAATCTTACTGATTTCAAACTAACGTTAACATCCGTTTATTGTCCCCCGAGGCACAAAATTGTATACGATAAATTTCTCAACTTCTTCTCCACATTGGGTCAGAAATTCATTGCTGCTGGCGACTACAACGCTAAACATACATATTGGGGCTCCAGACTTATTAGTCCTAGAGGTAATCAGCTATACAATACCGTAACTGCAAATAATTTTGATGTGGTATCGAGTGGTGAGCCTACCTATTGGCCAACCGACTTCAATAAGCTACCAGACCTTATTGACTTTGCTGTAATCAAAAACATCAAGCGCGATCAGGTACTAGTTAGTTCCTCCTATGATCTTTCGTCTGATCATTCACCTTCAATCCTCATTTTAAAAGGTAACTCCGACGCCGCAGCTGCAAACTTTATTTCCTATCCAAACAGAAACACAAATTGGTTAAAGTATAAAATGTATGTGAGCTCTCACCTATCACAGTGCATTCCCCTAAAAAATTCATCTGACATCCAAATAGCTGTCGACCGATTTACAGAAGTCTTGGATACTGCAGCAAGAAATGCAACCCCAATCAAGCGGTCAATTAAACGTGCTCCTTACAATACATCGGCGGATATTGAGACCCTTATCAGAGAAAAAAGGAAGTTAAGAAGACAATGGCAAAACAGTCGTTCCCCAACCACTAAGGCCCAACTTCAATTATGCCTGACAACTCTTCGCAACAAATTGAGACAGAACCACGAGTCTGCAATAGAAGGCTATCTAAACACCCTAGATGCCACAAAAAACTCTAATTATAGCTTATGGAAGGCTGTACGGCATATGAAATGCCCTATAACCCAAGAATCTCCATTAAGACTGGAAAACCGCACTTGGGCCAAAAACACAGATGAAAAATTAAACGCTTTCGCGGGTCACCTTGAGAAAGTTTTCACGCCACATGATACAAATACTTGTTCCAGTCGTCCAATCATTCCTAATAAGGTAAACCATCCATTAAAATTTAACATAACTCAAGTAAAATCTGCAATAGAAAAAGTGAATATAAGAAAATCTCCCGGACCTGACCGCATCACAGGGTCAATGATAAGAAACTTACCATCGACTGCTTCCAGAATCTTGCTGCTCATTTTTAACGCTATATTAAGAGTCGGATACTTCCCATCCTCATGGAAGAGGTCTATAATTGTTATGATTCCCAAGCCAGGAAAAGATGCTAGCCAGGTTGCGTCGTACAGACCGATAAGCTTATTATCAATTCTATCGAAGCTTTTCGAAAAAATATTCATTTTAAGTATAACTCCTCATCTAAATGAACACGACATCATCCCGGATCACCAGTTCGGATTCAGAGCGAAACATGGTACAATAGAACAAGTGCATAGAATTGTCACCCTTATTAGATCGGCGTTTGAGAAAAAGCAATACTGCTCAGCCCTGTTTATAGACATTTCCCAAGCATTTGACAAAGTTTGGCATGATGGGCTACTCATCAAAATAACACGAATGCTTCCTCAAAACACTCACAAGCTTCTGGAGAGCTATCTAACAGGCAGAACATTCATAGTAAGGTCGCAAGATAAATACTCCCCCCTCAAGAAAATTACTGCTGGTGTCCCCCAAGGCAGCATATTAGGACCGCTTCTATATATAATATACACAGCGGATATGCCAACAAACCTGAGCACGCATACCTCTACATTTGCAGACGACACAGCATTTATTAGTGTTAACCATGACCCAAAAGTCGCATCGCAAAATCTGCAGTCCCACATCAATGAACTAGAGGCATGGCTAGAAAAATGGAGAATAAAGGTTAACCCGGCTAAATGTGCTCACTTAACTTTCACGCTCAGAAGACAAACGTGCCCAGCAGTAAAAATAAATAACATCACTGTTCCGGTAGAAAACCATGTTAAGTACTTGGGAATTCATATAGATAGACGCTTGACCTGGTCTCGTCATATTGAAGCGAAAATAACGGCTATGAAACTTAAAGCAGCTCAACTACATTGGCTTCTCGGTGGAAACTCAAACTTGTCTTTAGACAACAAAATTCTTTTATACAAGTCCATCATAAAACCAATATGGACATATGGCATCCAATTATGGGGTACTGCATGCGCATCTAACATCCAAAAGCTTCAAAGAAGACAGTCTAGAATATTACGACAAATTGTCTGCGCCCCATGGTATATACGTAATGATATTATCCACAGAGATCTCAACGTCCCCACTATCCAGGAGGAAATTAAAAAATATTCAATAAGCTACATCGATAAACTAATGGCCCACCCTAACTACCTCGCTCGGGGTCTGCTTCAGTTCGAAGGTCACCAGAGGCTAAAAAGAACCGATACTTTGAGACTAACTAGAAGACAGTTTTAAAATTTGAATACAGCAGTTAGTGGTTACACTGGTAACAACTAATAAGCAACAAGTAGAATTAAGATTTGAATACATATTGTAAATTTCGATAAGAAAGATTCAATAATAAAAATAAAAATTTAAAAAAAAAAAAAAAAAAAAAAAAAAATACAAACTCTGAAAATAATTTCAAAAAACCACATCCCAAATTGTTCCTTGAACAAGAACCCGTTCTCATCCTTGTTAGTGTGAATGATTCCTTTCTCATTGGCAATATTGAGGCAGCCGGCTTCTTTCGCGTTAATTATGATCGTGATTCTTGGTATCGAATCCTAGACAAATTGAATTCTGAGAGCAGGACTGATATTCATGAATTAAATCGTGCCCAAATCGTTGATGACGCCATAAACTTAGCTCGTGCTGGTGAAATTGAATAGAGTTTGGCTTTAGATGTTGTTCAACATATTCAATTTGAAAGAAGTTATTTGTCTGGACTGCTGCCCTCAATGGATTCAGTTATATAATGACTCGGTTGGCTAAAGAAAGTGATATCTTTGCTCCAACGAGGTGGGCTTTGAAGAGATATCTGGGGAGAAAACTTTAGATATTTACAAACGTGCCGTAATTTTAATTTGGTCCTGCAAATTGGGAATAACTGAATGCATTACCAACGCTTAGTTAATTTTCGACCAACACATTAAAAACAATTCCGTTAAAGTTAATATTCGTGATCCGTTCATTGTACCGTTATGCGTGAAGACAACGAAATTGATTTCAACACACTTTATGACAAATACATAACCGAAGCTGTTGCGAGCGAAAAAGTTTTGATTTTGGATTCGTTGTGTTGCGTCAAGGACATCATACGACGCGACGACAAGTCCGACCTTTTGTTTGTTTTGTGCACTAAGAACATCGAAAATGTTGACCTCGTTTTTGATTTGATTGACCAAAACATGGAAAAGGTCGCTATCGCGTAAGATTATAATTTTTATTTTGATAAAAAAAAAAAAAATATATATATATATATATTTATCAATCAATAACGTTAATTTATATTACAGCCTTGGTGGTTACCCTTCTGTTGCTGATACTGTTTTTGAAATTGCAGAGTACTTTACCACTGCAACTCAAATACTAAATCTGGGTTCCATTATCGAGAACACTGGAGAAAGTTAGGTAGTAGTTCAATTGACACTTTACGAAATGCAAAACAAAAAGTGAAATGAAATCGAAGATGGGCAAAAAAACATTTGGGAGACATCAGGAGCTTTATGGTTAGTTACATGAAGAAGAAAAAACAAAGTTTGACCATTTGTTTTATGGAAACTTACAGTGAGTTTATCTCTCCTTACATTCCTCATTTTTTCTTTACGCTTAACAGTTTTATTTGGTTTAATATCTTTAGTTTTTCTAAAATCTTTATGGATGAACAACAATAAATTTAGCAATATGCCAAAAAAAATTAACTTTTTCATTTTCAAGCTATGAATGCCGAATGATTTTTAATACTTCGGGGGTAGAGTCAAGTACCCTTCTTGCTTATTAGGGTGCCCCTCACTTGTCCTAAAGCGGATATTTAGGGTGGCCCTTAAAACTTGAATTTTTTGACTTTTTATGAATTTAACGCATTATTTATGTTAATAGCTACAAAATCAATGTTTTTATGTGTTGAATAGTTAGTTTGGGTAGTAATCTTCCATTTTTGGTTTTTGTTGGAATAATACACTGAAAAAAACAAAGTGGCAACAACAAAACTTGGAAGTAAGAAAATACTACTTCTAACATTTAGCGCGGCACAAATTGGGCTGAATATTATGGCTTGCCATTCAACACAGTTCTTAATGATATCAAAATCTAAAATTCTAAGGTGGTGCGTGGCGATCGCATTTTTCGTTTATATGGGGTTAGAGAGGACACTTTACCAAAATCTCTTTAAACCCCTTTTGACCCTCACAAGTTCTATACCTCTGAAATAAGGATTTAACTAAAATATAGAACCTGGGGAAACTTTTTATGACACATTAGGTATAAAAGATGCAGAGATGTAACGAACATTTCTTAAAGACTACTATCCCACTAATATAACAAAAAAAAAAATTCGACCCAGTTTGCGAGAAATCATAATTTAGTTTTGATCAAATTTACAAAAATTAAGTTTTTTGGAAAACAACATAAAATATTTGTTTCCAACAGCATGCCACACCCACAATTACAAATATTTTAATGCAGTTTTTTGGATACCTTAGTTCTTAAATGCTTGCTGTCGAATGGCATTTAAATTTTTGAAATCGTCGGTACCAGAAAATTGGCCTTTTGGAGAATTGGAGAGGCGGAATTTTTTAATGCGTTTTTTTGTTTGTTTGAAAGGTACCTTTATTTTTGTATATTTTTTATTATTTTAGGGTGCGGCAGAATTAAGTTATGATGTCTAAAAAATTTATAGTTATTTTCTTAAGAATAATTAGCCCTAATTTGAGTAAGAAATTTTTTTTGGAATATGTATATGAAATTCATAGCAAAAAGTTGAGTATTTTTTGTATTGTAAAACATAAACCCCCGTATTTACAAACGATTATTAAATTTAACAAACGTTTATTATGTCAAATTTTCAAACAAAATTTGTTTTGTAAACCTTTATTAAATTTAAAAAATTTTTATAAATAAAAAATATGTTTATCTGTTTGCACGTTTGTTTGTAAGCTTGTAGACTCCTAAACTACTGAATCGAAGAATTTCATACCTAACATTTGAAGACAAAAGTCTTAAAGCTTTGTAGGACCCACTCTTATGGTTTAATAGTTAAACTTTAATTTTTAGGTGTTATTAATTTTAAAAGTTTTTTTAAAAAGGTACATTTATTTTCCTCCATAAAATAACGTAATTTAGAACCAACTGCACAGTTGCGCAAAGCCATTACTTACTGTTTCGCACATTCCTTTTTTATACAGGTAATATTAGTATTAGGTGTATTAATTTAAATAACAAAAATTTACAACAATTACATTTTAAAAACTCAAACATTTTATGACTGACAAACGGGTTTCTTACTCATATGTATGTATACATGATGAGCAAAAATAGAAAAAAGTGATATCTTAAAAAATCACTAAAAAAAGGCTCAAGAACGCGAATTTTTTTTTGTAGTCTAAGGCCCCTTTCAGACTCTGCAAGTTAGTTGCGCAAGTAACTTGCCGAGTACAACAAAGTCTGTACTCGGCAAGTACAAAGGCCTTACCCCGACCTTACCGCTGACGTCTACAAACCAAGAGTTGCGCAAGAGACTTGCGCAAGTAACTTGCCGAGTGTGAAAGGGGTCTTACAGACTGTTTTTAGATAATGAAAATATTTGTTCGTTTTCATAAAATTAAAAACCATTTCTGGGGAGTGACAAAAAAGCTTTAATTTCCTTCTATATATATTTTTTGTTCTTATTAAATGAACATCTTCGTAATAAATGAAAACAAAAGTAAAAAGAAGACGATAAGTAGAAGGCATTCGTTTGAAAAAAAATTTACAAAAAATAGAAAACAACTGCGATATTTTAATGAAAGAAACCTAAATAACTCAGTATGTAATACTATTTTAAAATTTGTATTCTATAAAGGTTAACTTTATTACATAAATATGCAGTTACAGGTTCAAACAATTCTAGAAACATACGCTCAAAAAAAGTGCTGCCATTTAAAGTCCGATCTCATAATATCGCATATCGTTGTTCATAGCTTGAATTTTAAAGTTCTTGAAACTTAATAAATATGTACATGTGTATATCTTTTAAAGGGCACCACTGGTGAAATTTTTTTTGTATTTCTGTTTCACATGTAAGATGTATGTGAAACAGAAAAAGGGGCTTAATTTGGAGGCGTGTCATAAAAGTTAGTATATTAAAAGCTATACAAACTAAATTTTAGAAGGGCTTTCTGGGCACGAAAAAAAAAATTTTACATTTGGGGAAAGGATCCGAGATCGCATAAGTGGAGCCCAGAATTTGATGTCGGACTAAAAAGTCACCAAAGACAAAAAAATAAGCCACTGTAAAGCCTTGAACAACGATAAGCGATATGATGAGATCGGACTTTAAATGGCAGCAATTGATATAAAAAAACAAAAAAGGATGTATTTGGTGGCGTGGCAAAAAATTTTTCCTGTTTTAAAACATTTATTGAAATATACTTAATTTTAGGGGGTGAATGGCACAACTTTTTTTCGACCCAATTTAATGTATTTACATACAGTGCAAGGCGAATTCATTATTTTGAAAACGTTTACAACACTGTAAAGTATTTTAACGTTGTGTCAAAAATAAAACAACACTATAGTAAACAATTTAAACAAATATTTAATTTTTTTTTTAATTTTAAATTGTTTGTTTTAAAATGTAATAATTAAAAAAAATTTTTAATTTAATAATTGTTAGCGAAAATTATAAAATTTAGTAAATATTCCCGAGCACCACATGAACGGTATATCATTTTGACACAAGGTTAGTAATCAGCTGTTGCTTACGTAGCAAGATAAGGGCACCTAGTGTAAATTCGCCTTGATACAGTGTATATTTACAACGTTCTTCCGAAAGTTCTAAAAAACTAGTGCTGTAACGCAAATATCGTCTACATATCTATATGTTGATGTGCAGCAAAAGATCTTCTTTATATATATTGCTATATATATTGTTAACATTTTTCTTCAACATATTTATTTTTTCTAATTTACGAACACTTTTTATAGAATATTTTGTTTTTGAAATTTAATTAAAATTTTTGTAAACAAAAGCCAGGGTTAACCACACACACAAAACCTTTATATGAAAAAAAAATGGAAATGTACGAATATTAATGCATTGGCATTAATGTTCATTTACGAAAGAAACAAGCTCTATTTATGTCAACCATAAGTAGACGAAAGCTTTCAAATGTTTTTTCAAAAACCAAATTTTCAACATAATCGTATCAATACGAAAACTTCAAGTGAGAGAGAGAAGACTTATGTGTTACAAAAACAATGGGCCGCGTGAATAAAAAAGTAGCTATAGCTAGTACTATTGGCACTATGCGCCCACGATTTGGCGTAAAAAGCAACAAATAATAATATAGCTAGTACTAAAAATATTGAGGTTTAAACTAGCTTTGAAGTGAATAAAAATTTAAGTTAAATCTAGTACTTTATACTGACTAGTAGAAACTCGTTTTTCTAGCGTTGACTCAAACAAAGTGTGAATAAAAACAAGTGAATGCTTAAAAAGATAAGTATATGCTTTATTTTTTTAAGCTTATGATTGAGTTGCTTGAAGTTTGTGTTTTGCTAGTATGTTAAAAAAAAATTATTCTTATCTAAATATTAGTCTAGTTGATATTATGAAAGTTCACCAAACGAAAGAATATCTCCTTAGGACAGATTTTAATCCAAAAGATTATTTCAAATTGTGTATTTTTCGGAAAGAACACCTTAAATGTTAAATGTAGTAAATTCAATTATATAACACTAGCTTAACCCGGTGCGCTTCGCTACACTGCTCTAACCACTTTATCGGTTGAGAGATATTTAATATATGCATCCTATGGAAGGTAGTTCCCCCCTGTGCCTACCCGCTTTATTTTTATTTTCAAAGTGAAGCATACCATAAGAGTGACTTCTACAAAGTTTGAACTTTCTCACTATAATAGTTTTTAAGATATCCGATATTAAACATTGGCGTCCTATGGGAGGTAACACTTCCCCCGCTGCTATTTTATTTCAATTTTGGAGCTCAGATGATCCTACTACCAAAAGTTCAACAAATTGCTTGCAGCGGCTCTTATTAATATTTTTATCTATGAGGGGTACTGCTCCTCCTCTGGCTACCCCGCCCATTTCTATATTGAAATTTATAGTTTACCATAATAGTAGCTATAACTACGTTCGAAGACTATCCCTTTAATTGTTCTTCAGTTGAGCGATATTTAATAAATGGATCCCATGGGAGGTATTTCCCCTCCTACGCCTACCTGCTTTATTTCTATTTTCAAAAGTGTAGTATAACATAAGAGTGACTTCTGAAAATTTTTAACATTCCCACTATAACAGTTCTTAAGATATGCGATATTAAACATTGGCGTCCTATGGTGGACACCACTTCCCCCGCTGCTTTTTTATTTCAATTTTGGGGCTCAGAAGATCCTACTTCCAAAACTTCAACAAAATGCATGCAGTGGCTCTTATTTATATATCTATCTGAGGGGTACTGCTCCTCCCCTGTCTACCCCGCCCATTTGTATACTGAAATTTATAGTTAACCCTCATAGAAGCTTTTACCACGTTTGAAGACTCCCCCTTTAATAGTTCTTCAGTTGAGCGATATTTAATATATGCATCCTATGGGAGGTTTTCCCCCCTGCGCCTACCCGCTTTATTTTTATTTTCAAAAGTGTAGTATACCATAAGAGTGACTTCTACAAAGTTTGAACATTCTCACTATAACAGTTCTTAAGATATGCGATATTAAACAATGGCGTCCTATGGTGGATACCACTTCCGCCGCTGCTTTTTTATTCCAATTTTGGGGCTCAGAAGATCCTACTAACAAAACTTCAACCAAATGCATGCAGTGGCTCTTATTTATATATCTATCTATGAGGGGTACTGCTCCTCCCCTGTCTACCCCGCCCATTTGTATACTGAAATTTATAGTTAACCATAATAGTAGCTTTAACCACGTTTGAAGACTCTCCCTTGAATAGTTCTTCAGTTGAGCGATATGTTATGGCGAAAGGCAAGTAAATTAACTTTGGTTATAGACTGGTGGCTGCTTTTGATGCTGCACATGAAAAGCTTTCCAATGCATTTATGTATTTATATCATTTACTAGCATTTAACCCGCTCTTCGTTAGCGTCTCCTTTCTGTTCGTGGATATATTTGTGTGCCAAAGTTTATTTTTCTAGGTTTTAACTTTCCTCTTATAGATTCTTATTCCACTTAGGACATTGCATGTTTAATTATATGTTTTTGGTCCAATACTGACGAATATTCAAAAAGTACTAGTTAAAGAACAAAAAGTACCAAAAAGTTCCCTAATAGGCTCGTATGCACTCAGGACATTGCATGTTGAATTTTATGTTTTAACAATAATTAAAAAAATATACCAGTTGTACAACCAAAAAGCTAAAGTAAAATGTCAAATTTTCCGTATTTTCCCTTTCTGGTACTATTTTCTTCCCCCTTTAAAGTATTAAAAATTTCAGTATTGTAGTGGGAGCCAATAATTTAATACGAATATGTCAATGAATGGTGAAAAATGTTTTGTAAAAAAGTGCCAAATATAGTTACGATTTCACCTCTTAAATGTTCGAATTTCTAAAAAGTACCAAATTAGTATTCGTATTTTTTTGATAAGTTTCGAATGCGGTATCAACTTTGTTTCTTTGTTCATTGGTTCAAAAAATAGATGGTGTGTCAAAAAGTACCAAAATTCAGGTTTTACCCGTTTACTCCCCAATAGGGCCGAATTTCAAAAAAGTACCAGACACCTGTCCGCTTATTTTTTAAAGAACAACGATAATTATTAAATTTGCTTGTATCTCTTTCAGTTTTGGAAATATAAGGTTACCGAATTTTCCCGTTTTTTTCTTTTTTACCCCCTAAACATTCGAATTTCCAAAAATCCTGTCTTAGTAGATCGATTTGGGGAGTGGCCAATCTCTGGTCCAAATTTCAAGTTTTTAGCTTCAGGCGTTTAGGCTGTGCGATGATGTATCAGTCAGTAACCTTTCTTGCATATAAATGGATTGGTCAGTATTTTATGTGCAGCACTAGCATTAACAACAGCAACCACGTTAACCTTTTTGGTTTTTATAGATTTTAGTTTTCATATATTTTGCTTTTCTTTCAGGTTTTACTGACCAGATGCATAACGTAAAAAAGAAGATTTTGTTTAACATGTGATAAGGAGGAGGTCCTAATGAGGAAATGGTCTTGACACCGGCTGAGAAGAAATTTGTGCAGGCTGCTGGTATAGATGCTACCGTTGAAGGGCTTTCATCTACTAAAACCTCGAAAGAGGTTGATGAGCCCAATGTTGAAGCATTTGAAGGTTAACTGTTAGAAACAATTGAAGATAGCGACGATGACAACACAGAAGTTAAAATTGTTTAAGTTTTAGAGAGAAAGGAGAACATAAAGTTATAGAAAAAAAGCTCTAGCAGGAAATAAACAAAAAACTAAAAGTGATGAAAAATTAAATCTTAAGATGCAATCTGGAAAATTTGAAGAGTCGCGAAACATATTGAACTCAAAATTAGACCGTTGGCTTCAATCATTGGAAAAATCGAATCAACTTAAAGAGAAATGGTTTAAATTAAAAGAGGAAGGACATGTGCAAACTTAGCAGTTACGAAAGACTTAGAAATGGTAAAGAAAAGAATTTATTGCATTAACCGTTTTTTTTTTATAAAAGTTGTTGAGAGTTCTTTCACTTTACTGCATTTCTGTATGTCTTATTGCGTAGCGCATAATTGTGCGCTTATTTTTTTAGATGTACCATTAGTGCTTCGCAAAATGATAAAAATTATTATTGGGATATTATGCATACACTCACAATATTATTACAGTAACGGACTTTAGTTTATTTAAGAAGTATTCCGTTCAGTAATTTTTAAATAAATAAACATTTAAAATTCCAAGCAAATTTATTTTTAACTGATTCTAACAGTTATTTAAAAAACTAAGCGCATATTTATACGGATTTTCAGTTGCAGTTAATATTGTCCGTTGATTAAGTTAAATTCTTCTTTATGTAAAATTAAATGAAAATATAATTTAAAGTAACGAAAAGTTCATTTAATTTTTACTGTCAACAATTCAACCCCATAATCCGTAAAACCAAATAAATGTTTAGTTATTTTATATAAATTAACTACCAAAAAATAAAAATTTACTTTTTTTAAAAAAACGATGCGATTGTTTTGTGTAACAAATTCCCATTTTCTATTTGTTAAAATGATTTAGTTAAATACATCAAATTTATAAAGTAAAATAATAGCGAAACCATATCGGTCATGCTGCTGGTATCTTATGATTGTGAGTTCTTCTGTAAATAAACGAGGTCAGTACAACAAAACTAAAACAAGCGTGCGTAACCAGGTTTACCGATGATAATTTTCGAAAAGGGCCACAAAAAGTGGTCGAAAAAAGGGTATTTCAATAAAAGAAGGGTCAAGTTTTTTATAAGCAGCATTTCGCATTTTATTAAAAAATAATTAGACCAAGTTTTTTGTAAACACACAAAAAATATTTATTACAGGTAGGAAGTGGTCAAAAAACTTAATTTTTTAATCGAATGCCCTGCCCTGCCTAGTTTTTAACACCTGACAAAAGTTTGTTCTTTATCATTATAGCTAATATTTTAATGTTTTTTTAAGTTATTTTCCGATATTTTCTTTTTAAACCGATTTAGGGTTTGTTTCCAATTTTGCAATCGTTCGCGAATTTTAGCCGTGTCCGCGATTGAAGCGATTTTTTCCTGTGTTTTTAAATGTTTTGCTTTGTTGCTCTTTGAGGCACTCGACGCCGACGGAATGTGCGTTCTATATTTTGATATTAAATTGTATATTCCTCCATCTCCGCTTATTTCGAAAACATGTAATTAGCAATACTGTTCAGCAGTGCTGACAATATAACAAAATGTGAGTGCTAATTTTTAAAAAGGGTCAAAAAGTTGCACAAAATAGGTGAAATTTATACAAAAGGATAATATAAAAAATGGGTCATAAAAGGTATCAAGACCGTCAAAAAAGGGTCAAATTGATACTTTAGTATCACAACGGTAACGCTGTCTAAAACAGGGTAAATAAACAATAATTTATTATAATTCAAACATGAAGAAGTGAATTTTATGTTTTTCATTTGTATTTATACGAAGTCAATTTTAAATTTATGATTTGTTGTTTTCTTTTTCTGAATTATTTAAAGTTTAATTACAAATGTCATTAAAGAGTACAAATATACTTGCAAAAAAATTTTCCTTAGAATCAAAATAGTTTTATTTGTTTCTCCATAGAGAAAAATTTAATGTAATTACCAGCAATTTAAACTCTATTTTTTTTTTTTTTTTTTTATAATTTCCTAGCTTATCCCGCGAAGCTTTATGCTTGTCTGCAGGAAAGAAACCAGAGTCTGCAATTAGCTCCTTTTTGAATGACACAATTTAAGGGTTGTGAACAACCTTTTCACCTGAGAGATTAAGACCGCCGTAATCTCTAACTCTTTTTCCAATTTTTGTTATCTGCGTCTCATTTCCAATTTCAGGATTGGGAGGAATAGTTTCAGACACGGAATTACTGATTATTATTAAGAATATCGAGAAATATATGGGAAAAATATTGATTTTTTGTGTTTATATTTTTTTGTATTATTTGGTTACCTATTAATAATTCGTTTATTATATTGTTACGTTACTGCCTTTTCAATAAAGTTGTTGGTTTATTTCCTTTATAATAAACCTCTTGAGTTTTTTTCTTGCAACTTTAATTAAATACTTTCGAGTTAACTACAGTGGGGTTGAAGTACAATTGTGCATAACAATTTCAACATAAGTTTTTACTAGTAGATTCTGCACATTGTTTTTTGCACAAGTTTTTGACTAAAATCCCATGCGGTGGTCAACAACTTTCTAACGTCGCGACGGTTGGAAATAATAATCGGACAAAAAAATGTTAAGTTATTAAAATTTTCATTAATATCTAACCGAATCGAAATCATCAAAAAACTGACAAACATCTCGCTATCTCGACTCTTCAAAATTAACGAATTTTTTATTCATGAAAAATACCATCTTTGGACTCTTTTTGACGCGGTTTAGCTCACGGGAGATTATCTAACTAGCGGCAACATATTAAGTTTGTCCTTAATTTTAGATCAAGAAAAAAAAACTTTTTTTCGATCAGCGTGACCGCACTCTATTGAAGTAAAATTGAAACTTAAAAACTAAAATTTACAATTAATATTTAGTTTGTACACTGAAAGAAAAATGCTTCATATATTTAATGAATCATTTTTATAAAAAAAATTTCATTGGTTAAATGAACATTTTCATTGTCTAAATGGAATTTCATAGTTATAATGAAGAAATTTTGTTAAAATCGCTTCATGGGATTTCGTAATTACGTTAAAAATGTTCATTGGATCTATGTCTGAAAACTAAAGTTTGTCCAAGTTAAACAACAAATTTTAATTCAGAACATAAAAAAACAATATGCAAACAAAACTTTATTCATAAATTTATACAAAATTATAGTTTTCTTAAAAAAAATGTTTAATTGTTAATTAAAAAATGTAAAATTTAATAATTTCATGCATCTAATGTAATATGCCGTTAAATTTATGAAATCAAAAATTTTTTTATAAAAGCAACATATTTTAATAACTGAAAAAAAATTATTTTTAACATTCAAATAACTCTATCGTCTGAATAATTAAGAGCAAGGCGAAATCATGTACACGGTGGTGTCGATACTACAACAAGTAACAACACCAAAACACAACAATGTATTTTTTTGTTGGTTTCGTTGGCTGATATGTCAAAAACACAAGTAACTTTTGACATTCCTCTCTCTAATTAGGAAAAAAAGTAGCACAGCAGTGCTTTCAATGCCACCTGAAAAATGAATTTGCCTTGATTAAGAGTGTAAAAATATTTCGAAAAAGCATGCCTTCATAGATTTAAATTTTCATTATGGCAATAAAAATTTCATTATAGTAATGAAACAAAAACTTTCAATTCATAAATATCTGTGTTCTTAATTTTCTTTAATATGTACACACGCTAGTAAAAAAATCAACATTGTTATTGTTGTTATGGAAAATTTAATCTCATATTTACGCTCTTAATTGAGCAGTGGCAAAAAAACATAGTTTTTTATTCAAAAACTACACTGCCTCGGTAGGCTAGCTGGAATTGAGCTAGTCAATCAGCGCCGAGGTTGCGGATTGATTCCCGCCAGAGACTTGACGAGGTTGCGGATCGATTCCCGCCAGAGACAGAAAAAAAATAATTAAAAAGAAAAACAAAACATAATAAAAAAAAATTCTTTAGTTTATTGAAGTATTCATCCAATGAATAATATTCATAGATCTAATGTAATGTTTCATTAAATACATTTTAATGAAACAGGTTTCATTAAATACATTTTAATGAAACAGGTTTCATTGATCCAACGGCATAGGTTCCTTTTTAATGAAAGTTTTCATGGGATTAATGTCAAAATTCATTGGTATTGCGAAGAAAATTCTTTCAGTGTATTTTTGCTTATTATAACAAATTTTGACAGTGGCGTAATTATTGGTTCTGCAGAATTTATTTCTTAAGAAACTTACAACGATTTTTAGTAAGTCGTTGCACTTATTTATTTCTTAAGAAATTTAAAATGATTTTTAATAAGCCGTTGCACTTATTTCTAAAGAAATATGGAAAAAGATTTTTAGCAAAATGCCAATGTAATTTTTTTTTTGTTATATTTTATTTCCAAGAATAATGTTAACTGAGTTTAATGACTTACTTTAATTTTGATAAATGTTTACGTTAACTAACATATTTTGTGAATCTTCATAACACATTGCAAAGTTATTATTGAGAGGGTTTATCAACAACTTTTTTTGATTAACTATACATATCGCACCTATTCAACAATACTGTATTAACTCAAAAATTTTAGTTTTTCACTTTTTGGAAATAATCGACAGGTATTATTCATATCTATCCCCTGTGAAAATATCGAGCTATTTTGTCTACCTTTTGGTAAAGAAACGGTTGGTTTAAAAATACTTTTTCATATGCCTTTCATATTAAATTAAAAATTGTTTTGCTTCTATTGACAATTTTAAAATTTTGAGTTAATACAGTATTGTTGAACAAGTGCGATATATATATAAAAATTTTAAAAACTTTGTAAATTAAAATCGTAATTGTTCAAAAATTGTCTTTTTGTTTTATTCAATTTTCAATTGATATATAGCCTAAAAGTATGTTATAGTTTTTTCCCCAAAGATGTTATGAGCAGTTAGTGTGGCCATATCTAACAATATTTTACAGCTGAATCGACTTTAAAATAATGCTAAAAAATTCTAAACTGCCAAAAAACAATGCTAAAATTTAGATTGCATTATATTTGGTTATTTTACTACATGATTTATTTTACATAATCCTTCCCTATAAACTCACATCAGATCAATAGAACAAACTGATAAAAGAATAACAATAAAATGTTTACCTATTAAACATAAAAAGTCTTAAAACTATAAAAAAAATATATTTAAGTCTTTATAGACACGTACATAAAAAGTTTTCAAACAAAAGGTACCATACCATAAAAAGAACTCAAAGGAACTTTTTTTTTTTTTTTTTTTTAAATTTTTATTTTTATTATTGAATCTTTCTTATCGAAATTTACAATATGTATTCAAATCTTAATTCTACTTGTTGCTTATTAGTTGTTACCAGTGTAACCACTAACTGCTGTATTCAAATTTTAAAACTGTCTTCTAGTTAGTCTCAAAGTATCGGTTCTTTTTAGCCTCTGGTGACCTTCGAACTGAAGCAGACCCCGAGCGAGGTAGTTAGGGTGGGCCATTAGTTTATCGATGTAGCTTATTGAATATTTTTTAATTTCCTCCTGGATAGTGGGGACGTTGAGATCTCTGTGGATAATATCATTACGTATATACCATGGGGCGCAGACAATTTGTCGTAATATTCTAGACTGTCTTCTTTGAAGCTTTTGGATGTTAGATGCGCATGCAGTACCCCATAATTGGATGCCATATGTCCATATTGGTTTTATGATGGACTTGTATAAAAGAATTTTGTTGTCTAAAGACAAGTTTGAGTTTCCACCGAGAAGCCAATGTAGTTGAGCTGCTTTAAGTTTCATAGCCGTTATTTTCGCTTCAATATGACGAGACCAGGTCAAGCGTCTATCTATATGAATTCCCAAGTACTTAACATGGTTTTCTACCGGAACAGTGATGTTATTTATTTTTACTGCTGGGCACGTTTGTCTTCTGAGCGTGAAAGTTAAGTGAGCACATTTAGCCGGGTTAACCTTTATTCTCCATTTTTCTAGCCATGCCTCTAGTTCATTGATGTGGGACTGCAGATTTTGCGATGCGACTTTTGGGTCATGGTTAACACTAATAAATGCTGTGTCGTCTGCAAATGTAGAGGTATGCGTGCTCAGGTTTGTTGGCATATCCGCTGTGTATATTATATATAGAAGCGGTCCTAATATGCTGCCTTGGGGGACACCAGCAGTAATTTTCTTGAGGGGGGAGTATTTATCTTGCGACCTTACTATGAATGTTCTGCCTGTTAGATAGCTCTCCAGAAGCTTGTGAGTGTTTTGAGGAAGCATTCGTGTTATTTTGATGAGTAGCCCATCATGCCAAACTTTGTCAAATGCTTGGGAAATGTCTATAAACAGGGCTGAGCAGTATTGCTTTTTCTCAAACGCCGATCTAATAAGGGTGACAATTCTATGCACTTGTTCTATTGTACCATGTTTCGCTCTGAATCCGAACTGGTGATCCGGGATGATGTCGTGTTCATTTAGATGAGGAGTTATACTTAAAATGAATATTTTTTCGAAAAGCTTCGATAGAATTGATAATAAGCTTATCGGTCTGTACGACGCAACCTGGCTAGCATCTTTTCCTGGCTTGGGAATCATAACAATTATAGACCTCTTCCATGAGGATGGGAAGTATCCGACTCTTAATATAGCGTTAAAAATGAGCAGCAAGATTCTGGAAGCAGTCGATGGTAAGTTTCTTATCATTGACCCTGTGATGCGGTCAGGTCCGGGAGATTTTCTTATATTCACTTTTTCTATTGCAGATTTTACTTGAGTTATGTTAAATTTTAATGGATGGTTTACCTTATTAGGAATGATTGGACGACTGGAACAAGTATGTGTATCATGTGGCGTGAAAACTTTCTCAAGGTGACCCGCGAAAGCGTTTAATTTTTCATCTGTGTTTTTGGCCCAAGTGCGGTTTTCCAGTCTTAATGGAGATTCTTGGGTTATAGGGCATTTCATATGCCGTACAGCCTTCCATAAGCTATAATTAGAGTTTTTTGTGGCATCTAGGGTGTTTAGATAGCCTTCTATTGCAGACTCGTGGTTCTGTCTCAATTTGTTGCGAAGAGTTGTCAGGCATAATTGAAGTTGGGCCTTAGTGGTTGGGGAACGACTGTTTTGCCATTGTCTTCTTAACTTCCTTTTTTCTCTGATAAGGGTCTCAATATCCGCCGATGTATTGTAAGGAGCACGTTTAATTGACCGCTTGATTGGGGTTGCATTTCTTGCTGCAGTATCCAAGACTTCTGTAAATCGGTCGACAGCTATTTGGATGTCAGATGAATTTTTTAGGGGAATGCACTGTGATAGGTGAGAGCTCACATACATTTTATACTTTAACCAATTTGTGTTTCTGTTTGGATAGGAAATAAAGTTTGCAGCTGCGGCGTCGGAGTTACCTTTTAAAATGAGGATTGAAGGTGAATGATCAGACGAAAGATCATAGGAGGAACTAACTAGTACCTGATCGCGCTTGATGTTTTTGATTACAGCAAAGTCAATAAGGTCTGGTAGCTTATTGAAGTCGGCTGGCCAATAGGTAGGCTCACCACTCGATACCACATCAAAATTATTTGCAGTTACGGTATTGTATAGCTGATTACCTCTAGGACTAATAAGTCTGGAGCCCCAATATGTATGTTTAGCGTTGTATTCGCCAGCAGCAATGAATTTCTGACCCAATGTGGAGAAGAAGTTGAGAAATTTATCGTATACAATTTTGTGCCTCGGGGGACAATAAACGGATGTTAACGTTAGTTTGAAATCAGTAAGATTTATAGATGTGGCCTGGATACAATCTTCTTCGAACTCTGGCAATGGTAAGTGTCTGATGTGTTTGTGCACAATTATGGCTGTGCCACCACAAGCTCGTCCGCTGGGATGTTTTGTGTCATACGTAAGGTATCCATTTACCCTAAAGCAGTTTTTATGAGTAAAGTGTGTTTCAGAGACAAGAAGTACGTCGATTTCATGCCTATGAAGAAAGTTTGTAACTTCGTGTTTATGTTGGGATAACCCGTTTGCATTCCAGAAACATATTTTTAACTGGTTCATTTTTTGTTGAGTAGAACTTGCAGGAGCAAAGGAACTTGACCCATAAATGGCTATTATTTAGCATTTAAATAAAATTTATAAAACAAGTTTAATAAAAAATTTAATTTTATAAATTTAAAACGACTTCTAGTAAGGATTCTTCTTCAGATTCTGAAGAATCGATCGAGATATCATTATATATATATTCCAATCGCATTTTTAAATGAAAGCGTTCATGTTTTTAAAACTTTCGGAACATTTTAAATCACTCCTAATAAACAAATAAATAAATGAATATAATTGGGGGATTCACAAGGTAGTCGTAAAGTTGTAGAGTCATATGTCTTAAAATAATTACAAGTAATTTATACGACTGCTGTGGGTAACCGCTTATAATATAGATTTTTACCGTACAGTTATGACGAATCAATGACTACAGAATTAAAATTTGTATCTTATTTGAAACACACCAGTATGTTTTTTTGAACAATTGTAAAATATTATTTAGTACATTATGGCGATATGACTTAATAGCACACCTTGTGAATACCCCAAATATAAAGTAGCGAATTTATATGCACATAACTAAAGTCATAAACAAAGCATACTGTAAGGCCCGTTTTCACAACTTACCGATAGCTAATAGTAGACTTTAAATGGCCTAATAAAAAGTGTTCCATTATTACAGCTTTACTTTAACCTAAAGTGAGTAATAAAGTAAATAAAGGTTCATGGTAGGTTAAAGTAAAGTTGTAATAATTGAACTCTTTTTATACGGCCGATAAAATGCTACCTTTAGCTATCGGTAAGTTGTGAAAACGGGCCTAAGAATTCTAAAGTAAACTTTTACTAAAAATAGACAAGCAAAAGCATACTTTACATGTTAAAACCGGTGTTAATTTTAAAACTAGCTGAAGTTAAGTTTATTCATTTAACAACAGTATCAGCTGCTTTTCGCCAAATAAAAAAGTTCTTGCAGACGGTTAAAAATGTTTAAGTTACCAGATATTGGTCGATATTTCGTAATTATTATTGATATGAAGGAAAACTTTAATGGAAAGAAACACAAAATACATATCGCTGGCTTAACATGTAAAGGCTCTAAATCCATATATGAAAATTTTACAGGAGAGACAAAAAACAATCAAAATACATGTGATGAAAAAATTTGAGAGAAATTGTTAAGCTGTACTTTTAATTGGGACTTAGAGCTTTTTCTTGTGATAAATTGGACTTAGCACTTTTGCTCATCATTTCAAAACAACAACAAAAAAAGAGATAACTGTAATTTTTTCTTTGTAAACAATGTATTTTAACTTATTACACATTACTGCATTAAATTTTAATTTCTTAAAAAAGTGGACTTAGAGCCTTTACATATTAAGCCAGCGATATGTATGTATAGGCCCTAATTTAGAAAAATTCAACGCCAAAAATTTCATTGCAAGCAAAAACAAAGTCAAAAATATTTTGTAATTTTGTTGTTGCTTTCTACATATGTAAATTCACATTCCGTTTTTAATATTTCCAACACTACAAGATATGCAGTGTTTCCCAGCAAATAAAATTGGACCACCTGACCCATTTTGATAAAATGGACTACTCCATGGACTGGTCCGATGTAATGCAAGCATGGACCATGTCATTGTTAAAAAGTGTTTGTAGTGAGACGACATGTCTTCGTTTTTTAACGACGTGCTTTCGTTTTTAAACGACTTCAAAACTAATCCTCTTGAGTATCCCATGGAGTAGTTTTAAAACTACTCCTTAGTGGTCCAAAGGTGGGTTATATACCATGGAGTAGTTTTAAAACTACTCCTTAGTGGTCCAAAGGTGGGTTATATGATCCTCTCCTAGGACATCGTAATGTTAAATAGACCAGGTTTTTTCCATACGTTTGGGTTACTCTTGGACTAGTCCTGGTCCTTTGTGGACTACTCTTTACACGCGTGTTTGGACTGGTCCTATTATTTGCAGGGTTTATTTATATTTAAATTTTTAATGTCAGCTTCTTAGAGTTGCCACTTGCTTATGTTTTATGTTTATATACAGAATGTTCGTACAAAAACAGCTATAGATGTATACATGTGTAAAAATTCACTTAATTTTTTTTCACAACATATAGATTTTAACTAGTATTTCAGTTATTTTATGTCAAAAAAGGGTGCCCCGGTAGGCTTGTTGGTAGTAACTAAGCTGTTCTATCAGTGGTATTGCTGCGGGTCCGATGCCCGCCAGAGTATATGGTCTGTTTTACAACAACGTGCTGAGGGTCTTCGTTACTATTGCTCGGTTAATTAAGTTTGAACATGATTTGCAATTGTATTAGTAACTCCTAATAAATTAATAATATATCAACAATCTATCGACCAACCCGTTAGTGTACGCTTCCTTAGCATCCCATGTGAATAAAACCAAAAAATAATGAACAACTATTTTTCGATATTCTTCACTTACAACACCACATAACAAACTTGAATCAGTTGTTTTATTATTGTTTTATTATTGCTTAAAATGTGCCAAGTCTTAAGTTCTCATTTTAAGTTCTCGTGCAGCTAAAAAAAATCATCCTTTCAATTAAAATTCACTTTTATACTTATAGTGCACTCGCGATAATATGAACTAATTAAAACAGAGCCAGTTTACTTTTGCAAGATTGTTCATATTTGCGAATGGAATCAAATGTTCTAAAATTACTGATATTTCTTTTGAAAGTTTGTAACTTTTGTTTTTTTAAATTCGTATTTAAAAACTTTTCACGTTAAAATTATATTTAAAGATGTTTATAGAATTTCATGTTAATGTGAGCACTAGCCAAAACGTGCATGTAATACATTTTGATTAACAACTGAAGACAATTTTAAAGCAGATAGCTAGGGAAATTCCCAAGTTATTATGCAGTTTAGTCAAAATTGATTTTACCACTGTGTAGATAGATAAAAACCGTTAAAAATTCAATTAAAGAGCAATTCCATATGAAAACGATCAAAATTGGCAAATTTTTGGACGACCCCTCTCCGATTTTAAAATAAATAGTCTCAATCGATTGCCCAGCAAAAAATAATGTACCTACATATTTTTTTTTATAGTGACTGGTTTAGTGGTGGTGTACACCACTGTCATGTGACAAAATTGAAGAATTCTTCATAAGGGACCTCATTGAAAGTTGTACTAAACCGATCGCAACGAGTGATAGCTCGTTGGAAAGGTATTGAATCAGGCTTTAATTGAAAAATAAAATTTTCCTAATTTTTCTTAGAAATTTACCTTTAAATTTTACCATGAAAATTAAATTTTCCGATTTTCCACAGAAGCTCCTAAATTTTCCGGCTAATTTTTTTTTTTTGGATTCCTCATAATTTTTGCTTTAAGAATCAGCAATAAAAAAATGGGCCCCGACTCCTTGTTTGGACAGGAGAAGAGCATTTAAGAGACCACCTTGTTAAAAATACATTTTAAAAATTATTTTACAGTTAAAAATACATTTATGAAGAAAAAATCTTTCTTATTTTGCTGCTTATACTTAATTACAATATTTATTAAAAATTTCAATTGTCTTGGCATCATTATAAAATTAAAGTAACTTTAAATTTAGCACGTCGGCAGACGAAGAGTACCGCTTTACATTAATTGACATACCAGAAATATTTGGTATGAAGCAATGAAACTTTTGCGTTCCAGTTATAGTTTTGACATTATTATATCTGCTTTGAATTCGTCACTCCATGGCATCGTGTTCTTTTTGAGTGCATAAAACTGTGTTAATGGCAATTTCCTTGCTTTGAATCCACGAAAACAAATGTTGTACATTTAAGATCTGGTCAGTATATGGCCTTTGCAAACTTGTTGCGAAGTGAAACATACAGGAAAGAGAAAAAAGGCAAGGTTATGAGTGCAATCGCGACAATATTTGATGAAGGCTCTGATAACGAATGCAGTCAAGCAGATGACGTTGATGACGGCAAACAAATGATTGAGCAGTTGAAAAGAAAATTCAATTTAGCGACCACTTTTCCGGAGAAATATCTCATTTTATCTGTGCTGCCTCAATCATGGTCTATACGCAAGATTTCTGAACAGTTTCAAACATCTTTTTACATCGCGAGAAGAAGCAAAGAATTAGTTCGACAGAAGGGCATATTGGCGACTCCCACCAAGAAATTTGGCTCAAGGACCCTCAGCGAAGCAACGGTGAAATTGATTCAAGATTTTTACTGCAATGATGACAACAGCCGCGCCTGCCCAGGTACACGTGACTATGTTATCACACGTGAAGATGGAGAAAAAGTACACAAGCAGCGCAGATTATTATTATGTAATCTATCCGAAGCATACCATCAGTTCAATGAGAAATACCCAGCAGAAAAAGTGGGATTTTCTAAGTTTGCCATCCTACGACCAAAAGAATGCGTGCTGGCATTAGACAGGCACGGAACGCATTCAGTCTGCGTTTGCATGTTTCATCAAAACATCAAATTAATTTTTTTTCCATGCAAGAAATTGAAAGTATTTCACGGTGAAATTGAAACATATAGGGACCTCCTGTCGAAGTCGTTGTGCGCATACCTCACGGAAAATTGTCATCTGTCCAAATGCGACAATTGTCCGAAGATTGACGAGCTAGAGCAATATTTGGCGGAAAAGTTTGAGCAGCTGTTAATTCAGGAGGTGCATTTAAAACAGTGGATAATTAGCAGCGGCAGATGTTCCCTTGAGACCGTGGTAAAGCAGATTCCGGAATTCATCGAGGAATTCGGATTCAAGTTGAATGAACTGAAGGCGCACCATTTCATATCCGAGATGCAATCGAAATTTCTAAAGGAAAGTAAGGAGAAATTAGCCCAAAATGAATTCATTGTGATAAGCGACTTTGCCGAGAATTACACTTTTCTCGTTCAGGATGAAATTCAGGCTTATCACTGGGCAAACGACCAGTGCACGGTGCATCCTTTTTGCATTTATTTCAAAAACGAAGATAACGAACTACAGACCGTAAGCCTTGTTGTTGTCGCGGAGAGTTAAGCTCATAATTATGTGTCCGTTTATTTATTTCAAATGAAACTGTTTGAATTCTTAAGATCAAAATTCGATGCAATCGACAAAGTAACGTTTTTCTCAGACGGCGCGGCTTCTCAGTACAAGAATAAAAAAAATTTTTACAATCTTTGCATAATTGAAGAAGAACAAAACTGCAAGGTCGAGTGGCACTTTTTCGTCCCACGGTAAGGGCCCATGCGATGCGTTAGGGGGAACCCTAAAACGCATGGCGACTAAGGCAAGTTTGCAAAGGCCATATACTGACCAGATCTTAAATGTACAATATTTGTTTTCGTGGATTCAAAGCAAGGAAATTGCCATTAACACAGTTTTATGCACTCAAAAAGAACACGATGCCATGGAGTGACGAATTCAAAACAGATATAATAATGTCAAAACTATAACTGGAACGCAAAAGTTTCATTGCTTCATACCAAATATTTCTGATATGTCAATTAATGTAAAGCGGTACTCTTCGTCTGCCGACGTGCTAAATTTAAAGTTACTTTAATTTTATAATGATGCCAAAATAATTGAAATTTTTAATAAATATTGTAATTAAGTATAAGCAGCAAAATAAGAAAGATTTTTTCTTCATAAATGTATTTTTAACTGTAAAATAATTTTTAAAATGTATTTTTAACAAGGTGGTCTCTTAAATGCTCTTCTCCTGTCCAAACAAGGAGTCGGGGCCCATTTTTTTTATTGCTGATTCTTAAAGCAAAAATTATGAGGAATCCAAAAAAAAAAAATTAGCCAGAAAATTTAGGAGTTCCTGTGGAAAATCGGAAAATTTAATTTTCATGGGAAAATTTAAAGGTAAATTTCTAAGAAAAATTAGGAAAATTTTATTTTTCAATTAAAGCCTGATTCAATACCTTTCCAACGAGCTATCACTCGTTGCGATCGCTTTAGTAGTTTTTTTTAAAACAACTTTCAATGAGGTCCCTTATGAAGAATTCTTTAATTTTGTCACATGACAGTGGTGTACACCACCACTAAACCAGTCACTATAAAAAAAAAAATATGTAGGTACATTATTTTTTGCTGGGCAATCGATTGAGACTATTTATTTTAAAATCGGAGAGGGGTCGTCCAAAAATTTGCCAATTTTGATCGTTTTCATATGGAATTACTCTATATGCAATAAAAAATGTATTATGTTTTCTCAAGGCAATACAAGAAAATAATGAATAACTTATCACAGATCTATTTCATTGTTATTTCATTTAATTTTGTTAATTTTCATAAGTAAAAACCCGTTTGATTTTACCATTAATTACGAATTATTTGCATGATATTGCTTCTGAAAGAGGTTGGTGCCATAATAATTGTTTGATATACCATTATCCACGCAAGTGCATACAAAAATAATAAATAAAAAAGATTTACCTAAAAGGTATGTATAAATATAAAAAATAGCAACAATTTTGTTACTGAAAATTTTTAAATTATAAAAAACAAGAGGAGTCATAAAATTTTTTTTTTAAATAAACTCGAATAACACAAAGCGCAATAACAATTCCTTAATTTTCTGCGAATTTGTTGCTTTTGGGTTTTTTTATGAAAGAGTTTGGTGCCATAAATATTGCTCATAAAATAGCCAAGAAAAAAAATTACTTTAAATGTATGAACAATTCTTACCTGAAAAAAATTTTTTATTATAAAAAACAAGAGCATTCATAAGAATGATTTTTTTCTTTCTTCAAATATGCAAGGCAGAAGTAAAAAATGCCCATAAAAAGGATCTTCATATACATATGTACATATGTACTTAGGTATGCGGACATATGCACATCAATTGTCTCAAACGTAGTTTACAATTATTTTACAGCGTTAATGTGTGGGCCTTAAGTATTGCTTAATAAACCAATGACCATGAAAGTGCATACAAAAATAACTAGGTAAAAAAGGATATACCTAAAATATATAAAAAAAACACTTAACTCTTTTACGGCAAAAATCTATATATGGGCATTTCTCTAATGTCGAATGCGACATTCGTACGCCTTAAAAGTGAAAAAAAACATATACCAAAACATTAATTTTATTTTGACAAAAGGCGAAACTTATAGCTCTTGATTAGCTCCATAATTTGTGCTAAATGTTGGTTTTGAGCAATTGTGCGTTTTCAAGAAAATTAAAAAAAAACCAAGGCATTTGCATGCGACAAAAACTGAAGTCGCTTTTACGGCAAACAGTTCAAACACTGATTTCAGCGAAACCTGATGAAATATTTTAATGCGACTAATTTTAAAATATTATGCATTGATGTATCTTAATAATGCTTTTTATTTGATTCAAAAATATTGTGTAGCATATTTTTAATTTAATTTTAATCACCGCCGCACGCTACATGTTGCATGCGACATTTTGTTCCATCTTACTTTTATGTTTACGTTTTTACTTTTTATGTAATAAGACATCCGTTAGATGATTCTACTTTATTTTAAATACATTTTATATATTTATTTTCCGACCAAAAATTATAAACTTAAAAAAAATATCGTCAATAAAGAAAAATACAAATATAGAACAAAAACTAACTTAACTGAAAATAGTATTGCTATTCTCACATAAAGTTTTTTATAATGAAATAAGCTATCTTGCTGCTTGTAGTTATTGGCCATCGCAAATAAAGATATTTTAGAAAAAAATTTTTTTTGAATTAATGCATTTTACACTTATGATGTCGCACGCTACAAATTTAAAATAAGTACCAAGAGAAAAGCACTGATTATTTTCCAGCAAAATTTTTTTTATTAAATTTGCAACAAAAATATCTGTTTGTTACTAATATTTGATGAGCATTGTACAAATACCCTCGACGCACTGATAACAAATGTTCTTTTTCAATGTCGCACGCTACATCGAAATATAGGGTAAAGCAAAGAAAATAATTGCCGTAACTGGCTATCGCATCGTTCCGTTTGCATTTTTGTTATATTGTTTGGATATAAACCGAGATTTAAAAAGCAATTGTCAATGCATAAATAATGTTTCCCATTAGGATCATTTAGCAAAACAACACGGTCAATAGAAATGTTCAAAACAGAACTTTAGCACTTGTTCGACTTTGCATTTGAATATTTCAAAGTATGTTGTGATTTAATGTATAATTTGTTTACATTTTTAAAAGTTGATAGATTCCCTATAAAAATATGTTAAAACAACATACTTTTATAGACTTTGAATTTTTTGGCTGTGGTTGACATTTCTGGAGAAATGCCCATATATAAAATAGGAAGTATGTATGTGTGTAACGTATGGACTCTAAAACGGCTGGGCCGATTTTGATGAAATTTTTAGAGAATCTTCAGAATATTCAGGCGGGTGACACTGTGAAGTCTGATTTTTGATTTTCGGTCTGGAGGCGGAGGGGCGTGGCAAAATCCATAACTTGAGAACGGCTTCACCGATTTGAACGATTTTTTCTTTAAAATGATCGCCATGGTCCAACTTAGGTTTTTACGGAAAGAACATTTTGCCCCGCCCACTTTTACGCCCACTTTTTCGATTAACCTAAAATCGGAAAACGGCTCCATCGAGTTGACTTATTTTTCTTTCAAATGTTCGTATTAATCAACTTTAAGTTTTCACCGAAAGAAAAATTTACCACGCCTACTTTTACGCCCACTTTTCCTATTAAGCGCATAACTGGAGAACGGCTTGACCGATTTGGACGATTTTTTCTTTAAAATGATCGCCATGGTCTAACTTAGGTTTTGCGGAGAGTGACATTGTGAAGTCTGATTTTTGATTTTCGGTCTAAGGGCGGAGGGGCGTGGCAAAATCCATAACTTGAGAACGGCTTAACCGATTTGAACGATTTTTTCTTTAAAATGATCGCCATGGTCAACTTAGGTTTTTACGGAAAGAACATATTGCCCCGCCCACTTTTACGCCCACTTTTTTCGGTTAACTTAAAATCGGAAAACGGCTCCATCGAGTTGACTAATTTTTCTTTCAAATGTTCGTATTAATCAACTTTAAGTTTTCACCGAAAGAAAAATTTACCACGCCTACTTTTACGCCCACTTTTCCTATTATGCTCTGAGATTAGGGTTGTCAGACGGCCTGGAATGGCCTGGATTGTCCAGTTTTGTAGGCCTTGTCCAGGTACCAGCTAAAATACAATTTATCCAGTTTAAAAAATTGGTTAATTTTATAAAATACTTTTTTATTAATTATATTTTTTATTGACTAAATTAATATTTTGTACAGAACATAATCGTATACTAAGACAACAATTGTAAGGAAATAAATTTTAGTTTGCCAAAAGACATTCCAATTAACATGATACGATCCAGTTTTAAAAAAAGGGATAAAAATGACGTTCATGATCTATATAAATTAATCTATTTTGTTATTCATGCCAATTAGCAATACTTTTTGAAAAGGACTTTTTAATAATCTTTACTCACAACAAACTATTCCTTTATTCCAGGCGCGGATTCAGATTCCTTATTTCCCCCGCCCCCCCTAAATTCTAAAAATATGTTTGGTTTCTCTCGATAACACAAGAATTCCCAATAATAATATTTTTTTATATGCACAAAATTTTAGGAAATCCCAGCAAAGTTTTTTTTTGTTTTTTTTATTGAATCTAACGAAATTTTCAATGAGTATCCAAATCTTAATTCTAATAGTTATTTATTTATTATTTATTTATGAAACATCTAGTTTAGTATATGTATTTAAATATTTATTATTCTACATATTCCAGCAGGTGGCATCTATTTATATCCAAAGAATAAACGTTTGACTTGAAAATGCGTGCGGTCGAATTATTAATAAGCCTTAGTATGTATATGCAATATTTATGTATGTATATACGATAATTTTTGACGAAAACACAGATTTTTTCGGGGAAAACCCAGATTTCCTTATCTTAAAGATATTTCAACATACAACAAAAAATTATTAGGAAAGCATTTATTGGCTTTGTTGTAAACACATTTGAAGAGGCTTCAAAGGATATTGATAATGTGATATGTCAATTGATGCGAAGGCACTATCATCAATAGTTCTATAAGCTTTGACAAAGTTTAGTCTTGACATAAAAAATTGTGTAGGAAATGGAACAGATGGGTGTCCTCTGATGTCAGCAGAACATGGAGCTGTTATAAAATTCTGGAAAATGCAAAACAAACGCCTTGCTATTCCCATAAATCAAACAACTCAATTTTAAAAAGCAACAAAGTGCCATTAATACTATAAGTAGTATCTTTTGTTAAAGAAACGACAAATTTTTTTGAACATAATCATCCCAAGCGAAACGCAGTTTTAGCAAAGTATTTGGGACCAAACTCTGCATTATGCGAGACAAGATGGTTGGACCGTCACGACTTAATTTTACACTTTGCAACAAGTGTACATCATATAGTACAAGCTTTGGAAAAAATATCAGAGTGGAAAGGTAGAGATACTTCATCAAAAGCCTTTTATTAAGGAACTCGCTTAGTAATTCTGAATTCATTAACGGAATAAACATATTAAATGTGATACTTATTGTATCACAGCCGCTTAGTATCGTTTTATAAAAGCACGATATTGATCTTCAAAATCAAGGATCAAGCCTTATCAAAACTTAAATCATGTGCTTTGAAGAGAAAAGCAATAAATCCGAAGAACTATTTAAAGCGATTTTTGAAAAAGTTAAAGTTATCTGCGTTCAAATCGAGGTTCCAATCACATTAAAAATGTTGAAGATTACTACCGAGTTGTAGGTTGCATTCCTCTTATTGAATTTATTTTAGAAGATCTCAAAACACGTTTCCCAATAGATATTCTAAATGTATTGAACATACCTAAACTTCTACCTCAAAGTGTAATCAAGTCAAATACAGATACAAACTTTTAAAATCACAAGTAGCTGATGAGCTGATTATGTTTGATAAAATAGAAAGATAAACACCTTCTAACATCTAAACTTGAGTCTGAACTGCTGCATTGGCAATAAACATGGAAAATATCTGAAAATCTATCAGATAACGTTGTAGATGTTTCAATAAACTGTGATGAAGATATCTACCGAAATCTAAGAAAAGGGCAAGTTTAAAATGGCACGAAAAATGGTTAAAAATGGCTGGCAAAATGGCACGAAAAAGTATAAAAAATGGCAAAAATAAACATGTTATTTAAGAAAAATTTATTTTATTAAGATATTATTGTAAGTACAATAGTATGTTTCTTCAAATTGTCAAAAAAAAAAAAAAAAAATACTGGTGGGCAAAACGCAAGAATTTGGAAGTTGTTTTTAATACACTTTTAATCTAATTTTTGTTATAAAATTCTGTTTAATAAAGAAATATTTTTAATATATTTGTCATAAAATTTTGTTATCAGGGAAATCTTATTAAAAAACGACGTTTAAAATTCTTGCGTTTTGTGTCTTCGATTTCTAGAACACCCCTGATAATCTCCTGTTATCACATAAAACAGTTCAATAAATGAAAAACACTCTTTCAACATCGCAAGATGTAACTGGAGCATATTTGAACACTAAAAGTTCAGATGGAAAAAGGTTGTCAATAAATTCATCCGTCTCACTTTCATTAAAACAAAATTGTGAGAAAATCGATTAAAACACTTTTTTAAAATTGAAATGCCAAGCCATATAGATTTTTCAGGAGTATTGGATAATTTACCACACGTATTACGATCTAAAACGTTTTTTAAACTTTTCAACAAAATCTTTTTTACTGACATCTTGTATTATTTTCCTTAGCACTGTCAATTAAGCCAAAGCTTTCATTCATAGAAATCCCTTTCGTTTGTAACTTCAAGAGGCTTGAGCAGATGCATTGAAAATACTTTTTACGTCCGATTTTTGCATTATTCAGTTAGCATTTCGAATAGATTCTGCCTTATATTCGCTAAGCTTATTTAAACATTTTTTTTCTATGTTGCAAAAAGGTATTCTTTGGCAAGCTCGACCAAAAATTGCTTTTTAAAAAAATAATTGAAGAAATGGCAAAAATGGCATATGCCATAAAAAACTTGCCCTACTCGTCAGTAACGCTACGAGAGAGAGGTCATTTCATACCAGTCGTCTAATAAAAACATTGCTCAGATCAACAATGGCAAAAGAAAGACTGTGCTATCTAAATTTGCCTCACAAGGAAATCATAAATTGCTTATTTAATAAAATTATGTGTTGTTTTCACAACACAAGTGACTGAACGTTATGTGAAATTTATATGAAAAGCACTCAGGTTTTTGAGTGTTTCCCATATAAATTTTTTATTTTATTGAACTGATCTTATATTTCATTTAACTTTATTGTTGAGTTTTTTTAATATAATATACACATTTATTAGTATTGTGGTTATTTTATTGAACTATTTATGGTTTTTAATCCAAATTTTTAATATTTTTAATTAGGCTTAAGTTCATTAAATTTAATTTTCATTAAATTATTTTTATGAAGAAAGGAATTTTACAACATGAAAATCAATTAAAATTTTTATTGATAATTTTTCATTCTTGACTCAATCTGAACTTAATGAACTTAAGCCTAATTAAAAATATTAAAAATATAATATACACATATTAATTTTAATACACTTTTAAAATCAAATTTTTTTTACTTTTTTGTATCAAAAAAAAATTTTCCCCCCCCCCCCCCTTAGACTCAAGCTGGATCCGCGCCTGCTTCATTCAAACATTTTTGCTTACAACTAAAGCAATTGAGTTATTAAACTCTGCAAATAACAGTACAAAATATGTGTATGAGGCTACAAAAATAGTTATCAGTAATGTTTTACTAATAATCCTTAAATCTGGAAAAACTACCGTAATATTCAAAAAAATTTAACGGGAAATATCCATTGATTTCAATTTCACTTGATTTCCATAACATGACTGTAAATGTACTTTTTATGGATTTTAACTGTTACGTTTCCTTGCTTTTTATGTTTTTTTTTAATGTAAAAATATATTAAGTAAAAATTTTACTTTTTCTTAAAGTTAAGTGCATTTTAAAATTGTATTTGTATTTGTATGTGTATTTATTAATTAGATTTTCTAATACAACAAGACACAATATCTTATAAATTACAGTATTAGAATCAGACAAGTTAAATTAAGCAAATTGAGTTTAATATTTAAAAATGATACTGCAAAAACAGTGAATATAAATTTTAGCTACAGAATTAAAAGATAATAAATAATCAAATAAAATAATTTTGCAATAGAATTAAACAAACAAATATTACGAAAAATATTCTAATAATAATTTTCTAAACCTTATTGCGTTGCTAGTGGTTTGCAAATTATTTGGAAGTTGATTGTCCAGTTATTTTTCAAAATCCAGGTGAAATTTTTTATTGTCCAGTTATTTGACTCTTGGTATCTGGCAACCCTATCTGAGATAGATGAGCGTTCACAAACATTTTATACTTCAACCAATTTGTGTTTTTGTTTGGATAGGACTTATAGTTTACAGCTGTGTTATCAGAGTTGCCTTTTAGAATAAGAATTGAAGGTCCCTGATCAGACGATAAAATATATGAGGAACTAATTAGAAATTGATCGCAATTGACGTTCATTTTTACGGCAAAGTCGAAAAGGTCTGGTAGCTTGTTGAAGTCGGTGGGCCAATAAGTAGGTTCGCGAATCGATACGACATGAAGATTATTCGCAGTGATGGTATTATATAGCTGGTAACCTCTAGGACTTGTAAGTCTGGAGCCCCAATACGTATGCATAGCGTCGTAGTCGCCTGCTGAAAAGAATTTCTGCCCCAATGTAGAGAAGAAGTGTAGAAATTTATCCTGTGCAATTTTATGTCTTGGGGGACAATATACGGATGAAAACGTGTCTTTAAAATCTGTAAGATTAATAGAAGTTGTCTGGATACAATCTTCCTTGAACTCCGGCATTTGAAAGTGTCTGAATTATGGCTGTGCCACCACACGCCCGTCCACTCGGATGTTTTGTGTATATGTGATTTACCCTAAAGAAGTTTTTTTTTAGAGAAAAGTGGCTTTTAGAGACGAGAAGCACGTCGATTTCGAGCCTTTAAAGAACATGTGTTACTTGATTCTGCTTCTTCGTCGTCAGGAATTGAGAGTACAGCAAATCTATTTCGGCTTTTTGGCAAGGAGCCTACGTTAGAACTTTTGTATTGTTTAGGCATACCATCCGGTTGCATGGACCTAGGACAAGCCTTTCTCTTGGTTATAATCATATATCTTTCCAAACCTGTTTACATTTTTGTATTTTTTGACACAGCTGCAGTGTTATTAATGCCAAATGGGGTGTAGAAGTTTCTTTGTGGGTTTTTTTTTTCTTATCAAACGATTTCAATTATAATTGTTTAGTGAAAATTAATGCGTTGTTTCCAGGTGGCAAAGTACTCAAAAAACTGAGTGATTTTTATAACATAAGTATTCTTAACTTTTTCGGAGATAATTTTGCAACTCCGTTTGTAGCAGACCTGCAGTAAAAAATTGTCTCTCAGACGTGACTGAGCTCATTTAATAACTTAAGTATTTCTGCACCATGGTCTTAAGGGCCAAATACACTTGTCAAATGCTTGTCCAGCCGACGAATTCAACGTGTGCTGGACGTAATATTCGCTGTCATATCTAAATTTTTTGATTTTTCAGCAAGCGTGGTCGGTGTCACACATACAAAACCCATTTTCACTAATACTACCACAATGCTTGATGAGTACTTTGATCAGTGTATTTGAGCCTTTAAATTTTGAGTGTAACATTGAATAACGCCAGTAAGCAACCGTATCTGCGTCTCTAGAAAAATTAAAAAATAGACTTCTTCTTTAGCTGAGCTACAGCGTAAGATCGCCAAAGCATCATCCCTTTTCAAATTTTTTGTTAAGATTTTCACAAGCGCTCTAAAGGTCAGTTCTTGTAGACTTATCACAACTATTTCTAGGTGAAGGGTTGACCGTGTCTTCAACACTTTTAGAATGCAGAGTCATGTTATGTCACTCAATTAAAGGTTTTTTGGATATATTGCCTTTGAAATTTTCTAGCTTTGTATTAAAGGTAAACAAATGTAGATATACAATAGATTGTATTATTCTCTAAACACTCAAATCTTTTATTCAGAGCTGATGCTACAAAATTCGCCAATTTTTGGCACTCTGAACTACTCTGCATCTCAGTTTATTCATTAATTGTATTTTCGGATAATGTTCAAGACCTTTAACTAGCGAAATAGTGTCAGAAAATTTAGCAGTGACTTTTCTTATGGATTTTGTGGTCTCTTGGAAGTAACCAAAAAATTGTAACGAATTGATTTGTGTTTTCACAAAAATAATTAAAAATTAGCATAAAATTCTACTGCAGGCCACACCAAGCGTTCCATGCGTTTATGCATCAGTCCAAAAAGTCGTAGTGTAAAATTGTATTGACAAGTTACACAGTAAACGCGTAAAAAGCATTACGTATCGAAACCATGACTTTACTTTAGCATGCGTCTCAACAAAAAAAATAAATAAAAAAATGCTCATAAGACGCGTGGTGTGGACCGACCTCCAGCTTAAGAACTAAAAGAAACAATTTATTATTCAGTTTGAATTTTTGCTCTTTGTTGTTATGCAAAAAAAAGCGTTCAAAATTAAATTGTTTGTTCAAAAAAACTATAAAAAAGTATCGGAAGATGACAGTAAACGTGTAGTATCGCCGATATATCGGTATTTGTTGCCTCCCTATTTAAAATATGCTTCAAACCGTAAAATATGCGCTACAAACTTAAAAAAAAGAGTGCAACAAATATGCAACAAATAATTCACTAACAAGGTCATTGCAAAATTAATATAAATCTCTTAAACAGAATAATATATGTGGGGTATTCACAAGGTGTGCTAACATTTTACAATGGTTTAAAAAAAATTGTTGTTGCTTTGTAAACAAAAAGTGTCTTAAATTAATAGAGATTTGCTTGGCATGTTAAGTGTGCTGTCGTTATTAATCAGAATACACCTGCGCTGAGCGGCTGAGCCGAACCGCATTAGTTTTTGTAGCCGTCGCCGTTAATGGTATAGTTTTATGCGGCTAACATCCGAATTGAACCTGCGGCTAGCAATTTTTGCAACAAAACACTTGCGGCGTAAAATTAGATCGGCTTAGGACTCTGGTGTTTAGTAAACAAACAAAATAAAATTTATTTGTGGTTTGCGTCTGAAAAATGGAAAATATGTAGTCAGGAAAGATCTAATTTGATTTATGAATTCATGGATTAGAACTAAAAAATATTTTTTTTTATATTTGTTTTAAACCAGCTGACTTAAATTCAAAATAGCACACTAAATTTTGAGGGGTTGTTCACAACAGTCGTAAATTTTCATGTTATTATTTTAAGACTTCTGACTTTATGACACCTTGTGAATCCCCCAATGGTTTCTGCCTTCATTGGTCGCACAAGAAAAACAATGCAATGGAATATTTACGGTTTCCTTGATCATAAGTTTGTATGTATGAATACGCTTTTGTTAGTAGGATATGACCGGATATCTCAAAAAGCATTACAGATCAAATGTAAGAAACCAAGTTCCATTATTTTTTATTGCTATCTCTTCAGATTTAGCTGATACATGTAAATATTCCTGTCTTTACTTTTTTCATACATCAAAGTTAAGGTATCTTGTATATAGATATGTTTAATTACTCACTGAGTTATTTAAACGTATTCGCTTAATTACTTCAATGAGATAGTTAAACGTATTCATTTCATGCTTACCCCGCATAGTTACCCGAAAATTTTTGAATTTTTGGCGAGGTAATTATCCGTTAAATACTGTAAAACGTTTGATTTTAATGTGTTTGTTGGGTATGAGATAAAATATCATAAACTGGGTACAACACTGAAAATCGGTATAACTCAGGAACGGTAAGAGCAAAAGTTATAAAGCGTTATTTACAAAATTTATGGAAAAATTACGACAAATTGAAATGCAGGGTACTGAAATGTGCAAATTTATGGCAAAACCTTATACTGTTTGTACACAAAAAAAAGCTTGGACATTTTTCTCTCAAATTATTTCCTAAACGTAAAGAATATCGTGGTTTTTGACAAAGTTATGAAGAAAACTCAAAACAGACAGTCGAACATGATTTTTGGCAAAAATTTGAATTGAGCGACCTTTAAACCTCTTCCGAAAAACCTCCTAAACGTAAAGAATATCGTGGTTTTTGACAAAGTTATGAAGAAAACTCAAAACAGACAGTCGAACATGATTTTTGGAAAAATTTTGAATTGAGCGACCTTTAAACCTCTTCCGAAAAACCTGAAAATATCTCACAAATACTTTACTTTATTATCAAAGTTATTTTCGGGAATACAAAATTTATTATTAATACGATTTCCGTATGACGTGCTAAATTCCCAATTTTTCATATTTGATAAATACACTGAAAATTATTGTTGAGGGAAAGCTAGCTTCTATGCGAATTTCACTGGTTGCTTAGGCCAGTTCATCAGGAAACCTTTTCCAGAGATTTTAGAAAAGCCAAAAATATAATACAAATAAAACCCTAAAGCGAATAAGAATTATAAAAATTCAAGGTCTTACTTGTAACAATATCAAAGCTAAAACAAAACACCAACAATAAACAGTGAGTTTATCTTTTATTACATTTCCCTACAATTGGTTGGGTTCTTTCCGACTCGAATTGTTGTTGTAAGTGGGTAAAAAAAAAGCAAAATTAAAAAACAAACTGCTTCATTCTACTGTCTTCGTAAGAAAACAACAAAAAAAAAACCAATTTGCCAATTCAGTTTTTTGCACGGGCACATGCAAGTAGGTATATTATCAAAGTTATATTACTTTAAATTGATATTTTAAAGATATTTTCAATATTTTGCATGAACAAATTTTTAATGTGGTTTTAATGTGTTTACTTTTTTGTTATAATAATTGTAATAACGTTTTAACATAAAAACGAACTCAATCAAGACAGGCAGTTAAACAGACAATCAGCGAAAATATACTTTATTATTCAAAATTATTTCAATTCAATTACACTGATTTATAATTAATTTTTTCTACTTCAATGCATTTCTTGCATGATTAAATATTTTACAGTTCATACGAAAATAAAAATAACAAAAATAATTCCCTCTCCATTGTTGTGGTGTGGGTATAAACTTAAATAGAATCAAATCAAACTAAAACTAAAAACAACACAAGCACTTTTTGTTAAAAGAAAATGTTAACCCACTAAGATAATTAAAACGTTAAAGTTCTCAACGGAATTTGAATATTGAAAAAGATAATTATTGCAGCATTGACTTCACAGCAATAATCACATGAAATATATACCTAATATATATACACACAGAATAAAATACCAATGTTAAATTAACATGGCGAAATGTGGATTGAGAATCATAGTAAATTTCTGCAAAAGTATGCCCTTTATTTAAATTTATTATAATTTCATATTAATTTTAAATGAAAAATATTAAAATAATCTTATATCAAATATTAAAATATAAATAAATATGGAGACAATATTGAATCCATAAAAACCTGGGGGCTAATTCTGGCAGTCGTGATCGAGTAAGTTCTCGATTCGAAAGCATTTTATCATCTAATTATTTCAGTCAATACTGAACGAATCGGAATTATTTTTTCAGTGTTTTAAAGCTTTAATTTGAGTTTCACAATACTGAAAAAATAGTTTCGATTCGTTAAGTATCAACTGAAATAAAATTGCTTTCGAATCGAGAAAGTACTCGGTCACGACTGCCAGAATTAGGCCCCTGGTTTATATTAAAATCAAAAGTTTATCTTGTTAAATTAACATGCATACATAGTTAAGTATGTTAATTATTTTATTTTCACTTTTAAAATTTGTTATAAAAAGAAAACAATTCCCGTATTCTGTTCATTAAAATTATTTAGTTAAATAGTGCATCAAGTTTTCAAAGTAGAATGATGACGAAAACCATATCGGGCCATTCTGCTGATTGATCTGTTAACAAAGGCGACTACAAAATAAGTGAAACATGTGTTACAGGCAGGGTTGTTAGACTTTTTTCCTCAAAAATCGTCAAAAGTTTTAACAAAATTCGTCAAAATCGTCACGAAAATTGAACAAAATCGTCAACAAAACGTCAAATATATAAATTTTACAAATTAAAGACAATTTATTGCATGGATTGGTTCGAAAATATAAATTCTATTTATGATGAAGAAAGTGATATGGCTAAGTTTTATTTTATTTTATTTATTTCAGCAAGTGAGCTGAATATATTTATCATTTAAAAAGAAAAAATATATTTGCATAAATGCATAACAAAAATTTTTTTATTTTATTTATCCATATTCAAAAAATATTAAATAATAAATAAAATCTCATTTGCTTTTAACTCGAGCTATTTTTAAATGATTAACTTTTAGCGCTGTCTCTATTGCCTATCTAAAAACCAAGGATTCTGTGTATATCAACAGTCCTTTTACCCGACTTGAAACGTTTTATTACGTCCAATATTAGTTCCATTAGTTTTTCTACACAACAACTTCTTATTAAAAAGTAACTTCCTAACACGTACATAATTTTACTAAGAATAACTTACCTAACAGAATTTAATGGGATTTGCCTTTTTACACACAAATAGAAAAATCCTTCACATGTGATTATGACTTCATCGAAAAATGCATTCGTATATAGTGACGCAAATCGAAATCATAAAAACGCAAAGCGGATTTAACCAATTTTTAAAACGCGGACCAAATAGAACAGACGCAAATTAGGGCTCTATTGTGTATTTTTTACAGTATCGATGGCATTTCTATAATTGTAGAATTTGAATTACTAATGCTTCTAATGAAATCCACCTGGTTTGTGATGGGGGAGCAATTTTTTGTTTAATTTCCAAAAATTTTTGTATATCGAAAAATTTATTTTTAAGTTTTGGACTGTTTTCAATATAACTGTAAATATTTCTTGTGTTTTATCGATGCCAGATAACACTATTACTTTTAGTCAAAAAATAGTCAATCGTAATTTTACTGTCACATCTACCAAGCCTGCTTGCCTGATTAAAGTGTTATAAAATTGATGCCAGACTAAAGTTTTAAGTAAATTTATTGACGGGATTAAATCGTCAAAACATAAGTGACTCTTCATCAAAAATCGTCAATCGTCATTTTGGTAAATTCATCGAAAAAGATCGTCAAAATGACGTAAAATCGGCACATCTAACATCCCCGGTTGTTATTGTGTTTCGTCTAATAAGCTGTTGCTACGTTGATCTCTTCTTGCATTTCTCTTGGTTGCGGTTTTTTTGTTGTTTTTTTTATAATCTTCACCACAAGTGGTGGATTTTAATGTGTTTTTTACGCATACACATGTATGTATGTTCATAAAATCCTCTCAATATATTTTAATTTAACGCTTCTTCAATAAAACCGTTCGTAACTGAGTTGTCTAAGTTTTCGCTTAAGGCTCGTAAGATTGCGAGTTCAAGTCTCCAAAATAAATTTTTTTTTTATTTTAATTAAATTTTCTTATACACGATTTTAAGATTAAATATAATAAAAACTTATATAACGAATTTCAAACATCAACTTTGGCAAAAGAGGAAACGGACTTAGTTATATACATAAATTTTTTGATTTTGTCATAGGTATTCTTTTTAAAAACTTCTTGTTCTTATCTCACCATGGTGAAGGGTATTTAAGATTCGGCATAGCCGAATATAGCACTCTATCTTGTTTTTATTTGTTTACTTATTTGTGCATTGAAAACGGATTCGAAAGTATATCAAGATTTATTTATTTTATTGATTTTATTCTTTTTATATAAATATTGTATGTTTTTGAAGCTCATCAATCAATAAATTTTTCTTTCACGATTCGAAAATTTTTTTTTATTGTCAGCTGATTACTTGTCAAAAATACACAACGCGTTAAAAAGTTCAAAGTTAACCAACTTTTTTTGCATGTAGCTTGTTCTATTAAAATACACAAGTTTAACTTTTTTTGACAGAAGTCTACAGAGCGCGCGCGCACTAACGCGTGTTATGTACTTTTACCTTAACTGAGGGCATACTTTTGCAGAAATTTAACATGATTCTCAATAAACATTTTTCCATGTTAATTTTACATTGGTATTTTTTTCTGTGTGTATTTGGTTTTATAATTTTTTATTTAAAAACGGAAAAAATAACAACACAAAAGTAAAATTAAAAAAAAAACACAATTCATTTGTACTACGTATACTGCGTTATTAAAATTATATTCAAAAATATGTTTAATAATAATGAAGATACCTATTTAAGTCGCATCTTTTAAAAAAGTCTTTAAAAAATAATACAGAATGCAGGTGTTTGCTCTTTAAACGATTTTTTTTTGTTTTAATAAAACTTGACGTTGAAAACACCCATTCACTTAAAGTCGATGTTGGTGATAACGATAAAATTGCATTAAATAGATTGTCAAGTTTTTCTGATCTTTTCTTTGTCTTGTCTGAATACATGAAATCATCTATTTTACTTATACTTTTTGTGTTTGATGTTTTAAAATTTGCAATAGGTACTTTGTATTGTTTTGTTAAGCTCGCCTAGAAGATTGTTTCCGTTTGGATCCACATCTTCTTCTTCTAAAAAATCATCGTCTGATACATGTTGGTCAGGTTCAGTATCAAACTCTTGTTTCGGGGTTTGAGCTATATTTTAAAAAGTTATCGCTATTGGGAACCCTTGCGGAATTTAAGTAGAATGTAAGTGTGTTAAGCACTTTAATTCGTCTTTCGTTTATTCTTTCTTTAAACAAGCAAGTAAATCTTTTTGTTTCTCTTTTCTAAATTGTTGATTAAAAACTTAATTATTCCATCCAACTCAATTAGTGTTGCGGAATCTTTACTGAGCTCCTTGATGGCAATATCCAGCGGTCGTAAAGTATTACTAATTGCAGAGAGTATAAGCATTTCTCTGTCTGTGAAAACAGGTAACCCATAATCAGCCATTGCATGGTTTACACATTTATAAATACGAAGAAACTTTTGAACGATATTGGCTAAGGACGACCAACGATGTTTAACGTCATAAACAAGTCGAATTTCTTTTTTTTTTCTTGAATAATTACATAGGTTTGTAAATTTTTCTGCTTTTCGGTAGACTTGTTGAAAAGTTTGCAACACTTACGCACGCGAGTAACAACACTCTGTATTTTAGATTTAAGATCACGTCCCTCATCTATGTCAATTTCGTTTACTTTTTCAGTTATTTCAATATTTTCATTTTCGTCATCACTTTCATCGCAACTTTCCTCTTCATTCACTTCAGGGCTTCTAATAACTTTTTTTGAATAAAATGTATCAACGACTGCTAAATGAATAGCATGGTTCAAACATAATTGCGACTCAGCCAGTATATCGTTTCCATATTTTTTCATTGCAGCGGCGCCATCATGCGTAGATCCAACTAAATGTTTGTTGAAATTGATGCCAAATTCTTCAAGTTTTTTATTTATTGTAAAATAAATATTTGCAGAGGTTCCTCTTTTTTTCATTTACGTTGACATATTTTATGTACGACCACTCGTCTACTACAAAGGAAAATCGTACATCATTGTTCAACATTTCGTTTATTTCATTAGGAAGTTCTTCTTTTTTCTTGGTATGAAAACTATCTATAAATTTCCAAATGGTGCTTTCGCTCTGTGGCATTAAAAGGCCTTTCAACTTTAAAAATGGTATTATCACTTTAGATTTTTTTAACGAATGCACCGACATACCGTCTTCAGCCACACACCTACAAATAATTTCTTCAAGGGACAACTCTGAATCCTTTTGAAAATATTTTGTCAGCGGACCGTTAGTGGCTTTTGCAGAAGTTGTTGGTTCTTCGTCCAATTTCGTGTTGTGTGCTTGACGCAGATGATAAATAAGGGAAGATGTGGCGGAACTTAAGAATTTATAAATTGTTGGACAATTGTTGCACTTGGCATTGTTTCCATCTTTAGTAAAATATTTCCAAACGAAGCTCATTCTATAACAAAATATGTAAAAAGGGTACAACTATGTTTGTCAGTATACAAATTTTTATTCACTTATCTATTTTTTGCAACATTAAACTTACGTGATGTTAATTTTAGTTACTTCTTCGACAATATTTTACTTTCTTTAAGAATTATTTCCGCTTAATTATTTTAATTTTATATACACATTTGCTCTCTTTATTTGGCATCAATAAAAATCTCGTTGGTTTTGAAAATTTTAACTAAAATGTCAAACAAACCAGTAACAGCTGATCTGAGAGCAAGTAAAAAAGAAGTGATACGGCCTAAATTTTACACATAAAACTGCTCGATTAATTGGCGCACATTGTTTGAGTTATTTGTTAATCGAAATTGGCTATTTTAATTATTCGATCAAATAATGACAAAAAAAATTCTTCGATTAATCGAACAACGAGTAACCGAGTGGATACTCTAATATGTATGTATTATGAACTGCTTACACGAAAGTATCAAAAAAAAATTAGCATGATTAAACAACATGCTTTTCCACTTTTTATAAGAATAAAAAATAATAATTAAAATAACAATCGATAAGAATGCGAGTACAAGTAACTTGCAATGGAAAGTGAGGAACATATGTAATATTTACTCAGAACGAATTGCAATTAAATTAATTTATTATTATTTTTACTTTCATCAAACACATACTATAGATCATAGATGGGGGTAGTGCACTAATTTTGCAGTTTCAACACACAGTTAGTGATTGCGCAAAATTATCGCAATCATTTTGTTGGTGCTGAGGGATGAATTGAAAATAAGCAATCTAACTAAACATGAGTGGTAGTGATGCTAAAAAATTATGCACTCTTAAGTTTATTGCAAATTTTAATTCTTCACTCATTTAAGTGCAACTAAAAAACTTGTTTTTCAAAAGACAAAATTCCACTTTGTTTAATTTTCTTTGCTGATGCAAATCATCATAAAAATCCTAAAACATACAAATGCTACTTTTTTTGTGATAGTGCAAAGCTGATTTAATTCAATATTTAGTGCACTACCCCCTACTATGCTATATATACATTTTGTTAAACAATATAAGTCATACAAAGAGCGCTTACTGGTTGATAGCATTCAGTAGCTATACTCACACTTTTTGGAAGGCAAAATAGTTGTCAATTACTTAAACACTTGTTTCTCGGACACACACTTTTAATTTTAAAGAGGGAAAATGTAATAAACAAAGCTCAGTAAGGCTTATCACATATTCTGATACTTTGAGTTTGTGTTATATTATAGGATGTACATATGTACATACATATACATATATATTTTGCGCTGAGCTAGCTATTCTTTTAAAACAAGGGAAAGCACTTTTACAGATGAAACCAAAACGGTTTGACAATTTGACAAATGGGTTTAGCAAACAAATATTTGTATTTTTTACTTGTATTCATTTTCATTTAACTATTTTAATATAAATGGGCATAAATATAAAAAAAGCCATGCTGTGGAATACTAAATCGAGTGAAATTGTAATCAGTGACGCTTTCCAGTTAAAGTGATAATTACGGGAATTTTTCCTGATTTATTTATTTATTTATTTACATATAATCGTAAGCCAATATAGGCCAAATTGATTAAGTTACATTATTTGACAATTTAATTATAAAATATGAATTAAACTTATTTTACTAATACATTTTTTAAATACATATGTTTTACTATCCCTATGCTCCTTGTAGGAGTTTAAAGGAACTAAATAAAATATCACGAATATGGGTCCCAACTGTTATGAAAGTGGTAACCAAAATATTGTAACATTCTGTAAAAAAAACCCCTATTGACTTAATAACAATAAAAGTAGTCTTTTAAATTGTTTAAAAGTATAAGAAAAATTCATATTTTCATATGGTAATATTGAATTCCACAATCTAGTCACACGAACTACAAATGATCTCTGCATAACCATTTTGTGAAAACGAGGACACAACAAACAGTGAGTTCTCGTTGAATGCGAGAAAGTAAACTTTGACACAAGAAGAGATGGAGAAGTTTTAAACATTTTGTAAAACAATATTAACAACTTATAATTTACAAAGTCCCTAAAACTGCATCCCAAAAAATCAAACACATATGCCGAGACATGGTCCCAAATCCTCAATCCATAAACATATCTTATCACTCTGCTGAAACATCTTTCTACCCTTAAAAAATTAGCTGCCGTTATTCCACTATAAACTTCTAAGCCATATGAGATTAGTGGCATCAACAAAGCATGGCCAATTCTCTTTTCAACATCAATTGATAGATTACAGGGAACACTATAAAGTCTACGTAGTGTAATTATAACCCGATGAATCATAAAGCTAATGTGTTGACTAAAAGACAAATCCTTATCAATAAAAAATCCAAGAGTCTTTAAATATGAAACGAATTTTAGAGGCATGTTACCATGTACAATATTAAAAAGGTTCTCGTTCATATTGCTAAAGTTAACAGCTTTCGACTTAGAAATATTTAAAGTAATAAAATTCGTATTACACCAACTTTGTATATTCTCCAAATCACGATTAACATTACTAATTAACTCATTCCCAGATTTCTCTATACCCACCAACTGAAAGTCATCAGCATATAGGTAACCGTTTAATGAAACTACAGATGAAAAGATATCATTTACATAAATTAAAAATAACAATGGTCCCAAAATTGTACCTTGGGGTACACCTCTAGAGATGCATTTAGTAGATGATCTAACTAGACCAAGTTGTACAAATTGCGTCCTATGCTTTAAAAAGGCTTCAATCAACAGACAAGCAGTTTTCGTAAACCTGAATTCGTTAAACAATTTATTTAGAAGCACTTCATGTGAAATCGACTCAAATGCTCTACTAAAATCTAAACTGATTAAAGCTACTAAGTTATGTTCATCTAGCCCGCTTCGTATTCCATGTGAAATATCCAGCATGTGAGTAGTGGTATTATGTTTCCTTCTTAATCCTTCTAGCCTACGCGATCGGTCCAATTTTTAAGCACATTATCGATTGTGTGCAGCTGTATTTCACTAATGGCTTCACGAATATTGTCCTTTAAAGCGTCAATTGTCTTTGGCTTGTCGGCGTAACACTTATCTTTGACGGCACCCCACAAATAACAGTCCAACGGTGTCAAATCGCAGCTCCGAGGTGGCCAAACGACATCAGCGCTGCTGCTGATAATGCGATCTTCAAAAACAGGGCGCAAAACATCGAGTGTAGCTTCGGCTGTGTGGCACGTAGCGCCGTCCTGTTGAAACCAAATGTTGCCAATATCCTCCTCTTCAATTTTTGTGAACAAAAATTCGTTCAACATGGCCCGATAACGATCGCCATTAACTGTAACGGCAACTCCTTGCTCATTTTCGAAGAAAAATGGCCCAATTATGCCTCTGGACCTAAATCTGCACAAAACAGTGACTCGTTTTGGGTGCATCGGCTTTTCAATGTATGCGGGTTTTCTGTGCCCCAAATGCGACAATTTTGCTTGTTTACATACCCGCCAAGATCAAAATGAGCTTCATCCAAAATCCGTACGCAATTTTCGCACACATTCTGCAACATTACCATGATTTTCAAAGTAATGTCGCAATATTTCCCAGTGTTGTTCAAGCGTATACACAAACATATAATAATATAATATAATAATAATAAATCTTTATTTTTGGATAATTATTTCATTTACATTTTTAATTTGTATAATTTCATATATAATAAAGATTATACAGCTATAACAAAATTCGTCAGCTGGATACATTTTAAAACTGCTATTATTTTTATACGGTAATTTACTTAATAAAATATCATTCAAATTCATTTATAATTAGTTTTCAGTAATTAAGGGATGATTTTAAATAACTAACTAAGTTTGTCCAATCTGAATGTAATCGCCCATTTAGAATTATTTTGATTTCATCTTCTGACATTATAGCTGTTGAAAAATATCTCATTCGGAAAGAGGTTAGTATAGGACATCGACCTAGGAAGTGTTGCAATGTTTCCGCTTCCCTCAAAGGTGATCCCGTTCATTTGCTGAATACTTATTACCATTGAGATATATAAGATTACAACGTGCTTTGATTATCCAGGTGATATCATTTTGGTTGAACCTTTGAAAATATATGGCCCCAACTCTATAATCTAAGTGTTTATTTATACGTGTTTCGCTTCTCATAGCTCTATGTGTTTTATTAAAAAATTTCATATTTCATTTCATATTTGAGATTCTGTATTAACAAGCTGTTTCGGAAGTTCCAATCTGGTTCCGTAGTATTTATATCTGTCCATTGTGTGTTAAGCTCATTTGCCAAATCGTTAAGGCTTTTTGCCCAAAATATATTTTTTCTAAGGATTATTTTTGTAAAGTGGTGGGGTAACCTATCTTCTGTGTAGCTAAACATCGTTTTGGTTATATACTGGAGATGGAGTTGCAAGGTATATATATGCCCTTCTTCTATGCCAGTTTCAAGATCTAATGCATAGTTTGGTGTATTTATAGGGAGTTTTAACACTCTTTTTAGAAAGGATCTATGTAGTTTATCTACTTCTTCGATAAGGCCATAGCCCCAAACCTGTGCGGAATATGCTTGAACGGATCTGCATACTGCCATAAAGAGTTTCCATTTCTTTTCTAGTGTTATATCATTCTTTTTTAAAAAGTTTTGCCATGTAACATTTATTGCACACTTTGCCTGCGCGTTTCTATTTTGCAAATGTTTAAAAAATTACATTTTAGGAGTTAGGATGACTCCAAGATAGTTGTATTCTGCTACTATATCTATTTCTTCTCCTTTGAAGAGCCACTATTCCTGCGCACTTAGTCTTCCCCCATTCCTAAATACCATCATCTTTGATTTTTGTTTGTTCACTTCTAAATTCCATAGATCACAATATATCTCGAGCTTACGTATCATCTTTTCCATCGTTTTCTTATCATCGGCCAAGATAACAATATCGTCTGCGTATAATAACAATCGGATGTTGGTTCCTTCAATATCAAGTCCACCTTCCAAAAATTCATGTAAATCGTTTATATAAAGAGCAAGTAAAATCGGTGATAATAAACAGCCCTGTTTGACGCCAGATGTTGTGTCAAAGTATTCAGACAACTCAATTCCTGTCCAGACCGCCGATTGTGTGTGCTCATATATTTCTTTTATAATTTTAACGAATTTATAGGATACTCCAATTGTGTACAGTTTGTAGATCATAGATTTTCTGGAAACTTTGTCAAAAGCTGCCTTGAAATCCACGAAATAAGCATAAACCTTTTTTCCTTCCTCGAGTTTAATATTAACAATTGAAGCTAAATCGTATATGTTGTCTGCTGTAGAGTATTTCCTTCGAAATCCTGCTTGGTATTCATTCATAATCTTCCTATCGTCAATCCATGCTACAAGTCTATCATTAAGGATTCCCATAAATATTTTTGCGATAGAATTCATAAACGATATACCCCTATACATCCCTTTTTGTAAATAGGAAGAATTATGCTTTTTCTAAATGATTCATCCATCAATAATTCTATCTTCAAAAATTGTATTGTATATACGGGCAAGTTCTTTAAGAAATTCATCAGTGGCATTTACAAAGAATTCGTAAGGTATCCTGTCTTCCCCTGGTGCTTTGTTTAATTTAACATTTTTTAGCATACGTTTAATTTCCTCGACCTCTATATCTCTATCCAAAATTTCATTACGTATTAAAATTGGTGCATATTGAATGTCTTGTGAAATTTGAGCTGGATTTAGCAATGTTACAAAATAATCTTTAAAAGTAGCAGATGATATCATTGGGCATATTTAAAAATCATGGTTTCTTATCTCTCTAACTAATTTCCACCATTCTTTGCCATTTTTAACCTTATTAATTTTTTCCGAAATGTTTTTGTAGTAATTTTCTTTGCTCGTTTTACATATATGCTTGTATTTACTTTTTGCTACCAAAAATCCTTCTTTATCGCTTTCTATTTTTGACTTTCTATATTTATTTAATAATTGAAACACCTTTTTCCGAGCCCAATTGCATCGGTTATCAAACCAGTTATTTTTAGGGGTATACTTTTGTAGAGCTTTGTTTTCCATTGCTGACATAACGATTATATCAGTTAGATTTTTAACATTGATTGTATTGGACTGTTGTGAAGCTGTGTTTAAATTTAAATTAAGTTTTTGTTGGTATTGATCCCTTTTTGAGTCCTTCCACAAGAGCTTTGGTAAAAAGCTTTGTTTATTTACACTACTGCCACTCGTTTCCGCTTTCATGGTTAACACAATTGGTAGATGGTCAGACCATATCTTCTCTTCTACTGTAAACTTATCAACATACTGTAACAAATCATGTGCTACAGTGCATATGTCATTAACAGAATTATCTGTGGGCCCAAAATATGTCAAATTCCCTTCTTCATCACCTTCTGTTTGCCCATTTAAAATAACCAAATTGTAAAAATTAGAAAACTCTAAAAAGGTTCGCCCGTTTGAATAGATTTTTTTGTCCATAGAACGCCGTTCTTCAGTACCTGCTGGGAAACTTTTTTTGTACAAATCAACCATATCCTGCTTGATTTCACCAATTCTTATATTAAGGTCTCCTATAATTATTGGATTAATTATTTCATTTTCCTCTGCATATTGTTTTACTATATTAAATTCTCTATTCCAATCAGCCCCCCTAATATATAAAGGTATTGTTGTTGCTATTGTGTTATTCATTGCCAATCTGATTGTTGGTACAATGCCCCTAGTAAAATCATGCTTTACCCCATTCTCGATTAAAGCCCTATTTACAGCAAACATACTGCCTCCTATAGCTCTTCCATAACCACTGTTTCTTCTAGCCGGTTCCCAATATATATCAAAGCCTGGGAAATGTTGTTCTGCTTGTTTGGTTTTTTCTTCAGTTATATGTGTTTCTATCAACACAAAAATATCAAAAGACAAAATGTATGTAATTGAAAAAATTACTAATGCTTCTAATGAAATCCACCTGGTTTGTGATGGGGGAGCAATTTTTTGTTTAATTTCCAAAAATTTTTGTATTTCGAAAAATTGATTTTTAAGTTTTGGACTGTTTTCAATATAACTGTAAATATTTCTTGTGTTTTATCGATGCCAGATAACACTATTACTTTTTGTCAAAAAATCGTCAATAGTCATATTATTATATATTCTCAAAAAAATCGTTAAAATTACGAAAAATCGTCACCAAACCTGCTTGCCAGATCAAAGTGTTATAAAATTGATACCAGATTAAAGTTTAAAGTAAATTTATTGACGGGATTAAATCGTCAAAACAATAGTGACTCTTCATCAAAAATCGTCAATCGTCATTTTGGTAAATTCATCGAAAAAATCGTCAAAATGACGTAAAATCGTCACATCTAACATCCCTGATACATACATGTGTATGCGTAAAAAACACATTAAAATCCACCACTTGTGGTGAAGATTATAAAAAAAACAACAAAAAAACCGCAACCAAGAGAAATGCAAGAAGAGATCAACGTAGCAACATCTTATTAGACGAAACACAATAACAACCGGGGATGTTAGATGTGCCGATTTTACGTCATTTTGACGATCTTTTTCGATGAATTTACCAAAATGACGATTGACGATTTTTGATGAAGAGTCACTTATGTTTTGACGATTTAATCCCGTCAATAAATTTACTTAAAACTTTAGTCTGGCATCAATTTTATAACACTTTAATCAGGCAAGCAGGCTTGGTAGATGTGACAGTAAAATTACGATTGACTATTTTTTGACTAAAAGTAATAGTGTTATCTGGCATCGATAAAACACAAGAAATATTTACAGTTATATTGAAAACAGTCCAAAACTTAAAAATAAATTTTTCGATATACAAAAATTTTTGGAAATTAAACAAAAAATTGCTCCCCCATCACAAACCAGGTGGATTTCATTAGAAGCATTAGTAATTCAAATTCTACAATTATAGAAATGCCATCGATACTGTAAAAAATACACAATAGAGCCCTAATTTGCGTCTGTTCTATTTGGTCCGCGTTTTAAAAATTGGTTAAATCCGCTTTGCGTTTTTATGATTTCGATTTGCGTCACTATATACGAATGCATTTTTCGATGAAGTCATAATCACATGTGAAGGATTTTTCTATTTGTGTGTAAAAAGGCAAATCCCATTAAATTCTGTTAGGTAAGTTATTCTTAGTAAAATTATGTACGTGTTAGGAAGTTACTTTTTAATAAGAAGTTGTTGTGTAGAAAAACTAATGGAACTAATATTGGACGTAATAAAACGTTTCAAGTCGGGTAAAAGGACTGTTGATATACACAGAATCCTTGGTTTTTAGATAGGCAATAGAGACAGCGCTAAAAGTTAATCATTTAAAAATAGCTCGAGTTAAAAGCAAATGAGATTTTATTTATTATTTAATATTTTTTGAATATGGATAAATAAAATAAAAAAATTTTTGTTATGCATTTATGCAAATATATTTTTTCTTTTTAAATGATAAATATATTCAGCTCACTTGCTGAAATAAATAAAATAAAATAAAACTTAGCCATATCACTTTCTTCATCATAAATAGAATTTCTTGCTAAAAATTTATATTTTCGAACCAATCCATGCAATAAATTGTCTTTAATTTGTAAAATTTATATATTTGACGTTTTGTTGACGATTTTGTTCAATTTTCGTGACGATTTTGACGAATTTTGTTAAAACTTTTGACGATTTTTGAGGAAAAAAGTCTAACAACCCTGGTATGTATGTTCATAAAATCCTCTCAATATATTTTAATTTAACGCTTCTTCAATAAAACCGTTCGTAACTGAGTTGTCTAAGTTTTCGCTTAAGGCTCGTAAGATTGCGAGTTCAAGTCTCCAAAATAAATTTTTTTTTTATTTTAATTAAATTTTCTTATACACGATTTTAAGATTAAATATAATAAAAAGTTATATAACGAATTTCAAACATCAACTTTGGCAAAAGAGGAAACGGACTTAGTTATATACATAAATTTTTTGATTTTGTCATAGGTATTCTTTTTAAAAACTTCTTGTTCTTATCTCACCATGGTGAAGGGTATTTAAGATTCGGCATAGCCGAATATAGCACTCTTACTTGTTTTTATTTGTTTACTTATTTGTGCATTGAAAACGGATTCGAAAGTATATCAAGATTTATTTATTTTATTGATTTTATTCTTTTTATATAAATATTGTATGTTTTTGAAGCTCATCAATCAATAAATTTTTCTTTCACGATTCGAAAATTTTTTTTTATTGTCAGCTGATTACTTGTCAAAAATACACAACGCGTTAAAAAGTTCAAAGTTAACCAACTTTTTTTGCATGTAGCTTGTTCTATTAAAATACACAAGTTTAACTTTTTTTGACAGAAGTCTACAGAGCGCGCGCGCACTAACGCGTGTTATGTACTTTTACCTTAACTGAGGGCATACTTTTGCAGAAATTTAACATGATTCTCAATCAACATTTTTCCATGTTAATTTTACATTGGTATTTTTTTCTGTGTGTATTTGGTTTTATAATTTTTTATTTAAAAACGGAAAAAATAACAACACAAAAGTAAAATTAAAAAAAAAACACAATTCATTTGTACTACGTATACTGCGTTATTAAAATTATATTCAAAAATATGTTTAATAATAATGAAGATACCTATTTAAGTCGCATCTTTTAAAAAAGTCTTTAAAAAATAATACAGAATGCAGGTGTTTGCTCTTTAAACGATTTTTTTTTGTTTTAATAAAACTTGACGTTGAAAACACCCATTCACTTAAAGTCGATGTTGGTGATAACGATAAAATTGCATTAAATAGATTGTCAAGTTTTTCTGATCTTTTCTTTGTCTTGTCTGAATACATGAAATCATCTATTTTACTTATACTTTTTGTGTTTGATGTTTTAAAATTTGCAATAGGTACTTTGTATTGTTTTGTTAAGCTCGCCTAGAATATTGTTTCCGTTTGGATCCACATCTTCTTCTTCTAAAAAATCATCGTCTGATACATGTTGGTCAGGTTCAGTATCAAACTCTTGTTTCGGGGTTTGAGCTATATTTTAAAAAGTTATCGCTATTGGGAACCCTTGCGGAATTTAAGTAGAATGTAAGTGTGTTAAGCACTTTAATTCGTCTTTCGTTTATTCTTTCTTTAAACAAGCAAGTAAATCTTTTTGTTTCTCTTTTCTAAATTGTTGATTAAAAACTTAATTATTCCATCCAACTCAATTAGTGTTGCGGAATCTTTACTGAGCTCCTTGATGGCAATATCCAGCGGTCGTAAAGTATTACTAATTGCAGAGAGTATAAGCATTTCTCTGTCTGTGAAAACAGGTAACCCATAATCAGCCATTGCATGGTTTACACATTTATAAATACGAAGAAACTTTTGAACGATATTGGCTAAGGACGACCAACGATGTTTAACGTCATAAACAAGTCGAATTTCTTTTTTTTTTCTTGAATAATTACATAGGTTTGTAAATTTTTCTGCTTTTCGGTAGACTTGTTGAAAAGTTTGCAACACTTACGCACGCGAGTAACAACACTCTGTATTTTAGATTTAAGATCACGTCCCTCATCTATGTCAATTTCGTTTACTTTTTCAGTTATTTCAATATTTTCATTTTCGTCATCACTTTCATCGCAACTTTCCTCTTCATTCACTTCAGGGCTTCTAATAACTTTTTTTGAATAAAATGTATCAACGACTGCTAAATGAATAGCATGGTTCAAACATAATTGCGACTCAGCCAGTATATCGTTTCCATATTTTTTCATTGCAGCGGCGCCATCATGCGTAGATCCAACTAAATGTTTGTTGAAATTGATGCCAAATTCTTCAAGTTTTTTATTTATTGTAAAATAAATATTTGCAGAGGTTCCTCTTTTTTTCATTTACGTTGACATATTTTATGTACGACCACTCGTCTACTACAAAGGAAAATCGTACATCATTGTTCAACATTTCGTTTATTTCATTAGGAAGTTCTTCTTTTTTCTTGGTATGAAAACTATCTATAAATTTCCAAATGGTGCTTTCGCTCTGTGGCATTAAAAGGCCTTTCAACTTTAAAAATGGTATTATCACTTTAGATTTTTTTAACGAATGCACCGACATCTGAATCCTTTTGAAAATATTTTGTCAGCGGACCGTTAGTGGCTTTTGCAGAAGTTGTTGGTTCTTCGTCCAATTTCGTGTTGTGTGCTTGACGCAGATGATAAATAAGGGAAGATGTGGCGGAACTTAAGAATTTATAAATTGTTGGACAATTGTTGCACTTGGCATTGTTTCCATCTTTAGTAAAATATTTCCAAACGAAGCTCATTCTATAACAAAATATGTAAAAAGGGTACAACTATGTTTGTCAGTATACAAATTTTTATTCACTTATCTATTTTTTGCAACATTAAACTTACGTGATGTTAATTTTAGTTACTTCTTCGACAATATTTTACTTTCTTTAAGAATTATTTCCGCTTAATTATTTTAATTTTATATACACATTTGCTCTCTTTATTTGGCATCAATAAAAATCTCGTTGGTTTTGAAAATTTTAACTAAAATGTCAAACAAACCAGTAACAGCTGATCTGAGAGCAAGTAAAAAAGAAGTGATACGGCCTAAATTTTACACATAAAACTGCTCGATTAATTGGCGCACATTGTTTGAGTTATTTGTTAATCGAAATTTTAACATGAAAATTTAATTATTATGAAACATTTTATTTTTTACCAAAAAATACATGAACATTTATTCAATAATTTAAATCAAAACAGCATGAAAATTTAATTATTATTAAATACTTGCTTAAAATAATTATAATTTGGTAATTACTAGGGACCGGATTTTTATGCAGTTAAAATCGAGGTTTATGCGCATAAAACATACACTTAAAATAAAAAAATATGCGCTATAAACTGAAAAAATATGCACTTTAAATTTTTCCTAACACATTTTTTAATCATAAACAAAACATTAAAATAACATAAAACCCCTAAAAATTCAGTATCGTTAACCGAAATAAGGTACACCAAAAAAACAGAAGTAAAATATAGTAAAACACAAAATATAAAGTAAAACAATCATGTAAATTAAGTCACTTGTCAAGAGAATAAATCCGAAATTTTATATTTGGAAAATTTGTTATTTTTTTTTCAAAATTTTCAGCATAATACACAACTGATTTCAACCACTTTCCCCGCATTGTTGTTATAGGATACTTCTCCTAATATGCCACAAAACGCGTTGTGCTTTGCAAAATATTTTTTCCCACTTTTCCCCAAAAATGCACCAAAAATATGCAATGTCAGCAATATATGCAAAAATATGTATTTAAAGCATAATATGCAAAAATATGCACTTACAAATCGATGCCATTTTATTTAAAATTTCTTGATTCGAAGATATATTAAGCTTATGTTGATCTCAGACTGACGACAACAAATAGGCATTTGCATAAAAATCCGGGCCTTGGTAATTACTCACAATCGCCACAAATATAAGTTTAAATCTTTCATAATATATTTAATATATTACCCCTATAATATTTTAAGAATAAATTACATGAAACCTAAAATAATATTTATAATTATTGCTATACTCTATAAATAACTATTTAAAAATTTAATAATTTAATTTTATACAAAAATATATAAATACAAAATTTATACTTCTATTTATATTACCCTTTAATATTTTTGACAAATTATTATTACACATAACCACAAAAAAATATATGAAAATTTAATGATTATGAATTTTTAACAATTATTATATTTTAGCGACAATTTAGCGACTTAAATCCAGGGCTGTGGAGTCGGAGTTGGGATTTTTGTACGGGAGTGCCCATAAAAACTCGCGACTCCGACTCCAACATTTTTTAGTTTAATTTCTTCGACCTTTTTAATATTATTTCTTCACAATAAATCTTCATTCTCAAGGCCACTTTTATATAAAAAATATTTGTTATTCTTTATCTCAATCGATTTTTCGTTTTTTTAACTTTAAGCTAATTTTTTAAAACAAAATTTTATGAAACAACAAAATTATCAATAATGAAAAATAACAAGAATTGAACACAGGAAACAAAACTTGTTCTGTTCCATTTTTAAAAACTTATTGTATTTCCTATCTTATTCTTAAAAATTAACCCAACGGACCAAAACAGAGCAAAATGTCAATAAGTTGTAGAATAAGCTTCTCATAAGATATTTTCTACAACATGCCAACCAATATGATTGTAAATCACTTATTCTCGCAACAGTTTTGTAAGTGTTTTTGAGAATGATGTCCCGTTATTTGGCGCGGGCCTTGTATTATTGTATTAGTAGTTAGACTGAAAACTTGTCTTTGTGTTTTGTTCGAAGAATGAAGTGATTTAAAGAGTTTAAACAGTGCGTAATTTAAAAAAAATAATTAAATATTATATAAGTAAAAAACTTTTTGTAAATATGCCATATAAAAAAACAGAGTGTTCGTAAAGTGTTAAATCATATAAAGTATTTTTCTGTATGCTTACAGCCATATTCATAAAAAGTTCTTTTTTTAAGCTTATAGCATGTAATAACTATAAAACGCTTTTTGTCTAATAAACCTCCTATTAAAATTTGTATTCATAAACGTACATTAACAGTTTTATTACTATTAACTGTTTGTGGCGATTTTGTGTTTAAGTATGGCAACTTTCTTTATATTTTGCTGCCATTTTATTGCTAGTGATGCATGAAACTTCTATTCGGTTCACATGATATTCTATATTTAATTTTTTTTATAGTTTTTTTTAATTGTAGAACTTAAAAATTATTCTTATCAAATAAAACTACATTTTATTTTAGTTTCTGAGCAAAATCTTACCGAAAGGTATCATAAACACTTTTGTTTGAACCTTTTTTAAATATACGATAAGAAAGTATTCGAATAAAAGGTTTGTTTACTTTTTATTAACATCACTATTATTATGATTTGTTTATTCTAAAATCTTTAATATTTGTGAACAATAATTCGTTAGTTTATACATAACTTTAAATTGGTTGTCTAAAATAAAAAAAAAAATTAGTTAAAAGTATTTAACATTTCCATATTAATAAATTAAACATTTTTTTCATTATTTTTCAACATACATATTTCACAAAAATAATATCATAAAATGCAGACACTTATCAAAATGACATTTTATTTTTGGTTTAAAGAAGGGTAAATCGAACAATAAATTTTCTTACTTTATGAATGGCTTATTAAAGGTTTAATATACTATTTTTCGTTTATGAATACAACTTTAGCAATTTTTCCTTTTATATGGTTAATTAACCATTAATAAATTTTTATGAATACGACTGTTAATCTATAGACAAATAATATTTTCGCAAGGGATCAGTTTTCATTATTAAACAATTATTAGTACACCTTTTATAATAGTAATCACAACACTTTTCTAAGCTTAAGGCTTATGTTAGTAAGCCTGTTACAATTTCTTTCTAAATCGTTTGTTGTTTGTTGGGAAATGTCTGTAATATTGATTAATAATAAATAGTTTTTATATAAAAGTGAACTTCAGTTTGAAGATTTATTGTGAAGAAAAAAAAATGTTTAAGAGGGTCTGCTTTAAAAGTCAAAAAATAAGGTCCAGTCTTCTTTACATATGTATGAGTAGGTGAGTTGCAAAATCCGTTCTTTTCAAAAATAAAAAAATTGAGATATATTTCTATGTTTTTATGTGACCTTAAATTGCAGTTGGTAACAAAACTGGTTGGTTCTACTCACCAGACATTTTCAAAACTATCTCATTACATTTTCTATAACAAAGCTCGCTGGTTCGATATTATTTGAAGTGCGCCATGAAATCGTTGGTGAAATGGAGTCGAATTAGCGAATTTAAAAATGCAAATTTGTAAACAAGATCGCTTTGACGCTTTGTTTGCGGGAATTTTCGGGAATTGAAAATTAATTTTTTTGTAATCTTAATTTGTTTTCATCGTTAAAATCAAAAACGAGCAATAAAAATTTAATCTACCACCTACAAAACGAACTATTTTCCCTACTTCAATAAAAATTTTTAATTGCTGATGAAATGTCTAAAAAGCTTCTTGAAGTAGAAAATTAAAATGTACACGATACACCATCACCAATACCAGAACCATCTAAAAATTCTAAAAAATAAATAAATAAAAAAAGAATTTGACGTCTATTAAGTCACGGGTAACAGGCCAACAAATGTATAATCTTTGTATCATGCGCTTCTTACTATAAAACCAACGTCTGTAGAGAATAAGAGCACGTTTTCGATAGCAGGTTATATACATACATATCAACAAGGATTAGAAATAGAATCTCTGATGAGCTTTTAAATGCTTTAATAATACTAAAAAAAAATTCTTTAAAGGAAATTAATTTTACCAAGTTGCTTTTAATAACAACTACTACGATGTATATGATATCCATCAATTTCCACACTATTATCCAATATGCTATTCCCTAACCATGTTTCCGACATACCGATAACATCTATATTATTTCCCTCTATAACTTGTCTAATTTCATCTAATTTCACCGAATTTGAACGCGGTGCAATGCTTTGAACATTCATGTGAATAAAATTCAAATTACAATGGTTTAAATTAAGTCTTTTTAATGCTCCATTGGTTACCACATCACCCAGATTGTTTTTCATTTCCTATAAACAATGAAACCCCCCATATTCGTGATATTAAGCTAGTTGTAAACAAATTTTTATATAAAATGATAAAAGTATTATAGTATAATATTAAACAATTCTCCATTTAAAAAATAGTTAGTCCCTAAATAACCCTATCCGTTTAAATTAATTCATTATTGGGAATACTCCTTCAATATTATTATTTTAATTTTATTTAATGATGATTTAGTATTACAAATTGTTCACTCGATTCAATAATCTTGTGGTATAAACAATGAAAAAATAATAATAATTATAAAATAAATCAAAAGACAAAAGTTTACCGTTACTTTATAAGCAAAATATTGTACCTAATACACTTCACTAATTATTTCCATTAAGTTTCATTAAAATCCCATATTAATATTTAACCAAAAAGAATAGAAGGTGAAAAATATAAACTAAATATTTGTGTTTCTTCTTTTTGTATACCATTTGCAGTTGCATTTTCAAAGTCTTATAAAATATTAATCACAAAATGCCACATTAACAAAAAAATCATTTAACTTTAAAATGTGTCAAAGAAAAACCAAATGCGGTCTAAAACCTTTTATTTATAGCCATAACTTACTAAAGTACCACTGCAAACAATCTATAAAATGTATGTTTAAAATAATTAGGAATAATTATATATAGAGCAATTCCATATGAAAACGATCAAAATTGGCAAATTTTTGGACGACCCCTCTCCGATTTTAAAATAAATAGTTGCAATCGATTGCCCAGCAAATAATAATGTACCTAATTTTTTTTTTTTTTATAGTGACTGGTTTAGTGGTGGTGTACACCACTGTCATGTGACAAAATTGAAGAATTCTTCATAAGGGACCTCATTGAAAGTTGTTTTAAAAAAAAACTACTAAAGGAAAGGTATTGAATCAGGCTTTAATTGAAAAATAAAATTTTCCTAATTTTTCTTAGAAATTTACCTTTAAATTTTCCCATGAAAATTAAATTTTCCGATTTTCCACAGAAGCTCCTAAATTTTCCGGCTAATTTTTTTTTTTGGATTCCTCATAATTTTTGCTTTAAAAATCAGCAATAAAAAATGGGCCCCGACTCCTTGTTTGGACAGAAGAAGAGCATTTAAGAGACCACCTTGTTAAAAATACATTTTAAAAATTATTTTACAGTTAAAAATACATTTATGAAGAAAAAATATTTCTTATTTTGCTGCTTATACTTAATTACAATATTTATTAAAAATGTAATGGCACACCAAACCCGACTGAGGCTACAGGTCATAAAATGTTTTGTAAATTTTTTAAATTAACAGGTAATAAATATTTCGCCTAAAATGACACGTGTAGAAACAAGTCATAAAACACGGATCCGTTTAACAAGAGTGGACATCGTTCGAAAAAGATAAAAGTATTAAAATTAACTGGTGTTTCGAAGCGATACATGAATGAATTAAATATACAATACGGTGAAGAAGCAGAATTCATTTGCCCCAAGTGTAAAATCGATTTGTCTCAACAAGCAAATGCAGCCACAATCCGAGAGTGAAATGACAAGTGAACAAAACGTTTCATCTGATAGTGAGGCAGACATTCCGATGGTCAATATGTCTTTGAGTCCTTTGAATGAGGCTATTACCACTTTAGGTGAAACGCCTATTAGAAAAAGAAAGTTGCGAAGTGAAACATACAGGAAAGAGAAAAAAGGCAAGGTTATGAGTGCAATCGCGACAATATTTGATGAAGGCTCTGATAACGAATGCAGTCAAGCAGATGACGTTGATGACGGCAAACAAATGATTGAGCAGTTGAAAAGAAAATTCAATTTAGCGACCACTTTTCCGGAGAAATATCTCATTTTATCTGTGCTGCCTCAATCATGGTCTATACGCAAGATTTCTGAACAGTTTCAAACATCTTTTTACATCGCGAGAAGAAGCAAAGAATTAGTTCGACAGAAGGGCATATTGGCGACTCCCACCAAGAAATTTGGCTCAAGGACCCTCAGCGAAGCAACGGTGAAATTGATTCAAGATTTTTACTGCAATGATGACAACAGCCGCGCCTGCCCAGGTACACGTGACTATGTTATCACACGTGAAGATGGAGAAAAAGTACACAAGCAGCGCAGATTATTATTATGTAATCTATCCGAAGCATACCATCAGTTCAATGAGAAATACCCAGCAGAAAAAGTGGGATTTTCTAAGTTTGCCATCCTACGACCAAAAGAATGCGTGCTGGCATTAGACAGGCACGGAACGCATTCAGTCTGCGTTTGCATGTTTCATCAAAACATCAAATTAATTTTTTTTCCATGCAAGAAATTGAAAGTATTTCACGGTGAAATTGAAACATATAGGGACCTCCTGTCGAAGTCGTTGTGCGCATACCTCACGGAAAATTGTCATCTGTCCAAATGCGACAATTGTCCGAAGATTGACGAGCTAGAGCAATATTTGGCGGAAAAGTTTGAGCAGCTGTTAATTCAGGAGGTGCATTTAAAACAGTGGATAATTAGCAGCGGCAGATGTTCCCTTGAGACCGTGGTAAAGCAGATTCCGGAATTCATCGAGGAATTCGGATTCAAGTTGAATGAACTGAAGGCGCACCATTTCATATCCGAGATGCAATCGAAATTTCTAAAGGAAAGTAAGGAGAAATTAGCCCAAAATGAATTCATTGTGATAAGCGACTTTGCCGAGAATTACACTTTTCTCGTTCAGGATGAAATTCAGGCTTATCACTGGGCAAACGACCAGTGCACGGTGCATCCTTTTTGCATTTATTTCAAAAACGAAGATAACGAACTACAGACCGTAAGCCTTGTTGTTGTCGCGGAGAGTTAAGCTCATAATTATGTGTCCGTTTATTTATTTCAAATGAAACTGTTTGAATTCTTAAGATCAAAATTCGATGCAATCGACAAAGTAACGTTTTTCTCAGACGGCGCGGCTTCTCAGTACAAGAATAAAAAAAATTTTTACAATCTTTGCATAATTGAAGAAGAACAAAACTGCAAGGTCGAGTGGCACTTTTTCGTCCCACGGTAAGGGCCCATGCGATGCGTTAGGGGGAACCCTAAAACGCATGGCGACTAAGGCAAGTTTGCAAAGGCCATATACTGACCAGATCTTAAATGTACAATATTTGTTTTCGTGGATTCAAAGCAAGGAAATTGCCATTAACACAGTTTTATGCACTCAAAAAGAACACGATGCCATGGAGTGACGAATTCAAAGCAGATATAATAATGTCAAAACTATAACTGGAACGCAAAAGTTTCATTGCTTCATACCAAATATTTCTGATATGTCAATTAATGTAAAGCGGTACTCTTCGTCTGCCGACGTGCTAAATTTAAAGTTACTTTAATTTTATAATGATGCCAAAATAATTGAAATTTTTAATAAATATTGTAATTAAGTATAAGCAGCAAAATAAGAAAGATTTTTTCTTCATAAATGTATTTTTAACTGTAAAATAATTTTTAAAATGTATTTTTAACAAGGTGGTCTCTTAAATGCTCTTCTCCTGTCCAAACAAGGAGTCGGGGCCCATTTTTTTTATTGCTGATTCTTAAAGCAAAAATTATGAGGAATCCAAAAAAAAAAAATTAGCCAGAAAATTTAGGAGTTCCTGTGGAAAATCGGAAAATTTAATTTTCATGGGAAAATTTAAAGGTAAATTTCTAAGAAAAATTAGGAAAATTTTATTTTTCAATTAAAGCCTGATTCAATACCTTTCCAACGAGCTATCACTCGTTGCGATCGCTTTAGTAGTTTTTTTTAAAACAACTTTCAATGAGGTCCCTTATGAAGAATTCTTTAATTTTGTCACATGACAGTGGTGTACACCACCACTAAACCAGTCACTATAAAAAAAAAAAAAAAATTAGGCAAATTAATTCTGAGATAGGTAAAGATAACTGTTCTTTTTGTAGAAATTACGCGTAGTTCTGATGAAGATAAGCTGTACTCAGAGTATGAAGTATATAAAACGGAATATTTTAATGACCTTTAAACACTGGATCGTTTTCAAAGTTTGTTCGATTTTAATTTCGTTTAAAACTACTCCATTGTGTACACAATAGGATTAGTTTTAACTTCGTTTAAAAACTACAAACACTTTTTAACAATGACATGGTCCATGCTTGCATTACCATTAAATTTATACTTGCATATATATTTGATATATGTACCTACAATAAATTAAATATTGTCATATAGCATCTATGTATCTATTTATTTACGATACCAACCAGAAGTGGTTAATGCGAACATTGTTTTCGTCGGCAGTATATGTTTTCAATAAAATGATATCGATTATCAGACGCCATTAATTTGTTTTGGAAGTTTTTTAAAATATAAGTTTTTAATTAGGGTTTCTAATTTCCCGCTCTTTTTCTATTCCCGGGAAACGAAACAAAAAAATCTTTTTCCCGGGAATTCCGGGATTTTTTGAATAAGACAATGATTTCATTAAATGAGTTAAAGACAAAAGTGTTTACTTTTTTAAAAAAATATACACATATACAACAGTCTAAAAAAATTAGCTTAAATAATTCCACAGAAAACCAAAACAAAACCAAATACATTGTTACATCCATATGCACATGCATATTATTTATGTATGTTTATTGTTCTTGCTTCGGCAGAACATATACTAAAATTGGAACCTATGTATGTTTATATACAGTAGAATCCAGATAATTCGTAATCGCAAGGGACCGGGCATTTTTAAGAATTATATGGGTTTTCGATTTAGCGGGGTTTCGATTTAACGGGGTTAAAATAAAATAAATACGAATTAACGGGGTTTTTCAATTTATTTACTAAAACGATAAAAAAAAACTAAGAAAACAATTGTTAAAAATAAAATATATAAACTAAATTCCAGTTATGTATTTTATAAAGCTTTTTTGTAATAGTCCTATTCCTTCAATTTTTCAGAAATGACTATTACAAAAAAGCTTAAAAAATACATAACTGAAATTTAGCTCATAGAATAAATTCAAAAAATAAAAAAATGTTGAATAAAATATATAAAAATTATTTTTTTTTTAGATGTTTATTTATTTGAAAACGCGCACACAAGCAAAAAATCATTCTTTCAATCCCCGCCAGCATTTACACCTAAAAATAATCGTTTTGTAAGCGTTCAAATGTAAGCAAAACACTGATAAAACGCTGCTGTGACATTTACAAAAGACATCAAAGCAAGGGGCTTATAATCGAAAAGCACCCAACTTTATAAGCGTTAAAAAGACGATTGCAAAACATGTTTTTCAAGTAACGTAATATTACATATGTTTCTGCTGTTTTTATTACGAATTTTAAGTGGTAGTTAAGGCAGTTGTATGTGGCTTGCTCCCGAGTTGGGACGCCAACAAATTTAGACGTTTTTACAGCAAAAAAAAAACAAAAACCATTGTCTATCCGCTGGCCTTAAGATGAAGTAATAAATAAATATAATTTCCAATTTGATTGAGCCCATATCTACACCATTTGTAAGTTATTCTCTAAAACAACTTTATGATAGGTATTTCATGGATTTTTATTTAAAGGCCGTAAATTTCGTTTAAAGATCAATTTAAATCGTCTGGTAATACAACACTAATGTTTGCTTAGGGCCAGCAACGCGGACCGGGTCAGCTAGTAAAATTATACAAATGTATGTACATACATGTGCGTTTTGATTATATTAAAACTAAAAACAACAACAATCATGAAAACAATGGCTATATAACTACTACAATGTAGTTAATTGTAGTTTTTAATTTCGTCCATTTTCTTTAGCACAAAAAAAATTAATAGCTTGCTAACTGTGCTGCCACTTGGTATAATCGTTTACATCTGTTAACCATATGGTAGATTTGTTTGTCCGGACAAATTTTCCGAAATGGGTGAATCGTTCTGCATAACACTCTCTGTAAAAAAATTATTCTCCGGACAAAAATATTGTTCGGAACGCATGGGTGAATCGAGCTTAACATTCAAGCCAAAAAACAAATTATAAAATATGGTGTTTGTTTTATTGTTTTACATGAAAGTTAAACGAACGATTCATATTTATACATATTGTCAATAAAATGAAAAAATCAGAAATTGCTGAATAATTTTAAAATCGTTTATAGAATATAAAAAAAGTTTAAAAAAAAATTTTTTTTGAAAAGGCCGGCCGAGATTCGAACCCCGGTAACTACTACCAAAAAAACACAACGCCGTCTTGGCAACCGCCCAGACAACTCAGCCATTAACCATATTACAAATGAAGAATTAAAGTAGAATATATTCCGTTACAATGTTTGTTTAACCCCAAACTATTTTTTTATTAAAAAAAAGCTGATGTCAAATGCTTTGTCACTTGAAAATAAAACTTATTCTAAATCCAAAACATCATATGTACACATAGAAATAACACGTGATATTGTTTGGAGGGGTTCAGACGATATTTACAAATTTATTATGTGAAAAAGTGACATTCCACATGACAAATGCAAATGATGTGAACATAGCTTTAATTGGCAAAATATTTGTTTTTAATTATGGTATAGGTAACAAAAGGCGACACGAAATAACACCCGATGAAATAGCGCCCAATTAGAAAAATTAATAAACCGCAACAAAATTGCAAAATTTGGAGATTGGGCCTAATTTCGTTTTTTTGGGTTTTATTTCATATTTAAATTTGGGGTAATTTCATTATGAAATAAAGCCCAAAAAAAAGTAATCCTCAAATTATTTAATTGGATTTTATTTCACATAAATTTTTTTTGAGGCCTTATTTAATTTTTTGGGCTTTATTTCATTTTCATAATTTTAAGCATTTTTATGATTTTTAAAGCTCTAAATTGTAACTTCTTACAGTTAGGATTTGCTTGAAATATTTTAGGAGTAAGTCTGACTCTAATGAGTCAGTAATTTTCATTCTTTTGTAAATTGCTAAAGTGTTAAGATCAATAAAAATATGGAATACGAAATTATTTGTAGTCTCCGTAGAAATATTCCATTCCTATATTCCATTTCCAACAATGAGGAGGAAATAAGCTGTCCATTTTGCCAAATTGTTGAAAAAACAATACGCGTTTTCTCTAATATGTATATAATTAAAACAAGTAATTGAAGTTCAAGAAAATAAGTAATTGAATAACAAGAAAATTATTGGATTCCAGAAAACATACAAAATTTGGGTCTTATTTCATTGTAACTTATTTTATTATTTCCTTGGGTTTTATTTCATTATGAAGTAAGTCCCAATTAACAAAATTTATTTATTTTTAAATTGGGGATTATTTCGTGAAAATTGTTCATATCTTCATTATTTTTTTACTTGGATGTTACTTCATTTTATTGGGGTTTCTTTCACTGGGGCTTATTTCATTTTTCCTGTCGCCGTAACAAAATAATAATTGGGAAAGAGGTTAAAAAGTGGTTTTCAGAATTTTTGTTGTAAAACAGACGATTCGAACACTTTAGGAAATGCTTTGCTAGCGTTGAACCGATTGTAATTGTCTGCCTAGGTCATTATATTTATAAAGGCCTGTGCTACCAGCAGCGAAACTTTAAATTAAACTTGAAATCAAGCAAAATTACTCTATTAAATTGAAATTACACCTTATATGAAATTAATGGTGTTTTCTTTTCTACAAAAAATGTTACAGTTTATTTAAAAAAATACAATTTGGAATTTGTTTCTAAAAAATGCCTTGATCTCTGAAAGAGCAGCGTGTTTTATTTTAAAAAAATTCACCCTTAAATGTAATAAGGCATTGAACTTTACGCCCCGTATAAATCGTGAGTGTTGATAATGCCCAGACTAAGTTGGGAAAAAATCGCTGCTAATCAGGGCAGTAAAAACTATAAGTTTTAATAGTTATTTTTCTATTATTTTATAAACAAAAGAAAGCATTACAATGTTAATGGTAGGTTGTCAGTGATATACAATTTAAATGGATTCGGTGTTTTAAAAAATGTCAAATCAAGAAATCGTAAAAACTTGGTGTTAATAAATCGGCAATCTGGCAAAGGTATTTTCCTGTTTACATATTTTATTAAAAATAAACTTAAGAAATTGGAATTTCTTCATTAATTTTGTTCATTTATTTATTTATTTAATTATAATATCATAATAATCAATTTGCACGAAGAAAAAGTCTGGGCTGTTTCGTGCAAGAAGAAGAAGAATTGTATTCTCTCAAATCCGCTCTCATTTACACAAATTAAAAGTACGGGAACGCTTTTCGTGCAAATTGGGATCCCGAGGGATCCCAAAGTAGAGTAAAGAAACAGAGCTAATATGTTAATATGTAGAACAAATTTAAGTTTATGTTTATTTTTTTTTTATATGTTGAAGAACACACTTCTTGATTAATGTACATAATTTTTTATATATTGAAGAACAAATTTTGTCAGCTGTTAAAAACAGAGCTATCCAATTTTGTGTTTTGTTCTCGTCAAAATAAAAATTGCAGTATCACATGTTCGGCAAGACATTTTATACATGCACCTTTTAAAACGTGGTATTTTGTTGTAGAAAAGAAAACACCATAACTTTTAATTTAATAAAAACATTTACAAAATAAGAAAAAACAGAAAAAAGGAGATAAATATTAGTCATATTATTTAGATTATTATTGTAATTTAAAATAAATTAAAAATACTACACTCACAATATTCTGTACGTAAAATTAACTGAAATTGTAATATAAAATAAATGAAAGTTCAATTAAAAACCGGTCTACCTATTTTTCATTTATTTATAAAAAAAAGTTCATTTAATTTTTACTGTTAAAAATTCAACACCATATTCCGTAAAATCAATTAAATATTCAGTTATTTATTAAAATTTTACTGTCAATTTTTTACTGTCAAATTGACCCCATATTCAGTAAAAACAATTAAATATTCAGTTATTTTATTAAATTTTCGTTTACTCCACAAAAGAGCCGAATTTCTAAAAAATTCCAGACAGACACCTGTCTGCTTGTTTTTCTTATAAGCGAGAGGGGGAGAATATTTTTATTTACTTACCCAGTTACACGCGTTTGTTTTACTTTTGTTGTACTGACCACGTTGTTTACAGAAGAACTCTCAATTATAAGACACCAGCAGCATGACCGATATGGCTTCGCAATTATTTTACTTTTAAAATTTGATGTAGGTATTTAACTAAATTATTTTAACAAATAGAAAATGGGTATTGCTTACACAAAACAAGCAATTCATTTTTTATAGATAAGTAAAAATTAATTTTTGGTAGTAAAATTATATAAAATAACTGAATATTTAATTGTTTTTACTGAATATGGTGTTGAATTTTTGACAGTAAAATTTTAAAAAATAACTGCATATTTATTTGTTTTTACGGAATATGTAGTTAATTTTTTGACAATTAATTTATAAAAGATAACTGAATATTGATTTGTTTGTACGGAATTCGCGGTTGAATTTTTTACAGTAAAAATTAAATGAACTTTTCGTTGCTTTAAATTACATTTTCATTTAATTTTACATAAAGAAGAATTTAACTTAATCAACGGACAAAATTAACTGCAACTGAAAATCCGTATTAATATGCACTTAGTTTTTTGAATAACTGTTAGAATCAGTTAAAAATAAAATTGCTTGGAATTTTAAATGTTTATTTATTTAAAAATGACTGAACGGAATATTTCTTAAATAAACTACAGTCCGTTACTGTAATAATATTGTGAGTGTAGGATCGCCCGGTGGCTGAAATTCGACCACTTGACATTTACTTTTGAGAAAACCTGTGCGTTATACAACAAAAACGTACACAGAATGCTCTATTCGCACATCTTTGTACGTGTCTGCAAGATAAATTAACACGCCTGTCAAACACTTTAATTTCAAAAATTTAGAAAAACAAAAAATAAATTGTGCATATCCCCGTATTTAATTTACAAGATTTTCATGAAATGTTATTAAAGTATAAAATAGAAACACAGATCTTCTTTAAAAGTCAATAAAAAATTAAGCCCGATTTAGAATTTTCTAAATAAATCAATAATAAAATAAGGAAAAGGTCGATAAAAAACTTAAATAAGGTTTCCAACTGTAATTTTCTTTAACGACGCTTTGGCGCGACTTTATTTTTCAAAAATGTCTAACGGTAACCCTGTCCTAATACGTTTATACATGTGTGTTTGAGAGTGCAAACCCTGCAAATTATAGGACCAGTCCAAACACGCGTGTAAAGAGTAGCCCACAAGGGACTAGGACTAGTCCAAAAGTAACCCAAACGTATGTAAACAACATGGTCTATTTAACATTACGATGTCCTAGGGCAGGACCATATAACCCATCTTTGGACTACAAAGGAGTAGTTTCAAAACTACTCCATTGTGTACACAAGAGGATTAGTTTTAACTTCGTTTAAAAATGAAAACATGTCGTTAAAAAACGAAGACATGTCGTCTCACTACAAACACTTTTTAACAATGACATGGTCCATGCTTGCATTACATCGGACCAGTCCATGGAGTAGTCCATTTCATTAAATTGGATCAGGTGGTCCAATAATATTTGCAGGGAAATGAAAATAAAATCATTTTGTCGTTTATACATGTGTGTTTGCAGTAGAGGTCTGCTTTGAATAACTCACTTGTATTAGAAGAATTGCCAAAGACATATTGTCTTTACAACATCCGTGAGAGAATATGGAAAGGAATTTTTCGTAGCAAAATATGATACAAACAAAGCAAAGAAACCGCTTTTTTGTGAATATTGGATCGAATTTAATTCAGACAAAATATATACTACAGTCTGATCAATCTTGTTGCCATAAATAAACGAAAACGGCGCTACGTGTGGTACAATTCGATCAAGTTGTACAACCATTTTTTACGTTAGAGTTGTGGTTGGTCATCGGTTGAATAAAAATTCAGTTTGATTTGAGCTTTCAAATTGGTATGTCTGATGGCGATTTTTTTCCTTCGTTTTTAATTTTCATTCTAATGTTTTGAGGGCAGCAGCGTGCAAAGCAAACAGTATTTTAAAAATTAATACGAAATTCCAATGCAAAATTTTAGTAAAGAATACAAAAACTGCCAGAACTATAATTTAATTTCATTTCTTGCCCCTCTTCTTACTCCACTTCATTTATCACCACTAGTGCTAAAAAATCGGTACTCATGTTGACTCTATTAAAATAATTTCTTCATAAAGCTTAATGAAAAGCTGGTTAAAAAATTGTACATATTCTGCGAACGATTAACTGGTCTATTCAACTCAATTGTACGACCAGTTACAACGTGTAGAGGTCGCATAAGGGCCCTTAGACAATATATTTTGGGGTTATTACTGGGTGAAACGTATTTATACCCTATTCCACTTTGGTGCCCTATGCTCCAGTGGGAGTTAGAGGAATATAAAAAAATACCCTGTTCCACTATCTACTTTAAAAAAGCCAGATAAACCGTTTAATCCTGAAAATTTAGAAACCAAATTTATCGTGTGCATATCTACACAAAAATAACTTTAAAACGATGCATGTATGTATGTGTCATTAAAATCGGTAGACGATAAGATACTTAAAAATCAACTGCAAAAAAATTGTTCCCGTATTTACATATGTACATTAGAGCGACTCAAGTTGTATGGAAGCAAAATTCGTGCTCGATGTACCCTCCTAAAAATGAACCCTGGACTTTTTTAAGATACCATTTTAAATATTTCGGCTTCAGCTTTGACCTCTCGTAAGCTGGACCATTTTGAAAAAGGGTCTATTTGAATTTTTTGTTCGGGGTTGTTTGTAATAAAAATGCCAAATTAACATATTTTAATCGGCTCCACGAAAAGCCCCCCAATGAAATAACACCCAAACGAGAAATGAAATATTCCCCAAATTTTTTTCATACATTTTTGGGCCCTCTTACATTTTTTTTGGGAATTATTTCATTCCTCATTTGGGGTTTTCAAATTATGAAATAATCTCCAATGAAATAACACCCAACAAATTTTTAAAATTCGGGGCTTATTTCATAGCGTGTATAATTTGGGTGTTATTTCATTTTTTGTTAGGGGGTTATTTCAGTTTTAAAGCTGTTGGTTTTTGGGGGGATGAAACTGACTCTTTTATGTATTTTGGGCATAATTTCATTTTTGTTGCTGATGGGGTTTATTTCATTGGGGTTATTTTATTTTCATCATTGGGTGTTATTTCAAATATTGGGGGCTGTTTCGTTTTCGCTTTGGGGTTTATTTCATTTATTTTTCGATGTTATTTCATTCACTGTTTTTGGGTGTTATTTCCTATTTTTTGGGATTTATTTCATTGGGGGTTATTTCCTGGGCGTTATTTCATTGGGGGGCTTCTCGTGGAGCCTTTTAATCATTAGTCGATTTAATAAAATACGTGTTTCCGCTTTATTGGAAATTCGTGCTAGTTCGCGTTTTGACAAAAATTCAATGGGGTGGCAACCCTTCGTTTTAAATAGAGCAATATGGGTATCAAATTTTTTCTTTTGCCAAGTACACATCATCTTTGTATGTAAATAATTTAGATTTTTGCAAATTAGATGGATTTTGCACGGTGCTCTGGAATATATATAAATGGAATTTTGCAGTAACTCTAATATGATAGCGGATTTAGTTTCCAGATCATGTATGGATGAAAATAGAACTATCTGAAGTTACTCTCGAAATTAGCCATCGATTTGCGCAATTTATAGACGACTTCATGATTTGAATTGTGCAACTTATAATCCTTATGTTATATAATGGCCTGTTTGTGAATTTTGAACAAAGATTCCGTTCGCTTAACTTACATGGCAAACAAACACAGTATCTTATAATTTGTTTTTGTTTTACAAGTAAGTTAAGCGACCGAAGTCTTCGTTAAGGCCATTATATTGCCACAAATAAAGTGGACCAAAGTAGGACGTATACAATGCATTTCGTTAAGGACAGGCGCGGTGCCAATTTGCTTGAAATAATTGTATTGCCATGTTAATGCCATGTATTGATATTCGATACACATTGATTTTTCTGTTAATTTTTACAATTTTAAGTTTCAAGGTTTTAAAAAACACCCTATATAGTTTATTTGTACCGCACCTTCCTGTAAGTACGTTGGTGCACTTATAGAACTTTTATAAACGTGTCTTATGTTTTCCCATACATAAACAAAAAGAAATAGTATGTATACATCCCTGCAAATAATAGGACTAGTCCAAACACGCGTGTAAAGTAATGATGTTGTCCTTGTTGGTGATTTTAACTGGAACCTTTTAACTGATTCAAGCATTATTGACATCTTGGCACCATTTTGACTATTTCCAACTAACATAACTACACCTACTCACTTTACCTCGTCCAACAGCACCTTAATTGATCTTCTTTTTGTTGGTAATGTAAGTAATGTTATATTATACGATCAACTGTCTGCCCCATGTTTTTCTAAACACGATTTATTATTTATGACCTATAATTTTCAATTGCAAATCCCACCCTATTCAATAACTTTTCGTGACTTTGAAAATGTTAAATACGCCACATTGGAATTAGAACTACTTAGAATTGATTGGAATGCAATCTATTATATGGTTTCAACAGAGGATAAACTAGCCTTTCTTGAACGTAATATATTATATTTGTTTGATCAAGCTGTTCCATTGAAAACTAAGGTAATGAGTCAAACAAAAAGACCATGGTTCTCGTCAAATATTAAACAAGCCATTAAACAAAGAGACCTTGCATTTTCACGTTGGAAGCGGTTTAAAACCAACGATCTACATGTTGAATATTGTTTGGCGAGAAAAACAGTACACAAACTCATTAAACAGGAAAAATCAAAATTTTACACTGAAAAGTTCTCCTTGGCCCTGGGATCAAAAAAAACATGGAAGGCTATAAGGGAAATCGGAATTGGTAAATCTGGAAATAATGACCCTGTTATTTTTGATCCAGACGTTATTAATGAACAATTTTTGAATATTCCTATGGTAGAAGCAGATATTGATTTTTACAACCACAACCATGACAACCGTCAACCCCATAATAACTTCTCTTTTGATTGCATAGACCAGTTTGACGTTTTAAGAAGCTGTATGACAATTAAATCAAATGCAGTTGGTGTGGACGAAATTCACCCAAGATTTTTTAAATTAATTCTCCCAAGAATATTGCCATTTGTTACACATGTATTTAACACCATTATTACCACCAGTCATTTTCCCTCAAATTGGAAAAAGTCCAAGATAATACCAATACCCAAAACTAAATCAGAATATAGGCCAATTGCCATTTTACCCTTTATGTCGAAAATATTTGAGAGGTTAATTCACAATCAGATATCGCTTTACGTTAATGATCATAATCTGCTTAATGATAAACAATCTGGGTTTCGGAAAAACCACAGTTGCATAACTGCACTTGTAGATGTTGCGGAAGATATAAGAAATAGTATAGATGAACGAAAAACAAATATCTTAGTACTTTTGGATCATTCAAAAGCCTTCGATACAGTCGATCATAACGTCCTATGTTACAAACTAAAACACATGTTTATGTTTTCTACAGCTGCTACACGTCTGATATCAACATATCTTACCAACAGGTATCAGTATGTTCAAAGTGGTAATAATAAATCAAAATTTCTACCTGTGACGAGGGGTGTACCGCAGGGGTCAATTATTGGGCCCCTTCTATTTTCGCTTTACGCTGATGACCTTCCGAGTCAACTTACACACTGCAAAGTCAGAATGTATGCTGACGATGTTCAGATTTACATCAGCTGTGATACATCTGAAATTGAACAATGTGTCTTAACTCTGAATACTGAGTTAAAACATATATATGAATGGGCTACTGCTAATGGTCTTAGTATCAACTCAAAAAAATCTAAGTATCTTGTTATCCAAAAACGATCTACTATAACCGATCATATACCTGATATTTTTCTTGGTGATGAACGTATTGAAAGGGTAAATACAGCAAAAAATTTGGGTATTATTTTTAATAAGAACCTGACATGGGGCAACCATATTAATTATGCATGTGGCCGTACATATTCCATGCTTAGAACTCTCTGGCAAACGCAGTATTGTACACCTGTCAAAATAAGAATACTTCTTGCCAAAACCTATTTATTGCCAATTCTGATGTATGGATGCGAATTATTTGCCAAATGTGATGCGGCAAGTACAAGAAAATTAAACTCAGTCTTTAAAAGCATTGTACGATACGTATATGGCGTGAAAAGGTTTAATTCTGTTTCTCCTTTTACGGTAAAGTTATATGGTGTTCAGTTTGATGACCTTCTCAAAACAAGAGTACTGATATTTATGCACAAAATCGTGTTTACTCAACAACCACAACATCTGTATAACCGCTTAACCATATCTAGGTCTAATAGAGGTAAAAGAATTTTATTGTTTAGACACCAAAGTTTAACTTCCGATTGGCAATTTTTCCTTAATGCAATCCGTCTTTGGAATCTACTCCCGCATAATATACAAATAACTAGTAACGCACTGAGCTTTAAAAAAAGCATTTTAAATTTTTTTGCACGTTAATTTTTTTCATTTTTTTATGAATTTTAAATATTATTATTTTGTTAATTTTCAATTTAATTTATTAATTTAATAATTTTTTTTTTCTCTCTTAAATTTTTTCTTTTGTTTTAAATTTTATCAGTTACAAATTATAATTATAAATGTTTCTGCTAAAACAATGTTCTATACTGCAATAAGAGGCTTTAAGTCTTGTGTATAGAATTGGAAATAAATAAATAAATAAATAAATGTAGCCCACAAGGGACTAGGACTAGTCCAAAAGTAACCCAAACGTATGGAAAAACATGGTATATTTAACATTACGATGTCCTAGGGCACGACCATATAACCCAGCTTTGGACTACAAGGAAGAAGGTTTAAAACTACTCCATTGTATAAACAAGAGGATTAGTTTTAACTTCGTTTAAAAACGAAAACATGTCGTTAAAAAACAAAGACATGTCGTCTCACTACAAACACTTTTTAACAATGGCATGGTCCATGCTTGCATTATAACGGACCAGTCCATGGAGTAGTCCATTTAATCAAAATGGATCAGGTGGTCGAATAATATTTGAAGGGAGAAAACAATTGTATTAATACACACAGTGATGTGAATCAAAAATGTTTAAATGGTGAGTGCTGTGCAGAAAAAGTACCAAGTGATTTAAATGGTATTAAAACAATATTTTGTGTATGTAAAAAAACGTTAATAAATTAATATTTATGTTATAGATTTACAAAAAACAACCTTGTATTTTAGCATATAGAATGTATAATATATATATATATTATACATACATACATATATTTTAATTGTGCATACACCAAACAAGGTTTTGATACCATTCAAAGCCTTTTATATGTTTCACATTTCCCCAGTGTGTGTATGTGCATTTGCTTATTTTATTTCCCATATGTATATGTGACGCGCAAAATAGAAAGGGACCTAAGGGTAAAACCCGTTTTTTTTGGGGCATGGGATCGGTCTCATTCGATGCTCAGATGTTGTCCACATCAAAAAAAAAATAGATTTTTTTTACCCTTAGGTCCCTTTCTCTATGCGCTATCACATATATGGAAATATAGCTATAATGAAAAAAGTGCGAAAGAAAGAACAAAAATACCCGCATTCAATGTAACATACAAGCCGCCTATCACTGTTTTACAAATGCCACGTAAAACAGTATGAAATTCTATTTTATACAGAATGGTACGTTGCAACTACGGTACATAGGGTTTTTTTTGCAATTGTACTGTTTTATGCATAATGTCCAAAACAGTACGCAAATGTGCTGCTTTTTACACTTTGTACTGTTTTTTGTACTGTTTTTTTGGTTCAGTCTACAAAAAACCAAGATATTAAGAAAACCCCTGTTTAAGTCATATTTTGAAAATATCCTAATATTTAACAGTACATAGATTAAAAAAAGGTTGTGTTCCAAACAAAAAAGCTCTAGAATAATAAGACTTTTTACGCTGTGGTCATTGTTTTCTCATAAACACACAGTAGACATCTTAATTATAATAGGTGACTCGCAGCAGTTGTATATTTTCATGTTATTATTTTTAAGACATATGATTTTTGGCTACCTCTTCTTTTAGTAATTTACTTTAAACACCTGAGAAAGATAAAAACAAAATCGAAATTTTGTTAAAAATATTATATTTTTTAAATACTAACGCCTGTATTTATTAAAAATTTTTAAATTTAATAAAGGTTTACAAAACAAATTTTGTATAAAAATTCTCCTTAATAAACGTTTGTAAGATTTAATAATCGTTTATAAATACGGGGGAAAATAAATACTTTTTCCAACACAACTATCTTTAATTCCTAGAATTTTTTTTTAATATTCGGGCAAGTTCTGGAATTCGAAATCACGTGAAATTGAAAACGAACAAATTTAAAAAATTCTCCGGGCTCAAAATTTATAAAAATACCTAATTACTTTCAGGACCACTTTTCTCTACCTAATCTACTTTTGAAATAAAGAAAAGCTACGTTAATTTTTACAAAAATTTTATTGAATATCTTCAGCGTATAAATTTTATTGAAACTTGTTTTTTACTATTTTAATATTTTCAGATTTTGTTAAACAAAAATACACCAAACTATGTTTTTTGGAATTTATAGATTATAGCTGAACTTGGTAAAATTGTCCGTAAATAGTTTAAAAATTTTTTGAAATTTGAAAATTAACTTGGACACATACATTTTTTCAAATTCAATTTGATTTGTGCAACTATGTGTGTGGTGAAAACTGCTTTAACTACCAGTATGCTTAAAGAAAGTCCTACTTACACAAATGGAGTAATTTCGTAAATGTACGTTTAAACTGCCATAAAACGGAAATCATTCCTTTGACGTTACACATTTCAAGTGTTTTTCGTTATATAATTGTTGCATATTCAATCAAAAGTTTTAAATATATAATAATTTAAATAAATAGTTGTGTTTTCGCCAAAAAAAAATGTACTGTTTTTTCTTGATTGTACTGTTTTTTTGTGGTCAATGTACTGTTTTTCCGAATTTAAAATCTGGCTACCCTAACGGTACATTACATTTCGGGAAACTTTCGTATTGGTTTTCATATAACAAAAAGCAAACAGCTGATTGATACAGTACAGATACGGCACAGCAACGTTTGACTAACTAAAGGCTCAGTTATCTGGGAGTAATAGTAACAGTACAATAAAAAAGTAAGACCAATCTATTTCTTACAGATTGAGACGTAGCATCCTACCGCTAACTATAATCGTTCTAATCAGGGCTACCGTTGGAAATTTTCTAAAAGGGTCACAAAAAGGGGATTTTCCAGAAAAATGGGTCAAAAAAGGGTATTTCAATAAAAAAGGTTCAAGTTTTTTATAAGCAGTATTTCTCATTTTAATGAACTTCATAAGACCAAGTTTTTTATAAACAAACAAAAAATATTTATTTCAGGTAGGAAGTGCTCCAAAAACATAAATAACCGGGTCGACCTCCATACAAAAAAAAGTTGTGCCAGTCACCCCTAGAATGAATGATATGTTAATGAAGTTTCTAAAACAGTATTGGGTTCTACATGGTTAAATGTAATATGTATGTGAAAAAGAAAAAGGGGCTCAATTTTGAGGCGTGGCATAAAAGTGAGTATAATAAAAGCTAGGCATACTTAGTTTTACAAGGACTTTCTTGGCACGTTTAAAAAAATTAACATTTGGGGGAAGGATCCGAGATGACATAAGTGGCGCCCTGAGTGTGAAGTTGGATTGGAAAGTCACCAGTAAAAACGTAAAAACGAAGCCACTGTCAAGCCATGACCAACGATATGTGATATGATAAGATCGGACTTTAAATTGCAGCGCTACATATAAAAAACCAAAAGTGCTGTATTTTGGGGCGTGGCAAAAAAAATTTTTTTTTCCTGTTTTAGAAACTTCATTGGCATATCTTTCATTCTAGGGGGTGACTGGCACAACTTTTTTTTTTTGACCTGTCCTGTTTTTAACACCTGACAAAAAGTTTGTTCTCTATCATTATAGCCAATTTTTTATGCTTTTAATGCTATTTTCCGATATTTTCATTTTTTACCGATTGAGCGATTTCAAATAAATTTAAGGGTTTGTTTTAAATTTTGCAATCGTTCGCGAACTGCAGTTGTGTTCGCGATTAAAGCAATTTTTTTTGCCCGTAAGTTTTCTGATTCTTTAATGCTTTTACGATTTTTAAAAAAAATATGTATTAGACTATCATCCTGTTAGTTTTAGGGACTTTTAATACATTTTATGGAGCTATTTTTGCAAACTTTTCCAAGTTTATAAATTTTATCGTAACCGTTTTAAAAATAGCCCCATACATAAACCGAAGTCACTTATTCTACAGGGCACTCTCAACCCTGTCGATTTAAAAACAAGGGCGAAAAGTTCAATACCTTATGCCATTATTAATGATGAATTTGTTAGAATAATACATGATATTCTTTAAGAGAGAAAAACAATTTTAAGAAACGAACTCCAAATGGAATTTTTAAAATAAAATGTCACATTTTTTTATTTTTTTTTAAGAAACCACCATAAAAAATAACGAATATGTATATGAGTTATGTTTGCTTTTAGGAAAATTGCACTTTACCTGGCCAGAATCATGTGTACAACGAAGGGTTAAAAAGTAAGTTTGAACTCATGCTTCTCATTTAGTTTATATTTTTGGTTAAATATGTACATAAGATTTCTAAAATAAAAACTATCGGGCATGATGTTGGTGTTTTATCATTCTGAAAGGTGTAATACGGGTAAGTAAATCAATCATAATAATTTTTTCTTTCTAATTTCTTTTTTTGTTTTTTTCAAACACGAATTCGGGATAAAATTAACTCCATAATACTTGAATCAAGCGCATTTTGAGATTGATTCAATCTTAGTTTTACTTAAATCAATCTCATTTTCGGATTATTTCAAGTACGAAAATGGGATTAAATATGGATAATTTAAGTATTTTGGGAATTAAAATCCGCACTTGAATCAATCTTTCTGTACTTGATTCAAGAAAATCCGTACTCACCGTACTATTAATATCGCTTCGGATTAATTTGAGTACGGATGGATTGATTTTTCTTTTGAGTGTAGTCCCTTGTGGGCTACATTTTACACGCGAGTTTGGATTAGTACTATAATTTGCAGCGATACAACAAAATGAATCAGCTAATTTGCAACGTTACTGTTACTCCCGGCTAATGCTCTGAACACGTAGACCACAGCACAGTGTTGTTAGATGTGACGATTTTTCGTCATTTTGACGATTTTTTTTTGAGAAAATGCAGTAAAATGACGAGTGACGATTTTTTAACTTAAAGTAATAGTATTATGACGATTTATGGCATCAATAAAACACTTACAAGATATATTTACAACTATATTGGGAACTGTCCAATACGTAAAAGTCAATTTTTCGAAATACAAAAATTCTTCCCCCATCACAAACCAGGTGGCTTTCATTAGAAGCATTAGTAAATCAAATTCTACAATTATATAAATGCCATCGATACTGCGCAAAATATACAGTAGAGCCCCGATTTTCGTCGGTTCTATTTGGTCCTCTTTTTAAAATTAGCGGATTTAGCTTTGCGTTTTTATGATTTCGATTTCTACATACAATTGCATTTTTCACTGAAGTCATAATCACATGTGAAGAATTTTTCTATTTGCGTGTTAAAAGGCAAATTCCCATTTAATTCTTAGGTAAGTTATTCTACTAAGTATCGTTGCGTGTTAATCCTGGTACTCTGTTCAACATTTCACGTGAAATGCTGTGAAACGCTTATGAAAAAAACTTGTGCGGAATATCTATGAAAAAATGTTGACAGAGTTGTACTCTGTTCATTTTGTGAAAAAGTCCCGAAATGTTTCTGGCAACATTTTTTTAAAACTGCGAAATAATGTAACGTGGAATTTTAAGAAAAAGAAAAAATTAAGAACTGATTATTAAATAAGAAATAAAAAATAAATATAACACAACCGGTAACGATAACATTGATACATAGCCATATCACTTTCTTCATCATAAATAGAATTTCTTGCTACAAATTTATAGTTTTGAAACAATCATTGCAATCAATTGTCTCTATTTTGTAAAAGTTAACCCCCGTATTCATAAACGATTATTAAATTTAACAAACGTTTACTAATGATAATTTCCATAGTAAATTTGTTCTTTAAACCTTTATTAAATTTAAAAATTTTTTATGAATACAGGCATAAATATTTGACAATTTGTTGACGATTTTGTTAAGTGTTCGTGACGATTTTGACGAATTTTGGTAAAACTTTTGACGATTTTTTAAGAAAAAAGCCTAATAACCCTGCCACAGCAAGCAACAGGCTACAATATGTCAAAAATAAAATACACACGTTTAAACGAAGACGATTATTTTGAAGCCAACACAGCTACATGCTACACGACTACGATTGTGGTTGTCACCAACTTTAGAATAATTTCTAATTTCAAAGGCAACAATGAACAGATAAGTGCTGCCAATATAATAAAAAGTGCGTTATAAATAAGTGCTTTAATAATAATTGTTGAAAATTAAAAAGAAACATGATGTAGTAGCCATTTTTAACAAAAAATGCAACAATTTAGTGATGAAAAAAAATGTTTTTTTTGTTAAGCCTAGTACTCTGTTCAAATTTGTGAAAAATGTTGAGCAACATTAATTATTTCACACAAAAATTTTGACATGTATCAATGTTACCTATCACGCGAGTTTATACGATTTGACGTTTTTATTCCTGCAAAGTATGCGACATTGTTTTGCGTATGTAAACAAACCCCACATGTATTTAAATAAATATATTTTTTTATAATTAAAAATTTAACAAAGAAGAAAGTAAATATGGATTTAAAACTGTTATCGGTTGTGTTATTTTCATTTTTTATTTCTTATTTAAGATCAGTTCATACTTTTTTGCTTTTGCTTAAAATTCCACGTGAAATAAATGCAGCTTACATTATTTCGCAGTTGTAAAAAAATGTTGCCAGAAACATTTCGGAACTTTTTCACAAAATGAACAGAGTACAACTCTAGCAACATTATTTCACAGACATTCCGCACAAGTTTTTTTTCATATGCGTTTTGACAGCATTTCACGTGAAATGTTGAACAGAGTACCAGGCTTTAAACATAAAAGAACCAGCTTTAATCAAAACATAAATTCGACTCAGTACGAAATTTGTATTTATGTATATAAGTTTTTAGTATCCTTAAATAAAGTTCTAAAGAAAGAAAGATGTAGATGTCGTAAAAGTTTCAAGTTACTTTATCCATCCATATCTCTAGGTATAAACTGAATTTTAGCAATATGAGTATCATTGAAAATTTTTTCAAAATGCCTTTGACATGGCGTTTAAAAGAGACAATTACAAAAATTAATGCTTCTTGCCTTTACCGTTTATTTTTTTACAAAATTGTCTCTATCATTAAATTATGTCGATATAACAATAATTATATAAACATCATATACCTTAGAGAACACTTCAAACTTGCGCTTTACTTCATTAAGTTTTTCTGTATTGCGGGTCTTCGGGCATTTGGAGCAATTTTTAATTTTGTCCATATTAAAATAATTAATTATGTAACAAATATATAAATTATTAGCAAACATATATTTTTAGTCAAATTTTTATATAAATGAGTAATTTCTAAAATATAATATTTTAACCCCCGTATTCATAAACGATTATTAAATTTAGCAAACGTTTATTAAGGAACGTTGATATAGAAATGTTGTTTTTTTTAGGTATAAAATATTTTTATGAATACAAGCATAAATATATATAATTTTATATCATGGAATTTCTAATAATATAGCATATAAACGCTTGAAGTGTTTTCTATAACATGCATAAGGCAACCGGATTTAAACCTCACTTTTCATAAGGACCCAGAATATATATACTTTATAGGGTGTAGGATCAATATTGTAGAAATTACAAACGGAATGACAAAGTTATATATACGCTTTTACTATAATATATATATAATAATAATTTCGAAATATGTACTTTCCAATGATACCAATACTTTAACAATAAAATTTTTACCTAAAAATGTATAAATAAAATATTCTGAAACTTTGACGACTTATAAATCCTAAACCACGTGCGCTTACGCAAAAAATATGTGTATACAATATTTTGTTCTTGTAAAAAATTATTTTTTTACCAGCCAAAGGGTCAGCTCTATTGCGTTGAAAAATAATTGAAAATAACGGCATCGTACAATAAGTAACTTATTGTATTCCATCAGTATCCACTAGTTTCTGCTTTTGCGAAACAGATATTAACAGATATGATACTCTCTTTCGCTTTTTTTCAACAAACATCCACTCTTTTACAAATCATATCAATATCAACTTACATATATCAGAAACACAAGAGCACTCATCCATACTAGGGATGCCAATCCCGAAATCCCGAATACCGAAATCCCGGGATTATTCTAAATATGTTAGTCGCGAATTTTGGTTTTAGTAAATATGTGGTATTTTTTTTATTAAATACAACTATATTTAAATAAACGTGAGTCACACTGTTAAAAATACCTTATAAAATTTAAGATTAAATCAAAATGGCAATGAATCTAATTTTTAACTGGTTACAAAAAGAAGTCGCAAGTGAATAAATGTTACATGCAATGCATTTTGTACCACATAAAACAAAATCAAAAGATAAAGTTCGGTGTGGTCTTTTTCTAAGTAAATGATAATAGAACTACGCACGCAAAAAGCAAGTTGTGGAAAAAGGTGTTAAAAACTTTAGCGAGTTCTACCAAAGGTCTTTCGACACATATTTGCTTTAGTTTATTTTATTAAATTTATACTTGCATATATATTTGATATAAAATAAATTAAATATTGTCATATAGCATATATGTAGCTATTTATTTACGATACCACCCAGAAGTGTTTAATGCGAGCATTGTTTTCGTCGGCAGCATATGTTTTAAATAAAATAAAGTATCGATTATCAGACGCAATTAATTTGTTTTAGAAGCTTTTTAAAATATAAGTTTTAATACATCATTTTTCCATATTACTTCAAAAGAATATAATTAACTGTTTTATTTTGTAATGAGTTTAATATTCTTCATGAATTTATTTGTTTTAATACTTATACATAAACATTTTATTATAAATATGTATATGAATTTAAAAAATTGGCCTTTATATATTAAATCCCGAAAAATCCCGATCCGTCCCGGGATCCCGTTTTTTTGAATAAAAAATCCCGAATCCCGGGTTTCAAAAAATCTGGTCCCATTTGGCATCCCTAATCCATACGCATCCACTTTAGAAAACACACAGAAACAGATATATACAGATACAGTGGCTCACAGCTTATTTGATGCACTGCATTTTTTTATTTTTAAAGCTCTGTAAAAACAAAACTAAAAGGAGCTATAAAAATAATTTGGATTCATTTTAAAGACAAAACGGTATTATTTAACAAGCAAAAATCATCTATTGCAAAAATTTGCTTTCTAACCATTTAAAACTAAAAAAACCAAAAATTGTCATTATTTTTATCTCACAGCTTATTTTATGCAGTTTATTTTCTACTGTAACGGTACCAAAATGCAACTTCGTTATTTTTTCTGTCAATCTTTTTTTAACTCTAGAAATGTTTTTGGTTGAATTGTTAGTCTAATTTTGTTACATGAAGTGTCAGTTAATAAAAATTCAAATGAGTCCGCGTACAACGATAGAGCAGCGAGAATTGGTCGTAAACCATTTTAAAAATGGCCACTCGCAGCGAAAAATAGCAGAAATGGTTATTATTAATGCTTCCACAGTTCAAAAAATCATTGAGCGCTTTATCCGTGAAAATCGGGTTCATAACAAAGGCAGAAAAGCACCGAATACAATTTTTAATGAACACGACGAGCGACATATTTTGCGAAAAATAAAGGCAAACCCAAAGCTCTCGGCTGCAAAATTGACGTCCGAAGTTAAAGCTGACCTGGGCAAACAATGTTGCGTGGAAACTGTCCGTCGGGTGTTGCGCCAACATGATTTTAATGGCCGAGTTGCACGCAAGAAGCCGTTTATTAACCCAAAAAATAGGCTATGGAGGCTAAAATTCGCAAAGGAACACGTTTCAAAGGAATCTGCGTTTTGGAATTCGGTCATCTTTGCCGATGAATCTAAGTTCAACCTATTTGGGTCAGATGGCATGTCGTATGTATGGCGGAAACCAAATACAGAACTTCACAAAGAAAACCTAAAAGCGACAGTGAAGCATAGGGGTGGCAGTGTCATGGTTTGGGCCTGTATGTCAGCTGCTGGTACCGGAAAATTAACATTTATTGAAACAACCATGGACAAATTTATGTACCTTCAGATACTTAAGGACAACTTGTTGGAGAGTGCTGATAATCTGGGTATAAAATCAGATTTTCGATTTTATCGGAGTGGGCAAATATTTCGCCAGATATTACAAAAAAACTGGTCGCTTCTATGCCAAATCGTCTTAAATCTGTTATAGATAATAAAGGCTATCACACCAAATATTAAATTGGGTAATTTCCATTTTTTGTTTTGACCTTCTGGAAACCGTAAGTGGCTGCATACAATAAGCTGTGATATGTAAAAACGAGTGTTTTTTGTTTTTTTTAGTTGCAATACATTGAAATGTTCATTTTTGGAATAAAATTAATTTTTTTGATAAATTATAAGGTGGCTCTTTTTAATGATACGAACTTCCTTTTTCAGTTCCTGATAACTTTTTTTTACAGAGATTTAAAAATAAAAAAATGCAGTGCATCAAATAAGTCACTGTACATCTGAGCAGGTCTTTAGTATACATACATAGTTATATTAGCATTTTTTATTTTAAAAGCAGTTTATATACATTTTGTATTAAAACTTTGTTAAAATAATTAAAATGCATTGATAATAAAGAGCTTTTTAGTAAATTTATTATTTTAACATTTTAAAATATATTATTAATAAGTATTGTTTAGAGCATAACTGAGCCTTAAGACAACAGTTGTTCCGGAAATTATGATTTTCATTTGTTTTTTTTTTGTAGAAAATTACTACATATGGGCATTTCCAGCGAAAAGTCTACTTTTTGTAACGTAACGCCAGAAATAATTTAAATTGTTTCTCAAAAAATTTTACATGTTTAGTTTACATTTTTATATTTTAGTGTAAAGCGCTACCAGCTCTACATTTAGTAACAAAAGGGATAACGATTGAACAACATGGTCCGAAAATACAACCTTATTTGTAATCTGGCGTTACATTAAAAAAAGTAGACATTTCTCTGAAAATGCCCATTTTTACCTTAAAAGGAGCAAAGATTTATAAATTTTATTGCTTGAAAAATAAATCTGTATTAGTCTAAAGTTTACTAAAAACGGTTTTATACAAAACATCTTGCTCTATTCGCAGTCTTATTCAGTTTGTAATGCAAGTCAAAATCCACTTCCGTTTTTTTAACGTCACGCCAGCGCAGATTTTTGCTTACATCTGCAAATCGTTAGCGTCGATTGCTGTAATTTTTTTTTCTGAATATAGTGCTACTTCATTACTTTGTATATATAAAAACCTTTTTTACAAATTTGACTTCTTCATTTAATTTCTTAACTTTTTGTGGTACAAATATCACGACACGTCAAAATGGAAATGCCCATATTATAAATGGTACATAGACGCTACCACTCATCTTCTCATTTAGTGAGTTTAGCAGGGTTTCCGTTCGTCCAACTAATGTCGCAATTTGATCATTTTTTAGCGGCTTGGGAATTCTTGTGGTACTTGTTTTTTATCACCTACTTTTGCTTTTATTATAATGTTGATGACCTTTTACCTTTTTTTTTTGTAAAGTTCCTCACAAGAAACATTTAATTGGTAGTTAATTATAATTTTTTTTTTTATTATTTTTATAAAAAAAAAACGTCAAAATAACGTCGTCTAAATTTAAAAGCAATTCATAGTTTATTGTTGCTTTGAAAATAATTTTATTACTTTTTTACAACTTTGTCATGTATACATGGTACATTCTATTTGAGAAATTTTTCGCCAAATTTCAGTAAAAGTTTCAAAGAATAGTTTTTTTGCAAAAAAGCTTTATAAGATATAATATTGTAGTGTTTGCAGTGCTCATTTTGCAAAATTATTTTTAGCCACCGCCGAGTCAATGAAAGAATAAGTTGTCGTTAAACATGGACAGGTAACTATCTGTGGCATTTTGACAAATTTAAAAAGTTGAAAAAATGTTATTAATCATACGAATTTTCCCAGCTAGCATTTTTAATCGTCTAGAAGCCTACTAGGAGAAACTGTGGAAAACTCGGGAGAAACTGTGTACACATGCTGATTCGTATGAGAGATTTTTTCATAACGCAGCGAAAGACGCTTACACTAATCATAAAAGGAATCGTTTATGATGTATGTAGAGTTAGCTAACGAGTTTTTCAAAAAGCATGCAAGAGTCGTACGAGATTCATGTAGGGATTATTTTACAACTCGTGAAATGCTCAGCCGTATAACTGAGCTACCTTAAAAGGGCATCAAGTGTAATTTTCATGTAAAAACTTCTAATTTTCATACAATTTATATAAAACAAACCTTAAGGTTGCGAAATCGACCCTAGCCTGTCGGAAAATCCTTTTTTTACAAATCCTTAGGTCGGTTTGTTTTATTGAAATTGTATAGAATTTTCATATTTAAAAAACGCTCTTATTTAAGTAGCTCAGTAATTGTTATATGACTCATACAGAGAGTCGCAAAAGGTTCATTCCAAGATTAAAAGACGAGCGTGTCAAAAAATTTAGAAAAAAGTAATAAATAAAAAAAAAATTAGATGTTTTTGTTACTCGTCAGATAATCATCACGAGATTTTTTTGGGAGTTGTATATTAAACATAATTGTCAAACAAACAGCCTATGCTAGCTGGGTTCATTAAAAACATTTTTGTTAACGATTTTAACATGGCAGATCTTAAGTCGTGTAACATATTCTGCAACACGACATAAGATACATATATCACAACTACATATGTATGCAGTGTAAAACAACCGTGCATCTACGTTTTAATGCACCAGTGTAAGCGGGCTTAAATGCAGCTGATGACATTTTTTCACAACTTTTTTCCGTTTTTTCTTCACGTGATAGAAAGTCAACTGATTAATAAATTGCAGATTTTAGCTGCCGTTAATAATCAGCTCGTTTAAACTAAGCGTCCGAACAGTAGAATAAGTACAAGGTATAGCCATTAGAAATTTTGTTCTCAATTTTAAATCCCATATAACGTCAAGTAAAAGAAAAAAAAGGCATAAATTAAAATAAGCGTCAATCAAATCAAATAAATTATTTTAACATTGCATGGGTAAGTCTGAATTTACACGTTTCATCTTTTGATGCTCAACTTATTTTCAATTCCCTTTTAAAGATGCCAGTATGATCACACGCAGCAATCGGTTTCAACTTTTTTCGGTTTAAAACAACCAATATTTTATTTACAGCGAATCAACGAGAAAAAGAAAAGAACAAATGTACATGCAGTCATCGTTGTGCATATAGTTACTTACGAAAGAAAACACAAAGAGTACTGACCGAGTAAGGCATCTCTGTACCAACCCACTTACTTCTTTCTTCGCTCTCCTTCAAACAAAAGAGTTGAGCATCTAAAAATGAAACGTGTGAGAGCAGACTAAATAATGACTCTAGGTTCAGTTAGGGCTAAAAAATCACTGATGGTTTAAACGTTGGTTTAGTTGAACTAAACTTGAATTTATATGTAGTTTAAACTCAACAACTATAAATCAGTGTCCCATGTATTATATGTTGTTAAAAAAATAACATGTGGCAGCACTACGATAAATCTTAGCAAATTCATATGGTCTGCATTGGTAGTTTAAACGCCCAATTTTATGCGTTTAAAAATAGTTTATCTCTTTGGTGATTTATAGATTTGTTGGTTTAAACACATTTTAAACCAAACAGAGAGTTTAACTCGCTCTGATTTTTTAGCCCTTAGCCGGAAGTAGCACTAACCTTACCGTAAAAAAGTAAGACCAATCTATTTCTTACAGATTGAGACGTAACATCTTACTGCTAACTGTAATCGTCTAATTGTTTTACATACAACAAAATGAATCAGTTGATTTGCAACGTTACTGTTACTCCCGGCTAACTGAGCCTTCACTCTAATGCACCTACATATCGTCATCTAAAAGACCTAATAACCTATCTGCAAAAATTTCAAAATTGATTTTTTATGGATTTTTATTCCTTATATCTTAACGCATATGTGTGCAAAATTTTGAACATATAATATTACAAATGACAAAGTTTTTCTACCTAGAGGACCGTTACGCACAAAAAATATCGTTAATAGTTATAATTTTATAACGTTTTTTCCCTCTCCTGTAAACTTTTGAAAACTGCAGATAGGTTATTTCGTCTTTTAGGTGACGATATGCACGTTGTACTTTTTATACCATGGTAATGATAATTTTGTATTATCAACGAAATTTTTCCTTAAATTTGGTTTAAATTATTATTAAATTCTATCTTTTCTCGATGTTTTGTTAAAATGCTACAGATATGTACAAACATGTGAATATTTTGCTCTAACTAACTAAAAAAATAAAAACAAATAGTTTTTTCCAGATCGAGGCCAATTAATTGTAAAAAATATATAAGTTAAACAAGGACAATTCCTTGGTTTAAAACCCCAAAGGGGCCTGACCGGATGTGTACTTACACGACAAAAAAAATTAAAAAGTTTTTAGGTTTAACTCAAACTGCACAGCTTGAACTGAATAGCCTTAAAAAAGTCTAAACAATTATAAAAGAACTTAAATTCAATTAATAAAAATGCTAACTCCAACTTAAATTAATTGGAACGGATGCACAGTTTTATCCCTATGATTTCCCGATGCAAGCGCAAGCAGAGTTTCGCATTACAACACACTTATCCACAAGAATTGCTTAGTTGTAATTAATGGTATGCGCATGTACGAGTTAGGTCGTTGCACTCAGGCATGTTGGTTGAGGTGTAGTGTGTAAAACTATTTATTTTTATTAAAAAATATCGAAAGAATAAAATTTAATTTAAAAGATAACATTTATTTTATTCTTCCAGACAGGATTTCTTGTTAAAACAAAGGAAAATCGAAAAATTAAATGAATCTAGAAATACGTATTCAGAGGCAGAAGAATCTAGCTGTATATCGATATCAATTGTTATTTTGTTTTGCTAAGCTTTTTAATTATAAAAAATGGTTAATCAAAAAGATGTCCGAATTAATTTTCTCAAATTTTTCAAAAATTTCTAACGGTAACCCTGGGTTTTAGTATTGTCCAAACAGAGGGCTAACCCTGGCAGTAATCGACTACTTTTTCGATTCGAAAGCAATAATTTTTATAATTCTTTCAGTCGATACTGAACGAATCGAAATAATATTTTCAGTGCTGTAAAGCCTATATTTGAGATTTCACAACACTAAAAAAAAAAATTACGATTCGTTCAGATTCGAGCTTTGATCAAATATGGACCGATTCCAATAAAATTTGGTATGAAGATTTTGATTGCAATAAATAAAGTTTGGACCAAATTTAATCTAAATATGAACATAATAAAATGGTGTGGGGGCACAAAACTATTTCTTGTGCCAATAAGACAACTATGTTCCAAATTTTATCAAATTATCTCAAAAATTGCGTCCTGTACTCTGAGCACAAGTTTAACATTCGCAGACAGACAGCCAGACGGACGGAAATCGTTTGATCGGCTCAAAAAGTAATTCTTAGGGCTAAAAAATCAGAGCGAGTTAAACTCTCTGTTTGGTTTAAAATGTGTTTAAACCAACAAATCTATAAATCACCAAAGAGATAAACCATTTTTAAACGCATAAAATTGGGCGTTTAAACTACCAATGCAGACCATATGAATTTGCTAAGATATATCGTAGTGCTGCCACATGTTATTTTTTTAACAACATATAATACATGGGACACTGATTTATAGTTGTTGAGTTTAAACTACATATAAATTCAAGTTTAGTTCAACTAAACCAACGTTTAAACCATCAGTGATTTTTTAGCCCTTAGTCGATCGTTATACATACTTAAAGATGTAACAAACATAAGCACAAATCCATAATACCATCTCCACTATTGTGGTGTTTTTTTTTTGCCTATTTTTATTGGAATAAAAGATCTTAGTTGAGCCTTCTTATTTAATATGTATGACCAACTTCGGAATGAAAAACTTCAATTAAAGTAACTTGTTTCTTAAATGATTGTAAAAAATAATTTTATAACTGCTTTTAAATGTATTAAATATAAGAATGTACATACGTACATACTTTTAATTGATCATTCCCTGCAAACATTTTCCATCGCCGAATTATCACCGGCAAGTTGTCTAACATCGCTGCGATGCATCGCGTGTAAGCTAAATGCGATCCTCTGGCGAATCGCGAAAACGTTCGCATGTGTCAACCACGCGAATCGCGGTACCGCGAATTGTGAACGATCCGCGGGTAGCGATTCGCTCGCTATTCTACGTTATTTATACTTAATACTATTTTTATTTATTTTTTTATTAATTTAAAAAGATGATATCTGTATAGGTATGTATATTAAAAAATGTATTTACGTACAAAATCGTCAACCTTGCTGTTATTTTCTTGCATCTCCAAATCTAATTTGTTTATATCCTCCATGGTAGAAAAAGGCAGTATCCTCAAAATGCTGTTAACTTCCACTGAAAAGTTTACTTTTTTCGGTTCCCGAACCTCATTGCGACCTGTCACAACTTCGGAAGTTAATGAAGAAACAAGTCCTTTTAAGGATGTAATTTCCGCACTTTGCTGGGACACTTGCTCCCGTAAGGCTTGGAGCTCCTTAAGTATTAGCGTCAGGGGATCGGGGTTACTAGTAGAAGCTTCTATAAAGGATTAAAGTTTAAATATTAAAGAAAATGTTGTAATGTAAGAGAAGTCTTACCGGTAATACTATTAAAATATTAAACTATTTCTTTTGTTAATTATTTAATATTATTTATATGAATTTCAATAAAACACCTTTCCCAAATCACTTGCTCAACTGGAATGACAATTTTGCTAACTGCCCTTGAAACCAAATATTTTTTTTCCCGTTACCTTAACAAAACAACAAGAAAAAAAAAATTCTATCGAAAGTTATAAAAAAAAAAAACTGATGATTGCCGCTACTTGTGTGCGCTCGCATATTCATCGCCTAGTTGTAAGGCGTAGGCGATGGTTAGCGATTCGTATTCCCTGAATGGGATCGCGTAATCATCGCCAAACAAGCAATGTGTGCGCTCGCATATTCATCGCCTAGTTGTTAGGCGTTGGCGATGGTTAGCGATTCGTATTCCCGGAATGGGATCGCGTAATCATCGCCAAACAAGCAATCGCCAAAAAATTTCAAAAATGTTTGCAGGGTTAAATATTTTTCTTACACTTTATTTCGTTCATATGTATGTATGTATATATGGATGGTTGTATGTATGCACAATTAAGAAACCGTAACAATCTAAAACTAGTTTGGCATACTAACCTAGACCCGCTTAACTATGCTAATAGTTTTTGTAAATTTAGAGATTTTATTGAGAAAAATTTCCATGTCTTTAAAAATTAAAGTAGAAACAAGTAAGAGCGCTATATTCGTCTTTGCCGAATCTTATATATCTATCAATTTAGTACATATGTATTAAGAAGGGAAATTTTTAGAGTTAAAAATATTTTATAAATTTCGAATACTATGCTGTATTTATCACTTATATGCATTTGAATCTATTAATGCGTTTACGGCCATTTTTACCAAGTTCGGTTAAAACTAACTTTCAATTAAAGTTCTGGTTACCAATATGTTTTGACAGCCATAACCGATAGTTAATTATAACCGAACTTGGTGAAAATGGCCATTAATCTGTTAATAATCGATTTTAAAACATTCTTGGGGTATTCACAAGGTGTGCTATCATGTTGTACTGTCATAATGTTCTAACATAGCCGAACGGCTATGTTTTTGTAGCCGTTGATGTTATAGTTTTGTCCGGTTAACATCCGTATTAAACCTGCGGCTAGCAATTTTTGCAACAAAACACTTGCGGCGTCAAATTAGATCGGCTTAGGACTCTGATGTTTGGTAAACAAACAAAATAAAATTTATTTGTGGTTTCCGGCTGAAAATTGGAAAATAGTCAGGAAAGATCTAATTTAATTCATGAATTAGAATTAAAAAATATTTTGATTTTAGCAAAATATTCATTTTTTATATTTGTTTTAAATCAGCTAACATAAATTCAAAAAAGCACACTAACTTTTGAGGGGTTGTTCAATACACTCGTATTTTTTCATGCTATTATTTTAAGACATATGACTTTATGACACCTTGTGAATCCCCAAATTGTATACAAAAAATCTCTTTTTTTTACCATTATCATGAGTAAGTATAAGCTATTTGACTTGTTTTAAAAGTGTTTTGTTTTTTATAAAAAATAAATTTAATTTAATGCTATTTCATATTTTAAAAATGCAAACTCTTTTACCAAAAAAAAATAAAATTTTATTAGACCATAAGCTGTCTAAACTTTATAATTTATTACATACATATTCGTCCGCTCGACATTAAAATTCCTCTAGTTTAATCTTATCACTACGATCAATTTTCTTTTTCCTTAAACAATATAATAATTGTATACAAAAAAGATTAGATTTTATGTTTTAATAGACATCATAAAAAGTTTTTTCTTTTAGGTATTTTTTGCAAGTATGTAACTTTTTTAATGAGTATCCAAAAAAATATTTTTTATTTATGTTATAAATGAGAATAAAATACCAAAGATAAATATTTTCATTATCATTTTTGCTTACGTCCGTCCAAAGGTCGGTGTCTATAATTTAAAACAAAACCTATTGACGCACATTTCTTTACGACCTACGTCCAGTGGCGGATTTAGGTCTGTTCCCTTCCTAGGCACATTTTGATATGCCGCCCTTATTACTTAGCTGCGACGCCGTTATAACTCTTAAAATTTAAATTTGGAATTTTTTTAGCCCCGTTTTTATTTGTGAGTTTATTTGAAATTTAAAAGCGGAAACTTTCTCACAAAAATTTTACAGCCATACTTTTTCTATAAATTGTCAAGTAATTTTCTGACGTGACAGCAATTACTCGCCAAAAATGGCATTTTTGTTTCATTTTTCACAAAAAGTTTCTCGCCGCTGGAGTTACAGAACATGGGCACTGTTTTGTATTATCATTTAAAGTTCTCATTTAGCTAAAAAAAAAATAGCGTGAGGTACCTTAAAAACATTTTCAGCCTGTTAATCGATTTCGAACGTTTACGTTCGCAAAGACAATTATATTTTAAACAAAAACACAATTCGAAAATTTGTTTTAAATGTAATTTTCCATGCGGCTATTTAGGTGACATTGTCAACGATGTGTCGACAGTACATTTGCCACTATATTTATTTTGCTTTACTACGAAAAAGATTTTATCAATAACAACTGAGAAGAAAAATTCTAATAAAAGTTGAAGAAATTTATATACATATATAAAATAGGATGTGTGTATGTATGTATGTAACGTATGCACTCCAAAACGGCTGGTCCGATTTTGATGAAATTTTCAAGGAATCTTCAGAATATTCAGGCGGGTGACACTGTGAAGTCTGATTTTTGATTTTCGGTCTGGGGGCGGAGGGGCGTGGCAATATCCATAACTTGAGAACGGCTTGACCGATTTAAACGATTTTTTCTTTAAAATGATCGCCATGGTCCAACTTATTCTTTTTTCATTGAACCCATATCTACACCATATGTAAGTTATTCTGTAAAAAAACTTTATGATAGGTATTTCATGGATTTTTATTTAAAGGCCGTAAATTTCGTTTAAAGATCAATTTAAATCGTCTGGTAATACAACACTAATGTTTGCTTAGGGCCAGCAACGCCGACCGGGTCAGCTAGTACATAATAAAAAAAAAAGGTTGTTATAATTTCGTATTCGTTCAAAAAGTAATGGGCACAGGTATAAATTTACGAAACTACAAAAATATTTCGTAAAGTAAACAAACCTTTATTCGTAAATTATAAGAAATTATTTTGTATTTTAAGGCTAGTTTACACAGTAATACATTGTATTACGACATTATGTAGAATGAGAAAAATTATACCATGTAAAAGTAATTGAGTAACTGCCCGTCTATACCAGAGATAATTATTGCGAGATATATTGCAGTAATTGTCAAAATTATGTTATCTTTAATGTAGACAGCAATTTTTTGTGCATATTTATTGCTAACAATTTATGTTGCAATAATTGTTAGGCCATTTTCGTTGACAATTATTGCTTACAAAAGACGTCAATTTGGTTGTCAGTTGAAAAAAGAAGCAAAAAAGAAAAAAAAAAAAAGCAAATTGTGTGGGAAAGAAATTAAGTTTTTTGAGATTGTAGCAAATTATAATTGTAGTAAAATAATTAAAGTAAAAAATTAAATAAACACTAAAATAAAATTGCCAAAATTATAATTTTTTCCTGATTGTTAAAATTAATATTAATTTGTTAAAGTTCGAGTTCTTTTTTATGTTTTGATTCTACAAAGTCGTAGCACATTGTATTACCATGTAAACTGGCCTTTACTAAAGGAAGTCAATGATATTGTACAACTTACGACAATTTTTGTACTTTGCACTGAAAGAATTTTCTTCGCAATTCCAATGAATTTTGACATTAATCCCATGAAAAATTTCATTAAAAAGAAACCATGAAACCTGTTTCATAAAAATGTATTTAATGAAACATTACATTAGATCTATGAATATTATTCATTGGATGAATACTTCAATAAAGTAAAAAATTTTTTTTTTATTTTGTTTTTTTTTCTTATTAGTTATTTTTTTTTTCTTTTTATCTATTCTATCTCATTTTTTTCTGTCTCTGGCGGGAATCGATCCCGCATCCTCGGCGCTGATAGACTAGCTCACTACCAGCTAGCCTACCGGAGCAGTGTAGTTCTTGGATAAAAAAACTATGTTTTTTGCCATTACTCAACTATATGTAGGTACGTATCAAGGCCCATCTATTAGGTCTGCTTACTTGTACAAAAACAAAATACATACAATTCTTTTTAGTTGTCAAAAATTTACTACCACATATACAAAGCAAAAGGAAAAAACGTGTATGTGTGGCATGCCATAAACGTATGACAACTTTGACAACTAAAAAGAACATAAACAATGAACATCAGGCTTCTCGCGCAGACCTTTTCAATGGGCCTTGGTACGTATGTACATATTAAAGAAAACTAATAACAAACATATTTATTGATTGAAAGTTTTTGTTTCATTACTATAATGACATTTTTATTGTCATAATGAAAATTTAAATTTATGAAGGCATGCTTTTTCGAAATATTTTTATAGTCTTATTTATTGAGACTATAGAGTTATTTATTTATTTATTATTATTATTGATTTATTTATTGGTATTCCTATACAACAGGACTTAAAGTCTTATAATTATAGTACAGGATAAACAATTCGTAGCAATTTCTTATGTGTCACACAATAAAAGATTTTAACAATAAACATTAAAATAAAATAATTTAATACATTAAAGCAATTTTTAAAGTGAGAAGATCAAACAATTTTAAACATAAAGACATTCAAAAGCGTTTTTAAATACAATAGATTACACATTTTCAAGTACATTTCCTAAACTATGTTGCATTACTAGTAAATTGAACAGTTGCTGGTAGAGTGTTCCAAAGACGAATACTGTGAACGAAAAACTGCAATTCAGATACTAACTTCTTGAATCTTATCGGGATCAGATTGTTATTTCTTCTTGACTGCGTAAAAGTAACACGTTCAAATAGATACGTCGGCTCGCCAGTATAGATAATTTTATGCAAAAGAGTAAGACATCGAATATTTAACATGTCAGAAAAACGCACTCCATAAAGCTTACTTTCGTAGGGTGTAACATGAGAGAAACGTCCTAAGTTGAAGACATATCTCAGAATAGCATTATATGTAGACGTTAATTTCCTGGTGCTTTTTTAGTCACAACTTGCAAAAACCTCGCTGCCATATAATAAAGCTGGAACAAGATATGTTCTAGCCAAAAGCATACGTATGCTGAAAGGGGTTGAGTGTTGAGTTGCCCAAAGCGAACGAAGCATCACAAATACTTTCCCTGCAGCAGCGTTTATATGATCTGACCAAGTAAGTGAAGAATTGAAAATAATGCCAAGGTTTTTAGTCTTCTTGACAATTTCTATTTGCTGCGAGTTCAAGATTATATTGTTCTCAATAGTTATTTGTGTATTGTTCCTGGAAATTACAAGGCACTTAGATTTAGCAGGATTCAGACAAAGACCATTTGCCTTTGCCCAGGCTTCAATTTTTGATAGATCAAAGTTTAATCTTGAAATATACTCATCAGTCTTATCAGGTTCACTACATATATAAACCTGCACATCATCGGCATACATATGAATTTTGCAATGTGATAACTGTTTTGGCAAATCGTTTATATACATTGTAAAAAGTAGAGGACCTAATATGGACCCTTGAGGAACACCTTTGGTCACAGGCAACGGCAATGATTGCTTATTGTTTGAACTTACATACTGATAGCGGTTACTTAGATATGATGAGATGAGATCAGCCGCTGAGGAGGTAAAATGGAAAAACTTAGTTAATTTACTACGAAGCATGTCATGATCAACCATATCAAATGCTTTGGAGTTATCCAAAAGCACCAACAAGGTAATATTTCCGTTATCTATATAGCCTCGAATTTCCTCCGTCACTCCAATAAGTGCAGTAGTACAACTATGTTTGGGTCGGAAACCAGATTGCATTTTGGTTAATAAATTATTCGTCTCAAAGTAAGCACCTATTTGTTTATGCAAGAGCCTTTCGAAGACTTTAGATAAATATGAAAGGATAGCTATTGGACGATATTTGAATGTTAAAAATAATAGGGTCTAAAATTTTTAGCATCATTAACAAAACTAGATTAAGTGCACTTAACTCTTATGTCTGGGTAGATTTCAAGCAATACAAATCCCTGAATTTTATATGAATATCCACATTTTGTACGTTCGCGGGACTAAACAAGTCAGTGAAATTAAAAACCTTACAATACCCTTTATCTTGATTTGTATAAACATTTCACATAATATTTTTATTTTAGCGATATTTTTAAAACATTTTAAGCTAAAACAAAAATATAGCGTTTTCTAGCGGTTTTTGAAGTCCGATTTGACGGGAAGTCTGCAAAAAAAGTTGGCAACAATGCACTGGATAGTGATACTTTATAAATTGAATGTATTTAACTCAACTATTTTAACAAATAGAAATTGGGAATTATTTCCTTTCATAGGTTACTTTATTATATTTTACATTTTTTATTTTTTCAAATTTATTCTATGAGCTAAATTTCAGTTATGTATTTTATAAAGCTTTTTTGTAATAGTCCTATTCCTTTATTTTTTAGGAATGACATTATACACTACCAGACTATTATATTGTATCTTCTTGTTACATTTCACCTTAGCTATCCTTTGGATATATATATTAATATATAATTATAAGTATATTGTATGTACAGAAAAGTTTACAATTATTAGACACCAGCAGAATGTAATGCATTTTCTGGCCCGCTACAGCCTTCGTCAACATTCTTTGTGTCACACTGGATAGTGATACTTTAGGTATATTTACACAAGGTAAACTCGTTGGCCCATATGTTTGTCAGCTGTTTACCCCATTTGGAACCCTAGTGTCAAAAGTCGTTTATGTTGGTTCCTTGTGTTTGTTTACATTCCTATGGTTAGTGCACGTGTTGTTTTTTTTTCAAATTGTGTTTTTATCTTAAATGCACAGTGTTGCGTTTTTTTTGACACCATGGTTCCATTTACAAAAACAATTTGGCGTGTTGTTTTTGTCTTGTTGTACTTGTTGTAGCAACTAGTTTACCTTGTGTAAATATACCTTGGATACTTTATGCAAATTTATTTCCACCGGTTTGGCGAGTATTTTTTTTTATACATTTTTTATTTTTATTTTCTTCGGTTTCTTTAATTTAAGTTAGTAAATTTTCGAAATAAAGTAGTGCGTTATAATAAAAAATAGAATAATAATAAAAAATATTTTATTTTTAAATGATTTTGTTATTCGTGCTTAATTCCCAATTTTTATTATTTGATAAAAACACTGAAATTTATTGTTGATGGGATAAGCTATTCCTATGCGCTTCTCACCAGTGTTACCGTTATGCGACTAAAGTCGCATTTTTGCCCCTTTTTGACTGCCGTGCCACTTTTTTGACCCCTTTGTTTAAAATCCCCTTTTGTATCATTTTGTAGTTTTTTGTGCCCCTTTTGCCCCTTTTTGAACCAAATTTTTTTGTCAATCAATGAATCAATGAATCCGAGCTCAATTTGAAGAGAAAATAGCATCTAATTTGGAAAAAATTAAAATAATTCAGGAAGGGCTATCTATAACAATAAAATTTACCTCAAATTTCTAGTATATGTATTAAATATTATGAATAAATTAAACCTTAATTTTCAAAACGAATCATCACAAATTATATATTTAGTTTTATCCACGAAAGATATTGTATAAGAAATTTTTTAAAAAAAGAGTATGTTATGCAAACAAATATAAAACAAATTGATTTTGTTGATGTTCTGCATATAAAAGAAACTCTTAATATATATATCGGCCACGAAGCCGAGCTAGAAATATGTACTAACAACATCTTAATTAGTGATATTGTAGAAATTAAAAACAACATTATACTTTTTTTACCAAAAGCTGTGCAAAGAAATTTTATCAAGAATTAATTAAAGGTTTTAGATCCAGTATTTATTTAGTCAGCTGAAGACATAAATTACTTTGAAATTGTTACCGTTTTTATTGATATAATTACTAACCCAGATGATTTTGTAAAAGAGTTCAAACTCTTAGAAACCAGATCAAACGATAAAAACTATGAAGCAATTTTTAAAATATCTAAGCCTGAAACATTTTGGTACGAAATTGGCAATTTAAAAAACTGTTTGGGTGACAATTTATATCCAAACTTGTATAAATTTGCTTCGTATGTTTTTACTTTACCACATAGTAGTGCATCCGCTGAGCGGATTTTTTCTAAGTTAGCATTTTAAAAAATAAAGTGACAAATAGACTGAAAGTAGATACCTGTCAGTCTATGTTATCCGCTTTAAATTTGTATCAAAATGACTTGGAAGATTGGATTCCAAGTGATGAATTGATTAATAAATATAGATTTACGTTTTCAAAAAAATAGATATTTAATAGTCGAAGAAACAACATAACACTGCAATTTATAAAAAAATGGATCTGTACCTGATATTAACTATCTTCCTATCAATACTTTTATATGCTTTTTCCTCGAGGTTTTTTCGTAATAGGGCCCATACACAACACCATCATGATTGTGCAATCAAGTGATTGTGCCAGCTGATTGGCCGTGTATGAGCTTGTGGTGTGATTGTACCAGCTGATGGTGCTTTATCAAAAATAGTTTGATATTTTTTTGATTGTACCAGCATGATTGTATCGTGTGCTGTAAAGTTAGCTCATAAATGTTAAATCGTCAAGGCATAAACATCAAAAAATACAAAATTTAAAACATGAATGCCAAAGAAAAAATATTTTCGGGAGAACACGTTTTTTTACTCCTTATTCGTTTTAGGATAATAGCAATAATAACAGCAGCACAAATTTTATCGTTATTCATTACAACCTTTTCCACACAATTTTTGGTAAAAAATGAATTTGGTACCAGCATGCTGGTGTGTTGTGTGCTTCAAGCTTAATTGCACAATCACTTGATTGTACAACCATGATGGTATTGTGTATGGGCCCTATAACTTAATTTTTTTGGTAAAAAAGTAAAATAATCCAAGTGCCAAATATTTATGTACATACCCTAGAGGGAAGCGAACTGACACTGAAGTAGTCCCGTGATAGGTCTTTGGTGGTAGCGACCGGTTCTAGTTCTAACACTTTATATGAATAAGACCTATCACTTTTACATGGGGTTGTCATTGGAGGGGGTCAATTGACACCATTTGACCAATCACAGATCTCAATGAACCTACTTAGTGTCAGTTACTAAAATGTATTACTATTTAAATACAATGTAGTATTATTTCAATAAAACTAGTCCAAGAATTAAATTTAAGAGCCAACTTTTAGAAATTACCAGTTAAGACCGTACTGTAATTCATTACTATTTCTACCTTTTTGTTCTTTATAAAACAGTTAAGGGATTGGTTCCTCTTTAACTGGTCATGAGTCCTTTTTTTGTACTTGTTTTATTTTCACAAATCCCAGGACCAGTCTGTTGGACCAATTAAAACAAATTTCCCGCAGGGTATACTTACATATATACATATCTCTATCTATTTAAATGTTAAGTTTTTTTGTATCAAATCATATTATGAACTATTTTTTGTTTCTGTAAGTATTGTTGTTACACTATTTTAAGCTCGTTTTATTTACAAGTAATTAGTAACTGTTTTTGTATAAATAATTGAAATAAAAATTTTATGCAACAGTTCATTATCGTTTACTTGCAAACAAGACAAGTATTTTCACGAAATATGTATATATGTATATATATATATATATATATATATGTGTGTTTTTCCCAAACAATTTGTATTATATACCTATAATGTATTTTTTTATAAATATGAAGTTTATTTTTTGTTATGTTTAGTTTTCGATGAAAATAATTTAATAAATACATACGTTTTTTTTAAATTTTCCTGTTTTTAAAGTTACCCCTTTTTTTCTCAGACAGTTTTTTGTGACACTTTTTTTTGAAAATCCCCTTTTTGTGCCCCTTTTTGAAAATTTTGAACGGTAACACTGCTTCTCACTGGTTGCTTAGGCCAGATCATTAGGAAACTTCATCCATAAAGATTTTAGAAAATCTAAAGATATTAAACCAAATAAAACTGTTAAGCGTATAAGAATTACAGAAACAGTTCTATTTGTAACAATATCAAAGTTTAAACAAAATCAACAACAATAAACATTGAGTTTATCTCTCCTTACGTTCCCCACTACAATTGATTGGAATTCTTGCAACAATAATTGTAGTTGTAAGTAAGTTAAGAAAAAACAAAATAAAAACAAAAACAACTCGCTTTATTTAAAAAGCAGGTTGCCAGTCAGTTTTTTTTTTAGGTCGTGCACCTGCCAGTTTATTATCAAAATAATTTTCGTGTTTTTTCTTAACCTTCTTACAACTACAATTATTGTTGGAAGAATTCCAATCAATTGTAGTGGGGAACGTAAGGAGAGATAAACTCAATGTTTATTGTTGTTGATTTTGTTTAAACTTTGATATTGTTACAAATAGAACTGTTTCTGTAATTCTTATACGCTTAACAGTTTTATTTGGTTTAATATTTGTTTTTCTAAAATCTTTATGGATGAAGTTTCCTGATGATCTGGCCTAAACAACCAGTGAAATGCGCATAGGAATAGCTTATCCCATCAAAAATTAATTTCAGTGTTTTTATCAAATAATAAAAATTGGGAATCAAGCACGAATAACAAAATCATTTAAATTAAATTTTGTATTCCCACGAAAATTATTTTGATAATATTTTATTTTGTAAAATTTTTTTATTTTCAGTTTTTGTTCAATTTTTTTTAACAAATTTTCGTTGAATTAAGTTTGGAAGCAATTGTTTTTTTTTAAATAAATTTTAAATAAAAAATTGTAACAGTTTTTGGTATTTAGCCAACAGGGCAGTGTTGCCACTAGCAAATTTCAAAATTACACTTGAGATAAAGCAAAATTACCCGATTTAAATGAAATTACACCTGATATAAAATTGAAGTTTTATTTAATAAAAAGACATTTAGAAAGAAGCAAGACACAAAAAACTCATTGAAAGAAGATTAATATTAGTCAAACCGTTAAGATAATTATTGTAACTTAAAATAAATTAACAAAAATAAAATTAAAGATTTAAAAACTATTAATAAAACATAAAATAAAACTCCTTAGCTGTCAAACAAACTGTCATACTGCTCTCACTTTTTGCTCAGGCACATCATCATGAATAAATTCATGCTTGAACAACACGCCACCAAATCATTAAAATTTACTTTGAAAGTCAGCCATCGATTTTCGCAACTTATAGGCGATTTCATGATTTAAATGACGCAACTTATTTTTTTTTTTAAATTGAAGGGGATGTGTTGATTTAGAGAAAATAAACTGTCAACTAGACTTTAAGGCCGTGTGATGTGAAACCTCTTGATTGTTTTTTGTAGGGCTGTGAAGTCACTGGTTTATGGTGCGGTTCCTATTTGTTTGAAATCATTTTAAATTGGTAATGCCGTGTATTAATTTTAATTTTTTTGTGTTGACCACCATTTACAGTTTTGTGGTCCTTAAAATACCCTTCATACCTTATTTAGTAAACAAAATGCCTGCAGGGTTTTATACAGCTTTCGTAATTCAGTTTAACAACTGTTAAGGGCGTTTAATATTCTTTAAACTTAAGCATTTTAAAGTTGCAAGATAAAAATAAAATTAATTATCAGCCCAATTATGAATAAAAATCAGAAATCATTCCCTTCTCCCATTTTTACAATTCAATTTAAATAGGAAAAAATGGAAAAAGGGATAAAAACTCCCGGGGAATTTTTATTTATAATTGGGAATATTTGAAACATTTCTTCCTCCAGGCTAGATTTTAGTTTGAATATCTTTTTTCAATAGACCTCAGGTTCTAAATCACTATGAAAGACATCTTTATCCAAATCTTAGAGTCCTTCTTGCGACATTCATTATCGAACTTTATAAAATGTATATAAAATGATTGAAGACCTTTTTAAAAAAGAAACCGTCTTTGGTTAAGAAGATTGTTAATTTTTTATCAACAATATTTAAAAAGAAATAAATGTCACTACCGATATCGAATCTTGATTTTATTTGGGTGTCTGAAGTAAGAATTTCAAAAAACACCTGAATTACACCAAAGAGAAATTACCCACGCTCTACCCCCGACAGTAAAAACTATACCAAATTCGGGTAATTACCCACAAAGTGGCAACACTGCAACAGGGTAATTCCATGTCAAATCGACCAAGAGTGGGATCCGACGCCTTTCGATTTAAATGAAATTTGGTCAGAAGGTTCCTTTTTTCCTTTAAGGAACATATATGACCGAAAAAAATTAGGCGAATTAGCCGAATGTGTTAAGATTATTTCATTAATATCTCAAAAACTACTTTACATACGAAGATGATTTTAACGTTGAATTTTCAGCGATATAGGTCAACTCTTAATTAATTTCAATAAATATTTCCAAAACAAGTAGCATTTTTTCGGATTTCCTGAGCACCAGCCAATGTAAACTTCTATTGACATTTAGCATTAGCTTGTCATTGCAAATCCACCAGAGGACTGTAACACTACTGAGATCACATGGTGACATTGGAACCAAAGATTTACAATGAAATAAAGAATAACTGTTAAAAAATTCTGTACCTATTGACAATGTCCCTAGAAATGCACTAGAACTGTTGTCTTTAATGTAACTCTACTCGCCCAACAAAGCAAACTTGTAGACATTTTATTTGGTGCAATTGTCGCTTCAGAAAAGAGAAGATTAGAAGAAGAGAAATTAGAAGATTATAATTTTTATTTCTTTAAATTATTATTTATCGTTAGCAATGTCCATATTTTTCTCTAAATAATTTCATTAAAATTATTTTTCACCGTTAAAAGTGTAAAAATATGGCATAAATGAAAAGTTTGTGACACTTCTTCGCACTGTTACACAGAACAAGAATCACATTACTGTGAAAATGTGAAAACAATTTGTTTCATTCCATTTGTTCTTCTCATATGAAAACATTCGAATTTATTTATAATTTTTTCACTAAACGAGAATCAGAAACTCTATGAAAATGTGAAAAAAGTTTTCATTTCACAGTTTCACAGAACCAGAATCGACCCCCTGCTGGTCAGTACGCTTTGCTTTTTCATTTGTTGTTTAGTTTTGTTTTTGTTTTCAATATCAAAAAAGCACTCATGCATACGCACGACAAAGGCGAATTGAGTAGAAGGTGAGGTCAACTCTGCAACAACACTGCTTCTGTGGTCGGGTTGTCAAAAATATTGCTAGTAAAAAAAATAAGTTTGTTTATATAAAAAACTATTTTGTATACATACTTTGACAAGTCGACCACAGAAAAAAAACACCGTATGTTGACTTGACCCCACCTTCTAGTCAATTCGCCTTGCGCACGACTATACAAAATAAAAAACATGTCGTCAACATAACATGAATCATTTGAACGCCAATTCATATTCAAAGAAGAAAAAGGAAGAATTATATAGGCTTGCCAGACGTACTTTTTTCAGCAGTACACGTACTTTTTTTTCATCAATGTACTGCTTTCTGCATAACACCTAAAAAAGTACGCTAAAGTACTTTTGTTAACCATATGTACTTTTTTTGTGCTTAACGTTTTTAGTAATTTTTTTTTTAGTTTAGAAAAAAAAGTTCTTTGAAACACCCAGTAAAAATATCTACAATGGCAATTGAGGGTACAAGTACATTGAAGGCTTTGGCTTTGAATTAAGATTGTTTCCTAACATTATATAAGTAGAAAAGCAGAGCTACTGCTGCCGTTTTTGCTATACTTATTAAACGTTTGGTTACAAGTAAAATTTAAAACCAAAGCCTTCGATATACTTTCACTCTGAATCAAAACAAAACGAAATTTACCAGAGCGATTTATGTGAAGTTTTTGAAAGTTATTGTAAAATATCGTGCTGTTTTAGACATTTTAATTAAATTTAGATATTAGGTAAGTAATATTTATTTAAGGCTGAATTAGTCTTTACTTTCTGTTTTTTTTATGTTCCGTGCCGTTCTGTTTCGAAATTGTAATATTTACTTTTTCTGTAGCAACTTATCAGCCATTTATGACAAATATATTGGTTTTGCACCGTCCATTGTTTTATTTTAATAAGTTTAATGCACATAAATTTGAAGAAATTAAATTTTATGAATTCTTAAAATCAAAAATAGTTTATTTCCATATAAATATGTTTTTTTTATTATTTATTTTGCTGTCACTTTAAATTACTTAACAAATTTTTGATTTTAATAAACTGAACCGCAACAGAACAGAAAAACTAATCAATTTCGCAGGTTTTTTAATAACAAAAACAAATCAGCTGATTCGTAACAAAACAGAAAGTAAAGACTAACTGAGCCTTTAGTCTTTATTGATCTATAATACAGTGTACTACTTTTAGAAATGGGAACAGAGGAAACTATTTCTGATGAACTATTTCTGGAAAAACAAGTTTAGTTGGATTGCTAGGACAAATGATAATACTATGGCTAAGTGTACGGCATGTGGATTTTCTATTGCTTATGGTGGTTTAGCCGATGTGAACAACACATGAAAACAACAAAGCATATGCGTAACTTGGAAAGCAGCCAACAAACATCCGTAAGTGTCTCCTTAAATCGTAATTGTAATAAGCAAACCGAAGCGAGAGAGTCTAGTGCAGCAGCAGAAGCAGCTTTTTCTTATCACACAATAGTACACAGCCATAGTTACCAATCGGCGTATTGCACCAGCAAACTACTCAAACAGATATTTCCAGATTCCAATGTGGCCTCCAACTTTACATGCGGTAAAACCAGAATGTCTAAAATTATAACTAACATTTTGGCAAAATATTCAATATAATCACTGTTGAAGGACTTAGACAATTCTCATCCATTTTCAATATCGACCGACGCTTCGAATAAAGGTAATATTAAAACGTTTTCAATAGTGCTGAGATATTTTAGTAAAGAAACAGGAGTCAACACAAAACTTTTGAGTTTCTACAACTCTGATTCTGAAATGTCAAAGCAAAAATTTTAAATTTTTAAATACAGTAAAATAATCGGCATTTTTTGACCTTCAATTCTATTGACCACAAATTTTTTTGTAAGCAATGAAAATGTTTAATTATTTTCATATCTCATTACTATACACTAAGGGTTACTAAAATTAATAAACAATAAAATCCTTTCTTTCAAAAAATTTGTGGCCAAAAGAAAGAAGTAATGAGATAGTAAAGAAATATGAAAATAATTAAATATTTTCATTGCTTACAAAAAATTTGTGGTCAAAAAATGCCGATTATTTTACTGTATTTAAAAAATTAAAATTTTTTCTCGTAGCAGATTTAATATTTAATCAATCTGAGCGCCATTAAGCTTAAATTAAGGCTTGATAAAATTATCTAAACAGCACTTTTTACAAAAGAACTTCTTTGATAGTAATTTGGTCTTTTATTGTTTACTTTCTTGATAACGAATTACATTTTCAATGTAGTCGTAAGCAGACATTTGTCGGCCACTGTATTAAAACATATTTAAATTAATTTTATTTAAAAAAAAAGAATTGAATTTGAAAAGACCTGACTAATTTTAAGTTATTACTTATTCTTATTTAAGCTCTCATTTGTATGTTCTTTGTTGAATAAATTGTTATTTAATGAATTTTCATAACTTTTTTTTAGAAAAAAAATACTTGTTTCCTTAAAGGTTAATAATATTTACGATCTAATTTTTATGTTCTTTATTGAATAAATTGTTATTTTATGTTTTTTTTATGAATTTTTAATACGTTTTTTAATGAAAAAATTATGCACTTTTTTTTCTTAAATGTACTGCCTTTTTCATCAATGTACTTTTTTTACCTTACTTATTTACTGTATTTTAATGTAAACGTACTTCAACACATCTACTTATAACAAAAGTTTTAAAACGCTAGTTTGAGCAATAAATCTCGTGATTTTAAATTGGTGAAAAAATACTGTTAAAAAAAAAGTTTAAATAAATAACAAATTGATGGCTTACATAAATTACGTCAAGAGTGTTAAAAAGTTATTATTTTATTCATGTCGCAATCCAAATAACCGCAAAAGAACGAATAAATGGAGTTCAGAATAGATTTTTTGGCGATAAAATGGACCAAAATGCAGTTTTGCTGGAAAAATGTACGAAATAAAAGTGGCATTTCTATTTCTGAGATAGCAAACTACTGTTAAACAAGTTTGCATGCATTAAAGCGTAAAATGTTTATAACCGGTGTGCTCATATGTATGCGATAAATACGGAACTTGTTTGGCCATATTTGCTTCAAACGAAGTTATTAATGAGTTGATATAATTCCAAAATAGGTATATACACGCAAAGAAAAAACATGGTTGTGGTAAACATATTCTAAGAGCAACATATTATGATAAGATTCATGATTGTAGTCACCATATTACGATTGTTATTAAATCATATTATGACCAAATATGTTCGTAAAATAACATCATAATAGTTTTCCCTTAACCATATTGTTATCCTGTTAATCATAATAAGTTAAGAAGTAATCATATTACTGTCATGGGAATCATAATAAGTTTAGAAGTAATCATATTATTGTCTTGACAATCATAACAAGTTTAGAAGTCATCATATTATTGTCATGACAATCATAATAAGTTTAGAAGTAATCATATTATTGTCATGGCAATCATAATAAGTTTAGAAGTAATCATATTATGATGCAAAGTGATACGAACTGTTATACATAAATTTTTTACATCATAATATGATACAACTTTAAACATAATATTTTTAATCGAAAAAAATACTTATGATAAAATAAAAAACATAATATAGTTACTGTAATCTTTTTGTCGTAGGTCGCAATTATTTATAAATTATTTTATGGAGTTTTAATTATTTTTCTCTTAAAATAACACAAAACTTACCAGTAATGGTTAATATTTTGCACCAATATTTCACAAATCTTTCCACCACTTTAAGATTATTAAAATTTTTTAGCAAAGATATTTTATTTTGTGACACTACAACCCTTTTTTAATGTTTTTTCTTTATTTTTTTTTTAATTTCTTGTTTATTTAAATGGTTATTTTGTTATTTCTTTTTTAATATTTTTCTTTTTTTTTTTTTTAATTTCTTGTTTATTTTAATGGTTATTTTTTTATTATTTAGCCACTCTCTAACAAATAATTCGATATGTTTATGTAAAACACGACACAACTGATACAAAATTATTGTACAAATGGCGATACCAAAATATTATTAGAGTAACGATATTTTGATTGCATCTTAAACTTATTATGATAAATGTATATAAAGTTATCATGTTATGGCTATTAAATATCATGTTATGGCTGTGAGTAATATAATATGTTTTGAAAGTTATCATAATTAAGTTGTTAGAAAAATAATTATTTTTCGGTCAACAATACTCAAATTTATAATTGCGATAAACATTAATATATTTACAGTAACTATAATATTGCTGATATTTAATAAAAATAACAATTATTTGTGTACAACAACAATATATTGTTACAATAAACACAGTGTGGTTGCCGTAACCATGCCCAACCATTTTTTTTCTCTGCGTGTAATAGGGTATTCCAACGGTTAAACGTTGTTCGATTAATCTATTAATTTTGGGCGATTATCTGTTCGAATAATTTAAAATTGCTTATTTTCGATTAACAAATAATTCGAATAATTTATATCGATTAATCGAAAATTTGTTTTTTCACATCATTAGTTTTTTATGTAAAAAACAAGCCGGTGCGTTTTAAAAATGAACCCTTATATTATTTCTCAACTCAGAAACAATTCCTTCGAATGACAATTTTTTAAAATGTACTTTGGGAATAATTTATTTTTAAGAATGTTTAGTACAGACTTTTTTCGCAATGATTCAGATGTAGAAGATGATTTTTTTAGACGAATTAAAGCAACCGTCTACCCAAACTGAATAAGAAAATATCAAAAATAGATTTAAGTAATATAATGGAAGATTACCAATTTTGAGAAAAGACAAAAAAAATCATAGAGAAATTAGATATGCTTTATAACACTTTACTTTCAATCTCTCCAACGTCAACAATAAGTGAAACTATTTCTAAATGAAGTTTTATTAAAACAAACTGTTATACTCTTAACTGTATACTCATTTTGAAAGATTATTTTAGAAGATAAGTTTAAATTTTAATGCGGTTTATTTATTTAATTGCTGTTACATTTCTAATAAAATTTTTATCAATAATAAAAACTGAGAATTGAGCACGAATAACAGAATCTTTTGAAAATTTAAATTTTGTATTCCCAAAAATTGAAATTACTTTTTGATAAAATTTTATATTAAAAATATAATTTTTGGTCTTATTTTTAAACTTCTAAACTAGACAAAATTAAAATTATTCGATTAACCGAATAATATTGAATTGTTCAATAATTATTATTCGATTACACTTTTAACTCGATTAATCGATTAATACAAAACATCGATTAATTGAATATACTTAAATTTTTGTTGATATGTTTTTAAAGAAAAACAATGAAAGTTTATTCCTCTTCAACCAACACTGTTTAAATTGGGCATTTTTTTCATTTTAATACACATTTTTTTCTGTTCCTACCTTAGAACTACCTTATAGTATATGCACATGTTTGCCTATGTACCTATGGTTGCCATACGTACTGCAGTGTTGCCGTTAGGATACGAAAGATACATTTTTCGTATCTTTTGATGACTTCATGTACCATGTATAATCCTGACATTTTTCGTATCTTTTGAATCTGTACGTAAAATTTGCAGAAATAAAATAATAAATTTTAATTAAAAAATGTTGTTAATGAGTTAATTTGAAAAAAGTAGTTGGTTTAACATTTGTACTTCCATTTTCGAATGCATGTGTGGAGAGAATTTTTAGCCAACTAAAACTTATTAGGACTGATCATCGTAACCGACTAAATACTAATACAATAGCAGCTTTAATTATGGTGAAAGAGAACATTAAGGATGTTTCAACATACGATCCACCTAAATCGATGATTGCTAGTAGTGCGAAGTTGTTCTGCGGAAATATGAACATTGTTTTTATTTTCAGGAAATTAATACGTGTGAATTTTTTGATATAATCACCCTAGTATAAACGCCTTAACTCGTATATTATATATATGATGAATTTGTTTTGATAACATCCAAAGATAGTTACATATAATCATTTTTAAAGTTTGCTTACTGTATTTTTAAAAATTACATACCTAATATTTATTACTATTTACATATTTAATTTATTGATAAAAATTAATTTATTTAATACAATTTTCTTTACAATATTCATTAAATATGAAATAAAAATGTTATGATAATAAATGTTAACGTTAAAAACGGATTTTTTTCAAAATGTATCTTTTTGGGGAAACCCGTATCTTTTTGGAAACTAAAATGTATCTTTCTCGAAATTTCGTTGGCAACACTGACGTACTGTTTTTAGCAGTACATGTGCTGATTTTTTGCAATTGTGCTATTTTATGCACAACTCCTATAACAGTACGCAAATGTACTGTTTTTAAACTTTGTACAGTTTTTTGTACTGTTTTTTTTGTTCATTCTACAAAAACCAAGATATTTTTAGAATATCCTAATGTTTAACAGTACATAGCGTAAAAAAAATTTTGTTGTGATCCAAACAAAAAAGTTCTAAAATAAAAAGAGTTTTTACGCTGTGGGCATTGTTTTCTCATAAATACACAGTAGAAATCTGAATTATAATTTGTGGCTCGCAGCAGTTATATATTTTCATGTTGTTATTTTTAAGACATATGATTTTTGGCTACCTCTTCTTTTAGTAATTTACTTCCCACACCTGAGAAAGACAAAAACAAAATCAACTAAATAAATACTTATTCCAACACAATTATCTCTAATTTTTAGAACTTTTTAATTTTCGGGCATGTTCTGGAAATCGAAATCACGTGAAATTGAAAACGAACAAATTTGGCAAATTCTCCATGTTTAAAATTTATAAAAATACCTAATAACTTTGAGGACTTTTCTTTACCTAAACTACTTTTGAAATAAGGAATAGAAAAGTTCATTTTTGCAAAAAATTTTTTTTTAAATATTGCACTTTATCAAGGCGAATTCATACAAGGTGGTCTTATTTTGAAAACGTTTGCAACACTGTAAAATATTTTAAAGTTGTGTCAAAAATTCAAACAAATATTTCATTTTGTTTTTAATTTTAAATTGTGAGTTTTGAAATATAATTTTTTAAAAAAATTTTAAATTTATGATTTTAAGCGAAAATTATAGAATTTAGTAAAGATTCCCCAGAACCACCAGAACGGTATGCCATTTTGACACAAGGTTAGTTATCAACTGTTGCTTACGTAGCAAGATGAGTTCACCTGGTGTAAATTCACCTTGCACTTGATTGCTTCACAGACAGAATTTTTTTTTTAATTTTATTGAAACTTGTTTTGTTTTACTATTTTCAGATTTTAAAATAATTTTCGTGGGAATACAAAATATTTTTTTAATGTAGTACAAGATTTTGTTTGTCGTGCTTAATTCCCAATTTTTATATGGTTAAATAAAAATATACCAAAGTTTGTTTTTTGGATTTTATAGATTAATGGCCAATTTCACCAAGTTCAGGTATAACTAATCATTCTGAACGTCAAAAAACCTATTGTTATAGTAATAGTTATTTATAGCTGAACTTGGTAAAATTGGCCGTAAATAATTTAAAAATTATTTGAAACTGGAAAATTTATTTAGGAACATTTTCTCAAATTCTATATGATTTGTGCAACTATGTGTGTAGTGAAAATTGCTTTAAATACGAATATGTTTAAAGAAAATCGTACTTACAATGAGTTAATTGTTTTAAGCTAAGGTAGGCTTTTCTCCTTTCTTATATGGCTTACAGCAATGTTATGATTTTCTTTGCCAAATGCTTCGTTTGTGCCATAAAATGGAAATGATTCCTTTGACGTGTATTTCTTTATATAATTGTTGTTGCATATTCAATCAAAAGTTTAAAATATTAACCCCCAATTTCACCATCAATTTCGGACATCGTTAAATCAACTTCGCTTTTCATAAGGACCCAGAATATATATACTTTATAGGGTGAAGGATCAATATTGTAGAAATTACAAACGGAATGACAAACTTATACATATATACCCTTTTACCTTCGGTGAAGGGTATAATAATATATGGAAAATGCTACAAGATAAATTTGCTAGCGGATTTCTAAAAGACTGCAGTAATTTTATAAGAAAACAAGTAAGAGTGCTATATTCGGCTGTGCCGAATCTTATATACCCTTCACCATTGTGCGAGCAGAATACATAGCAATTAGACAGAAACTAAATAAAACTGGTAAATATTTTTATTTTAAATAAGAGACAACCGGTTTTGAAATTTGCTTTTCGTAAGGGCCCAGAATATATATACTTTATAGGGTGTAGGATCAATATTGTAGAAATTACAGTTATACATATATACCTTGTTTACCTTCGGTGAAGGGTATAAAAAGAGTAATTTTCGGGAAGTTAGGGGTCTAATCACCCCTGCATACGATAGACACTGGCGTATCGAATGAAAACTCGATAAATGTAATGTCGAGTTACTCGATGTCGAATGGTATTATTTCAAATTCAATACATTTCATTCGATATCGAGTTTCAAGATACCAAAATAAATAATTTCGATGGATTTTGCTCGATATCGTATGCGGTGATTAGACCCCAGTATTTCGGTTATAACTCATACAAATTTCCGACATTTTGGTATATAAGTCATATACATAGGGCATATGGCAGCCCTAAAATTTAGGTTTTTATAAAAATGTTGATGATTTTTAGCCCATTTTTGGAGAATTTTGCTCATAAATTACCCATTGTCTAACCGATTTGATATTTTTAAATAGGAAGAATTTTACCATTTACTTAAGTTATATTTATATATAAACATTTATATATACTTGTATACATATATTTTAACAAAGTTAATTATAAAAAGAGTAATTTTTGGGGATTCAGTATTTCGGTTGTAACTCTGCCATTTTTTAACCGATTTGGCAGATTTATATACCGACGTGTTGAAGAAGAAATTTACCATTTACTTTAGTTATAAAACTTGGACTCGGGGAGATCTATGGTTCCCGAAAGTGGGTATTTAAAAAAAAAAAATTTAATTTTGGTCATAACTTTTTTGTATCTGCACCGCTTTTCCCGAGTTTTTTATAAAATATGTTCTACTAAAAATTTCCGATATTTTGATATATAAGTCATATCCATAGGACATATGGCAGCCCAAAAATTTAGGTTTTTATAAGATGGTGTGTATTGGCAACCTAAATGTGTGTACCTAATTTGGAAACTTTGGCTCTTGCCGTTCTCAAGATATACAGAAATAAAAAAAATACAACAACAACAAGGGTTTTTTGGAAAAATTTAGAGGTAGTCGTGGTTTTTTGCTCATATCTCCGTCATTTTTGGACCGATCTGGCTGAATTTCAATAGCAAACTTGAACGGAGTATATGTGACATAAATATACATCAACCTAGTCCAGATCATTTCTGGGGTTTTCGGAAAACCCATTTCAACATACACACGGACAGACGGACAACCGGATTTGAACTTCGCTTTTCATAAGGACCCAAAATATATATACTTTATAGGGTGTAGGATCAATATTGTGGAACATACAAACGGAATGACAAAGTTATATATACCCTTTCTACCTTCGGTGAAGGGTATAAAAAGAAAACAAAGGACATTTGTGCCGAAAAAGAACGATGGGAATTCTTTGAGTTCAAAAAAAATTGTTGTACGTGCCAAGTCTGCAGTGCAGACTGTAATTAAATATTTGTCTAATGGCCATTTTCGCAATGTACCGTCAAACTGCCTGTTACTTAATGTCAACATAAATTTATTAGACCGATAAACTGTCTGTTAACAATTTTGGGTTTCTCAATATACCGACAAAAAACATGGGTTTAAGCTGGCAACACCTCTCAAAATACATGTAAATGTTGGGAGTCAGCTGATTGAATTTATCTGTACGGCAAATAAAAGGAAAATAAATAATCGGCAGATGAGTGCTGGTTAGCTTTGCGACAGAATAGAAGCAAATGAGACATTGAGAAAACCAAATTTCTTTAATGTGCAGTTTTTCGTTGGGAAAAAAGTTAATCGGGTAATGAGAAAACGGCTATAAGTCTCAATCCCTAGCAAGCAACCCAAACCCTGTACGTCCACCCTAAATTTCCCCACGAGTTGAGCGATTTATAAAAAGTGTTGTTCGTAAAAATCCTAAAACAACAGCCGTGGAAATTCGAAACACTTTGGAAAATTACCACAATATTAATGTTCATTCAGAAACAGTGCGAGGTGTTCTTAGGAATGGGCAAAAAATATCGATATATCAAAATATCGATATTTAAAAAAAATCGATATATATCGGCGATATTTAAAATACCGATGTATCAATATATCGATATTGAAATACGACTATCGAATTCAATATTTTTTGAAGTCAGTCTTCATAAAAAACTTAAAATTTTAGCCGTTTTTAAGACAATATGTTTTTTAAGAATTGGCATCATTGCATGCATGATATGTTTTTTTAAACTAATATGACGATCTAAAATGATCGGTATTTATAAGAAGCAGTGCCGGATACAAGAAGCAGATTGACAGGAAAGCACATAAAACAGAGAGTGATCCTGATGTCCATATCTGAATATTACTGGTTTGACTAAAACAATCAAAAACATTTCTAGTTAAAAATGGTACTTTTTGGGTGCAATTCAAATTTTAAGGTTAGTTTGGTACTTCAATGACTTATTTACTTCCATTTATATTTTTCGTAATTAACTTTAGTTTTGGATTTCATATGGTCTTTTTGTATTCTTCTCTTTTGTTTTTGTTATAATTGAATTTTTGGTTTTTTTTTGAATTTTTTGTTTTTTATTAATTTTTTGAAATAAAACGAAACAATAAAAAGTAACAATGTTCATAATTACGTATAATATGTTTGTTTATATATATATGTATGTACAAAGGTACATTAAATTTTTTAATTTGGTAATAGTTTCAGCGAAATACGTTGGATATATCGATGTAACGATTTTTTTGAAATAATAAATATCGATACTCTTAAAAAATATCGATTCGATATATATCGATATATTTTTTCAATTTGCCCATCCCTAGGTGTTCTGCGAAAAAGCGGATTCCATAGCCGTGCACCTAAAAAAACATTAGATTTAATATTTTCTTTTATTGAAAAATTTTAAGTTATTTCTTTTTTTTTTAATTTCACCAATTTTTGGAAATTTAAAGAATTTTACAAGGGTACGTACTATTATCTGTGTGACTGTACATTCCAGCGGAAAAACTCAGAAGACCTTCTTACTTCAGGCCGTTTTAAAAGCCTAGGACTAGTCCAAACACGATTGTAAAATGTAGCCCCCAAGGGACTAGGACTAGTCCGAAAGTAACCCAAACGTATGGACAGAACGTGGTATATTAAACATTACGATGTCTTAAGGCAGGACCATATAACCCAGCTTTGGATTACAAAGGAGTAGTCTTAAAACTATTCCATGGTATACTTCAGAGGGTTAGTTTTGAAGTCGTTTAAAAACGAAAACATGTCGTCACATGGATCAGGTAGCCCAATATAATTTGCAGGGCAATTACTATTTTTTATGTAACTGCTTATGTAACTGCTAAAGAATGCCTCAAAGAAGACCTCGGCTCTTTGGGATGAACGATAAGATCCACCTTCAACTTCTATAAGAAGCGCGTAGAGAAGGAGTAACATTTTTTTTTTGTATTTTTGCACAAGCAAAAGCAAAAGAATTCAGATCCCTTTACAAAAACAAAGTTACATACATACATATTAAAGTACCAAATGAAAACAATAATGTAAATTATTTTAGTTGAAGTAGAAAAGAGAAGGAGTAACATTTTTTGTTTGCTTTTTTCGCCAATCAAAAGCGAAAGAATTCAGATAAATTTATAAAAACAAAGTAACATAGTAGGTACATATTAAAATACCAAATAAGAACAATAGTGTAAATCATTTTAGTTGAGTGTTGTTCATAAAAGAAGATAGGAAGGTACTTGTGCTAAAAAAATGAAAAGTTAAAAAAAGTGAATTTTATATTTTTAAATTTCAAAGACTGAAGTGTTTTTTTTTAAATATTTTTTATTTAATTTTATATTTTTTGTGTATAGGTAGTAATTTTGTAAATAAAAATACCTACATAATATTATGAAACACTAACCTTTTATTCATTTTTGAAAATTATGGAAAGGCATATAAGGAGGGATTAATCTGCAGGCCTTTAATGCCTGCAGCTGAATGCCTTTTGATATACTTACCTTTATTAAAAACCCTTCAATATGACCTTTATTCTAAGGCCTTTTGACAGTCGTTCTCTGGAAAGCCTTCTTAGATCCATTTATTTGAATGCCTTTAAGAAGCTCTAGCAAAAGAAAGGAAAGCGGAAGGCCTTCAACAAGCCCTCCTTCTTCTTTTCCCTGCTGGGAGCATACAATATTAATGCTCTAATACAAGAGCGCACAAAGGGAAACATAAATATTAATTTTGTATTTACAAACTTATATTATAAAACTGCGAACTGTAAAAACTAAAATTATAGTTATTAAATTTCAGTTATAACACCCAACAATTAAAAGCAATAAGCAAGTAAGAACTACATACATATGTATGTATGAATGTATAGCCACATAAAAACAAAAATGTTCTTTATTATTTTTGTTGCTTTTTAAAAAAATATGTACGAGTACCTACATTGTTTTAAATAAAACATTCGGTATTTAAACGATTATTGTGAATACTATCGCAGTCAACAGCAGAATTAAAATAACTAGAGTTATTATTATTTTAGATCTAAACGCAGGGTTGTCATATGTGGCGATTATAAAAATGGTTTGACGTTCTAATTCTCGATTTGGCGATTTTGTTGGCTTCTTTTGATGAGCCATGAATTTGTTTTAAAAATTGTTAAATTCAATGTGAAAATTAAAGAAAGTATAGTCAGTCAAACTTTCAACATGTGTGTGTGGTGAAAATTGCTTAAAATATACAATTAATTAGTTAATTATTTTAAGCACACGTAGAGAAAAAACATGGTTGAAGTATAGTTAAAAAAAACAAATTATGGTCCCTGCAATGGCAACAAAACAACTTTTGTTGTTTTTAAAAAAACTTTTTTCACGATTGATAATATTTTGTTTCTATTTAACAATAAAGTGTTAACATCCCTTGAAACTTTAAATATAGTTGATTTTAGCAATATAATGTTTAAATAAAATAAAACTACAACCATACACTTAAACATATTATGGTTACCTTAACCATATTCATCCATCCAAAAGCTATAACCATATTATGGTTGCCTCAAAACATGTTATGGTTAATATTTAATAACAATAATATGTTTGAAATTATAATATTTTAAAACACTGTATGATTAATTTAAAATTTAAAATAACATGTTTAAAAAGCAACAACATTCTGGTCGTTTGCATTTTACTTGGTTTGCTTAAAATTCCCATTCATTTTATTTTAATTATTGATTAAAACACATAAATTTACATAGAAAAAACTAGTAGAACAGAAACAAGTAAGAGTGCTATATTCGGCTATGCCGAATCTTAAATACCATTCACCATGGTGAGATAAGAACAAGAAGTTTTTAAAAAGAATACCTATGACAAAATCAAAAAATGTATGTATATAACTCAGTCCATTTCCTCTTTTGACAAAGTTGATGTTTGAAATTCGTTATATAAGTTTTAATTATATTTAATCTTAAAATCGTGTATAAAAAAATTTAATAAAAATAAAAAAAAATTTATTTTGGACACTTGAACTCGCAATCTTACGAGCCTTAAGCGAGAACTTAGACAACTCAGCTACGAACGGTTTTATTGAAAAAGCGTTAAATTAAAATATATTGAGAGAATTTTATGAACATACATACATGTGTATGCGTAAAAAACACATTAAAATCCACCACTTGTGGTGCAGATTATAAAAAAAAACAACAAAAAAACCGCAACCAAGAGAAATGCAAGAAGAGATCAACGTAGCAACAGCTTATTAGACGAAACACAATAACAACAATTACTACAGCAATAAGAGATAAAAATAAAATGCAACAACAACAATTACGAAAGCAATGCCTTTATACATAAATAACTTTTGCTCATTCATACATACTCATGTGCATACATATGTATGGCTTTGCAATAGCTAGGTTAACCTACTAGTTAGTATGGATTTATTTAAATTACATACAACTTTTTATGTACATATGTAGGTACGTATATGCTTGCCGAAATAAAATAAAACACTGTGTCATTGCCAATAAAATGAAAATATCGAAAAGCTTTATAGATAATTTTAAAATCGTTTTTAGGACATAAACAAATTAAATAAAAAATAAAAAACAAATAGGTATAGAATATGATTTATGTTTTACATGTAAGTTAAGCGAACGATTAATATTTACATTGTCAAAAAAAAACGAAAATTGCTGAATTATTTTAAAAGCGTTTATAGAATATAAAAAAAGTTAAAACATTTTTTTTGAAAAGGTGGATACCGAGATTTCAACCCCGGGAACTACTAACAACGCTGCTTTAACCAACCGCCCAGACAACTCAGCCATTAACGCTTATGCAAATAAAGAATTAAAGTAGGATATATTCCGTCACTTTTTTTGTTTAATATGTAGGTATGTACGTATTTTTCAATTTAAGCGACCAATCATGTACAAACATGTGTGTGTTTGATATGCCATTCAACACGTTCGAATAAAAGCACAAACAAAAAAACAACAACCAACAGAGGTAGTCGTGGTTTTGTGCTCATATCTCAGCCATTTGTGGATCGATCTTGCTGAATTTCAATAGCAACCGATGGTAGACTATATGTGACACAAATGTAAAACAACCTAGCCGCTATCATGTCTGGAGTCTCCGGAAAACACATATCAAACGAAGGACGGACAGACGGACAGACGGACGGATATCGTTAAATCAACTTCTCTCCCCATAAGGACCCAGAATATATATACTTTATATGGTCTAAGATCAATATTGTAGAAATTACAAACGGAATGACAAACTTATACATATATACACACAGAAAAAAATACCAATGTAAAATTAACATGAAAAAATGTTGATTGAGAATCATGTTAAATTTCTGCAAAAGTATGCCCTTTATTTAAATTTATCATTATTTCATATTATTTTAAATTAAAAATATTAAAATAATCCTAAATCACTCTTATTTAATATTATTCACTGTTAAAATAAATAAAAAAAAATATTAAAATTTAAATAAATATGGATTCAATATTGAATCCATAAAAACCTGCTTTATATTAAAATCAAAAGTCTATCTTGTTAAATTAACATGCATACATAGTTAAGTATGTAATTTTTTTATTTTCATTCCTAAAATATGTTATAAAAAGAAGACAATTCCGGTATTCTTTTAATTAAAATTATTTAGTTAAATAGTACATCACGTTTTCAAAGTAGAATGATGACGAAAACCATATCGGGCCATTCTGCTGATTGATCTGTTAACAAAGGAGACTACAAAATAAGTGAAACATGTGTTACAGGGGTAAGTGTTTTGAATTATTCTTAAATTCTCTGAAGCTTCTTCACACTGTTATAACACACTTAAACCAATTAGTTTCTACATGAAATTCACGTTGTTTCAACATGAAATAACTTTCATTCAACGTGATTCGGATTGTTATTTCAATATAAATGACATTTTGCTTTAACTTTACTGCAATGTTAAATTAACATGAATTATAGTTATTTTAAAAGAAAAAATGTTGTTCGCAAGCAATTATAAAATCAGTTTGAATTAACATGAAACACGTATGAAGCAAAATCACCACCGAAAAATTTTAAATCAACCTTGTTTTCGACGTTTTTAACTTGATTTTTTTCTGTGTGTACCCTTTTCCACCTGAGGTGAAGGGTATAAAAATGGTAATATGAATGTCGTCACAGGCTATCAAGAATATAAAATTAAATACAATTTTAATTTGACACTTAACAAGCAAATTGAAAAAATTGATTAACCATAATATGATTAGCATTCAACATATTATTGTTAGTCCTGACCATAATATGGTTAATTTTCTCAAAATGACCATATTATGGTTAATTTTGAACATAATATGTTTAGTTTTGACCATTATTATGGTTAATATTGACTAAAATATGGTTAATTTTAACCATATTATGGTTGATTTAGGGAACATTTTTGTTGATTTTATGGTAAAAATTAAACATAATATGGTAACCTGTAAACATAAACATTGTTTAAAACCAACCATAGTATGTTGCTCTTAGAATATGGTTGCCTCCAACCATATTTTTTTCTGCGTGCACAGTTAGGTTTTTCTCTCTTTGGTCTCTTTTGATGTTAGTCATTCTTATAAGACTTACAGCGTTGTTGTTGTTGTTTTTTTGTCATCATATTAAAAAAAAACAGAACGTTTTTTTTGCAAAAATTTTATAATTAGTTCAAAGTATGTACCATATAAACCAAAATATTTAAACATTATACATTGGGACATGAAATTATAGAAAAATGCTTTGTTTGTGGTATTTGCTTCATAAACGCAATTAGTATTTATTATATCTTATATGAAATACCATAAAATGTAAAACTTTCCTTTGACGATATACTTTTTAAGTATATTTTGTTTATAACACTGTTGTTGCATATTGAATCTTAATAATTTAAATTAATTGTTATGTTTACATTAAAAAATAATGTACTGATTTTTTATGATAGTACTGGTTTTTTGCACCCAATGTACTGTTTTTCCGAATAAAAATTTTGGCTACCCTATATATGGTACCTATGGTTAATTTTGGACCTGCCAGCACAGCATTTTTTCATGACTAGTAGCTATCGTAAAAGTTATTGTCGCCAATTTTTATGTAAATACCAAAATTAAAAGCTATTTTTGGTAGTCAAATATAAAATGACTGACAAAAGAATTTGGTAGGATGATTTATATTGCAATCCATAAGTTTGAACCAAATTTATCGTTATACCAACATAATAAGATGTTTTATAGGCACAAAGACTCTATTCCAGAAAGAAGTTTATATGGGGGGGGGGGCTATGTAAAATATTGCAATTTTCACCATTTTCAATTTGCTTGCTCCTTGTGACTATTAGAACCTTTATACCAAATTTCATCAAATAATTTCCAAAATTAAGAATGACAGTTCAAAATCGTGTTTAACTCGATAATAAAACAAAATCCTTTTACAAAAAATGCTTATCAAATTAAAATCTTTAATTATTTTTTTTCTTTGTGTTAAAATCCTTAGATTTCCGAGAATAAATATTTTATTTTTAAAAATAGTTTAACTAAATAAAATTTATATTTCTACTCGAAATCAATTTCGTTTCTTAAAACAAGTAAATCCAAAATCTAAAAAAAAGTTCTTGATTTTAACTTACATATCGTCGGCTTAATATGCAAATTTGCTATCTCCCTTTAAACAAATTGTACAGGAAAGACATAATTTGATGCTTGAGGGAAAAACCAAAAATTTAGTGGATTTGACACACCTTAAGACTCAAATTGAAGAAAAACTACATGCTGGTCGACGATGCATATCTTTCTCTACCACACGGCATAAAAATCACAATTTACTTAAAAAGTGGATTTAGCAGTTTTGCATATTGAGCCGACGATATTTTGTTCGTATTTAATAAAATTTTCTTACATAAAAAAACATTTAGAATAAGTAATTTTTGGCTTTGACGAGAATCATGCTAAATTTTCTTGGTTCAAGCCATATTTAGTAAATAATTCTTTCCGTGAACATTTGAAATATCCCTAAATCCCTGCTCTCGAAATTCTGTTCTCAAATTAATATTTTAAACCCAAATTTGGGGACAATACCCTTATATGGCTACACTGCCTAAAGCAACACTACTGCTTGTGCTCAGTTTCGTAGCTGACAGGTAAAATGTGTCGAAAATCGTCAAACTAGGCGAAAAAATCGACAAATTCACTTACTTAAATCGTCATTGTAAAAACAGTTTTTCTTCATATGGCATATTACAGAATGATTACAAAAATTATTAATTTTGTGCAGTTAAGACAAAAGTGCACTTCAACAATAGGCAGTTACGTCAAAACTTCTGTATTACAAAATTTGTCATTTAAAAAATCGTCTAAATTATGATAAATCGTCAAATTTGGCAACAATGCTCAGCACTCAAACATACAAACTGCCATAAAATAAAAAAATATTAACAATAACGGCTTATCTCCGTATATAAACTAAAGTCATTTAAACATCTCTTCTCATTTGAAATTTAACGTTCGTAAGGCGCGAACGGGTTTTTTCAAAAAAAAAAAAAAAATAATAATAAAAAAAAACAATTAAAGGAAAAACAACAATAAAATCGGGTAAAACGAACTTGTAATTAAAACGAATTTTTTAAAAACAACGATCACTACAATAACCGCACCAAAGACAAAAATCTCGAACAATTAAGAAAATAACTAAAGAACTTTAAGGACTTGTGTGTGTTTATTAACGTAAGCAAAAATCGATATAAATCAAAACCTAATAAGGAATTTTAATAAAAAAAAATTAAACAACCCCGAACAAAAAAAATTTAAACAAATCAGCAACAAAAAAAAGCGGAAGTGAGACAAATTAAATCAAACAGGAAATTTTGTATTGGAAATACATTAATTTCTTCAATATAATATTGTGTAATTACGACTACTAAAAAGTCATCAGTTGTTTTATAAAAATTATTTAGTAAACAAATTACAACTTTAAACATGACGCAAAAGCAGCCGGCTTGGGGCGTAAGCCTCTCAAAGTGTTAGTATTTTCAATAAAAAAATTTATTTTACAGTGAACCTTTGTTACGAAAATTAAAAAAAAGTCTGGTTTAAAAATAATAATTTTAAAAAATTATGGGTCGTAATTAAGATTTAAGCATCTGTTACCTGAGTTTGAAATTCACGAATTTATTATTATGTATTATGGAGTTATTATTATTGTTATAAGTGACATTTTAAAAAATTCATTTACTGAAAATGTGCTAATTTATTTTTGAATATATAAATACAATAATATTTCCGTTGATTTTTCAAGTTATTATTATTTAAATTTGAAACATTATTGGCGTCATTTGTACAATTAACAAGTTAACTTTTTATTTATCAATAAATATTTAATCAACGATAGTTTCTCAAATGTTAATCTAATATGAATTAGAGCTTGTTAACATTTTTTTTTCGTTTTTAATAAGGAATTATAAATAGATATGTAGTTAAGTTTACCCCAACTCTGTTGTGTTAATTTCGTAGTTCGTTCAAGCCTCTAATCGTAAATATGTTTAAAATTATTTATTAAAATTTGCAAATTCGTACACCAATGGGTAATTTTTTTTTTAGTGTTTGAACATTGAAAATGTTTAAAAATTACACAAAAAAGCTTGAAATTTAAAAATGTAATAATTTTACAAACTTCCTAAAAATTATCAAAAATGTTTTTCGTATGTAAAAGTTTATTTAGAATTCCCACGAAAATTATTTTGATAAAAAGTCAAATTTTAAAATTTTGAAACAACAAAATGTATTTGAAATTTTAAAAATGTATTACTTACTGAGCGGAGTGTGAATTTAAATAATAATATATATTTTGAATTAAACTTTAACTTTTTATTTGCTTTTATAAAACATAAAAAAATAATTTTGAAGATAACGTCACAATAGTTTAAAAATGATATCTTTATTATTACTAAATGGGTTTTGAAAATAAAATTTTAAATTTTTAAAGAAGTGATCTAAAAACAGTGTTTAATATAGTGTTTTTCCCCGGACTTTTTCGATTCCCGGGAAAGCGGGAAATTTTTTTAAATTTCCCGGGATCCCGCTCCATATAAATAATACAAAGTAAATTTTGTTTTTATATAATGAAAGAAAATTTTATAAAAATACGTAGTGGAACTTGTTTACAAAGAAAGTAAAAGAATACTTAAAAATTAATTGAAGATTGAAATAGGAACTTGAATTATTATTACCTCACGCTTTTATTACCTATTATTATGCTTTTATTCTGTATTATTATACTCTTGATACAAGATAAAAAGATAACATACACATAACAATTTAATTTATAAAACAATAATAAAAACAAAATAAAAATTGAGGTACTCAAGATATGAGATCAAAAAGTTAATTAATAAAAAAGATAAAATATTTTAAATAAATATATAACATTTTAACGGCTTCGGAAATAACTTTCTGACACACTCAAAGCGCTTAGTAAGTCGTCAAAAAGTATATGTCTGATTTAATTTACAATCATTTTTTACCGAGGTTGGGCAAATAGTTAAAAGTGCACCGTTGTAGCATGCTTCGGATTCACAATCAGAAGCAATTTTTTCTTTTTTATGAACAACGTTAAACCAACACAAATTGAAAAAATTTGCGTTTATCACCTAATAAACATATCGCTTCTTCATTGCATCATAGTCATATCTCAAAAAATCAAAAATTTTAAGTAACTTTAGCAAAGTTTTCCTTTACACCTTCTCGTATTATATCACAAACTGAACCGAAGTTATAGCAAAATATATCTTTAAATCGGTACAGTTTGAAAACTTTAATTGCAATTTGCCAAGATCGTTTGTTTTTGTAGATATGACTATGTTGCAATAAAGAAGCGATATGTGTAGGTATCTTCTATTTTTAAGACTTGTTCATGGACAATTAAACTTTACTGCCTGCATATTATTTTGAAATAATACGCTTTATTTCCTCTTCACTTCACTAAATGTAATAATTATCAACTGTTGCACTGCCCATTCTGCTTTTAGTAGATTTATTGCATCAGGAGACATTGATTTAAATATGTACACACTTCTTGTAATTGATCTAATCCGCAACCCATCCACAGATGGTAATTTTTAGAGAATATAAAACTAAATTTTAAAGAATAAATAGCTGTTTTCTGAAACTATGAGGAATTTTTTAATCCCGCAAGAAAAATCCCGGGAAAACGGGAAATAAAATATAATTCCCGTCCCGGGAATTCCCGGGAAAAAACCATAGTGTTTAATGCGCAATAAGTATACAATATTTGCATATAATAAACAACTTAAAAATTATATTCGCTCAATTCCGAGCACATTATACCCTACACTACAGTATTTAATCTAATTCCAGACATAATTAGATGGCTTATGGGAATAAAGGCTCCATTCAGGCAAGAAGTATGAATAGGGGCTATGTAAGACCGACTTCGTCCTTTTGTCAAATAAAACGAACATATGTACCAAGTCTTATCACCCATTCAGCCTGCCATGCAGCGGAACATCGTTAGATCGATTTAAAAAGTAATTTTTGATCTATAAGTATAATAAAAGATGAGTTTTGAATATTTCTATGAGTTACACATAGGTGGCATGTGATAACGTCGAGTGACATAGTGTCCATGGGCACTGTGGCGCTACAAAAAAAGTCATAGTGTCCATAATTAATAAAGAAGTTAAATACAAACAAGTAAGAGTGCTATATTCGGCTGTGCCGAATCTTATATACCCTTCACCATTGTGCGAGCAGAATACATAGCAATTAGACAAAAACTAAATAAAATTGGTAAATTTTTTTTTTTAAATAAGAGACAACCGATTTTGAACTTCGCTTTTCATAAGGGCCCAGAATATATATACTTTATAGGGTGTAGGATCAATATTGTAGAAATTACAGTTATATATGTATACCTTTTTTACCTTCCGTGAAGGGTATAAAAAGAGTAATTTTCGGGAATTCAGGGGTCTAATCACCGCATTCGATACTCTCGTATCGAATAAACTACTTTTTTTGCATACGATAAACACTGGCTTATCGAATGAAAACTCGATAAATGTAATGTCGAGTTACTCGATGTCGAATGCTTTTATTTCAAATTCAATACATTTCATTCGATATCGAGTTTCAAGATACCAAAATAAATAATTTCGATGAATTTTACTCGATATCGTATGCAGTGAATAGACCCCAGTATTTCGGTTATAACTCATACAAATTTCCGACATTTTGGTATATAAGTCATATACATAGGACATATCACAGCCCTAAAATTTAGGTTTTTATACAAATTTTGATGTTTTTTAGCCCTTTTTTGAGTATTTTGCTCATAAATTACCCATTGTCTAACCGATTTGATAGTTTTATATACCGACGTGCTAAGGAAGAATACCATTTACTTAAGTTATATTCATATATAAACATTTATATAAACTTGTAAATATATATTTAAACAAAGTTAATTATAAAAAAGAGTAATTTTTGGGGATTCAGTATTTCGGTTATTACTCAGCCTTTTTTAACCGATTTGGCAGATTTATATACCGACGTGTTGAAGAAGAAATTTACCATTTACTTTGGTTATAAAACTTGGACTCGGGGAGATCTATGGTTCCCGAAAGTGGGTATTTAAAAAACAAAAATTTATTTTGGTCATAACTTTTTTGTATCTGAATTGATTTTCCCGAGTTTTTTATAAAATATGTTCTACTTAAAATTTCCGATATTTTGATATATAAGTCATACCCATAGGACATATGGCAGCCCTAAAATTTTGGTTTTTATACAATTTTTAATTTTTTTTGTACGGGAGGTACCACGCCCACTTCCCCAATCCCGCCCACATTTTGTAGGATGGTGTGTATTAGCAACCTTAATGTGTCTACCTAATTTGGAAGCTTTGGTTTTTGCCGTTCCGCAGATATACAGCAAAAAGTAATAAAAATACAACAAACACAAGGGATTTTTGGAAAAAATTAGAGGTAGTCGTGGTTTTTTGTTCATATCTCAGCCATTTGTGGACCGATCTGGCTGAATTTCAATAGCAAAATTATAATAAGAATACCTGACATAAAGATACCCCAACCAAGTCCGGAAAACCCATTTCAACAGACAGACGGACAGACGGACAACCGGATTTGAACTTCGCTTTTCATAAGGACCCAGAATATATATACTTTATAGGGTGTAGGATCCATATTGTAGAAATTACAAACGGAATGACAAAGTTATATATACCCTTTCTACCTTCGGTGAAGGGTATAAAAATAAACCTACACACACGCAGAGAAAAAACATGTTTTATTATGGTCACAACCAACAAAACTACTTTTAAAGATACTAACTTAACCATAATATGATTGTACCTGACAATAATTTGGTTAAATTAAACATAATATGGTTAAAATTTTTTTTAAAAATTGTTCTGTTGTTTTTTATATGCGTGTATATATTAAATATACACCGAAAACACTTTTGCGCGCAAGGATTTTCTGTATGGTAAAACAAGTACCGGCTTCGCTAACTTAAGCTTCTCTGCACAGGCGGCCTTCGGCCGGGCGCAAGGATCCTCCTCCATAGTATAACATACGCTGAAAAACTTTAGTAAGCGAAGCCGGTATTTGTTATCACATAGAGAAGAAAATCATTACCGAAGCTGGTATTTGTTATACCATAGAGGAGAAAATCCTAGGTTTTTGAGTTTGTAAACATGTTGTGGACATTATGACACTTTTTTGGACGTAATGACATGTCACCTACACATATGAGCTTATGTATTAAATTTTATAGTATATAAAATTTAATTTTAAGCATACGGATAGATATTTAAAACAGGAAAGCCTATTTAATAACTAGAAACAAGGCGAGGTAAGCTCGGTACTACAACAAGTACAACTCGTACAAAAACCACAAGCAATTTGTTTTTGTAAAATCATTGTACAATGTCAAAAACAGAAACAAAGATAATAAACAAAATTTTGACATCCAACAATGATAAAGCTCAAAAAAAGTTATCAGCAGGGCTTTGAAGACCTCATGTAATGAATTCGCCTTAACTAGAAATTAGACAATTTTTTTTTTGTCCGGCTGCGAAAGCTCTTGTAAGCATAAAAAAAATATTCAACAAGTATCAAAATAAGGTAAAATATGCGCTATAAACGTAAAATATTTGGCATCAATGCTTTTTTAACTAAAATGTGCAAAAAAAAAATCGTGCAAATGGTAAAATATGCACAATAAAATCGATGCCAAGTTTCACAAAAACCTAATTAACGGATAACTAATCTGTTGCTCTATTAGTCCCAAAACGAAAAACTTATAATGGCATAGTATCGGTTTGCCTGGTTATAATAATATATTTTTATAACGTATATTATGTATTATAACTTTTCAATTAAAAGCACAATGGGCTATAAAGTTTTTGTACCTAAAATTTTAATAAAATTATATAATCTGCACGAGTCGATTGTCATTGAAATGCTTAAACTTTCCAACGATTCTGTAAAAAAAGTATGTGCAAAACTGAACAAAACACAAAAGCCATTCTGTTGAACCATTAATGACCCGCCAAAAATTTTAATTAACTTCCGATTATTGTGCACAGAATTTTTATTTTTTTTAAGTCATTCATTTATTTTTTAATTGAACTTTATTTTGAACTTTTAACGTAATTATGACAAAACGTGTTTGACATAAATTATACAGACACACATATAACATATTAATGTGCCATGTACGTGCGTACATGCATATGTACATGTGTTTCAATTAAACCCTCCAAGCAATTTGTAGAGTTCTTTTCGATTGTCTACGAAATTTAAACTACTTCGTCTCATTTCGTAGTTAGAGACTCAGGGTTGGGAACTATTTCTAATCAAAAAGCGCCGTGACCCCAATCAAAAAGCGCTAAAAAGCGCCAAATAAAATTTAAATAAAATACTAAATGAAATGTTGTCAAAAAGAGATCGTTTTAAATAAAAATATATGAAATACAAAGATTTAACAGCGTTAAATTCAAATCCGTTTTCAGTTTTTTCTATAATGTCTAGTTTTTTTATGAACTAGACTCATTTTCGACCGAAATAAGACCGAATAATCACCCTTATCTTGGTTGGCGTATTTAAAATACGCCTACGACTGTTTGGTAATAGATTAAGGAAAATAAGTTCACCTTCTCTTAAATCTATTACGAAACAGTCGCAGGGGTATTTTAAATACGCCAACCACGATAAGGGATAATGGTTCATACATTTTATCTTAATTTGAGATCTATTTGTGCGTTTTTGATCTTTTACAAATGATTATTTTCTACACTGACTTTTTTTGTCTTTTGCCCAACTGTGTTAATAAAACATTAAAAGTTTTACAAAGGATTTACTGATATTTCAGGAAAACTAAAGTAATATAATTTAAAATATGCACGGAAAGAATTGTTTACTAAATCACCAGAAAATATGTCTTAAACCAAGAAAATGTTGCACTATTCTCGTCGAAGCCAAAAATTTCTTACTGTAAACATATGTAGTTACTTAAATCTATAATGATATAAAAATAAGAATCGTTTGATAGATTTGCCCAACATGTCTTTCCAAATAAAAATTAATTAAATCAAACCAAGTTTTTAATAAAAATAAGCTACTTTTGTATTCGTGTTTTAAGAAATTTTTGATCATACATTTACCAAAAACATGAATTTTTTGATCATGAGAAAATATTTTTTATTTAAGAAAGTTTCACTTAATACAAACAAAGCAATTTAAAATCAGGAAATATTTTTTGGATTTTCTTGTTTTAAGAAAAGAAATGGATTTCTCTAGAAAATATACTTCTTTCCGTGCAATAGTATGCATTTCAGAGTACTATATATCAAAAGTATTTGCAAAACGGAAACAAATTTTGGATTAATGTGTCTTGATTTTAATGTATTCAAATAAAAGTACAAAAATGTCGGGAATCTATAAAAGCACTAATTTAGCGCTCTTTTAAAAAAAAGCGCTAAGGGAAAAATATGCGCCTTTTCGACAGTTAAAAAGCGCTAAATCTAGCGCCAAAGGCGCTAAATTGGCAACCCTGGGTAAACTCATCTCGTCAGCCGTTCATCAGCTGTCTCCACGGCGAATAAAAAAAAATGAGAAACGTCAAAATATAATTTTGTTTTGAGAAGAAGTTGATTGAAAAGTGCTAAAAATATTATTTTATAATAAAAAAATTTCAAAACTGCGAATGATTGAAGTGAATTTAAAAATTTCTTTTATTAAAAAGTGATAATTTTAATTTGCAATAAAAAAAATACATGGGGCTTTTTGTAGTTGTAGAGTTGCACTTACCTTCTTAAATTCGCCTTGAGAGTAGATTTTGCGGAATGAAACAACAACAAAATACGTTAGAATCGAATAATGAGTTCTTAAATTATGCCTTTTCGTCACTTTAAAGAGTTGTTCAGATAATTGTAACAGTTATGCAATAACTACAATAGCACAATTGACTTCTTATTGACTTCTTCGCAACGATTTGCAGTTAAAAAGTGAATACCAAGTACAAAACGTCGGTGCTCCGACAAAATCAGCTATGTATGTGTTTTTCTGGGTTTTCAGGAGAGCAAAAACCCCCTTTTATCTGTTTACCTTAGCATATATCTTTAAAGTGAAACGTTTAATTGAATAAATGTTAACATTGCATTAAGAATTTAGTGAAATAAAACTAAGAAAAGTCAGAACAAAAACTCGACTTTTTGGCCATTGGGCAGCTAAAACAAATTTTTTCGAAAAACTAAACATAACTTATTTTGTTGGAGCATTTCTAATAATTATTTTTTGATTTGGTTACACATACATAGCTGGTTTGTTTTGAAGAAAGAAAGAATATTTTATTAAAACTAAGCATAATCTGTTTTAATCTATTTATTTGGAAAGTTAAATAAGGAATAATTTAATAGTTGAAATTTGGAAATTTTGAAATACCTGCCGATATAGCGAATATTCTACCTAGAATAAATAAATATGTTGAATCCGATAAATGGGACATAGAAAGTAATGAAGGGAGAATGCCTCATCCAATAATGACGAAAATTATGCGAAACGCCGCCAAAATCTTGCCGACTAGGGGGCTAGGCAAAATAAATTGTGTAGCCCGTTTAATACACCTCTTTTGTATCTTCCAGGTGACTTTGTAAAATTAAAGACATTATTTATTTTTACTGCAATTATTCTTTGACAACTTGACAACTTATTCACGAGCGTAAGCTTACTTAAAGAACTGCAGAAACTAAAAATAGAAGCTACAAGGAACTTATGTTTAGAAGTTAAGAAGCTGAATGCCCACTGGCATCTTAAGTTGCCGGGTGAAAAAACAAATTGCCAAATTGTTTCCGCGAAGTCGCTGAGGAAAGTATGTATTTAAGACAAAAAGGACAATGTGTTGAATTCCACAATTCCAAAAAAAAAGTTCATGCTATTGAGAGCTGATGATTTAAATTTTCATTAAATTCGTGGTAATCTTTATGCAAATATTTTTCTATATTTCGATCCTTTTATTTACAGTTTCTTAGTGCACCCAGAGCAAAAATGTTTCACAATATGTTCACCTCCAACGAAATTATTATTAATGAAACAATTTTAAACATATTGTGGATAATTTAACCATAATGTAGTTATCCATCAAGAAGACACAACCATATTATGGTTGCCTCCGAAAATGTTAGCGAAGAAAAAAAACTAAAAGAAGTTTGTTATGTAGTGTTTTAAGAGAATAATATTGGAAAATAGTTTTCCTTTATTTTTGGTATTTATCCACATGGGATGCTAAAATTAAGTACATAAACGGTTTGGTCGATAGATTTTTAATATATTTTTAATTTTTTTTAGAGTAACTAATACAATTACAAATAAAGTTCAAACTTAATTAACCAAACAATAGTAACGAAAACCTCCAGTTCGTTGTTGTAAAACAGACTAGATACTCTGGTGAGTATCGAACCCGCAACCATCGCAATGATAGACCAGCTCACTACCAACAAGCCTACCTAGGCACCCTTTTTTACATAAAATAACTGAAATACTTGTTGAAATCTATTTTTTGTGAAAAACGGTAAAGACATCATTAAACGGTTTGGTAGGTTGATGAACCTATCATTAATACAAGTTTCAAAGGACGTAATAAAAAAAATTTAAAAAATTTTGCACATAACCGATGTTGTCAGAGCGTGAGTGTAAAATAATAAAACAAATACAAATTTAAAACTAAAATATTTATAATATAGTCAAAATTAGGACCCCGCTGGAACTAAAAGTAACAGAAAAGCGTTCTAGTACACGAAAGTTTTAAAAATGAGTTCACAAAACAACCCAAACTCATTCTTCGGGTAGATTGAGTAATTTTTTTAAAATTTCACACACGTGGTTTTTTAGAGCCAATAAAAGTGAACTAAAAAAATCTATTTTTTAATGGATTTTAGTGATTTTTTGAACAATATGTTTATTCAATGGCTTTAATAATTTTGGTTGAAAATTTGTGATTTGTTTTATTTTTCTAGTGAAAACCTACGTTATCAGTGAGAAAAAATTATTAAATAAGTTTTAGAAACTGGGAATTATTTCCTTCCGAAGGTTACTTTATATGATATTCAACATTTTTATTTTTCGAATTTATTCTATGATGCTAAAAGCTTTAACAAAATATGCTAGTTATAATATGATGAAATTTGTATAAGCTTTGTCTTTTAACAAATTTGCGACTTTCTGTAAATTCCTTTAAAAAAATTTGTCGACATTAGGTTTTAAACTTAAAAACTATAAAGAACAATAAGAAAAAAAATTAACTTCCAAAGAGTACTTTTTAGAGCCAAAAGCGATACTACTAAATTCAATAGATATTCAACTACCAAAGTGGTCTAATTGGCCATAAAATATAGTCACTTAGTAGATTCTTAATGTAAATATTACCATATAGGGACACTTCTTTCCGAACGTTGTTACTTTACATTAATAAGAATTAAAATCAGTAGCGAAAGATGTTTGTTAAATGGGGAAACTATTAAGACTATATTTCGATCGAAATTGTTTGCAGGGAAATAAAAGGCAATTTGCAATCAAAATAATCAACACCTGACTTGAGGTCACAATTCATATGACAGATATGATTTGTACCAGTGTCAGCCTTATCCAATTTGTGCTTTCAAACAAGAAAAGCTTAAAAAAAATTTTGCTTTAGTACATACATTAAATATGCATATGAATTATATGTACGTATTTATACCTATATATAGATTGTGAAGTGTTAAAACAATTCAAGTGCTTTAGAAATAATAAGTCATTTAATTTAATAGCCGTAAAACATTTTTGAGTTGTTAATTAAGTTATCAAGTGACGTATAATGAATTTAAAACCAAATATTAAAGGTTTTAATTATGGATAATAAATTAAAAATACATTTTCATATCAAAGAAATTTTTATAATTAGTGTTCTTTGAAATCAATATTTAATCAATCCGCAATGAAATATGAAATTAAGTTTTTTAAAAGGCACTCTTTAATGCTTCATACGACTTTATCATTATTAATTTACTACTCAAAATAAAAGCAACATTTCTGTAGTGCGATTCACTAACTTTTATAATGATAATCGAATCGTTAAAATAAATATAACGAAAATTTACGAATATGCTATTCAGTAAAACTTTAACCGATATTCGCTGTCGTTTGAAGTCAGCTGTTACTTTATGCATTTTTTTCGTTATTTTAGCGACAATACGTAACGTTGTGTTTATTTAATCGATAAAGTTTATTTCATGTTTAAAATATCTGACGTCCGATTTCTTATGTTTATGTATGAACATTTAAAAAAAAGGTTTTTTTTGTTTACTTGGAAATTTTTTTTTAATATGTAAAATAAAAAGAAAAGAAGTAAGAGTGCTATATTCGGCAATGCCGAATATTATATACCCTTCACCACGGTGCAATAAGAACAAAAAGATATGTTAACACCATTTAGATATAAATAATTATGGCCCCTATTACGGTTTACAACATAATACAAAAATTACAACTCAACTGAGTTTAGTTGTAAACCGTAATAGGGACCTATATTTTATGCCACGCCCACTTATCCAAACCGTCCACATTATGTCGGATGCTTGTACCAAATTTGGAAACTTTTTCTCTTTCCATACATACAGGAAAATATACGGACATCTTTAAATAAACTTCGCTGTACATGTACTTATGTATTTGTTATGTGTAACAAAACGCAAAAGTCATATAAATCGTTACTTTTTGTGATAAGTATAAAAAACAAAAGCAACATGGAATTTTATGAAAAAAATTAAAGGCAGTCGATCTTAACGGAGCCGATGTGATAGAGTTACATAACAACCAAGACCGTGTTTTGATACATAAGTCGTATCCATAGGTCATATGACAGCCCTAAAATGTAGGTTTTTATAAAAATGTTGATGTTTTTAGCCCATTTTTGGAATATATTGCTCATAAATTACCCATTGTCTAACCGATTTGATAGTTTTATATACCGACGTGTTAAGGAAGAATTTTACCATTTACTTAAGCTATATTTATATTTGTATATACATACATATAAACATTTATATATACATACTTGTATATATTTTAACAAAGTTAATTATGACAAGTTAGAGTGATATAGTCGGCTGTGCCGAATCTTTAATACCCTCCACCGACTGTTCGAATATTTCAGGAGGGATATCTATATGATGTCTATTTATTATAAACTTATCTTTATAAAAACAGACATCAGATGATTATTAAATTATTTAGCAATTTAAACTAGCTTGAGTAACAGTTTCAATTCAAATTTTGTTATGATTGCATTATTTAGAACGCCTTAATCTAAACTGTTTTCCGGTAGTAGGGTTTATATGGGGCCTAAGGTAAATTATGGACCGATCTTCACGAAATTTCACAATTGTGGTGGAGGGTATAATAAAAAGAGTAATTTTTGGGGATTCAGTATTTCGGTTATAACTCAGCCATTTTTTAACCAATTTGACAGATTTATATTTAAAAAAAATTTAATTTTGGTCATAACTTTTTTGTATCTGAACCGATTTTTCCGACTTTTTCTACTAAAAATTTCCGATATTTTGGTATACAAGTCATATCTATAGGACATATGGCAGCACTAAAATTTAGGTTTTTATACAATTTTTATTTTTTTTTTGTACGGCAGGTACCACGCCCGCTTCAATGACGCACACATTTAGTAGGATGGTGTGTTGACAACCTAAATATGTGCACCTAATTTGGAAACTTTGGCTCTTGCCGTTCCCCAGATATACAGCAAAAAGTAATAAAAATACAACAACCACAAGGGAACAAATTTGAGGTAGTCGTGGTTTTTTGCCATCTGAGCCATTTGTGGACCGATCTTTTTGAATTTTAATAGCAAACAATTCCGGACCATATGTGACATAAATGTATAATAACCTGGCCCCCATCATATATGGGGTCTTCGGAAAACCCATTTCAACGGACAGACGACATAGATAAATCAACTTCGCTCCTCATAAGGACCCAGAATATAAATTCTTTATAGGGTCTAACATCAATATTATAGAAATTACAAACGGAATGCCAAACTTATATAAACCCTATTGCCCCCCACCTGTGGTGAAGGGTATAAATAATATTTATTAAATATGCAACAATATGCATTTAAAACCAAAAGATGCAACAATATGCAAACACAAATCGATGCAATTTTAACGAAAATTTAATGATTCGGAAAGATAATTGGTCAACATCGATCTTAGACTATCGACAAAAAACATGCATTTGCATGGAAATCGCATCCCTTGTCATAATCTGACCAGACCTTTCTCAATTCATTTAAAATAAAAAAAACATGCGTAACACGGAGGTTAAGGAACAATTTCATTTTTATTTTATTCTCTTTTGTGCTTTTCGTTTTTTTAACCATTTTTTAAAAAATCGAATATATATGTCGGCAAATATTACGATTGTTCGTTAAAAGTTAAGCCTATAGTACACGAAATGTAAAAAGCCACATGCGCATGTGGTTTTGACGTAATTTTGACGACACTACAAAGCCACAATAGCAAGTTCGTGTTGTGTGATTGCAGATCAATGTGTCTCAGTTAATGAAGTTGTTAAAATTATAGAAAAAGTGTAAAAAAAGTATGTACTATAGGCTTTAGTGAATCGCACCACTGCACAGTGGCCAATTCTTTACGTAAATGGCTGAAATTTGGTATCCAACTTAAGATTAGTATGTTTGATCCCTTGGACACGTTCATACAGGGGTTGGCAAGGTAACCATTAACGACCCAAAAGTATCGAACAAAATCAAAAAACGACTTTGGAGGTGTAAAAAAATATGATAATTTGTAGCAATTTTATTAATAGTTTGTGGAATATGCTCATCTTCTGTCCTCATCTTTTTGCCTACCTGAGCAAATAAAAGTAATATCTATGGTTATAATATAATATGTAAACTTATGTGATTATATACATAACCATATATATATCTTTGCATAACTCTGACACTTTTAGACTGAAAAACAATTTGCGTTCTTGAGCCATTTTTTGGGTGATCTTTTTTTAAGTTTCACTTTTTTCTGTTTTTGCTCGTCTTGCATAGGTACATTTGAGTAAGAAACCCTTTTGTTAATCATAATATGTTTGGGTTTTTAATAATTGTTGTAAATTTTTGTTATTTAAATTATTACACCTAACACTAATATTACCTGTATAAAAAAAGGAATGTCCGAATCAGTAAGTAACGCTTTTACCCACCTGTGCAGTTGCGTTCTAAATCACGTTATTTTATGGAGGAAAATAGTTGTACCTGTTCATAACAACTTTTAAAACTATAAACACCTAAAAATTAAAAAAATAATAATTGACTACGTGTTGGGTAATCAGAAAATTACTGTGAAAATTTCAGGAAAATCGTTCCAGTAGTTATAGTCTATAGTGAACAAACAACCATGCGCTTTTTCATTTATATATTATATATTGCTTCCCCTGCACCTCCCCTTTTACTTTTTTTTTTTTGAAACGTGTAGTTTAACATAAGAGTGGGTCCTACAAAGCTTTAAGTCTTTTGTCTTTAGATGTTCGGTATGAAATATTTTCGTCCTATAGGGGGTACTGCTCCTCCTCTGTCTACCTCACCTATTTTTATTTTAAAATTTATAGTTTACGATAATATTGGCTGCAACCACGTTTGAATACTCTAGTTATAATAGATCTTCAATTACGCAATATTTAATATATGCATCCTATGGGGTATCGCACCACTTGTGCCTTCCCCTTCAATTTTTATTTTCAAAGGTGTAGTTTACTTTAAGATTGAATTCTACCAAGCTAGAATATTATTAATATAACAGTTCTTAAGATATGCGATATTTAACATTGGCGCCCTAAAGGGGTAACACTTCCCCTGCTGATATCTTATTTTAATTTCGGTGGTTATTGCAAAAACTTAATGAAAATGGATGCAGCGGCTCTTAAGATAAGCGATACTTAAGATTGGCATCCTATGGAGGGTACCACTTACCCTGCCCCCATCGAAAAACAAGTAGGCTTTTTCATTTTTGGAGCTCAATTGATGCTATTTTAAAAATTTCAGGAAAAACGGTTCAGTAGCTTAGGAGTCTATAAGCCAACAAACAAACATACAACCAGACAAACATTTTTCATTTTGAAAGAAGGACTCAGAAAGGCTTTTATGTTATACAATACGAAAAATACCCAATTTTTTGCTATAAATTTCATATACATATTCCAAAAAAAAACAAAAAAAAAACTTTCTCAAATTAAGGCTAAGTGCCCCGGTAGGCTAGCTGGTAGAAAGCTAGTCTATTAGTGCCGGGGTTGCGAGTTCGATTCCCGCCAAGGACTCTGGTTTCTTGCCTGCAGACAAGCGAAGAGCTTCGCGGGATTAGCTTATGAAATTAAAAAAAAAGATTATTCATAAGAAATAACTATCAATTTTCTAACTGCATTCTGCCGCACCCTAATATATAAAATAATATACCAAAATAAAGTCAAAGAAGTCACATTTCAAACAAAAAAAAACACATTAAAAAATTCCGCCTTTGCCAAGAGGTATAGACTTTTGACCGCTATTTTTTAATTTGCCACAGTGTGTTAATTGCGTAAAAAACATAGTTTTTTTATCCAAAAACTAGACTGCTCCAGTAGACAAGCTGGTAGTGAGCTAGTCTATCAGCACCGAGGTTGCGCGATCGAATCCCACCAGAGACAGAAAAAAAAAAATAAAATAAGAAAAAATAGAAAAAAAAAAATAAAATAAAGTAAAATAAGAAAAAATAGAAAAAAAAATTTTTTTTTCTTTATTGAAAGTATTCATCCAATGAACTTACTTAACTCCCTATTTGCAAGCGAATGTGGTAATGACTTATTTAACTCCCTATTTGTAAGCGAGGGTGGTAAGTACTTGTCTCCAATGGCATCACCGTGTTAAAATAATGAGTTAAAATGCCAATGTATAAGTAGTGTAGAGTCGTTATATTAGCTTTTTAACTCATTACTTTGCAACGTAAGTTTTTGCTGGGTACCTATATACATTTTAAATTTAATTCAATTATGACATGCTCCAAAGCACTTCAGGTGCACTCCTACGTTACATTTCTCACATTAATTACCATAGGCCCCATATAAAACCCGCTCTCGAAAAACACTTTAGTACCCTAAAACCATAACAAATAATGTTATTGTAATAAATTTTGGTCTGTAACAGGTTTCACATCACACTGTCAAATTTAAAATTTCGTGAAAATAATTTACCACAGATGCGATAAAAAGCCCACTGCTGAAATATCCTTGCTGTCAGTAGACGGTATCAAAGATTCGGCACAGCCGAATATAGCACTCTTACTTGTTTTTTTTTTGGGAGAGGGTAATTTCGCATTACTTGTGCGGTTTTCTCGTACTGTCACTATTGAAGTAAATAACACACTTTGTGCATAACAAAAATAATGAAATTTACATAGAGAATTTACTTACGGCGAAATATTCTGCCATTTGCTAACCGGCCATTAGTTTGTAAAAGGTTAAACTATAATGTGCACACAATAAAAGTTTTTACAATATAATAATTACGCCCCAGGCTTATTTCGCTAAAAAGAAAATTAAAAAATTAGGTCGAAGTTAGAAAAAATGGTTTTCTGATGATCGGGCCTAAGCAACCAGTGAAATGCGCATAGAACTAGCTTTCCCCCAACAATAAATTTCAGTCTATTTATCAAAAATAAAAATTTGGAATTTCAAAAAAACTTTAGTATTTTTGTATTCCCAAAAATAAGTTTGAGAAAAATATCTATTTAAACTTGTAATTTCCTGTCTTTTACGGTACAATATTGCAAAAACCACATGTACCGGTTTAAAGAATTTTGCATAACTTTTTAACTTATTAATGTTACATAATAAAACTTTACCAATTTAATAAGGGCACTGTAGTCTAATTTTGATTAAAAAAATTAGGACTAAGTTAGAAAAATTTTGATTTAAATTCGTTTTTTTTGTTTGATCAATTTTTGGTTCGAAAAAACCTTTTTTTTTTTTTTAAACGGCAACACTTTACCACCCCGTAACTCGACAAAAAACATCATAGAAAAAAATATTTCGCACACTTATTCAAATGTACTAGAAATATAGTAATGCCAAATATAAAGGAATTCCAACGAAATTTTTTTATTGGGTCGTCCCATTCACAAATAATGCCTCTTAAGCAGGGACCACACAATTGCCGCAATGCACTAATATGACACAATTTTTATTGTGCTTTATTGGTGCACAATAATGAATTTGCACCAATCAAATATTCTGAATTAACACGATTGCCCTGTTCTGAACAAATTTACCTGCCGCTAGTTGGAACAAAGCAAAATGGTTACAACAATTGCCGCAGCACAGTCACACGATTGTTCTTACTTGTGTTAACTTTGTAAAATTTGTATCATATACTTGAACAAATTTTTGTTTGAATAGTTTTATTTAAAAATTTCGTATGTTAGTCTGGGATCACACTATGAAAGTTTTCTTTCTGAGTTTATTGGTGAGAGGGGAAATGAACATGTTTTTCTTTTCTCCTCTCTCACCCATAAACTCAGACTTTCTGAAAGAAAACTTTCATAGTGTGAACCCAGACTTAAGGCTCGCATAGAAATATCTTTAAAAAAAATATGCGCATATTTTGTTAATAGCAATAATTAAAAAAAAAAATTTAATGCAAAATAAATAAATACATATTTATTTTTATTACCTACTACAGTTGTTGGGTGAAGCAACCCAAGCTCCTGGTACCAATAAAGATTGTTAACACCAAACTGAGTTGTAGAACGAAAAATTACATATACTTTTATTTTCACAAATCTTTATAAATGGCGTTGAAATTCCTAGGTAAATATAACACAAATCAAAGTTTACATATATGGTTACTTAAATTCAAAATTACAAACTTTTTTAGTTTGGCCTCGGAGCAAGCTTCTTAACTTCCTTTTCTTATTAAAATAGGTTAAACATACAATATAAATTACAAATGTGAATACAAATTGAAATTGAAACTACAGAAAAAATATGTCTTCTTAAGCAATAATTACTTTTCCCGCTTGGAAAACAATCTTTGACATTTTACTATTTGACAATATAAGTATTGCCATTTCAACAAAAGTTCAATAACGAGGTGCGGCTTGGCAGTGGCGGTAACACTTCCCCGCAGTATGACAAGAATTTTTCGATGGCTTACTCCAATTCTTGAGCCACATCTAAAAGTGCTAACTTAGCGGCCGGCCTTTCCAAAACCCCACATGTTGTCATCACTTTAGCCCTTCTAACTTGACCATCATCGGCAGTGCATACATCAATAATTTTTCCTCTTGGCCAAACGTTCCTGGGATGCATAGGGTCAACCACAATCACAAGGTCGCCAACCTCCAACGGTTTAACCTTATCGTGCCACTTAGAACGACATGTCAGTGTTGGCAAATATTCAGCCACCCACCTTTTCCAGAATTTTTCCGCAAACAGTTGGGAAGCTAAATAACATTGTCGTAATACAACTCCTGTGTCGTCATAAATTGCTAACGGCTTTAGACCACCAGAGCTTCCAACTAAAAAGTGGTTTGGAGTGAGAGCCTCATTATTCTCCTTCTCAATGGGAACATATGTAAGTGGGCGAGAATTGACTATGTTTTCCACCTCTGCCATCATGCTTCTCAAAACTTCATCATTTGGGCACCTTTCATTTGATATTTTGTACAGAACAGTTTTAATAGATCTTACCATTCGTTCCCATGCTCCTCCCATATGAGGTGAGGCTGGTGGGTTAAAGTTCCACTTTGTAGTTGAGGTTGTAAAATTTCGAACTAATTGGTTTTTGTCGACTTCTTTTAAGGCCTGTCGTAACTCACGATCTGCGCCAACAAAGTTTGTGCCGTTATCGCTAAAAAATTCTCTTGGTGTTCCTCTCCTGGAGGTAAAATTCCTAATTGCCATGATGCAAGAACTCGTGTTAAGGGAGTGCACTATTTCTAAATGAATTGCTCTAATAGTTAAACAAGTAAAAAGTGCACCATATCTTTTTTCTTTATGTCTATTAACCGTCACATACATGGGCCCGAAGAAATCGAGACCAGTAAAGGTAAATGGAGCCACATACGCAGAAAGTCGTGCTCGTGGTAATTTCGCCATTTGGGGAATCCGTGGTGCAGCATTCTTTATTTTGCACATTTGGCATCGCTTTACAACTTTTTTAAAGACAGTTCTAAGTTGAGAAATATAGTACTTTTGACGTATTTCATTTATAGCAGTTTCTATATTTACGTGATAACATATGCAATGATAATGCAAAATTATGAGTTCGGTTACATAACTATCTTTTGGCATGATGAACGGATTTTTCAGTTCAAGTGGTACATCAGCATTATCAATGCGACCATTTATTCGTAAAAGTTGATTTTCATCTAAAAATGGTGATAATTTGTACAAGGAACTTGACTTCAGTATATCCTTTCCCTGTTGACAGCGTTTTATTTCATCTACAAAATATTCAGACTGAGTTTGTTTTAATATCACGATTTCCGCCGTTTTAAGTTCCTCTTGGGTAAGTTCTTTGGCTAGTTCATTTCTCCTCACTTTATTTTTAATAAACGTGCAGAATTTAATTACATAGGCTACGGTTCTCAATAATCTACACCATCGAGAAAAACGTCTGAATTTAATAAGTGTTGGTACAATCTCCATAGAAAGACTTGGGTGCTTGATTTCTATTTCGGTAGAGAATGCATCTTTTTTTTCAACAGGCCAATTTGTTTCAGAAACCCTTAAAAAGTCTGGACCTTTAAACCACCTACTACTTTCCGTTAAGTTAGGATTCGTTGTCCATTTAGTAGCATCATCGGCCACGTTCATTTTTCCTGGAACCCATCTCCATTCTTTTATTTCTGTCAAATCAAGAATTTCGCTCACACGCACTGCTACAAATTGTTGATATTTGCGATGATCAGAACGAATCCAACTTAAAACAGTTCTTGAATCTGACCAAAATATTTTCTTATGTATTTTACAAGAATGATTTTCTATTATATTTTTTGCGAAACGAGATCCAATTAGCGCTGCCATCAATTCAAGCCTTGGTATAGATGCCAACTTCAAAGGAGCCACTCGAGTCTTTGAGCCAACTAGTGAAATAACCGTGTTTTCAAATAAGCTTATTCTAAAATATGATACAGCTGCGTAGCCGTTCTCGCTGGCATCAACGAAAGTGTGCAGCTCCACAATAGCATCATTATAGTCGGATATAGACTGTAAATAACATCTAGGAATTTTCAAGTTTTTTATTCTGGGTAAATTTTCTAACCATTTTTTAAATTTCTCCGCTTGAGTAGATAAAATAGGCTCATCCCATCCGACTCCACTTCTCCATATTTCTTGTAATGTTATTTTAAGATACATTAAAAAATGTCCAATTAATCCTAAGGGATCGTAAACGCTCATGAGTATTTTCAAAACTTTTCTTTTGGTGGGCTCGTTCGTTCCTAGAAAAAGGTCACTGTCCAAAATTGACGCTGATATTTTGAATGTTATAACATCTTCATTTGAGTTCCAGAATATACCCAAAACTTTTTCAGAATCGTGCTCATTTCCCATATTTAGACTTTTTCCGTCAGATTTATTTCCCTTTATATTTGTTAAAAAGTCATTACTGTTTGCAACCCAGTTTCTCAGGTTAAAACCTGCTAAGCTATGAACATATCGCACTTCAGTGGCTAGTTTAATAGCTTCATTTACTGTGTCTGTAGAAAAAAGAAAGTCATCAACGTAATGATTTTTTTCTATGGCAAGTGCCGCCTCCGGATATACGGTTTTGTATTTAGCAGCGTGAAGGTTTTTGACATATTGGGATATGCAGGGTGAACAAGAGGCACCAAAGGTCATTACATTCATGACATAAATATCAGGATCTTTTGATGCATCACAACTACGCCATAAAAACCTTTGAGCATGACGATCCGCTTGCCTTATGAATATTCTGTGGAACATTTGTTCTATATCAGCTGAGAATGCTATTTGCCTTTGCCGAAACTTAAAAATCACACTCGGAAGTGAGGTAAGAAGATCTGGGCCTTTTAAAAGTGTTGAATTCAATGATACGCCATGAGACTTTGCAGCCGCATCCCAAACTATTCTTGTTTTATTAGGTTTATTTTTGTTAAAAACAGGAAAAATAGGCAGATACCAAATTCGTTTTTCATTTTGATTGTAATTGGTTAATTTTGAGATATAATTTTTTTTCAAGTATTCGGCGATAGTTTTTTCAAAGACATCAAACAAGACTGCATTTTTAGTTAACGTTTTCTCTAAACATAAAAGTCTTTTCTTTGCCATTGCATAGCTCTCTGGAAGAGAAACATCATCATAACGCCATAACAACGCGGACTCATAATGGCCACTTGATTTTTGTACAGTATGCATTTTTAATGTGTCTATTGCTCGTTGATCGTCTTTACTAAGCATACATGGGTTGCCAGTAATACCAGTTGTTTCTATTGTATAAAATTGTTTGATTAAATTGTTTAAACTTGAATCGTTACATTCGCATAGATGAATACCAGTAAAATGATCTTTATTTCTTTCACCGCTTATATTTCCATATAAAACCCACCCTAAACGGGTGCTCACAGCAGTAGGTTCACCTTCACGTCCTTCTTTAACAGAGTTAGGAGTGCACAAGTTAATGTTGTTTAAACCTATCAAAACTTCTGGTATAGCGTTAGTGTAATTTTCAATTGGGAGTCCTCTTAAATGGGAAAATTGATTACTAAGTTTTGTGTAATCTATGCTCTGAGATGGTAATAATAAATTTTTAACTGAGCGTACTTCAACAAAATGTTTTTTATTATTTGGTCCAGATATCTTAATTGATAGCTTTTTTGATGATTCTTCACTTCTTTGCATGTCATTGGTCCATTTTAAACAAAGAGGCTCCAGTTCACCGTCTAAATTTAGTGCCTTTATTAGCTTTTCATTAATTAGACTGACGGAAGAGCCTTCATCAATAAAGGCAAAAGTTTTAATAACTTTGTTATTCTGACCGAATAGTGTAATTGGCAAAATTTTAAACAACACTGTACTGTACATACTACTGTGTGCGTTAACATTATGAGTTTGGTTTACATTATTTTGATTTGACGTTAATTCATCTGTTAACATATCAACTTTATGCAAAAGAGAGTTGTGTTTTATATTGCAGTTTTCAACTTCACAAACAATATTGCTTTTGCAAAGCCCATAATGTTTACGCAAACACAATTTACAAAGTTTGCATTCTCTTACTATGTCCCATCTTTCATTTCGCTGAGCGGACAAAAACTTTTTACAATTAGAAACACTCTTACAATTTCCATCGCATACAATGCAGCCCCTTTGGTTTTGTTCAGTATGTGTGTGTATGTAAACGTTTTTTTGTTTATTTCTTGAAAATTGCTCAGTTAATGCAAAAGTAGTGCTGCTCGCTGCTATGTTTATGCTGCTTGCAGAAACGCCGATGTCAAAAAGCCAGTCAGCAAATTCTGACAGATTTGTTTTTCTTTGTTCTTTCATCAATTTTGTTTTGTTTTTTCCCCAATTTAACTGCAAATCTGGTGGCAATTTTGTTACTAAATCTTGTAAAAGTGAAGAATTATTTAATTCTTCGTATAATCCGCAAGCTTCAATTATTGTTTTAAGGCCTTTTACCTCTACAGCAAAACAAGTAATGGTTTCCAATTTATTAGTGTTTACAGAAGGTAATAATTTAATTTTTTCTTTTATAGAATGCAATATTTTTTCTGGCTGTCCAAAAAGAAGTTTTAGTGTCGATATTGCCGCCGGTACACAGTTCGGATGTATAAGAATGTGTTGCACTGATCTTAAGGCATCGCCACGCAGAGCTCTTTGTAGCCTGACAAGGTTTTCGGCATCTGTTAATCCACAGACAGAGGTTGACCAATCAAACGTCGAACTAAACAATGGCCATTCTGCTGGATTTCCTGAAAAGATAGGAAGATCCCTTGGCACTGTTTGTCGTGCGTTCATTTGTTGCGACGTGAGTTGATTTTGTGTGCTATTTAAACCCGGGTCCGTTGCAAATGTTGGTGCTGTAAAAAATGGCTGTTGATTGAATAATCTTTGCGGATATTGGTCTGGATTTGAGCTGTGAACTTGGTTCCTGTGTAAATTATTAAATGTGTAATCTTGTGGGAATAAAGCATTAACACTACGGCGCTGAAAGACGTTGTTATTGTTTATAAATGAAGTAGCCGTTGGTTGATATGTTGCGTTTATTACATTTGAGGTTATGTTCTCATTATTTGCCACTACTGGCTCCTGTGATTTTGATGGTTGAGGTAAAGAGAAAGTTTCATTTGGCAGATATGTTTCACGCACATTAGCTGAATTATTAGTATTGTTAGATGTAGTTGTTTGATGTGAATCAGGGAGATCATGTAGCCAATTATGAATAGATTTTTCTGACGAAATCGACAAATTTTGGCATTCCGGTATCTGCTCTAATATTTGATATTTTCTTCTTAAAAATTCTAATTCAATAAGTCGTTCTTCCTCTAAACGTTGCAGATCTAATTTTCTTCTAGAGACAGCAACTCTAGATAAATTTGAAACCCTATTACTTTGGCTGCTTATTGATATTGGTGATATTGGTTCAGTTGTTGTACATTCTACACAACACCAATCCTCACTAGCGCATGCTATTGAAGCACATTCAAGATGAAATGGTAAGCGGCAGGTTTTACATTTAACAAATTCGTTTGTTGCAAGTTGGTGGCATATTTGGCAGTTTTGTGGTTGACCCTGTAAAATTGAAAAGTCCATTTTATTGTACTTACGAATATTATAGGAACCCTTTTCTGAATGCGTTATCGATTAAATGGGATTTGAACAGCTTTTGCCACTTCACAAAGGGATTTGTACAAATAGAATAAAAAAGAATTTCAATAATGTTGGGTGAAGCAACCCAAGCTCCTGGTACCAATAAAGATTGTTAACACCAAACTGAGTTGTAGAACGAAAAATTACATATACTTTTATTTTCACAAATCTTTATAAATGGCGTTGAAATTCCTAGGTAAATATAACACAAATCAAAGTTTACATATATGGTTACTTAAATTCAAAATTACAAACTTTTTTAGTTTGGCCTCGGAGCAAGCTTCTTAACTTCCTTTTCTTATTAAAATAGGTTAAACATACAATATAAATTACAAATGTGAATACAAATTGAAATTGAAACTACAGAAAAAATATGTCTTCTTAAGCAATAATTACTTTTCCCGCTTGGAAAACAATCTTTGACATTTTACTATTTGACAATATAAGTATTGCCATTTCAACAAAAGTTCAAAAACGAGGTGCGGCTTGGCAGTGGCGGTAACAACAGTACTTTTCGCTTATAGTCCATTCCGCTTAAAGGCCAAAAACAGATATGAGCCAAAACTGTCATATTCACATGCAAATTTTTTCGAATTTCATACAAATTATTTGCTCTAAGGTTCATTTCGCTTATAGTCCATTTTCGTTTAAAAGCCACATTTTCTTAGCCACACATTCTTAATGCAAAAATGTTGCTTATCCACTCTGTTTTTTTATATTTTTTTAATCAACTGGCAACATGTTTTTATTTTACTTTCTGGAAAATGCCAAAATGCCTAGTGCGGTAATCGTGTAAAAATTACAAAAATGCATCAATATTTATTCTGTTCTTGTGCGGCAATCAAACAACACAATTCGCGCCAATATTTGCCTTTTTTTAATAAATTTACTTTTTTGTGTTTCGTTTACAGTACTTTTCGCTTAAAGTCCACTACTATAGTTGCACAGCTTTTGTGGACTATAAGCGAATTTGAACTATAACCGATTTTATTATAAGCCATTTTATGGATAGTAAGTGAATCCTAGCATAATTCACATTCTTTTCTTCAATAAACCACTCTTTTTTTAAAAAAAGAAAAGTTTATTTAAAACATAACCAAATATTAATTTAATTTAAATAAATAATTAAATCAAAAATCTTTTTTATTAATTAATTCAAATGCTTTAAAAGCTTACAATAAAAACAAAATATAAAATGTTCAATGCTTCATAAGCCTTGAGTATAAGATAAATTTTAATTCTTTGGATGACGAAATCAAACACAACATAAAAATCAATTTCATTGGTTCTTTAGATGGGGTATTGACCTTACAATTTTTTGTTATACCAAACGTCAAAATCTTTGCATATAAAAAAACTCTAATATTTTTGTCAGCGTTTTTTTTTTTTGTATGACAAAAAATAGTAAATTTATTAAAAAAAGGCAAATATTGGCGCAAATTGTGTTGTTTGATTGCCACACAAGAACACAATAAATATTAATGCATTTTTGTTATTTTTACACGATTGGCGCACCAGGGTTGCATTTGATTGGCAAAAGTAAGCACAATATTGTCCTCGATTGGTACATGAGCCATTTGGTTGTGCAGTCACACGATTGGGGTATTAACGTGTGAAAATTGGTGCATTGCGGCAATCGTGTGATCCCAGCTTTAATGTAAAAATACTTTGCTCTTCATGTCACCTTGTCACATGATTTTCCGTTAAATGAAAATAAAGCTGGCATAGTCCAAATATGCCATATGATAAACAAAAGTAGGTGGAATTTATGAAATATTTGCTATTTTATCCAATATTCTTCTTCCGAAGTTCCAAAAAGTTTAAGAACCTATGAAGTATTAAATCGAACACCGTGCTTGTGAGAACTTAAAACAATTTTGCGCAAATTCTTCTTAGAATAACTCAAGTAGTAGTAGTAGTTACAAGGCATTTAACAAATAAACAACACAAGATTGATTTATAAGATCTAATATTAGGTGTTTTTTTTACATACTAAAGGGGGAAATAAGGTATAACCAAGTCAGCTTATACTTATATGTAAACAACAAAATTAATGATGAGTGTGTTTGGTCGTATTTATACCTACACCACCATAGGTGGAAAGGGTATAATGCGTTTGTGCTGATATGTGCAGCACATAAAGGTATTGGTCCTAGACCCATGTTTTTTTAGTATATCAATCAGGTCAAAATCACTATCAGAATCGATATAACTTATCCGTCCGGCTGGCTTAAACTTTATGCGAAAAGTACTGGTTGAGATTTTAAAGATAATTTGATGAAATTAAATGTTTTAATTTAATTAAATTAATTTAAAAAAACCATGCAAATTTTTTTCCCGAATAGTGTCTTATTCCATTATGCCCGGCACCCGATGTCCACCGCTATCGTTCGCTTGCATTTTCAACAACAAACAGCTGACTTGCGGCACACTAAGTATTTTCAGCACGACAATGCAAGCGACCGATAACGTAACAGTTTTCATAAAAATTTGCGGCCCACTATGAAATCTAATGCGACCACAATTGTCAAAATCAGTTACTTGTGTTGTGGTTGTCGACACAGATTACTTGGTACTGTGGTCAGAGGTCCAAGCCGATATATAATTGTCGGCAGCGGCGGCTTTAAGCCGGCTGAAGCCGATGTTAAATTAATTGATTTTCTTAAATTTAAAAACAAACCTTTTTATCTTCGATGTAGGGTATAAAATAAAAAATATTTATTTGCTTAAAACATATCTTGCTGAATATATATGTTTTAAGTATCTGTCTCTGGCCAATTTAAAAATCTCAAAAAAAGTTCCGCACTTTGATACATCACATGTGCTTTTCCCTTTTTTCTACATAAGCTTTTCTATTGCAAAGTTTTTTAAAATACAGTAGTTTTGACTTAGCTGCGCAATCTCCTTTGCACGATTTTTTGTGCAGGTAAATCAAAAATGCAGCTATCTTAAATGCATTTACCTGCCTTAATGTGCAGGTACACAATTGTGGTTACCTGCACAAAAGTGCAGCTAAAGTAAAGTGTTTGATTTAAAAGTAGAATAAAAAAATTATTTTTTTAATACATAACTTTATATTTTATTAAAATTTTATTTCAACCCAGGAGCTTACTAGGAATCTCACAAAGAGTCTTTTTGATCGTCGACGAGATCATTTTTTAATTGTAGACGGTTCCTAGCACGGGAGAAACTGTTACACGTGCTGATTCGTAAGAGAGATTCTTCCATAAAGCAGCGAAAAACGCTAATATTATTCGTAAAGGGAATCGTTTATGATGTATGTTGAGTTTATCTACCGAGTCTTTCAAAAGCATGCTAAGAGTCGTATGAGACTCATGTAGGTTTTATTTTACAACCCGTGAAATACTCAGCCGTATGACTAAGCTACCTAAATAAGGGCATCAGGCGTATTTTTCATGCCAAAACTTCTAATTTCTATACAATTTCTATAAAACAAACCTTAAGGTCGCGAAATCAATACCATCCTGTCGGAAAATCCTTTTTTGCAGATCCTCAGACCGGTTTGTTTTATTAAAAACAGAGAGTCCCAAAAGGTTCATTTCAAGATTTACAGATGAGCGTGTCAAAAAATAAATAAATTAAGAAAAGATTTAGATGTTTTTGTTGCTCGTCAGATAATCACCAGAAGATTCTTTTAGGAGTTGTATATTAAACATAATCGTCTAACAAACAGCCTATGCTAGCTGGGAAATAACAGATCATTTTATACATGAATGTATGTTTATTTAATATAAAAGAAGCATTAACAATAACAATGAGAATTCACAAAGAACATAAAACATAAAAAAACAAAATAATTGCGATTTATATTTTTATAAACAGCTTAAATTGGATATTTATTTGAAAAAGTGGCCACCATGTATTTTTATCTGTGCAGCTAACTTTGATGTTTTGTATGAAAATATTTTAAAGCTGCCCAAAAATATGAAAAATGTGCAGGTATACAAAATGCACGTAAACAAGGATTTTGAAGAATAATTCCAGAAAATATTTATTTTGGGCAGTTAAGTCAAAGTGCAGCTAACTTTGATATTTTGTATGAAAATAATTTTAAAATGCCAAACATTTTGTGCATTTATCTTAAATGTGCAGGTATAGAAAGTGCACTTAAAAAAGGAATTTGTATGGAATTAGAAAGAATAATTCCAAAAATTATCAATTTTGTGCAGTTAAGTCAAAAGTGCACGTAAACAAAAGGCAGTTAAGTCAAAACTACTGTATTCTATAAATCCAAAATAACTTAAATGATTATTGTAATTGGAAAGCTCTTCATTTTCTGACCCTGATGCATTTTCTACAATTTTACTGGCACTTTGTGTAGAAAAATAACTTTTTATACCTATCTTTGAACTTTGGCAAAGTCAGAACCGAATTAAGTCAGAACCGAATTAATCGAAATAATCTCATTGAATTGATATCTGTATAATATTCAACTAAACCTACTTTTTTATGATGTAAATCTGTTTTCCTAAACGTGGGTGAAAAATGTGTAAATACAGTATTAACACCGTGTTGATGCATTATGTACTTAAATGTGTACCTACGTTGTAGTGTATCAGCCGTATTCATAACAAAAAGTTAGCCACAGTTTGTACACTACGTACAACGAACTGCTAAGTAGAATGCCGATTACGCATAGCAGCTTGTAAGCACAGTGTTTATTTATAACTAAAGCTAGGATCACACGATTGCCGCAAATGCACCAATATGACACAATTATTATTGTGCTTTATTGACGCACAATAATGAAATTGCCCCAACCAAATTTTCTGAAATCACACGATTGCCCTGTTTTATACAAATTTAATTGCCGCTAGTTGGTACAAAGCGAAATGGTTACAACAATTGCCGCAGAACAGTCACACGATTGTTCTTACTTATGTATATTAACTGCGAAAATAGCTGTTGTGGTAGCTTTTTTATTTGTTTGAAAGTTCTTGTTAGATTGTTCATTGAACAAAATTAAATGATAAATGATACAAATCATATACTTAAACAAATTATTGTTGAATAGTTTTATAAAAATTTTTTAAGATATTCCAAAAATTAAGAATTAACAATTTCGTATGTTTAGGTTCGAATAGAAATATCTTAAAAATATTCGCACAGAACAGCTCAATATGCTTGTGAACATACATACTTAAAATAATTAATTAAAAAAATTTAAATGCAAAATAAATAAATACATACATATTTATTTTCATTACCTACTAAAAGAAACACAAAAAAGTAAATCTAATAAAAAAAAGGCAAATATTGGCGCGTATTGTGTTGTTTGATTGCCGCACAAGAACACAATAAATATTGGTGCATTTTTGTCATTTTTATTGACGCGCGGTTGCATAGCAAACAGTCACACGATTGCCGCACCAGGGTTGCATTTGATTGGTAAAAGTAAGCACAATATTGTCCTCGATTGGTACATGAGCCATTTGGTTGTGCGGTCACACGATTGGGGTATTAAAAAGTGTGAAAATTGGTGCATTGCGGCAATCGTGTGATCCCAGCTTAACACTGAATTTTAATAATGCCACATTATATTACTTAAAAATGCAGCACGTTTGCATTTATCATCGCTGGTTTTGTCATCATTTTGTTAATTTGTTTTTTTCTCCACATATAATAATTTTAAAAAGTTTTTAAAATTAAAACAAAATAAAAAAGATAGAAAAAGAAAATTAAACAGTAATTAAAATAAAACCAACCAAAATGTTTAACATTACACAACTGTTTTTCACAAGTTGGCAAACGTTTGTCAGAGATTAGCAAATCATTAGCCAGAGTTTGGTAAATAAACTTTGTGCCAATTTCATTCCAAATTTTCATTATGAATACGTTTGTATATGTACATATATGTTTTGCATCTAAAATTTATTTGCTTTTCTTTGCTCAGTGGCAAGCACAAAGTTTATTTATTTATAGCATAATTTTGTTTCGGCTGGCCAATGATTCCCCATGGGTCCCAAACAGAGTACACTCTCGAAAATTTGTCTGTAAACGAATAAACAGACGAATTAAATTTCGTAGCATAAATATGTAGGTTTATCTATTGTACCTACCAAGATAAATTCATTTTTAAGGTGGCGTTGGAAGCACACCTGTGCTACTTTTTTTCTTACTTAGAAAGAGGAATATCAAAAGTTCCTTGTGTTTTTGACATATTGACCATCAAATGCATCTAGAGTTTTTTTCCCGGAGTTTTTCGATTCCCGGGAAAACGGGAAATTTTTTTAAATTTATTGTAAATGTGCTTACACCAAACAAGGTTTTGATACCATTTAAAGCCTTTTATACGTCTCACATTTCCATTGTATGTGTACATACATATCTTAACATATGTATATTTGTATTTACATATAAAAAATGTTGTTTTGTCACAATTCCATAGCTTTACTGAAAAAAGTACCAAAAAAAAGAGCAAAAATACCCGCATTCCAAGAAACATACAAGCCGCCCATCACTGTTTTACAAATGTCACGTAACAACGGTATGAAATTCTATTTTATACAGAACTAGCTTAACCCGGTGCGCTTCGCTACACTGCTTTAACCACTTTATCGGTTGAGAGATATTTAATGTATGCATCCTATGGGAGGTATTTCCCCCCCTGCGCCTACCCGCTTTATTTTTATTTTCAAAGTGAAGTATACCATAAGAGTGACTTCTACAAAGTTTGACCTTTCTCACTATAACAGTTTTTAAGATATCCGATATTAAACATTGGCGTCCTATGGTGGGTAACACTTCCCCCGCTGCTATTTTATTTCAATTTTGGGGCTCAGATAATCCTACTACCAAAAGTTCAACAAATTGCTTGCAGCGGCTCTTATTAATATTTCTATCTATGAGGGGTACTGCTCCTCCTCTGGCTACCCCGCCCATTTCTATATTGAAATTTATAGTTTACCATAATAGTAGCTTTAACTACGTTTGAAGACTCTCCCTTTAATAGTTCTTCAGTTGAGCGATATTTAATGTATGCATCCTATGGGAGGTATTTCCCCCCCTGCGCCTACCCGCTTTATTTTTATTTTCAAAAGTGAAGTATACCATAAGAGTGACTTCTAGAAAGTTTGAACATTCTCACTATTACAGTTCTTAAGATATGCGATATTAAACATTGGCGTCCTATGGTGGGTAACACTTCCCCCGCTGCTATTTTATTTCAATTTTGGGGCTCAGATAATCCTACTACCAAAAGTTCAACAAATTGCTTGCAGCGGCTCTTATTAATATTTCTATCTATGAGGGGTACTGCTCCTCCTCTGGCTACCCCGCCCATTTCTATATTGAAATTTATAGTTTACCATAATAGTAGCTTTAACTACGTTTGAAGACTCTCCCTTTAATAGTTCGTCAGTTGAGCGATATTTAATGTATGCATCCTATGGGAGGTATTTCCCCCCCTGCGCCTACCCGATTTATTTTTATTTTCAAAAGTGAAGTATACCATAAGAGTGACTTCTAGAAAGTTTGAACATTCTCACTATTACAGTTCTTAAGATATGCGATGGTAAACATTGGCGTCCTATGGGGAAAACCACTTCCCCCGCTGCTACTTTATTTCAATTTCGGGGCTCAGAAGATCCTACTACCAAAAGTTCAACAAAATGCGTGCAGTGGCTCTTTTTTATATTTCTATATATGAGGGGTACTGCTCCTCCCCTGTTTACCCCGCCCATTTTTATACTGAAATTTATAGTTTGCCATAGTTGTAGCTTTAACCACGTTTGAAGACTCCCCCTTTAATAGTTCTTCAGTTAAGCGATATTTAATATATGCATCCTATGGGAGGTTTCCCCCCCCCCTCCCCTACCCGCTTTATTTTTATTTTCAAAAGTGTAGTATACCATAAGAGTGACTTCCACAAAGTTTGAACATTCTCACTATAACAGTTCATAAGATATGCGATAGTAAGCATTGGCGTCCTATGGGGGGAACCACTTCCCCCGCTGCTATTTTATTTCAATTTCGGGGCTCAGAAGATCCTACTACAAAAAGTTCAGCAAAATGCCGCCAGCGGCTCTTAAGATATGCGATAATAAATATTGGCATCCTATGGGGGGTACCAATTCCCCTGCCCCTATCGAAAAAATAAGTAGCCTATTTTATTTTTAGGGCTCACGTGATGTTACTGTAAAAATTTCAAGAAAATCGGTTCAGTAGTTTCGGAGTCTATAAGCCAACAAACAAACAAACATACAAACACACAAACATACAAACATTTTTCATTTTTATATATATAGATGGTACGTTGCAACTACGGTACATTACATTTCGGTAAGCTTTTGTATTGCGTTTCATATAACAAAAAGCGAACAGCTGATTGATACAGTACAGATACGGTACAGCAACGTTCGCCTAACTGAGCCTTAAGACAAGAAAAATATCAGTTGATGAAAATTTGACGAACAGTGAGGACGTGTCAACTTTTTTGTAGTTTAAATTTGACAGTGTTTTAAATGTATGTATTGATTAGTGTTACGTTATAAAATTTAAATGTTAACTATATGTGTATTTTGTAGCCCCTGAAGATGACCATCGATGTATGGTCGAAATATCGGATGGATTTTTTATTAATAATTTTAATATATGACCTTAAGCCAAACAAAAAACAACAACAAAGATAATCGACACAGGTCAACAATAAATATTGAACAATAGATAAAATATTTTAAATATATATATTAACATTTTTAACAGCTTAAGGCTAGTTTACACTATTATACTTTGTATTAATACATGTCAAAAACTCAAGTAATATGTAAAAGTCTGATAGTATGATTGCATGTATGATGAAAATGACAAGTATTAAAGAAAAAATTTTAACATCCCTTACGACGACTTCATCGTTTTTTGAAAAATTTCAAAACAATAATACTTTTCATTGGATCAGGGTTGCATTTTATTTTATGTGTGAGTGTTTATACTTTGTGTGATGGTGTGATTACAAACTGTCATGTTAAATTAGATTTTTTGACAGTCGCAGTTTTCTCCCTTCTCCCATTTTTCCTATGTAAATTCTATTGGAAAAATGGGAAAAGGGAAAAAACTCCCGGGGAATTTTTATTCATAATTGGGCTGTATATTTCTTATTTTATTTACTTATTACCATGTTTCCGAAAAATTTCGTTCACTTTTTTACCGAGTTGAACAAATAGTTTAAAGTGCAAAAGTTTCAAGTTGTTGCATATTTCCAATTCACAATCCGAAGTGATTTTTCTTTTTTATAAAGAACGTCTATATCAGTCAAATGTATGTCAAGGTTGATGCAAAAAAAAGCATCAAACGGTCTTCTTCTTACAAGATCCACCTGTAATCTTTAGGACAATGTGTTTTTTAAATTGAATGTTGTAGTATCTTACACGAGTTTCCATAGTTTTTTTTTTATTTCTGTTTCCCAGCACTTCCCAGTTATATAAGCCGTCACAAAATTAAACAAATTTATGTTTATCACCTTATAAACATATCGTCATATCTCAAAATTTCCTTTTAATTTTAAGCAGTGTTTAAATTGTTTGCTTTAAAATAGCAACAGCACCGAAATTTTTGTTTGTTTACATTTTTTGCTACAAATTAAAAAACTGTATTTTTCAATGCCTTTTATTACTTTGATAGAGAGTAAGCACAAGCAAAATAGCAAAAGCAGAAAAAGAGAGAGCCAATAATTTTATTAGTCTCGCTATGTGTATGTTCTTTGCTTAATCAGTCAGCAACGCAACAACTTAAGTAAGTAATAAATTTTGTTTATGTTTTTTTTTGCTTTTCATGCGCTTAAAGTCAGCAAGTTTACTTCTTTGATGTTGCTGGCTGGTACTTCATACATATCAGGGTTGATAAAGTTGGTACAATTGTACTTTTTTGGTACAATTCGAAACTAAAAAGTACGCTGGTACCCCCGTGACTGATTTGGTACTATTTCCAAATTTTTCAAACCTACATATTTATAACTGATATAAAATGGCAACTCGTATTTACTGTCCAATGACTATAAGCGGAGTTTAGTGTTTGGTGCAATAATCTTGCGAAAATGCAAAATGTCGTGGCTTTTTTATGAAATCTTAGGGAAGCTCTACTTTTTGTTGTTGGATTTACCAAAACAGCTGTGATATTTTGCATTTGTACTTTTGCAAGACCATTTCCACGAAACACTGAACTCCGCTATTGTAAATAGATTTTTTTTCATTTGTTCATTGAACGATTGCATATGCCACATTCTAAATTTAGTATCAGCGGCAGCATATAAGCGTGCATTTTCTGATGGTATTGACAAATTTTTAAAAGATATAGGAAACCACTTCTGCAAAAGTTCTACATAAATAAATAAATAAAAAATAAAATTGAAATTGGCTGGAGTTCCCGGGACGGGAAATCCCGGGAAAAAACCCTAAATGCAACAGATAAAATACAATGTCGTATTTTTGGTGTAGTACTTGTTGTATTATCGCCACCACCTTTTACATAATTTCGCCTTGGTTCTTACATACATACATATGTATATTTCATAAGTAAATGGTTTGTTGCTTAAAAAATCTGTATTTTTCACATATCGAAACCTACTTAACACGCTTAAAAGTCTCGCAACCTGTGCAAACTGTGAACTTTCAAAAATTTTATGGGAATTCATTTACACAAGCTTTGTAAAATTTCCCAACAATTTTGACTCGTGAAATTGCGCTATTCTTTTGTGCATTTACAAATTTTTAAGGCTTACCGTTACATAGGGGGTTTTTGCTAATCTAGCCGGATATTAGACAAAATATAAATTAAAGAATTTTGTGGGTAAGCGAATAAAGATTTTACATTGATATTTTTTCTGTGAAAGACTATGTTAACAGCTACTTATAAAAATTTTTAGGAAAATTTTATTTTAAATTTTTATGATAAAAAAATTCGTTCGAAATTAAAAATACGATTTTTTTGTTCACTTTTTTGTTAAAAAAAAAACGTTAAAAGGGTTTTGAAAGTGAATTTAGTTACATTTTAAAAATGATATACATCACGATAAAATTTAAAATCTCCACTTTTAAATTCAAGAAAAAAAACGTTGCGCGGTTTTACGCCATTTTGTTGGCGATTTTTTGAAAAATTTCACCTTTTCTCTGTATTTGATTTGCATAGGTACACATAGAAACCCTTTCGTCAGTCGTAAAATGTTTTGGTTGTCTTTTATTAAAATTATTACATCTAAGACTAATATTACCTGTGTAAAAAAGAAATGTGCGAAACAGTAAGTTACGATTATTAACCACCTGTGCAGCCAGAATTCGTCGACTTGTCGTATAAACTCACAGTGAAAAGTGGCAATTAAGATCGAATAAGGACAAAACTATTGTAAAAGAGAGGAAAAAAAAACTATCAATGAAAAATTTTCAAGTGAATTAGGGCTAATAGTAGATATATCGAAGACTGGTTTTCGAAACAAAATGGTAACACCAGCGGAATTTTTTTCTAATCCTGAATTAGCTGCAGAAATAACTGGAATTGCATTTGATTTATCTACCGAATCAAAGTTATTTTTGAAGTAATTACAAGTGGTTACAAAATTCATTTGCACGAGCTGAGTTTTTATGAATTACAAACAATAAATTCTTGAAATAATTTCGACAATTTAGGCTTTTGACTTTTTGTAATCATCATACTTTGCTACGATATTGAAAAAGGAAAATCTGTTTGTTAGTCACTTGAAAAACGTCTTTACACCAAATATATCTCACGATATTTGCGGTCGAGCTACCACCTGTTGCTGCTAGAGCAGCTTTTCCTTTTATTTTTAATTCTATTTTACGCCTTGAATACTACCCTCAAAAATGGAAGGTTTAATTAGTTCCCATGATACCAAAGCCAGGTAAAGATCATACAAAAGTTGAGTCATATAGGCCTATTAGCTTTTTATCAAATATGTCAAAGCTGTTTGAGAAATTATTAGTTTCAAAATTAACACCAATTTTAAGTGACAATAGATGTATTATTTAGAAGAAAAAACAGCACAATTGAACAAACTCATCGAATAGTAAATGTCATAAGAAAAGCATTTGAAGTAAAAAATATTGCTCAGCACTCTTCATCGATGTTTCGAAAGCTTTTGATAACGTCTGGCATGAATAGCCTTTTTACACTGATCAACATCTAACATCTACCAATCAAAGATGTAAAAAGTGTGATACACTTGTTTACATTGGTCACATCTAACATCTACCATCAAACAAAAATGTCACCATTTTTGAATAAAAATGTTTTTAAAATAAAAAAATGTTTATTTTCTACAAAAGTGCCAACATTTAATAAGAAAACACAAAAATGTATTTGAAGTTTAGTTTGTATAAAAATATAAAAAATACTTAACAAAAAAGCTTGACAAATGGTAACGCTGCTTTCAAAACCAATTTTTTTTGTCAGTGATGCCAAAATAATAATAGAACTTTTATTGCCACTTTTTTAGTGATGACACTAAAATAATCGAAATATATAGAATGGAATAAAATGAGATAGGAACATCTTTTAAAGAAGTTAAAAGATGTTGGTTGTTGCCCTATGTATTTCTCATGGAAAGATGTTAATATCTTCGCAAATTGTGGAAAATTGATGCTAGATGTTGATCAGTGTAAAAAGGCTAGAAGGCTTTTTACATAAATTAAAGCAAAATGTACCAGCAAACACACACAAGCTGTTAGAAAGCTACTTAGTCGGTCATCTATTTATTATTAAAGAAGTAAATTTCTTAAGTTCACTTTAGCATCCTGGGCCCTCTATTATACTTAATTTATACTTCGGACATGCCAACAAACAACTATAACCTAACTTCAATATTTGCAGACGATACAGCTTTTCTGTGCGTCTACGAAAATCGTTATGAAGCATCTCGTTACTTACAGGATCATTCAACTAGAAATATGCCTAAGACAATGGAGGATAAAGGTAAATGAGTAAAATTGCGTTCATAACCCATTCACCTTGCGCAGGAAATTTTGCCCACCTATTACAATCAATAATCAAATAATTGCTCAACATTCGCATGTAAAATATCTCGGTATACATCTTGATTGGCGATTAAGATGGAAATGCCATATAGAGGCTTAATTAACTCAAATGAGAGTAATTTCATGCTTCTACGGTATTCAACTATGGGGCACTGCCTCGGCATCTAATATCGAAAAAATTCAAAGGCGTCAAAATAAACTTATTCGAATAATCACAACTGCTCCTAGGAACGTTAAAAACTCAAACATTCATAATTATCTCAATGTGCCATTAGTAAATACCATGATTACAAAATATGCAGTAAAATATTAAAAACGGCTTGAACAACACCCAAATCCACTAGTTCGAAATATGTATTTTGAATCATGGCGGCCACACTTGCTTAAGAAGAAGAGACACTGCAGCACTTACCCAATTAGATGAGCGATAAGCTCCTATATATGCGAACAGAACCCGAGAAGAATAAAAATTTTTGTCTGGCACTGGCAGGACATATGTATATAAAGAATTAGGATAAGATTTGATTAATTATTGTTAGTTCATATTTAATATATGAAGATTCAATAAATAAATAATGAGAAAAAAAAATACTTTACTACGCCTTGAAACGCAAAACTTAATAATATTGCAAAATTTAGCCCACTTTAGTTTAATAACTTAAAGCCTCTACATAAAGTCCATTCTAAAATATCTACTTAATAAGCTTTAAACAGCAGCCAATTTCAATATTGTGGTAAAATTTCGTTGGGTAAATCAACTAAAGATACTACGAGTCCCACATAGATTTACTGTAGTTTTAAAAAAAGAAGTTTTTCTTCCAAATTTTCAGGAAATCCCGCTATTAATTCCCGGAAAAGTGGGAATTGAAAATTTCCGAGTACAAACTCTAATTTACACCTCATAACATTATTTTTTTTCGGGCCATGATGTGTGTAGGGTTTTATATAGTCGGACTTAACCATCAATATTTTCTTACTCGTTTTTATTGCAAAATTGTATCACAAAATAAAGTTTATTTATTTAATATGTTTTATGTGCGGAAATAAAACCAGAACTAAAAATTCAATTTCAGTGATAAGAAGTTTTACTTATTTGTGTTTACTTTATAAAAATGACAACCAGTTAATTACACTCAGGTCTTGTTTTATACGGATTCAAATTTAAGCGATTTTTAAATTTACGATTTTTTTTAAGTTTTAACAGATTTTAAAATCTTAGATATTTTTTAAGCTTTTTTACCGTTTTTAAACTAAACCAAGTTTTCAGCACTGATATATTCGTTATAGTTTGTTTTATTCTGAGTTTTTTCTATGCATAGCCAAAACGTATGTATGAGTATTTTCAAACTTATGAAGAGCACATATTAAAAGTTTTACAACATAGTTAATGAGTACGTCGAAGTCTAATTTCGGTAAAAAATAAAATCAAAAAATTAGGTCGGAATTAGAAAAATTTCAATTTAAACTCGTTCTTTCCTGTCTTTTACGGTACAACATTGCAATAACCACATTTACGAGTGTAAAGAAATTTCATTACTTTTTAAATAATTGAGGTACCGTAATAAAACTTTTACAATATAATAAGGACACTTTAGACAAATTTTGGTAAAAAAAATATTAGGACAAAGTTATTTAAATTGATCATTTCCGGTTTTGCAAAAGAATTTTTTTTTTTATTTTAAGAATCACTTTTTGTGATTAGATTTTTGGTCGAAAAAATAATTTAACAAAAAAAAAATTTTTTTTGAAAACGGCAACATTTTACCAACGCGTAACTCGACAAATAAACATCATAGAAAAATTATTTTTTTATTATTATTTCGCACACATGTTTATATCTACTAGAACTATAGTTGTGCCAAATATAAAGCAATTCCAACAAAATTGTTTATTACAAATAATGTCCTAAATATACATACATATTTTTGTTGATTTTTTTATGTGATTTTGTTTTGATTTTTTAATTAAAATTTGCATTTATGCGGGTTTTCAGAATTTTGGAACGAGCTATTAGTTTTTACATGAAGCTAGAGCATCGTTTTATGCGAATTCAATATACCTACATATGCGATTTTTTGGAACGCATCTATCGCATAAAACGAGACCTGAGTGTAAAATAAAATAAGAAATGTTTAATTTTGTGATAATAGGTATATCTTGTTTCATAAAGCCACCATAATTAAATTAAGTTGTTAAACTTTTATTTATTAAGTCGCAATATTTTTTTTAGAGAACGCTTTGTTAATTAAGTAAACTATGTTAAATTTGTCCTCGATAAAGGTATTGTACCTTTTTTAGCAAACAAACTAATTGTATTATTTAAACTGAAATAGGTACGATGAGTTTTAATGCGACTAGAATAACTTATTATTTTTCGAATGATTAATGTTAACAAAAGTAATAAACAATGCTTAGAAATTTGAAAGGTATTTATAGTTGTAGTTATATACAGAGTTAATTGCTCAAATAACACATTCAAATTCTTGATTATACATATATGTATTAAAAAAATAGTTTGCGGTTTTCACAATACTAGTGATTGAACGTGTAGTAAAACTAATATGAAAATCACTTCGGTTGAAGTATTATCATGGAATTAAATATGTAAAGCCTTGAGTACACGGAATGTAAAAGTCCACATGCGCTTGTGGTTCTGACATATTTTCAACGTCATCACAAAACACAAAACGGTGATTGTGGATTGCTAATGACGTCGACACTATGCCAGAACAACATGCACATGTGGGTTTTCACATTCCGTGTACTCTAGATTAGAAGTCTAGTCTTAAGTGAAACCCGCATTACTTTTAGCAGAATTATATCCACTGGAAAAGTTGAGCTCTACAGTTCTTAAAATACTGTTGCATCGCAAAGATATAATTTAATATCAGACTTTGCCAATTGAAGAGCTTTCTGAAGAAGCTCAGGAGTCCCCACACAAATATGTATTATCAAAAATATAGATTGCTGAAAACTTTCAAATCATGAGGACCACTTCAACACTTCCGATCCACTTATTTCATTAATATTGTACAACAAATTATAAAAGCGTTTAAAAAATCAAAAATTTTAAAAAATATTTTATTTTACTTCCAATAAAATTGATTTTTCCACAAATTTCTTACCGTAAGTAGGAACCTAAAGGCGCAGAACCCTTTCATTTTATAGGTTGATTAATCATCTATCATTTAGGTAAGTGCACCTTATGTCGGCATGTACCAGTAGTCGGCATTTTTTGCATTTAAACGTTAACAAATAAGAAATGCGGGTTTTACATTCATAAATAGCATCAAGTTTGTCGAGAAAATTTACTCCTCTTTCTATTAGAAATATTGAATTGGAGTAAGATGAGTATATTTGTCAAATTTTGAAGTCTTGAGCTATTGAACTTGTGCGATGGCCCAAAAAAAAATTTGTGTTAGAGCTAACTTAAAAAGGCAAATAGTCATACTATTTATTTATTTGCTTTCCAATACAACAAGATTAAAAATCTTATAATTTAAGTAATGGATTTTTATAACGTAAATTATTACATAGTTTTAATAATCTGTTTGGTACAAATTACAAAAAATTAAAAAAAATAAAAATTAATATACAATTATTGAATTAGTTTAAACATTATTGTCTAACACAAATTTTGCTAGTATAAAAAAATATAGATATATAAATAATTTTAATATGAAACATAAAAAAATTAATGAAAATCAAAAATAAAATAGAAAATTCAATTTGTATAGGGGTTTTTCCCGAGATTTCCCGTCCCGGGAATTCCCGGGAATTTCAATTATTTTATCTCCCGTTTTCCCGGGATTTTTGTTGCGGGATCCCGGGAAATAAAAGTTCCTCACAGTATCAGAAAAAAGCTATTTATACTTTGAAATTTAGTTTTATATTCTCTAAAAATTAGCATCTGTTGATGGGTTGTCGATTAGATCAATAACAAGAAGTGAGTACGTTCGTAAATCAATGTCTACTGACGCAATAAAAGCAGAATGTGCCGCGCAACAGTTGATAATTAATAAGTTTAGTGAAGTGAAGAGTTAATAAAGAACATAAATTCAAAATAAGATGCAGGCAATAAATTTTAATTGTCCATGGACAAGTCTTAAAAATAGGAGATATCCAAAAATATCGCTCCTTTATTGCAGCAAAGTCATATCTACAAAAAATAATCCAGCTTGGCAAAATGAGATTAAAGTTTTCAAAATGTACCGATTTAAAGATATATTTTGCTATAACTTCGGTACAGTTTAAGATAAAATAACCATTTTTTGTTACGAGAAAGTATGAAGGAACACTTTGCTTAATTAACTTAAAATAAAAAAAAAAATGTTGAGATATGAAGATATGTTTATATGGTGATAAATATAAATTTGTTTCATTTTGTGACGGCTTATATATTCGGGAAGTGCTGGGAAACAGAAATAAAAAAAAGCTATGGAAACTCGTGTAAGATACTACAACATACAATTTTTAAAACACATTGTCCTAAAGATTACAGGTGGATCTTGTAAGAAGAAGACCGTTTACTGCTATTTTTTGCATCAACCTTGACATACATTTGACTGATATAGACGTTGCTTATAAAAAAGAAAAATTACTTTGGACTGTGAATTAGAAATATGCAACAACTTTAAACTTTTGCACTTTAAACTATTTTTCCAATATCGGTAAAAAAGTGAAAGAAATTTTTCGGAAATTGGTAATAAGTAAATAAAATAAGAAATATACTCTTTGCCGACTTTCTAAACGCATTGAGTGTGTCTTAATATTAGTTCCTAAGCTGTTAAAAAATGTTAATATATTTATAAAACATATTTATTTAAAATATTTTATCTATTTTATGAATTTACTTTTTGATCTCATAACTTGAGTACCATAAAATTTGTTTGTTTTTATTATTGTTTTATGAATTAAATTGTTATGTTTATATGATCTTTTTATCTTGTATCTAGGGCATAATGATACGAAATTTAGATATAAAATCGTAAGGTAATAATAATTCAAGTTCCCCTTTCAACCTTTAATTTATTTTTGTAGTATTTAGGCATTTCTTTTACTTACTTTGTAAACAAGTTCCCTTACGCTTTTAAAAAAAAATGTTTTTTTCATTAATTTAAAACAAATTTACTTTGTATTATTTATATGGAGCGGGATCCCGGGAAATTTAAAAAAGTTTCCCGTTTTCCCGGGAATCAAAAAACTCCGGGAAAAAAAACTCTAAATTTGTAGCATACACTTTAAAAATTTCATTTTTAAACTGCCGAGCGTTGCTTATAAATTTAATATTCGTGGGTAGCGAATTCCAAAGACGGACTGAATGAATATAAAATTGCAATTTTGATACAGAGTTATATAACGAACATGTACGATATTATTTTTTCTTTCAGAACGTGTAAACAATAATCTCTCAAACAAGTAAGTTGGGTGTCGAGAGTGTATGATTTTAAATTATGTTACCTACGAAGTTCTGGAATCGGTATTAAAGCTTAGCTGTTAAGAAAGCAGAGGCAATTAGTAAAGGAGGTGCTATAGTCCCTGAAGAAAGCATCAGCAAATGTTCACTGATTTAAAAACCATCCCATTGAACAAAATGCTGTTGATATTTTAGATGATTCGTCCAGAATATTTAATGGTGATAAGACAAGTCCAATGGTTGAATTTCCATATGTAATATTTTAATTTGAAATCAAATAATCAATTTTCCGATGTTGAATCCAAAAGTTTTTTTTTCAATTTATTTATTAATTGATTGCAATTAAAATATTGCATTCAAATTCAGTAATTGCAATAAAAATGAAATCAGAATCAAAACCTTCGTTTCCTTCAAATGAAACACTCCTACTTCTAGAAATAAACCTGACTCTGATAATAACAAAGTATTGCAATCTTAAAAATATGAAATCATTTCGGAATCAAAGAATGAATTCAGTTTGGTTGCAGATTTTTATAGCTCTGCCTCCAACAAAACTTATTTAAAAGAAAAATCTTAATCACATGGTTAATTTAACAAAAACTTTGTCACCGGTGATTTTGGTCGAAATAGTCCTTCCTTCATCAAGAAGACACAACCACATTACGGTTGCCTTCAAACATGTTTTGGGTAATAACAAAAATATATTTAACAGTATAATAGCATGGTTAATTTGCAACCAAATCATGTGGCTCTTGGAAAATACAATTGTTAAATTATAATCGAACTATTTGTGGTAAACAAATTATTGTCATATTTAACCATAACATCAAAATATGGTTGTGACTACAACAATATGGTTTGTTGGAGGTGAATTTTTTTTACGCGTGTACACCAAGAGAAAAAACATGTTTAAATATGGTCACCTCCAACATAACTATTTTTAAAGAAAATTTTTAACTTATTACGTTTAATTTAACCATATAATTGTCTCCGACAACCATATTATGGTTAAATTAGTCGTATTTTTGTTATTACCCAAAACATGTTTGAAGGCAACCGTAATGTGGTTGTGTCTTCTTGATGGAGAAATAATTTAACCATAATATGGTTTTCGAAGACAATAATGTGGTTAAACTAACCAAAATATGTTTAAATTATCTTTTGTTGGAGGTGACCATATTAAAACATGTTTTTTTCTCTGCGTGTAATACCTACATAAACGTACAAATGTACATTTTAAGCACTTTAGAAAGTAAAAAGCTTTAATTTTCAAAAAATGATCAATTAAATTCCTGGACAAATTGGTTTTTTCTTTAAAAAATAGCCATGCTGACAATAGGATCATTACATGCCGAAAATTGGTAGATCGTATGCACAACACGTAAGGGACAACTAATGCAAATCGTCGATGACATTTTCAAACAAGTGTCGCGTTAATCGTGCACGACACAAAGAGAGACAATGTCGCTCAGCCTGGACGACATTACCGTTCATAAAGTCTTTAATGACCACATGAACGACATTGTCGTTTATTTTGTCTTTGATGACTATATAGACAACAATGGATTCTACTTTGTCGTCAACGACTGCGTATTAGACAATGTGGATGGAGTTACAGGAGTTACAGCTTACACGACAATGTCGCCTATAAACCTAAACGAATAAATAAAAATATACAATAGCACACACATTTTTTTAAAATCATTCCTTAGTTTTTGAGTTCTCAGACTTGACTGATTGATTTGCTTCACATTGCTTTGGTTGTTTTTTTATTATTATCGTTATTTTACAGTTATTTTTTATTGGTAACGAATTAATTTTCTTTGTTTAGAAAACAGCTTACAAAACACTGTCGGTCATGTTGTCGTGCATACACCTTAATACAGGACAGCTTACAAGACACTGTCGTGTATAGTTGTTGATAGAGGATACCTTACAAGATAATGTCTGTCATGTTGTCGTGGATAAGCTTTGACAAAAGACATCTTGAAAGACAGTGTCGTTCATGTCGTCGTTTATAAACTTCTTTAAAAGACAGTGCACTAGACACTGTCGAGTATTTTGTCGTCCACGACATTTTCCTCAAAATTGCCTTCCAGAAATCCTAAGTGATAGAGGACATGTCGTGCATTAATCGTTGACGACAATGTCGTCGACGGCAGTTTGGCCAACAGGGCAGTAAACATAAATACATGAATATTATGCTGATATTATTCAATACCCATGAATGTGTTTTTGTTATCAGTCACCAGGGTTGCCGTTGAATTTTTCCAAAAAGTGTCATTAAAGTGCATTTAAGAAAAAAAGGGTATTTTAAAGTAAAATAGGGTCACGTTTATTAGTACATATATATTAATTAAAAGCATTATACTTGAATGTTAAAACTAAGAAACAATTCACAGGTACATTCTAATATTAGTCATATTGTCTAAAAAATAAAGTTACTTTTACAAAAACCTTTGGTAATGTTTGTTACTATTTAGAAATACTTATTCTGTATTTTTTAATTAACTCTTCACTTGAAGTTCATTCTTCCAGCTCCGATTCGAGCCAATTGAAAGAAAAGCATGGCCTCACAACTTTCTATTTTAAGTTTGTTTTTTAAATAGTGTCCTTTAGATCTCTATTTATATGGCCATATTAGCTATGTATTTTTAAAAAAATAGGATCACAAGGGGAGATAGGGGGCAATTTCTGCCTCTCCAAAGCTATCAAACAGATTTTAATGAAATTTAAAACATAGAAGAACGGCGTATAAACAAACGCTTAAAATACAAATGTATTAAGTAGCGGTTACACTCTTTCTTATAAGCACAACATACAAATCAATATTCACATGCATACATAAAAAACAATATCTTCCAGCTCGTGTCACCTAGCTATGCTATATGCGTGTGACAGCGACTAGTGCAGAAGAGCAAACAAATTATGCGGATGCGTAAAGTTTTTTTACATGCAAAAATAAAAATATCGTAGAGCTAAACCAATTGCTTTAATGCGCCCAAAACTGAAAAGAATCCTAATAGTTTATTTGTCTGTTTTGTAAAAACTAATGAAGATTACGAAAATAATGAAGGTTAAAGTATTAAGATAATGTATTAAACGTGATTGCTTAACATTTAGGAAAATTTGAATTACGTCAATATTGCAATGGATACACGATATATATATATATACATATACCTACGCTTGCTTGTGTGATTGTTGTTTTGCTTAATATTTAACGGTAAAACAAACAAGTGTGAATGAAACAAATTCTATAGACATTTTCCCTGCAAACAATTTCGATCGAAAAATAATCCAAATAGTTTCCCCATTTAGCAAAAATCTATCGCTTTTGCTATTCAATTCTTATTGATGTAGTAACATCGTTCGGGAAGAAGTGTCCCACTATGGTAATACATACCTACATATTTACATTAAGAATCTACTTAGTGTCGATATTTTCTGACGAATAAGATCGCTTTAGTAGATAAATATAATTTGAATTTTTTCGTTTTTGGCTCTTAAAAGTACTCTTTTAAAGTGAATTTTTTTCCTATTGTTTTTTTTATAATAAAAATTTGGCCATTTAACTGTTTGTCTTTGTTTGTTTTTGTTTAGGCGTGCCTGAGTAAAATAAAATATAACTGAGCTGAAAGTTTTACAAATAATCAAAAATCTACAGTTCATTGAGGCAAAACAATTGATATGGCCAATTGCACCAATTCTATTTACTAAATATTAATTTATATTTAAATATAGTTTTTCATATAATTTTATTTTATTTTACATGAAAAACGAATATTAAACATAAATTGATATGTAAACAAATTGCTGAAATTGGCCATTAATGTTTTAAAGTTTTAAAGGAATTTACAGAAAGTCTAACTAACTTTATAAAAGTTCATCATACCGTCGACTTAATATGCAAACCTTTTAACTCCCTTTCAGCACATTTTACAGGAGAGACAAAAAAAACTTTTTATATTTCATATAAACAGCTTGAGAGGAAAACCAAAAATATAGTTGGTTTAACACACTGCAAGACTCATATTGACGAAAAACTACATGCTGGTCGACGAGGCGTATCTTCCTGTACTACAAGGAATCAAATTCTCAATTTACTTAAAAAAGGATTTAGCAGGTTTGCATATTAAGCCGACGATATTATAACTAGCATATGTTTTAATGATTTGCTAAACAAATTTTAAATATTGATTTTCACTTAGAAAACAAGAACTCTAATTTTCAACAAAAATTATTAAAGTCATTGAATAAACAAACAGGTCAAAAAATAACTAACATATGCAGTTTCAAAAAGACAACTAATTACCTATAATTATCTTCAATTGTAAATATTAAACTAGATGAAGGAAATAAAGTATATGCTTTTTTCGAGATTAAAGGAATCAACATCCGAATGTTATTATACGCAGACGATATTGTTACCTTGGCCGATGATAAGAAAACGATGGAAAATATGATACGAAAGCTCGAAATATATTGTGATCTATGGAATTTAGAAGTGAACATACAAAAATCAAAGATGATGATATTTAGGAATGGGGGAAGACTAAGTGCGCAGGAATAGTGGCTCTTCAAAGTAGAAGAAATAGATATAGTAGCAGAATACAACTATCTTGGAGTCATCCTAACTCCTAAAATGTAATTGCTTAAACATTTGCATAATAGAAACGCGCAGGCTAAGAGTGCAATAAATGTAACATGGCAAAACTTTTTAAAAAAGAATGATATAACACTAGAAAAGAAATGGAAACTCTTTATGGCAGTATGCAGATCCGTTCAAGCATATTCCGCACAGGTTTGGGGCTATGGCCTTATCGAAGAAGTAGATAAGCTACACAGATTCTTTCTAAAAAGAGTGTTAAAACACACCAAATTATGCAGTAGAGTTTGAAACTGGTATAGAAAACGGGCATATATATACCTTGCAACTCCATCTCCAGTATAAAACCAAAACGATGTTTAGCTATACAGATGATAGGTAACCACACCTCTTAACAAAAATAATTCTTAGAAAGAATATATTTTGATCAAAAAGCCTTAACGATTTGGCAAATAAGCTTAACACACAATGGACAGATATAAATACCACGGAACCAGAATGGAACTTCCGAAACAACTTGTTAGTACAGAATCATAAATATGAAAATCTTTTAAATAAAACACAAAGAGCTATGAGAAGCGACACACGAATATATAAACACTTAGATTATGGAGTTGGGGCCATATATCGTCCCCTTAATATAACAATAGCGTATGTGCTCATAAGGTATTATTTTTTTATTGCATATTTAGAATCTCCATCATTGGTTTTATGTCTGGTCAAAATTTCGTCAAATTCTACTTCCAAAAAGTGGGTCAAATTGTCATTGGAAAAAATAGTGTATAATTTCTTGTTCAAAATTTTCCTTCAATAAGTGTGTAAGCTCATATGCGCTATTTTACTTGAAATTGCCACTCCAAAATTGTTAAAAGAATAAGAGTGTATACGCATTAAACTCCATTTTAGTCTGTAGAAAAAAAAATTCAATTTATGAAAACTTTAACTCATAAAATAGCTTATAATATTATACACTATTGTTTGAGAAATAGTTGCATTCCGACCATCGAAAGCTGCATGATCTCCAAAATATGTGCAAGAAGAATGTAATTCGTCGTGGCTCGCAGTCATTTTTTTATAACTTACAAGGTGAAAAGAAGCGAAATTGTTTAGATAAGGCAGATGAAGCAGAGGAAGAAAAAGAAGACGAATGAACTTCTAGTTATTTTCAATTTACGCAATGTGTACCTTAATTTGTCATAATTTTTTGTTTTTAATAACCCAAATTGAAAAGTAATGAATATATGCCACTGAATTAACAAAACTATGAATTAATCACTATTTTATAATGATACAAATTGATATTTTTGAGATCAAATATTTTAATAAAAATACCGTAAAGTTATTGAATAAAACAGCGTATACCATACAAAATAAAATAGTGTATCAGATTCATCATACGAATTCCTTAAAAAATAAAATAGCGTATATGGAGGACTTGCACTTTGAATGACATATGGATGGTCTTAAAGGATACGTAGAATAAAAAAATTGGTAAATTTAAAGACAAGAAATGGAATTATGTATTCGTCGAAAAATCCAATATGAAGAATTTTTATTTACCGCGATATTGAGGTTTTAATAGACATCCGATTTGACAAAAACTTTAAACACGATTTTCTCAAAACCCCAAAAAAATTATACGCTATTGTTATATTGAGGGGACGATATATTTAAAGGTTCAACCAAAATAATATCACCTGGATAATCAAAGCACGTTGTAATCTTATATATCTCAATAGTAATAAGTATACAGCAAATTGACGGAATCGCCTTTGTACTTTATGTAATCGGAAAGAAGCGGAAACATCGCAACACTTCCTAGGTCGATGCCCTATACTTACCTCTTTCCGAATGAGCTATTTTTCAACAGCTATAATGTCAGAAGATGAAATCAAAATAATTCTAAATGGGCGATTACATTGAGATTGGACAAACTTAGTTAGTTATTTAAAATTATCTCTTAATTACCGAAAACTAATTTTAAATGAATTTGAATGATATTTTATTAGGTGAATTACTGTTATAGCACTCTTATTATTATACATGAAATAGAGATGCCAATCCCGAAATCCCGAATACCGAAATCCCGGGATTATTCTAAATATGTAAGTCGCGAATCCGAGATTTTGGTTTTAGTAAATATGTGGTATTTTTTTATTAAATACAACTATATTTAAATAAACGTGAGTCACACTGTTAAAAAAAACCTTAACAAATTTAAGATTAAATCAAAATGGCAATGAATCTAATTTTTAACTGGTTACAAAAAGAAGTCGCAAGTGAATAAATGTTACATGCAATGCATTTTGTACCACATAAAACAAAATCAGAAGATAAAGTTCGGTGTGGTCTTTTTCTAAGTAAATGATAATAGAACTACGCACGCAAAAAGCAAGTTGTGGAAAAAGGTGTTAAAAACTTTAGCGAGTTCTACCAAAGGTTTTTCGACACATATTTGCTTTAGTTTATTTTATTAAATTTATACTTGCATATATATTTGATATAAAATAAATTAAATATTGTCATATAGCATATATGTAGCTATTTATTTACGATACCACCCAGAAGTGTTTAATGCGAGCATTGTTTTCGTCGGCAGCATATGTTTTTAATAAAATAAAGTATCGATTATCAGACGCAATTAATTTGTTTTAGAAGCTTTTTAAAATATAAGTTTTAATACATCATTTTTCCATATTACTTCAAAAGAATATAATTAACTGTTTTATTTTGTAATGAGTTTAATATTCTTCATGAATTTATTTGTTTTAATACTTAAACATAAACATTTTATTATAAATATGTATATGAATTTAAAAAATTGGCCTTTATATATTGTTAAGAACATACATCCATACACTTATCCATATGTTTACTTACTTAATGTTAACAACATTCATTCATACATTTACTCATTTGTTTATTTTCTGCTTACTGTTAAGAACACACATTCATACCAATTTATTACCCAATATTTTAACTTCTGTTTAATTTCGTCAACTGCATAGTGCATACACAGCATTTTAAGTTCATTAACCATTGCCCATAATGTTTGTTTACTAATAAAGTTCAGTTACACTATTTATAAATTAGGTCATTGATTTTATGTTAATTTAAGCAATTTAATTCTTTTGTTTATTTTATTAATCTAAGCATTTTTACCATTAATTAATTGTATATAAAAGAAAGTAAAAAATAAAGTAAGTTAAGTCGTTTTTTAATAATCATAGTAATAATTGTGTTTTATTATTGACGGCTGTCTTTAAGTAACAAGTGCTTAAAGATTATCACAAGAAAAAGATTGGTACAGTTCAAATTCATGTGTTTGAAATGAGTCCTACTAATCGATATTAATTCAATTCATAACATATATGAAATCCCGAAAAATCCCGATCCGTCCCGGGATCCCGTTTTTTTGAATAAAAAATCCAGAATCCCGGGTTTCAAAAAATCTGGTCCCATTTGGCATCCCTAATATGAAATTAAACAAATTAATAATGTCAATGAAATAATTATCAAGAAATAACGATTTACTTATGTTATTACATATTATTATTACGAAGTATGCGTTTATATATTTAAATAGGCTAGAGTTGCACCCAAATCCACTAGCTCGAAATATTTTAAATGATAGCGGCCACACTCGCTTAAGGAGAAGAGACAGTGCAGCACTTACCCATTAAGATGAGCGATAAGCACCTATACAGTGATGCAAACGAATATAAGACACGATATGTAACGAACTTAGTTATGATCATTTTTACAACCCTGCAATATTAAATAAAACAAGTAAGAGTGCTATATTCGGCTGTGCCGAATCTTATATACCCTTCACCATGGTGTAATACGAACAAAAAATTATGTGAACACCATTCTTAAGATATAAATAATTATATTTTGTGCCTTTCCCACTTATCCAGACCGTCCACATTTTGTCGGATGTTGTGTTTTAATAACCAATTTTTTGGAAAATATGTTCTATTAAAAATTGCCGATGTTTTGATATGTAAGTCGTTTCCATAGGTCATATGACAGCCCTAAAATGTAGGATTGTATAAAAACTTTGATGTTTTTTTAGCCCATTTTTGGAGTATTTCGCTAATAAATTGCCCATTGTCTAACCGATTTGATTGTTTTATATACCGGCGTGTAAAGGAATAATTTTACCATTTACTTAAGTTATATATATATATATATTTAAATTTACCATTTAGTTGAGTTATAAAGCTTGGACTCGGGGAGATCTATGGTTCCCAAAAGTGGGTATTTAAACAAAAAAAACATTTAATTTTGGTCATAACTTTTTTGTATCTGAACCTATTTTTCCAAAAATGAAAATGAAAAATTTCCGATATTTTGGTATATAAGTCATATCCATAGGACATATGGCAGCCCTAAAATTTAGGTTTTTATACAATTTTTAATTTTTTATTTACGGGAGGTACCACGCCCACTTCTCCAATCCCGCCCACATTTTGTAGGATGGTGTGTATTGACAACCTAAATGTTTGCACCTAATTTGAAAACTTTGGCTTTTGCCGTTCCCCAGATATACAGCAAAAAGTAATAAAAATACAACAACCACAAGGGATTTTTGGAAAAAATTAGAGGTAGTCGTGGTTTTTTGCTCATATCTCAGCAATTTGTGGACCGATCTTGCTGAATTTCGATAGCAAGCGATGGTAGACTATATGTGACATAAATGTAAGACAACCTAGCCGCTATCATGTCTGGAGTCGCCGGAAAACACATTTCAAGCGTAAGACGGACAGACGGACATCGTTAAATCAACTTCTCCCCTCATAAGGACCCAGAATATATATACATTATAGGGTCTAATATCAATATTGTAGAAATTACAAACGGAATGACAAACTTATATATACCCTTTTCCACCTGTGGTGAAGGGTATAAAAAGGTATAATAAAAAAGGTTAATTTTTTTAGTGTACCCTGTAATGTAAAGAAGAAGTACCGTTATTTCGTTTTGATTGTTTTAAAATTTTGTTTCTATTTTTATCATATTTTTGCATTTATGGCTGGCCACGAATTTAAAATATATTAGACCTATCTAGTTTTTAAGTGATTGTTTGGTGCTTTTGAAGCTTAAAGGTAAGTAATGAATGTTTTATCCAATTTTATGTTGGAATACATGAAAATATTTAGTTAGAAATGGCCAGAGGTACTTGAAGTTCGGATGCCGAGCGAAAACTAATTCAACAAATGAATACTGATGGAAAAACAATAATGGAGATGTCCAAGCTTTTCCAAAGATTTACAATGCCCTGGAGCACATCAAGCAACATGGTACCACCAAAAATGTGAAGCAGCACCCTAGAGACCGAAAAACTACACCCAGGGAGGATAGCTTAATTACAAAGCAGCTGTTAAAGATCCTTTCAAGAACTCAAGTAAAATGTGATATCATCGGATTTCGGTATTAATATATCATCCAGGACAATGAGAAGACGTCTAAATGAAAAAAATAAGCCGATGACGTTTTGGAAAAATATACTCTGGAGGGACGAGGCAAAGTTTTGCCGCTTTGGTTCAGATGGAAATAGTACGTATGGCACCCTCCAAACCTAGAGCATCACCCAAAATACACCCTTGAAACGGTTAAGCATGGTGGTGGAAATGTCATGGTGTGGGCAGCAATTTCCTTGCATGGTGTAGGTCCCATTCACAAGATTAGCACTAAAATGGGCCAACACATTTACAACAACATACTGACGAGCATTATGATGTCATTCGCTGAAGGCAACATGCCTTTAATGTGAAAATTTATGCATGATAATGGCCCTAAGCACACTTCACGCCTTGTTAAGAGTTGTTTAGAGGCAAACAATATCACTGTTCTGAAGTGGTCAGCCCAATCTCCGGATCTCAATCCAATTGAGAACTTGTGGAATGATGTTGAGAAGCATGTACGACCAGGCCTGCCATATTTGCCGATTTATCGGCATTTTGCCGATTTTTTGCCTCTAAATTATCAAAGTGCCGATTTGCCTATTTTTGCTCAAAATATGCCGATTTTTTGATAAACATCTTAACCAAAGTAACTTTTTGTTGGATTTAGTACAATTTATTAATTTTGGGTACCATTGAAATACTTGTTTCATTAAAAAGAGAGAACTGTTATTAATTTAGCGCTTTTGCTAAGAAAAAAAGGTTAGATTTGTCCTATATTATATGCAGTGTTTGTTACGTATGTTTACCCAACACACACATGTTGCAATTGTAAAGAATAAAAGAACTTGATCAAAAACAAAAAAAATATCAGCAATTTTTTTGACAAAAGCTAAAAGAAGAAAAAAAAGTTAAATTAAAAAATATAAAGTACATACTTTATATTTGAATTTGGAAATAGATTTTTACTTACAAATAAGTTGAGGCAAGTTAAATTCAAAATTCACTTTTAATGAAGAAACTTAAATCAAAAAGTTATTTTTATAAGCGCATTTGAGGATGCTGCAAGTTTATCCGATAACCAATCTTTTGTAAGAAAGTCAAGTAAATTAACAAACTTTTTGGCAACAAAATTTAGATTTAAAAGTGAGAATTCTCCTGGTTCATTTCCAACAATTTCTCATTCTTCCGCCAATGTGGAAAAATGTTACGCCAAGTCAACCTTAATAAAACGAAATTTTAATGTACCATGCAAATTAATCTTTGCATAGAATTCATCATTCCAAAAATTATTTAAAATTGTAAACTATTTTCATGCTGATATTAAAATTAAGGATTTAATAAAAATGTCAAGCTCATATGAATCTAAAATAACAAAAAGTACAAAACTTTAAAATAATTTACCCTAAAGTACAGAATATACGTATACATTTTTGTTTCTAATTACTTACAATTTATTTGTAAAACGTTTATTTTTTGTTGAATTTTATGCTATTAGCATAAGGTAATGCAAAATTGTTCTGTTTTCATATTTTTTTCCACAAAAAAAGTGTTTTACACTATTTAAAATAGGTATTTTTGGTTTGCCGATTTTTTGCCGATTTCTTTAAATTAAAATGCCGATAATGCCGATTTTTTTTTGAAAATATGCCGATTTCTTACCAAAATCACCTGGCACCCCTGTGTACGACCAGTAAAGGCAAAAATGTTTGGCGATTTATGGGAAGAAATCCACTGGTCCTTATTTAAATGAAAACTCTTTTTTAAGCCAGTACCTATAAAATGGTTAAATATAGCAAGAAAAAGATTTAGTAAAAAATTCGAGTCAATATTTTAAATATTGCTTCAACTTCGACTCCGGTACAAAAATCTCAACACCGACTCTTCAACTCCGCCTCCACAGGCCTGTTAACAACATTGCCTCCACTAAATTTATTTTTATCAAAAGGATATGTCGACAATGCTTGTTGGTATATTTTAATGTCAGATATCCTCATCAGAATTTTGCTGTTGAAATTTAGCCAGCTTGGTCCATAAATGGTTGAGATATGAGCAAAAAAAATATGTATTTTAGTTTTTAAGTTTATTTTCCATAAAAAAATATGTTTAAAAAAAGTACCAAAATGTTGAAAAAGTACTCTTTTGCTTGGTGGTCAGTACAATCTAACAAGGAATAGTTTTAAAACTACTCTATTGTATACACAAGAGGATTAGTTTTAACTTCGTTTAAAAACGAAAACAAGCCGTTAAAAAACGAAGACCATTTGTGTTGCGGCCTGTTTTTACACATTGCCACTTCACTACCAAAAAAAGCTTTCTGTCTTTATCTTCGAAAGCTGCCTTCGCAACTGATTTGGGCCCTTTTCACACGTCACTTTTTACAGTTCTGTTAGTAATCTGTGATACAACTGAATGAAATTATGGCTTTTTACAATTGTTTAAGAGAGTTTCGTTAACCTTCGTGTTGTGTGTGTGCAATTCACGGCCCATGGGGGCATAGCGTGATGATCGTTGATCCAAATCAACCACTACAAATATGGCTAAGTATCATGCAAGGTACATTAACACAAGGTAGACTCGTTTGGGAGTGTATACATGCTACTCTATAAAAATAACCGAGTTAAACCGAGTTGTCAAAATTGTCTTCATATAAATCTTACACACACATGTACAAATTTTGGCACAACTTAGCTAAACAGCTGATAAACATATGGGCCAACGAGTTTACCTTGTGTAAATATACCTTGGTATCATGAATCGAAGAGACAAGATTGCGCAGGTCCAGTATTTTTGTGTGTGACGATGAAATAGAGTTTGTGTATGTGAATTTATGTGTGTCTATGATGACGTAGATGCGCAGTAGAAAATGTTTTTGTACTGCTGAGTGCGCAATCTTGTTTTGTTTGATTCATGGCTTAGTATGAGTACGATGAATAAAATCAAACTACTGAATGGATATATTCTCATATATGAGCTTGAATAACATTGCAGTAAGTATGAGTGCGTATTAGCACAAGAATTTATGAGTCATGATTCAGCTCTACTCACTTTTTCACTACTCATTGCTGATCTCTGATGTACATATGTATATGTATGGCTGACTTCTTAAATGCAGTGTTTCAAAATATCACTAAACATATTTGCGTTGAAAAAGCATCACTAATAAAAACAATGCACAAATTTCGCAACCATTATGCAGTGAATACGGTTATCATTCAATAATGAACTCAATCCATTGTCTATAGAAAATAATTAGAGTTTTTGATGTTATTTCTTTCTGTGTTGCATTTCAGCATTGCATTATGAAAGTCAGCTTATACTTAATAGGGTCTTAGATAAATATTGTAAAACTAAATGAAAAATGTATATACATACGTATGTATACCCTTTTCATGTTATGGTAAAGAGCAAAAAAACACAATGAACTTCATGATAGTTGATTGGTTACATGAAATTATGAGATGTTGTTGATATATTTTGTTGTCATTTGTAAACTTTTTTTATCACCTTGCAGATTTTGTTATTCCTCAGCGTGTGATATTGGCCATAATGGGGTTTTTGGCCATTTTAAATGCCTATACAATGCGCATTAGCTTATCGATTGCTATTACCGAGTTAGTCGTAAAAAAAAATCATTCGGAAAGCGGAGATACTGCTGTTTGCCAGGCTGATGACTTGGACTCGGAATCATCGGTGAGTTAAAATTTTAGACATTCTAGATACGGAGAGGACATCTTCCAGCTTTTTGTTTTATAAAGTTAATTAAGCAAATTTTTTAGGGAAGTCAACATACATACATATCGATACCTTAATGTAGGGTTGTTATTACTTTATTTAAAAATATAGGATAACAGCCAAAAAACCGGTCATTTTGTTTAGTAGGACATTGAAATCAAAATTTTTAACATAGGTACATATTTGAATTTATGTGAACTGTTAGCAATAAAATCTTATATAAATAAATGGGGTAACATTTCTGAAGAAAACCTGGGTGCAAGTGTCTCCAAGTCACTAGTTTTGTCGATTTTTTTAGGTACATCGCCAACGCAGTCTTCACTACACTACGTATGCCACTACATTTGCCTTTAATACGAAAAAGATAATATAAATAACAACTGAGAAGTATAATTCTTATAAGACCTTAAGCAATAATAACAAAAGATTGTTATGAATTCGTAATCGTACCAAAAGTGTAGACAAGATTTACTAAAATGTACAAGTGATTCTCTGGTTCCAATGTCTACTTATTGTACATTAGGGTGGGTCGAAAAAAAAAGTTGTGCCAGTCACCCCCTAGAATGAAAGATATGTTAATGAAGTTTCTAAAACAGAAAAATTTTTTTTTGCCACGCCCCAAAATACAGCACTTTTGGTTTTTTATATGTAGCGCTGCCATTTAAAGTCCGATCTTATTATATCACATATCGTTGTTCATGGGTTGACAGTGGCTTCATTTTTGCCTTTGGTGACTTTTCAATCCGACATCAAACTCTGGGCGCCACTAATGGCATCTCGGATACTTCTCCCAAATGTAAATTTTTTTAAACGTGCCAAGAAAGTCCTTGAAAAACTAAGTATGTCTAGCTTTTATTATACTCACTTTTATGCCACGCCTCAAAATTGAGCCCCTTTTTTCTTTTTCACAAACATATTACATTAAACCAGGTAGAAGCTAATAAAAAAATATCCACCATCGACATCATACAATAAAAGTCATATATATTAAATTTCAAGAGCTTACAAAATTTTTTTACCACGCCCTAAAATGCAGCCATTTTTGTTTTATATACATACATATATTGCTTCACCAATCTCATCGTATTGTATACCATTGCTTGAATATGGGTTAATTTTTGTATTAAGTGCTTTTCTATGATAATTATTATAACTGAGATCATTCCGTTCTTATGTTAAATTTTTATAAATAGAAGAAAAACCCTTCTGATTATTTGTAAGTAAAGTTTTTTAAATACTTACTTTTTACACACGCACTTTAATTATGTTCCTTTATAATTTCCTCACATAGCAATTACATCGCCCCTTGTAATGTAATGAAGGATCTCCTACTGAACTGCTACTATTCTCAACTAAACAAGCAAATTGGCTGGTATCTAAGCTTAAGAGTCTTATTTTACACTGGTCAATAAAAAAAACTTAATATATTTTTGGGAATTTTGATAATTTCGGGACAACTACATTTGGCCATTGTTTCAACATTACACTTTGAAACTCGAAATAAAACATTCCACTCATTATCAGAATACAAAATGGGTTTTTTAAGAATTTCATAATGCAACTCAAGAATACGCACTAACATTTTTCTTATTGATGTTTTACTCAAAATTGGAATACCTGTAGTTTTCCATAAATCACAAACCACATTTATAACTGTTTGAATATACCGAGGTAGACTTCCATTTTTTTTTCCCAGTTGTGGTACCAATTGATTTTAAATGTAAGAAATATTGAATTACGTCGCGATTCGTTGGTAATTTTTCTTTTGGAAGCTCACTTGCTTTGAAATACATTGTGCTTTATTTTTTAATGCTTGAATTCTTTATATGCAAACTAGTCACTATTAACAACCGTACCTTTAACTAAAGATTAAAATCTCAAAGTGAAGTACGATTTGAAAATTTGCCTTTTAAATAACTTGACAAACGTCAAGTAGATCGTTAGTCGCAAATATGTGTTATATTTCTTAAATAATTTTACATAGGAAAAATGAATAATGTATTCAGCTTTAGAAATATTTTCATGATACGTTTTAAAAATTAGACATTAGAACGGAATGATCTTAGATATCATAAATGCCATCAAGAATTTCAAGTTAGACTAAAAAAGCACTAAAAATAAATTCATATTCTAGCCGTTAACAATGATATACAATACCATGAGATTGCACTGTAAATAACGATGCTATATATATAAAACAAAAAGGTCTGTAATTTAGGGCATGGCAAAAACCATTTTTTTAAAGTTTTTCAAACTAAACCTTTTATTCTAGAGCATGAATTATGAAAATGTTTTTGTTTTTTTATTGGCTTCCACCTGGTTTAATGTAATATGTTTGTGAAAAAGAAAAAAGGGGCTCAATTTTGAGGCGTGGCATAAAAGTGAGTATAATAAAAGCTAGACATACTTAGTTTTTCAAGGACTTTCTTGGCACGTTTAAAAAAATGTACATTTGGGGGAAGTATCCGAGATGCCATTAGTGGCGCCCAGAGTTTGATGTCGGATTGAAAAGTCACCAAAGGCAAAAATGAAGCCACTGTCAACCCATGAACAACGATATGTGATATAATAAGATCGGACTTTAAATGGCAGCGCTACATATAAAAAACCAAAAGTGCTGTATTTTGGGGCGTGGCAAAAAAAAATTTTTCTGTTTTAGAAACTTCATTAACATATCTTTCATTCTAGGGGGTGACTGGCACAACTTTTTTTTTTGTATGGAGGTCGACCCGGTCTATTGTACATATGTTCTCAAAGGACTACCTAGTCAATAGTACTATCGTCAGAAGTAGATATTTAATGGCACGCACATGCTAAATGTCTATAGTAAATAACATTGTCTTGGGTATAATAAGTCACTAGTACTGGTGACTGTGTCAATAGTGAATCAGTACTGATTCACTAGTGACCAGCGCTGTCAGTAAAATTTTGAGAAAGATACATTTTAGTTTCCAAAAAAATACACTTTTTCCCAAAAAGATATATTTTGAAAAATATAATTGAAAATGCATTTTTAACGTTTAATATAGCATTTTAATTTCATATATAATAAATATTGTAAAGAAAATATTGAAAATTAAAATCAGGTTTATTCTAGGTTTCGACTCGAATTGATAACGAAATTTTTTTTTTAGTTGGCATATCTCATAAATTGGTGTTCTCAAATCCACATGTTTTTGTGTAGTCGAAGTATTTGTTCGAAAAAACTGTATTTGAACTAAAGGTCTAAACGATTTGGTTATTCGTGCCTAATTCCCAATTTCCATTATTCGATAAAAACACTGAAATTTATCGTTGATGGAACAAGCCATTCCTATGCGCATTTCACTGGTTGCTTAGGCCAGATCATCAGGAAACTTCATCCGTAAAGATTTTAGAAAAACTAAAGATATTAAACCAAATAAAACTGTTAAGCGTATAAGAATTACAGAAACAGTTCTATTTGTAAAGCCTATAGTACACGGAATGTAAAAAGTCACATGCGCATGTGGTTCTGACGTAATTTTATCGCCATCACACAACACAAACTTGCTATTGTGGCTTTGTAGTGACGTCAAAATTACGTCAGAACCACATGCGCATGTGTCTTATTACATTCCGTGTACTATAGGCTTAACAATATCAAAGTTTAAACAAAATCATCAACAATAAACAATGAGTTTATCTCTCCTTAAACCCCTTTCACACTCGGCAAGTTACTTGCGCAACTCTTGGCTTGTAGACGTCAGCGGTAAGGTCGGGGTAAGGACAAAATATTTAGTACAGACTTTGTTGTACTCGGCAAGTTACTTGCGCAACAAACTTGCCGAGTCTGAAAGGGGTCTTACATTCCCTACTACAATTGATTGGAATTCTTCCAACATTAATTGTAGTTGTAAGTAGGTTTAGAAAAACCAAAATAAAAACAAGAACAACTCGCTTTATTTAAAAAGCTGGTTGCCAGTCAGTTTCTTTAGGTCCTACACCAGTGCTGCCAGTAGGATACGAAATATAAATTTTTCGTATCTTTTGATGACTTTAGGTACCATGTATAATCCTTACATGTTTCGTATCTTTTGAATCTGTACGAAAAATGTACAGAAATAAAATATTAGAGAATTTTTAGCCAACTAAAACTTATTAAGACTGATCATCGTTGCCGACTCAATACTAATACAATAGCAGAAAGAAAGCAGAAATGGTGTTTTAACATACGATCCACCTAAATCGATGATTACAAGTAGTGCGAAGTTGTTCTGAGGAAATTTACAATCGTCAATGGACTGCAACAGGGAACTGTGAATTCCCCAATATTATTTAATTTATACCTACTTGATTTATTAGACAAAATAGACAATGTTATAGCTTTTGCAGATGACATTTCTATATATCATGCCGACAATACAGTTGAAGCAATTAAGAGCAATTAGAGTTAGATAAATTTCTATACTTTTACAATCACATAAACCAACAACTTATTAAAGCCAGGAAAGCATTTTTTTCGTATAAAACATTATTCTTTTCAAAATATATACAACCTAGGGTTAAAATTATCATGTACCAGTCCTTAATTAGATCAATTTTATCATATGGCTGTCAAATATGGTTCAATATATGTCCTTCGTATATGGAAAAAATACGTATATTCGAAAGGAAATGTCTCAGATGCTGTACTTCATTATACAGGTCAAAAAGTAGTAACTACAAGAAATATGTATCAAACAAAATCCTCTATGAAAAAGCCAAAGTATCTAGATTTGATAACTTTATTATTCACATTATAAGGGATCATATTCTAAACAGTACCAATACTACTGTGAATAATCTAATATTGGCTCCTTACTACGTTGACGAGGAATACATTTCAAAAACACTTGAAAATGGATTTATTCCACCTGAAGCATTTCCTTTTCTTGATAAACAAGAAACGAAGATAGTATCCCTATATTTTATCATATTTATAGAAGATCAAATATAAAATCAGTAAATTGTAATGAACTATCACCTGAAAACTGTCGCTTTGACACAAGTATTTACTTGGAGGATAAAAATATTAAACCTAATTTGAATCCTAATAAATATTGGTGGCTTACTCAATAATAATCCTTTGATTTTAACCCTTGACAACATCTTTTATTATTAACAATATAAAAGTAAGATTTTTGTAATTTTTTTGCTTACAATTATTTAACATATCAAAACTGCTATGTACATATATAAATAATAAAATAACAGAAAAGTTAACTTTATTATTAATAGAAATTATACTTGAGAGCTCTTTAAAATGGGACTTTGTATACTAATAAGTTATGTACATATATACTTTTTGTTTATTTGGAGTTTGTAATTTTTCCCTTTTTAAAAAATAAATAAACATCTAAAAAAAAAAAAAAAAATTACCTGTAGGGATTTAATTGCAAATAAAAACATGCATACATAAATCAATTCTTATGGCTTATATTTATATACATTCCCTAAAATTATATTTACATTTAATTACATAGGATGCTAGCTTAACCCGGTGCGCCATCGAAATAATATTAGTAAAACATTTTTAAAACAGATCTCGTGTATTGAAAACAAAGCATCTTTTACTAAATTTTAATAATTTTACAGTAACCGTTCTACAAATATGTATGCCTACTTTTACTCCAATAATGTATAAATCGGCATTGTAATTGTATGGGAGGTGCCACGCCCACTAAAAAATTTAAAAATATTAATCGCCTATGTTAATCGCTGGGTTATTAGAAAATTACTGTAAAAATTTCAGGAAAATCGGGTGAGTAGTTTAGGAGTCTATAGGGAATAAAATTACATACGATTTTCATTTATATATGCATGATTTATTGCTGCCCCTGCTTCCTCCTTTATTTTTATGTTGAAAGATGTAGTTTATCAAAGGAGTGGTTCCTAAAGCTTAAAGAATTTTATCTTAAGATATTCGGTATTTAATATTTTCATTCTTCCGTCCACCTAGCCCATAGTTCTTCAGTTACGCGATATTTAATATATGTATACCATGGGGGGATTTGCTACCCCTGCGTTACCCTATTTATTTTCAAAAGTGTAGTTTACTATAAGAGTGACTCCTACCAAGTTTGAACATTCTCAATACAACAGTTCTTAAGATATGCGATATTAACCATTGGCGTCCTATGGAGGACATCCCCTAAATTTCAGTGTTTTTATCAAGAATAAAAATTGGGAATTAAGCACGACAAACAACATCTTGTCAATTGAAAATTTTGTATTCCCAAAAATTACTTTGATAATAAACTGGCAAGTGCACGGCTTAAAAAAAATTGAACTGGCAACTTGCTTAATTTTTTGATAATTTTTTGAGTCAACTTGTTCATGAGTAACTTTTCGAACAGTTTTGACATATTGGGTAAAATACTGATGGGTCTATAAGATTCTACTTAAGTTTGGTCTCTGCCTGGTTTGGATATCATTTTAACAAGCGATGTTTTCCACTCTGGCGTAAAATAGCATTAAAAATAAATAGAATTATTCTTACTGCTATGCGGGGTAAATCCAAGAGCATCTTATTACTGATATTTTCGATGCCCGGTGCTTTTCTAACTCAATAATAGCTCTTTTTACAGGGGGTAACTCGATTATAGTGCTAGAAAAATTAGGCGTGAAAACATCCTTTAAGTAATCAACGAACAGATTTCCTTTCTCCAATTTCTATTTATTTCTCGTAAAGGAGGTTTAAAAATAACGGGCCTTTGAAGATTTTTTGCACGCCACAATGAGTAATTCGTTTTTGATGTTGGATCTAAGTTTTCAAGAAACCTGTTAAGCGATGCCATTTTTTTCCTCAAGACGTCTCCGCAAGTTCTTTGTGTATTCTTTTAAACATTACTTGAGTTGTGGAGATCTGTGTTGTTGCAATTCTCTTTGTGTACTTCTTTTTTTCTTTCAACATCTATAGAGAAAGTTCTGGTTTCCCTTTTTTGTGGGGGGGACTTGGTACCAAGTTCTGCAGCCAGTTTAATTTTTAGTTATGAATTCTTTACCGAAATGTCTATATAGTTTGGGGTTCTTAGCGGTATATTCTCCATACAATGGGTACTAATAAAAATTTTGTATTCCAACCAATCTGTGCTTTTGCTTGTAAGCGCTAAGTCTCCTACGCACATTGGCTGAAAATTTTATTTCATTGGCCAAAAGTTCAATTTTTGTTTGTCACCGATTTCCAAAATTTTTATTTTATTTTATAGTAAACATATTAAAACTAAGGTAGCCAAGAAAAAAGGACAAAATATTGGTAATTGTGGTCGTGCCATGTTGTTAAACATAACTTTTTTTAAATTCAGAAAAAAGTGATTTTTTTATATTTAATCCGAAAGAAATTATCATTGCTCAAAAACTATCATCGATAATGACCTGCTAGGTTGGCAGTCTTGTTATCTTTAAAAAAGTTATTTGTGCGACTGTTGTGTTATTTATATTAGAGATGTTGTGTTATTTATATTAGACATATTTCCTAAACTACTATATTTTTGACAAATTTCAATTTTAGTAGAATATAACTTTTGCGGACCAAAAGGGACCAAGAAGGTAAAATCACTGGTAGAAAGGTGAAAGTGTTTTCTTTAACCCTGTGTATGTATAATCTTGTACCCGCCTCCTTAACACTTTTTTTAATTTTAATGAAATAACTCCAAAAAAAATTTTTTGTTTGAAATTTTTTTTTACTTTTTTTATTCCGCAAAAATGTTTGCAAAAGTAACAGAAATCATGTGCTATTGGCTTCAAAAAATTGAATTTATGATATAGGGAATATTGATAGTGATCGAACAGAACACAGGTAGTGCATATAAAAAATTTTTTTATTGTTTTACAATCAGAAAAACGTATAGCTGCCCTGATTCATCCTTATCCGTTACACTACGTTCACACTTGCGTATTTTATAGTGGAATAAAGAGTTTAGACACGCGTTACGCTAAACAGGTACACAGAAAAAATTATTGCCGAATTATTTCCAAACAAACGTTTGTTTGAAATTTTTTTACTGTGTCAATTAATATTTTTCTTTGATTTGTATTTAACCAACAAAAATGTTGACAACTATTCAAAAATATAATATACGCGTTAAGCCCTTATGACATTACATTTTTAATGCATTGCTTAAGTTTTGGAAAACAGTGCATATATAAAGTAATAGATAAATTTATAAAGTTCGAAGGGTTCAGCTGTATTAAGATAAATGGCAAACTGTCAAAAATTTTACTAAAGTTATCGATAAAAAATGAAGTTATGTCAAAAAAAATGTAAAATTGTTAAACTTAAAATTGACATTTCAAGCTTGAATATTAAAAGTGCTGCTGAATCAGCGGTTTATGGGCAAATTCAGCGATTAACCGCTTTTTGTTTTTAGGTTTCTCATAAACAAAAAGTTAACAACATTTAATTAAATTATCAGAACAGGGATGGCTAAGTTGTTTCAATTGTACGTTTTTGTTGATACTTTTTAAACTAAGATTAATAATACCTTTTTGTGGTGTTTTTTAAGAAAATAAATACAATTAATTTCAACTAAAAATTTGGGTAAAAAAGTACAATTTTGAAAGGTCGTTGGTACAATTTTACAAATTCTAAACGCCATCCCTAAAACAAAACCATAACAAGAGAAAAAAAACTAAAAAACTTTGCTTACATTTTTTATAGTTTTGTATGAAATATTTAACGCCTTTTAATGTTGTCGTTGTTTTGCATTTTTTTATTTGATCGTAATACCCATTGTACACTTGCATACATTTCGGAGAAACGCATGGAAGATGTTGAAAATGTGAAATACGCGTACATCTACTATCAATAAAAAAATGTCACCATTTCTGAAAAAAAAACTTTTATTTTTTTTAAATAGTTTTTTTCTACAAAAGTGCCAAAATTTTAAAAGATAACACCAAACTATATTTAGAACTCATTTTGTTTAACAATATAAAAAAAAAATCAAGTAACATAAGGCTTGCAAAAAAGGAAAAACGTGAGAAATGGTAACGCTGCTTTCAAACCAAATGCCATTTTGTCAGTGATGCCACAATAATAATAGAATTTATTGCCACTTTTCTAGTGATTACACTAAAATAATCGGAAATGTAGAATGAAATACAATGAGATAGAAACATTTTGTAAAGATGTTAAAACATTTTTATTTTAGCCCTATGTGTGTATTTTTTATGGGAAAATTTCAACATCTTCGCATATTATTGTTAGATGTTAAATGTTGACAAGTGTGAAAAGTCTATATAGGCCAGTTTACACGGTAATACAATGTATTACGACTTTGTAGAATCAAAATATTATGAAATTCTCTCCGTGTTTAAAAGAAAATAAGAAAAACCTGTTGTATGTATTTGTCATGTTTACACGGATAATAAGCAAATTTCATAATACTTAAAAAATAACAGCTGTTATTGAACTATAATTCAATAACTCTCCAACTTATTTTCTTATATTTATAATATCTTTTCAATATATGTATATGTTAGTATATTATATTGTAAATTATGTAAAGGGCAAATCTAAAATATGCAATCTTTTAAGTCTACGTACTTCTTCTGTTTCATCGAGAAGGGTAATGGCTAATATGTTAGTATGATTGCTCAGTCTAGAAAGGTATCTGGAGGTAAACTTTTGTATGGTTTTCTTGACTGTAGGTATATTGAGATCATTATGTATAGCCGTATTTGTAATAAACCAAGGCGCTTGAGTAATAAATCGCAGGGTTTTAGACTGGTAACGTTGTAATATTTCAACATTAGAGTTTTTAGCTGTTCCCCATAGTTGTATACCATAAGTCCACACGGGTTTTAGTATTGCTTTGTATAAAAGTAACTTATTGCTTAAACTTAATTCGGATCTCGGACCTAAAAGCCAATACATCTTTTTCGTTTTAATATTAAGATATTTGCGCTTTGTTTTTATGTGTTCTTTCCAAGTAAGATGCCTATCTAAATATAATCCCAAGTATTTAACACAATTAACAATAGGTATTTGCATTCCGTTAAGTGCAACAGGTGGACAATTTTCTCTTCTTAGGGCAAATGTTATGTGGGAGGACTTTGAAGTGTTTATTTTAATTTTCCACTTTTGTAACCACTGTTGTAATTTATTTAATGCTCTTTGTAACACTGTAGAAGCGTCAATAGGACATAACGCTGATGCTATAAGCGCTGTATCATCTGCATAAGTCGCAACTGTAATATTTTGTGAGAAAAAATCAAATGGTTGCAGTTTAACAATTTTTACAAAAACACCATGAAAATTTCCTGAGTTGATTTTAGTTGTTTTTGTAATTGTATAAACATGCTACCACCTTCAATATACTCTATTAAAATACACCTCTGGTGTGATGAAAATACATACATAAGTTTCTAAAATGGTTTAGAAAAAAAAAAAAAAAAATCATTTACAGACCGCTTGTCATATTTTGTGTTCGTATTCTCTCTTACTCAATACATTTTGCTTTTACATGGTATGATTTTTCTAATTCTACATAATGTCGTAATACAATGTATTACCGTGTAAACTAGCCTTGAGCAACACTTTTTTACGTGAAATATAAGAACAACATCAAAAACACACAGTCTATTTTTGGACGCTTTAAAAAAGTACACCAATAAGAAAGATGATAAAATACTCGTCACGCTAGGAAAAAAAACAAAAACAATAACAGGTAAAAAACGTTTCACTCTTTTTAAACAACAGAAACAACATTAAAAGAAACAAAATAAATTTTTGATTGGTTTCAAAGTTGGTAAAAAATAATGAAAAACAAAATCCCGTATTCAATTTTTTAAAACTGTTTAGTTAAATACATCAAATACAAAAATAGAATGATGACGAAAAAGGAAAGGATACAGCAACAGTGAGTGATGAAGAAAAACATTGTGTGTATAAACAAGCCGCCGCTCTTTTCTGCTTCATCTTCCCCGTCAGTGATTGCTTGGGTGCGCGTCATTACTTGTGCAAAAACTTTTTTGTTTGACTCAACAAAATTATTTGTTTGAAATTTATTTGAATTTCAGTAAAGTTTTTGTTTGGTTCAGTTAAATTATTTGTTTAAAAAAATCAGTGCTTCTCAATAAACAAAGTGCAAATAAATTATTTGAATATGCGATTTCAGACAAAAAAGTTTTGATTATACAAATTTTTTGTTTGAATTGGAAAAATTATTTTTTCTGTGTTTATTGTGAATCCCACCTTAGAAGGGATTTTTTGATTTTTTTGGTCATTTTATTTTATCTGTTTTTTATGACTCTAATAATATTCTATGACCCTATAACTATGTAATGCGTTGTTAAATTTGTGTCAGGTATTTAATAGCATATAAATAAAAGGATTTTAAGTTTTTTAATCCTTTTTATTCTACCTGCATTTGGTATGAAAAAAACAAGTGACATTAGGTTGCAAACTCAGTGGATATATTGGGTCTAGAGTTTTTTCCCCGGACTTTTTCGATTCCCGATTATTATGCTTTTATTCCGTATTATTATGCTCTAGATACAAGATAAAAAGATAAAATAAACATAACAATTTAATTCATAAAAAATTAATAAAAACAAAATAAAAATTGAGGTCCTCAAGATATGAGATCAAAAAGTTAATTAATAAAACAGATAAAATATTTTAAATTAATATATAACATTTTAACGACTTTCGTTCATTTTTTACCGAGGTTGGACAAATAGTTAAAAGTAGTAGCATGCTTCGGATTCACAATCAGAAGCAATATTTTCTTTTTTATAAACAACGTCTTTGTCAGTCAAATGCATGTCAAGGTTTTTCAAGTTGTATGTTGTAGAATCTTACAAGAGTCTCCAAAATGTTATTTTATTTCGGTTTCCCCGCACTTCACTGTTATATAAACCAACAGAAATTGAAAAAAATTTGTGTTTATCACCTAATAAACATATCGCTTCTTCATTGCATCATAGTCATATCTCAAAAATCAAAAATTTCAAGTAACGTTAGCAAAGTTTTCCTTCACACCTTCTCGTATTATATCTCAAACAAAACCGAAGTTATAGCAAAATATATCTTTAAATCGGTACATTTTGAAAACTTTTATCGCATTTTGCCAAGATCGTTTGTTTTTGTAGATATGACTATGTTGCAATAACGGAACGATATGTTTAGGTATGTTCTATTTTTAAGACTAGTTCATGACCCATTCTGCTTTTAGTAGATTTATTGTATCAGGAGACATTGATTTAAATATGTACTCATTTCTTGTAATTGATCTAATCCGCAACCCATCCACAGATGCAAATTTTTAGAGAATAGAAAACTAAATTTTAAAGTATAAATAGCAGTTTTCTAAAATTATGAGGAATTTTTTATTTCCCGGGATCCCGCAAGAAAAATCCCGGGAAAAAAACGGGAAATAAAATAATTGAAACGGGAAATCCCGGGAAAAACCCTAATTGGGTCGAGTAACTAAAAATGTAGTTTATACTACACAGTACTTAGTTCTAGCACTAGCTTCTACTTTTCAGTACTAGCTATGCTGAAAAGTTTAAACTATAAAAAATTGTGAAAAACTCTTTGCTAGTGCTATATAGCTAGTGCTAGGGGAAGCATAAGCTGGAAATCGTGGCTATTAAATCAGCTTCCAAAAATAGTTACTGAAGTTGCCACAATTTCACTTTTAAATTTTGTCGGAGTTCTACGTTAGATTTGTGTTAAATAAATGTATTGCTTTTGTACGCATTTTCTTATTTTTTTTAATTTATACACGAAAACAATATTAATTAACAAGTGCAAAAATGTAAAATATATTAATTTGTTTAAACTTATTTTAAAAAATATTAATGTATAAAACAGAATATAAGTACAAACATGTTTATGTACTTTTTTATGTTTTGAGGCGTGGAACAAGTACTGTGTACATATTGATATTTTCAAAAAAGAAAAACTTCCCTGTAAATGTTTTAGTTTCTATTCGAATGTATGAAATATATTCTTGTATATTAATTTTTTTTTATAAATTTTTTTCCTTAATACAAAGCTTTTTATTATACATATTTATAAAATGCAACACAGACTTTCTATGGCAGAATTCTATACCGACCTTTTTGGGGTAGATCAAAAAAAAATTAGTGGCAACGTCATTGATTGTTATTTATTATTGTTAAACTTGTCTTACAAAATTTATAAATATTTTTTAAAATTAAGTAAAATCACTTTGGTAAACTGTAAGATATGTACATTAGGGTATAACCAATTTTTGCATAGTACCATGTCCTAGTAACCACGAAAATCATAATCTTTTGTCATTTTTCTTAAAAAAGTTCACGCACCAATTGGTTTTTCTAAGCCAATGCAATACGATTATTCATAATTTTTTACGGTGTTTTTTTTATTCATTTTAAATTTTTTTTCGTAAAAAATGGTTAAAGATAAGTTTTGAGTTGCGGAAAAATCTCGTACCATCTCTAAATATTAATGAAATTTCATACTTGAGCTATTTTTTGTTTTAAATAAACATATTATTAATTTTTCTTAACCAAAAAGAAAATTAAAAATGTTCCAAAATTCATCGCGGTTGGTGTGTGAACTTTTGTGACTTTAGCGAAAAAATAAATATACGTTCCCTTATAGTTGTTTATGCTCTATCGGACTGTGCTATGCCAATTTTGATGTTTTAAAAAATTGTTAAAAAGTTATATCCCTAACGTACATATATAATTGAATTTTGGATAAAAATCTGTCCTTAGGAGATATTCTAACATACTAATATTTAGTTAAGAATAATTTTTTTAACATAGTAGCAAAGCACAAACTTCAAGCACCTCAATCATAAGCTTAAAAAAATAAAGCATAAACTAGTCTTTTTAAGCATTCACTGGTTTTTATTCACTAGTCAGTACAAAGTACTAGCTTTAACTTACATTTTTATTCACCTCAAAGCTAGTTTAAACTTCAATATATCTAGCACTAGCTATAGCTACCTTTTTATTCAACCGGCCCAATATATCTGAGCAATAACAACGTTTTTCATAAAAACATGGAGAGATTCAGCTATAAAGAATTGGCCGGAGAGTGTTTTAGAAACAAAAACGAGGAGCACTGGAATACAATTGGACTTAGAAAATAAATTATCTGTTTTCATCAAAAATTTAAAACAGCGATACAGGAAAGTTGATTACAGCAAAGATAGATTTAATAAGAGCTTTGCAAACTGGTTAGAGAACAAACTTTCTGTCCAGATCGCTTCAGAAACTACAAATCAAAACACTCTTGGGAGACCACAAAAATCGCTGGACAACTGTAGCGATAGATCTAAGAGGCGGAAGCTTAAGTACATCAATGAAGAAATCGGATATGAAATTATTCAAGATACACTCCTTCATCAATTACGATTACAGAAACAATTGACAACAGTGGATATCATTGAAAAAGTTGTTAAAGCTAGTCCATTGAAAACAAAACGGATTCTTGAAAGTATACCAACTGCTAGCGATGCAAAACAATTCACAAATGAGGAGGCATTAGCATTATTTCTGGATTTGAAATTAACAAAACAGCAATATATTTAGCTCAGATTGCGTGCGGTTGAAAAAGGCTCAAATCTGTATTCAGAATATCATCACATAACAGCTGCTAAAATGGACACTATTACAATCACACCAATTTCGGCAGTTTCGGCTTAGGAAACTGCAAAAATATGTACAACCAAGTACCCATGGAGAAATATGTCTGCTACAGTGCACAAAATACTTTATTATGGAGAGAATGTCATTAAATTTCAGTTGGTGCCACTTGGAGATTTATCAGAGGAAGCTTAGGAAAAAGGAATAAGGATTACAGATTTTATAGAGAGCACAAGACTAGAAAAATTTCACGAAATTCCACAAATTAAGATATATTTAATATATTATTAGCAACGTTAGATCCGTTCATTACCAGTATTCGAAATCAATGGAAAGTGGAGCATCGGGATTGAGATGAAGAAGTCAAAAAACTACTAAAGAACAGAAATAACACAGAACAGAATATGAAATATTTGCAATCAATCTGTCAATTAAATGAACAATAATTATGATTCATTAGATCTAAGACAGACATTGTATTAGCAAAAAAATAATAATAAACAGAAACTCACATTGTTACAAAAGCTATTTAAATCTTTTGCTGCTTTTATTTTACAAAGGTTTTTTTATCCACATATGTAGGAAATGTTTTAACAAATAAGAAATATTCAAAAAATAAATATGTATGTACCTATATTTTCGTATAAAAATTTAAAAAAAAATAACATATTTTACAGCAAAAAATAATAGATTCCTCTGTTGTAATAGCATGATTTTAAATAATATTTCTTAAGTTTTTTTAAGTGTAAACAAATTTGAAAGCAAAAAATTTTTAATTTTTCAGTAATAATAGCAATATTCCCAGTTGATTTTACTATTTTTTTTTTTAAACATTTGAGTGTTTACGTTTTTAAATAATTAAAAAAAAAACCATATTTCACGCTAAAGTTAAAAAAATCTAAAGTCCCATTTCGCCCTTAATTTCCCCTATAACTACTCAACCGGTTTTAATGAAATTGAAAGTGGAGAAAAGTTTAAGAATCTATCTGTCGATTAAAAAAATATATCTCCTTCGGTTCAAAAGTTACAGAATTTTGGTTAATGAAAAACGATTTTCAGCCACTGTGCATCGGAGCAAAGACCACGTATGTTAGAAAATGGTATTGCATATTTTAAAATGCATTCTTTGAACATTTTATAAAGCGCATCCGCCAAACAGTCTGTTCCGACAGGAAGCAAATCTAACAGTTGCACAGCTGTTAGCTCCTTTTCTTCATCAAAAAAATTAACAAGGACACACATTGTTTTGGAAGACGAAATATCTGTGCTCTCATCTACGAGGAGAGAAAATTCATATTTATGTAGTTTTAGTATTAGTTTAGATATTTTTTCCTCTGCTAACATATTTGGTATTATTTAAGTTCACTTTGTTCTGCCCAATTTGCTCTTTTTATAATAGAGGAGTCTGGGACCAGCGTTACCGTTGTGCGACTTTAGTTGCAGTTTACAACCTTTTTGACGCTCTGACATATTTGTGCGACATTTTCAAAATCGTCTAATTTTGCAACTTTATCCAACTTTTTGCGAATTTTTGCCCCTTTTTTGTAAGTGAAATACTTTTTTACACTGCATAACTTCACATATTTTCCCTTAAAAATATCAATTTTGTTTTGATCATTCCCCGGGATATGTAACCTCATTCGATTGATCAGGTGATTATTTTGTATCCAGACAATTTCAACTACTTAACTGTATTGTATATGCCTTGTTTTTTATCGTGTTCATTGAATTTCCATGCCAATCTAGGATGATCGGCACTATTATTTAAAGGCATTAATGAATTTAAGTTGTTATAAAGTAAATCCAATAATAAATCATACAATTACATTTTTAAAATTACAAATGCTAACCATTTTTGGCATACAGTAGGGATCTTAAAAATTGCTTTTAATTAACCATTGTACCTTAATTTCGACAAATAAGTTTCGCATGTTTAACTTCACCGCACAACAGTGCGTGTGCTGACATTTTTTTCAAAATTAGAATTAATGAAAAATAACTTAACCTGTGACAATACTGATGCTACTTCTTACAACATTGAATGATATTTTAGAAAAAACATATAGTTACATAAATACATATTAGCACCCCCAACTTTTTAAACGACAAACAACTCTAGAAATACATTTTTAAGCGATTTTAGGGAAAAGAAAACTTTTCACCCGTTTTCGACAAGAAAATATCACTAAAAACTTATTTATTTCATAAATAATTCGATATGACGAAAAATCCCTTCATATTGGAGATTATACAAAATCTTTCCGATTTTCCCTACGCTTCTATTTTAGTATCAAAAATACTTACATGTAGGGATGTTCCCGTACTTCTGTCAACACTGTTTCGAGTCCATGGCTTACTGATAAGTCTGGCTAAGTACCGAAAATAAAATTCATAAACACGGTGTTGCAAAGCAACACTGAAAGGTATAGAATTCATAGACAACTTTGCTAAAAGCAATGCCTTGTGTTTATTATTAAATAGTTACCGCCTTCACTGCACAGCGGTTGTAAAATTTATGCATTGTTTTTATTTGTGATGCTTTGTCAATGCTTTCGTTTTCAGTGATGCTTTGCAGCATTGCATTAATTTCATCCAATATCTTGAAAAAATTTTTTTTAAACACATACATTTTGATGACATATGAGACGAAACAAATATTTTATTTTTTTTTTTTAATTTCCTAAGCTAATCCCGCGAAGCTCTACGCTTGTCAGCAGGAAAGAAACCAGAGTGTCTGGCGGGAATCGAACCCGCAACCCGGCGCTGTTAGACAAGGTCTCTACCAGCTAGCCTACCGGGGCCGATAAGTGAAAAATTACTACCTAAAATCGCAATAAGGTACATAAATCTGCGGTTTTCACGAATAATCGCGTAAGTTATAAAACCAAACTTTTCAGGAGAGCAAAAACAATTATTTTTTTCAATTGCGGCTTTTGTAGATGCTTTTTTAAACTTTTTTCTTTACTATCCTCTTAACAGTGACTTTCTACGTATTATACATAGTTTTCATGAAAAAATCCTCACAGGATCACAATCTGTAAAAGGATTAAAAATGCATATGTTTGATTGACTCATTAAGTGTGTGCAATATAACATCATATCTCCACATAAGTTCTTTTTTGTGAAAATAAATGCTATCATTTTAATCACACATGACGACTTACGTTGTTATTTTTAACACACAAGCTGGCGACATATTCAGAGTTTTTGATACTTATAGCATAACGTATGCAGTAAACGGGACTTAAAATTACAAACAACCGCTCATCTGCTGTTGTTGCAACTTAAGAAGTCAAAAATAAACGCACACGTACATATAAGTTGTTATTAATAGAAAAATTTTCAAAAAATACTTTCATATTTTTTGCACGAATAACAACATAACATCACATATGCTTTTTATTTGGAAACATATTCAGCAATTTTACAATTTTTGGCGATGTATGTCGACATAAATCGTTATAATAGCAAAATATTTTATTAAACAGTTAACTTAAGTTGTTTTTAGCAGAAAAAATTAATAATACTACATTATTTTCTAAAAAGCTTAATACTTATAAAAACCTAATGCAAAATGTAGCACTTTGACATCATTATCTCAATTTCGGTAAAAACCGACTTCCGCGATTATTCGTGAAAACCACAGAAATATAATAGTAGCATTGACAAAAAAAAAATCTGTATCTGATCAACACAGTATACTTGTATATGAGCTGAAAGAGAAAAAAAATATCTATGCAAAAGCATAAATCTTGTACAATTCAGTTGACCAGTTCTCGAGATTTTTCGAAATACCTAAAACAACTGCAGAAAAACGCGATTTTCGCGTATATCTCGGAAACGCTTCCTGAGAAAAATAAATAAATATTCGTGTTCAGCAGTTCCTTTAAGATGAACGTCACTTTTGCAAATAATTATTTCAATTGGTGGATTTAAGTTTATTTCATAAAATCTCATTAACATCAGCAGGTACATACATATATTCTTGGCCATAAATTATTTACTTATGCAAAAAATGTATTTGACCATAGTAAAATTTGGTTGCGTTTATGTTAATACCTGAATAAGTAAACGATTAATTACTTTGTCCAAAAGTCTTTTAATACTTCAAGCAGTTGCGTTTAAGTTTAAATATCTCTTTACTTACCAAATGTAAATGTTATTCAACGTTATTATGGGAGAGCAAACAATTTTGATCTTTAAGTAAATCCAAAATATTTCAAATTTGCGAATACCAACTAAATTTTTTTTAAAATAAGACTAAATAAATTCTTCATTTAAACTCGCAGCGTCAATGCTGTCACACTAAAAACCCAAGTTGAAAACAAGTAAGAGTGCCGAAACTTATATAGCCCGTCAGTCCGTGTTTCTGTTGAAATGGATTTTCCGAAGACCCCAGACATGATGGGGACTAGGATGTTATATATTTATATCATATATAATCCGGAATACGTTACTAATGAAATTTTGCCAGATCGGTCTATAAATGGCTATGATATTAGCAAAAAACCATGAATGCCTCTAATTATTTTCATAAAATCCAACGTTGTTGTTGTTGTTTTTTATACCCATCAGCAAAAGTTGTATACATACTTGTTTTTTTTTTATTTTTTAGTCTTTGTTTGCACATAACAAATACATACATACATACATGTACAGCGATGTTGATTTAACGATGTCCGTCTGTTTTTCCGTATATCCGGAGAACGGAAAGAGCAAGCATCTTGGATAGAAATACTCAACATCCGATAAATTGTGGGCGAGATTGGTAAAGCAGGCATGGCACTTCCCATTTGTTCACTTGTCCCTTTGATTTTCTCACTTTATTTTTGCTGAGGAACAGAACATGTATGTAATTAGTTCTTCTTATAATTCGAATGTTAAGGGCAAGATCCGTTAATAAGGCACAAACTGATATATTGCTCAACAAAATGCAGAACAACAGTTCGAAAATCGATTTGCAGAATTTTGGAAATTATTTTATTACATAAAATTTAAAATTGCAAAAAAGTAACGCTGCAATCAAATTTGAACGAAAATTTCTTTGATTTTATAATCTTTTTTCCTTATTTTCAATCACTGAGTACTGATAGCGTAAAAAATTTTTCACGGGAAATTCCTGATTCCATTTTTCCCTTTGTGGGAATTTCATGGGAACAAAAATTACACTTGTTATACACGATAGCGGTGATTAATGATTTCTTTATATCTGGAGAACAGCAAGAGGCGAAGCTTTCGAACAAGGAGCAAGCATCTTGGTTATTTATACACACCATCTGATAACATGTGGGCGGGAATGTAGCACAAATTAGATTAATTTATATTTAAAGAACGGTATTTTGATAACTTTCTTTTCTTATTGCACGATGGTGAAGGTTATAAAAATTTTATATTTGTGCATAAATTTTTTTCACATTTTTTGGAAAACTGTTATTTTGTCAAAAAAAAACATAAAAATATACATTTTAAAAGGGCCTTAATTGATATTATACCTCTTTTTTGATATTTACAAACTAAATTCTTTATTTTGTTAAAGAAAATGAGATCAATTTTCATGTCGATATGCGCGATTTGGGGTTTGAATTCAGACACATGGTTTCTTTGGAAAATTTTTTTAGAATTCTTTTTACATGTCGTTTTTTTAATAGTATGATTAGCGATCATATTTAAAAGTTGTTTTGGATCATCTCTTTTTCTTAAAAGTTTAATAGGCTATGTACACTAAAAATTTAAAATTTAATAATAAAGCAATTGAACATGTCGAATAATTTTTATGCATCGATGGCTTTATATAAAAAAGGCGTAACTCGACTTTTTTAATAACTTTTTTTTGTTTATTCTTGTAGACAAATGCCACATTTAGCTTGCTTTAAAGTTTCTAAAGGGATGTAAGTAGTATGAAATTGCATTAACTTTTTTTATCTAAAATTTTACAAATTTTATTGAGTTCTTTTCCTTCCGCTGTTAAAAAAAAATCGAGTTGCGCCTTTTGTATTTATTTTTTGTTTTTTATCATAAATAATTTGTTAAGGGATTGCTTGTTCGTTACTTACTACTTGAAAATTTTATGACATTTATAATTTTTATTTTAGAGCGGTGGGGAATATGAATGGTCCGAAGAGTTACAAGGTTTAATTTTATCATCCTTTTACATTGGCTACATTGTAACCCACATTCCTGGTGGCTTACTGGCGGAGAAATTTGGCGGAAAGTGGACTTTGGGCTTGGGCATATTGTCAACCGCCTTTTTCACTCTAATCACACCAGTTGCAATTACGGAAGGTGGTTCAACGGCCCTGATCATTGTTCGTATATTGATGGGTTTAGGTGAAGGTACGACGTTCCCAGCACTAAGTGTGCTGCTGTCACAATGGGTGCCTATTAAAGAACGTGGTAAACTAGGCGCTCTTGTATTAGGTGGTGGACAGGTTGGTACTATTTTGGGCAATTTGTTGTCAGGTGTTCTGTTAGATGCATACGAATGGCCGGTGGTATTCTATTTGTTTGGTGGATTAGGTTTTGTGTGGTTTATCTTTTTCGTAAGTATTTTGTTTTTGGTTATAAAAAATATGGATACTTTAATTAAAATGTTTTCAGTGCTTTTTGTGCTTTAGTGATCCTGCTTCTCATCCTTACATCAAACCTAGTGAACGGGATTATTTAGAACGCGAAATGGGTTCAGTTGCACGCAATGACAATTTACCACCTACACCTTGGAAGGCTATTTTAACTAGTATGCCTATGATTGCTTTAGTTTGTGCTCAGATCGGCCACGATTGGGGATTCTATATAATGGTTACAGATTTGCCAAAATACATGTCCGATGTCATGCAATTCTCCATTAAGGCCAACGGCTTATACTCATCACTGCCTTATGTTATGATGTGGATCATTTCAATTTCTTCGGGCTTTATTGGTGATTGGATGATGACTAGAGGCATTTTTAATATTACCAACACTCGTAAATTGATGACAGGAATTGGTAAGCAATTATAGAATTTTCCCCAAAAAAAAAGTTAGGGCAACACATTGAAACAAAAAATAGAATTAATGTTTTCCCAAAAATTATAATAAAAAATTGTATATACTATTACAGCTGCCTTTGGTCCTGCAATATTTATGGTTGCCGCTTCTTATGCCGGTTGTAATCGAGTTGCCGTTGTTGTCTTGTTTACCATTTGTATGGGTCTTATGGGTGCCTTCTATGCAGGCATGAAGCTAAGTCCTCTCGATATGAGTCCAAATTATGCTGGCACATTGATGGCTATTACGAATGGTATTGGTGCCATTACAGGAGTAATAACGCCTTATTTAGTGGGAGTAATGACACCAAATGTAAGTACAGTAGAATTAAATCCACTGGTTTCTATCTTTAAATAAAATTTTATTTTTAACATTAAACGTTAGGCTACTTTATTGGAGTGGCGCTTGGTGTTTTGGGTGGCCTTTGCAGTTTTAGTAGTCACTGCTATTGTCTACTGCGTTTGGGCTTCTGGTGAAGTTCAACCCTACAACAATCCCCAACTTCAAAATAAGGATTTTGAAGCCGAAGAACGTGCCGAAAAACAAGCAAATGGGGATAAGAAGTAAGACTATAACTCAATAATTTTTTGTCAACAACAGGAATATAGAAACCCGCATTTTTAGTTTAAAAGCCATACTAAAATTTCATTTTAAGCATAATGCATTAAACACATTCACCACAGCAGGATACACGAACACACGACTACAAATGCGGCTGGGTGCAATTACAGTCGTGTAGACAGCTACTGAATTATTTTGAAGACGACAGCTACAATTGAAAAATTAAAAACAGCTGTTTTTTTTATTGTGTATTTATATTTTAGTGGTGCCCAGGCGCGGATCCAGCCTGAGTCTTAGGGGGGGAAATTTTTTTTTTTACAAAAAAGTAAAAAATTTTAAAAAAACTCAACAATAAGGTTAAATGAAAAATAAGATCAGTTCAATATAAATTAATTTTTTTAAATAAGCAATTTATGATTTTCTTGTGAGGCAAATTTAGATAGTACAGTCTTTCTTCTGTCACTGTTGATTTGAGCCATGTTTTTATTAGACGACGGGTAGGAAATGAGCATTCTCTCGTAGCATTACTGACGAGTAGGACAATTTTTTTATTGCATATGCAATTTTTGCAATTTCTTCAATTATTTTTTTAAAAATCAATTTTTGGTCCAGCTTGCCAAAGAAAACCTTTTTGCAACCTAGAAAAAAATGTTTAAATTAGCTTAGCGAATATGAGGCATAATCTATTCGAAATGCTGACTGAATAATGCAAAAATCGGACGTAAAAAGTACTTTCAATGCATCTGCTCAAGCCTCTTGAAGTTACAAACGAAAGGGATTTCTATGAATGAAAGCTTTGGCTTAATTGACAGTGCTAAGGAAAATAATACAAGATGTCAGTAAAAAAGATTTTGTTGAAAAGTTTTAAAAACGTTTTAGATCGTAATACGTGTGGTAAATTATCCAATACTCCTGAAAAATCTATATGGCTTTGCATTTCAATTTTAAGAAAGTGTTTTAATCGATTTTCTCACAATTTTGTTTTAATGAAAGTGACAACCCCTCTCCATCTGAACTTTTAGTGTTCAAATATGCTCCAGTTACATCTTGCGATGTTGAAAGAGTGTTTTTCATTTATAGAACTGTGTTATGTGATAACAGGAGATTATCAGGGGTGTTCTAGAAATCGAAGACGCAATACGCAAGAATTTTTAACGTCGTTTTTTAATAAGATTTCCCTGATAAAAAAATTTTATGACAAATGTTATAAAAATATTTCTTTATGTAACAGAATTTCATAACAAAAATTAGATTAAAAGTGTATTAAAAACAACTTCCAAATTCTTGCGTTTTTCCCCCCAGTATTTTTTTTTTTGACAATTTGAAGAAACATATGTACTTACAATAAAAACTTAATAAAATAAATTTTTCGTGCCATTTTTTATACTTTTTGCCAGCTATTTTTCGTGCCATTTCAAACTTGCCCTGCTGACGAGCATTGAAACGAAAATTTGAAATATTTTTTTTTAAATTTCGGTAGATATCTTCATCACAGTTTATTAAAGCATCTACAACGTTATCTGATAGATTTTCAGATATTTTCCATGTTTGTTGCCAATGCAATAGTTCAGGCTCAAGTTTAGATGTTAGTAGGTGTTTATCTATCTCTTTTATGAAACATAATCAGTTCATCAGCTAGTTGTGATTTTAAAAGTTTTGTATCTGTATTTGACTTGATTACACTTTGAGGTAGAAGTTTAGGTATGTTCAATACATTTAGAATATCTATTGGGAAACGTGTTTTAAGATCTTCTAAAATAAATTCAATAAGAGGAATGTAACCTACAACTCGGTAGTAATCTTCAACATTTTGAATGTGATTGGAACCTCGATTTGAACGCAGATAATTTTAACTTTTTCAAAAATCGCTTTAAATAGTTCTTCGGCTTTATTTATTTTCTCTTCAAGGCACATGATTTAAGTTTTGATAAGGCTTGCTCCTTTTTGAAGATCTATATCGTGCTTTTGTAAAATGATACTAAGCGGCTGTGATACAATAAGTATCACACTTAATATTTTTATTCCGCAAATGAATTCAAAAGTACTAAGCGAGTTCCTTAATATAAGGCTTTTGATGAAGTTTCTCTACCTTTCCACTCAGATATTTTTTCCAAAGCTTCTACTATATGATGTACACTTGTAGCAAAGTGTTAAATTGAGTCGTGACAGTCCAACCATCTTGTCTCGCATAATGTAGAGAGTTTGGCCCCAAATACTTTGCTAAAACTGCTTTTCGCTTGGGATGATTATATATAAAAAAAATTGTCGTTTCTTTAAGTGTATTAATGGCACTTTGTTTCTTTTTAAAATTGAGTGGTTTGATTTATGGGAATAGCAAGGCGTTTGTTTTGCATTGGTCCAGAATTATATAACAGCTCCATTTTCTGATGACATCAGAGGACACCCATATGTTCCATTTCCTACACAATTTTTTGGTCAAGACTGAAACTTGTCAAAGCTTTTAGAACTATTGATGATAGTGCCTTCGCATCAATTGACCCATCAACGTCATTATCAATATCCTTTGAAGCCTCTTCAAATGCGTTTACAACAAAGCCAATTAAAGCTTTCCTAACAACTTTTTGTTGTATGTTGAAATATCTTTAAGATAAGGAAATCTGGATTTTCCCCGACAAATCTGTGTTTTCGTCAAAAGTTATCGAATAGGATTTTGATTGATATAACACATATATACATAAATATTGCATATACTAAGGCTTATTAATAATTCAACCGCACGCATTTTCAAGTCAAACGTTTATTCGTTGGATATACATAGATGGCACCTGCTGGGATTGAATGTAGAATAATAAGTATTTGAATACAGTAAACTAGATGTTTCATTGGAAATATCTAATAAATAACTATTAGAATTAAGATTTGGATACTTATTGAAAATTTCGTTAGATTCAATAAAAAAAAAACAAAAAAAACCTTGCTGGGATTTCCTAAAATTTTGTGCATATAAAAAAATATTATTGTTCTTGTATTATCGAGATAAGCCAAACATATTTTTATAATTTAGGGGGGGGAAATTTCCTTATCCTGAATCCGCGCCGGGTGGTGCCACTATCATTTTTTTAAACTTTTATGAAATGGAAAAACATACATAGTTCAAGACTCGTAACAAACTTAATTTTAGCCAATAAATATTTAAATACTTATTTATAATAAATGTTATAGCGTAAAAACAAATGAATTTATTAAAAATCATTTAAAATAAATCATTTAAAATAAAAATAAAAGTTTTTTCGAAAAAATAATAAGATTTAATCATTTAAAATATTTTAATTTGGTTTCTTGGAACTAATAAACAATATAATTTTAACAGCAGATTAAATAAAAAAATATATATTGCTTTTAAAATAAAAATTTTGTTCCGTCATCGCACGTCATAAAAGTTTCAGAACACGTTGGGTACGTGCGTATATATATAAAAGCTATGCATCACTGCTGCAGTGATGCAAAATGTTGTTGCTGATGTGTGGTTACCAGTTGCAGTTGCAATGCTAAAGGCCCAACCATAATATGCATAGCCTTGCTTAACCTACTGTCAATAATTTACAAAAAGTCTCTCAAATGTACTCTGAAAAACAAAAATAAAATAAAAAAACTTTTGATTCCGTAAAGAATGTGCGAGGAGATTCGCACCTTGCTTACGTAAAAGACAGTTTCATTAAATTTAGCAAAAAGTTTCCTTAAGTTCAATATGGTTTGCCTTATTTAATTTACATGTATTTGCACATTTGCTTAAGCCAGTTTAAGCACATTATGGTTGGGCCTTAATACTTTTTACTGCACAACAGCTGTGCAAAGTTTGAATTCTTGAACACGAGCTAAATTTCAAAAGTTTAATGGGCAAACATAAAATAATAAAAAAATGTTATCAACAATAACGATGACAAATTCTATTGAAAAAAAAGTGACAGTGTTCTTATAAATTACAAGAAAAAGCATCGCAAAAGAAAAAAATCGATTTTTTTTATGTCAAAATTTATTGCATCAGGAAAAAAATTTGCTGCAGATCTGCGGCATGACAGCATAAAAAAACAAATGAGAGTGATGCCAAGTTTCTTACAAGTGATGCTTTTATGAACATTAAACTTTACTTCTGCGCAAGGGACACCCAACAACTGCATTTACGAACGTTCCCCTTATCAATTACTTTAAAAACTGGATCTAAAAAGTATTGGTTTTATGAGAAACTACTTCAAAATATCTTTCACTGATGGATTAAAAATTCCGATTTATTAGCCCGTTAAGAACCAATTTCAAATATTAATATTTCTTGATAGATTTTTCAACTACACTTGAAATTTTGTCAAAATATTTAATCAAACATATTACTATTAGTTACTCCATCATCTAAAATTTTAAATTGATTAAGGTTTAAAAAATTATATCTTGGAAATATATATGTGGTAGTAATTAATGTACTAGTTACAAATTTAATTATTGTAATATGTACATAATTAATAAGTGTTCTGCAACGCTGAAAACCTGCAATACAGAAAAACTTTATTAAGCAAATATCTAAGGGTTAGATAATAATTGCCATATCGATATAATTTTAATTTTAAAAGCTTATTTTGTAAAAAAAAAATCAGCCACGGAGTACGAATATAGATATTAAATTGGCTCTTAATTGGTTAATCGGTATGCTTTAAACGCCATGTGAAAAATACTTTGAATAATTTTCCAATGATTAAGAGATAAAGTATTTTACAACTTTTAAGTCCTACAACTCCTAAACGAAGAAAGCGTAAGCACGAAAAAAATCTTCCTATAGAACTACTTTCAAGAATACTAAAAAGTTATATAATTTTTTCAATTTCAAGCGTATTTTTTTCTGTTAAACAAAAAAAATATTTTCAAGCACTTATTCCTTAAATATTTTTTAATATTAGCAACACTTTTTCGGTTTTGTAGTGGACAAAAATAGAAATTAGTTTAATTTGACTACAGCGACAAAATAAGCACAGACAACAACCCGCAGTCATGTAGCCGTGTCGTCTTGAATATAATCATTTCCATATACACACATGTATTCTATGTTTGACATATTGGAGTCGGTAGCTTGCTGTCTCGAATGTGTTTATAGCATAAGGTTTAAAAAAGTACAGAAAACAGTATTTTTATCTGTTTATTTGATGAAAAAAAGATTGAATTATATTAAGAATTTTGTATGTATTAAAGCTATATACATTCATATGCACATCTGTATACATTCTGCGTACGTACATATGCATATGTAATCTAATAATAAGTAAAACGTTTATTGAGTTTGTAAATAATTTGTAAATGTATTATTTAATTTATAAGATTTGATATAATAAGTTATTAACAAGAATAAGTTTAAATTTTTATTCCATTTTTCGCCTATGAATTTTTGTAGCGATATTTTAACATAACACATATCGATATGGAAATAAATAGTCGAATATTGTTTAACTGATGATAAATAAGTAAAATTAACTTAAAAACTTCCGGTTCAAATTATTAATGTAAGCAAAGTTTGTCTTAAATTTATTTTATTCGGAATACCTTGAAATGATGTTTAAACCATAAGTATTGGAATAAGGAAATATCATTGGTTTTAAATTAATATGATAACTTTTTTTAGCGCAATTTTCTAGGCCAAATAACTAAATATAAGTTCATTACCTATTAAATACAACTTTATTTTTAATTGTCCTCTACATAAAGGGTACTTTACACCATCACACAAGAAAATTACAACCTGGCATGGTAAGTTGTTTGTGTTTTTAAAAAGTTTTCAACAAAAGTTAAAAAGTTTCTTCAAAATAATTAAGACTTATTTGGTAGTGTAAAATGGCCTCTGAATCATAACTTCTATTATTTAACGCTATCTGTTTATTCTATTTTTGTAAACCTTCACCGAAGGTAAAAGGGTACATATAATTTTTTCATTCCGTTTGTAATTTCTACAATATTGATCTTAGACCCTATAAAGTATGTATATAAATTCTGGATCCTTATAAGTAGCGAAATTGATTTAACGAAGTCCGTCTGCCTGTTGAAATGGGTTTTCCGAAGACCCCATGTGTGATATGAACTTGGTTATTATATTTTTCTTTCAAATCTGCTCCTTATGATTTTTCTATTGAAATTAGTGCATTAGGTTTAATGTGTAAGTTTAGAAACAAGTTTGATAGAAAAACATTAATATATGAATTCAAAAAAACTACTGAGTTATAATCGCTTCAGAGAATGCAGAATAGAGCATTAATAAGTATAGCTAATTTGCATAGCCGGTTTTCAAATGTTATTTTATACACGGAGGTTGTTCCCACTGTCCTGCCAATATACGGGCTTTATAAGTTCCAGTTATTGCCGTACATGTTTAAATGTCTTCATTGTTTTGGGCATCATACCTTACAATTCACACGAAATCAGGATACTTTTAATACAAGAAATCGTGATTATTTAAGAATAATCTTTTGCCAATCTGAAACGACTAAACAACGAGAATATAACAACTTGCCGTATAATATTAAGCAAGCCTCCAGCCTATCGCAATTTAAATCTAACTTAAAAATATTTTTCTCTAAACACATTGATGAGCTTCTGATATAACGTTTATTGGTATGTTTGAAATACGTGTAAAAAATTTTTAAATTAAAATTTATTATAAATATATTGAAATACTTTTGTTTAAATTTTGCCAACAAGCCTCATAATGTCAATCTGGCGCTGAGGTGAAATTGTAATATTGTTATATTTTATAATAAAATTTGAAAAAAAAGGAAAAATGGCTGAGGTATGAGAAAAACCCTACCACTACCTCTAATTTTAGCCATAAATCCTTTGTTGTGTTGTTTTTTAATCCATTTTTCTATATGTCTGGAGAACAACAAGAGCCAAAGTTTCCAAATAAGATAAAACCATCTTGGCTAAAATTGCTCAAGGAGCCACAATATATATCGTTAGCTAACATGCAAAAAGGCGTATCTAACAAAAAATTCAAAATCGAGTTTTTGATTGATTATAATAAATGCCATTAAACTACATGTCTTGTCAAAATTTTACACTTCTGTGATAAAAAATGAAGCTTTTATTGAAAAAAAAAACAAAGCGACGTAACTACAAGTGTGTTAATTTGATATATGCAAAACGACGTGATTAAACATTTTTTTCTAACAAAATACATATGTATAATGAAATGTGGTTATTTGAAAATTGTGTGAAGAATTCCATGGACAACTTAATGTTTATAGTTTTCACTTTTCAAAGTTTTTTGCTTCTCCTGTAAAATTATATTTTTGTTAGTTACGCCTTTTTGCATTTTAGCTAACGATATACTTTATGGATTCTGAGATGAATAATAAAAAATTTTTACACAGAATGAAAAACTTAGGCCCTAATTTTGTAAAATACAACGCAACGACAAAGAATTACATTGCAAACAAAAACAAATTCATAAATATTTTGTAATTTTGTTGTTGCCTCCAACAGAAATTCACATTGGTTTTTAAGATTTCATACGCCTCCCTGCTTGTGGCGTTGAAAAATTTTAAAACGGTAAATAAATTCCTGTACAAAGCAACAACAAAATTACAAAATATTTATGAATTTGTTTTTGCTTTCAATATAATACTTTGGCGTGCGTTGTGTTTTACAAAATTAGGGCCTTAGTGTACCTCATTCGTCACTAGAAGTGATAGAAGGTATAAGAATATATGTATGTATGCTGTGATGCCAATGGTAAGTCTGGGTTCACACTATGAAAGTTTTCTTTCAGTAAGTCTGAGTTTATTGGTGAGAGGGAGAACATGCTTTTTTATCTCCTCTCTCACCCATAAACTCCGACTTTCTAAAAGAAAACTTTCAAAGTGTGAACCTAGACTAAGGAATTTTCCCCTTTTGTATGTTTTTTTTCGGAAAATTTCAAGCTTGTGCATATTATAGTTGGGCCTTTGATTATAATATTTACAAAATGTGTATTTGTTTGCATGTTGCTAAAAGCAATAAATTTTTAACGTAGGGAAAAGTGTTGGGAAAATTTTTTGGTTGTAGGGAAAAAGGAATTCTTTTAGACACGTTGGGATTTTTATAAATTTCTACTGGCATCACTGCACGAAGAGAAAAAAACATGATTAATGAGTGGTCACTACGACCATTTTTGTTCATATATGAATAATATGTTTACCCCAATAAATGTATTATAGTCGTAATATAACTAGAAAAAATAATGTTTGTCCTTAACATTTTTTAATTCGCTATAATAACATAAGGTATGTGATGGAAATCGATTTAAAAAACGAAACGATTTGAAACCGAAAATATCGTTTTCAGTATCTTTTAAAATGGATTTTATAAATTTATTCTTGGTCTTTATTCTTTTATATTTTATACGTTAACTGACTTGTATTCTGAACGAAAACTTAATCCTTTAATTCAGAAATGGATTTTAAAATATCTCGAAATTCATCACACCTTTTAAAAACGTTCGTTTTGAAATCGATCGATTTCCATCACATACCTGTATATGGGCTAATCCTGCGTTACGGACGTTACATTCGCACGAAAATTTGCTTGTTGAGATTGACACAGCTGGCGTTCACATTGGAATATTTTCATGAAAATTTTTGCAAAATGCAGTTCAGTGGGAGTACTTTAAAACTTGTTTTAAACTTAAAGGTTAACTGTTTTTGAAAAAAAAGTTATGCTAGCTTAAAGTTCCGTTACGGACGTTACAAAAAATGGAAGCCGACTTCGAGGCTTATGTGCATTTGCACATTTTTTAGCTAATTTTGCATAATAAACAAAAAAAGTCCAAATACAAAAAAATAAGTGGAATATATGACCATATCAATCCAGCTTTGAAAATAAGGCTTAGTAGTTCCGTTAAACAAAAATCTTAATTTTTCTTTATTCTTTATTCTTTTATATTTTATACGTTAACTGACGTGTATTCTGAACGAAAACTTAATCCTTTAATTCAGAAATGGATTTTAAAATATCTCGAAATTCATCACACCTTTTAAAAACGTTCGTTTTGAATATATGTATGTATGCTGTGATGCCAATGGTAAGTCTGGGTTCACACTATGCAAGTTTTCTTTCAGTAAGTCTGAGTTTATTGGTGAGAGGGAGAACATGCTTTTTTATCTCCTCTCTCACCCATAAACTCCGACTTTCTAAAAGAAAACTTTCAAAGTGTGAACCTAGACTAAGGAATTTTCCCCTTTTGTATGTTTTTTTTCGGAAAATTTCAAGCTTGTGCATATTATAGTTGGGCCTTTGATTATAATATTTACAAAATGTGTATTTGTTTGCATGTTGCTAAAAGCAATAAATTTTTAACGTAGGGAAAAGTGTTGGGAAAATTTTTTGGTTGTAGGGAAAAAGGAATTCTTTTAGACACGTTGGGATTTTTATAAATTTCTACTGGCATCACTGCACGAAGAGAAAAAAACATGATTAATGAGTGGTCACTACGACCATTTTTGTTCATATTTGAATAATATGTTTACCCCAATAAATGTATTATAGTCGTAATATAACTAGAAAAAATAATGTTTGTCCTTAACATTTTTTAATTCGCTATAATAACATAAGGTATGTGATGGAAATCGATTTAAAAAACGAAACGATTTGAAACCGAAAATATCGTTTTCAGTATCTTTTAAAATGGATTTTATAAATTTATTCTTGGTCTTTATTCTTTTATATTTTATACGTTAACTGACGTGTATTCTGAACGAAAACTTAATCCTTTAATTCAGAAATGGATTTTAAAATATCTCGAAATTCATCACACCTTTTAAAAACGTTCGTTTTGAAATCGATCGATTTCCATCACATACCTGTATATGGGCTAATCCTGCGTTACGGACGTTACATTCGCACGAAAATTTGCTTGTTGAGATTGACACAGCTGGCGTTCACATTGGAATATTTTCATGAAAATTTTTGCAAAATGCAGTTCAGTGGGAGTACTTTAAAACTTGTTTTAAACTTAAAGGTTAACTGTTTTTGAAAAAAAAGTTATGCTAGCTTAAAGTTCCGTTACGGACGTTACAAAAAATGGAAGTCGACTTCGAGGCTTATGTGCATTTGCACATTTTTTAGCTTATTTTGCATAATAAACAAAAAAAGTCCAAATACAAAAAAATAAGTGGAATATATGACCATATCAATCCAGCTTTGAAAATAAGGCTTAGTAGTTCCGTTAAACAAAAATCTTAATTTTTGTCTGTTGCGGACGTTACGTTACGGGCGTTACACTTTTTCCATTAAACCAAATTGTGTATATAAAAAACATTCATGTATTTAAAAATCTTTTTAAACTTGTAATTATTAATTTATTAGTTTCAAAAAATAATAGAATATTTCATTACTCTTAAAAGCTAATATTCATTTATTTATTTGTTTTTTTAATTGTTTAACATTGTATCTTATGCTTAATAGACCCAGCTGTTCGAGCTACTTTTATAGTATTGTCATTGGAAAAGCCCGAAAAATAGTGATATGATTTAAGAGCTGGAAAATTTTTAACATTTATTCATGTTTTTGATATTTCGTCAGATGTAGTTTTGACATAATTTTTACCAACGTAAATTAGGGAAACGCCATTTATATTTTTTTTTGCTAATTTGTGAAAATCTCGAGCGTTTTTTAAGATGAGATTTATAATTGAAATGAAGTTTGACAACATTTTGAGATCAAAGCAAGAATTTCTTAAAGATTTCTAACGGAAAATCCAGTACGTAAACATTGCATGCATGGGCGTACCACCAAATATTTAAAGGGGGCAAGGATGTTGCAGTTTACAACATGGTTATAAATTACTAATTATTGATTTTCAGGAATTATTTTAGGTTTCAGAAGAATATGAAATTCATCTCAATTTAAGTTGCAGATTGGGGGATCACATGTTATTTTAACACACTTTTTGTTACTTTGAGGTGAAGTTTTTCGGATTCTCGGCAACCTAGAGCAAGTTTAAGCCCAGATTCAGATTCAGCAGGTGAAAATCCATTATAAACACTTACTTCCACCTCATAATATTAAAATAAAATTTTTGGGTATTTCCATGCCGTTACGGACGTTACACACTTTGTCATTTATATATAAAAAAAAAGTGTAATAAAGGTATTTCTTTTTTTTCATCAGATTAAAGTGCATAAAAAACACTGTTTATAAAGCTAGTTTGGAAAACAAAATTATTAAAATTCATTCTGTTAAATTTAAAAAACCCTATTTTCCGTTACGGACGTTACACTCAGTGTACCCATTTTTAGTTCAAATTGTTAATATATATTAGATAACTTACATATATGATTTTTATCTTAAATAAAAGAAAATTAAACAAATTGAAGTTTTGCTAAACGCTAAATACTGAAACGTATGTTTTGCCAACTTTTTTGACCATGGAAAATACCCTTTTTTTACAAGAATAAATTTAAGCAAGAGGTACGTTTAGGTTAGCCTCTGCCAATAACAAACAAACCACCGTAAAACCTTATTGCTTATATATTATGAAGCTTGAATTTGTATCCTATTATTCCATTAACAAACATTTGGATTTTGTTCAACTTTAAATTTCTGCCTTTGGTTAACAAATTTTCGGATTAGCCCATATGGTGTTTTACACCTAAAAAGTTACTCTGGTCTAGCTAAACATATAAAATTATGTGAAATGTTTGCGACTATAATATATTTAATTTTTAACTATACCAGTAAAATCATTATGTTAGTTGCATACAAAAGGTATTTTTAATAACATAATTTTTTTTTTCTCTAAATGAGCAAACATTTATTGTCAAAACAAATAGTGTGTGTCTATTATGGAGATCAATCGAATAGTATTCGACCAGTTTTAACCGGTTATTTTAGCTTTGCCCAAGTCGAATATTTTAAAATGTCCATTTTTCGAATATCGAATAAATCGGTTATTTTAGTAAAATAAACCGGTTATTTTAGTAATGTGTAATTTATATACGTTTTCCTTACTTTTGTTATAAATGTACCCGTAATTTAAGAATTTTTCTAATTGAATATTTGGCAAACTTAAACTTTTTATAAAAAATGTTAAAATAAAATGTAACAAAAGTCAAAAAACATTATGAGCAATGTAAATACAAATCGCTTATACATATTAGCGTGTGTTCTTGTAACAAAAACTCAAAATACTACAGCAAAAATTTCAGCTTAAAAAGTAATTACCAATTTGACAGTATTCTAAATACTGTATATATCTTTATAAAGATGGCATCTCTGGTGATAATATCGAACTGATTAAAAAGACAATGGTGCTTAAACGGCCCTAAAATGTTAAGTTTTAAAGGTTCATCAACTTCACGACTTATTAATCACTGTTAATTAGTCTAAAAGCTTGACATAAATATACGCCAAGTAAAACTTCACTCCGTTCCAAGTAGTGTTTAAGAGACTGCAAATAATATTTTACTAAAATATGTTGCCAATAATAAATGAAAAACTTTTAAGTAGTTCTAACATATCTTCATGCTTAAAACTACAACATACTGGCGAAATCAACGATATGGAAAAATTCTTCAGTTTTATTTATTAAATAACCAAGAACTTAAAACAAAATTTAAGGAATCACAAATTTCTAAAACCTTCCAAGAAATTTTGAACCGCTATGAATTGTAAACCGTAGGAAAATTTTTAAATCTAAAGCAATTTTAACAATCCGAAAAAATTAGCATATTTTTTATTAATAACTTTTAATGTTCTTCACGACTATACTATGCCGTTTTTGATATTCGCAAAAAGTGTGAAAAAGTTATGGACCTAATGTTAACACATATTATATATTTAATGTCCTACACGTAACCACTATTTTTCTTAAAGAATTTTTTGCTTTTAAAAAACGTTTGGCTAGAGCAAATATTATTTAACAGTTTCTAAATTATATTACACAGTACAACATTTTTCAGGTGATTGATTCGGGACTCAATTCTGATAATTGCTTATGAAAGTAGACCCAAAAAGAAGAACTTCTGCATCATTAGATTGGTCATGGTACCTCAATAAATAATTTAAAAATTAATTTGAAGTTAGTTAGTATCGTATAGGAGAAATTGTCACGTTTTAGGCTCTTTTGTTTGTCATAACTCGAGAACCACTAGTCCGAATAAGCTGAAACAAATTTTAAAAAATTAACTGCCCGTCTATACCAGAGATAATTATTGCGACATATATTGCAGTAATTGTCAAAATTATGTTATCTTTAATGTAGACAGCAATTTTTGGACATATTTATTGCTAACAATTTATGTTGCAATAATTGTTAGGCCATTTTCGTTGACAATTATTGCTTTCAAAAAACGTCAATTTGGTTGTCAGTTGAAAATAGGGTTGCCATACGTACTGTTTTTAACAGTACATGTACTGATATTTTGCAATTGTACTGTTTTATGCATAATGTCCAAAACAGTACGCAAATGTGCTGTTTTTTACACTTTGTACTGTTTTTTGTACTGTTTTTTTTGGTTCAGTCTACAAAAAACCAAGATATTAAGAAAAACCCTATTTAAGTCATATTTTGAAAATATCCTAATATTTAACAGTACATAGATTAAAAAAAAGGTTGTGTTCCAAATAAAAAAGCTCTAAAATAATAAGACTTTTTACGCTGTGGTCATTGTTTTCTCATAAACACGCAGTAGACATCTTAATTATAATGGGTGACTCGCAGCAGTTGTATATTTTCATGTTATTATTTTTAAGACATATGTATGATTTTATAGCTACCTCTTCCAATAGTATTTTCCTTTAAACACCTGAGAATGATAAAAACAAAATCGAAATTTTGTTAAAAATATTATATTTTTAAAATACTAACGTCTGTATTTATAAAAAATTTTTAAATTTAATAAAGGTTTACAAAACAAATTTTGTATAAAAATTCTCCTTAATAAACTTTTGTAAGATTTAATAATCGTTTATAAATACGGGGGTAAATAAATACTTATTCCAACACAACTATCGTTAATTCCTAGAATTTTTTTTTATATTCGGGCAAGTTCTGGAAATCGAAATCACGTGAAATTGAAAAAACGAACAAATTTAAAAAATTCTCTGGGCTCAAAATTTATAAAAATACCTAATTCCTTTCGGACCACTTTTCTCTACCTAAACTACTTTTGAAATAAAGAAAAGCTACGTTAATTTTTACAAAAATTTTATTGAATATTTTCAGCGTATAAATTTTATTGAAACTTGTTTTTTACTATTTTAATATTTTCAGATTTTGTTAAATAAAAATACACCAAACTATGTTTTTTGGAATTTATAGATTATAGCTGAACTTGGTAAAATTGTCCGTAAATAGCTTGAAATTTTTTTGAAATTTGAAAATTAACTTGGACACATACATTTTTTCAAATTCTATTTGATTTGTGCAACTATGTGTGTGGTGGAAATTGCTTTAACTACCAGTATGCTTAAAGAAAGTCCTACTTACACAAATGGAGTAATTTCGTATACGTTTAAAATGCCATAAAACGGAAATCATTCCTTTGTCGTTACACATTTCAAGTGTTTTTCGTTATATAATTGTTGCATATTCAATAAAAAGTTTTAAATATATAATAATTTAAATAAATAGTTGTGTTTTCGCCAAAAAAATGTACTGTTTTTTTCTTGATTGTACTGTTTTTTTGTGGTCAATGTACTGTTTTTCCGAATTTAAAATCTGGCTACCCTAGTTGAAAAAAGAAGCAAAAAAGAAACAAAAATAGAAGCAAATTGTGTGGGAAAGAAATTAAGTTTTTTGAGATTGTAGCAAATTATAATTGCAGTAAAATAATTAAATTAAAAAATTAAATAAAGACTAAAATAAATTTGCAAAAATTATAATTTTTTCCTTATTCGATCTTTATTGTTAAAATTAATATTAATTTGTTTAAGTTCGAGTTCTTTTTTATATAAAAATAATAATTTTACATTAACAAAAATAAAAAAGTTAATGAAATTAATATATTTGTATTAAAAATGACCTCAAGCTTAAACAAATTAATATAAATTTAAATAATAAAGTCGAATAAGAAAGAATTTATATTAATAATAATAATTCTTGTAAGATACCACCATTTTTTACACCGCACCTTCTTTCTTGATTTTTTCAAACTATGAGTTAACATAAATACGTTTTCCCATGCCTTTAACATAAGCTGAGTAATAAGAAATACTGCTCTGTTATTCTGCTGACGTTATTGCCAACTTGCTGAGATAATTATCTTTAGTGTAGACCTAGGGTAAGAATTACAATTCCTTTAATCTGTTCATACTAGGGAATGGTAAATCGATTTTGATTCCAATCGAAAATCGATTTTGTGGTAAAAAAAATCGATTTTTTGCAATCGAATTTACCTATGCGATTTTATACTGAAATCGATTATTGTGCTTTTAAAACCGATTTTTTTATTTTTATTAAAATTTTGGCAATTATTTTGTTAGGTATGTAGGTGGTATGTTTATGCAGTTTTCTAAGTTTAAGGTTATAGTTTTACGTATTTACTTTTAGTGCCCTTGTAATATTTCAACTTTAATGTAGGGGCTCTTGTTCTTCAGAAATTAAAGTCATCAATGGACAGTGAACAGTCCAAGCATATCGTACCGTACCAAATGCTAAGTCAGCTTTGTGAAAATCAACATACATACATATCAGTGTTGAAAAATTCAAATTTTTAAATGGTACTGAACTTCCACTTAAAGAGTACTTTTCCCAGCAAATGGTACTTTTTGTTAAAAAAAAAATCCACCATTTATGAAAAAAATGGAACAAAAAATATTTTATTGAGAAATTTATAGTTTTTTTTTTTATTTTCCATCAAAGTTGAGAAATATGGAGAAATATGTATATGCTTTTCTAAATTAATAGATCTATCAATAGAATGACTATCCGTTACCTAGTTTTCGAGATATTTTATTTGAAAGCTGACCAAATTCTTTAAAAATTTTCTGTTTCTTAGCACTAGAAATCAGTCAACATTGAACTAAAAATCTGATTTCACATTCAGTTTGTGCTTTGTTGTGATACAGACGTGTATTATTAAACCCGCATACTATTTGAATTAATTATGTAAATTTGATTATTTTTTTATTTAAAATAAACATTCCGCGAATGAACGCAAAATACATAAATAATTTTTAAATAAATTATTTAAAATAAAAGTGATCAATTAATAAAAACGAAAAATTAATAAAGAAAAATAAAAAATATAAGTGAATATATGTACATACATACTTATGTATGTATGTATTTATACATTATCTTGCAAAAACATTTTAATTTTGTAAAGAACAAAATAAAAAAAAATAACAAAAATATTAAAAGCACAAAGTTACGGTGAAAAACAAAAACAATATTTTGTATGAACAAAAACAATGAGACAACAATAAAACTCAACGAGAGAAATTGCTATGTAACAGTTCATGCAAATGAAAATAATGAAATAAATAAAACAAAACAAAACAATATTAACTACCTAACGGCTAAGCCAATTATTCGTACACGTTCCCTCTCACCCTCGGTATTTACACAAACGGTGGATAGTGACTCATTAAAAAAAACTAAAACTAGACCTGGTGACAAGTGTTGCCAGGCCAGAAAGTTTTGCCGCGACGTCAAAAACAAATTAAGTGGGAAATGATACCATGAACTTAAACACAAATGCAATGGAAAACCCCCCTGTAAAAAGTTGTCAAAAGCCTCAAGTCCAAGTTGGTATGGACAGGTATATAACAGTCCTTAAACGGGGTCGCAGCCCTACATCTTCAGCTGTTGCTTCGGCCTCAAAAGTGCCATTTTTTGATAAAATAAATTCCCAAAATCGCTTTGCAATTCTGGAGGATGAATCCTCTGAAGCACCAAACGTAATAAAATCGTCCAAGCCTCCCCCGATATATCTTAGGGAGCATAACTCAAATGATCTAATAAAGAGTTTAATTTCGTTGATTGGTGAAAACTCTTTTTATGTAGCCGCAATAAAGCGAGGTAGTATTAATGAAACGAAAATTCAAGTAAATAATGAAAATGATTTTCGCAAAATAGTGAACAAATTTGAGGCACTTAAAAAAGTTTTTATACATACCAACTCAAGAGCAGTAAAGGGGTGCAGGTGGTGATTAAAGGAATTGATTCATGCGTAGACCCAGAGGAAATTAAAACATTCTTGGAAGAAAAAGGTTTCAAGATAAAACATGTGGTAAATATTAGAAATAGGGAAAAAAATCCTCAACCACTTTTTCGTGTAGAATTAGAGCCCGGCAACATTAAGTTAAAAAAAAACGAAAGCATCCCATTTATAGTTTAAAATATATTCTATACAGAAAAGTCACAATTAAGGAGCCGCACAAAAAAAATGGACCTGTTCAGTGCTTAAACTGCCAAGAATTTGGCCATACCAAGGCATACTGCTACTTACCCCCTGTTTGCGTAGTATGTGGAGAACTACACGGTACAGTTTCTTGCGATAAGTCTAAAACCGACCCCAACGTAAAAAAATGTAGCAACTGTGGCGGCAATCACACTGCCAATTATAGAGGATGCCCTGTATATAATATCGTTAAGCAAACGGTTGGACCGAAAACAAATACCCCTCAAATGCAGGTTGCAAACCAAGTAAACACAAATGCAATTCAAGCCCCCCAGCCTGGTAATAACAGGACCTCTTACGCTAACGTCCTAAAATCAAACCATGTGCCAATGCAAGGGGCCTCGCCAAGTAATGACGAAACTCCAGTTTCTAATTTAAGTCGCTTAGAAAAAACCATGGAAACATTAGTGCAAACAGTAAATAATTTTACAAACACAATGGGTAATATGATGCAGGAGATTCTTAGAATGCAATCGATGTTATTGCAAGCTGTACTTAATAAACCATGAACTGTTTAAAAATTTGTTTTTGGAACGCAAACGGCATCCGCCAACATAAAAATAAATTAGAATATTTTCTTAAAAGTAAACAAATTGATGTCATGATGATTTCTGAAACTCATTTGACCTCAAGAAATACGTTTAAAATTAATGGTTATATACTATATGATACCAAGGACCCTCGAGATAGAGCTTGTGGAGGTTCTGCCATTTTGATAAAAACAAGAGTCAAACACTACCTAATATGTGATCATCGTGAAGATTACCTTCAAGCAACAAACATTTGCGTTGAAGAATTAAATAGAAACGTAGTAATCTCATCGTTATACTCCCCACCTAGATATTCAATATCAGAAGGCCAATATAATAATTATTTTAAATCATTAGGACCTTGTTTCCTGGCCGCTGGCGATTATAACGCTAAACATACCTTCTGGGGGTCCCGACTTATAACACCAAAGGGTCGTGTACTATTTAATACTATTTCTAAAATGGATTTGAATGTGATAGCGAGCGGACAACCGACATATTGGCCTACTGATCAGCAAAAAATACCAGATGCCATCGATTTTGGCGTGGTTAAAAACATCCCTTTAGAAACGATTTATGTTGAAGCTTCCTTAGAATTATCTTCCGACCACACACCAACAATTGTTACTTTAATGAACCCCAATAGAATTGTATCTCCAACCGGTTACTTAGCGACGCCAGCTACACAAATCAATTGGCTAAGATATAAAAAATATCTCAGCACCCATTGCACAGAAAATATTCCGCTTAGTTCACCGGAATACGTAGATCGCGCTATTCTTAATTTTGACAGTTTTCTGAAGCTAGCTGTGCAACATTCCAGTATTACCCCGAAAAAAAACTAAAAATTTTAAAATTTATTCCACAGATGTTGAGCGTCTCCTGTCTGAAAAAAGAAGAGTTCGAAGAGAGTGGCAATTGCACAGATCCCCTCAACTAAAGAGTTTATTAAAAGATTGTACAAAAAGGCTAAGAAAGTTACTACAGACTCAAAAAACAGCTTCTCTGCAAAAATATCTTAAGGAACTTGATGCAACTCCGCAATCAGACTACTCATTATGGCGTGCAGCTAAAAATCTAAAAAGGCCAGTCGCCTTTAAGCCACCATTAAGAAACTTGAACGGAAGTTGGGATCACACAAAAGTTGAGTCATATAGGCATATAAGCTTACTTTCTAATATATCAAAGCTGTTTGAGAGGCTGTTAGTGTCAAAATTAACTCCAATTTTAAGTCAAAATAGATGTATACCTAACCACCAATTCGGCTTTAGAAGAGAACACAGCACAATTGAACAAACTTATCGTATAGTAAACGCCATAAGAAAAGCCTTTGAAGAAAGAAAATATTGTTCCGCTCTCTTCATCGATGTTTCTCAAGCTTTTGATAAAGTCTGGCATGAAGGCTTATTACATAAATTGAAGCAAAATTTTCCAGCAAACACACACAAGCTGCTAGAAGGCTACTTAGTCGGTCGTCAATTTATTATTAAAGAAGGAAAATTCATTAGTTCACCTCAGCCAATTGGCGCTGGAGTCCCACAGGGCAGCATTCTGGGGCCTCTATTATACTTAATTTATACTTCGGACATGCCAACGAGCAACTACACACAAACTTCAACATTTGCAGACGATACAGCTTTTCTAAGCGTCCACGAAAACAGTTATGAAGCATCTCGTTATTTACAGGATCATATATTTCAACTAGAAATATGGCTAAAACAGTGGAGGATAATGGTAAATGAGCAAAAATGCGTACACATAAAATGTAAAATATCTCGGTATACATTTAGATCGCCGTTTGACGTGGAAAAGCCATATAGAGGCAAAATTAACTCAAATGAAACTAAAAGCCATACAAATTCATTGGCTTATTGGAAGAAACTCTGTTCTTAGTCTCGACTGCAAACTCCTACTTTACAACTCTATCTTAAAGCCTATCTGGTGCTACGGTATTCAGTTATGGGGCACTGCCTCGGCTTCTAATATCGATAAAATTCAAAGGCGCCAAAATAAACTTCTTCGAATAATCACAGCTGCCCCTTGGTATGTTAAAAACACAAATATTCACAAGGATCTCAATGTTCCATTAGTTTAAAATGTGATTACGAAATATGCAGTAAAATACTTAAAAAAGGCTCGAATTGCATCCGAATCCACTAGCTCGAAATATTTTAAATGATAGCGGCCACACTCGCTTAAGAAGAAGAGAAACTGCTGCACTTATCCAATTAGATGAGCGATAAACACCTAGATATGTGAACAGAACACGTGATGAAGAAAATTTTTTTTGGGCACTGGCAGGACATAAAATAAAGTATTAGGTTAAGATTTGGTTAATTATTGTTAGTTCATATTTAATATATGTATGAAGATTCAATAAATAAATAATGAAAAAAAATTGGTGGTGCAATATGAAAATTGGATTTTGCACGCCCCTCCGCCCGCAGACCGAAAATCCTGCCTGAATATTCTGAAGATTCCCTAAAAATTTTATCAAAATTGGAGTCCATACATTACATACATACACACATCCTGTTTTATATACATATATAGAAGATAAAGATTTTATGACGATTTATTTTCTGAGAAATATGTAGCAATAATGTAACATGTTCTACATTTTTGTGTTCGTTTGTAAAAAAATACAACTTTGGGAAAAATTTTCAAGTTCTCTTGTGAATAAGTTGATGAAAAGCATGCAAAAATTATTGCTTTTATTTAAGGTGTTCATACTGCCTTGTTATACAACTTTGGTATTTAGTTTGGTTGTAGAACCAATGTTTTATTTTCTTTGTCATAATAAATACCGTTTTATTATTTTAAAACAAAATATATAATACTTTTTGGCATTTTTCTGATGAACCGATTTTTTTACAATATCGTCCGATATGTTTAAAGTGTGGCAACAAACGTTGTCTAATTTTGCACCTCCATTTGTATATACATACATATTGAATTTTGCCACGCCCCTCCTCCCGCAGGCCGAAAATCAAAAATCAGACTTCGCAGTGTCACCCGCCTGAATATTCTGAAGATTCCCTGAAAATTTCATCAAAATCGGCCCAGCCGTTTTGGAGTCCATACGTTACATACATACACACATCCTGTTTTATATATGTACATATGTATATAGATATGAAATTTGTAATAAACAATGTTTTCTATGATCATTATCAGGGCCGCGACTTTTATGCAGTTTAAATCGCGTTTTATGCGCATAAAAAATGCAATAAAAATAGAAATATATGCGCTAAAAATTTAAAAAATATGCAGTTAAAATTATCTTGAATATTTTTATTAGTGAAAAAAAAAACATAAAAATAACAAGAATAAAAACAAGTAAGAGTGCTATATTCGGCTGTGCCGAATCTTATATACCCTTCACCATTGTGCGAGCAGAATACATAGCAATTAGACAAAAACTAAATAAAACTGGTAAATTTTAAATAAGAGACAACCGTGTAGGGTGTAGGATCAATATTGTAGAAATTACAGTTATATATGGGCATTTCCATTTTGACGTGTAGTGATATTTGTAGCACAAAATGTAAAAAAATTAAATGACGAAGTCAAATTCGTAAAAAGGGTTTTTATATATACAAAGTAATGAAGTAGCTCTACATTCAGAAAAAAAATTACAGTAATCGACGCTAAGGATTTGCAGATATAAGCAAAAATCTGCCCTGGCGTGACGTTAAAAAAACGGAAGTGGGTTTTGATTGCATTACAAAACTGAAAAATACTGCGAATTGAGCAAGAAGTTTTGTACAAAACCTTTTTTAATTAACTAAGAACTTATATAAATTTATTTTTCAAGCTATCAAATTTAAAAATCTTTGCTCGTTTTAAGGTAAATATGGGAATTTTCAGCTAAAAGTCTACTTTTTTTAATGTAACGCCAGATTGCAAATAAGGTTATATTTTCGGACCATGTTGTTCAATCGTTATCCCTTTTGTTACTTAATGTAGAGCTTGTTGCGCTTTACACCAAAATATAAAAAAGTAAACGATACATATAACATTTTTTGAGAAACAATTTAAAATACTTCTGGCGTTACGTGACAAAAAGTAGACTTTTCGCTGGAAATGCCCATATACCTTTTTACCTTCCGTGAAGGGTATAACAAGAGTAATTTTCGGGAATTCAGGGGTCTAATCACCGCATTCGATACTATCGTATCGAATAAACCACTGAATTTTTTTGCATACGTAGACACTGGCGTATCGAATGAAAACTCGATAAATGTAATGTCGAGTTACTCGATGTCGAATGCTTTTATTTCAAATTCAATACATTTCATTCGATATCGAGTTTCAAGATACCAAAATAAATAATTTCGATGAATTTTACTCGATATCGTATGCAGTGAATAGACCCCAGTATTTCAGTTATAACTCATACAAATTTCCGACATTTTGGTATATAAGTCATATACATAGGACATATCACAGCCCTAAAATTTAGGTTTTTATAAAAATTTTGATGTTTTTTAGCCCATTTTTGGAGTATTTTGCTCATAAATTACCCATTGTCCAACCGATTTGATATTTTTATATACCGACGTGTTAAGGAAGAATTTTACCATTTACTTAAGTTATATTTATATATAAACATTTATATATACTTGTAAATATATATTTTAACAAAGTTAATTATAAGGGTATTTAAACAAAAAAAAAATTAATTTTGGTCATAACTTTTTTGTATCTGAACCGATTTTTCCAAGTTTTTTATAAAATATGTTCTACTAGAAATTTCCGAGATTTTTGGTATATAAGTCATATCCATAGGACGTATAGCAGCCCTAAAATTTAGGTTTTTATAAAAATTTTGATGTTTTTTTAGCCCTTTTTTGAGTATTTTGCTCATAAATTACCCATTGTCTAACCGATTTGATAGTTTTATATACCAACGTGTTAAGGAAGAATACCAATTACTTAAGTTATATTCATATATAAACATTTATATAGACTTGTAAATATATATTTAAATAAAGTTAATTATAAAAAAGAGTAATTTTTGGGGATTCAGTATTTCGGTTATTACTCAGCCATTTTTTAACCGATTTGGCAGATTTATATACCGACGTGTTGAAGAAGAAATTTACCATTTACTTTAGTTATAAAACTTGGACTCGGGGAGATCTATGGTTCCCGAAAGTGGGTATTTAAAAAAAAAAATTTTATTTTGGTCATAACTTTTTTGTATCTGAACCGATTTTCCCGAGTTTTTTATAAAATATGTTCTACTTAAAATTTCCGATATTTTGATATATAAGTCATATCCATAGGACATATGGCAGCCTAAAAATTTAGGTTTTTATAAAATTTTTAATTTTTTTTGTATGGGAGGTACCACGCCCACTTCTCCAATCCCGCCCACATTTTGTAGGATGGTCTGTATTTTGGGATGGGATTTTTGGAAAAATTTAGAGGTAGTCGTGGTTTTTTGCTCATATCTCCGTCATTTTTGGACCGATCTGGCTAAATTTCAATAGCAAACTTAAACGGAGTATATGTGACATAAATATACATCAACCTAGTTCACATCATTTCTGGGGTTTTCGGAAAACCCATTTCAACATTCACACGGACAGACGGACAACCGGATTTGAACTTCGCTTTTCATAAGGACCCAGAATATATATACTTTATAGGGTGTAGGATCAATATTGTGGAACATACAAACGGAATGACAAAGTTATATATACCCTCTTACCTTCGGTGAAGGGTATAAAAATAGCATGAAGAACGTTAAAATTTAGGCTCATAAACGTAAGGAAGGCAGAATAACCACATAAGCAGAAGTTAAAATAAAGTAAAACACAAATATATAAAGAAACATTAAGACAATCATATAAATTAAGTCACTTGCAAAGGCTGAACTATAATATACATAAGCTAGCTTGAGCAACTGTGCAAATACATGTTAATCATACGTGTCAAACCATATTGGACTTAAGTAAAGTTTTTGTTAAATTTTTTTAAACTGTCATTTGCTTAAGCAAATTGTTAAACTGATCGCAATTACAAATATTTATTGATTTTGTTTTTTAAAATGCCTTTAGAGATATATTTTACCCTAAATTTTTTTTTAAATAAAAGTTTACTGCCGGTTTTTCAAACCAAAATAAAACGGAAGTGATAGTTGCATGATTAAATGCTGATAGTTTTTCTGTGGTATATTCATTTTCACTACGCTGTTTTCGAAAACAATTAAAGTTAAATATGCAAGCAGTAAAGGATTTAAAAAAATAAATTTAATTTTTTTTACACTTTATAAAGCTTGCTACGAATTTGTTTAAATTGTTTAAATTGTTAAAATGTTAAAAAAAAACACCAATGGTGGTTATTCCAAAATACGCGTCGAAGAAGTGAACATTTGCATGAAAACAAAACCAAACCAAAGGGACGAAAATTGTTTTTGTTATCTATACAATTCTAAAATAAAATTAACGCGAGAGTTATAACGTGTTTCTTTCTCTTTTAAAAACTGTAAATTTTGTGTAATAAACAAACACAATTTTTGTCAATTTGGTGTTGTTTTGTTTTTGTTATCATGTAAAATTTACATGATACATAGAGTCTATAGCCTATAACAATCATATGGGGGACGTGGTTGACAGCAATTATGTATAATGCTGAAAACTTTTGCCAATTCAAAGATGTTGTAAAAGAATTCAACAGTGGTAAATTAAAGTTAAATTTTGCCTTAAAAAAGATATCTTAATCGTGGTTATTCCAAAATACGCGTCGAAGAAGTGAACATTTACAATGTCTATAGTATAGACAGGGATGTTAGATGTGACGATTTTACGTCATTTTGACGATTTTTTTCGATGAATTTATCAAAATGACGATTGACGATTTTTGATGTAGAGTCACTTATATTTTGACGATTTAATCCCGTCAATAAATTTACTTTAAACTTTAATCTGTCATCAATTTTATAACACTTTAATCTGGCAAGCAGGTTTGGTAGATGTGACGATTTTTCGTCATTTTGACGATTTTTTTGAGAAAATACAGTAAAATGACGATTGATGATTTTTTGACTAAAAGTAATAGTGCTATGACGATTTTCTGGCATCGATAAAACACACAAGAAATATTTACAATTATATTGAAAACAGTCCAAAACTTAAAAATCAATTTTTCGAAATACAAAAATTTTTGGAAATTAATCAAAAAAATTCCTCCCCCATCACAAACCAGGTGGATTTCATTAGAATCATTAGTAATTCAAATTCTACAATTATAGAAATGCTATCGATACTGCAAAAAATATACACTAGAGCCCTAATTTGCGTCTGTTCTATTTGGTCCGCTTTTTAAAAATTGGTTTTATCCGCTTTGCGTTTTTATGATTTCGATTTGCGTCGCTACATACGAATGCATTTTTCGATGAAGTCATAATCACATGTGAAGAATTTTTCCATCTGTGTGTAAAAAGGCAAATCCCATTTAATTCTGTTAGGAAAGTTATTCTTAGTGAAATTGCGTGTTAGGAAGTAAAAAGTTACTTTTTAATAAGAAGTTGTGTAGAAAAATGAGTGCAATGAGAAGAAAATGTATTAGTTTGGAACTAATATTGGACGTAATTAAACGTTTCAAGTCAAGTAAAAATACTGTTGATATAGACAGAATCATCCTTGGTTTTTAGCACCTTTAACAATAAATCTCTATCTCTATTGCGCTAAAAGTAACTCATTTAAAAATAGCTCGAGTTAAAAGCAAATGAGATTTTATTTATTATTTAATATTTTTCTGAATATGGATAAATGAAATAAAGAAATTTTTGTTATGCATTTATGCAAATATATTTTTTCGTATGTTTTCTTTTTAAATGACAAATATATTCAGCTCACTTGCTGAAATAAATAGAATAAAACTTAACCATATCACTTTCTTCATCATAAATAGAATTTCTTGCTAAAAATTTATATTTTCGAACCAATCCATGCAATAAATTGTCTTTAATTTGTAAAATTTATATATTTGACGTTTTGTTGACGATTTTGTTCAATTTTCGTGACGATTTTGACGAATTTTGTTAAAACTTTTGACGATTTCTGAGGAAAAAAGTCTAACAACCCTGGCTATAGAGGAAGACATTAATACGGATAATTCTTTTTATATGCGGCAACACGCGAAATTGCCTTACAAAATATTTTTGCCATATGAAATTAATCAAGGCGAATTGAGTAGTCAATTCGCCTTGAAATTAATAAATAAATATCATCGTAAATGTCTTTTACCTCTTCTGTGGAAGGGTGTATGGCAAAATAAAGCAATTACACAAGTTTTTCGAAAATATGCAATATCGGCAATATATGCAAAAATATGCATTCAAAGCAAAATATGCAAAAATTTGCATTAATAAATCGATGCCATTTTACAGCAAATTTCTTGATTCGCAAATATTTTTTGTGTATGGTAGTCTCCGACTGACGAGTACACATATGCATTTGCATAAAAATCCGGGCCTTGATCATTATAAACAAAATTGTTCTATTACTTTTAAAAATTTAAAGATAAACTAATAAGAAAACTAAAAGCGCTTTATCCTACGCATATAAAAACTGGTGAACGTAGCTACCAGCTTTACACACTGAATGATTTTTTTTTACAGTTATTTTTGATGTTCTCCCTTACAAACTTGCTTCGTAGTAATGGAATGCCGTGGCACTTGAAAAATTATTTTTTTTAATGAAACTTGTTAAGAGCTCCTCTAATTACTTAACTGCATATCTCTATGTCTTAGTGCTTCGCAAAATGATAAATTTTTTTATTGGGTACGCTAATATTTTAACAACCAGTGTGTGACCGACATTTAAATCTAGTAATTTGCGAAATTTTAAGGGAGTATTTCTGCATCTTTTCGACATCAATGATATGCAAACGTTTGTTTTCTATAGCTACATAACTTAGCAAAAAACAGTCACCACCAAACAAGAACTTTTGTCATAATCCTCTGAAATACTATCCATACATTGATTAATTTTTTAATTAATTAATTGGCCATGAAGGCTTTCTTTGTATTGATATTAAAAAAAATAAATAAATAATTTGCTATATTTGGAAACGTTTTTTTATTAAAAATATTGCTAAAATTCAGAATTTTTTTATAATTTTATTCAAGAACACAATTTTAATGGGTAAATCTTTTGTTATATTCACAAATCAATGTTACAAAACTAGCACCAAGGCGAATTGACTTTCAGGTGGCGTTGAAAACACAGCTGTGCTACTCTTTTTTCTTAATTAGAGAGAGGAACGTCAAAAGTTACTTGTGTTTTTGACATATCGGCCAACGAAAGCAACAAAAAAATACATTGTTGTGTTTTTGGTGTTGTTACTTGTTGTAGTATCGACACCACCGTTTACATGAATTCGCCTTGACTAATACTTTCAATTTGAATTCGTCTGGCAAGCCTGGATTACAGTTTGATAAAAATTTAAATCACAATAACTTATGTATGTCTGTGATTTAAATGCTAATAAAGAATTTCGAATTTCTGGACACATTGTGTAAAGTTTAAAAAGTCTAGAAAAAAAATGTTAACCAATAAGAAATTGAGATGCAGAAAACAAATTTTCTTTGGAATTTGTCCTAATCATATGTTTATTGATATGTAAGTACATATCTGTTTCTTCTGTGATTTTATATATTACTTTATTGGAAAATAAATTTAAAAAAATGAAAAAAAGTGTATAAATATTGATACATTTTAGTGAAATATAAATAGAGAGCAGAGATGGCAATTAATAAGAAAATTATCAAAATAATTTGACAAAATTATTCAAGACCTATTGAACTACTGCACCAATTTGAAATTGAGCAAATAGTGTTGACCTTTTGGAAGCAGGTCCACAGGGACGGGAATTACAAATCAATTTATCGGAGAGTTGACTAACGCCGGAATGGAGCAATATCAACCAATTTGATAAAATTAACTGGGATCATATAATAACTGTTAGACTAGTAGGTCTGCGCTAAAAGCCTGTTCATTTTTTGCAGTATTGGTTTTTTCGTGCATTTTTTTTTGTAAAATTTGTTTTTGACATCTTTATCATGTTTTACACAAACAAAATGAGTGTTGGTTTTTCTATTGGTGCATTGTTGTAGTTTTGCGCAGACCTACTCATAAGAAAAATTCTGCAGTGGTGGATACATTTTGAATAAGAAAATGATGTAGCGATCAGTCAAATTAGATTTTTCAGTCGTCCTTTAATATCGGACAATTTGTTCAATATATGTACATAAATAGGTTGGCCTGCAAATGATTTATGTAAGGCAAATTCATTTTAATATAAATATTCTGTTGCAAGGCGAATTTACTAAAGGTGGCGGCGAGACCAAGGCGAATTCATAAAGGTGACCGCATCATGAGGTAGAGCTATGCTAGCTATCCCTTTTTTGAAAAAATGCTATGTATTTTGTTTTTGTATAAAGTTAGAGTGAAAGTCAAAATTATTTGTTTATAAAATGTACACAATTGCTCAAGGCGAATTCAAACAGGTAAACTCATCTCCAAGGTATATTTATAGCAGGTAGTCTCGGAAAGCCAGCTGTTTATTTTTTATTTGCTTGTTTTGCGATACGAACTGTCAAATGTTGTATAGCAAACAAGTAAACAAGTTTTTTCTCTTTATCTTTTGTCTTTTTTGTCTCTTTTCAGCCCCTTTGCTTTTTGACAGTTTGTATCGCATAACAACAATAAAAAGCCCTGTGGTTTGTTTTATTGTACAATTGTTGTAATCTCGCGGCTACCTGCTATAAATATACCTTGCTCATCTCGTCAGCCGTTCATCAGCTGTTTCCACGGCGAATTAAAAAATATGGTCAAACGTCAAAATATGATTTTGTTTTGAGAAGAAGTTGAATGAAAAGTGTTAAAAATTATTTCAAAACTGCGAATGATTGAAGTGAATTTATTAATTTCTTTTATAAAAAAGTGATAATTTTAATTTGCAATAAAAAAATTTTGACAACCAACCAGAAAATTGTATAAACAAAATACATGGGGCTTTTTGTAGTTGTAGAGATGAGTTTACCTGATTGAATTTGCCTTGCAATTGCTTTAGAATGTCAATTTTTTTCCTGTATTGCAATTTTATTGTGGCTCTACTTATTCCTTAGGCCCTTTTCAGTCCCAAATACACTAATTAAAGTACTCATCAAGCATTGTGGTAGTATTGATGAAAATGTGTTTGTATGTGTGACACCGACAACGCTTGATGAAAAAGCAAAAAATTTAGATATGACGGCGAATATTACGTCAACCACACGTAAACGTTGAATTCGCCGGCTGGACAAGCATTTGACAAGTGTATTTGGCCCTTAAATTCCTTGTGTTTAAATTTTATGTTCACTTTTTTGTTTTATAACATTTATGCCCGTTTTCACAACTTACCGATAGCTAAAGGTAGGATTTTATCGGTCGTATAAAAAGTGTTCCATTATTACAACTTTACTTTTGCCTACCAGATAGGATGAATTTTAATCCACTGAATCGCTCACTTTAGGTTAAAGTAAAGTTTATAATGGAACACTTTTTATTAGGCCGGTTAAAGTCTACTTTGAGCTATCGGTAAGTTGTGAAAACGGGCCTTAAACTGGGGTTTTTCAAGAATTTATATTTTTTTATTGAATTTTAAATTTTAACAAATTTTTTTCATTAAATGTAAACAACGCTTGACATTCAGTATACACACAAGGAAATAAACATTTAACAGATGATTTCTTTTTGGGGAAATTATTGATGATTTTCTTTCTTTTACAGTTCAACATTTTAGAATGTGTTTGGTAATAGATTAAGGCCCGTTTTCACAACTTACCGATAGCTAAAGGTAGGATTTTATTGGCCGTATAACGAGTGTTTCATTATTACATCTTTACTTTAACCTACCAGGTAGGATGAACCTTAATATACTTTATCGCCCACTATAGGTTAAAGTAAAATTTTAATAATAGAACTTGTTTTATTAGGCCGATTAAAGTCTACTTTTAGCTACCGGTAAGTTGTGAAAACGGGCCTAAAGGAAATAAGTTCACGTTCTCATTAACCTATTACCAAACAGTCGTAGGCGTATTTTAAATACGCCAAACACAATAAGGGTGATTAGTTTTTCCGCATTTGTTAAGGTTGACCTGGTTGTGTGAGGACCCTGAGGAGTTGAAGACAGTTGAGCACTTTTTGTGCCACTGTCCCAGGTTGCAGGGCAGCAGGCTGAGGTGGCTAGGCAGTAGATTCCTGGACGAATTAAGGGTTGTCTCGGGTTGCGGACTCGAGAATCTGATAGGATTCGTAATGGGGATCGCCTGGCTGCGCGAGAGGAGACTGGGTGATTGCCGCACGCAGGGCGAATTTGTTTGGTTAGGATTTCTTTCGGGGCTGGTCCGAAACCTTCTTTTCTATTTATCTTTCATTTCTGACTTGTGTTTTCGCTGTTTATTTCACCTACTTTCCATCTCTACACCATCTCACAATGGACCATACTGGTCTCTGGGTGAAGGTGTGAAGGAGACTTCACACCAGCCTTTCTACCTACCTACCTACCTAAGGTTGACCTGTTAATACTTTAAGAAGTAAAAACACAAATAGCCAATAGCTATTTTACGCGTTAAATGGATGTGTTTGTGGGGTCGTTATTATAAACATAATTCTCAACATTTGAAATGTTCTCAACTTACAAGTTTGTAAACGATAATAAATGGTTAAACGGGAATTTTCAGACTGACGTCATTTATGATAGAAGCATGTTCACAAATATGCACATGATACTTCCAAGTATGTTATGTACATATTTTAACCAGTAGTCATACAAGAAATTAAAAATGTATTGATAATATTTTAGGTAAACTGAATGATCAGATTTCCCTTAATAACGTATATTTTTAGTCAGCATTTTAAAGATAATTACCAAATTGGTTAAATGACGTTTTTGTTTTAGTGTTGTGATGTTGTATAAAAATTTAAAATACAAAATTTATGAGATAAAATAATCCCCACTTAAACTTAATTTTAAAACTAAATAATTTTTTAAAAATAATGCATTTGTGGATTTTCATTTAAAGAGAGGATATTTTAAGAAATTTTTATTTTAAATTTGGGATTAAAGAAAAAATGTATCTGGCATCCCTGGAATAAAATTAATAAAAACATTTAAGTCAAAAAATGAAAAGAAAAAATCAAAAATTAGGAAAATAACAGTTTTTATAACATAAACATGTGCAATTTTTGTGGGTTTCAAATTGCAAATTCGGTTGAATTTAAAGTTGTATTGAAAATAATCTAAACTCTTTTTTGCTACTTCCAGTTTATGCATTTGAATATTAAAACTGCACCTAAACATAAAAATTCCATTAATTATAGTGATGGTGGTAAAAATTAGTTTTTGTGATCTAAAAGCGGTTTGTACTTAATTTTTAGGCAAAAGTGCAGCTTACAAAAAAAAAATATAAAAAAATATGGCACCCGATTCAGAATTAAAAACAAAACAACCAAAATTAAAATTTAAGGGGGCTGAGGCCCGTGGGCCCCCTGGGCCTCAAATTAAAGGTAGTTGTACAAGAAAACCGAAAATAAAAAATTTAGGGCGGGCGGGACTCTTGGGGCCCCCTGGGTAAAAAAAAAGCCCCTCATCCACTCACATCTATGTGTAAGTACTCAAATTAAAGGTAGTTTGCTCACGATTGTAAATATTTTGTTTTATTTTGTATTTTTTAATGTTTTATGTTCGATTTTTAAAAAAAAATTTAATTTTTTTGTAACTAATAAATAGCCTATTTCCGATGTGCTAAAGAATACGTTTCTGCGTAGCCGGCCTTCGGCCGGGCGCAAGGATTTTCTCCTCTGTGGAATAACAAACACCGGCTTCGCTAACGAAAGCTTTTCTGCACCTAAAAGAGACTTAAATTAACCTAGAGAGGAAAATAATGTGCAAACACAAAAACAAAATACATAAGTATTTGCAATCGTGAGCAGATTTGCTTTAATTTGAGTACCCACACATATCACTAAGTGGGCGGGGCAGTTTTTTGGATCCAGGGGGCCCCACGGGCCTCAGCCCCCTTAAATTTTAATTATGGTTTTTTTCTTTTTCATTCTGAATCGGGTGGCATTATTTTTTATTTTTTTTTCGTACGCTTTGCCATTTCTGGCATGACCAAAAAATAGAAAGGGACCTAAGGGTTTTGTTCAGGAGAGCCATTTTAAAGATTTAAATACGTGTATCTTTGGTGTACCATCACTGATAATAAAATTGTGCTTATTATGCCCCAAAAATTCAAAAATAGTTAATATGAAAACAAAATATTCAACAATTCAAAAAAATTATGTATATAGATTCCATTATATTATTAACATTGCATACCAATATATATCATATAACTATTAACTTATGCAATTTAAAAAAAAAAGGTTCTATTTAGCGAGTTGGTTTATTAAATTTTAATTAAATCTAATTAATAAACAAAAATATTCCTGGAAAATATTGAAGGAATAAAACTATTAAAGTATAAAAGCTTTTGAGGATTGTAATTTGACTTAGAATACACATTGGAATGAAAATGTCTATAATAAATGTTACTCAACTTGAGAAATAAATTCCCAGATTCTATTTGTTAAATCCAATTAATTTATTAAAACGAAACGATTTAAATATGTAATTGCTATTTAGCTAATGAAATGCAATTCTGAAAATAATTTTTATATAAAATCATTGAAGAAATCTTCCCAACAATCCAGAAATTAGTATTATTATTGTCGTACTTTACGCTTTCGTCGTGATATGATATCGACAATAATTTCAAACAATTAAGACACCGATTGTTCGAATAAGGCTGAATATTTTTATCAGACAATTTTTATTTTTTTAGTTTTTTTTTGGCTGCGAATGCAATTTTGTAACGTGCATTGCTAATTTGACTATGCCATAAAAATGAAATCTGCCGCAATTTTAGCTTTTAATTTCATCGCTAAAATTTTTAAATTTTGTATTCATAAGGGTTTTTTTAGCGATCGAGACTTAGCTTTAGGCAAGTGAGTTACAGAATACGGCTGCATTAAATCAATATTAAATTCTAAAGGTTGTTATTGAAAAGATATTTTAATTCCGATAAAGTCATCACTGCTCTTTGGTTATAGTTATAGGTACGGCACAGATTGGAAGTAAACTTGTTTTTATTGCAAATGTTATTGCACAGTGGAAAAAATAAGCAAAAAGAAGTATCAAATGCCGGTTCACACACGTCAAGTTTGATAAAAAGAAATGGCATTCTCTTTTCCCTTCTCTTCTAAAAGCTCAAGACTTGACGACACAAACTTAACGTGTGTGAACCGGCACCATCTATCATACAAAATAAATTAAACTTTATTCATTTGTACTTTTAAACATAGTGCCATAAACTCAAATTTTGCTCAAATTGGCTTAAGTACATTTTCCATTTTGCCACAGATTTATTTCCTTAAGAAATTATACAAAACTAGAGTTCTTTATAAAAAAAATTATAAATTAAATGGATACTGGAAAATTTTTTCAAATTACATAGGTAGTTAAACTTCAGGCTGTTAAAAATATTAAAACACTTTTCATGTTTAAAAAAAATTAACATATTTTTGCATATTAAGAAATTATTTTTAAAATGTACATACCTTTTTTGGAAAAATGTGAATATTTATTTTAAAACTCTCTTTTTTAAATGTACAATTATAACAAAAAAGAAATTTATAAAAAAAAGCTTTTTAAACGAACAATTACAAATTTTACGTTTAAATATAATTATTAACGATTTTTTTCAACCAAAAGAAAATTATAAATTACTTTGAATTTTTTCAAATCACTTTTGCTTAATTTTCGGAATTTTTTTTTTATATATATTATTTTCACTAAACTCTACCAAGGCGAATTCATCCCAGGTAATCTCGGTACTACAACTAGTACAACTGGTACAAAAACCACAAGCAATTTGTTTTTGCAAAATCATTGCGAATTCAACTACAGCTGGTGCCGGAACTGCAACAATCCAACAACAACAGAAACAACATAGGGTTTTCGCATTGCATTGTTAGTGTTTACGGCTCGAAATGTCAACCAGTGTTAGCACAACACTAACATATCAAAACAAATAGGTTCAAACTGTCAAAATCAGATGACGTTTCGACACCACCTGTAGTTGAATTCGCCTTGAACTAAACAAAACAGAATCAAAGATAATAAACACAATTTTGACATCAAACAATGATTTTAGCTAAAAAAAAATACAGTGCTTTCAAGACCACCTGTAATAAATTCGCCTTGAACTCTACTCAACCAATTTTTTAAACTATTTTATTCATGTTTTCACTTTTTTAATCGATTTCAAAATGCCCGATAATGCTTCCGTATGTTGGAAAAAATGTCTAAAGAAACTAATGTGAATACACAACAAAATAATAGCAACAGCACAGAAATTTTGCAATTTGGCGCCAAAGCGAATTCATTACCGGTGGTCTGAAAAACCCTGTTGAAAACTTTTTTTAACTTAATCAAAGATGGATATCACAATTTTGTTTATTATCTTTGTTTGTGTTTTTTGAAAATGTACAATGATTTTACAAAAACAAATTGCTTATGGTTTCTGTACGAGTTGTACTTGTTGTAGTACCGAGATTACCTGTAATCAATTGATTTGGCGCTGTACGAACGAATTTAATTGAAAGGAAATGGCAAAATAACGTTTGTATTGTGGAAAACATTTCAATTGAATTCTTTTTATTTTATAATATGAAAGTTATATTAAACAATGTTTTCTATGGCCATTATAAACAACTTTCTATTATTTTTAGAAACCTTAACTATTTTTTGGAGACGAAAAAGAATCAACCGTATCGCGCACTTCTTCCTGTCACTAAATTTTAAGAGAAACTAACTGTAAAAAGAAAAGGAAGTAAAAGAAGAGTAAAGCAGGGTTGAAAAAGTTCATATGATTACAGTTCAGTGATGTTAACCGTACGGTAATTACCCTTTTTCAGGGTAATTTTGGGCCGCAAAAGGTAGCAAGTTAATTTTATTTAAAATACGGATCAAATTCAAAATTATTTTATCCATTATCCATTATATTTATCCATAAAAATACAATAATTTTGGTTAAAAATGTATTTTGAGACACAAATTGACATTCAGATTTGTCTTAAAACACATTTAAAATTAAATTAATAGTTTATAAATAATGCTCATATGTGCTGTTAACAAATGAAACAATAAATAGCCTGTCATTTGGAAACAGCACATTAATTAAAAATCTTTGCGTACTGTAATTTCTTCTCAAAAACGGTAATTTTTAGAGGGCCGTAAGGTAAGGAAAAATAAAAGTTAACATCACCGTTACTTGTTGCTTGTGCTTTTTGTACGAGTTGTACGAGTTGTAGTGCCGAAATTAACTGTAAAAAACTCGCCTTGATTTGGGGCTTTACGTACGAATTTAATTCAAAGGAAATGGCTAAATAACGTTTGTAAGCTACCATATATGTAGACTTTGTATTTATTGTGGAAAACATTTTAATTGAATTCTTTTTATTTTATTTATACATAATATGAAATTTATATTTAACAATGTTTTCTATGACCATTATAAACCACAATTTTCTATTATTTTTTGAAATCTTAACTATTTTTAAGGAGTTGAAAAAGAATCAAGCGTTTTGCGCACGTCTTCTTATCACTTAATTTTAAGAAAAACAAATAAGCAGGGAAACCAGAAATGTGCTCTAGAAAACTTGAAAATATGCTGTGAAAATTGTAAAAATATGCCCCAAAAAATTCAAAAAATTGTTAATATGAAAACAAAATATTTAGCAATTCAAAAAAATATGTACATATATACATAGATTTTATTATATTATTAACTTGTAATTATTTATTTATTTCTTTGTATACCAATATATTAAATATAACTATTAACTATGAGCTTATGAAATTAAAAAAAAATAAAAAAGGTTCTATTTAGCGAGTTGGTTTATAAAATTTTAATTAAATCCAATTAATAAACAAAAATATTCCTGGAAAATATTGAAGGAATAATACTATTAAAGTATAAAAGCTTTTGAGGATTGTAATTTGACTTAGAAACCACATTCGAATAATATGAAAATTTGTATAATAAATGTTACTCAACATGAGAAATAAATTCCCAGATTCTATTTGTTAAATCCAATTAAAGGCTCAGTTAGGCTTTACTTTCTGTTCTGTTAAGAATCAGCTGATTTGTTTTTGTTATTAAAAACCTGTGAAATTGATTAGTTTTTCTGTTCTGTTGCGGTTCAGTTTGTTAAAACAAAAACTTGTTAAGTAATTGTAAGTGACAGCAAAATAAATAATAAAAAATACATATATAATAAATGTTACTCAACATGAGAAATAAATTCCCAGATTCTATTTGTTAAATCCAATTAAAGGCTCAGTTAGGCTTTACTTTCTGTTCTGTTATGAATCAGCTGATTTGTTTTTGTTATTAAAAACCTGTGAAATTGATTAGTTTTTCTGTTCTGTTGCGGTTCAGTTTGTTAAAACAAAAACTTGTTAAGTAATTGTAAGTGACAGCAAAATAAATAATAAAAAATACATATTTTTATTAAAAAAAACTATTTTTTGATTTTAAAAATTCATAAAATTTAATTTCTTCAAATTTATGTGCATAAAACTTATTGAAATAAAACAATGGACGATGCAAAACTAATAAATTTGTCATAAATGGCTGATAAGTTGCTACAGAATAAGTAACTATTACAATTTTGACACAGAACGGCACGGAACAGAAACAGAAAGTAAAGACTAATTCTGCCTTAATTAATTAAAACGAAACGATTAAAATATCTAATTGCTATTTAGCTAATAAAATGCAATTCTGAATATAATTTTTATATAAAATCATTGAAGAAATCTTCCCAACAATCCACCTTATTGCAAGTATCGTAGTCGACGACAGTCGTTTTTCAGAAATTAGTATTATTATTGTCGTACTTTACGCTTTCGTCGTGATATGATATCGACAATAATTTCAAACAATTAAGACACCGATTGTTCGAATAAGGCTGAATATTTTTATCAGACAATTTTTATTTTTTTAGCTATTTTTTGGCTGCGAATGCAATTTTGTAACGTGCATTGCTAATTTGACTATGCCATAAAAATGAAATCTGCCGCAATTTTAGCTTTTAATTTCATCGCTAAAATTTTTAAATTTTGTATTCATAAGGGTTTTTTTAGCGATCGAGACTTAGCTTTAGGCAAGTGAGTTACACAGAATACGGCTGCATTAAATCAATATTAAATTCTAATGGTTGTTATTGAAAAGATATTTTAATTCCGATAAAGTCGTCACTGCTCTTTGGTTATAGTTATAGGTACGGCACAGATTGGAAGTAAACTTGTTTTTATTGCAAATGATATTGCACAGTGGAAAAAATAAGCAAAAAGTAGTATAAAGTGCCGGTTCACACACGTCAAGTTTGATAAAAAGAAATGGCATTCTCTTTTCCCTTCTCTCCTAAAAGCTCAAGACTTGACGACACAAACTTAACGTGTGTGAACGGGCACCATCTATCATACAAAATAAATTAAACTTTATTCATTTGTACTTTTAAACATAGTGCCATAAACTCAAATTTTGCTCAAGTTGGCTTAAGTACATTTCCCATTTTGCCACAGATTTATTTCCTTAAGAAATCATACAAAACTAGAGTTCTTTATAAAAAAAATTATAAATTAAATGGATACTGGAAAATTTTTTCAAATTACATAGGTAGTTAAACTTCAGGCTGTTAAAAATATTAAAACACTTTTCATGTTTAAAAAAAATTAACATATTTTTGCATATTAAAAAATTATTTTTAAAATGTACATACCTTTTTTGGAAAAATGTGAATATTTATTTTAAAACTCTCATTTTTAAATGTACAATTAGGTATAACAAAAAAGAATTTTATAAAAAAAAGCTTTTTAAACGAACAATTACAAATTTTACCTTTAAATATAATTATTAACGATTTTTTTCAACCAAAAGAAAATTATAAATTACTTTGAATTTTTTCAAATCACTTTTGCTTAATTTTCGGAATTTTTTTTTTATATATATTATTTTCACTAAACTCTACCAAGGCGAATTCATCCCAGGTAATCTCGGTACTACAACTAGTACAACTGGTACAAAAACCACAAGCAATTTGTTTTTGTAAAATCATTGCGAATTCAACTACAGGTGGTGTCGGAACTGCAACAATCCAACAACAACAACAGAAGCAACATAGGGTATTTTGCATTGCATTGTTAGTGTTTACGGCTCGAAATGTAACCAGTGTTATCACAACACTAACATATCAAAATAAATAGGTTCAAACTGTCAAAATCAGATGACGTTTCGATACCACCTGTAGTTAAATTCGCCTTGAACTAAAAACAGAAACAAAGATAATAAACACAAAAGTTATCAGCAGGGCTTTTAAGACCACCTGTAATAAATTCGCCTTGAACTCTACTCAACCATTTTTTTAAACTATTTCATTCATATTTTCACTTTTTCAATCGATTTCAAAATGCCCGATAACGCTTCCGTATGTTGGAAAAAAATGTCTAAAGAAACTAATGTGAATACACAACAGTGTTACCACCAACAAAATTCAAAATTACACTTAAGATGAAGCAAAATTACCCGATTTAAATGAAATTACACCTTATATAAAATTGAAGTTTTATTTAAAAAAAGACAGCAAACTCATTGAAAGAAAATTAATATTAGTCAAACCGTTAAGATTCGTATTGTAATTTAAAATAAATTAACAAAAATAACATTGAAGACTTAAAAATAATTAATAAACCATAAAATAAAACTCCTTAAATAATGAGTTTTACTTCCCATTTGGTTGCATACAAAGGTACAAAATGTTTATAGCCATTCTATTTGTAATGGGTGTTTTTTAAGCCCGATATAGTTAACGAAAGGTTAGCAGTCAAACGAACTGTCTTACTGCTCTAACTTTTTGCTCAGGTACGTCATCATGAATAGATTCTTGCTTGATCAACGCCATCAAATTATCAAAATTTACTTTGAAAATCAACCATCAATTTTCGCAACATAAATGCGACTACATGATTAAAATGAAGAAACTAAGGCCCCTATTCCGGTTTACAATTTCTTAATTTTTATATTATCCCTAGAGGGAAGCGAACTGACACCAAAGAAGTCCCGTGATAGGTCTTTCGTGGTAGAGACCGGTTCAAGTTCTAACACTTTATATGAATAAGACCAATCACTTTTACATGGAGTTGCCATTGGAGGGGGCCAATTGACACCATTTGACCAGTCATACATTTATTCTCAATGAACGTGTTTAGTGTCAGTTACTACAATGTAGTATTATTTCAATACAATGAAATATTATTTCAATGAAACAAGTTCTAGAATTAAAATTCAAGAACCAAGTTTCAGAAAATCCCAAAAAATGTGTCGCAGCACCGCTAAATTCATTACTTTTTCTACCTTCTTGTTCTTCATTGGTTATCCTTTCACTGGACACGAGTTCTTTCTTTTTGGACTTGTTCTATTTTCACAAATCCCAGGACCAGTCTGTTGGACCAATTTACACAAATTTCCCGCAGGGATGGTTTACAACTTTGTTATATTGCGGTGAGCAAAAACATAACAAAAACCAGTTGTCTTAATTACAACTCAACTGAGTTGATTTCTAAACCGGAATAGGGGCCTTATTTTTTCACAAATGAAGGCGGTGTGTTGAAAATTAACTGTCTTAGGCCGTGCAATGTGACACCTCTTGATTGTTTTCTGTAGGCCTGTGAAGTCACTGATTTATGCTGATAAACCAGCAACAATTGACGTTTTGGAGGTAAACATTATTCATTTTATTCGTACCATGCAGCCAGCAACGCTCGAAACAAAATTAGACGTCTGCAAGGCGTTTCCTCCAGGACAGGCGCGGTGCGTATTGGTTTGAAATCGGTTTCAAATGGTCAATTTGTCAATCTGCGATTAAAATTAATTTGTTTTGTGTTGTCTACCATTTTAGGTTTCATGGTCTTAGAAAATACCCTTTATACCTTACGCCTGCAGGGTGTTATACAACTGTCCCTTTCGTAACTCAGTTCAACAACTATAAAGGGAGTTAAATATTCTTCAAACTAAAGCATTAAAAAGTTGCAAGATATAAATAAAATTAATTATAAATTGGAATATTCGAAACATATTTTCCCTCAGGCTAGTTCTTAGTTTGAATAACATTTTTCAATAAACTTCAGGTACTAAATCACTATGAAGGCATCTTTATCCAAATCTAAAGGTCCATCTTGCGACTTTCATTACCAAACTTTTGAAAATATATATTTAATGATTGAAGTCTTTTCTTAAAAATAAACCGAGACTTTGGTTCAAAAGACCGTGCATTTTTTAGCAACAATATTTAAAAAGAAATCAATATCATCACTAAAATAGAATCTTGATTTTATTTGGTTAGCTGAAGTAAAAATTTCACATAACACCTGAATTACACCTAAGAGAAATTACCCACGCTCTACCCACGACAGTAAAAACAAGTAAGAGTGAAGTTTTTAAAAAGAATACCTATGACAAAATCAAAAAATGTATGTATATAACTAAGTCCGTTTCCTCTTTTGACAAAGTTGATGTTTGAAATTCGTTATATAAGTTTTAATTATATTTAATCTTAAAATCGTGTATAAAAAAATTTAATAAAAATAAAAAAAAAATTTATTTTGGAGACTTGAACTCGAAATCTTACGAGCCTTAAGCGAGAACTAAGACAACTCAGCTACGAACGGTTTTATTAAAGAAGCGTTAAATTAAAATATATTGAGAGAATTTTATGAACATACATACATGTGTATGCGTAAAAAACACATTAAAATCCACCACTTGTGGTAAAGATTATAAAAAAAAAACAACAAAAAAACCGCAACCAAGAGAAATGCAAGAAGAGATCAACGTAGCAACAGCTTATTAGACGAAACACAATAACAACAATTACTACAGCAATAAGAGATAAAAAAAATAAAATGCAACAACAACAATTACGAAAGCAATGCCTTTATACATAAATAACTTTTGCTCATTCATACATACTCATGTGCATACATATGTATGGCTTTGCAATAGCTAGGTTAACCTACTAGTTAGTATGGATTTATTTAAATTACATACAACTTTTTATGTACATACATATGTAGGTACGTATATGCTTGCCGAAATAAAATAAAACACTGTGTCATTGCCAATAAAATTAAAATATCGAAAAGCTTTATAGGTACCTAAGTAATTTTAAAATCGTTTTTAGGACATAAACAAATTAAATAAAAAATAAAAAACAAATAGGTATAGAATATGATTTTTGTTTTACATGTAAGTTAAGCGAACGATTAATATTTACATTGTCAAAAAAATCAAAAATTGCTGAATTATTTTAAAATCGTTATATAGAATATAAAAAAAGTTAAAAAAAATTTTTTGAAAAGGTGGATGCCGGATTTGAACCCCGGCAGCTACCAACAACGCTGCTTTCAGCAACCGCCCAGACAACTCATCCATTAACGCTTATGCAAATAAACAATTAAAGTAGAATATATTCCGTCACTCTGCTTATTTAATATGTAGGTACGTATTTTTCAATTTAAGCGACCAATCATGTACAAACATGTGTGTGTTTGATATGCCTAACATTCAACACGTTCAAATAAAAGCACAAACAAAAAAAAACAACAACCACAAGGGATTTTTGGAAAATATTAGAGGTAGTCGTGGTTTTTTGCTCATAACTCAGCCATTTTTTAACCGATTTGACAGATTTATATACCGACGTGTTTAAGAAGGAATTTACCATTTACTTGTGTTATAAAGCTTGGACTCGGGGAGATCTGTGGTTCCCGAAAGTGGGTATTTAAAAAAAAAAAATTAGTTTTGGTCATAACTTTTTTGTATCTGAACCGATTTTTCTGAATTTTTTATAAAATATGTTCTACTAAAAATTTTCGATATTTTGGTATATAAGTCATATCCATAGGACATATGGCAGCCCTAAATTTTAGGTTTTTATACAATTTTTAATTTTTTTTATACGGGAGGTACCACGCCCACTTCTCCAATCCCGCCCACATTTTGTAGGATCGTGTGTATGGGCTACCTTAATGTGTGTACCTAACTTGGAAGCTTTGGCTTTTGCCGTTCCCCAGATATACAGCAAAAAGTAATAAAATTACAACAACCACAAGGGATTTTTGGAAAATATTAGAGGTAGTCGTGGTTTTTTGCTCATAACTCAGCCATTTGTGGATCGATCTTGCTGAATTTCAATAGCAACCGATGGTAGACTATATGTGACACAAATGTAAAACAACCTAGCCGCTATCATGTCTGGAGTCTCCGGAAAACACATATCAAGCGTAAGACGGACAGACGGACAGACGGACGGATATCGTTAAATCAACTTCTCTCCCCATAAGGACCCAGAATATATATACTTTATAGGGTCTAAGATCAATATTGTAGAAATTACAAACGGAATGACAAACTTATTAATACCCTTTTCCACCTGAGGTGAAGGGTATAATAACGCTTTGTTGTTTAAAATAGTACATAGTACCAAATTTAGAAATAATAACCAAATAAGCCATATATGTTAGTTTATAAACCATATTTATTTAAACAATTTATTAATATTTAATATTTATTAATAATATATAACTTTGAAATTAAAAAATAAAGGTAATACAATCGTTTTTAGGACATAAACAAATTAAATAAAAAAAAAGTAAAAAATAAACAACAAAAAATATGTATAGAATATGATTTTTGTTTTACATGTAAGTTAAGCGAACGATTAATATTTACATTGTCAAAAAAATCAAAAGTTGCTGAATTATTTTAAAATCGTTTATAGAACATAAAAAAAGTTAAAAAAAAAATTTTTTTGAAAAGGTGGATGCCGAGATTTGAACCCCGGCAACTACTAACGACGCTGTGTGACCAACCGCCCAGACAACTCAGCCATTAACGCTTATGCAAATAAAGAATTAAAGTACAATATATTCCGGCTATTTGCTTATTTAATATGTAGGTACTTATTTTTCAATTTAAGCGACCAATCATGTACAAACATGTGTGTGTTTGATATGCCTAACATTCAACACGTTCAAATAAAAGCACAAAAAAAAAAAAAAAAAACAACAACCACAAGGGATTTTTGGAAAATATTAGAGGTAGTCGTGGTTTTTTGCTCATAACTCAGCCATTTTTTAACCGATTTGACAGATTTATATACCGACGTGTTTAAGAAGGAATTTACCATTTACTTGTGTTATAAAGCTTGGACTCGGGGAGATCTGTGGTTCCCGAAAGTGGGTATTTAAAAAAAAAAAATTAGTTTTGGTCATAACTTTTTTGTATCTGAACCGATTTTTCTGAATTTTTTATAAAATATGTTCTACTAAAAATTTTCGATATTTTGGTATATAAGTCATATCCATAGGACATATGGCAGCCCTAAATTTTAGGTTTTTATACAATTTTTAATTTTTTTTATACGGGAGGTACCACGCCCACTTCTCCAATCCCGCCCACATTTTGTAGGATCGTGTGTATGGGCTACCTTAATGTGTGTACCTAACTTGGAAGCTTTGGCTTTTGCCGTTCCCCAGATATACAGCAAAAAGTAATAAAATTACAACAACCACAAGGGATTTTTGGAAAATATTAGAGGTAGTCGTGGTTTTTTGCTCATAACTCAGCCATTTGTGGATCGATCTTGCTGAATTTCAATAGCAACCGATGGTAGACTATATGTGACACAAATGTAAAACAACCTAGCCGCTATCATGTCTGGAGTCTCCGGAAAACACATATCAAGCGTAAGACGGACAGACGGACGGATATCGTTAAATCAACTTCTCTCCCCATAAGGACCCAGAATATATATACTTTATAGGGTCTAAGATCAATATTGTAGAAATTACAAACGGAATGACAAACTTATTAATACCCTTTTCCACCTGAGGTGAAGGGTATAATTATACCAAATTCGGGTAATTACCCACAAAGTGGCAACACTGATACACAACAAAATAATAGCAACAGCCAGTGTGGCCATATCCAAAAATATTTTACAGCTAAATCGGCTTAAAAATAATGCTAAAAAATGCTAACAAAAATCCTAAACTGCCAAAAAATAATGCTAAAGTTTAGATTGTTTTATTTTTTCGTTATTTTAGTTAAAATACCTTTATAAATGACTTATTTTACATAATTCTTTCCTATAACCTCACATCGTATCAATAGAACAAACTGATTAAAGAATAACAATATAATATTTATGAAACATAAAAAGTCTTAAAACTATAAAAGAAATATATTTCAGTCTTTATATACGTACAAAAAAAATTTTTTAAACAACTTGACCCATAAATGGGAATTATTTAGTATTTTAATAAAATTTATGTAACATGTTTAATAAAATATTTCATTTTATAAATTAAATACGTCATCAAATGAATATTCTTCTTCAGCTTCTCAAGAATCATCAAGATATCATTATAATATATTAACGTCATTCTGTTTCGAATTTTCGTTTTTTAGATATTTATACCACTAAAACCCAATTTTAACTTCCGCGTTGCTAACTGGCAAAACCAAGAACTGCATAGCAAAAGAAGCTAATTCACTGAATGGGTTTTCATGTAATGAATTTTTATATCCATATACATTTATCCAGAAATCAACTGTCATATGAATTGGGTTTCAGCCACTGATGTTTCAAAGTTGTAATTTCTTCTACAGTGAAATCAATAATTTCTTCTATCGTTTGCTTAATTTGCATTTATTAGTTTTTAAACGGTTTTCTAAGATGACATATAAATTGAGCTATAAAATCTCGGCATGTAATTCGTATTTGTTTTTTTTCTATTTCAAAAGTTATGCTATCTCCAAGTCGAATTTATTATAGGTGGTCTTAAAAGCCCTGATGTCAAATTTTTGTTTATTATCTTTGTTTCTGTGAAATAAAACAATTTCTGTTTATAGCATTGTACAATGATTTTACAAAAACAAATTGCTTGTGGTTTTTGTTGTACTTGTTGTAGTACCGAGATTACCTGGAATGAATTCGCCTTGGGTATCTCATTTCGATTCCAAAAAATTCAAAATCGTAATTGAGGGAAAAAATCGTCTTAACATGAATTAAAAGGATCAAACTGATCAAATTTTAAAACCATTTGATATGAAAGGTCCTTTAAAAGACTGTACAGTTTTTATAGCAAAAAAGGAGGGGTTTGTATTTGCATTCAACAAAAGAGTGTGGTAGTTTTTCAAAAAAAGATTACTTTAATATGCTTAAATTAAATAATGCTAATAAATGCTAAATATGTAGTTGAAAAATGCTAAACAAAATGCTAACTGCTAAATGAAAAATTTGCAGCTAAATCAGACAAAAAAATGCTAAATCTAGCTGCAAAAATGCCAAAATGGCCACGCTGGCAACAGCACAGAAATTTTGCAATTTGGCGCCAAAGCGAATTCATTACCGGTGGTCCGAAAAGCCCTGCTGAAAACTTTTTTTAGCTTAATCAAAGATGGATATCAAAATTTTGTTTATTATCTTTGTTTGTGTTTTTTTGAAAATGTACAATGATTTTACAAAAACAAATTGCTTATGGTTTCTGTACGAGTTTTTCTTGTTGTAGTACCGAGATTACCTGTAATCAATTGATTTGGCGCTGTACGAACGAATTTAATTGAAAGGAAATGGAAAAATATTGTTTGTATTGTGGAAAACATTTCAATTGAATTCATTTTATTTTATAATATGAAAGTTATATTAAACAATGTTTTCTATGGCCATTATAAACAACAATTTTCTATTATTTTTAGATATCTTTAATATTTTTTTGGAGACGAAAAAGAATCAACCGTATTGCGCACTTCTTCCTGCCACTAAATTTTAAGAGAAACTAATAAGAAAAAGAAAAGGAAGTAAAAGAAGAGTAAAGCAGGGTTGAAAAAGTTCATATGATTACAGTTCAGTGATGTTAACCGTACGGTAATTACCCTTTCTCAGGGTAATTTTGGGCCGCAAAAGGTAGCAAGTTAATTTTATTTAAAATACGGTAATTGAAAGAAATTTGGATTTTTGGTATAAATATACGTACTTACATAGGTTTAAAGTTTTTACTTTTGAGAGGTGATTTTCAATTTAAAAAAAAAACAGATAAATATTATAACAAAAAAAATTAACCACATATGTTTTAATAAATGTTTTCGTAGCACCTATAAGTGCAAAATAAGAAAAATGAAATTACTATTGTACCTACATATATTATTAATTTTATTTAACTTTTTGTTTGTTCCAAAAACAACAATTCTTAAACATATGAATGTCCGCAATGCTATAAATATAACTATCATTTTTGGAAATTTTTTAAGTACGGATCAAATTCAAAATTATTTTATCCATTATCCATTATATTTATCCATAAAAATACAATAATTTTGGTTAAAAATTTATTTTGAGACACAAATTGACATTCAGATTTGTCTTAAAACACATTTAAAATTAAATTAATAGTTTATAAATAATGCTCATATGTGCTGTTAACAAATGAAACAATAAATAGCCTGTCATTTGGAAACAGCACATTAATTAAAAATCTTTGCGTACTGTAATTTCTTCTCAAAAACGGTAATTTTTAGAGGGCCGTAAGGTAAGGAAAAATAAAAGTTAACATCACCGTTACTTGTTGCTTGTGCTTTTTGTACGAGTTGTACGAGTTGTAGTGCCGAAATTAACTGTAAAAAACTCGCCTTGATTTGGGGCTTTACGTACGAATTTAATTCAAAGGAAATGGCTAAATAACGTTTGTAAGCTACCATATATGTTGACTTTGTATTTATTGTGGAAAACATTTTAATTGAATTCTTTTTATTTTATTTATACATAATATGAAATTTATATTTAACAATGTTTTCTATGACCATTATAAACCACAATTTTCTATTATTTTTTGAAATCTTAACTATTTTTAAGGAGTTGAAAAAGAATCAAGCGTTTTGCGCACGTTTTCTTATCACTTAATTTTAAGAAAAACAAATAAGCAGGGAAACCAGAAATGTGCTCTAGAAAACTTGAAAATATGCTGTGAAAATTGTAAAAATATGCCCCAAAAAATTCAAAAAATTGTTAATATGAAAACAAAATATTTAGCAATTCAAAAAAATATGTATATACATAGATTTTATTATATTATTAACTTGTAATTATTTATTTATTTCTTTGTATACCAATATATTAAATATAACTATTAACTATGAGCTTATGAAATTAAAAAAAAAATAAAAAAGGTTCTATTTAGCGAGTTGGTTTATAAAATTTTAATTAAATCCAATTAATAAACAAAAATATTCCTGGAAAATATTGAAGGAATAATACTATTAAAGTATAAAAGCTTTTGAGGATTGTAATTTGACTTAGAAACCACATTCGAATAATATGAAAATTTGTATAATAAATGTTACTCAACATGAGAAATAAATTCCCAGATTCTATTTGTTAAATCCAATTAAAGGCTCAGTTAGGCTTTACTTTCTGTTCTGTTACGAATCAGCTGATTTGTTTTTGTTATTAAAAACCTGTGAAATTGATTAGTTTTTCTGTTCTGTTGCGGTTCAGTTTGTTAAAACAAAAACTTGTTAAGTAATTGTAAGTGACAGCAAAATAAATAATAAAAAATACATATTTTTATTAAAAAAAACTATTTTTTGATTTTAAAAATTCATAAAATTTAATTTCTTCAAATTTATGTGCATAAAACTTATTGAAATAAAACAATGGACGATGCAAAACTAATAAATTTGTCATAAATGGCTGATAAGTTGCTACAGAATAAGTAACTATTACAATTTTGACACAGAACGGCACGGAACAGAACAGAAACAGAAAGTAAAGACTAATTCTGCCTTAATTAATTAAAACGAAACGATTAAAATATCTAATTGCTATTTAGCTAATAAAATGCAATTCTGAATATAATTTTTATATAAAATCATTGAAGAAATCTTCCCAACAATCCACCTTATTGCAAGTATCGTAGTCGACGACAGTCGTTTTTCAGAAATTAGTATTATTATTGTCGTACTTTACGCTTTCGTCGTGATATGATATCGACAATAATTTCAAACAATTAAGACACCGATTGTTCGAATAAGGCTGAATATTTTTATCAGACAATTTTTATTTTTTTAGCTATTTTTTGGCTGCGAATGCAATTTTGTAACGTGCATTGCTAATTTGACTATGCCATAAAAATGAAATCTGCCGCAATTTTAGCTTTTAATTTCATCGCTAAAATTTTTAAATTTTGTATTCATAAGGGTTTTTTTAGCGATCGAGACTTAGCTTTAGGCAAGTGAGTTACACAGAATACGGCTGCATTAAATCAATATTAAATTCTAATGGTTGTTATTGAAAAGATATTTTAATTCCGATAAAGTCATCACTGCTCTTTGGTTATAGTTATAGGTACGGCACAGATTGGAAGTAAACTTGTTTTTATTGCAAATGTTATTGCACAGTGGAAAAAATAAGCAAAAAGAAGTATCAAATGCCGGTTCACACACGTCAAGTTTGATAAAAAGAAATGGCATTCTCTTTTCCCTTCTCTTCTAAAAGCTCAAGACTTGACGACACAAACTTAACGTGTGTGAACCGGCACCATCTATCATACAAAATAAATTAAACTTTATTCATTTGTACTTTTAAACATAGTGCCATAAACTCAAATTTTGCTCAAATTGGCTTAAGTACATTTTCCATTTTGCCACAGATTTATTTCCTTAAGAAATTATACAAAACTAGAGTTCTTTATAAAAAAAATTATAAATTAAATGGATACTGGAAAATTTTTTCAAATTACATAGGTAGTTAAACTTCAGGCTGTTAAAAATATTAAAACACTTTTCATGTTTAAAAAAAATTAACATATTTTTGCATATTAAGAAATTATTTTTAAAATGTACATACCTTTTTTGGAAAAATGTGAATATTTATTTTAAAACTCTCTTTTTTAAATGTACAATTATAACAAAAAAGAAATTTATAAAAACAAGCTTTTTAAACGAACAATTACAAATTTTACGTTTAAATATAATTATTAACGATTTTTTTCAACCAAAAGAAAATTATAAATTACTTTGAATTTTTTCAAATCACTTTTGCTTAATTTTCGGAATTTTTTTTTTATATATATTATTTTCACTAAACTCTACCAAGGCGAATTCATCCCAGGTAATCTCGGTACTACAACTAGTACAACTGGTACAAAAACCACAAGCAATTTGTTTTTGCAAAATCATTGCGAATTCAACTACAGCTGGTGCCGGAACTGCAACAATCCAACAACAACAGAAACAACATAGGGTTTTCGCATTGCATTGTTAGTGTTTACGGCTCGAAATGTCAACCAGTGTTAGCACAACACTAACATATCAAAACAAATAGGTTCAAACTGTCAAAATCAGATGACGTTTCGACACCACCTGTAGTTGAATTCGCCTTGAACTAAACAAAACAGAATCAAAGATAATAAACACAATTTTGACATCAAACAATGATTTTAGCTAAAAAAAAATACAGTGCTTTTAAGACCACCTGTAATAAATTCGCCTTGAACTCTACTCAACCAATTTTTTAAACTATTTTATTCATGTTTTCACTTTTTTAATCGATTTCAAAATGCCCGATAATGCTTCCGTATGTTGGAAAAAATGTCTAAAGAAACTAATGTGAATACACAACAAAATAATAGCAACAGCACAGAAATTTTGCAATTTGGCGCCAAAGCGAATTCATTACCGGTGGTCTGAAAAACCCTGTTGAAAACTTTTTTTAACTTAATCAAAGATGGATATCACAATTTTGTTTATTATCTTTGTTTGTGTTTTTTTGAAAATGTACAATGATTTTACAAAAACAAATTGCTTATGGTTTCTGTACGAGTTGTACTTGTTGTAGTACCGAGATTACCTGTAATCAATTGATTTGGCGCTGTACGAACGAATTTAATTGAAAGGAAATGGCAAAATAACGTTTGTATTGTGGAAAACATTTCAATTGAATTCTTTTTATTTTATAATATGAAAGTTATATTAAACAATGTTTTCTATGGCCATTATAAACAACAACTTTCTATTATTTTTAGAAACCTTAACTATTTTTTGGAGACGAAAAAGAATCAACCGTATCGCGCACTTCTTCCTGTCACTAAATTTTAAGAGAAACTAACTGGAAAAAGAAAAGGAAGTAAAAGAAGAGTAAAGCAGGGTTGAAAAAGTTCATATGATTACAGTTCAGTGATGTTAACCGTACGGTAATTACCCTTTCTCAGGGTAATTTTGGGCCGCAAAAGGTAGCAAGTTAATTTTATTTAAAATACGGTAATTGAAAGAAATTTGGATTTTTGGTATAAATATACGTACTTACATAGGTTTAAAGCAGGGTTTAAAGTTTTTACTTTTGAGAGGTGATTTTCAATTAAAAAAAAACATAGATAAATATTATAAAAAAAAAATTAACAACATATGTTTCTATAAATGTTTTCGTAGCACCTATACATTTATAAAAATATGAAAAAATGCATTTTTAGTAGTTATCGAGAAAACGCATTTATAAAAATATGAAAAAATGCATTTTTAGTAGTTATCGAGAAAACGCATTTATAAAAATATGAAAAAATGCATTTTTAGTAGTTATCGAGAAAACGCATTTATAAAAATATGAAAAAATGCATTTTTAGTAGTTATCGAGAAAACGCATTTATAAAAATATGAAAAAATGCATTTTTAGTAGTTATCGAGAAAACGCATTTATAAAAATATGAAAAAATGCATTTTTAGTAGTTATCGAGAAAACGCATTTATAAAAATATGAAAAAATGCATTTTTAGTAGTTATCGAGAAAACGCATTTATAAAAATATGAAAAAATGCATTTTTAGTAGTTATCGAGAAAACGCATTTATAAAAATATGAAAAAATGCATTTTTAGTAGTTATCGAGAAAACGCATTTATAAAAATATGAAAAATGCATTTTTAGTAGTTATCGAGAAAACGCATTTATAAAAATATGAAAAAATGCATTTTTAGTAGTTATCGAGAAAACGCATTTATAAAAATATGAAAAAATGCATTTTTAGTAGTTATCGATAATTGCGTTATATGATAAGATTAACCCTTTTAAAAATTCATTTAAGAACTCCAAAATTTTAATAAGAATAAACAAAATTTTCAGCGAAAACCATTTATTATAAAGGAACAATAAGAATATTTCGGTACATTTTTATCTGTTTATTAAGATTACAAATTAGAAAACACAAACAATCATAAAACAAAAACGAAATTATTTCATTAAGATAAACACATAGTAAATTCACCTTGAACGATTTAAATCGGGTTTGATAGAAGACTTTTAAATTAAAAAAAGTTTTTAACAAATCCACCGGTAAAATAAGTATTTAATGAAACAGTAAACTTAAAAAACACATACATATATGTATGTATATTTCGCAAGAAACTCAATACACCTTAAGATGAATGTGGTAAGTTTCCCTTATTCAAATTTTACTTACACATATTGTTTTATTTTATCATGGCTTTTATTTAAAACTATGTACATATTCAATTTTTAAAATTAATTTATATCTAAACTTAAGCTTGGTAATTTGTCTTATATGTTATAGGATACACCTTCGAAAAATATTTTAAATGATATCAATGTGAATGTGCCATATAATAAAAAAAAAATTAATTTAACTTCTTTTTTTACGACATTCATTAATTTTATTCTTCTATTATTACCAGTGATGCCGTTTGGTTACATTTGTTACATATTTCGTAACTTTTGAAGGTCCGATGTAACGATGCAAATATTATTGGACCACCTGTACCAATTTCATGAAATGGACTACTCCATGGACTGGTCCGATGTAATGCAAGCATGGACCATGTCATTGCTTAAAAGTGTTTGTAGTAAGACAACATGTCTTCGTTTTTTAACGACATGTTTTCGTTTTTAAACGAAGTTAAAACTTATCCTCTTGTGTACACAATGGAGTAGTTTTAAAACATTCCACTCTAAAACTGGACTGTCCCGGCGAAAACTGGCCAGTTGGCAAGTCTATCTAAAAGTCTTACCTCAAACATCGCTTATAGATATAAAACCAGGGACCAAAAATAATGGTTATTTTTTTAAGGTTACGAGAAAATCCCTTTTATTTATCGGAACCAATAAAAGTAAAAAATATTTTTTTGGTTATAAATAACCATTACTTCAATCAAAAAATTTTTTTGGTTACAAATAACTATTATACCAAATAATTTATTTTTTTTGTTACAAATAACCATTTTAAAAATAATAATACATTTTTTGGTAACAAATAACCTTTATAACAAATAATTTATTTTGTATCCCCTATAAATAATTAACATAGTATAGTCGGTACCTATTTGCGGGCTATGGTCAATTATTTATACGGCAAAAACAATATTAAACTATGGGGTTGAGATTCCTTTTAAAGTTCATAATGCCGAATATTATTTAGATATCTTCAGCTATATAAAAATTTTTTGTCTTAAAGTGATTTTAGAATAGGGTTTTGATGGCTCAATTAATTTTATTTATAGGTATCTAAAGAACGTTATTTATATAACTTTTTGTTCTTATCTCGCCATGGTGAAGGGTATATAAGATTCGGCATAGCCGAATACAGCACTCTTACTTGTTTTATTTTCAGTTAGTATTTTGTTAGGGCTGTATGTGACAATTCACATCTTTAAGCTTTCTAAAAAATTTTAAACAAAAATACCAAGCAGTATAATTCACTTACTTTCATCTAACTAATTTTTTCTACTTGCTTCAAACGGCAAATAATTGCCAAAATAGCGTAAATGTTATACAATTTTTTGCGTTTTTATATAGGAATTTGAATACCCTCCACCACAACTAGTTGTGATGAAGGTATACTAATTTTGTCATTCCGTGTTAAACTGTTTTAATATTCATCTAAGACCCAAAAAAAAAAAATATTTTGTCTAGGTTGAGTAAATCTAAGTCGATTTAGCTATGTCCGCCTGTGTATCCGTCTATGGAGATCACGTTCACTCTCAAACGACTCAAAAGAAAATATAAATATTAGTATCAAAATGTTTTTAGAGTCCCTAAGCATTTTGGGATTAAAATCCAGCAATATTGGTTCAGTAGGAAAAGAGTTATGAATTAAAATGTGGAACAATCACCCTAAAAAATGTATCATTTTGTTACAAAAACTAGCAAAGCTACTGGCGGAATGCACATATTTGAGAGTCTATACCTTTGAAAAAGCAGCTTATATCTTGATTTATATAAAACTTTTAAAAATGTTTAGGTTTTAGCGGCATTATAAAAAAAACTCCCGCTTAATTAAAAATTTAGCGGTCTTGAAGTCTGATTTGTCAGGAAATGGTCAAAAAGAGTTGGCAGCAGTGTTACACTAACTAGTCAAACATTGGTCTTAACTTCTGTTAATTTTTTTGCTCCATCATTTTCATCAATTCAGGTATGTAATTTTTAAAAATACAGTTAGCAAACTTAAAAAATGATTATATGTAACTATCTTTGGATGTTATCAAAACAAATTCAGTTATATACATATACATATATAATATACGAGTTAAGGCGTTTATACTAGGGCGATTATATCAAACAATTCATATGTATAAATATCCTGAAAATAAAAACAATGTTCATATATCCTCAGAACAACTTCGCACTACTAGTAATCATCGATTTAGGTGGATCATATGCTGAAACATCCTTAATGTTCTCTTTCACCATAATTAAAGCTGCTATTGTATTAGTATTGAGTCGGTTACGATGATCAGTCCTAATAAGTTTTAGTTGGCTAAAAATTTTCTCCACACATGCATTCGAAAATGGAAGTACAAATGTTAAACCAACTACTTTTTTCAAATTTTTAAACATTGGCTCATTAACAACATTTTTTAAATTAAAATTTAATATTTTATTTCTGCACATTTTACGTACAGATTCAAAAGATACGAAAAATGTCAGGATTATACATGGTACATGAAGTCATCAAAAGATACGAAAAATGTATCTTTCGTATCCTAACGGCAACACTGCTTTATACATAAATAACTTTTGCTCATTCATACATACTCATGTGCATACATATGTATGTCTTTGCAATAGCTAGGTTAACCTACTAGTTAGTATGGATTTATTTAAATTACATACAACTTTTTATGTACATACATATGTAGGTATGTATATGCTTGCCGAAATAAAATAAAACACTGTGTCATTGCCAATAAAATGAAAATATCGAAAAGCTTTATAGGTAGGTAGGTAATTTTAAAATCGTTTTTAGGACATAAACAAATTAAATAAAAAATAAAAAACAAATAGGTATAGAATATGATTTTTGTTTTACATGTAAGTTAAGCGAACGATTAATATTTACATTGTCAAAAAAATCAAAAATTGCTGAATTATTTTAAAATCGTTTATAGAATATAAAAAAAGTTAAAAAAAAATTTTTTTGAAAAGGTGGATGCCAGGATTTGAACCCCGGCGACAACTACTAACGACGCTGATTTGACCAACCGCCCAGACAACTCAGCCATTAACGCTTATGCAAATAAAGAATTAAAGTAGAATATATTCCGTCACTTTGCTTATTTAATATGTAGGTACGTATTTTTCAATTCAAGCGACCAATCATGTACAAACATGTGTGTGTTTGATATGCCTAACATTCAACACGTTCGAATAAAAGCACAAACAAAAAAAAAAAAACAACAACCACAAGGGATTTTTGGAAAATATTAGAGGTAGTCCTGGTTTTTTGCTCATAACTCAGCCATTTTTTAACCGATTTGACAGATTTATATACCGACGTGTTTAAGAAGGAATTTACCATTTACTTGAGTTATAAAGCTTGGACTCGGGGAGATCTATGGTTCCCGAAAGTGGGTATTTAAAAAAAAAAATTAATTTTGGTCATAACTTTTTTGTATCTGAACCGATTTTTCTGAAGTCATATCCATAGGACATATGGCAGCCCTAAAATTTAGGTTTTTATACAATTTTTAATTTTTTTTGTACGGGAGGTACCAAGCCCACTTCTCCAATCCCGCCCACATTTTGTAGGATGGTGTGTATTGGCTAGCTAAATGTGTGTACCTAATTTGGAAACTTTGGCTTTGGCCGTTCCCCAGATATACAGCAAAAAGTAATAAAATTACAACAACCACAAGGGATTTTTGGAAAATATTAAAGGTAGTCGTGGTTTTTTGCTCATATTTCAGCCATTTGTGGATCGATCTCGCTGAATTTCAATAGCAACCGATGGTAGACTATATGTGACATAAATGTAAAACAACCTAGCCGCTATCATGTCTGGAGTCTCCGGAAAACACATATCAAACGTAAGACGGACAGACGGTCAGACGGACAGACTGACGGATATCGTTAAATCAACTTCTCTCCCCATAAGGACCCAGAATATATATACTTTATTGGGTCTAAGATCAATATTGTAGAAATTACAAACGGAATGACAAACTTATATATACCCTTTTCCACCTGAGGTGAAGGGTATAATAAATAAAATAAGTTTGAACAGAAAATTTTTAGTGAAATATGTAAATAAAAGTACATATTAATCATTATTTTTAATTTTCATTAAATTATATTTTATGAAGAAAGGAATTTTTACAAAATTTATTGATATTTTTTATTCTTGGCTGCCGCGGGAATCGAACTTTTGCCTGATTATAATATCAAAATTCGGATAAAAAACCATAAACAGTTCAATAAAATAACCGCAATACTAATTATTGGTAAAAGTATTAATTTAAAAAAATAAGCTAGTTAAAAATTAATAAAAAATGTAATACTTAAAACAATTTTATAAAATAATAGGGTTGATATACAAAACTTTTAAGCACTTGTCGGTATTACAAATAATTTCGATTACTAAATCCGTTACGATACTTGTTACAACGCCAGTTCGTTCGATATAAAATATTGACACTAGTCTTAAATCCTTTAGAAAACCATGTCGGATAGCCAGTTATTTAAGTAACTGTTGTTTGTCGCACATCTAAGCAATAACGGTTTTAACAACTTGCATCGCTAACCGCAATTAAGATTTTTAAAATTAGCAAACGAGTGAAAGCTAAGATCAATATGTTTTTAATAATAAGATTGGCAGGAGAGGGAGAAAATTAAATCAAATGGATATTTTTATAATCATCCATTTTCTGGAAATCGAATTCGAACAAATTTTGAAAACGATCCTTTTTTGAAAGTTTGTAAAACTATTCCATTTCATACACTTCATTCTTTGAATTTAACTTCGATCGCTTTCAATTGAATCATTTATTTCAAAATGGGCTTAGGTACAAAAATACAAAATGTTCAGGAGACACAAAAACTGAATATTTGACCATTTGACGTTTTAAATTAAGGTTGTTTTTTTAAATCGAAGGGTTTGTTAATCTTATAATATATAGTAAAAACATGAAATTATTTAAAGTTATATTTGGCGGAGAAAATGTTCATTATAGTTTCCGAAGATGAGTCCTTTTTCAATGTTCGTGGTTTTAGTATCAAAATGGTATCTTTAGTGTATGTAATTTATTGAAACACAAATATTCAAATCATCTACATATAACGTTAAAATATATAATTGCGTTATATGATAAGATTAACCCTTTTAAAAATTCATTTAAGAACTCCAAAATTTTAATAAGAATAAACAAAATTTTCAGCGAAATCCATTTATTATAAAGGAACAATAAGAATATTTCGGTACATTTTTATCTGTTTATTAAGATTACAAATTAGAAAACACAAACAATCATAAAACAAAAACGAAATTATTTCATTAAGATAAACACATAGTAAATTCACCTTGAACGATTTAAATCGGGTTTGATAGAAGACTTTTAAATTAAAAAAAGTTTTTAACAAATCCACCGGTAAAATAAGTATTACATGAAACAGTAAACTTAAAAAACACATACATATATGTATGTATATTTCGCAAGAAACTCAATACACCTTAAGATGAATGTGGTAAGTTTCCCTTATTCAAATTTTACTTACACATATTGTTTTATTTTATCATGGCTTTTATTTAAAACTATGTACATATTCAATTTTTAAAATTAATTTATATCTAAACTTAAGCTTGGTAATTTGTCTTATATGTTATAGGAAACACCTTCGAAAAATATTTTAAATGATATCAATGTGAATGTGCCATATACTAATTAAAAAAAAATTAATTTAACTTCTTTTTTTACGACATTCATTAATTTTATTCTTCTATTATTACCAGTGATGCCGTTTGGTTACATTTGTTACATATTTCGTAACTTTTGAAGGTCCGATGTAACCATCCCTGCAAATATTATTGGACCACCTGTACCAATTTCATGAAATGGACTACTCCATGGACTGGTCCGATGTAATGCAAGCATGGACCATGTCATTGCTTAAAAGTGTTTGTAGTAAGACAACATGTCTTCGTTTTTTAACGACACGTTTTCGTTTTTAAACGAAGTTAAAACTTGTGTACACAATGGAGTAGTTTTAAAACATTCCACTCTAAAACTGGACTGTCCCGGCTAAAACTGGCCAGTTGGCAAGTCTATCTAAAAGTCTTACCTCAAACATCGCTTATAGATATAAAACCAGGGACCAAAAATAATGGTTATTTTTTAAGGTTACGAGAAAATCTCTTTTATTTATCGGAACCAATAAAAGTAAAAAATATTTTTTTGGTTATAAATAACCATTACTTCAATCAAAAAATTTTTTTGGTTACAAATAACTATTATACCAAATAATTTATTTTTTTTGTTACAAATAACCATTTTAAAAATAATAATAAATTTTTTGGTAACAAATAACCTTTATAACAAATAATTTATTTTGTATCCCCTATAAATAATTAACATAGTATAGTCGGTACCTATTTGCGGGCTATGGTCAATTATTTATACGGCAAAAACAATATTAAACTATGGGGTTGAGATTCCTTTTAAAGTTCATAATGCCGAATATTATTTAGATATCTTCAGCTATATAAAAATTTTTTGTCTTAAAGTGATTTTAGAATGGGGTTTTGATGGCTCAATTAATTTTATTTATAGGTATCTAAAGAACGTTATTTATATAACTTTTTGTTCTTATCTCGCCATGGTGAAGGGTATATAAGATTCGGCATAGCCGAATACAGCACTCTTGTTTTATTTTCAGTTAGTATTTTGTAAGGGCTGTATGTGACAATTCACATCTTTAAGCTTTCTAAAAAATTTTAAACAAAAATACCAAGCAGTATAATTCACTTACTTTCATCTAACTAATTTTTTCTACTTGCTTCAAACGGCAAATAATTGCCAAAATAGCGTAAATGTTATACAATTTTTTGCGTTTTTATATAGGAATTTGAATACCCTCCACCACAACTAGTTGTGATGAAGGTATACTAATTTTGTCATTCCGTGTGAAACTGTTTTAATATTCATCTAAGACCAAAAAAAAAAAAATATTTTGTCTAGGTTGAGTAAATCTAAGTCGATTTAGCTATGTCCGCCTGTGTATCCGTCTATGGAAATCACGTTCACTCTCAAACGACTCAAAAGAAAATATAAATATTAGTATCAAAATGTTTTTAGAGTCCCTAAGCATTTTGGGATTAAAATCCAGCAATATTGGTTCAGTAGGAAAAGAGTTATGAATTAAAATGTGGAACAATCACCCTAAAAAATTTATCATTTTGTTACAAAAACTAGCAAAGCTACTGGCGGAATGCACATATTTGAGAGTCTATACCTTTGAAAAAGCAGCTTATATCTTGATTTATATAAAACTTTTAAAAATGTTTAGGTTTTAGCGGCATTATAAAAAAAACTCCCGCTTAATTAAAAATTTAGCGGTCTTGAAGTCTGATTTGTCAGGAAATGGTCAAAAAGAGTTGGCAGCAGTGTTACACTAACTAGTCAAACATTGGTCTTAACTTCTGTTAATTTTTTTGCTCCATCATTTTCATCAATTCAGTTCGCGGTTTTATTTAGTTCAATCAATATGTCGCGTCCGTGTTTAATTAAAAATTTGTATTTAAATCGCAATTTTAATAAGGTTTTTGCCACTTAATATAAATAAAATTGTTACAAGCGTAAAATTGAAAATGTTAGAACGAAAAGTGTTACGTTTATTTTGCAAAAAGTATAAAAATTCATGTGAAATAAGTGTTGTAAAAATTAAAGTTATCCTAAAATTCTTTTCAATTGTATCATATTAAAAGATAATAAAAAAGTGTGAGCCATTTTCGTTTTTTAGTTTTTGTTGTTGTTTTACCAAAAACAAATTTTATGCTTTTGGTAAAGGGAATCATGTGAGTTGCATTTATTGAGATTAAAATAAAAAAGTGAGATGTATGTGTGTTTGTGTTTGATTGCTGCATTAAAAGTTCATTGTGTTGTTGTTGTATACTAGTGTCAGTCTAGTAATCATTAAGGTAAGAATATGTTATTTTGTTTTAATATACATACATACATATGTTACTATTATTACTTTGATTGTATCAACATGTTGAAATAGACATATACTTAGCAACATTTCCAACTATGTATTTATTAGTAAATATGTTTCTGTTACAAATAAGTTTGTTTATTACATTTATTAATTGCACATTTTCAAATTTTTTTGAGATTTGACTAGAGTTTTACTGTCGTACCTATTCATAAAAAATTAAAATGGATTTGAAATGCATTTTAAGAAAAATTTGTATGAAAATTTTGCCTTAAAACACATTTTAAACTTATTTTATTTTTTTAGCCAAGGTATTTTTTGATAAAAAAATTAAAAATAACCATTGCTCATTATTTATAAATAATTTCTAAAATTTAATATATGTATGTATATTTAACCCCAATTTTTAGTCCATATTTTATTTGGGTATGTTATAAAATTTTTAAACGCTGCGCAACGATGCCACAGCATCCTGTCATTTAGTTGAGGCTGCCGGAAACGCCTCCGGGCTAGCGTTACCGTTGTGATACTAAAGTATCAATTTGACCCTTTTTAGACGATCTTGATATCCGTTATGACCCTTTTTTTTAGTTACCCATTTGTATAATTTTTAACTGTTTGTGCCACTTTTTGCCCCTTTTTGGAAATAGAACTCACATGTGGTTTTTTGTTAAAACTCCTGAAGGATAGTGCTTCAGATAAATATATGTATGTTATCGATGGGGACCGGGAATGATGGACCATACCTTATTTTAAAGAGAACTATCCCAGTAAAGTGGTAAATAATTTTATTTGAATAAAATCGGCCGATTAGTTATTTTTTGAGAGTAATTTCGGCAGATTTTAGAATGCATTTTTTTGTTTTTTCTGGATGAATGGTGTTTTTTGTCTTTTTTTACGAATGTGGACCAACCAGGGGACCGGGAATGATGGACCATACCTTATTTTAAAGAGAACTATCCCAGTAAAGTGCTAAATAATTTTATTTGAATAAAATCGGCCGATTAGTTATTTTTTGAGAGTAATTTCGGCAGATTTTAGAATGCATTTTTTTGTTTTTTCTGGATGAATGGTGTTTTTTGTCTTTTTTACGAATGTGGACCAACCAGGGGACCGGGAATGATGGACCATGCCTTATTTTAAAGAGAACTATCCCAGTAAAGTGGTAAATAATTTTATTTGAATAAAAACGGCCGATTAGTTATTTTTTGAGAGTAATTTCGGCAGATTTTCCAAAAATCCCTAGTGGTTGTTGTAATTTTATTACTTTTTGCTGTATATCTGGGGAACGGCAAAAGCCAAAGCTTCCAAATTAGGTACACACATTTAGGTAGCCAATACACACCATCCTACAAAATGTGGGCGGGATTGGAAAAGTGGGCGTGGTACCTCCCGTACAAAAAAAATTAAAAATTGTATAAAAACCTAAATTTTAGGGCTGCCATATGTCCTATGGATATGACTTATATACCAAAATATCGAAAATTTTTAGTAGAACATATTTTATAAAAATGTCAGAAAAATCGGTTCAGATACAAAAAAGTTATGACCAAAATTAATTTTTTTTTTTTAAATACCCACTTTCGGGAACCATAGATCTCCCCGAGTCCAAGCTTTATAACTTTAAATGGTAAATTCCTTCTTAAACACGTCGGTATATAAATCTGTCAAATCGGTTAAAAAATGGCTGAGTTATGAGCAAAAAACCACGACTACCTCTAATATTTCCCAAAAATCCCTTGTGGTTGTTGTTTTTTTTTTGTTTGTGCTTTTATTCGAACGTGTTGAATGTAGGCATATCAAACACACACATGTTTGTACATGATTGGTCGCTTAAATTGAAAAATAAGTACCTACATATTAAATAAGCAAATAGCCGGAATATATTGTACTTTAATTCTTTATTTGCATAAGCGTTAATGGCTGAGTTGTCTGGGCGGTTGGTCACACAGCGTCGTTAGTAGTTGCCGGGGTTCAAATCTCGGCATCCACCTTTTCAAAAAAATTTTTTTTTTTAACTTTTTTTATGTTCTATAAACGATTTTAAAATAATTCAGCAACTTTTGATTTTTTTGACAATGTAAATATTAATCGTTCGCTTAACTTACATGTAAAACAAAAATCATATTCTATACATATTTTTTGTTGTTTATTTTTTACTTTTTTTTATTTAATTTGTTTATGTCCTAAAAACGATTGTATTACCTTTATTTTTTTAATTTCAAAGTTATATATTATTAATAAATATTAAATATTAATAAATTGTTTAAATAAATATGGTTTATAAACTAACATATATGGCTTATTTGGTTATTATTTCTAAATTTGGTACTATGTACTATTTTAAACAACAAAGCGTTATTTATATAACTTCTTGTTCTTATCTCACCATGGTGAAGGGTATTTAAGATTCGGCATAGCCGAATATAGCACTCTTAAGGTACGGTCACATATGGCAAACATTTGTCAAAAAATATCAAATATTTGTTTGCCCTAATCTGACCACAAAATATTTTTGAGGGGCAAACAGAAAAACAGCTGATTTTGGGCAAACAAAATTATTTGCTAGCAAACAAAAATGCTCCTAATGTGACCATTTAACGTCAAATCATTTCCTCGATTTTAGGCAAATAAATATTTGTTCTTACAAAAATTTTGTAAGGCCAAACAGCGGCAAATAAAAAAGGTTTAAAATAAAAATTATTGAATAAAATTGAAAAAATTAACAAAATTAAATAATTTTTTAATAACGAAAAAACTTATTTATGTAAAAAAATTTTCCTGTGTTCTCTTTTTAGCAAAGAGTTGCGCAGTAAGTAGGTTTCAAGATGTTACAAAATACATTTTTCTTAAGTAAATAGGTAATTTATTAAATATGGGTACATATAATATATTAGCTAATGTTACGAATAATGCACTGCAAGAATGGCGTATCTATATTAATTGATACATTTTCAAGAGTGTACCAGTTTGGGGTCAGTGGAAAATCATGGACCCCCCAAAATAAAATTATATAATGAATTTAAGATTTATATAAAACTTATTAGTGCCAAATAATTTACCGACATCGACATCTTTATGAGATTTTTTCATCTGGGAGTGATTGTAGCAAGTGACCTAGAACCAATTCTCGGCCTACCAAGACAACATTTTGGCACGACACACAAGCTATTATAGAAATTATTGCCAAAACCAACATTTATAAGATTATTATGACATTAAAAGCAATTTACAGAAGGGGTATTTGTATAAGAGCTATGGTAAAATATGGGTCAATTACAATAACATTTGGTAAGGTGATAATAGATTGTCTGTGGGCACAAACCTTTTCTCCAGAAATAAGTTTTTATGAGCAACAAAGATACGCGAAAATTGCAAAAATAGCGATCATTTTTCATATTTCAAACAAGCCATAAAATTGATTAAGAGTCCCTAAAACTATAAGGAATAGCAAAAATTCGATAAAAGTAGCTAAATTAGCGGAAATTCGCAAAAATTTGCTAATAGCGGCATGATAGCAAAGTTTAATATGTATTTATTAAAAATCGTTAAAGCTGTAAAAAATCAGAGGAACAATTGCATTTATCGCGATCATTCACGAAAAATGGCAAGCCCAAAAATTTATTTGAATTTGCCAAATCGGTTAAAAAACAAAATGTCGGAAAAAACAAAAAAAAAATTTACAAAAATAGCGAAAATTCGCGAAAATCTTTAATATTTCAAACTAGCCATAAAATTGATTAAAAGTCTCTTAAACTATAAGGAATGGTAAAAATTCTGTAAATATTGCTAAATCAGTGGAAATTTGCAAAAATTTGCGATATTTGTGTAAAAATACGTATTGTTTTCATTATATAAAGAACATTTGAAACTAAAAACCAAAATTATGTTTTTTTGCTAAAAATGTTCTCACATATAAGAATTAAAGTCGATTCGTTTTACTTTCACTAACCCCTTACCACTCTAATTGAAAACGAATAAAAACATGTGGAGGTTTATTGCAGAACACAAAAAATAATGAAGTAATCCACTTTCGAGTGAATTCGGATTCTAGAACTCACCCGATTATCTCAAAAATTGCGACATGTACTTTGCGAATAAGGTTAACATCGAAAGCTAGCCGGACGGATGGACATTGTTATATCGATTTAGAAAAGGATGATGACGAAAAATAAAAATGTTGGTCCCAAGTTCGTCCAAGCAGTTTGGATTGAAATTCAGCACTTTTGGTTCAGTAGGAAAAGAGTTATGGAGCGAAATGTGAAACAACCTGTCGAAAAAAATCAATATTTATTTACTAAAAACTAACGTAAATTGGTGGCGGAATGCACCTTTTATCGTTAAATTTTGCACAAACTCAATTTTTTATGTCTAAAAATCATTTAACTAAATTTCGTGAAGATCGGTCTATAATTTACAATAGATCCACTGTCTAAAACACTTTATTGCTTGCGTCTAAAACCGTAACAAATAATGCTTTAGGTTCATAATTTATGTTTATTTAGCTTACAAGACTGGAAATTACTTCGCCAAATTGCGTTTATACCTTTATTTGTTATCTTAATTCTCTTTTACTTTTAAAAATGCTGTTCTCGCTCTTCTGTGCCATAAAATCATAAAAGTTTCAATATTTTGCATCAAAATGTTAATTTTAAGTTTTAATGAAAAGTAATTTTTTTTATTTAATTTTTACTTTTGACAATTTGTTCAAATATTTATTTTTAGGCAAATATTTTTATATGTGAACACAGGGCAAACATGTTTTCCCATTTTTTATTTGTAGGTATTTAATATCTGTTTGAACAAACAAAAATGGGCAAATAAATGTGCGTAGTGTGACCAGCAAATAAAATTTTTATTTTTTTTAACAAATTTTAAAAAAATGCCGGCAAACAAAATTTGACAAATGTTTACCATAATTGACCGTACCTTTACTTGTTTTTTACTTATTTTCTATCCATGGTGAATACGCGTATGTTAGTAAAAGCTTTTTTGGAAAGAATAGACAAACAAACAAAGAAACGAACACAAGAAAAGTAGGTAAATGAGCTTTTATTCCATGGTGAATACGCGTGTGTTAGCAACAGTGTTACCACCAGCAAAATTTTAAATTGCCCATGAGATAAAGCAAAATTACCCGATTTAAATAAAATTACACCTGATATAAAATTGAAGTTTTATTTAATGAAGGACATTTACAAAGAAGCAAAAACACAACAAACTCATTGAAAGAAGATCAATATTAGTCGGACTGTTGTAATTTTAAATAAATATACATTAAAATAAATAACATTCAAAACTTAAAAACAATTAATAAAACATAAATTCCACATTTTGTTGCATATATGTATCTAAGGAAGGTTCAAAATGCTCATTGGCATTCCTTTATAATGGGTTAGCTTGGTGAGCTGTCAAACGAACTGTCAAACGAACTGTCATACTGCTCTCACTTTTTGCTCAGGCACATCATCATAGAACAGGCACATCATCATTGAATAACGCCACCAAATTATAAAAATTTTCTTTAAAAATAAGACATCAATTTTCGCAACTTATAGGCGACTTTATGATTTAAATGACGCAAATTATTTTTTAACAAATGAAAGCGATGTGTTGATTTAAAGAAAATAACTGTCAATTAGACTTCAAAACCGTGCGATGTGATACCTCTTGATTTTTTCCGTAGGCATGTGAAGTCACTGGTTTATGCTAATAAACCAGCAACAATTGACGTCCAGGAGGTCAACATTGTTCATTTAATTCGTGACATGCAGCCAGCAATGCTCGAAAAAGAGGAACAAAATTGGACGTCTGCAATACGTTTCGTCTTAAATCAGTTTCAAATGGTTATGCATTTGTTTTGTGTTTTCTACCATTTAAAGATTCATGGTCTTAACAAATACCCTTTTTATACCATATTTAGTAAAGTAAATGCGTCCAGGGTTTTATACAACTCTCCCTTTCGTAATTCAGTTTTACAACTGTTAAGGGCATTTTACAGTTTCCAGACACAAATAAAATTTATTATATATCAGAATGTTGGACACATTTCTACCCCCAGGCTAGTTTGTGGTTTGAATAACTTTTTCTAATAAACTTCAGGTTCTAAATCATGATAGTCATCTTTATCCAAATATCAGTGTCAATTTTGAGACATTTATTACCAACCTTTTGAAAATATATATTTAATGATTGAAGACTTTTCCTAAAAAGAAACCGAGACTTTTGTTCAGAAGACTGTGCATTTTTTATCAACAATATTTAAGAAGAAATAAATGTCATGACTGAAATCGAATCTTGATTTTATTTGGGTATCTGAGGTAAGCATTTCAAATAACACGTAAATTACACCTTAGAGAAATTACCCACGCTCTACCCACGACCAGTGTGGCCATATCCAAAAATATTTTACAGCTAAATCGGCTTAAAAATAATGCTAAAAAATGCTAACAAAAATCCTAAACTGCCAAAAAATAATGCTAAAGTTTAAATTGTTTTATTTTTTTTGTTATTTTAGTTAAAATACCTTTATACATGACTTATTTTACATAATTCTTCCCTATAATTTCACATCGTATCAATAAATCAAACTGATTAAAGAATAACAATATAATATTTATGAAACATAAGCCGTCTTAAAACTATAAAAGAAATATATTTCAGTCTTTATATACGTACAAAAAAAATTTTTTAAACAACTTGACCCATAAATGGGAATTATTTAGTATTTTAATAAAATTTATGTAACATGTTTAATAAAATATTTCATTTTATAAATTAAATACGTCATCAAATGAATATTCTTCTTCAGCTTCTCAAGAATCATCAAGATATCATTATAATATATTAACGTCATTCTGTTTCGAATTTTCGTTTTTTATATATTTATACCACTAAAACCCAATTTTAACTTCCGAGTTGCTAACTGGCAAAACCAAGAACTGCATAGCAAAAGAAGCTAATTCACTGAATGGATTTTCATGTAATGAATTTGTATATCCATATACATTTATCCCGAAATCAACTGTCATATGAATTTGGTTTCAGCCACTGATGTTCCAAAGTTGTAATTTCTTCTACAGTGAAATCAATAATTTCTTCTTTCGTTCGCTTGATTTGCATTTATTAGTTTTTAAACGGTTTTCTAAGATGACATATAAATTGAGCTATAAAATCTCGGCATGTAATTCATATTTGTTTTTTTTCTATTTCAAAAGTTATGCTATCTCCAAGTCGAATTTATTATGGGTGGTCTTAAAAGCCCTGATGTCAAAATTTTTTTTTATTATCTTTGTTTCTGTGAAATAAAACAATTTCTGTTTATGGCATTGTACCTACAATGATTTTAAAAACACAAATTGCTTGTGGTTTTTGTACGAGTTGTACTTGTTGTAGTACCGAGATTACCTGGAATGAATTCGCCTTGGGTATCTCTTTTCGATTCCAAAAAATTCAAAATCGTAATTGAGGAAAAAATCGTCTTAACATGAATTTAATGGATCAAACTGATCAAATTTTAAAACCATTTGATATGAAAGGTCCTTTAAAAGATTGTACAGTTTCTATACCAAAAAGTAGGGGTTTGTATTTGCATTCAACAAAAGTGTGTGGTAGTTTTTCAAAAAAAGATTACTTTAATATTCTTAAATTAAATAATGCTTAAAAATGCTAAATATGTAGTTGAAAAATGCTAAACAAAATGCTAACATAGCGGCCACCCGATCAAGTTTTGCCTTTCAATTCCATTCAATTTACTCAACTCTCTCATTTTTTTACTAACACACTCACACTTTTTAAATTGACCACGACCCATTTTAGCATATTTTCTGCTAGATTTAGCAGATTGAGTTGAGTGAGTACTGCTTTTTAGCATATTTCCTTGTCTAAAAGCAGATTTTTTAGCATATTTTTTCTTTTTAAACAATTTCATATTAAAACCTGCATTACTTCGTTTTTCGCAAAATTTGTCTAATGATTTTTGCAGTGTGAAATATATACAATACTACAATTATACTACTGTGAAAGATACTACCCTTATGATTGAAACCCAAAAAGCAAATAAAGCTTTACAAGCGAAGCAAAGTGACCCACTCAAAATATTAAATGATTTATATTTCCTTGTGCAGTCAATTGCAGGAAAAATTTATGCAAAGGAAAAAATTTCAGAAATAATATCAATACAAGCGGATGATTATGAGAAGTATTTACTACCTCAACCATATTTGGGATATGGGATGGAAAATCTTATAAAAGAAAAAATTAACTTAAAGATTATTTCAAAGGAGGATGAAGCGGAAATAAGAACAGTATGTGTAAATTTTTTAAAAGAGCTTGTAAAGGAGTTAAAAAATAGACATAGAAATTTTACAAAAAATTTATTTTTTTCAATTGAGAATACATTAAGGGAAACCAAGGGACCAATTGATATTTTACTGAAAGAGTTCAAGAAAAAAGCTGAAGATATAGAAAAAATTCAGAATCAGTGGGAAAATATTACAAAACAGCATTGGGATACAAATATGGACACCACAACATTTTGGATACAAGTTTTCAACTTTAAAAACTCGGTTCAGGAAAACCCGTTTGAAGAATTATCAGAATTTGTTATTTCGTTGTTGGTTCTACCTTTTTCAAACGCTGATGTTGAGCGATTATTTAGCACTATGGGTTTGGTCAAAAACAAAATAAGAAATAGAATGAAAACGGATCTTCTGTGCGGTATCCTACAAATCAGAGAAGGATTAAAACTGGACAATTCTTGTTGCTATTCGTTCAAAATACCGTCTGACTTTGCATCCAAAATAAGATCGTCCGAAAAATATGAGAAGCTTGTAACTAATGAGGAAAACGAAGAAATGGAAACTACTTTGTCCTCTCTACAGGGCATTTAAATTAATAAAATTTTATAAATCAAATTAAATTATTTTACGTTAATTTTTAAAAAAGTATAAAAAGTTACCCTATACTAGAACCACAATTCTGCCGTACCACGTAGGGCGAATCGCCGTTAATTTCAAATGTTCAATTTTAAAACACAAAAATTAATTCATATTACAACATATATTTTTTTACTATGATAATACGCTGATAGGCTGATATTGTGTTTTTTGTATAAAATATACGCTTTAATTTGACAACGTATTTACAAAATTTATGTTTTAATCTTAGCAGATTTTTAGGATATTTTCTTCATTTCACGATTTAGCAGATTTTAGCAGATTTTTTTTAAGTTTTGGCATATTCTCATCAAAAAGTTATGGCAACACTGCACGAGATGGCTTTCAATTTCACCTTTCCATTTGTTTGACAATTTACTTTCAATTTAACAGCTGAGTACATGTTTGTCTTTATAAATTGTTTTTTTTTTTATAGCATCTTGAAAGTAAATTGAGTGCCACCTGCGTCACAGCTCTCAATTTTTGTAAATTTTGACAAGCAGTATATGTAAAAGACTATCAAGAACAACTTGATCGTGTGGCCTCAGGGTTACTGCTAAATGAAAAATTTGCAGCTAAATCAGACAAAAAAATGCTAAATCTAGCTGCAAAAATGCCAAAATGGCCACGCTGCCCACGACAGTAAAAACTATATCATATTCGGGTAATTACCCACAGAGTGGCAGCACTGGTTAGTAAAAGCTTTTTTGGTTAGTAAAAGCTTTTTTGGAAAGAACAGCAAACAAACAAAGACAAGTAGGCAAAAGAGCTTTTATTGTTGTTTGATATTTAAGCAGTGTGGTAGGAATAAGGTAATTCACGTATTCTATTTGTTAAAATAGTTTAGTTAAATACATGAAAGCCTTTTCATAGAGTGAATACGAAAAACATATTATGAATTATACTAGTGGCATTTAATATTGACGCTGGGGGGTGGTGGGGGGACAAATACCAGAATACTCTGGAATACAAGAATAGTCTAGAATACAATGTGTGTGGACGGACATATAAGAATAGTGGATGAATGGTGTTTTTTGTCTTTTTTTACGAATGTGGACCAACCAGGGGACCGGGAATGATGGACCATACCTTATTTTAAAGAGAACTATCCCAGAAAACTCGCAAATAATTTTGTTTGAATATATTCGGCCGATTAGTTATTTTTTGAGAGTAATTTCGGTAGATTTTAGAATGCATTTTTTGGTTTTTTTCGGATGAATGGTGTTTTTTGTCTTTTTTTACGAATGTGGACCAACCAGGGGACCGGGAATGATGGACCATACCTTATTTTAAAGAGAACTATCCCAGTTAACTCGCAAATATTTTTGTTTGAATATATTCGGCCGATTAGTTATTTTTTGAGAGTAATTTCGGTAGATTTTAGAATGCATTTTTTGGTTTTTTTCGGATGAGTGGTGTTTTTTGTCTTTTTTTACGAATGTGGACCAACCAGGGGACCGGGAATGATGGACCATACCTTATTTTAAAGAGAACTATCCCAGAAAACTCGCAAATAATTTTGTTTGAATATATTCGGCCGATTAGTTATTTTTTGAGAGTAATTTCGGTAGATTTTAGAATGCATTTTTTGGTTTTTTTCGGATGAATGGTGTTTTTTGTCTTTTTTTACGAATGTGGACCAACCAGGGGACCGGGAATGATGGACCATACCTTATTTTAAAGAGAACTATCCCAGAAAACTCGCAAATAATTTTGTTTGAATATATTCGGCCGATTAGTTATTTTTTGAGAGTAATTTCGGTAGATTTTAGAATGCATTTTTTGGTTTTTTTCGGATGAATGGTGTTTTTTGTCTTTTTTTACGAATGTGGACCAACCAGGGGACCGGGAATGATGGACCATACCTTATTTTAAAGAGAACTATCCCAGTTAACTCGCAAATATTTTTGTTTGAATATATTCGGCCGATTAGTTATTTTTTGAGAGTAATTTCGGTAGATTTTAGAATGCATTTTTTGGTTTTTTTCGGATGAGTGGTGTTTTTTGTCTTTTTTTACGAATGTGGACCAACCAGGGGACCGGGAATGATGGACCATACCTTATTTTAAAGAGAACTATCCCAGAAAACTCGCAAATAATTTTGTTTGAATATATTCGGCCGATTAGTTATTTTTTGAGAGTAATTTCGGTAGATTTTAGAATGCATTTTTTGGTTTTTTTTCGGATGAATGGTGTTTTTTGTCTTTTTTTACGAATGTGGACCAACCAGGGGACCGGGAATGATGGACCATACCTTATTTTAAAGAGAACTATCCCAGAAAACTCGCAAATAATTTTGTTTGAATATATTCGGCCGATTAGTTATTTTTTGAGAGTAATTTCGGTAGATTTTAGAATGCATTTTTTGGTTTTTTTCGGATGAATGGTGTTTTTTGTCTTTTTTTACGAATGTGGACCAACCAGGGGACCGGGAATGATGGACCATACCTTATTTTAAAGAGAACTATCCCAGTTAACTCGCAAATATTTTTGTTTGAATATATTCGGCCGATTAGTTATTTTTTGAGAGTAATTTCGGTAGATTTTAGAATGCATTTTTTGGTTTTTTTCGGATGAGTGGTGTTTTTTGTCTTTTTTTACGAATGTGGACCAACCAGGGGACCGGGAATGATGGACCATACCTTATTTTAAAGAGAACTATCCCAGAAAACTCGCAAATAATTTTGTTTGAATATATTCGGCCGATTAGTTATTTTTTGAGAGTAATTTCGGTAGATTTTAGAATGCATTTTTTGGTTTTTTTCGGATGAATGGTGTTTTTTGTCTTTTTTTACGAATGTGGACCAACCAGGGGACCGGGAATGATGGACCATACCTTATTTTAAAGAGAACTATCCCAGAAAACTCGCAAATAATTTTGTTTGAATATATTCGGCCGATTAGTTATTTTTTGAGAGTAATTTCGGTAGATTTTAGAATGCATTTTTTGGTTTTTTTCGGATGAATGGTGTTTTTTGTCTTTTTTTACGAATGTGGACCAACCAGGGGACCGGGAATGATGGACCATACCTTATTTTAAAGAGAACTATCCCAGAAAACTCGCAAATAATTTTGTTTGAATATATTCGGCCGATTAGTTATTTTTTGAGAGTAATTTCGGTAGATTTTAGAATGCATTTTTTGGTTTTTTTCGGATGAATGGTGTTTTTTGTCTTTTTTTACGAATGTGGACCAACCAGGGGACCGGGAATGATGGACCATACCTTATTTTAAAGAGAACTATCCCAGTTAACTCGCAAATATTTTTGTTTGAATATATTCGGCCGATTAGTTATTTTTTGAGAGTAATTTCGGTAGATTTTAGAATGCATTTTTTGGTTTTTTTCGGATGAGTGGTGTTTTTTGTCTTTTTTTACGAATGTGGACCAACCAGGGGACCGGGAATGATGGACCATACCTTATTTTAAAGAGAACTATCCCAGAAACTCGCAAATAATTTTGTTTGAATATATTCGGCCGATTAGTTATTTTTTGAGAGTAATTTCGGTAGATTTTAGAATGCATTTTTTGGTTTTTTTCGGATGAATGGTGTTTTTTGTCTTTTTTTACGAATGTGGACCAACCAGGGGACCGGGAATGATGGACCATACCTTATTTTAAAGAGAACTATCCCAGAAAACTCGCAAATAATTTTGTTTGAATATATTCGGCCGATTAGTTATTTTTTGAGAGTAATTTCGGTAGATTTTAGAATGCATTTTTTGGTTTTTTTCGGATGAATGGTGTTTTTTGTCTTTTTTTACGAATGTGGACCAACCAGGGGACCGGGAATGATGGACCATACCTTATTTTAAAGAGAACTATCCCAGTTAACTCGCAAATATTTTTGTTTGAATATATTCGGCCGATTAGTTATTTTTTGAGAGTAATTTCGGTAGATTTTAGAATGCATTTTTTGGTTTTTTTCGGATGAGTGGTGTTTTTTGTCTTTTTTTACGAATGTGGACCAACCAGGGGACCGGGAATGATGGACCATACCTTATTTTAAAGAGAACTATCCCAGAAAACTCGCAAATAATTTTGTTTGAATATATTCGGCCGATTAGTTATTTTTTGAGAGTAATTTCGGTAGATTTTAGAATGCATTTTTTGGTTTTTTTCGGATGAATGGTGTTTTTTGTCTTTTTTTACGAATGTGGACCAACCAGGGGACCGGGAATGATGGACCATACCTTATTTAAAGAGAACTATCCCAGAAAACTCGCAAATAATTTTGTTTGAATATATTCGGCCGATTAGTTATTTTTTGAGAGTAATTTCGGTAGATTTTAGAATGCATTTTTTGGTTTTTTTCGGATGAATGGTGTTTTTTGTCTTTTTTTACGAATGTGGACCAACCAGGGGACCGGGAATGATGGACCATACCTTATTTTAAAGAGAACTATCCCAGTTAACTCGCAAATATTTTTGTTTGAATATATTCGGCCGATTAGTTATTTTTTGAGAGTAATTTCGGTAGATTTTAGAATGCATTTTTTGGTTTTTTTCGGATGAGTGGTGTTTTTTGTCTTTTTTTACGAATGTGGACCAACCAGGGGACCGGGAATGATGGACCATACCTTATTTTAAAGAGAACTATCCCAGAAAACTCGCAAATAATTTTGTTTGAATATATTCGGCCGATTAGTTATTTTTTGAGAGTAATTTCGGTAGATTTTAGAATGCATTTTTTGGTTTTTTTCGGATGAATGGTGTTTTTTGTCTTTTTTTTACGAATGTGGACCAACCAGGGGACCGGGAATGATGGACCATACCTTATTTTAAAGAGAACTATCCCAGAAAACTCGCAAATAATTTTGTTTGAATATATTCGGCCGATTAGTTATTTTTTGAGAGTAATTTCGGTAGATTTTAGAATGCATTTTTTGGTTTTTTTCGGATGAATGGTGTTTTTTGTCTTTTTTTACGAATGTGGACCAACCAGGGGACCGGGAATGATGGACCATACCTTATTTTAAAGAGAACTATCCCAGAAAACTCGCAAATAATTTTGTTTGAATATATTCGGCCGATTAGTTATTTTTTGAGAGTAATTTCGGTAGATTTTAGAATGCATTTTTTGGTTTTTTTCGGATGAATGGTGTTTTTTGTCTTTTTTTACGAATGTGGACCAACCAGGGGACCGGGAATGATGGACCATACCTTATTTTAAAGAGAACTATCCCAGTTAACTCGCAAATATTTTTGTTTGAATATATTCGGCCGATTAGTTATTTTTTGAGAGTAATTTCGGTAGATTTTAGAATGCATTTTTTGGTTTTTTTCGGATGAGTGGTGTTTTTTGTCTTTTTTTACGAATGTGGACCAACCAGGGGACCGGGAATGATGGACCATACCTTATTTTAAAGAGAACTATCCCAGAAAACTCGCAAATAATTTTGTTTGAATATATTCGGCCGATTAGTTATTTTTTGAGAGTAATTTCGGTAGATTTTAGAATGCATTTTTGGTTTTTTTCGGATGAATGGTGTTTTTTGTCTTTTTTACGAATGTGGACCAACCAGGGGACCGGGAATGATGGACCATACCTTATTTTAAAGAGAACTATCCCAGTTAACTCGCAAATATTTTTGTTTGAATATATTCGGCCGATTAGTTATTTTTTGAGAGTAATTTCGGTAGATTTTAGAATGCATTTTTTGGTTTTTTTCGGATGAGTGGTGTTTTTTGTCTTTTTTTACGAATGTGGACCAACCAGGGGACCGGGAATGATGGACCATACCTTATTTTAAAGAGAACTATCCCAGAAAACTCGCAAATAATTTTGTTTGAATATATTCGGCCGATTAGTTATTTTTTGAGAGTAATTTCGGTAGATTTTAGAATGCATTTTTGGTTTTTTTCGGATGAATGGTGTTTTTTGTCTTTTTTTACGAATGTGGACCAACCAGGGGACCGGGAATGATGGACCATACCTTATTTTAAAGAGAACTATCCCAGAAAACTCGCAAATTAATTTTGTTTGAATATATTCGGCCGATTAGTTATTTTTTGAGAGTAATTTCGGTAGATTTTAGAATGCATTTTTTGGTTTTTTTCGGATGAATGGTGTTTTTTGTCTTTTTTTACGAATGTGGACCAACCAGGGGACCGGGAATGATGGACCATACCTTATTTTAAAGAGAACTATCCCAGTTAACTCGCAAATATTTTTGTTTGAATATATTCGGCCGATTAGTTATTTTTTGAGAGTAATTTCGGTAGATTTTAGAATGCATTTTTTGGTTTTTTTCGGATGAGTGGTGTTTTTTGTCTTTTTTTACGAATGTGGACCAACCAGGGGACCGGGAATGATGGACCATACCTTATTTTAAAGAGAACTATCCCAGAAAACTCGCAAATAATTTTGTTTGAATATATTCGGCCGATTAGTTATTTTTTGAGAGTAATTTCGGTAGATTTTAGAATGCATTTTTGGTTTTTTTCGGATGAATGGTGTTTTTTGTCTTTTTTTACGAATGTGGACCAACCAGGGGACCGGGAATGATGGACCATACCTTATTTTAAAGAGAACTATCCCAGAAAACTCGCAAATAATTTTGTTTGAATATATTCGGCCGATTAGTTATTTTTTGAGAGTAATTTCGGTAGATTTTAGAATGCATTTTTGGTTTTTTTCGGATGAATGGTGTTTTTTGTCTTTTTTTACGAATGTGGACCAACCAGGGGACCGGGAATGATGGACCATACCTTATTTTAAAGAGAACTATCCCAGTTAACTCGCAAATATTTTTGTTTGAATATATTCGGCCGATTAGTTATTTTTTGAGAGTAATTTCGGTAGATTTTAGAATGCATTTTTTGGTTTTTTTCGGATGAGTGGTGTTTTTTGTCTTTTTTTACGAATGTGGACCAACCAGGGGACCGGGAATGATGGACCATACCTTATTTTAAAGAGAACTATCCCAGAAAACTCGCAAATAATTTTGTTTGAATATATTCGGCCGATTAGTTATTTTTTGAGAGTAATTTCGGTAGATTTTAGAATGCATTTTTTGGTTTTTTTCGGATGAATGGTGTTTTTTGTCTTTTTTTACGAATGTGGACCAACCAGGGGACCGGGAATGATGGACCATACCTTATTTTAAAGAGAACTATCCCAGAAAACTCGCAAATAATTTTGTTTGAATATATTCGGCCGATTAGTTATTTTTTGAGAGTAATTTCGGTAGATTTTAGAATGCATTTTTTGGTTTTTTTCGGATGAATGGTGTTTTTTGTCTTTTTTTACGAATGTGGACCAACCAGGGGACCGGGAATGATGGACCATACCTTATTTTAAAGAGAACTATCCCAGTTAACTCGCAAATATTTTTGTTTGAATATATTCGGCCGATTAGTTATTTTTTGAGAGTAATTTCGGTAGATTTTAGAATGCATTTTTTGGTTTTTTTCGGATGAGTGGTGTTTTTTGTCTTTTTTTACGAATGTGGACCAACCAGGGGACCGGGAATGATGGACCATACCTTATTTTAAAGAGAACTATCCCAGAAAACTCGCAAATAATTTTGTTTGAATATATTCGGCCGATTAGTTATTTTTTGAGAGTAATTTCGGTAGATTTTAGAATGCATTTTTTGGTTTTTTTCGGATGAATGGTGTTTTTTGTCTTTTTTTACGAATGTGGACCAACCAGGGGACCGGGAATGATGGACCATACCTTATTTAAAGAGAACTATCCCAGAAAACTCGCAAATAATTTTGTTTGAATATATTCGGCCGATTAGTTATTTTTTGAGAGTAATTTCGGTAGATTTTAGAATGCATTTTTTGGTTTTTTTCGGATGAATGGTGTTTTTTGTCTTTTTTTACGAATGTGGACCAACCAGGGGACCGGGAATGATGGACCATACCTTATTTTAAAGAGAACTATCCCAGAAAACTCGCAAATAATTTTGTTTGAATATATTCGGCCGATTAGTTATTTTTTGAGAGTAATTTCGGTAGATTTTAGAATGCATTTTTTGGTTTTTTTCGGATGAATGGTGTTTTTTGTCTTTTTTTACGAATGTGGACCAACCAGGGGACCGGGAATGATGGACCATACCTTATTTTAAAGAGAACTATCCCAGTTAACTCGCAAATATTTTTGTTTGAATATATTCGGGCCGATTAGTTATTTTTTGAGAGTAATTTCGGTAGATTTTAGAATGCATTTTTTGGTTTTTTTCGGATGAGTGGTGTTTTTTGTCTTTTTTTACGAATGTGGACCAACCAGGGGACCGGGAATGATGGACCATACCTTATTTTAAAGAGAACTATCCCAGAAAACTCGCAAATAATTTTGTTTGAATATATTCGGCCGATTAGTTATTTTTTGAGAGTAATTTCGGTAGATTTTAGAATGCATTTTTTTGGTTTTTTTCGGATGAATGGTGTTTTTTGTCTTTTTTTACGAATGTGGACCAACCAGGGGACCGGGAATGATGGACCATACCTTATTTTAAAGAGAACTATCCCAGTTAACTCGCAAATATTTTTGTTTGAATATATTCGGCCGATTAGTTATTTTTTGAGAGTAATTTCGGTAGATTTTAGAATGCATTTTTTGGTTTTTTTCGGATGAGTGGTGTTTTTTGTCTTTTTTTACGAATGTGGACCAACCAGGGGACCGGGAATGATGGACCATACCTTATTTTAAAGAGAACTATCCCAGAAAACTCGCAAATAATTTTGTTTGAATATATTCGGCCGATTAGTTATTTTTTGAGAGTAATTTCGGTAGATTTTAGAATGCATTTTTTGGTTTTTTTCGGATGAATGGTGTTTTTTGTCTTTTTTTACGAATGTGGACCAACCAGGGGACCGGGAATGATGGACCATACCTTATTTTAAAGAGAACTATCCCAGAAAACTCGCAAATAATTTTGTTTGAATATATTCGGCCGATTAGTTATTTTTTGAGAGTAATTTCGGTAGATTTTAGAATGCATTTTTTGGTTTTTTTCGGATGAATGGTGTTTTTTGTCTTTTTTTACGAATGTGGACCAACCAGGGGACCGGGAATGATGGACCATACCTTATTTTAAAGAGAACTATCCCAGAAAACTCGCAAATAATTTTGTTTGAATATATTCGGCCGATTAGTTATTTTTTGAGAGTAATTTCGGTAGATTTTAGAATGCATTTTTTGGTTTTTTTTCGGATGAATGGTGTTTTTTGTCTTTTTTTACGAATGTGGACCAACCAGGGGACCGGGAATGATGGACCATACCTTATTTTAAAGAGAACTATCCCAGTTAACTCGCAAATATTTTGTTTGAATATATTCGGCCGATTAGTTATTTTTTGAGAGTAATTTCGGTAGATTTTAGAATGCATTTTTTGGTTTTTTTCGGATGAGTGGTGTTTTTTGTCTTTTTTTACGAATGTGGACCAACCAGGGGACCGGGAATGATGGACCATACCTTATTTTAAAGAGAACTATCCCAGAAAACTCGCAAATAATTTTGTTTGAATATATTCGGCCGATTAGTTATTTTTTGAGAGTAATTTCGGTAGATTTTAGAATGCATTTTTTGGTTTTTTTCGGATGAATGGTGTTTTTTGTCTTTTTTTACGAATGTGGACCAACCAGGGGACCGGGAATGATGGACCATACCTTATTTTAAAGAGAACTATCCCAGTTAACTCGCAAATATTTTTGTTTGAATATATTCGGCCGATTAGTTATTTTTTGAGAGTAATTTCGGTAGATTTTAGAATGCATTTTTTGGTTTTTTTCGGATGAGTGGTGTTTTTTGTCTTTTTTTACGAATGTGGACCAACCAGGGGACCGGGAATGATGGACCATACCTTATTTTAAAGAGAACTATCCAGAAAACTCGCAAATAATTTTGTTTGAATATATTCGGCCGATTAGTTATTTTTTGAGAGTAATTTCGGTAGATTTTAGAATGCATTTTTTGGTTTTTTTCGGATGAATGGTGTTTTTTGTCTTTTTTTACGAATGTGGACCAACCAGGGGACCGGGAATGATGGACCATACCTTATTTTAAAGAGAACTATCCCAGAAAACTCGCAAATAATTTTGTTTGAATATATTCGGCCGATTAGTTATTTTTTGAGAGTAATTTCGGTAGATTTTAGAATGCATTTTTTGGTTTTTTTCGGATGAATGGTGTTTTTTGTCTTTTTTTACGAATGTGGACCAACCAGGGGACCGGGAATGATGGACCATACCTTATTTTAAAGAGAACTATCCCAGTTAACTCGCAAATATTTTTGTTTGAATATATTCGGCCGATTAGTTATTTTTTGAGAGTAATTTCGGTAGATTTTAGAATGCATTTTTTGGTTTTTTTTCGGATGAGTGGTGTTTTTTGTCTTTTTTTACGAATGTGGACCAACCAGGGGACCGGGAATGATGGACCATACCTTATTTTAAAGAGAACTATCCCAGAAAACTCGCAAATAATTTTGTTTGAATATATTCGGCCGATTAGTTATTTTTTGAGAGTAATTTCGGTAGATTTTAGAATGCATTTTTTGGTTTTTTTCGGATGAATGGTGTTTTTTTGTCTTTTTTTACGAATGTGGACCAACCAGGGGACCGGGAATGATGGACCATACCTTATTTTAAAGAGAACTATCCCAGAAAACTCGCAAATAATTTTGTTTGAATATATTCGGCCGATTAGTTATTTTTTGAGAGTAATTTCGGTAGATTTTAGAATGCATTTTTTGGTTTTTTTCGGATGAATGGTGTTTTTTTGTCTTTTTTTACGAATGTGGACCAACCAGGGGACCGGGAATGATGGACCATACCTTATTTTAAAGAGAACTATCCCAGTTAACTCGCAAATATTTTTGTTTGAATATATTCGGCCGATTAGTTATTTTTTGAGAGTAATTTCGGTAGATTTTAGAATGCATTTTTTGGTTTTTTTCGGATGAGTGGTGTTTTTTGTCTTTTTTTACGAATGTGGACCAACCAGGGGACCGGGAATGATGGACCATACCTTATTTTAAAGAGAACTATCCCAGAAAACTCGCAAATAATTTTGTTTGAATATATTCGGCCGATTAGTTATTTTTTGAGAGTAATTTCGGTAGATTTTAGAATGCATTTTTTGGTTTTTTTCGGATGAATGGTGTTTTTTGTCTTTTTTTACGAATGTGGACCAACCAGGGGACCGGGAATGATGGACCATACCTTATTTTAAAGAGAACTATCCCAGTTAACTCGCAAATATTTTTGTTTGAATATATTCGGCCGATTAGTTATTTTTTGAGAGTAATTTCGGTAGATTTTAGAATGCATTTTTTGGTTTTTTTCGGATGAGTGGTGTTTTTTGTCTTTTTTTACGAATGTGGACCAACCAGGGGACCGGGAATGATGGACCATACCTTATTTTAAAGAGAACTATCCCAGAAAACTCGCAAATAATTTTGTTTGAATATATTCGGCCGATTAGTTATTTTTTGAGAGTAATTTCGGTAGATTTTAGAATGCATTTTTTGGTTTTTTTCGGATGAATGGTGTTTTTTGTCTTTTTTTACGAATGTGGACCAACCAGGGGACCGGGAATGATGGACCATACCTTATCTTTAAAGAGAACTATCCCAGTTAACTCGCAAATATTTTTGTTTGAATATATTCGGCCGATTAGTTATTTTTTGAGAGTAATTTCGGTAGATTTTAGAATGCATTTTTGGTTTTTTTCGGATGAGTGGTGTTTTTTGTCTTTTTTTACGAATGTGGACCAACCAGGGGACCGGGAATGATGGACCATACCTTATTTTAAAGAGAACTATCCCAGAAAACTCGCAAATAATTTTGTTTGAATATATTCGGGCCGATTAGTTATTTTTTGAGAGTAATTTCGGTAGATTTTAGAATGCATTTTTTGGTTTTTTTCGGATGAATGGTGTTTTTTGTCTTTTTTTACGAATGTGGACCAACCAGGGGACCGGGAATGATGGACCATACCTTATTTTAAAGAGAACTATCCCAGTTAACTCGCAAATATTTTTGTTTGAATATATTCGGCCGATTAGTTATTTTTTGAGAGTAATTTCGGTAGATTTTAGAATGCATTTTTTGGTTTTTTTCGGATGAGTGGTGTTTTTTGTCTTTTTTTACGAATGTGGACCAACCAGGGGACCGGGAATGATGGACCATACCTTATTTTAAAGAGAACTATCCCAGAAAACTCGCAAATA